>CM034148.1:627898644-629179809 GCA_019776745.2 Taxus chinensis
CACGCTTCCTTGCTCACCCTGTTGGCCTTTAGATCTCCGTCCAGCCTGCAAATGAATCCGTAGAAGAATCCATCGTTGACCACCTTGTAATCTTTCTTGCACGCAGGTACAGTAAGCTGTGGGTAGCACTCGAAAATAGGGTCCTTGGAAAGAACACCACATCTATCTAGCTTGGAGAAGATCCCCTGTGAAGCTGCTGCATATACCAAATACGAAGTCATTTTGAAGCTGTAAGTATGCCTCACGTTCCGGAGCTGCTCACCAATGTTGTCGCTAATGATTTCCGACCAATTGATTATTGAATCTGCTTTGTTGATTTCAATGGTCCTGATGAAAGCATACATCCATGCGCGGAAGTTGTGAGCGTTCGCTTCGCCATTTATCCTGCATAACAATTTGGCAATATCATCCACCTCTTGTACCAGATTGGATCGTGGAAGAGTTCTCGGGAACTTGGAAGGAGATCTGGGCTTCTTCATGTATCTGCTGTTCATTATGCCCACGCAGTCAACTTTATGCTTTTCCCATCTGTTGCCGGCATCCTGTATGCTAATAGTAGTCACCACCTTTCGTGCTGGAATCTTCAAACAATAATTGATGAACTGTGCGTCCAACCGGATTATTGTTTTCCCCGCAGCATCTCAGACTGATCTGGATAATGGATGGTAAGACCTAGCACACTCCATGACGAACTCTGGCAACTGGGCTGTGAATGGAAATGCTGCAGCTCAAATGATTCCACTGCTTTTGACTGCATGCATGAGGGAAGTCTTTCCAGCTCTGGATCTGTCAATCAATTCGGAAAGAGGTTCTGGACCTAGATCTGTATCTCCAATGTCAGCAAACTTAGAAGTGATGCATGACTCTGCTGTGCTTTCTTTTTCATCCCTCTTTGCCATGGCCGTATCTGTCTTTGTCTGAGCAATTCTTTTTCTCTTTATTCGGCTGGAATTCTTCACAACCGGTGCAGATCTGGATATTTCTTCAGATTCGGAGGATATGTTCAATGTATTGGACATTGATTTAAGCTCTCTTTCTCTTATAAAAGCACCTGTAATGAATTCCTACAATTAATTCAGACAAAGATGGCAACCGGAACATGAACACAGTGGATTTTAATTATAAAAATCTGCATATATCAAGCCTGCTGCCCCAAAATTTGATGTTTTATTTGCATGCAAAGCAAGCATGAATTTTATCAACTTCACCTGAGCACCTGTACCACTATGCAGACAATTATTCAGACACAAATCAAGCTCCTTCAAACCTAGGCGCCAAATTTTGAAGCTTCCAACAGTAATTACACCTTCTTCTGAGCAAAATTCCTCTTCAAATGGGGCGCCAAAATTGTCTGGGCTGCACTTCCTTGCTAAAGAATTAATTAATTCATCCTTATGGCAGCCCATGCTTATATAACCCTCATCATTCTATAATTAATTATTGCCCCTCCTATTCCTGGCAATTAATTAATTAATTAACAAGCTTTTCTCTTCAAATGGGGCGCCTATTTTGTGCATGCTCATGGCTGCCATTAAATAAATTAAATTTATTTAATTTTAGCTCTCTACTTCCAGTTCACTTAAGCTTCACAGTGTGCTTTGACCTCATCCACTAAAAATAGGAATTAATTACATCAATTAATACTTTAAAAAGTATTATTCCTCTTCCAAATGGGGCGCACTTTTTGACATGAAGGGGCTGCATTAAATAAATAATATTTATTTAATTTTAGAATTCTAATTCTAATTTCCTTTATCCACTTTCCCTTTGTTGACTTTTCCTCATGCTTGGGCGCCAAATTTGGAGAAAGAAATTAATTAATTAATGCATTTAAAGCTGCCCTTCTATCCCAAAAGGGGTCGCACTTTTTGACATAAGGCATTTCTATTTTTAAAAGCCAATTTTCAATGGGATTATTCACCCTGCACTGCAGCTCCAAAAATCCCATGATCCACTTAAGCTGTTTGACTTTCATAATGGGATTATTTACCCTGCAAGGCAGGTAAGAAAATCCCATCAATGCCTTAAGTGATTTTCTTTTATTTCACAATGGGAATTTTCACCCTGCAAGGCAGGTAAGAAATTCCCGCCTGCCTGCTGCCTCTAATTTTTCCATTGTGACTTAAGTGGCGTTGCTTCCATGGGAAAAAGTACCCTGCTAGGCAGGTACAAAATTCCCACCTGCCTGCTGCTACCAAAAATCCCATTGTAGCTTAAAACCTTCTTTTTCCAAAAATGCGGCCTGCCCAGAAGAAGTTTTTTTGTGCATGACTTCGTCTTTTCAGAGAGAACTAAACCTCCTGTGACAAATTCCTTCTGGCATAACGTCCATAGGTGATCTCCAGATACTCCAGGCAAGAAATCAGATTAAACCGGCAAAGGAATTGACCTAGAGAAATTTCACAGAAAACAAAACGGGAAAACACCAAAAACACAAAACGTTGCCAGAAGTCACAAATAAAGCCCAGGATTCATTCCTAGTTAAAACCCTACTGGTATATGGGAATATTGACATGTAAGACCACAACAGGGTTAAACCGGAGCACAATTTGCCTCAAACGGGGCTCAGAATAATTAAATACAAATTTCCCGCAGGCAAACCCCAGCGACAGAATATAACAATTTTGGGCATCTGGGTATTTAGCGAAATTGGCTAATATGACTCTCTGGGAATATCTTGACACAATACAGAAACTTTCTGGCAATAAAAACACAAAACGACCCATTATTTTAAAAGTACGATTTTTTTTTAACATAGGGTAGTCCCAGATTTCAGGGTGAAATCTGGGGACACCAGTCGGCTCCGTCTGTGGACATCTTTTCCTCTGTCAAAATGACAAGGGAAAAGATGAGATCCCAGCATCTCTGGTTTCGTATCTTGTCTTTGGGCACGGGGTCAGGCAAACAAAAACAACACAACACAAAAACAAAACAAGGAAAAACAAACAAAGTTTTATTTATATACATACAGGTTTTACCCTGCTTTTCATGTCCGGAACAGCTTCAAGTGTTGCCCATTGAAAGGCAACGGCAATTCAACTCCATCCTGATGAGCAAGAATGAAGCTATCTGCTCTGGCGATCTTTTTAATCACAAAAGGCCCTTTCCATAGTGAATCGAATTTCCCGTGCATGCCTTTTGTTTCTCTTCTTTTGTCCCATAAAAGGACCCAGTCATTGATTTCAAACTTTCTTTCCCTGGCCTTTTTGTCGAAGATAACTTTCACCTTCTTTTGATGCTCTGATAATCTATCTGCAACTTGAGTCTGTACCTCCCGCAATTCAGTCAGATACATTATCCTTTTTTCAATAGCATCATTGAATGTAGAATCCTCCAGGGCTCTAGAAAGTTGTAGGGCAGGCAGTTCCAAGGTAAGAGGCAGCTCTGTGTCTCTTCCATATAATAGCTGAAAAGGGGACATGCCTATAGCCCTCTTTGGTGTAATCCTATCTGCCCATAATGCATCAAATAACTTCTTATGCCAAGTTCTTTGATTCTCAGTTACTAGCTTTCGCACGATAGTCACCAAATTTTTGTTACTTGATTCAGCTTGGCCATTCCCTTGTGGATAGTAGTTGGAGGAATGTACCAGCTGGATCCCATGAGTGTAGCAGAAATCAACCAGCTCCTCAGAAGACAGATTTGGAGCGTTGTCTGCTACTATTTTATTGGGCACGCCAAACCTAACAACAATATTTTCCTTTATAAAATTACACACCTCCGCGGAAGTGGCGTTCTTAACAGGAATGGCTTCTACCCACTTACTGAAATAATCAGTAGCTATCAGAATATAGTGATGGCCGGCACTGGAGGCCGGGTTGAGCATACCAATAAAATCCATTCCCCATTGCTGGAAGGGTTCTTCAATTACAATTGGTTTTAAAGGTAATGCAGGCAATTTTACACGCCCAACAAAGTGTTGGCACGCTTGGCACTTAGATACCCACTCTGCAGTATCCTGAAAAAGTGTGGGCCAGTAATACCTTGCTCGGAGGATCTTGTGAGCAGTGACTCGGGCTGAGAAATGACCACCGCAAGCCATGTTATGAAATTGTTTCAAGAGCTGATCCTGCTGAGCTTTATCTATGCATCGGAGAAATACACCATCAATCCCTCTTTTGTATAAACCATTATCCCAAAGAACAAAGTCTTTGGATTTTAGTTTAATAGTACGTTTTTCTTTTCGAGAAAGTTGATCCGGGCATTCTCCATAAGTCAGAAAATAGGCAATGTTACTGTACCACTCTTCCACCAGATCTATAAAAAGGACCATAGGCAAATCTTCATCGACCTCTTCTTGATCTACCTCTTGCGCTGTTGCTTTCATCTCCGTCATCAATTCGCACAGACCTCTTCCTCGAACCAGCTTTGTAGGTTTGATATCCAGGTCGTATTCTTGAACTTTCATCACCCATGTGCCTCTTAACAACCCTAACTCTTGTTGGGTGAGGATAGATTTCACTGCAGTATCTGGAACCAGGACCACAGTATGTGAGGAAAGAATATAGTACCTGAATGCTTTACACGCCTTTACCACTGCATATGCATGTTTTTCCATTGGAGTATATTTCAACTCATAAGCTTTGAGAGGCATGCTCATGAAAGCAATCGGAGCTTCTACATCCTCCTGATTCTTCTGCATCAAGATTGCTGACATGGTGTGTTTGGAGGAATAACAGTAAAGAATAAATTCTTTACTAAAGTCAGGTGAAACCAAGACTGGGGCTTTTGACAGGGCCTCCTTAATCTTCTCAAAAGCTTCCTTCCCTTCGCTGCTCCATTTGAAATCTTGTGTCTTCTTCATCATATTTGAGATATGACGGGTCAGCTCAGCAAAGTCAGGGATGAATCTCCTGAGAAAATTAACTTTACCAAAGAAAGAGTGAACCCCTTTTTTGGATGTTGGCAATGGCAAAGTCTGAATAGATTTGACACGTTCCGGATCTATCTTGGTTCCTTCCTTGGAGACAATGTGTCCTAGTAGCTTTCCTTCTGTTACAACAAAGATAGATTTCTTAGGGTTCAGAGAAATACCATGTTTGCGGCATTGTATGAAAACCTCTTCCAGATTTGAAATGTGCGTGCTTCTGTTCTTGGAAAAGACTGTCAGATCATCAAGGTACACCACTATGCTTATATCCTTGAGATGAGCAAAAGCTAAATCCATAGCTCTTTGAAACGTAGCTCCAACATTGATCAAACCGAAAGGCATTTTCTTGTAAGCAAAAGTTCCCCAAGGTGTAATGAATGTCGTTTTATATTGATCTTCTTCAGCCACCTTGACCTGATTGTAGCCTGAGAAACCATCAAGCATGGAAAGCATTTCAGATCCAGTGACCACCTGCAGAGTGTGATCCATGATGGGGATGGGGTAGTTATCTTTCAATGAGGCTTGATTGAGGTTGCGAAAATCTACGCACAACCTAATCTCGCCACTCTTCTTTCTCACAGGAACTATGTTGGCTAACCATTCAGAGTGATGTATGGGATAAATTATCTTTGCATCTAACAGCTTTTGGATTTCTACAAAGATAGTTCCGGAAATAGTAGGGTTATGCCACCGCAACTTCTGCTTGAAAGGCTTTTGTTCTGGTTTTAATGGGATGTAATGTTGAACTTCTGCAGGCTGATATGTTTTTAGATCCTGGTAAGACCAGGCAAAAACATCCATGTATTTCTTAAGAAGCTCTGTAAAAGCTTCTCTTTCTGCCTCTGAACAACACTTTCCCAGATTTACTAATTTGGGATCATTGCTTGCTCCCAAATTTAGTAACTGTGTATCGGAGGAAGAACCTTCCCCACTTTCTTCATTCTTTTTAAGCATCTGATCATGTTTGTCGAACATTTCCTCAAGAGATACCAAGCCTTTAGGAATTTTATTTCCCTTTAGCTGGATAATCTCCTGACTTCCTGAGACATCTGCATCCATTTCTCCCATAGTAGTTTGTCTCAGAGGTGAGTTGCTTCCCTCATAGTAGATCTCTTCGAAGTTGTCCTTTTGTTGGAGAAATGCAGCAATCTGCTTGTCATCGTTAAAAACCTGCCATTGTTGGACATTATCAGGAACTTTCGGGCGGAAGACCATCTCAACTTTGTAATCCCCCTGTCTGAAAAATGTGGGAGGCTGATCTGGATTTAACAAAGCTGCAGTCACTGCAAGTGAATCAGCTCTAGAATTTTGTTCTCTCAGAATGTAAGATACCGAGAAAGCTGAAAAATCCAGGATAGCAGAATAGACTCAATCTCTATAATGCCGAAGTTTGTCCTTTTTTACTTGATAGAGACCTCTTATCTGCTTAACAATCAGCTCAGCATCTCCCTTTGCATGTAAGAGCTTGATTCCCATTGTCCTTGCCTGCTCCATACCTAACAACAGTGCTTCATACTATGCCATGTTGTTAGTATTTTCAAACATCAATTTGAAGGAATGTGCATGCACCTTTCCCTCAGGAGAGATAAGAACAACGCCTGCACCTGATCCAAATGAACAGCAACTGCCATCAAATTCTAGAGACCAAACCTTATTATCAAGTTGATGTGGTTCTTGGATCACAGGTTGAATTTCTTCTTTATCCATTTCTAGATAATAGACTCCGTGATCAGATTCTTGAAACAAGATCTGAGATCTAGGATCTTCAGACTTCGATACTGTGTACTTGGATTTCTTCTCAGGTTCTAACTTCTGATTAACTCCTTTGATTGGTATGTGCGCACAAGACCAATCCATCTTGACTTCTCCGCCCAGCTCTTTACAGAAATTTCTACTCAATAGCATGCCATAAGACACTGGGATGTCTGCTACAAGGATAGTCATCTTTAATCTCTTGTCTGGGAAAGAAGCAAGTACTGCCTATGCATCTTTGATTTGCCCAACCAGAGGCACTTGCCTTTCCATTGAATAGCATCTTCCGATGGTTTTTGTCAATGTGAGACCCAAGGCATCAGCAACTTTGGCAGGCATGACGTTGTTAGAAGCTCCAGAGTCCAAAATGCAATTGCTCAATTTGTATCCATTAATAAGCAATGATACATAGAATGGCTCGATCCTTTCCGATGTAGCAGGAGAAGAAGTAGAGGGAGAAGAACTTGCAGCCGCATTATTTGAAGGAGTAATCTTTGGACTTGACAAGATACCTCGTGAAGTATTATTTGTTGGAGGGTTGGGACCATTACTTTGCACATACTTGACCAATCTATTTAGCTGATCAGGAAATGCCCTCAAATACTCAGCTTTCGACATTTGGACCTTGGTCTTTTTAATGTGATCGATGATGTCAAAAGCTTGACTTGCTTCAGCCGGATGCGCGTTGGCCCTCTGCTGCGAATTAAAAGAATTTGCATATTTATCTTTTGGAGCTAATGAAGAAGGTAGTGTACTACCTCTTTTCAGGATAGTAACATCCGGCCTAGGATCTTCTCTTTCTCTTCTTTGACCGCTTGTGGATGCTTCGGCATTTTGGCGTGTCTGGGACCTTGTGAACACCGCAAATGTGTGACCATCAGAATCTTCAAAAGATTCATAATAGCCCTCGTCAGATTCGTAGTCCAGGTAACCAATATTGGAGTCGCCAGCGGGATCTACAAAGTCCTCATCATCAAATGATTCGTCAATGCCTAGATCTTCTTCATTAGTTTCCAAGTTATTCCTTGGAGCAGCTTCAATTGCCAACCGCTGTGGTGCAGCAGCAAGTCTATTTCGATTTTGATTTTGACCGTTAAAGGTCCGAGTAGGAGCTATTCTTGAAGGGGGCGTATTTCATGCTTGAGATATCTACTTCTCGATTTGTAGCATATCATTAGCCAATATTTGCAGTAAAGGATCTGAAGTACTTGAAGAAGCTTCCATCGCCTTTGTGGGATGATTGTTTGATTTTTTCCAGCCATGATCAAGTCATCTTCAACATTCCATGGCAGCATTTTGTGTTTTAAGTAGATTCACAGGTCTTGCCCTTCTCAGTTGATATCCAACTTCGGGCAATAAAGCGTTTATAAAAAACGTCTTTTGATTTTCATCGCTCAATGTGGCAGTAGTGGGGATTTTATATAAAATCCTTTGGAACCTTGCAATAAAGTCCCGCATGTTCTCACTTGGCTCTTTCTTCAACTACGTTAGTTGATTAATCAACGTGCTAGCGTCTTCTGTAGGCTTGAATCTTTTCCGAAATTGCTCTCCACATCATCGCCCAGTTAGTTATGGTGTCAGGCGCTAGCTGATAGAACCATTTGCCAGCCAAGTCATGTAGAGTCTTAATGAAGATTCTGACCAAGACATCTTCATGCTCCACTGCAAGCACACCACAAGATATGAAGAATGCTGCAAAATGATCATCCGGGTTTTGTTTTCCATCTCCAAAGAATTTTGAAAAATTCTTTCTGGATCCTTTGCGCATATCGTGCATAGGCGGAGTCAAGTTCAGTGGCCCAAAAGCTTCTTCCCATGGGACAAGTACTATTTGGTTCTGATTTTAATTATGGCTCTACATGATGAGTGGGGCACGTTTTCTTCTTGTGTAGACTTGGTGAATAATTCCAGCCACTGGATTATGCTGAAGACGATCCGGATCTGGATGAATGTGCACTCTCCTTCCTAGTGAGAGACTAGATCTATGGCTTCTAACTTGAGGAGGATGATTGAAATTAAATTGCTCCTACAATCTGAAAAAATGATCCATCCTTCCATGTGCCTTCACAAATCGAGTGAATGGACGTTCAGCCAGGTTGAGAGTTGTATGGAAAACACTTTGATCTTCAAAAGATAAGCTTTGATCTGCAAAGATAGTTGTTCCCCAGTAGAGTCACCAAAAACTGTTGGCTAGATTTTCTACATTGTTGAAAACCTAGGCAGTCATGAGAAAATCTCCCTCATTTACCGGTGAGGCTCCCGTGTCAGATTTGTCAATAAAATATGCTAGTATCTATATGGGGGTTTTACTTTAACCATGCAGCTCATGAACTATAGCTGTATAGTTTTGCAGCAAGTAAGCAACTGTTTAAAGAAATGAAATATTTAAAGAAGAAGAGAGTAATAAAACACAGGGAAGAAATAGGGAAGATGTGCAACCCAATCAATAGATAACAAAGTTGATTGCATGCACATAGACGGAACCAATAGATATTAACACATAATTATAAGCAAAGGAAACTTTCAGATCTAGATCTAGAATAACACTAAGTTTATGAATAGATCTAAGATAGAAAGTTAGAAACAAATTGCACCATTGACACAAAGTTCTCCAGAAATATGCTCCTTTCTATTCCTCCGCTTCAAATAGCTATCAGGGGTTTCAGTACAAAGTCTGGAACACAAGAATGCTGCTTACAAATTCTATTTTTTTAACCCATAGGTTCTTCTTCTACTTATAGCATGTAGAGGGGAAATTACAAATATGAAGCCTTTAGTGAACTGGCACATGTGGAAGTCGGAAAGGAAACAACTGACAATCTTTCTCCTCGAATTCCTCTTTGCATGACATGCATGATTTGCAACTGAAAATAGAACCTTCTATTTTGCATGTCTGCCACCTATTTCCAAGTAGTTGACTTCTTCAAGTAATGGCTTTTAAAACAATCACTTAAGTTTTATAATTTAATTGATTGCTCAATTACTTTGTCGGAGAAAAGAAGAAAGAGGAAAATGAGTTAGAAGAAAGCTGCAACACTTTTGTTCTTTTTTCATATTCTGTATGCAGCTGATTTTTTTGCCTTTGATTCTCAACAAACTGGATCTGGAAGCGACTGGATCTGGAATTTTGCTTACGGGTGTTGCCTTTGCTTTTGAGTTGTCTTCCCTTTTATCCTTGAAGCTTTTGTAGTTCTTCTCCAGTACATGCATCAGTACAATGTTTGTCGTAAATAACTCATCATTTTTATTTTTAATTGCATATGAGCAATTAAAAATTCTGGAAAGCACTCCGGGTGAATGCAAATTCAATGAAGGCTTCAACTGGAAGATTGGGACCACATGCACAAGATCATGGAAGGAATTTTCCACGTACTGACTTCTACAGGGGCTGCGTCAGAAACAAGAGGATGAATTTTTGCCGGAAGCTTTTGCAATTATGAGATCTGGATCTGGATCTGGATCTGGATCTAGATTTGGATCTGTGTCTCTGATGTCAGCAAATCTGGAAGTAATGCATGATTCCGCTGAGCTTTCTCGTTCATCCCGCTTTGCCATGGCTGGAGCAATCTTTGTTTGAGCAATTCTTTTTCTTTTTATTCAGCCGGAATTCTTTACAATTGGTGCAGATCTGGGAACTTCTTCAGATTCGGAAGATATATTCAATGTATTGGACATTGATTTAAGCTCCCTTTCAATTATATAAGCACCTGGGCACCTGTAATACTATGCAGACAATTAATCAGACTTAAATCAAGCTCTTTCAAACCTAGGCGCCAAACTTTGAAGCTTTCCGGTAGTGAAAACACCTTTTTCTGAGCAAAATTCCTCCTTCTTTGATTGCCAAAACTTTCCGGTCTGCACTCTTTTGCTGAAGAATTAATAACTCCATTAATATGGCAGCCCATGCTTATATAACCTTCATCATTCTATAATTAATAATTGCCCTTCCTATTTCCGGCAATTAATTAATTAAAAATCATGTTTTTTTTCTCTTTAAACTTGGGCGCCTATTTTGTGCATGTTCATGGCTGCATTAAATAAATTAAATTTATTTAATTTTAGCATGCTACATTCAGTTCACATTGGCTTGTCTTCATGCATTGACTTTCCTTCTATTTATGGCGCCAAAATTGGGTGAATAAACATTAATAAATATTATTAAATGCATTGTTATTCACCCAAGGTGGGTCGCACTTTTTGGCAAGGGTGAATTCTAAAAATAAGAAGTCAACTTCTGATGGGAATTTTCACCCTGCACTGTAGCTCAAAAAATCCCTTGTTCCACTTAAGTGATTTGATTTTCATAATGGGATTTTTTACCCTGCCAGGCAAGTAAGAAATTCCCGACGGTGCTTTAAGTGATTTTTATTTTATAATGGGAATCTTTACCCTGCAAGGTAGGTAAGAAATTCCCACCTGCCTGCCACCTCTAATATTCCCATTGCAGCCTAAGTGACTTTGACTTCATGGGAAAAATTACCCTGCTAGGTAGGTAAAAAATTCCCGCCTACCTGCCACTGCTAAAATTCCCACTGGCAGCTTAAAGTCTTCCTTCAAAAAAAGTGCAACTTGCGTGAAAGATAGCTCTTTTCCAAAAGTGCGACTTGCATTGTGACTTTTGCCTTCAAAATTGCGTGAGAATTCGTCACTTAGGGCAGCATGGAAATTGGACGTGGAAGGCTGCCTTGAAAATTGCGACTGGCATAAAAACAACATTTCTTTCCTTTTTTGGATTTTCGGTGAAGAAAACACAAGGAATAAAATTTGCCTATTTTGGAAAGGGTCCGGGAAGGTGTAGCAGCAAAAACTTACATGTGCCATAACTTTCATTCCGTGGCTCCGTTTTAGGTGTTATTTTCTCTAATAGTGCATATCTTCTCGAGCTCTACGTATTGATGGCAATATTTTTCTTATTTTCATAAAATCCATTTACTCCAAAAAATGCGACTTGCCTAGGAGAGGCCTTTTCTGTGCACGACTTCGTCTTTTTAGAGAGAACCAACCCTCCTGTGGCAAATTCCTTCTGGCATAACGTCCATGGATGATCTCCAGATACTCCAGGTAAGAAAACAAACTAAACCGGCAAAGGAATCGACCCAGAGAAATTTCATAGAAAACAAAACGAGAAAAATACCAAAAACGCAAAACATTGCCAGAAGTCACAGATAAAGTCCATGATTCATTCCTGGTGGAAACCCTACTGGTATATGGGACTATTGACATGTAAGATCACAATAGGGTTAAACCGGAGCACAATTTGCCTCAAACGGGGCTCAAAATATCTAAATAAAAATTTCTCGTAGGCAAACCCCAGCGACAGAATATAACAAGTTTGGGCATCTGGGTATTTGTTGAAATTGGCTTATATGACTCTCCGGGAATATCCTGACATAAAACAAACACTTTTTGGCAATTAAAACACGAAACGACCCATTATTTTAAAAGTATGAAATTTTTTACATGGGGTAGTCTTAGATTTCAGGGTGAAATCTGGGGACACCACAAATCCTAATGAATCCTGATGTTTTTGCGAATCAGACCATAGAGGACATAATACATAAGAAAGATGAAGAAGATATAAACCTGAAAATAAATCAGACTCCTCAAAGTTTGGTATTTCTTGAGCTTTTTGTTTCAAATATTAGAGCAATCAAACTTGAAGTAAATGAATTTGATGCATATGCTCATTCTGATTTTAGAATTATTAAAAATTTCCATGTTGAAGACATGCACAATTTGTTTCAAAAGAGGAAAAGCATGCAAAATAGAAGAATACAAAGATGTTCCTCCTAGGTTGAGGACATTAAATGGGAGATGTTTGTTATTTCCAGCAAATGGCAGATGTTTCACACATGAATTTCAAACCCACCCTCCTAAAACTTGGAACCTTAGCTTTGAACTTGGCAATTTTGGTGTTGTTTGCTTTGTATTGCGTGTTGTGTTTTGGATTATTTTTTTTTTTAGTTGGTTTTGGTTTGGTTATTTTGTTTGCAGAGATTGATGTTTGGCTCTAATCAATTTTTTTTCTAAGTCAAAATAAAAGAGTGAATTTAAGTGCTTTGATGGAAGGAATTGTAGATTGAGCCAGATCTACTCTTTAGTATTCTTGGAATCCTGATTTTACGTTGAGACTCCAATCTTAGACACGCAAATTCCTAAAAGCCCAGTATTCTCCAATTTGTGTAAGCCTTTTCCTTTATAAGTTTGACAGAAAGGTCTTATTTAGGTAGGGGTTATCCTTCAGAAAATGCTCACATTAAAAACATCTAGAAGACCATAATTGAATAAAAGAGATGGCAGTTACAGCAAATCTCTAACTTGTTGATCCTCTTCCTACCCAAGTGGTTCTAAACAGCTAAGAACTCTTCACTGACCTGCAACTTTATAACAAATCTTTATTTGTGGTGATTTAAGAAATCTCTACTAGTACTATGGACATTTTATGGTCGTAAAACAAGGCTTAGATGGAATCAGAGGTATCTCTGTCAAGGCTATAAACACTTGTTTACCAATAGAGCAATGCCCTAGCAGGCAAGTAATATTTACCCTAACTTGACTTTGCAGCCTCTTTAACTTTGTTAAAACCTCAAAGATGTTGGCTTGAAAATACTCACATCATTATGCACATGCTTAATCCTTCTTCAGATGAGGTCCCAATATGCCGAAAGTTGAATTGGGAGAGTACTTATGCTTATTGGATTTGACTTTTTTTTAATAGTTTGTCTATTTAATGTTGGAGTTAGCCAATTTTTTTTGACTCTACTATTACTCAGGAGTATCATCCCAGAATGTCGCCATTTGTTGTCACGACCATATACAAATTTTGCAAATTTGTGGTCAGTCCCCTTTAAAATTTTACATGATAACAAATGAATGAATTTCCCCAACTAATGGTATTTTAAGAGTGATTTCTAGTGACTTTATTTCCTTTAAGTTTTGCTCATTTGTGTTTGTTGTCAATCTTTATCGAGTTATGGTTTGACTTTCTTTCCCTGTGCTTTGCTTTCACCTCTAAAGGCTCTGGGGTTTACATTTATGATTTATCCCATGTCTTTTCTGGGCGTTTGTGTTGCAATTCCCTATATTCCTAAATACACTTTGTTTTATTCTTAGTTTGAGGCTCTTATTGGATTATGTTGTGTCTTGTTTTCTTTGCTTTATTAGAGTGGAGGTAGTATTCTGATTTTTGTTGCAGACTCTAAATGCTAAGTGTTGAAGAGAATACAGAATTCAGAGCTTTGCAAGTTGTGAAGGGCATCACAAAGAAGGGAAAACCAGAGCCTCACAAGCTATGAAGAGCATCACAAAGAAGGGAAAATCAGAGGTTCACAAGTTGTGAAGAGCATCACAAAGAAGGGAAAACCAGAGCTTCACAAGCTGTGAAGAGCACAGTAAAGCAGAGAGCACCATAAAGCTAAAAGAGCATTGCAAATCCATGAGTGCTTTGCAATGTGGGAAATGAAAAAAGCAACATGAAAAGAAAAAGTTCTTGATTGCGCAAATTTATCATTGAAATCTGCAAAGGCATTTAGGGTGATCTATTGTGCCTAAAGGTATATTTGTTCATAGAAGAGGGGGAATAATATTGTCGGGTAAACAAATATTTGTTTTTGAATGAAGTGTTTGTGGCTAATTTAGGAGCTCAAAAATGAATTGGGGAAAGAGAAGACAAAATTAAGAAAGATACAGAGAAAAACCCAACAAGACAAAATGACCAAGAAGAAAAATCCAATCAGACAAAATGACCAAGAAAGAAAGTGGAGGGAGGTACTTTATACTTGAGCTTATAAATATGTAGCAGCAATTCAAATATAGGGGGGGAGAGTAGAAGAGTGTGTAATGTAGTAATTTAGTAAAATACAAAATTTGAAAACGGAGACAATTTTGTGGAGAAGGGATCAAAATGGATTCAGATTTTCATGCAAAGGAGCTTAATTACTCTGCAATCTTTGGTACTATTTTCCTAATGTGTCTTTTATTTCTGGCATAGACATGAACCCTTAGTCACCACATTTGGTAATTTAAATGTCCGAAAATCGGAATTCGCCAAATTCCATGTAGGCACAAAAAATTCTGTTTAAAATCGTGATTTGATTCGCAGGCTGTAAGTGCAGGCTTGTCACATGTTTGTAGACTGTGAAAATACACTGTGAACTTGTCTGAAGCTCTGCCATGAAATTCCAGTGGCTGGGTTGCTCATGTGGACTTATAGATGCACGCGCTCAAAGGTAAGGGTTTTTGATTTTTAATTTAATTCAATTTTTGTAAGTTTTGTTTGTACTATTCTATATAAACTTAGTAACTACATTTGATTTTATTTTTTTAGTTTAGATTTAAATTTTCTTAAGCTTTTATTATACTTTATTTTATCATTTCAATTATATGCGACTCTTTTTTGAAATAATGTGTTTTTTAAGTTTAGTTTATTTTTTATAGTTTTTAGTTTATTTTTCATAATGTTATTTTATTTTATACTATTTAATATTTATTATATAGTCTATAGATTTTAGTTTTAGTTTTTAAATATTTTTATATATAAACATTTTCTTAATTCAAATTCATTTAATCTATATGATAATGTATTTTTTAAGTCTAAAAAACAACTGTATTACTTTAGTCGAATTTAATCATGAATTTTATCTCTGGATTTTTTTGCAACGAATTTCTTACGAATTTTATCCTCTACAAATTTGAACATGAATTTGAATGCAGTAACCTATATGTGTAGTAAGTATATGATATTATATTCCCGTGAGCATTTTAGGTTATTCTTGATTATTGGGATAAGATATAGGCCTTTGCTATTTTTGTGTTTCCATGATTAAGAGTTATGTTTAAATTCACTTTTAGGCTCTTTTCCCCCTTTACATTTAAGCACCTGCTATTTATGAGGAATTAATGTGAGTTTGTCTCTTTAGTTAGTGAGGTTGCCTTGTTTGGGCTTTTATTGTTTAGGATGTTAAGCTAATCAATCCTAATTTGGCACGAGGTCATAATAAATCTAATCGTGGGTTATTTTTGTTATTGAGCATTCTAGCAAATGTTTCCATTAGCTCCTCGGTGTTAAAAATCTGATTCATATTTTGTCTACCAAAAAATAGGCATCGTTTATTCATTTATGTTTTCACTCTCATTTTCCAAAACTCCTCTTTAGAATATGATTTTATTCCTATTTTGTTAATAAGTCCTTGTCAGACATTGGTAACTTGTACACAACGGATAAGGCATTAAAATGGGAGGGTTCTCAAACCCTTTAGTATTTCCTAGTCTTATACAGGTGTAGGTGACCCACACCATGTTTAGATTCTGCAATTTAGACGAAAATGCGATGGTTTTTAACCCCCTATTGTATGCCAAAATACGTGAACAAGTTCCATTGGCAATATGTGAGAAATGCTACAAAAAAAAAGCCAAATTATAGCCAAATAATCTCCAAATATGAACAGACAAATGATTGGTTTGAGTGAGGTGAGGTGTTATGCTTTGTAATGGGTAAGTGTTTTCTTTCTGTTGCTATTTTTTGAGTTTGTTTTCTTTTTTTCTTTGCTATTTTTTTCATTGAACGCCACAGACTTTGTATTGGCACATACGTCACTCTTCCTAGATCTTTCTATTGTTAACTGTTGTCTCGAGTCCCGTTGACCTACTTTTGGTCATCTGTGGACATTAATATAATTTCTTTCTTTCTTTCTTTCTTTCTTTCTGACTGTACTTGGGTCATATGAGATGTATCTAGTCAATAATCAAGGCATACATGAGAAGTATCATATTTGTATCTGCAAGGATGAGCATTTTAGAGAGGGGAGAATGGCATATATAGTAACATAGATTACACGATAATTGAAAAGGTACATGTAAGTTTAGTAATTCAACTCTTATAAGATAAAATTGCATGTGAAAAATAACTATATGTCACAGCCCTATATGTTCCAATATACAATGGTTTACAATGATGTAAAATGGATGTTTGAATTTGATGCAATGGAAGCATTTGTTTGTAGTCATGTTAAATTCCCAATGGTAAACTCGTGCCTTTTCAAATTCCTTTGTTTTCAGTTTCACGTTCTTAGATATTTGTGATTATGGTTTCAAAAGACAGCATGTGGGTCCCTCTTATTGATGTTGGTGTTGTTGAGTTCTATTGAGATGGATTTGACTACTTTTTTCACCTACCATTTACTTGAATTTCTTAGTCAGTCTATTCATGTTTGCCCATTTTTTCTATTTCCATTTCATAATTGATAATTTACAATTTAGGTGACCTGTGAGCAAAATTAGAACACTTAACTGCTTATTTGTAACTTTGATGATTACTAGTAGGGTTTTTAATGTGTATGTCAAATCAAGATCCATATCTTAATGTCTATGTAAAAGCCAACTTTTGAAATCAGCAGAAAGTGAATTTGGCGTCTATTTTTACATTTCATTTTTGATAGTTTTATACATATTATTTTTTCATGGTTTAATGGCTTAATACAGGACACAACTCAGTGCACTACATCAAATACTGTCAAAGGTACGATTAATATTTAGTCTTATTTTATTTTATTATTCAACTCTACAGTTATCGTACCAGTTTCATTCAATGGAAATGTAAACAACTCACACTAGATATTCTGTATCAATTGAATCATGCGAGGGATATAAGGAACAATATATTGTAGAGCATAATTAATTCTATATTCCCAAATAAGACAAATTGATCAATATACGAATGGCATAATCTTATGATGACATGATGTGCCTACATATTAGTTAATTAGTTTTTGAGTTATAAGGGTGGTTGACACCTTGACCATTGTTGCCAATCGTTGTCTCTACTCCTTTTCTATATGCACAAACTGTCTTGAGTTGTAAGAGGGTCTCCAGTTCCACAATGCATCTGTTGTCAGATCATATGTGAGTTAGGGTTGCATTTGGAGACCATGTAGATCAAGTTAACATCTATTAATGAAGACATTTTATTCTATATTTTGTTGTATTCTCTATTGATGTGATGGTGGCTATGCATAATTTATTGGGGATAGTGTTATGTTGTTTTGTTGTAGATCGTTTTCGCTACCATATGTATCAGTTTCACCATCTGCCTCCCAAACTTCCACAAATCAGAGTTATCAAGGAGGACGATAATGGGTGGGGAAGGGGTCGGGGGGCGG
Organism: Taxus chinensis; assembly: GCA_019776745.2. Lineage (NCBI taxonomy): Eukaryota > Viridiplantae > Streptophyta > Pinopsida > Cupressales > Taxaceae > Taxus > Taxus chinensis. The sequence goes on from CM034148.1 coordinate 627,916,423, forward strand.
TATGTGTAAAGTGTATTTTGGGTCATCACTAAATATATCATAACAAGACAAACAAGTGAATAAATGAATGCCATTATATTCCTAGAATATGATGTACCTAAGTATGAGCTATTTAATTTTTGAATTATAAGGGTGATTGATACCTTGGTCGTTCTGGTCAATTGTCATACGTACCTCTTCTTTCTCCTAAGGCAAACCTCTTTGTTTCCCTCTGAGAAGCACTTGATGGATCCAGAGGGGGTGGGCTCCCATATGTACAATGCATCATGGACGTTATGAAGAAATGTAAACTTAACTATATGTACGAGTTGTTTTGAGTTGTTTCAGTATTTTCATCATGTGTCCATTGTCAGATCATATATGAGCTAGACCTGCACTTGGAGACCATGTACATCATATATATATTATGAAGACATTACATTCTGTATTCTATTGTGTTATCTTGCAATGTGACGATGACTACACATTCTTCATTGTTGATAGTTTTATGCTGATACGATAAGTATCTGTACTATCTTAAATAAAAGCAGTATATATCTATCATGCCTATGCTCTAGTGTAGATAATTTGATACATTGACGATGGATTGGCTCTCAGATGGCATGATTTTGGCAGTTCACATCTTGAACCTTAGTGAACGGATGTTGATGTCAACAATAAATCTTTAAACCTGCAGTCCAAGTCTGTTATAGGGCAGTCTGAACATAGTCAAGTGAAAACAATTTTTTTTCATCCTTGTAAACGGATTGTAGGGGCTCATGCTCATCCCACAGATATTCCTTATCAGTGTCGCCTTGAGCATCGCATGTCTCATAGAGAACAGTAGTCTGTGCAGATTTCTTAGACTGTCTTGAGCCTTGACATTGTCCATGGCTACAGTAGAGATGGGAAACCGACCAAAATAATTGGCACTAGTTTCTCTTTGGGTGGGTAGGGGGTGCAAGGGAAGAAGAGGAATCCTGGTGATTGAGAGGCTATGCATATGCAGTTAGCAGAGTTCCATATGAGGATGGTAAGGGAATTTCATTACTCAGACATGGCAGAGTGGTAGCACAGGTGTGGTATCTTGATGGAGAAAATGCATGGTAGAAGAGGGGAATATTTTAAGAAATGATATCATTGGCATGATACTTCGGCAAAGAACTTGTTGAAAGGTGATATTACAGTTGACAATCTTAGGATGCCATCGTACAAAAGGTTATTGATCAGCTAGCCTATCTAGAAAAAAAATCACAATGGTAATGACATCATGAACGAGTTAAACAAGAACAAAGAATACATTTTCGTCAAAAAGTTTCAGGATATGCAATTTTTGTATTAGGCAGAATACCTATTGCACCAAAAGGCCTAAGTCAAGGGCATGCAAGCTGATTGCAAACAATGCAGATTTAGAAAAAGTAGATGATGCAAAGATTGTAAAATATCTCAGTTCGAGGCCCAGTTGGCTGCTGTGATAGACCTAATTAATCATCATTGGTTATTAGGGGATACTATCAAGAGACCCATCGCTTTGTAAGGACATGGCCTATAATGTGTGTCCCTTGACTCGTATATTTATCTGAAACTTTCATATTCTATATTCTATTATCTATTATAGTGAATATGTAATATCTTTACATATTTCTTTCATATGCAAACATGGTATATTACAAGTGTCATTTAAAGAAAACTTTCCCATGCCTTGTGGTTTGTAGGTGTGTTTGTAGTTTGTAGGTTGTGACCAAAGATTTTTTTGATGCATTGTCTATTATTCTTAGCTTGGGGTCAAATAAACCCAAATAAAAAATGTCAATGAAAGATTTAAAAACAATCGAATAATCCTTTTTAATGTTTATTCAAAAGTAGACTTTAATATAAAAAAACCTAAATGTGGCTTATATCCATTCTACTAAAAAACTTATAATGTAGGGGTCTATGTTATCTTTGAAGGAAATTTTTCGCAAGACCTTTTTTTTGGGGAATTTTTTTATATAGAATTAAAAAATTCTTACAAAGATCGACATTTTTCCTAGACCCATGAGTCTTCACATCTTGTGTAGGCCTTAATTTTATATTTTTTTGATACCCGTGGTATCACATTTGATCCCATCTTCCTTATTTTGAGTCTTGGAAGGACCCTAGCGACTTGGCACAACCGTAGGTGTGTAGTTGCAGGAAGAGTCCAATGCACTTGTCCTCAGGCAACACGGCCAACACCCTAGCCTACCGTGCTGTGATTTGAATCAGGATTGAATCCACGAGCTAGTGGTCACTAATGGAATGGCATACCGTTAAGGCAAACCCTGGGGGCTCAAATTTTGGATGGTAACTGCTTTTATTATACCCGAGCTATAAACCAGAGTGGTGGAGGAGCACCTTCTCAAAGTGGGACATGGGGATGGGCTTGGGTCCTTAATGTCCATTGAGTGATTTGCATTGGGGAGCGCCCCACTGTGTTTCGCTTGGTCCACATGGAGAAGGTCGACCCCTACCTCAAGGTGTCCCCCGTGGCCACTTATTGAAAGTGTCCAATGGGCTCAATGATAATGGAACTTGGGTTGATGATTACAAACTACTTGTAACTCACCAATAGTCCAAGACCTTGAGTCCCTTGCATGGGCCTTTTTGGTTTTGGCATCCTCAAGCGATTTCCTTTCTTGCTCATATATTCTTCTAACACCTAAACCTCACCCCAAAACTCCTTATTTCTGCCAGTATAAATGCCAGCCCACCTGCCAATTCTCCTCACACATTTCTCATCTCCATTCTATGTCATACTTTATTTCAGTGCTATCACTTTCACATACTTTCCCCACCCTACTTGCACCCGTACAAAATCCCCATCATTTGTTGCTCACATGTCCTTGTTTTCCCCCTTGTCTCGCCCCTCTCACTCATATATCCATTTGTACGCTCACAACCAATCACCTCTTCATGTTTTTGAGGGGGATTTATGTCCCAATCATAGGAAGGGATATGCTTCTATCCTCTAGAGATGAGCACTGGCTTTAAATGCATTATGATTTCAAGAGATTTTGATATATGTAGAAAACAAAATAATAGTAATGCAAACAAAGATAAAATTATCTAGCTTTTGGGAATGGTATTTTGAAAATGATTTTACCGTCCCGATAACCACATGGAAAAAGATCTCACAATCACTATAGCATATGCATTATCCCAAAACTTTCACGGGAATGTTATTTTCCCTAATCCCATTTCACTTTCAAAACAATGCCAATAAATGAAATTGAATGGAAATTTACCTTACAAAATTAAATCTATGAAACATAAATGCATTTACCCTTATTTAAATTCAAAGGATATAAGAGATGCAGTTCATAAGATTTTCATGGCAGTGCATAAGTAGATTTCATCTGCAAGACAATTTTAATCTGGTCACTAACATAGTAGTGCATAAGCTAGGTAATAAATCAAAATAAAACAAGAAACGTAAAGAACTTCCTCAATTGAAAGCTTTTGACCCTTATTTCAGCAATGTTTTACCAGTTTTCAAATCTTCAAAACAGTAAAATATTAAGTTTTCATGGTTCCCTCCCATTTGGTTGCCACAGAATTAAATTGAATTAACCGCCTAGAGTCGTAGACCAAAATTCGAACTGTTTAATAAACTTTTTTTTTGATTGAAAGCTTAACAGTGGACATGTTAGGTGTCAGATTGCATTTCTTCAGCTTAGTGCCAAGTAATGAGAGGTTTTTAATTCTGCCAAATTCGTCTGGGGCATGTTCCCAGCCTCATCCCTTTTTATTGGTATCTCCTGGGATTTGTGCTTTGGTGGATGGCTAGGCAACACCTTTTACACCATCATCCTCACTGTTGGACGACAATCCACTTGATGTTTAATAAATTTTTTCAATAAGCCCATGTTGTGAAAATGGAGCATTTTCAAAAATTTATTTGGTCTTAGAGTCCTACACTCAATGTCTTTCTCAAGTAGATTAGTTTCTTCAATACAATATTCAGCTTCTTTGATGTCCAAGGTGAGTCTCTTCACTAATTTGTTGACAGAAACTTCTACTTAAGAAATGGATTGTATCTCAGTCTTCTGAGCAGTCAGGCATTCATCCAATGTTTTAACAAAGCCATCTTTGTCTCCAATATTTGGTGGATCCATTTTGGTGGTCCAGTCATCTATCCTATTCCTCACCTCTTTCAATTCTTTACATATATCCCCCACATTGGCAGAACAATAAAAGATGCCGTAAGTATGTCAACCCGGTCTTCACCAAATATGTGCACCTATGAAAGATTTAATTGGTGTTCAAAATTACGATAGACTATTTGGTCGAGTCTTTGAATCTAAGCACCAATATCATGAAGCTTTTGGTTTAACTTTAAGTTAGCAAAGTGGCTGATCACAACATGGTGGAGGGAATGAAATTGATAAGGAATTCCATGCTTTCTTGAAAACAACAATTTTGCCCCCAACTCATGACCCAACAATTAATACAAAAGCTTGGCTATCGACCGTTTTGCCTTAATTGAAGGAAACCCTTTTTTTAGTGCTTCAATTTAAACATATTTTCTGCTGATCTTCTCCATGAACTCTTGGATGCGAGGAGAGTAAAATATGGCTGACACTACAGTGGATGTATCGGCTATCAAAGGATGATTTCCGTCTGCTGTTGTAAAAACCTGTTTCCAACAGGAACTTCTTCTGAATTCCCACAATCTTCCTCTTTGTTTGTTTCTTCACTTCGAGAGCCTTTTAATTTTTTCTTACGACAGTATAGGATATTGGATGTTGGGAGACCCAAAGGAAAAATTACATGTGCCAGGGCACCCAAATTACCACTTAACTGTGACAAGGGTTCTTGAACATCACTGGGATCATCTTGGACCTTTGGAATAGCCAACTGACTTGTGGCAGGTTTGTCTATGGTTGGAGTAGGAGGCAGAGGTTTTAAATTATTAGAGGAAGGACATGCCATACCTCTCTTGGCAGATTAGATATTTAACATGTTTTATGGAATGCGGGACGATAACACAGTTTGTTGAGGTTAAGGTGGAGTGCATTGCATGGGGCCCAAGTTTGGGGTTGTTGAGTAAAGATGAAAAAGACCTGGGAACTGAATTAAACATCTTTGTGGCCCTTACGCCCACAAGTAAGCTACAACCGAATGAGCTTGCAAAGCTCACAAGAACAAAGATATCCATTTGTTTTGATTTTGATGCATTATTAACCACAAAATTAGGACTCATCATACTTGAAGATAGAATATTTGGAGATTGGGATGGTCTTGTAGCCGAATGTGCTGGTGTGGGAGCTCTAGACTGAGATGCAAGACGTTGATTTGGTGGGACCAAGTGTTCTAAACCCTGCCTTTGTCTCCTTTGCACACCCAAATTCCTTCTTTTTTCTTCCACTTTAAATGAGTCAACATCCTTCATCAGATGCATTTCGACATTAACTTCATAGACATAGGGCCATTGTAGTGGGATGCTTCAAACGCTGTTTAGAAGCACATTGCTTGTGTCAATCCTCCTGAGAGATTGCCTCCCAAGTGTGTTTCCAACTAGTACTAGGGATTCTTTGGTAACAAGAACAAAGTTAAATAGGGTGAAGTAACCAACAGTGATGGGTAAGCTCATGAACGTTCTTTTGCCTTATTTATTCAAATAAGAATTAGCCTCATTAATAGTTTTTTAAGAAATCCTCTTGACAACAAGCCTGTTAGGTACATAGAATGGTAGTGTACAAGGATGTGCTCTTACCTACAAGGCGATTAGAACTAAAATTCCTACCCTCAGAAAGGAGACAAACCTTTGACAGTTGCTTTAGAGGAATGAGGTGGGGCTCTTAATAGTCATTTTGGTCAATACTGGACAAAGAAAGTCATCATAGATGTCTGTGTAACACCTATGGAATTTTGTTTTATACAGTTCTTGACAATATGCGTTACAAGTGGAGACTTTAAGGACTGGTTATAATTGAAATCGGGGAAAGAATTATGGGCACAGATTGCATCAAGTATGTAAGGTGACATGAAACATTGGGGCCTTTGACTAGAGGGTTTCTCCCTTACCTATCAGATGGTTCAACAGATATTATTTGAGAGGATGTTGTCCCAATCAAAATTTGTGCCCTTCTCTAACACTCCGTATAGGAGATTTTCACTGGAGGTCAAAGAGATTGGTTTCAGATGCACCATACAATTTGCATAAGAGGACCATCCCATTTTTGACATCTTAGCTAAATTTCACAAATTTGTATTTGTGGCCGGCTGAATGTATGAAATTATTAGGGTCATCAAAGCAGCCTTGCAAAAGTGACGGATTTACAAAATAAAAGGTTCATCTCATTAACAATAGATGATTACAAATTTATAGGATATGGTACTTGTGATAAGGAGTCAAACCTTATCACAACAACTCATGTAATCCTCACAATCTCTCCTAATCTTTATCTAAGGTGAGTTGTTAGTCATGTACAACTCAGTAATAACCAAATACATTATTCTCTCTCACAAACATATTAATCCACACACCTAACTAATAGCTCACCCCTATTACATGCGAGTAGTAACGTTATATTCTTAACATTCCCCCCATTCGTACGAACATTGGAACATGTGGCTACATAGACTAAATGAAGATAGAGGGAACATCGACCACTCATGGATGGAAATATATCAACCACTCCACGGATGGAAATATATCAACCACTCCACAGATGGGGACACATAAACCTTGTCCATGGTTAGGAACATAGTAACTTGTTCTGAATCGAATAGGGATCCACACATCTATTCATTCTCCATTCTATGTAGGCATACACATGACTTCACAATCATGTACATCAATTGGGAAAATAGAATTGTTACACACACATACACTTATTCACTCTCAGTGAGTGTTGTGCTTCTCATTGATACAATAAGATTACACATATCACACCACTCACAAACATAAATATAAAATATTGTGCCACTACTGCAATCTGCAACCCCTTTGTTGGTGGCGAACTTGAGGTTGCTATTTGGCTTCTTACCACCTGCCTCCCACCTTCGTCCTCCAGTATGTAGTCATTTAGAGCACATATACTTTGTCACTATTATTGGGAGAATATTCTTCCTAACCACTTTCATCTTTTATTCTTTCAGCAACAATCAAGGCCTTATTCTTTCATTTTCCATCAAGTAGATCCTGTGCTCTCTGTTTACAATTTATAGTGATGTGTTCATGTTGTTTACAATAGTAACAAATATATCTTTTCTTTGATGCTTTGGAAGTTGACTCATATTTATTTGACTTGAAAGGAGAACTGGGTTTATTTTTTGCAATCATTACATTTTCCTCTTTATCTAACACAAATATTTTGGTTCTATTTTCTTCATCAAGTAGGGAAGAAATCAAGTCTTCTAGGCTGGGATTTTATATTACTCAGAGTGAAAACTATATTTGGATAGCTGTTTGACATGCTATTCAATAAGACTCCCTTTGCATTATCATCTTTTACCTCAACTTGTATACCAACTAATTGATTCATTAAGGAACGAAATTGATTGATATGTTGAACCATGCTCTTGCCTTCTTCCACCTTGAGTCCGAACAATTTTTGCTTCAAGGCCACTGTAGCACTCCCAACTTGTGATCCGAATAGTTTGTTCAAAGTTTCCCAAGTAAAACTGGATGTCTTGGATAAATCTATATGATGCAAATAAGCATCAGATAAGCCTAGCCCAATAATCACTATTGCCTTTCGGTTCTTGATATACCATTTGGTTCCTTCGTCAACATTTTTTGGTCTTGTTTTTTTCCATTGACAGTATACACAAATCGTTGGTGATTAGTGGGAGTTGGGTTGTGATCTATTGACTATATAACTTAATTCATACTGATAGAGAATATGACTTGACAAAGAATGCGAGGATATTGATGGGCTTGTAAGGACGATTCCTCTTTGGATATTTATCAAATCCGATCCACGCTGTCCAAAGCAATTGTGAATGCCATCGACGTTGCTGGGCATCACACATGACTGCCATAGCGCACAGGTTTATGAAATGATGAATAGCATATGGCACATAGATTTTGCTTGACCAAATTGGAAATTGTAACATCCACTTGGGTCACATGATTAGGCAGTCGTAGATGTAGATTGGTCAAATTATCAGTACTCACATGCATGCAGTTAGAGGTATAGAGATGATAATATTGATAGCCACATGGGTCTCAAAAGTGGCAAAGATATGTGACTGGGCATGGGATATGAGAAAAGAACCACACACTTTGATATAAATGTCAGTGAATGGAGCCAATACATGCACAAACGGACTGTAGACGAGGACGAGACATTACATGGAAATATTTCAATGATGCTAATGAGCAACAAGTGGATCTGCAACAACGCGAGCGTAGGATGAATAAAATGAATGTATTGATTTTGTCTGCACAAATTGACAAACTCTGCTAATTCGTACGTTAATGCCAATATAGTGTTCAGAACAAATGTACAACCCTATCAAGTACTAAACAATAAGGAATTCTTGAATGCCTTAACGTTTACTAAGAGAGAACCTAAACTCTTTGAAATTCTATGCGAAGCATGAAATAGATGACTTCAAAAGACTGTCATTTTGGACCCTATTTGCTTTAATTCCAAATGACAGATTTACATAATAAAAGCTTCATCTCATTAACAATAAAATATTACAAATTTATAGGCTAGTGTACTCCTTGTGATAAGGACTCAAGCCTTATCACAACAACTCATGTAATCCCTACAATGTAATGTCCCCTTTTTGGGACATTAATTAATTAAAAATATGGGAGACCTTTAATCCTCTCTTCCCATGGATTAAAGGATAAATATTGGGAAAAGTGTCATTACTCTTTTATTTAAAAATTAAATAATTAATTCTCCTCTTATGTTTTATTTTTAAATATTAAAAGAGGGAGTTAATATTCTTTTTGGAGTTTGACTTTTCAGGAAAAAAAACCCATATTAAAAAGTGACCCTTCTACATGAGAAAATGCGCCAAAGGAAGGAGGGAAACTTGGAGATTTCAAATGCTAAAACTATATACGGAGAAATGGCGACCCCTTGAAGGCATGTTGAGATTTTGTTTAAAAATACCTTCATGCTTGAAGAGGGATGTATGCCCATGTGATCACATTATAAAGGTGTTCTTCAACACCACCATTATTGTGGAGAGTGTGAGACCTTCAAAGCTTTCATTGAGTGACTGTTGCTTGATATATTCATTCCATGATTGGCGCCTTTATTTGAAAAGGAAATTTGCATGTTATTGATGAGTATTGGAGAGTTTTACAGTGCTTTATGATCTGCTGTTAATGCTGCAATTATTCTAGCCATAGCGACTTGCATGGGTGGTTGTTTTGACATGTTTGGGTGTTTTTTGAAGTAGATATACAATCTGATCTGTATTGGCATATTGTGGCTCCATTTTAAGTGATATTGGAAGGGTTTAACAATGTTTATGGCTGCTGGTTATTGCTGCCTTTATTCCAGATATGACGACTTGATTGGGGTCATATTTTGGCATGTTTTAAGGGGTGAATAAGCTATATTTATAATCTGATCTGTGTTGGCTTATTTTTCTGAGTTTGGGCAGCTATTTTGGGTGTATTGGAGGGTTGTAAAGTGCTGGAAATTATTTATGCAATTTATCCTAACCCTAGTGACTGGTTTTTCAGATTTTGGGGGCTTTTTTGAGGTGGTTTTAGTGATCTAAAAATTCAGAATCATAGTTCATTGGAAAGGCCTTGGTTTCTAGATAATTGTGCATTTTATTTGGTGGCAAAATATGGAATATTGAGTAAGATATTAATTTTTGAAGTTTCAGCTGTTCTGGTGCCTTTTTAATTAATTAACTGCTGTAGTAAATTTCAGATCTGGAAAAGATTAATTTCCTAACTAGTTTCTCCCATCTAACCCACTACTTTGGCTTGCTCCAACCCCATTTGGGTTGTATTTGTGCTGACATTGGGTTATTTGAGGTCGAGCTAAGAGGATTTAATCCTTCTAGAATCGATTTGGTTAATTAATTTGCAGATTTAAATAATATCCCAAAAGGGGATATTACATACAATCTCTACTAATAATCTCTATCTAAGGTGAATTGTTACTCACGTACATCTCACTTATTAATAACCAAATAAATTATTCTCTCACACACATATATTATAATCCACACACCTAACTAATTGCTCACCCCTAGTACATGTGATGTAATGTCCCTTTTTGGGGACTTCTGGAAAACAACTAGGGCTGAATGAGACTGAAATTAATTTTTAGATGGCTGTAATCAGACTTCCGATGGCTGGATATGATTGAAAATGCACACGGAAAGCTGCAAGTTTCTCTTCGTAAGGCAGTGACCTGTTTTGGAAACTCCCACTCACTTTTGGATGTCCTTAAACTCACTGAAAATATGCCTCTAAACTCGTTGAAAATATGCCCAATCAAGCTCAAAAATTATGATTAATTACCAACAATAAAAATGTGAAGGAAAACTGACTTTTAGTGCCCTGGAATTGAAGATATGAATTTCTATAAACCCTTGTCTGCAGAGTTACTTTAAAAATTCATAACTTTGCCTAAGAGGCTCCAAAATTCATGAAACTTGGGATCTTGGGGTTTAAAATATGAAGAATGCAAATATCAAATCAACTTGTCCAAACATCCACCCAACACATGCCAAATCTGACCTACAAGCAATTCTACCCTCTTGGAAATAATGAATTAGTGGCTCAAACATGCAAGGAAATGATTGCTTTCACCTTTTGTAATAAGTATAAGTCCATTCATGCAAGAAATCATATCATACATTCATCAAAACATATCCAACATGCTCATGATACAAGTCTCCTAGGGCTAGATACAAAAATATCAGCTCCAAATGTCTTGAGATATTCAATAATTCCAAATATCCTTGCTTGAGGGTTTTCGTCCCCAAGACAAGTTCCACTATCAAGCGTTTTCGTCCTTGATGAGAGAGAGGAAAGGTACAATCTTCACCCAAAAGAAATAATAAGATTCAAAATGCACATAATGGTCAAGCCATAGTTCACATACTCGTATTCGGCAGACCAAAAACAAATTGACTCGGCAACTTAAAAAATACGCAAATTTCTTTAAAAAACATAAATTTTAAGCAGCACATAGCTACTTGGCCAATACTCAGGAATACTCGGCCAATACTCAACCAATACTCGGCAATACTCAACCAATACTCGGCGAGTTAACTGTGCGAGTATTTGGTTGGGAAAACGAATGGCGAGTACTCACCGAGTTTTCTTACTATGGGTCAATCAACCTCCTTTTATAACTATAAGGGGTGCTATAATTCAAATGATGGCAGACCTTATAATAAGTAACTTAATTATCTAATTTGTATTTGGAGCCTACATGCTCAAAATACTTTATATTCTAATTAAATTAGTTATTCTATTGGAGCGGCTGACTTCCCAATAGGAATACATGATAATAATGAAAATATCTACTTAAAAAATGTCATCCAAGTCTTCCCATTGCTTCTTTTCTTTAACCCACGGGGAGGAAGAATGGGTTAAGGTCTTCAATAACACTAGTCTCCAAAAAGGGACATGACATGTGAGTATTAACATTAAATTCCCTATAAAAAGCTCTTTCATTATATACTTGTATACAAAAACGTTAACTCAGTCTTGATTCAAGTAAACATCTTGGTTTTGGGAGTTTCTAATCTTAATGTCATTAGGAATCAAGAGTAAAATACTAGAGCGAATCCCTTGTGTATCTATTCAAATAGTTATGGTATCCTAATTAGCACTTCTCAAGAGTTTGTACATAACATCAAGGCATGGAAATGTTTCGGTCTTGACAACGACGTTAATCAAGATTGCCAAATCAAAATCGGTTTTGCTCTCTGTTTCACCTATAGTAGGACCAACAGTCCCTAGAGATTTAGCATTTTTTAAGTATTTGTACAAATTGGAGGAAAATAAACTTGACACTTTTCGGAGTTAGCATTGTGTCGCTCATTTAAGATACACCGAAAGAGTCCTTCATTTCCTTAGAAGTTTTTTGCACCATGATTGGCTTCCCATTATTGGATTTAAATTTTTTCACATTTGACAAAATTTTAAGAGCAAACATACATTTTGATGGGACAAATATGATGTGGTTCACACTTTTAAGTGTTATGAATATTGAGGAAATTCATGGGAATTTAGAAGCTTAAGACAATACTAAGGGATATAGCTAGTAATGATGGCACATTATTAATAAATGTAGAAGTTAAAGCTTCGAGTAGGTGTTGAAAGGTCTAAGGGTGAAGACAAACTTGGATAATAGATGGTTGAAATGGGTGACACCCAATGTATGGCAAAAGGGTGTCAAGCTAATGGGGAGTGAAGGTAGTAATGAAGCAAGGGGTTTTGGTTCCTAAGGGCCCCAACGTCCAACACTAGTGGGCATCGAGATCTAAGGGAGTGAAAGTGAAGGCAAAAAGGTGTTGATAGGATAAATCTAATAACTTGAGTAGCATGACGGGTAACAATGACTGGGTGATGCGGGTCTTGATACGTGGACCAATATAGGAATTAGAGCCTAAAATGATGCCTTAAAACTCCAAGTAAGGGCGTCAAGCATTAAGCATTTTCAAGGGGAAGGATTAATAGAGTTAATGATAATGAGGTTGTCCAATGATCAACGTGCGACAAGATTGAACACAAATGTTAAATTTGGAGAGTCAATACCATATGACAAAGAAAATTATTATATTTGAGGATGTTGAAACTTAGAGATTACGTGCAGAAGAAATCAAATGAATGAGATGTCGGGTTTTGATTGCCTTAGAGAAGAAAGCAAAGGGTGATTTGGGATTAAAAAAGGAAAAACTTTTGAAAACAAAGTTAAAAGAACTTACGCTAAAATCATTTCCCTAAACATTAGATCATGAAGAACCACCATGGAAATGGAATAAATGGTCCTCAAAATGTAAATTTTTGGGATCACGTTTGGCACATTACATGCATTTTCCATCTTGTTCTTTTCATTGCCATCCGTTTTATGCCATCAATGTGCTAATCTTTGTACTTCTCATGTGTCATTTTCTAACTTTTTGTTGCATGCCTTTTCAATATTCTCGTTCAAATGGTTCAAATCCCCATATCTCACTCTACACTTTGTTCTTTTGCGATTTTATTTTCTCTATTGAACTGTGCAACACTCCTTTTTTGCCCCCCATATGCACCCTCATCCATAGTTTCCATTGCTGCCATTACGCTTGCTAATTTAAGCTCTATATTCCTCCCTCCCCCCCACCCCCATGCTTCATCTTTCTATCTTTTCTGCTCTGTCATTCGCTCTATACTCTCTTTTCCCTCCTTTCTCATAGTGTGTCCTCACTCTCATGTAAAGCGTTTGTGCGTTCATCGTTGGCAGAGAGAACGTGTCGACACGTGTATGTTCAATATGATAATCCTTTCTCTATCTCTCTATCTTCAATCTATAGATTATAATACAAGCATAGGACTATTTTAGGGCCAACACACAAACCGAAGATAGAGCCTAGGAGTGTAGTAGTTGTGGATATAGAAGAGAGCAATCTGCACTTGTGTCAAAGGCATAGGGCTAAGATAAGGGGGTGGGGTCTTACTAGAATCCAAAGAGTTGTAAGAGTAAGGTAATAAGCAAGAGCTAAATTAAACCATGGGTTGTAATGCCATTAGGTAGTAAGCACATTCTGCAAAGGAACAATAATGTTATAGACAAAGATATGCTACACAATCCTAGTCTAATACATGATACATCAACATAATTGGTAAGATCTTCACATATAATAATGCAAGAAACCCAACAATATTTAGATTATAATGAAGATCAACACAACACAATAGATGTTGGTGGGATGAGATGTCCTATTATGCAATATATTCATAAAAAGAATGAATACCTTTAAGGTAGGGATGCCATACAATATTCCTTTTAGAAGGAATAACTCCACAAGATCTTCCAATATTGGGAATGCCACTTTGAGGGGGGACATCGCCAATATTCTTCTATTAAATACAAGACTTCACATACTTGACATCCATCATAATGGCATTCATCTACTTTATATAGATACACATTACTCTTATTGGGTGGGCAATACCTAATCCCAATGTAGGCCTTTTCATTACCAAATATAACTAATTCCACAAGTTACTTGTTTGACCAATATATTATAACTATATAACTAATGGGATGTGTGCCACATGTCAGCATCTCCATCAACCCATATATATTATAATATCATAAATTTCCATGTACATAACATGTCATCCCTCCTTGACATGTTTTGTCTTCGAAACATGATCTAAGAAACCAAGTAATGAGAGTCTGCTTCAAATTATTGTGCACTTGTTGCCATGCTCGATCATCAAACCACCCATATGTGACCTCAATGGATGATCTCTCCGAACCTGGTTCCATTTTCTATTGCACTATTTATAGAGTCCATACATGACTGTAGTTGTTCCTCCTTGGCTTCCATGCATAGCCATAGTGATTACTCCTATGATTTTGTGTTCCATAATTGTGGCTCCTTTGATTCCATGTATAGTTGTAGTGATTGTTCTTTTGATTTCTTGTATAGCCATATTGGTTTCTTCTTTGACGTGCCCTAATATGCCTCCATAATTGTTGCCTCTCAAGATGATGTGGATGTGTATATGCCCGAACCTTAGTCTCTTTGATCTTATCAACCTTTTCATCTACTTTCTCTGCCTCTTCCACTTTTTCGCTTGCTAGCATTTGTCTCTCGAGTAGATGAATTGGTTTTTTCTTCTTATTAATTATTATTCATATTCTTCTTGTTTTTCTTTCGAGTCTTCTTAATGTTCTTTATTATCTTCAAATGATTGCTTCTCTTTCTCCTTGCTAAGTGTGATTTCCTGCAATGTGACCTTTCTCTGACACCAAAATTTCATGAACTTCTTCACATTAATATTGATTTTTTTCAAAGTTTGTAACCAAGGATATCCAAGAACAATATCCAACCCATCCATATCCAAAACATAAAAAAATTGTATTCAAAATACATTTGTCCATAAAGAGCTTCAAATCTTTAAAAATTTGAATCTTCTTACCATCTACTTGTGCTTTCTTGATATTCTTTGCTTGAACATGTAGATGTTGAGCTACATCCATGTTGATGAAGTTATAGTTGTTGCTGGGATTTCTGGACTGTCGTGCCCAAGATTTTTGCGAACCAAAATTTTCCATTTGTTCATCATGTTTTAACCCGTAAAATTTGAGAGGCAATTTTTTTTTTGTTTTCTTGTTTTAAGTTAGAGGCGATGATTGAATCTCGTTTAGATAAATACGTCTAAACAACACCATAACTCCCATTTATATGTTCACATGTTAATGTATTCTTCAAAGGATTATGTGTTTTACGTGGTCTTCGAGAGATGGGGGAGGAGAGATTTGTGTTGCTAGGGCCTTTCAATAGTGTTGATCCTCTCCCTTTGCCTCACCTATTAGATCCCATTTGCATCCACTTGCATTATGTATGCCTCGTGCCACACATGAGGCTCTGTTAGAAAGATAATCGAAGGTCACACAAATTTTCAAACCTTTTCCGGAAATTTTTTTCATTGTGTTCTTACAATGGCCTTGATAATTTACCTTTTCTTGCTTCACCAAATTAAAAAAAAAGGTGAGGCTAAACATAAGTTCCAAAGTGTTTTGTGTTCTTGCGTAAACAATGAAGATGAAAAAACTTATTTGTACATATAGTATTATTTTGAAACTTCATGTGCATGTCTCATATCTCTCAAGGGAACCGAGTGGAGCTTTCCCTCATTTTGGCTTTCCCTTTGTCAATCCATAAAGCGCACGCCCTTTCGTTGCACAAAGAAACTATTTATATTAGAGGGACTAGAAGACAAGTGCTTACTTCATATATATCTTTGAAGTTTGTAAACTCCACAACATGCATATGTTTCCTCCTTCCTCTTAAAGATTCTCGAAAAGCAGTGTTTATCCATATGTTCAAATTAGGAAAAAATAGGACATGTGACTTTGTCAAATGCACCCACCCCACCCAAATTAAAGATCCAGTGGTCATCACATCCAACTCCCATCATCCATTGCTTTCCTCCTCTTCTTCCCCCCCCCCCCCTCCCCCCCCCCCATCTCTCCCGCTTTACCCTTTTCTCTTCATTTTGGTTGTATGTTCCTTGTATTGAAATTTTAAAAACATAATGCACTTCAATTGCAACATCCCTCTTCTCTTTAGCTAGACATTTGTATCCACTTCTCTTTAGCTAGTATATCATCTGCTTTCTCTTTCCAATTCTCCAAAATGACTCTTCTCCCATATCTTCAAATCATGATAAAAGAGGTGGATCGATTATGCTAGATGCATGATCTTGAGAGGCTACCTTAGAGATATCATCTAAGAAGTGAATTCTAAAGCCTTGCGCCATAGGATTTGTGGTGGCCCAATGTGTAATGCCTTGAAAATTTGTCGCTTCTTTCTTCGTTGGACTCAAAAAAATTGTGTGACCCTAAGATGAGTCTCAGAGTCCGTTGTGATCTTGCATAGCACATGAAGCCAAAAAAACATTCCTGTTATCAATATTCTAGGCTTAATAATTAAAATTATAAAACATCGGTACTGATTGTGCAAATTGTTTTCAGCGTAAAATTT
This sequence comes from Taxus chinensis, assembly GCA_019776745.2. NCBI lineage: Eukaryota > Viridiplantae > Streptophyta > Pinopsida > Cupressales > Taxaceae > Taxus > Taxus chinensis. Next base: position 627,933,073 of record CM034148.1, read on the forward strand.
TAATTATTTTCTTTGGTTTGTTGACACATACATGAATTTATTATCAATATACTTATTTTAATTTTATGTGTTTGTGACTTAATCTTCTATTTATGTGTTTACATGATAACGTATTCTCTTGAGGGTTATGTGTGTATGTGCTCTTCAAAATATGGTGGAGGGATTTAAGTAGTTGGGGGATTTGAATTGGCCTTATCTTCGCTGACTTAACCTATTGAATCGCTTTTGACTCCACTTGTATTGTGTGCACCTCGTTCCACGTGTGAGAGACTTCATTAGAAATATAACGTATGGTGCAAATTATCAAATATTGCATCATCAGATATTTGGTTGTCTTATGTCATATTTGAAAGACAATAGGTCTCATGAATAGCCACAACCCTCATGAAAAATTCATATAATTCATAATATTAGAGTGTCATATTCGGATTGGTTTCTTTGAGGGAACTTTTATAGAATCTTCTTAGACTATAATGATAGTAATTGTTGAATTTAACACACCCCACTTCTCCTTCAAACGATTGTCATAACTAATATGTGGTTCATACGTTTCTTCTTAGTACAAAGAAGAGTTTTCCATACGTTCCCCCAAACATTTTCCCCACCCTTGAACTTATCCTCCCTCAATCCCCTTCTTCCATGACCCTCGATCTTCGTCCTTCAATGTTTCACTTATTCAAGTTTAAGTTCTTCAACGCATCCCTATTGCGTTTCCATTGCACCACTCGCGTGCGATTGCTAGTATAGACACACATTACTCTTATTGGGTGGGTGACACCTAATCCCAATGTAGGCTAACTCATTACTTAATATAACTAACTCCACATGTTACCTATTTGACAATATAATATAACCATATAACTAAGGGGATGTGTGCTACATGTCGACAACTCCATCAACCCATATACATTATAATATCATATCCCTAGGTACATAACAATAATCAATCACACCAACATAAAGGAAAGAGAAGGGTTAGGATATTTAATCTTTTTGAAGACAATATTGGCGCGTTACCCCCATTTAGGATTAGTAGCACCTCGTGAGAGAGTTATCATGTGTGGATCATAAGAGGGATAGGTAGAAGACCTAAGTAGACCAAAATTGGGGAGTCCAAAGACTGAGCTAGACCTTTCTGGTAACTCCTATTCTTGTTGTTGTTAGTCACCCACTACTGCAAAGATGCCCCCCAAGTATAAGTTTAACTAAACCCTCATAAACTCTTAAACCTTCAAGGGCAGATTTGCGATTACAAGTAGAGCATACTATGTGATGATATCTTATAGAAATGGCAAAATTGATGCCTATTTATAAAACATATCGTGAAGTCATTATCTCTTTTAGTCGATATAGTTGGCTGAAAAAAGCGTTCTACTAGATGTCATCACCCATGGTCGATGTTGTTGGCCATAAATAGTACGACAAAAAGGTATAGAAAGGAAAGAGAATGGAGGTAGATCAAACACTTGGAGTATGTATGAAGGGGGTTTGAAGGGTTCAAAAGGTAATTTGAAGGTGTTATAGGCATAGATGTGAAGTGATAATATTGGGGATGTCAAGTGGTCATATAGGTGGTATGAAGGTAGTAGGAAGGCACACAAGGGCAAGCTAGGGCTAGTACTAGGACAAATTTCTCACTAGGTGCTGCCAACCAACCCTACCCGCTCCCATACACCCCTTATGGCATGCACTTAAGGCATGCACTTAAGGAGGTCAATGCGCCAACAACTTGCAAAGAGAAATCATTAGTAAAAGTGAAAAATAAGGTGTATAGATATGCCCAATTGAAGATCATTGCATGTTACAATAGTGTAACCTAAGATGTTCTTTAGGAAAGAAATATAGTACACCGAAATCGAGGGAAATGATTGTTAATGAACTAATAAATGATTATTCAACCAAATGATATGTACTTACCTCGACTTACTATTTTGTAAAAATGGACACATGTTACCTCTCATCTTTGTCAGGGAATTTAAGTATCACATAAAATCAACTATGCTAATAATCTTGATGAGGAATTAAAGAGCAGTAATTCATAAGGTTAATGAAAAATTATATAGAGATATAAACAACACAGAACAAAGAGATAACATGTACAGAACATTTACGTAAGGAAAACCTTTTCAGCTCAAAACCCCAACCAAAATGCACATCCAATATTATTTTAATAAATGAAGAACTTACAAATAGTGTGCTTGACAATTACAGGTCACTCCGACATATATCTACCTTTTCACTTCTTCACAATATTTTCATATGCATAACAATAATTGCTTACACTTCTAAACAATCAGTCTCCAAAAGAAGATCACCCTATTTAACAGGGTGGTTGAGTTGGTTGTCAACCTTTCAGTTGAATTGATTCACTCTTTAACTCAAATAACTAAATTAATTGATTTTAACTTTATAATAAGTATAAAGTGTTATATAACTCATAGCATATAAGTTATAATCTTAAGTTCATAATTTAAAATTAGTTTTGGAGTATGTATTTGATGTGGTGGGCCACACCAAATGTATGCCCACATAAATATTACTTACACCAACACTCCCCCTTAATGTTTTGTGGGGATACATGTCTAAGTCAACTTTTTATACAAAAGGAATTACAATTCTTAAACCATGTAAGATGATTTTAGGCTAGCATATGCCTACCTGGATAATCTAACATAAATATCCCAAGTTCCTCCTATATAAGTGCATATATAAAGCCTTACATGAATTTCTAGAGCCTTATATAAAACAAGGAATCTCTCATAAATATAATTTCACTGTGTTACAAGTATACTCACATAGGGTGGTGTTTACGAAATCACATAGGGTGATTTTTACAAAGCATTTTTTTTTTACTATATGAAGAAGTATAGAGAAGGAAGATAAAGAAAGGTTGTTAGGAGATGGCATTGTCATGCACTCCCTCTTAATGAAATCTCTGAAAGGTCAAGCATTGCTTAAAACTTGCAAAACTTCACAAGCACAAAGGGGCTTTGTGAATATTTATATAACTGCAACTTGGTATCTTCTTTGGACAAAATTGAAGGATTAATATTACCATTAAAGACTTTTTCTTGAATGAAATGCATATGAATCTTGATATGCTTCGTTTATTGATGCTGAATTGGATTGTTAGCAATAAGCTATACAATCTTGGTTATCACACAAGAATGGAGTACTTCTTTTGACATCCATATGGAAACTATCCAACAGTTTTTTAGCCACATGAGCTTCTTTAGCTACTTCCATAACACTTCTATATTTTGCTTTAATAGAAGAGATAGACGTTATTGGTTACTTCTTGCTACTCCAAATATTGACACTCATATCAAACTTGAAAATATTCAAATGCAGATTTTCTATCTATTATATTACCAACATGGTATAGAATCACAATAACCTCATATAAGTGAGCATCATTATAACAAGAATCAATATAAACCATAATTAATTGTACCTTTAGTATATTTTAAGATTCTTTTAGCCAATTTCCAATGATATTCGTATGGAATTATTTAAATTTATAAGCAATACTTACTGCTTAAGAAATATTAGGTTTAATAATAGTTAGATAGATTACAATGCCAACAAATTGCCTGTATAAGGTAGCATTGGCACATGTAGGTATGATCAAGTTTTATACCAACTTCAATAGGAATGCGAAGAGTTTAAAATCAATAGTTATCATCTTTTAAGCAAATTACAAGCATCCTTGAGATCTAAGAAAGACAATACAGATATTATCCTAGAAATCAAATGCATAATCAAATGAAGCATTTTGTGTTGACTTTAGAATTTTTCTAGCGTATTAGGACAAGAATCCTTAATTATGTTGAGATAGGATTTAGATGGTTAACCACATTTTGTGAGTTCTCCCCCTAACCTAAGGAATGGAGGAGTCCGACTATAGGATCATCTTCAAGGATATATGTTTCTTCATCAAGAGTTAGGAAGTTGAAGTTTGAAGCAAGGCTACACAAAATGATTTTCAATGGGGAAATAAAGGTTACTATTTTCAATGATTTTAAGATGTGGTTTAGATGGATGTACACTCTTAATTTGTAAGTTTTCCCTATTAGACCAAATTAATGCATGGATAGGAGGTAGGATCAAGCTTTTTCCTTTTAAATTTGGGAACGAAAATATGTTTGACTACCAAATGTTTTCAAAATGAAAATTCTAGTTTTTGTTCACCCACATATTTAGAGGGATGGATTTTGCAGGGCTTTTGAGGGAACCCTATTTAAGATAGGATTTCCTTATTCATTGCTTCTGCCCACAGAAAATAGGACTTGAGTTGATAAATATTTACTTGGACATATTCTTAGTCCTAATTTCCTTTCTACAATCCCGTTTTGCTTGGAGAGTTAGGAGTGGTCAACTCTTTTTAAATTCCATTTGAATGTAGAATGCATCAAACTATTTTCTAACATAATATGTCCATTGTCAGGTCTTAATCTCAGTTAAATACTTATAGAGAACTCAGCTAGGGCTTAGCAACCTCGCATGGTCCCCTAACATCATTATTTAGAAAATCTAAAGGACGAGGGGAATATGTATCATGGTGTTTGTGAAAGGGTTGAATATGTCGACTTACCACGTAATCAACCTTTACATGTTTCATGTTAGGTTTTAATTTTAGGAAAATACCAACTACAAGATCAAGACGTTACATATCAACACGAGTCCTAAAATTTAGATGACCAAGTCTTTCAGGCCACAACTAGGTTTCATTCTTAATATGAGAAGAAAGGCAAGTTTCAGATGTAAAGCCATTGAAAACTATACAGCGCATTCTTCTGAACGCCTTTAGCAATTAATACAATTTTAAATGGATCTTTTATGAACCATTTATCTCTCAATAAAGTAACACTAAAATTATCCTGAGTTAATTCACAAGATACAAGATAAGTTCTTATTTAGTTTATGGACCTTTACATAACATTACTAATGAAATCACATAAATACTTAATCTTAACCTTGACTTTTGGCTTCATGGGCAGAGTTATTGCTTCGATAGATTCTTTCATGACATTCCTTGATTATCCTTGAACTCATATCACACATGTAAGTCATGTGTCCTAAAGCACCACTGTCTAGGATCCCTTCACTTCCTTAGATGCAAAAAGTGTCAGTGTAAAATGTAATGGTAGTTTATCATTAATTGATGATATCCATTAGGAGATGTAAATTCCCCTGTACCTACCTTTATCCTTTGGTCCCCCTGAAGTAAAATCTCTAAGACCCATCTATCTAGAGAATTCCTTGTCATATCCAATACCCTTGTACTATAATCATTTTCCTCCACTTTTTTTCAACTATACCTCTTCATTTTTCTCTAGTCAAGATTCATCATGATAGTATATTCCAATTCTTCCATCTCTAAATTAAACTTTTAATCATTTTTCATATTTCTTTTCACCATAGTAGGAAAACTCGCCAAAACCAAAAACTCGCCAGACCCCCAAAAACAAAACTCGGCAAAAACTCGCCAATATTCGGCCAATACTCAGGAATACTCGGCAACTTAAAAAATACTCAAATTTCTTTAAAAAACATAAATTTTAAGCAACACAGCTACAAAATGTATCAAATGAGCCCATAAAATGTTGGAGAAGTGTTTTCTATTAGATTTGAATACAAATACAATACAAAATTGCATCATCATGCGAATACAACAACCGGCTGATAAGTAATATGAATTTATGATGATTGACATTGAAAAATATCATCATAAATTTCACATCTATGCAAGTTACAATATACAATAAATTACATTTTCCTCTTCCCCAATCTAGAGAAAAATTGGGGAGAGGGTCTAGTGCCTCTACTATTCCCCACACTCGGCTGCATCTCCTCACGCTCCTCCTAGAAGGCTGCGAATCTGGCTCGATCATGGAACTAGATGGTGGTGCTGGTGGCTCCTCTGCTGCATGTTGGAGATCACCTCCAAAGATGTCATCTAGTCCAATATCTCCTCGGAGTCCTGCTAGTGCTTCTCCCTCCATAGCCTCCCTCTCAAAAGAAGCAATCTCATCCTATCTGTGAATGCAGGGTTTTCCTCTTCTTGCCCAGTCCACTCACTGTATGGATCTATCTCATCCAAATCAATGAGCTCCTCTGATGTGGCCTCAACTTTTTTTGTGCGAAGCCGGAGATTGTATTGCACAAAAACCAAGTCGTTGAGTCTTTTTTGAGTCAACTTGTTGCGCTTCTTCATGTGAATGGCCTCAAACAAACTCCAGTTGCATTCACATCCAGAAGTGCTACAAGGTTGAGATAGAATTCTGAGGGCTAACTTTTGAAGATTTGGGGTATTCCCTCCCCAATCCTCCCACCAAGAACCTACAAACAAGATAATCAAAAATTTATAATTAATTAATAAAATCAAATATGTAACTAATAAGTAACTTGGTAAACATTCTAATTTTTATTACCTGGTGACTGTGTGGTTCTCCCTCAAATAGCTAGCACCGAAGAAAAGAGTCTCCCCCTACCATGTTTGTAACTCTGCAGCTCTAAAATGACGAGGTCCCTCGTCTCAACATCCGGTATCATCCTCTCAATACATGTTGAAAGGCCCTCCATAACCTCTCCGTTCACATCTGTGAAGCCATTAGAGTAGAAATACTTGGGGTTGAGGTAGTACCCCGCTGCATGAATAGGTTGGTGGAGTTGATTGTTCCACCTCCGATCAATAATCTCCCAAAAGGGACCATATCTGATGATATCCCCCTGTAATAGTTTTGGATAGACTCTTTGACCCTATCCATGGCCTCATATACAAACCCCATGGGGTTTTGCTCCCCATCAACCAAACGTAAAACTCTCACCAACGACTCTGACACCTACACACAAATTAAAATGTAAGATTGCAAACTTACAAGTTACAATACATATTAGAAATGAAATAAAAAAGTGAAAAGTAGAACAATATATTTAATATTTATAATTTAACAAATTAAAATAAAGGAATGAAATATAAATCAAAGTTTGAAATTACCTTGATGATCTCTATAACTCTCTTTGCAAAGATATCATCAAAAACTATCTTTGCAACCCTCTCTCCGTCAGCTTTCTTTGAATATTGTGAGTCTAGCCATGCTTGACTCACAAACATTTGTTTCAAAGATGTCAACAAACTAGAAATACTTTGCAACGTCAAGAAGTTAGTTGCAAACCTTGTGACACCGGCTCGAACAAGTTCTTTCCCCTTTGTGTGTACTCTCATCAAGCTCAGAACCCAAGGGTGATTGTATATGTACTTCGTTATAGATCTTGCATCTTCTACAACCGGCCTCACCCAATCAATTTTGCCTATGTCCTCCAAAAGAAGGTCAATGCAATGAGCTGCACAAGGAGTTCCAAAAGAGTGATGGATGTCTCTCCTGCAGTAGTCTCCCAGCCGCCACATATGCTGCTGCATTGTCTGTGACAACTTGCACAACATTCTGTACACCAACCTCTAATACAACTGTCTCTAACATAACACTCAAATTCTCTGCATTTTTAATTATGTTAGAGGCATCAATAGATTTTAAAAACACCATCTCACGTTTGAAGCTGCTAAAAAATTAACAAGGGTGCGGTTCCTTCCATCTGTCCACCCATCTGAAAGAATGGTGCATCCGAATTTTTTCCATTGTTTCTTGTGCTCTTCTAGCATGGTAGTGGCATCTGCAATTGCACCCTCAAGTAATTTCCCACTCAAATCTTTTGGAGAGGGTGCCTTGTACCCTTTCCCTGCAACTGTCAACGCTGTCACCAAGTACTCCCAGTATGGGCTCTTTGCCACATTGAACGGCAGGTTGTTGTAGTACCAAAAATTTGCACAAGCTTTATCCACTTCCTCGTGCATATCTTTGTTCCAGACTGTACCTTCCAATGAAGGTTGTGCTCCAGGTGTGTTCCTTGCCACAAAAAAACTTCGGTATGCCTTTGCTCGAACTCGATGAAGATGTGCCTCTTCCGGCTCTTCCTCTTCGTATGCGTGGACCACGAGTAGAGCCCACAATTGTTGCCGCATCATCGTCTAAATCCTCTTCCATTGCAGCCCCAGGTCTAATAGCTTGTGCTATGGCTGCCTTCAGCCTTGCGTTCTCTAGTTTCTTCTCCTCTAACTCTGCCAGCTCTGCTCTAATCTCTCGCTTTGCCTCTTCCGACATGTTGGGGCAAACTGTAACATCTCGGCAAACAATAGTTGAAAGGTGATATTTCAAACGATTGATGCCTCCATTCATTTTCTTGTTACAGAAAGTGCAAAAAATTTCGCCCTGCACAAGTTCCACGTACAACATACTTCCATGCTATGGAACGGGCATTCGGAGGAACGGTCCCTGCTAGTGATTCAGATGCCGAACCTGATGCTGACCTGATGCCATTGTTAAGCTCTAATCTGCAACACAATGCACATTTAAAAAATTAGAAAACGTAAACTTAATTTAATTTTAAAAACAAAACGTGCTTGAATAACAAATTTGCGTAAATAAAAAAATACATTACAAGCATTCAATTTTACATTACATGTATTTAGAATTACACAACGAATCGATTACAATACACATACATAAAATTTAACTAATTTACAATGAATTTGCGTTAAAAAAAAAAATACATACCTCTGGCTACAAATGAGTATAAAAAAATTACAAGCATTCGATTTTACATTACATGTATTTAGAATTACACAACGAATCGATTACAATACACATACATAAAATTTAACTAATTTACAATGAATTTGCGTTTAAAAAAAAAAAATACATACCTCTGGCTGCAAATGAGTATAAAAAATTTACAAGCATTCGATTTTACATTACATGTATTTAGAATCACAATAGGAATCTATAAAACCTAAATAATATACACAAAATTTGGAAAAACTTCAAAGAATTAAAAAAAAAAAACCTACCTCCAAATGCAAATCTCCAAATTCTCTCCTTGAATTCGCTCCAAAATCCACTCAACACAAGCAATGCAAGCTCAAATGGTTGTGTGAGTGACAATGAGGGAGTAGAGGGCCTTTTAAAGAGCCAAAACCATTGTAAAAACAAGTGTTTTTTTGCGTGTGAAAAGCGTGTTTCCGCGTTTGAAAGCAACGTATGACGAGTTTTAGCACGAACTCGCCGAGTTTTCAAAACTCGCCGAGTTAACTCAGTGAGTACTCGCCAAAACTGGCGATTTTTTTGGTTTTGAGGCGATTAAACCGTTTTGACTGTTTTTGGCGAGTTTTTTAAAACTCGGTGAGTTTTTGGCGAGTTTTCCATCTATGGTTTTTAGGAGTGAAAGATTTTTGATTGCTGAGAGACTTCAATTGCCCTGAGTGTTCCATACCCTCCTTTTGAAACAAGCTGTTGTGGGTCCTTACACTAACTTGTTCTTCTTGTATGAGAAGAACAGATAGGGTATTTAGATTAGGAATGCCAGTTTCATTTTGATATTTTGAATTGAGAATAGAAATAAAATTTCTAAGTTTCTCATGAATATTCATACATGAATTATAACATACAATAGCTTGATATGACTGATAGGTTAGGTTGTAGTCTACAATAATCCAATTGGGATATGATGTTTGGGAACTTGACCTTTACGAGATAGTTTGTGATTTTCTTGTCTCCTTTCATAGGAGTGGTCATGAGTTCTAGAATAAGTTTAATGATCGTGGAGAACCTAGTGAAAACCAACATGCATGCCTCTCAAGTTATTTCTAGGCTTTTCTAGGAGTTTTTTGTCTGCATTGTTATATGGAGCAAGAATTCATCCATAATGTGGGAACCCAAGGATGACTGATGTAGCGATCTTGGGATTTCATGCTGAAAGGCAACTATGTTAGATGCAGTAACATCCATCCTAGTAGGCAAAGTTCTGACAAGCATTTTGTTTACTACATCCTATAATTTTCTGGCATCACATAAATTTGGCCTTGAGTCTAATCTTCCATACTATTATAGTTATTGTCATTACAACAATTGAGTTTTATCCAAATTAAAACTACTTGAAGAAGCTCATTTTCACAAACAATAAAATTCTTCCAAAAAAAGTAATTGCTTCTAGTAAAAATAAATTCAAATTTTATGACAACTTACATTTTTTCACAACAATGCAATATTTCCTTGTAGGTCTTACAACAATTTTTCCTGGTGTACCTTGGCCCATTGGAAAACATTTACCCAAGGGCTTACAATAATTTCTATATGATACGAACAAGCATTTTTTAACAATCATTAAGACTGAGTGCTCCATCAATTTGCTCAATTTTGACTATAAAATTACCTTTTACGATTTTGTTAAAATGATTGATAACAAATTAAGTTTTACAGAGAATTTGAATAATTGATTGATCAAACAAATAACTTTTTGAATTTTTACTCACTTTGGCAAAAAAATAAAATTATCAAATTTCGTAATGAAAATGTCTTTTTAAGACAAGATCAAAAAAATCTACAAATCTATAATTTTGAAAAAAGCTTTAGAAGTTTTTATGTCCTTCAAATCACGAATCTAGTATATATATAAAATTAAATATAAATCCTTCTAAAAAGATTAAAAAGGGGTAAGGAGTCTCGAACCCCTGCCCTTGTAATATTGGAAGTCCTTTAAAAATATTCTTAGCCGGTTGGGTTAGACCGAACAACACGCTCCTCTATAGTCAAGACTCTATTTAGCTTTTAAAACTAAGCAAATTTGCTTTTTTTAAATAGCTAGTAGGTTTGTCCCATATCATACTAAATATATCCTCCTATAGAGGATCCTTGGGTATGATAATATGCTTTAGGTTGTAAGTAATCAATGTGGGCTTGATCACCCTTTATAAACAACCTGATTGGCGGTACTATAGAGGAAAGTCACGGGTTTAAAACATAATGCATGCTACCACAATATAACTTAAATATCAATGTATGTAATTAAAATCCCTTGTTCTGTTTAAGTTGAGCCCAGAGAAATGAAACATTGGGCTGCCCAAGGTCTTCAAACCTCAAACATAACTTTGAAAATAAACTCCATTATGGTGAAACTCCATCACATTTGAAAAGACTTGTAGAAAAGCAAGAATTCCAATTATGCTTCAAAATGTAAACTCCAACTGAAACCCAAACATGTAGGCTAAAGGTTCTCCAAGGTGTGAAGACATAGAATTTGCCCAAAGAGGTTAAGACGCCTCAAGCATATCTCCCAAGTCCAACTATGTGAGTTCTATCAATGGATCCACAACCATGAATCATGGTACGAAGTTTTGATGCTATCTCCGTGCAACTCAAGCAAAGCCAATTATATGCTGAGACTCGTGTAATTGATTTTCTTGAATGCCCTCAAACGTGCAACTTGCAATCCACTTCATCAATAAATCAGATGATCATTGGATCTCTTGTGGATCAGTGACGAGGCATCAGGTTTAGTAGAAATCTTGAAGCCCTTGTACTCCAGTGTTAACTAAGATCAAGGGTTGAGTACCCATGTGAATGTTAACTAAGACATGATTTCAGCAATGTGACTACTGAGTATGCACTGTGTATCAGGAAGGTTAACCAAAATGGCTGCTCGTGTCAATGTTCTGGAATCATTTGGGCCACAAGGTGATATGGTGAGCTTGAAGCAACAAAATGACAAGTGGCATAGGTTACGTGCACTTAGATGTCCAGAAGCAGTTGAAAAAGTCAACTAGGCACCAATGAGTCAAAGAGGTGCAACAACACTTCCTCCTCAACTCACCGACACCTCTGCAAATGGATGGTGAAGCGTTTGTTATTATTAGCTCCTCCTTTTCCACGTGAAACCAAGGTTTGAGTATAGCGCTCTTTAAGGATTCTTGTCGGGAATGGTACCACATGCGAAAAATGGTTTATGTCTCAAGTCTAAACTTTATGAGCAACCAAGACCCTTGTGCATGGTGACACGTGGTCCAACCATTGTTAAGGCCTCTAAGATCAATTACATGCGACTTAAGGCTCACCATCAGAGATTTAAGCTCAATGAAGGAGCATCTGCCAACGTCTTTGCATCTTGGAGGCCAATCACGTTAAGCCAAAGTCAGCTGAAATTAGGTTGATGTGACAATGTGTCCAATACTGATCTAAGCTGTAACAAATTGTAATAAAATTGCACATCTTTGCGAGAGAATCCTGTGAAAACGGCTCTCCAAAAACTCATGATGCATGTAACTTATGCTACACCTAGTCACCAAATGATGAACAAAATTATATGTATCGATGGAAAGCTTTTTGAAATCCCCTCTATCTAGTCATATCATTTCATAATCAAAAACTTCCTTATCTAGATTAATATATAAGCCCAATTAGGGTTCTCAAGCCATTTATCATACTGTGTACAACATCAATTCTTCAATATTTAAGGCAAAAAAATTGCTCTTTAAGAGATGAGGGCTTCATAGTAAGATATACAACATCTTGGCACAAAACTTATTAGCAACCAAAGACCCTCCATGTGAGCTTAACTTTGATACTCGAAGTCAAGCGGAATAGGCTAGATGGTTGAGCCATATGTCTTGTTGATGAAGTTATCTTGCTGTTAGGGTCTTATGGAAACACGTATTTTATTCCTTTAATGCATCCATGGAACTGAAATATGAAGTATCACACAGATAACTGGGGAGCCGGTATTCCACTTGTACACATTATTTATGTGAGAGCGAATGATCTTGTTTAAGTGGCTACCTCTTCTTCACCGTGCAGAGGTGCCAACATTCTATTACGTGAATCGAGGAACTTACAACATATGTCTGCCCATCAATGACAGGCCACTTGAATCATGGTTCTACCTTCCTCTTCAGTCTTCTTCAGGCTCAATGAGTTGCAAGACAACAATAATCTTCATCATCTTCCTTTGACAATCAATCTTCCAACTTAGAGGTCACCCTATCTGAAGGGTGGATAATTGGTTGTAACCATTTCGGTTGAGGCACCAAGTCACTTCCTTAACATTGATTAACTCAGAAAACCAAATGATGCAGGACCTTCCAAGTGTTTAATTGTTGTAACCTAGTTGCCATATAAGTCATGAAATATGAAGTGTGATAATCATATAGTTTTAAATTTTACTGTGACTAAGAGGATCGTCTGCTTGATAGATGGATAGATCACACCTAGTGTGTCCATTGGGCAAGTCAATTTGTACATGCTCCAACAATGATTAGGCTTTTGTAAGATGAAAATCATTTTGGGAACTCGAATGGATAACAACACTAAACCAACCTTGTTGAGTTTAACAACTGCAACCTCTTCTGAAACAAGTGACTTCGAACCAGTCGGATACAAAATTCTATGATGACGTTATTCAGCCTAGTAACCATGTCTGAAAATCAATGTTTTAAAGATCGGAACTGGACTCAAAACTAGTCGACGGTTGGACCGGACCGGAACTGGAACCAGACCGGTTCAAACTATATATGAACAAAAGGTTTACTAAAAAGCACATAAAAATTACATTTTTAATGAAAACTAATATATTTGAAGGCGATTAGAAACCATGATTCCAACAGATTACACACAAAATATGCAAAGGTGCAAAACTGGATTTTATGAAAATAAGAAAAATATTGCCATTAATGCGTAGAGCTCGAGAAAATATGCACTTTTAGAGAAAACGACACCTGGAACGGAGCCACAGAATGAAAGTTATGGCACATGCAAGTTTTTGCTGCTACATCTTCCCGGACCCTTTCCAAAAATGGCAAATTTTTTTTTCTGCTTGTGTTTTTTTCACCAAAAATCCAAAAAAGGAAAGAAATGCTATCTTTACATGACTTGGCCGGTTTAGGATGAAACCGGACCGGTTTGACCAGTTTTAGCCCAAACCGGTCGGTTCCGTACGGAACCGGCCGGTTTGGGCTAAAACTGGTCAACCGATCCGGTTTACTAAACGGTTCGTGCTTTAAAAATGTTAAACCAGTCAAACCGGCCAGTTCCGGTTCCGGTTTGACCGGTTTTTAAAACACTGGTTAAGACATGTCTAGAGAAGGAGGTCTAGGTCAGGTCCGGATAGCGTATGGAATGTTGTAAAATAGGACTAGGTTAGGTCTGGATAGTCTATCAAAGGAGACTAATTTAGGTTTGAGAAACTTAAAAAGATTTCATAAGGTGCAGAGATGAGGCATAGTCAACTGATCTAGCAGTGTAATGTCCCCTTTTTGAAGACTCTTGGCCTATCTTTCCCCGTGGGCTTTTGGGATGTTGGAAGGGGAAATTATGCTAAGTAATTGAATGATATTGCCTAGAGAGTGATTTTAATCATTTGTCATTATAAAACAATATTCATTTAATTATTTAATTATGGATGCTAAGTGGTTTTTCCACTATCTTGTAGTATTGCTCACAAAAGAATATTTATTGAGCAATTAATGTAATTTATTATTTAATTTAATTCCCAAAAATACAAAATAAAAAGGGAATTAATTAATAATAGTATAGTGGCTTTTAATGTCAAAAATACCCTTAGAAAGGGGACGCCCCATATAGGGAAAATAAAATGTTTTTAAAATTATGTTTTCCCTCCAAAAGGGAATTCAAATTTTGTACTCCTTGTCTATAAAAGGAGGTCATGAGATCATTGTAAAAACTATGCTATGGATGAATTCGATTTGACTCCATGCTTGGAGTAGGGATGTATACCCATCATTGATGCTTGCTCTCTTTTGCATTGGAAATCTATTGTAGCTGGTTTTGTTATCAATTTGAAGAGTTTTTGAGTGCTATTGCAAATCGACTTGGGTTAATAATTCCTCTAAACCCTAGCGACTTCTATTGGCAACTTGTCTACTGTTTTGCATGCATTTATTAGTGTGGATCGATCAGATTTTTGCTTGTTATTGTGCCCTTGTTGCAGCGACTTCTCGAAGGCAAGATTGATGCTAATATTTGATTTTGTAATGGTCTGATTTTGGTTTGAATAAAACTGCAATTTTCTCCTTTGATCAGCGACTCCATTGGGGTGAATATTGAGTGTTTTGATGCATGTTTTGAACCTCATATGATCAGCAAACTGTGTGGTATTATTTATTGGTGATAGAGACTTGTTTCTAGCTGCTATTTTCTAGCTGATAGAGACTTGGCTCTTTAGGGCAGCGATCTGGGTGAAGTTGTTTGGGTATAATATTAATTACTCTTTGATAGAAAAATACATGCTCTTGTCACCTTCTAAAGTCTGCCATACCTCCTGTAAACCAGCGACTTCATTAGGAGACTCAGATTTGTGTGAAAGTATATATGTGTGGCAGCGACTTCTATGTATTTGAATATCTCCTTGGTGACTGATATACTCCAGCCTGGGTGAGCTATGGTTTGCACAGTATCAATGTGTTTTTGAAGTCTCTTGCTGCAGATATAAGTATGGCACATTCATAAGGTGAGATCGATTGGGCTATTACATGATTTGATGATGTATTGCAACCTCTATTGGCCGCAAACTGGGTAAGGGAATTTGATATAATTTGGTATGCTTATTTGGTTGATAATCAAGCCTTTGCAGCAATCCATACATGAAGTTTAGATCTGATTATACATACATATATTTCAGCGACTTGTATGAGAGCAAATAGGTACAGTAGTTTGGCATTTATTATCTTCATGTTAAGTACAGCGACCAGCACTATTGTAGCAATCTGTATCTAGTTTATGGCAGCATGTTTAATATGGATTTCTGAGTCTAGTAGCTTCAGCTGAGAGTTAATTACTTGAGCTATTTGATAGAGGCCATTAAACCCCTCTTTTTGGGTTTATTGAGCCATCTAATTGAATGCACAAGTATGATTGGCTGGGTTTAATCATTGGTTTTCTAATCAGTTTTGAGTGATAAAACTATTTGTTGGTTGCCATTCTCCATATATTCCGTCAGGGGGATATTACAAGCAGGATTGAAAAAGAGTGTGAGTGACAACGTATATAAAGGTCTAGATCAGGTCCAAATAGTCTATAAGGGAAGACTAAATTAGGTCTAGGTAACTAAGAAGATGTCATAAGGTGCATAGGCGGGAAATGGTGAGCCAATCTAGGAAATGGTGCTATAGCATATGGTGAGCCAATTTATAAAATAGGTATGTAAATAAGATGAGGTTAGGTCCGAATAGCGTATAAGGAAAGACTAAATTAGGTCTTGAAAACCTAGGAGATGTCGTAAGGTGCATAGATGGGATATTATTAACTGATCTAGTAGGCGTAGAAAAGTAGGAAATATAAGTAGATAAGTATGATTAGGTCAGGTTGGGATAGACTACAAGGAAAGAATAAATTAGGGCCAAAGGAATCTAGTAAAATGTCAAAAGGTGCATAGACAATAAAAATATCGATTGATCTAGTAGTCCTGTGAATAATTAATTGCTAGAATGTGACACTCATAATCTCAAACATGACTTAGAGGAATGCGAGAAAGAAGGTAACAAAGATTGAGAGAGAGCATCTTGAAAGCCGAAAGATGCAATTGATACTCAAGTAGGGATGGTTTAAGGGGAGGTCCTTAAACCTCAATGCCTCTTACAGTGCTAACATGTTTGAAAAGAGATAGAAAAAAGGATGTAAAGAAGATGGGAAAGACTTAGAAACTACCCTTGTTCGACAAGGCTAATATACTGAAGTAGTCATTGGGAGACACGAGATATGGGCAATGTTGAGAGGGATGCCATTTTGAAATAGGTTATGGGAGTATATGAGTAAGGGTATGGCTATATTACATTTAAATAGTCACCAAGAGATGCAAGTATGGGTATTAGGACGAGGTCTCCATCATTGAGCCTGATATTGCTGGTAACTATGCTTTGAACTTTGAAGTGATCATGAAACTAGACAATCTAGTGGTCATCGGGAGACATGGGTTATGGGTGTGCTGATGGGGATGTCATTTTGATGTAGGTTATGAGAGCATATGGATAAAGGTATTACATTTAAATAGAGTCACCTAGAGATGTAGGTCGGTGTATCTTGACAAAGTCCCCATCATTGAGCTTGATATTCCGAGTGACTATGCTTTGAAGTGATCAAGACACTAGACAACCTAGATATAACCTCATTTTATAGAAGACGCAAATAACCTATTTCTCAATTTATCTCTTATCATAGAAGCTTTTCTATTAGATGGCATGATAGTTAATATCACTAAAGACACCATCATGGCGTCATGATGGTGTTTGCACAATGATGACAAATTTTAATGCCCCTTAGCCCAAATTGGCCTGTAGGAACTGTCAAAGTGTATTATTCAAATGTACATTCCAATTTTTCTTAACTTTGCTGTACAATATATCATTGAAGTTGCTATTGTTGTTATTGCCATCCTCTTGGTCTTCAATATCCTTTAACTTCAGAAGTGTTCATACAAATTCATCAAGGCTGCTAACTTATTATCACACAGATTGATTACATGGCAAGATATAAGGTGAGATCTACTACTAGTACATAAAATGTAATCATTACATTGTAAATTTGTTGTACTGTGCAAGAAGACAATCATTGCAGAGTAGTGTTGGCAAGTGTTTTAAGCACGCTTGGAAAACACCAAATGAGGAATTAAATCCCCACTTGTTTTAGAACCTAATTGGAATAATGGTTCAAGGTACGGGACACTCTTGGACATATAGCTCAGTTGGGGTCTATGTGGCCTTTGTGTTAACCTGTAGAGGGACTGGTGTATCTTGGCAGACCACCTATCTTTGAACTTGTTTCAACTTGGCTTATCCTTAGATGTGAACTATCCTGATTTGCATTAAGCTCAACCCTAATGATATTTACAATGATATAAGGAATTGGAACTCATCAAAATAAACAAAAGAGAGGGAAGGGTAAGGCAGAAAAGGGAACTAGGCTCTCGTTTCCAGCTACTAAGCATAATAGAGCACCTTGAAGTCAATTAAATCTCACAAAACCAAAGCTAACAAGAATAGTCTTAATTCATTCTTATATTAACTCCAGGCAATTAGTCAAGGGGAATTCAGACACAAAGAATACAGAACAATTAATCATTTACCACTATCTCCAAACACTTAATAACTAAGACTGCATTGGCACATCCAAGAAACCATGTATTTAGAACACATTAACTCATGAAAATAGACTAGCTAAGCTCAATCTACTTGCTCTGCAAATTTAAACTTAAAGATCAGAGGTGCAAACTTTACTTAATAACTGAAAGAGATTTAATGCCTAGGACTCTCAAACATAAATTCTCAATTGGAAGTAACTTGACACCCACAAAACAATGTGAATGTTCCAAAGTCTTTACTTTGTATTGAATTCAATCCAAAATGATGTTTACAATGTAATGAAAGGCTATTTATAGGAAAATGTGAGTTTAGCCATGCCTTTATAATTTGATTCAAAAGCCTCCAAATTACATAAGACAGGAGCAAAATTTGAAATTGAAACCCAAAAACTATTAGTTGGAAGAAGACATTCCCATGAATTACAATGAATTTCCCCCAAAACATGACAAATACTTGCTTGAGAGTTGATCCATGTGAGAAGACCATGGTTATCCCATGAGATCAAGAGGATTGGAGAAGTTTGAGCTGCCACTTGTCTAATCAAATCATGATTTCCAATGTAATAACCGAATTTAGCTTCGTTTAAACTTCTCCTTTTGTGTTTAAACTTTGGCATGAAAATATTGCAAGATCTTTCCACCTATTTTCTCTCAAACTTGTCTCTGTGTGTAGCCCTTTCCAAGACGCTTCTAATGGTTATGGTCTCATGCTGAATGGAGGTCTCAGTCAGGAGATATGACCAAAAAAACCAGGTCTCTGTTCTGTGCTTTCGTGACGTTCCCGAGCTTATTTCAACGCCAAGCCAAACCTGTCAAATTTAAGCTCACAAGTGGGCACTGTAGTGAATCTCACAGCTTGTCAATGTGTGCCATGTGTACACCGTGCTACATGCTCTTCATCGACACTTCAATATGGTTTGGGGCGAAGGGACAAGGGAGAATCTTTTGGATGACGTGGGGACTCTGATTGTCACCACTTGTCTTTTTCTGTGCATACATGTTCCCCATCGGCGGCGTGTAAAGTCTAGAGCGAGGGAGCTTAACCTTTGAATAACTCTGCAATTACCCTGAAACACTGTTGATTGACACGAGTCCCTCTTAGCCATTTGTCGTTAATCTGTCTCTGACTTGTCCCCTGTGGCTTGGTTGACTCAAACACCTTGGTGACTCAAGCTTTAACAAAAGCTAAATCCACGTGTCTCTATATGATTTGACTCGGCTTAGAAGCCATTGGTTTTTTGGCTAATCAAATGACTCCATATTACTTTCTTTTGCTTAATTGTGTGCACTTCAAATCGCTAGTCCTCAATCGATGACATGTGTTTGAATCCCTGAATCTCGAGATCTCGGGTTCTTGGGTTCTTCAAGTTCCTCCTTGTTCTTTTGATTTTGCGTTTGTGAAACTTCTGGGACCACGAGGCTTCGAGTTGAGAATTCGTGTGTTGATCTTTAAATCTCGGGATCTCGGAACTCTTAGAACTCTCGGCCTATTTTCATCATGTAACTCTAAAATTCTCAGGGTTTGTGCTAAATGCTCATCTCGGGTTCTTGGGTTCTCAAGTTCTCGACAAGACTTGGCCTCCGCGAGACTTTAGAAACTTTGCCTCGACCTCCAAACTTTCTTGAATGCTGATAAGAGGAGACACGCGTCTCTTGGGACACTTGTCTCAAATCGGTAGTCTTGTAGACCCGCGGCAAAAGTTAACAAGAAAAGATAAATTTGATGGTTTGAAACTAATGGAAAATACAAATCCGATCGTCAAATGCACGTTTCAAGCCCGTTTTCACTCTAAAAAGTGACTAAGTCAGAGATTTAGCTTTGTTTTCACTTTGCACATATGTTAAGCACCAAAACAAATCATGAAAGTAGCCTGTCTAAGATATAAAATTGTGATTAAACCAAAAGAAAGGTGAGAGCTAACATTTCAAAGTATGAGCAAGCTATAAAATCAAGTTTAACTCTACTATTTTAATGAGTTTAATCAGACTATCAAAACCAAAGACTTTTAATCATGCCAAAGAGGTTATAAAATGCAGTTTTAACAGGTGATGTATAAAAGGGCGGCTCCAATGTTCTCAAAGGTGGAGATTTGGATGGGGATCTGAAACTGCTAGCCGGAGCTCTGGTTTTTTCCGCTCGCTGATTTTGAATTTTCTGTGACCTTTGGCACCTGCTCGGATGCCGGACCCCCTTGGTTTGGACCTAGAGTCCCTACTTGCTCACTCAAATGGTCTGTCGCCTCGGCCTCTGAAGGAGGCATGGAAAAACGCGGTGGCTGTGCCCTCCTCTGCACCCCATACGGAGAAGCTATCTCCTGTCTTGGTTGAAGGGACACTTTCTCTGTAGATTCCTTCTCACATCATGATCGGGGCTCCTGCATCTAAAGATCTGTCTCTGATCGGCAAGTTGATGGGTCCTAGACCCCCCTTGGAGGACATAAAAAAATGGGTGCGACTGAAATGGGCCCCTTGTGGTTCCTTGGAGATTGCTGCCATGCCAAATGGTTTCATTCTCTTTTCCTTTAGCCTTAAAGAGGACTTTGTGCGGGCTCTTCTTGGAGGACCTTGGTTTTTTGGTAGGCGAGGTTTTTACATCCGTAAATGGACTCAGGGTTTTAATCCGCTAACTGAAACAATGACACATGCTCCAATCTGGGTGTGTCTACCAGACCTTACTCTAGAGTTTTGGGATCTAGCGGTCATCGAAGGTATCGCTCTTTCCATGGCCTCCATCATCACCATTGATCATACCACTAAGGCCAAAACTAGATTTATTCATGTGCGTTTCTCTGTTAATGCTGATGTTAGTGGCCCACTCCCAAAATCTATTGATCTGCTCTCAGATTTTGGGGTTTGGACACAACCCATTTAATATGGATATGTCCCACAAGCTTGCTCTATCTGCAAAAACATTGGCCATAGAGCCCCTACCTTCCCTACTAAGCCACAAGCTAAATTGAAAAACCCTGAAATCTCCCCTAAGAAGAAAGGGAAACACATACCTAAAGTGATCCCAGAGGCAACCCCTAAGGTTAACACCTCTGACCCCTTTGCTCTTCTGGAAGATGGAGAAATCACTTTTGCTGATACCACTATTGCCACACAGATATCCCCGCTAGCTGTTTCAGTTGTTGAGGCCCCTACCCCCATAGCTGCTGTCCCTATTGAGATGTCGATCCCTTCTTCCGTTGTCCCCTCGGTTGAGGACCCTTCTCCTTTCCCCCCACTTTTTTCCCTCCCTATCCTTGAACTTGAGACACCCATTTCCCCTTCCCCATCAGCCTTTGAAGACATCAATCTACTCCGTATGACTAGAAGCAATAGTAAGAAAGCCGATATCGGAGTAGAGAAAAATAAAGGGAGAACTCCCAACAATATTAAGCTACAACAAGAATCAACACTTAATGTGGCACAAGGAACACATGGCACCATCCCCATGGTTGTGGGGAACAAAACCAAATCTAGAAGATGAAAATAATCTCATGGAATACTAGAGGTCTCAATTCTTTGCAAAAGAAAAGAGTCCTAAAAGACATTAAATTTAATCACTCTCCAGATATCATGATGCTTCAGGAAACTAAACTTAAAAATGAAGACAACCTTCCAAAGCTATGGTTAAATGCTTCCTTTGCTTCCCAAAATTCATCTGGAAACTCAGGGGTTTTGTGCACCATTTGGAACCCCAAAGTCCTGCATGGCGACTTCCTCATCAAAAATCCAAACTTCTTGGGCATGCTCTTTCAGGAAGTTGGTTCAGATACATACTGGATTGCTATTAACATCTACGCTCCAAATCTGGACTCACAAAGGGAACAATTATGGCAGGACATTTTGGAATTCAAAAGGAGTTGCGCACAATTTCCTTGTTTGATTATGGGAGATTTCAATAGCACTCTTTACCCCTCTGAAAAACAAGGTGGCCCCCCTGCTAGCCCCAATAGTATGGAAGCCTTAGCTGAATTTATAAGACAGGGGGAATTTTTTGATATGGATCTGCATGGGGCCTCTTTCACTTGGTCTAACCGCAGATTGGGATGTAATCATATTCAAAGCTGTCTGGATAGAGCACTGGGATCAATGGATTGGATCTTACATTACTCAGACTTCTATCTCAGTGCTATCTCTAGAGCTGCTTCGGACCACAATCCACTGCTACTTTGTGCCAACACCAATCACAGGACCAAAAATCCGCCTTTTAGATTTGAGTTGGCTTGGTTGGAGAATAATAAATTGGATAACCTTATCAAGAGCTGGCGGGATATGAACATCCACGGATCAACAATGTTCAGATTTGCTAAAAAACAAAAAGAAATAAAAAAACAACTTAAGATTTGGAAGGTCAAAGTGTTTGGTAGCATTAAGCTCCGCAAGCAACAGCTGACGCAAAAAATTATGAGCATATCAGCGGAAATTGAAAGAGAAGGTAGAGCTGATCAGCTCCATAAGCAAGAAATTGCCTTGATTAGCGACTATCACAACACCTTGACCGAGGAGGAATCCTACTGGAGACAAAGGTCAAGGGCCCTTTGGCTCAACCTAGGAGACAAAAACACTAAATTCTTTCATGTCACGACATCTAAGCACAAAAGCAGAGATAAAATCAATGAGCTTCTATCTTCTGAAGGTAATCTTCTATCCCTTGAATTGGATATTTCTAATGAACTTATCTCTTTTTATTCTAGACTCTTGCAGGAAGAAGCTCCTCCTAATGAAAATGACATGCTTAAAATGTTACAAAACATTCCTAAGCTTGTCACCGATGAAATGAATGAAAGTCTAACGAAACCCTTCTCTTTGGATGAGATTCATAAAGTTGTTTTCACAATGAAAGGAAATAAAACACCAGGTCTTGATGGTTTCCCTGCTTCCTTCTTCCAAATTTATTGAGAAATTATCAAGAATGATCTCTTTAATGCAGTGAATGAATTCCAAAAAAGTAACTCCATATTAAAAGAATGGAATGCTACTTTCATTGCGTTGGCTCCAAAATCCCTGGGATCTAAATCTGTTGCCAATTTTTGACTTATAAGTCTTTGCAACATTACCTACAAGATAATTACGAAAATGATGGCAACAAGATTAAAACCATTGATGAACATACTAATCTCTGAACATCAAAATGGCTTCATAAGTGGACGTCTTATATAGGGAGGTATTATCACGGTTCATGAGGCAATTCACTTAGCTCAGCATGCTAAGACTGCAGGGATGATTCTCAAATTGGATATGCAAAAGGCCTTTGATAGAGTCAACTGGACTTTTCTCTTGCGAGTTGTAAGCAACTTTGGTTTTAATAACAAATGGTGTAGCTGGATTTTTACCTGCATCTCCTCGCTGTGTTTCTCGATCCTCATAAATGGCATCCTGGCTGGTTTATTTATTTAAGAACAAAGGGATTAGACAAGGTGACCCTCTATCGCCTTTTCTTTTTCTGTTATTGGTGGACACGCTAAACAAAGATTTAGTAGCTGCCAAACAAGCTGCTACTATTTCTGGTATTAAAATCACTACCCGCTCTCTTGTTGCTACTCACATCCAATTTGTAGATGACACCCTTCTCATGAGTGCAACTTCTGTGGTGGAGGCAAAAGCTCTTAAAGAAATTTTGGATTGTTATCAAGCGGCCTCTCAACAGTTGATAAACTTCTCCAAAAGTGGCATCGCCTTTATAAACACCTTGCCAAGTAGATAGAGGAAGATTGCTGACATCTTTGGCTGCAATATTGTGGATCTCTCGTCTTCTTATCTTGGTCTACCTCTTTTCAAAGGTAGACAAATTAATAACCTATGGAATCTTGTTATTGAATGTTGTCAAAAGAAATTAGCCAGATGGAAAGGTGCTCTCCTAAGTCAGGCAGGTAAGCTCCAATTGGTCAAAGCTACCCTCCAAAGTCTGCCTATTTACTTTATGTCACTGCTCAAAATGCCTTCACCGGTGATTAATGCTATTGAACAAATTCAAAAAAGATTTCTCTGGTCGGGTTCTGAAGACAGAAAAAGAATCCATTTGGTGTCTTGGAATGCAGTGTGTCTGCCGACTAGTCTGGGAGGGCTGGGGCTTAGGCGTATTGCTGACATGAATGAAGCTTTGCTTGCTAAGATAGGTTGGGAAATTGCTTCTAAAAACTCGGCCTCTTGGGTTCATCTACCCCGTTCTAAATATCTCACGCAATCGGGCAACTTTTTACACTCTTCCCCCAAGAGGTTCGGCCATATGGAATTCAGTGGTGAGTTCTCTCCCCTTACTGCGTGCTGGTACTAAATGGAGTCTGGGAAATGGCCGTCATATTGACTTCTGGTCGGATTGGTGGATTGGAGAACAACCCATCTGTCAAGACCCTTTCTAGGATCCGATTAAAAGATCTTTAATTATTCACTGTGGCAGAAAAGTTTGCGGATATTGGCAGATATCCAACTCTATACCAGAATGTCTAATTCCTGAATGGCCTGGCATTAGCTGCATCAAGAGTTAGCGTATAATAAGTTTAGGGAATCTTCTGTCTCCTCAGTACATTCCCTTCTCTTTAGCTCTGGATGAACACAACTTGCCTCTTTATTCTTCTGGAAATTTCACTGTCAAAGCTGCCTATGCCTCTAAGCTTCGCACCCCACGTGGTCCTCCTCTCCATCATATTTGGCCATCTGAAATTATTCCCAAGCTTTTTTGCCTGGTTATCCTTTAGAAATGCCTTCTTATCTGGTGAAAACCTCAAAAGGAGAGGCTTCTCTCTTCCTTCTAGGTGTGTCTTCTGCTGTGCGGCTCTGGAGTCCTCTTCTCACCTTCTTCTCCACTGCCCTTTCTCCCAAACTATTTGGAACTTGCTCCTTAGCCATTTTGGGGTGTCATGGGTCTTTCCTAATTATTTGCCGGCTACTTTCCACGAATGGCTCTCCCCTTTTTCGCATAAGATTCCCGCTCTAGCTTGGAAGCTCATCCTCCCACATGACTCTGGGGTATTTGGAAGGAGCGGAACAAACTTATATTCAAAGAGCAAATTATGAATCCTACGAAGGTAGCCAAAAGCATTGCCATTCTCTTCCAAGAGAACCTTAATAGTTGTCTCTGGAAGAAGTATCAACAAAATGTTATCTTTTGTGGCAAAAAGAATTGGTGTCAGCAATTGGCGATACAAATTATACCTAAATCCTTGGCTTCTGCGCGTGCCGATGTGCTTTGGACTCCTCCCCCTCCTAGATGGTTAAAACTCAACACAAATGGTGCATCTAAAGGAAATCCGGGTAAATCCGGAGGAGGCGCCATTCTTCGTAACAATGACGGTTTCCCTCTTGCTGCCACTGTAGCCAATGTAAGCGATGGCACCAATCACTGAGCGGAGGCTATGGCTATTCTTAAAGGTCTAGAGCTTACTCTCCAAATTGGAAGAGAGTGCCTAATAATTGAAAGTGATTCTATGAATATCATCAAAATCCTAAATTCAGAAGAACCTAGGTCAGTGGACTATCAAGAATATCATTGCTGACATACGCAATCTACAATCTAGAATCCAAGAAATCAAGTATCAACATGTTTACAGGGACGGAAATAGGGTGGTTGACCACATTGCTAACATGGGGTCCAATAGGAAGATCAAAAAATGTGGATGGGGAACTTCCCAAGTGAACTTCTCCAATTAATACATAATGATTACTCTATTAAGCGTTAAACTTTTGCTGACAATGTTTGCTACTTCTGGTGTCAACAGGGATAATACTAAGGAACCCTTCTATTTTGGTGGCGGTTGCCTTAACATCACCATTATTATGATGGGAAATGTGACAGATTTGGGCACGTGTCACATACGAAATAAAATATGAGCGGATCTTGGGGATAGATGTGCTTTTATTCCTCGTAATCATTTCCATTCAATGCGTATTCATGAGGAGATTGCCTCGCAAAATGCAAACAAGAATTATAAATAAGGTAATCTTGGTTGCATTTTGACTGTATCTGTCTGGAACGTCACCATGGGAGGCCAATTGAATCGAATTGAGCCTGTTTCCTGCGAGGAATATCGGGAGGACGAAGACGTGTGGGACATCCTCAAGGAAAATGGAATAACCACCTTTCTGGAAATTTTTTTGGGTTATTCGGCCAAAGTTTCCTACTGTGTGTTGGCTTCATAGACGAGGGGCAAGGTTTAGGTGGGCAACACATATTTCATTATTTTGACTAATGCCATTGCTGCGGCGACTGGTCTTCCGGCATCGGGCACTATCTATTTCAAGAGGTTGCTAAAGGCGGAAATGGAGGAATTTCTTGATCCTGGCGAAAAACCTACAAAATACCTCTCAGGATATGAAAGAGAATCTCTGTACCCACCTTGTGACAGAGTTGCAATAGTGATCATGCGTTATTTCACTATAGACGGGTGTTATAAGCTGGTGTACGACCCACATTTCTTCATTCTCTCGCACCTGCGTCATGCGGTAAGAAGATTAATCTTTTTTCCTTTTGTTTCAATCTCTGGAATCTTCAATCAAATTGCCCGTGAGGGAGAAGGTCCCCTTCTGTAGCAGTGTCTTATTTACCTCCTTTTTCAATATGTGGCTACCCCATCTAAATTGCTCTGCTTCCCACCTAAAATGAGCAAGCGTTGCCGTACCCCTTCTGCCTCCCTGTTTCCCATCCTTCATCTAGCACCCCTGGCAACAACCTGACATCGCAGGAAAATCTCCTCTGTTTCTGATTTTGATGTGGCCATCGTGGGTCCCTCTTTGGCGGGTTTTGCTTCCCCTGCTGGTGGCATCTCCCCCCACTTCTCTCCTTGTCAGCCATTGGCCTCCCCTGTTCTTCCCCTTACCACTGCAGAGCACTTCTTAGCTTCTAGGTTAGAACATCTTCTCTCGGATGCCCTTCTTGGATTGGCTTCTCTGTATCTGGATTCTCTTGACACCGAGCCTGTTGAAATGGAAGTTGTCCAGCCTTCGCCTGTGAATTCGGTTGCTATTGAAAAGAATGTTGAAATGGAAACTGAGGAGAATCAACCCAGGACTGAATTTGAAAACAGTCAAGTGGAGGTTGTAAACAAGATCTTGGCAAAACTTCAGAGGGCTTTTACTGTGCTAAAGAACTTGAAAGATTTCACAGAGAGTACCAGAGCCACCATCGAAAAAGACTGTGTTGAATTGCTCGCCTTAGCAGACTTACTGGCTGAAAAAAGTGACTCTGTTAGTGCTAAGAATGCTGTTAATGAGCTGAAAAAGCTCATACGACTTTTTTTTATGTATATCGTTTTGGTTAGTTTTGTTTGGTTTTTCTGGAATTTCCATGGGTATTTTCAATGTAATTTTCACCGCTCTATGTAGCCATATGGGCTTTTTGTAAAAGGTTGTGGGACCTCTTAAAACCTTCACTTTACCCTAATTCCAAAAAAAAAAGGGGGGGCTCCATTTTCTTGTCAAAAGGGAATGCGGGTGTGTTGGTCATAACAAGTAGGTAGCCAAAACCTTATTCACCCATGTAACTTTGCGCTTCGGCCATCCAATGTCCATTGTGTGGTTGGAATCCAACAACTTTTGGAGATCCTGTGGTAATATTGGACATAAAGCGGAAAAGGTCAACATCATGACGTATCCAAATAAATAGATGTGCATACGTTGACCAGAATTAGTGCAACTACTGCAATTGTGTAACCGCAACAGTTAATACACTCCAGATAGAAATTTCCCATCTCTTCAGCATGTATCTTTCTATTAGTTGCATCTTGCCCATCTTGAAATTATGTTCTTTCTAATTGTTGCTGTTTTTTCATTATCTCCAATGAGATTACAAGAAGAGATAGAATTTTGCAATTGGCCATTAAATGATGCCTTTTCTCCTGGACCATTAACAGTCATTTAACATGTTTATATTGGTATTCAACTACTTGAGAACATTGTTTTCTTATTTTGCCATTGGAAATTCTGAATTGGGGTGCTGGTTTAGTTCTATGGGACAGTCATGGAGTGATCTGGTAGGGAGAATGCATCAGAGACAAGATTATTGGATCTTATTCTAAACTTCTACTCTCAGGCTGAAATATATACACACTAATACATATATAGCTAGGAAGCTTCTTGAAACACGTTCCTTGACAGATTGCACTACACACACAGAATTTTTTCTGGAGTAGATGCTGGGTCTGGAGTTACCCATCTTGTTGGAGTCCTTTGGGACGTGCAACTGCTATTATTCCTTTTCATGTCTTTTGGTTGGGATGACTGTGGTTGAAGGTGAACCCTGCCATGTTGTGTGAAAGTTCACTGAACTTATTAGTGAACTGTGGTCCTTTGGGGGATGCTATTTAGCTTTTTAGATGTGAAGGAATGCGAAAGAACCCAAATAGTGTCTTTCAAAAGTCCGTTTCTGTCATTGTGTCCTGGGATATGTGCCAGGGGTGTTTTGAGTCATTTCTTGAGAAACCTCTTCAAAGTGCTATAAAAATGTCTCTGAAATTCTCTCAAACATTTAATGTAGTTCCAAAGGATAAAGGAACCAAAATGTAAACAAAAAAATGAGAACCAATGAACTCTTCCATGAAGTTTTGTTGCTTTGTATGTTGGCGCTGTTTTGCAATATCAGAGAACCATTGCTGCTTGTTCCCAAACTTATAGATCCATATTTGTATAAGGCGTCTATATCTTGGCTGAGCCAGGAGAGTTGGTAGTGGGCACTAAGCAATAGCTGCACCTCCCTAGCCTAGCATGGGGAGGGAAGGTGAATGGGCACTAACACCATGCCCGGAGTGAAGTGCGAAGTGGGTATCGTGGGAGTAGAGACCGAAGGATCCTTAGAGTGAATGGAGTGAGAAGGCGGCGGGCGTTCCCCTCTATACTCTACTCGTTCCGCTGACTTCATGGTCGCCAAAGAAGCCCCGAGAGGCATCAAACATTTCAGATGAGATCCATGGAGCAATTTTTGGATAGCGAGCACAAGCTCCTGGTGTGACTTCATGCGAAGCAGTCAAGGATGAGATAGGAGATAATGAAACGCACGTATATAGACACATACACATGTATTTACTAGTTTAAACCGGCCAACATTTATTTCAAATTATTTCAGCATATGGGGGCCGGTGGGCATGAGTTTTCTGTTTCAGCATATTCAACTACCAACTATGAGTCATTGTCATATGATATTTTGGTGTTGCTAGCCATTGACTTAAAAGTGAAAACATATGGAGGCGAGTGATTCGAGTTTTCATTGAGATCTTCATATGCAACTTGTGGTTTTCAGTCTGGAGAGCTACCGCTATGCTCATTAAGAGTTTTTGAGGTGTGGCTAGTGATTTTCTGTAATATCCCCTTCTCAAAAGTAGCAGGTCGAAGACCCATAGCCTAATTTTAAAGTGCATAATAAAACTTTATTATAAGCACTTAAATTAATTTATAAGTGACAAAATAAAAAAAAAATGGAACAAGTTACTTTATATTTTATTTTCCCCTAGGGAAAAATGCGACCCATGTGGAGATGAAATAAAGCAAGGGGAAAATATTAAATGAGGTAAAGTGAGCTGATTGTCTGTTTTGGGTGGCTAATAGGCCAAGGCAAATTCAAAAAGCAAGTCGCCATGCATGGAGATAGGCATCTTTTGACATCTTATAATTTCTGATATTTGGTCTTAGCTTGTATGCTTTCCATTTTTACTCCAAAGGACGAAAACCCTTTGTAGTTTTGTTTGAGAGGACGAAATCCCTCTTTAAGCTTAGGAAGAAGAACGAAAGCTCTTCTCCCTTTTTGAAAGAAAGCTTTACTTAGGGTTTTTCCATTGATTTTCAAGATTCTATTTTGAATTGCAGCATAGTTGAAGGTCAAATATTACAGATTTTTGTTGATACCAGTGAGGGTTTGAAGGTAGAAGCTTGTTGCTGATTTCTACTCTTCATTTCTAGTTTCCTACAGTGGAGCGACCTACCTTGGGGACATATAATCAGATTGTTAGAAGCCAAGATGAGCTGATTTGCATGTTTTTTGGGCTGAGGCAACTCTATTTTCAGTCATGTCTGTGAGCTGTTAGTCTGCAAATTTATAAATAAAATTCCAGCCCTTTATTTGATCCAAATCTAGTATTTTTCTAATGTTCTTGCGTAAATAAAAATTGCTGATTTGTTTGGTAAAAGATTTCAGTGAAATTACTTCAGTTTTTGTGGAGTAACAACTCCTAGAACAAGCCGTATTTTTCTACATAAATCCAGATCTGCATTATTTATTCAAGTATATCTTCTATAAATTGCTGTTTTAGATCAGATTTGCTGCTGTACCTTTTGGGGTCAGAATTTATCCCATTGGGGAAATTACATTTTCAGTAACTTAGAAAAATGCACTGTTAGGATTAGGAAACATGGTTCTATGTGCAATTATGTTTCTGTAAGAAGAGAAACTCTTTAGGAACACAATGCATCTGCTAAGTGTGAAGGGTTTTCTGGTTTATGCTACTTTCGGAAAACATTCCTTCGAATACTGAGTGCAAAATGGTTTAATGATCGTTCTTTTACTATAGATATAGATTTGATTTGTTTGATTACAAAATGGACCCTTTCAACACGTATTGTGTTATTTAATTATAGTTTAATCTGTTTATGGTAGACTTGGGACAGACACGTTCGACGATTAATAGCTCTTTACCTTCCAAGCAAGAGGCAAAAGTGTGGACTTCTTTCCAGATGCAGACTTCCGAGCAGGAGAGAAAAGCATTGTCGTCATTAGAGGTAGATTCGTGTACAAGCTCTTGAAAGTAGCAGTCCGTGACATCTGATTTTCATACTGATTTTCTTTTTTTTTTTTGGCAGAGGTTACATGCTTTTTCTTTTGGAAGGATTCCTCCTGATCATCTTGCAACTCAGACTGAGAACTGTTTACTTCATCACAGTCATGCTGAAAATAGGAATACAGATTTTTTGTTCACAGAAAATCAAAATAGCCTTCAGAAGGTAACCCTTGGAAAAATATGTGCTTCAGATATCATATTTTATTATTATGCTGGAGCCTTGCAATTGTCTTTAATGAACATTCAGTCAGAGTTTGGATATAAAAATATTTGTTAGTAGCTTAAGGACCAACATTTTATGTTGATATATCTATTTTTTTGGAGAATCGAAGGGCCTTTTGAACTTTTCCTCTTTGAGCAACATTATCTTTGCTGTTTTTAACTATATATCTCACTTTTACTGATCTTTTGCTTGTATTTTTATTGAGTTAGATGTCATAATCAATGGTATAGGTGAGTTTGACATTTTTGTCCAAGTTGGCTGTTTCAGTTATGTGGCTTTGTATTCAAGATTAGTCCTCTTATGTGTGTAGTGGTTCCAGTGTACAACACGGAATAGAGTTGGTAAGAATTTATTAATTGTTATTATGGTTGTTATTTTGAATTCAGTTTTAACTTTTTCTTATTAGTCTTACTCTTTTTCCTCTTGTTTATAAACATATTGCTTGTTTATGCCATCGCCAAGTATTGAGAACAAAACATCCTGTTTCAAGGCATTGTTTCATCCTTTGTAGGCTGTCTTTTAATGCAAAATAGAGGTTTTTCCTTGTCGATTTTCTTACTAAAGATGGATGGATTTGACGTTTATGCTATGAAATAGAACAACAGTCAGCAGTTTCAATCAGGATCAGATCCTGACTCATCCCAATTGAGAAAAAGGCAACATTATGATTATGAGGAGCTGGAGGCTGGAGTTGAAGGAGGCACTTGGTCGAGGATTTTTAAAGAGGCAGAAGAACTTGATGAGAATTGCCATGAAACTACCAGTTCTGCTGCATGCCCCCCCACATCCTGATAAGACAAAACTTCTGAGAGGTAACAAGATTGTTCTTGCTGTTTGGATGAGTTTATTCTAATGTACATGCTTCAGTCAAGAAATTCACCGTTTTGAGTTACTGCTGTTGGCAGTTAGTGGTCATCTATAGTTCTTTTCTTCACTTTGCTTTTGTTTTTGTTTATCCCATAATTCACTTTTAGAAAATATTAAATATATAGAAACTGATCTGTGGAAGACACCTCCAAGAGATTGGGTTAGGCTGAATTTTGATGGATTCATAAAAGGAAATCCACAATTAGCAGGAGGGGGAGGGATCTATAGAGATGACGGCGGACAAACTATGTTACTATTTTCAATTTGCTTGGGCTTGAATGTAACTAATAAAGCAGAAGCAATTGCTCTCTTAGAAGGAATAGAATTGTCTAAATAAAAGCGACGGTGAAAACTTCAGGTGGAAGGGGACTCAATCTTAATTATTGCATCAATAAAAAAGGGGTAGTGCAGTTACTGGAAAATAAAGAATGTCATTCAGGAAATTAAGATGGAAACTGAGAATTTTGAGATCCTATACCAACATATGAAAAGGAAATGAAATACGGTCGTAGACCTAGTGGCCAGTTGTGGGGTGGAATATGCCCATCCTTTTCCCGTTAGCATTAAAGCTAATATCA
Organism: Taxus chinensis; assembly: GCA_019776745.2. Taxonomy (NCBI): domain Eukaryota; kingdom Viridiplantae; phylum Streptophyta; class Pinopsida; order Cupressales; family Taxaceae; genus Taxus; species Taxus chinensis. The sequence goes on from CM034148.1 coordinate 627,965,466, forward strand.
AAAGACTGTACGAAAGCGGGAGTGCCTGCTTTTCATTAAAAAATGTATAAATCGGGATCAAAAAGAGGAAAGACTTCTATGGATATATATTATTTCTTTATGTATACTCAGTAGTGCCTTTTCATGTTTGAATCAAACAGAGGGCACTAATAGAAGAGGAAAGAGTGATGGATAAATGATGAAGGCCACTATCTTTTATTTTTGCCAACTTTCTCACAGTTGGAATATGCTTGGAGCTGAAGAAGGGAGATTTCCGGATAGGTGGTAAAGCAAATGCTTAAATTTGATTTTTTGAAATTCGTGTCATATTTTAACTTTCCCAGTTTGGTTAATTTTTTTTTTTTTGATTGATAAACGCTTTTGACCGGAGCTATGAATTGGAGGGTTGCCTGGGACTCCACCCAATATAGCCAATGTCCTGAGACAAGATATTACAATTAGACCAACCCAGACCGGCGACCAGTGAGCCTGCACTGACGATGCAATTTCCGCCGCCGCCGTTTTTAGAGCCACCAGCCGCCACGAATGCCACTGCCGACAATGCAAAGTCCGCCACCGCCGAGGATAACCGCCAGTCGTAACCACCAGTGATGCAACATCCGCCACCACCGATAACCACCCCGAAGGGATTGCGCCTAGTGAGATTTGAACCTGCGTGGATCGGGACACAACCGTCCGTCTTAACTGATCCACCCAAACCCCATTGGCGCCCAGTTTGGTTAAGTTGATACCAACTGGAAGTTGGCATTTCAGCCAACAATATTTCTGGGCCCGGATCCCTTTAACCCTAGGTACTTTTACGGAAAAAAAACTTATAGTCTGATTTGGAGGTTGTTAAGAATTTATTGGTTAAGAGAATAAATACCTAAATACGAAAGACAAATTCTCATTTTTATTTCTTTGTAAACTTTCATAAATGCACAAATGTTAACATATTCGTGAAAAATGAAGAAAACTCAGAATATGAATATAGGCTGCTATGCACCTGCAACCGTAGCATTATTACAAGCAAGGAACAATATGAACTACAATAAAAGGTGTATGAATAAATGCCAATCTGGCGAGCGACAAGTGACAATCTGATAAATGATTTGAATGTCATGGCCAAATATAGATGAATATTATAACTGTAGTTAAATCAAGGTCAGTGAAGACCTTATAGATATTAATAAAACTAAAAATATTTATCATAAAGAATTAAAGTTTATTTATTCATATTTTGCACTGAATCATAAGTATATATATTGATTTTTCTTATCAAACTCTTGGTTTGAATATAATTTTTTTAGTATCTTATATGTTCTAAATGATTTAAGGTGTTTTATCTTTTTACTTCTTATGTATATATATTCTACCTGTTACATATGCAAATCGGTTTATATGCAGGAAATCCAACGAAGCACAGATTCAAATTTTCTATACGTCAAGCAAAACCACCTTTGTATGGAAAAACGAATTCATATCAACTTCAAGACAATATCACTAACATGTCAATTGCACAACGATTTGATGCGCTTGCGAAATGCGATGTTTCTGCAGAAGACTCTAAACAACTTCCCATTGTGGAGCAGCTAGAAGGGCTCTTTGAAAATAATACTGAATCTCCCTGTTCTTCCTATAAAGTATCTTTCTTTCCTATTGTTATTCTATAACCGTGATGATATTAAAGTAAATTCTATTCTCAGCATTCAATTTCTATTGACAGTTGAGAGGGATCTCTACAAGAAAAGAGGCAAGATATGATACCGGCGGAAAAAGAGTTTTACCTTCACCCTCTAGTAGATACGATGTGGCCAATGAGGACATTCTCGACTCCTTTGACTATGATGAGTCAAACAGGGATGGTGTAAGTTTACTTATTGTAAAAGAAAGCATCTCTTCTCAAAAGTGTAAAATTGGCATTATAAGTATTGTATACTTTACTTATTTTAAAACATTCTCATCTACAAGGTATATGGCACACATATCTTTTGTTTTGACTAGTTTCTGCTCCGGGCATTTCAAAATGGGTGAGGATTAAAGATTAAAAGTAAATGATGGGTTGTCCTTTTGAGTTGACTGAATGAAAGAATTAGCCTTCCTTTCACAGGAGAGTAGTGGTTTGAGAGCCAATGTGTCTACTTCAAAGGGTAGAGAACAAACGATAACAGATCTCTTTCAGGAAGCATTGGATGCTGCTCCGGTGGATGAAAACAGTGCTTGTTTTACTAGTAGGTTTAAGGGAACCATGTAAGCATCTTATTTTGTGACCGTTTCTGTGTTTCATAATTGTGCTCCTCAGGTATTTCACTAGATATTACGAATATTTCAATTGCAATCATTTACCAACCAGTATTATTTGCAACATTGGTTTTGCTGAGCCAAATTATATTTCAAAATCTTTCCAGTTATGGATTTTCCGATCGACTGCAAAATGTTCTAGTGCACGAGAAACGGAAACACATGCAATTTATGAAAATGCTACACCTAGGAGAAAAATTGCATGGTAAGAAACATTGCCAATTTAGGAATTCAATAATTTCTTTATAATTTTATATTTATATGTTGACATCAAGATGAGGTGTGGCAAGGATAGCTCTGCTTGAAGCCGATAGTTAATGTTTTGCATGTGCCACACACTGCTTTTAAAAGAAATTGTGGTTATTGTTCTTTCCAGATGAGATAAAATGCATGGATGTGCGGATTTTTGCAAAAAGCTTTGAAGCAAAACTGATGATCTGTAAGTGTACTGTGGAAAAGGCACTTGAGGTAAGGATCCACACAGAAGTTTGTATTATTCTAATTAACAAAGAAAGGAACTTTTGCATATGATCAATCAGGCCAGTTGTATATTCCTGTTAATTGAATTCTTGAAACAATATTAAGAAAAAAAATTACTGAATGGCGTGGTGTTTCTCGGCCTATGATTTGAGTAATTCAACAATAAACAAGAATTCTAAGTTCTGGTTTATGAGGTCTACCCTGTCCTATTAGAGTACATACTAACATTGTTGTGCATACAATTTGGTCTCAAATTACCTTTCAGACCCTGAAGAACAACACTGCACTTTCATAACCTGTTGGTCAGCTCAAAAAATGTGATAATTATCTACAAAGATGGAATCATGAACGAGACCTGGAATGGGTTTTTTAATTCCCTACTTATACCATTCAGAAGAATGATATATGGAACTCTGATTCACATTGCAGGAAGGTATAGTGGGCTGTTCACATTCAGGAAGCCATTGAGTACTTCACATTTCAGAGTACCCACTTTATTTTTGATGCATAAGATTGGGATTTTTGATCAATTGTTTTCAAGCAATTTACTATTTGAAAGCAACAAAGTTAATTTGCTATTATGTTCCAATAGTTTACATTTGGTAACCTATTTCCACAAATCTGCCTCTATGCCCTAGGCATTAGCATCACTCTCACTAGATCCTCTATTTTGAATTTGGTATAATTCAGTAATATAAAGCAGATCTAGAGTAAGTTGAAATGGATCTGCTTGGAATTCATTTTTGGGTGCATGTTTTTTTTGTAAATGTAGAACATTTTTACTGTGTGTGGGAGGGTGGGAGGAGTGTGGTGAGAGGAGGAAGGGCATGGGAGTCATTAATTTATTTGTGTGGTTTTGAATTCCATTCAATTGGGCACTATCTTGTGCACCATTGGAGAAAAAAAAATCTTCCCTCTCTGTGATGTCTGGCATAGTTTGGCATTGAACTTTTATTCATTTAGGCCGTGTTTCATCTAAGCTTCTATTATTAGTTTGTACACAAAATATCCTCGTGAATTTTTCCCTTTACATTTTTGTTTTATCCCGCTTGACATGTATATTAAGGGCTTCGGTTATGTCCTCTATTAATTTATTTATGCAACCCCTTCTCTAGGTATTTCAATTCAATGCTTTTGGAATCATTTGCTTCTTCAACTTGATGTTTTTGAAAGATATCCAAATTTTGTTCAACACACTTCTCCCCTTTTTAACTTATATTTTGGCTTCAAGGCCAGCTCTGTCTTTGGCATTGTTAAAATCAACATCAACAGTTCAACATCAGTGATGCAGTGTCTACTCTGGAACATTAAAATTGCCTATTGTTAAATGGACACTTGAGAGGAAACTAATGCTACCCTCCATTGGACATAATACACACACACACACACACACACACACACACACACACACACACACACACACACACACACACACACATATATATATGGGCTTGAATGTACTTAAGTTGTATCTGGGACCTGCTGATTAGACTAGGTCTCTTTTGTTTTCTGCTTCATTTTGTCATTATTTCTCATTTATCATCACCTGATTGTTTATGTATTGGCATCATTAGATTATAGGTATGTTTGTAATTGGGAAAGAAAGAAAGGAATCGTATTGATGTCCACAAATAACAAATAAAATCTAAAGGTTAATGGGATTCAACAGTATAGCAGACAACTATAGCATGTGGGAATATGTGTCTCTTGTGCAAAATATAGTGAATTAATCTTCATCTGAAGCAGTAAAGCCGTAAAGCTAAAAATAGCAATCAGGTAAACTTAGAGTGTAGAGAGACAACTATTCACTCTCGTGGCAGGCTATTGCATCAGTCTGCAATGAGGTAACCGAGATCAGCTTGAGTTAATCATTTTCTTCAAGGCTTCCTAATGTATAAAGGGATACCTGTTGAAAGATAGCCAAGTAGTCTTGTAACTATGGTGTTTACTTGTGGCACATGAATATGGTACTAAAACCTCTTGTATACTGTATTCGTAGAATCATGATTAGAATTCAGATAGATTGGTCCCTCTCCAGACTAATATTAGGATTAGTTCTACTACAGTTTGTGATTACTTGTGGGTAAGCTATCCTTGAGGATAAGTTTGTTAATAGGTGAAGATTGGAACATTCCTTAATGTATTTGCTTTAAGAATGCAGTGTTGATACAAGTACTACTTGAAATAGTTTTGGGCATAGTTCGCATACTCGTACTCGGCAGACCAAAAAAATTTGACTCGGCATCTTAAAAAATACGCAAATTTCTTTTAAAAACATAAATTTTAAGCAACACATAGCTACTTGGCCAATACTCAGCCAATACTCGGGAATACTCGGCAATACTCGGCCAATACTCGGGAATACTCGGCGAGTTAACCGTGGCAAGTTTTAATGGCGAGTATTCGGTTGGGAAAACGAATGGCGAGAACTTGCCAACTTGGCGAGTACTCGCTGAGTTTTCTTACTATGGTTTTGGGGAGTTGGTTTGAGATACATCCAGATGAAAATTTCAGTATTGAGCTAGTTCACGATAGAAAAGTACTAGGATGGCTGATCTCCTTGGAATCGCTGCTGATTTGGGATGCAGCAGATGTACTTCCATTAAGCATGTGTTCAATATGCTGCTGAGTTAGAAAGTAGTTTATCTGTTTGATTTAATGGGATCAAACTGGTGGTTACCAAAGGAGTTTGCACAAGCCCTGGGAATGTTTATCAGATTCAGTAATCTACCAGGATACATGTTGTGCTTATAACTGATATAGTTGTGGTTACTGATGCATTTTCCTTGAGTCATCTGCAGCGAGAGCCTTTTACAACTCAATTTTCTACTACGATTAGTTATGCCTTATTAATAATAAAAATTTATAATTGGTTGGCAGTATTACTTTCTTCTGCACCTTTTGCATGCTTTTAGAAGCTACTATTTGATTATCATTTCCCTTTCTATTATAAAAAACGAGTTGAATTTCATTTAAAACACTGCATATCAATGATGAATGTTATTATCTTCATTTAAGCATTTCTCAGCCTTATCCTCTCTGTTATTTTTTCATTATAGGAATGATTTGAATTTATTGACAAGTTGTACAAAGTACAATGTCCAGGACCTTTTCACTGTTATTATCTTTCACCAGCTGTACAAAAGATATTTTATTTTCTGAGCATGCTGGTAGGACTCAACCTAGTTATATGAGGAAATATGATTATAGTAGAAGTAACAGCCTGCAAATATGCAGATACACCCGCTGTGAGTTCTAAGTTACAATTGCTTATAGTGACTAATTCTACATCATGTTAATGGTACATTTGTCTTTCCCATACTGCATTTGAATTTTTGCCGTCTAGCAAGCTTTACAACCATTTGAACTGATTGTCTTTTTCACTACACTGCACTGTGAGCACAAGAAGAATGTGAAACAAATGACATATTGCAAAATTCAGTCTTTGCTATTCAGCATTTGGAAGATGGTCAGATGCAGAGTAACACATAATCTATCTCTGATGTGGAAAGCAAATCATTTGCAAGAAGCAATTCAACATCATGTTACTTCTTTTCGGCCCATTTCTTTTCTTGATGTAAAAGCATGATTGTTCATAAAATATTATTAATGCACAACCAATCATTTCATGCAGATTACAAGCTTGAAACCTAGATTAATTTTGGTTTAACATACGTTGCTTTATGTTTGGATGCCAGCTTGCTGTCAAACTCTTTGCTTGTCAAACTTATAAATTTCAAAAGATAATAAATACCTTCTTGAGTTTAATGATGGATGCTTATGCATCGCTATGAAGCAATAGATTACCCTAATCAATTACCTTCTCTGGTATTTTTACAGAGCACTCAAAGCATTCAACACACTTCCTCAGTAATGGAGGGTAAAAGGAGTGACATCATAACAGTCATTTTCAGTTCACGGACTAGCGGCCATCTTGAGCTTGAGGTTGGAAACTTAGTTCGTATTCACCGACCTTGGTATGTATTTGTTCTATTTTTTCTCATTCTTTGATCCCAGGTTTATTTATTTTCCTACACTATCATGTGATGTTATGGATCCTAGTTACAATGACATGATCCACTTCAGTATCAAAAGTTTTCCATTTCTTCACTTAATTTTATGGTTAAAATTTAAAATTCAGCTTTTTTTCTGAAGTAAATTCGTCAAATATATTAATGTCTTATCAGTTTAATTTCTCATACTCCAGTCAAAAAGGGGAAAATATAATATAATTTTTTTTAGCAACATCGAGTTGTTATTTCTCTCTAAGCATGTATTTGTGTCTTGCTTTTCCTCCATTGCTCATTCCCTTAAAGCGTATTTGGAGATTGAAGGTCCAAAATATTTTCATTGGCAATCAACACAGTTCAGACTATGAGAAATCATTGTCAGAAAACAAATACAATTTAACAACCATGAAATAATGGTTCCGCGGCAATCATGGATAATGGGCTCCATTTGGATGAAATATCCCCTATGGCATACCACTCAAAAACACACACACACACACACACACACACACACACATATAGATATATATATATATATACATACATATATATATATATATATATATATATATATATATATATATATATGGCAGCAAAATAAATTTCTGATTTATTGCAGAAAATACCCAGAAAATTGCAGTGAACTAGTTTTGATTTAAACTCACAAAATACTTGTTCAAAACCCTTGAAAATTTGCAGAGAGCTTGTTAATAATAAAACTAACACTAGGAAAATGTTTTTGGAATTTTTCAGATAATAAATCACTGCTAGAAAATTACAGAATGCCATAGGCAGCTGGAAAACTTCAAAAATTAATCTCTCCAAATACAAGTGCAAAAATTCTGAAAATCTGGAAATAACTTCTATTAATAATGTAAATGAAACCCCAACCTCCACATCCGATAGTTGCACTTGGGAAACCCTCCAAAAATAGCAGCGAAATCCAAAAGTGGGTCGCCACCCTAAAAAAAGCCCAAAAACCCTCTTAAAAGTCTTCAAAAATGGTGCCCAAACCTGCCCTTATCGTTGCAGCCAACTGATTTGAAACCCTTGATTTTTCTTCACAAAAAGGCCCAAAAATCCTTAAAAACTCTCCTCTAGAAGCTCTGAAAATTATCTTTGTAAAACGACCCTAAATCAACTCTAAAATGAGCTCCAAAATGACAAGTTAGGGTGGATCTCTCACCACCGAAGAGTGCCCTGCTAACTAGGGATGGATCTCTCACCACCGAAGTTAGGGTTCCTGTGGGATCTTACTCCACAAGATGAAATTTTGCAAGCAGCAGTTGCACAATGAGAAAAATACTATGTTCCACGGGGACGCGTCTCCTACGTTTTTCTGCTCGTCCCCGTACCGGGGATGTTTTGGAACCTCGGGGACGGGTAGGAAACGTCCCCTTCCCATCCCCAAACTCTGCGAAAAATCGGAAACGTCCCGGGGACGTCAAAAAGGCAACAAGGGACGGCAGGGGACGACTGGACGTCTCCGGTACGTTTAGGGGACTTCTAGAAGTCCTTCGACCGTACTGGGGACGTCCAGCCGTCCCTTGCGCATAAAGCCTTAAAAAAATGTTTTTTTTAAAACACATTTTTAATTAAAAGTAAAGCAATGTGGGGGCCCACAAGGACCCCCACTTGCATTTCTAAGTGCCCTAAACCTAAAACAAACATCAAAACAAAAAAAATAAGCTTATTTGACTCATTTCTCATTTTGTGAAGGAGAAGACAAATAAAGAAAAGAGCATAGAGAAAAATAGAGAGCAGCAGTGAGAAGAAGGCAAGAGAGCAATATTCTACTCCATTAGAGGTATGTTTATCATCCTTTGTTCATTTTACAAATTTGCACAAACTATTTCTTCATTGTTTCTTTTTTTTTTATCATAGTTTCAAGCTTCACAAACTTAGGGAAGTTTTTTTTTATTTGTTTTGTTTTCACTTGCAGTTGCAGGGTTGTTGCATTTCCAATACAAAACATTGAGCAACAACGAGGGTAGTGAGGGTGAAGAGATTCAATTGGCAATGCAACATAGAGGTAGAACCAGAAATAGGGTTTCTTCAGGGAGTGGTGTCACTCAGATTTCACCCTGAAATCTGCGACTACCCTATCCGAAAATTTTTCGTACTTTTAAAATAATGGGTCGTTTTGTGTTTTTATTGCCTGAAAGTTCCTGTATTGCGTCAAGATAATCCCAAAGAGCCATATTAGCCTTTTTCGCCAAATACCCAGATGCCCAAAATTGTTTTATTCTGTCGTCGGGATTTGTTTGCGGGAAATTTGTATTTAATTATTTTGAGCCCCGTATGAGGCTATTTGCGCTCTGTTTTAACTCTATTATGAGCGAATATGTTATTATTCCTATGTGCCAGAAGGGTTTTAACTTGTATTAAGTTTTGGGCTTTATTTGTAACTTTTGGCAATTTTCGTGTTTTTGTGGTGTCCCGTTTCGTTTTCTGTGAAATTTCTCTGGAGCAATTCCTTTGCCGGGTAAGCCCGATTTTTGGCCTGGAGCAGCTGGAAAACATATACGCACATTATGCCCGAAGGAAGTCGCCATCGGAGGTCTGGATCACTGGGAAAAAGCGAAGTCATGCACAGAAAAGCCCCTGTGGGGATGGGCGCATTTTTGGAAAACAAAGGATTTAAGCTGCGATGGGAAAAATATAAGCCGCATGCAGGGTGGGAATTTTATACCTGCCTGGCAGGGTACTTTTTCCCGTGTTATAAAAGTCACTTAAGCTGCAGTGGGAAAAATAGAGGCTGCAGGCAGGTGGGAATTTATTGCCTGCCTTGCAGGGTAAAAATTCCCATGATAAAATAAAAGGAAAGTGACTTAAGTGAAATCATGGGATTTTAGTGCCTGCCTTGCAGGGTAAATAATCCCATTGTCAAAGTCAAATCACTTAAGTGGATCACGGGATTTTGGTGCCTGCCTTGCAGGGTAAAGAATCCCATTGTGAAAAATTCTTAAAAATAGAATTACATGTGCAAAAAAGTGCGCCCCTTTTGGTGAGAGAATGGCAAGCCTTAAATTGATTATTTTAATTAATCTATTCTCTCAAAAAGTGCGCCCAAGCTTGGAGGAAGTCAACAAGTCAAAGTTGAAATAAAAGAAAGGATTTAAAAGCATTAAATTTAATTTATTTAATGGCTGCCCTCTTCCTCTCAAAAAGTGCGCCCCATTTGGGTATTGTTTAATGTTTTTTAAGGCATTAAAACATTAAATTAATTTCTATTTTCAGTGGCTATGGTCAAAGCACACTGTGAAGCTTAAGTGAAGTGATGTGTGAAGGATTAAATTGGATTAATTTAATTTATTGGATGGCTGTCCTTAAACATGCTATTTTTAAAAGAGAAAAGCATGATTTTTAATTAATTAATTGCCTTTAATTGTTAGGGCAATTATTAATTATAGAATTGTGAAGGTTATATAAGCATGGGCAGCCATATGGGTGAATTATTCAAATCACAGGTGAAGAATTGCAGCCAAGTGGAAAAGTGCGCCCCCATTAGAGGAAGGATTTTGCTCAGACAAGGTGCTAACAAGGCTAAAAGCTTCCAGATTTGGCGCATGTTTTGAAGGAGGTTGATCTTTGTCTGCATAATTGTTTCCACAGGTGTTACAGGAGCTCAGGTGTTGATTGAAAGGATTCATGCTCTCTTTATGTGCAAATTAAACACCAATTTTTGGGGCAGCAGGCTTGAAAAGTGTAGATTTTTACAATTTAAATTCATTATTCATGCTCCGGTGGCCATTTTTGTCTGAATAAATTGCAGGAATTCATTACAGGTGCTTTACAAAAGAAAAAGAGTTTTTATCAATGTCCAATACATTGCAAATATCCTCCGAATCTGAAGAATTGTCTAGATCTGCACCAGTATTGAAGAAATCCGGCCAAGTAAGAAGAAAAAGAATTATTCAGACGAAGATAGACAAAGCCATGGCGAAGGGAGATGAAAAAGAAAGCACGATGGAGTCATGCATTGCTTCCAAACTTGCAGACATAGGAGACACAGATCTAGGCCCGGAACCTCTTGCCGATTTGATTGATAGATCCAGAGTGGGAAAGACTTCACTTATGCGTGCGGTCAAAAGCAGTGGAATTATCTGAGCTGCAGCTTTTCCATGTACAGCCCAATTGCCAGAGTTCGTGATGGAGTGCGCTAGATCTTATCATCCTTCATCCAGATCAGTGCGTGATGCTTCGGGAAAGACAATAATTCGTTTGGACGCAGAGTTCATCGATTATTGTTTGAAGATTCCAGTACGAAAGGTGGTGACTTCTATTAGCATTCAGGATGCTGACAGTAGATGGGAGAAGCATAGAGCTGATTGTGTGAGCATCATGAATAGCCGGTACATGAAGAAGCCTAGATCTCCTTCAAAGTTCCCGAGAACTCTTCCACGGTCCAATTTGGTGCAGGAGGTAGATGATGTCGTCAAATTGCTATGCAGGATGAATGGCGAAGCGAATGCCTACACTTTCCGTACATGGATGTATGCTTTCATCAGGACCATTGAAATCAACAAGGTTGATTCTATAATCAATTGGTCGGAAATTATTAGCAACAACATCGGTGAGCAACTCCGGAACGTGAAGCGTACTTTCAGCTTCAAGATGACTTCATACTTGGTGTATGCTGCAGCTTCACAAGGCGTCTTTTCCAAGCTGGATAGATGTGGTGTTCTTTCCAAGGATCCCATTTTCGAGTGCTACCGGCAGCTTACTGCACCTACAGGCGAGAAAGACTTCAAAGTGATCAACGATGACTTCTTCTACGATTTCATCTGCAGGCTAGACAAAGACTTGAAGGCCAACAGGGTAAGCAAGGAAGCGTGGGAAGCCGTGTCCAAGATTGGAAGTCTATTCATTCAATTTGCAGATTTCACATACCTCAGGGTTACGGGCTTTTCTGGAGAACCAACAAAGATGCCCAGGTATCCGAATGATAGATTGATCGCCATGGAGCTGAGCAGGCAACTTGTGGAGTTACATGACCTTCAGTCAAAGCGGCACAAGTCTACGGGCTTCTTCCCAATCACTGTGGGATATTACAGCTGCATTAGCATTCACAGAGCTCGAGGGATGGAAGCGCAAATGTTATCCGAGTATGAGCAAGAGTTCTTCCCTGCACGGCTGAACTTTGATCCATTTGGAGTAGCCAGGAAGACAATCTCCCAGCAGTACGCACATGTGCCTTCATTAGAAGATTTCTGGATGAAGTGCAAAAGTGAGTACGAGGTTAGAAAGAGAGATTTCAGCAGGCTATCAGCAAAACAAGTGTTCGACTTCGGACTAGTGCGGATACCTGCGGATCTTAAAGATGATGGGAACGTGGTACTTGACACTTACCATCAAATGGGAGGAGATAAAGCCATACTGCAGAATAACATAGGAGGCTGCAACACAATTGAAGAAAGGTCGAGAGCTGTGTTGGTGAATACTTCAAACTGGTTGCTGACGAAGGGATATTGCCTTGATGAAGCATTGATGAATCAAGTCACGGGCAACTTCGGCGCAAGAGATTCCCTCAAGCGAAAGCACGGAGGAGAAAGCAGCAGGAAAGTCGAGAAGTTGAAAGTACATAGAAGATCTCAATCCAAGGAGAGGATCACTTCTACGACCATGACTTTAACTCCAGTTTCTCCAGTACCCAATGCTTCACCAACTATTGCACCGCAGCAGCAGGATGCTTCCATGCCTCCACTAAATCCAGCGACATTCATCTTCTCCCCTCAGCCACTTCGTTCAGCACCTGTTCCAGAGGATACGTTGAAGCTGCAGATGGCGGAATTTGAAAGGGCTTTGTCCTTGGATGACTCAGAAGATGGCAGCCATAACACTGTGGCACTTTCTGACAGAGAGGATGCAGAGCGGGAGATGGTAGTGCACTCAGCGACTTCTCACTCTCCGAGAAGTAATTTCTCGGAATGGTTAGCTTTGCAGTTTGTTCCAGAAGCGAGAATGGAGATGAACTTAGAGGAGCACGACTTGCAGCTACTCCAGGATCTGAGCATAAGAGACAGAAGGCCTAAAGTTGCTAAAGCAACTTCTAGGTTGATCATCGAGGATTCGGGAGAGAAGTTTGCTGAGATATCAATTCCGGCAGAAGGAAAGATAGAAGAGGAGCTCACGGCGGAAGATGTGACAGTGACCAAAGTACCCCTCGGTCAAGCCACCACTGAAGGATTGAAGCAGGACACGCAGACATTGATGGATGCTTTATTCCTTAGGCTTGACAGTGAAAAGGCGGAGAAAGAGGAGCTGCAGAAGCAAGTATCTCAATTATGTGAGATCATAGCCAAGGTTGCTAAACCTTCCATTCAGCCCATTTCAGAGCAGGTGAGTGATCATCTTATGCAGGAAATGGAGGACGCAAGCAATCAAGTAAAGGCTATTGACGAATGGAAGGATTTGATTATTCGTCAAGCTTCTGTACAACTTGGGGAAGTGCCAGCCCGCCTAAAGGTTATGAACGATGCAGCAAATCAACTAAAGCAACTGATGGCAAACATAGAAGGCATGAATACAGTTGCAGAGAGTAACCTGAGTATTTTGGCCGAGATCAACAAGCTGCCGAGAGATGTGTTGATTGTGGAACAGATTGTACCAGACGGATCAGTCGAGAAGGGGAAGCAGCTAGAGTTTGCAGTATCTTTCCGTTTGGAAATCTGCAGAGTTTTGTTGAAGAGGATGCAGGCACTTGAGAGTAGAACATCAGATTTACCAGACAGTATCATTTCTTTCACTGAGGAAAGAGTGGACGGAGGTGTTACTTCATACGTGCGGATCGTTTCAACTAAGGTGCCTAATTCCCTGGAAGATTCTCTTCTGATGGTACAAAAGAGAATTGATAAAGCTACCAAGCCTTTCACGATGAATTCTATCAGTAGAATGGTGGCGCTGCAGGTAGACATTGCGAGGTTTGGGCCGAGTTTGGAAGATGTGGAAGCATGCAGCAAAGTGTTGAATGAAGGGTTGCTGCAATTCAGGACAGAGAAGGAAGCAGTGGCTAAAACAGATGGAAAGATGCTGAATTACATGTTCGACAAGTATATCCGATATCAGAACAAGAAGAAGACATAAATGTTACAGCTGGCATGACTTCTTCTATTCTTTCTTCTTCTATTTTCTATGTTCCCGGATGAAATTGTAAAACTTCTAAGTTATTGGTTTTGCAACCATTACTTGAAGTCATGTGGAACCATTCTGTTAGTTAAGTGATACATGTGTCACTTAAGGAGAAGATAGTTGAGGATGATTGCCAAATGTCATCGTTACTTGTTGTTTATGTTTCAGTTCAGTTTAAGTTTTCCATTTGTACTTTCCCTCCTACATTCTATAAGTAGGAGAAGAACCTCCGGGTTATGATCGATCAATCAGAATTTGTAAGCAGCAATCTTGTGTTCTAGACTTTGTGCTGAACCCTTGAGAGCAACTTGGAGCAAAGAAATACAAAGGAGCAGGTTTCCGGAGAACTTTGTGTCACGGTGTACTGTGTTTCTTGCTTTTAAATCTTAGATCTCTTAAGTAAACTTTGTGTTATTATAGATCTGGATCTAGAGCTGCCTTTGTTTTATAATTCTGTGTGTTCATATCTATTAAGTTTCTTCTATGTGCATGCAATTAGCTCTGCTATCTACTAATTGGGATGCACATCTTCCCCATTTCTTCTCTGTATTTCCTTTACTTCCTTCTTCTATAATTTTCCTTTCTTAAACAGCTGCTTACTTGCTGCAGAACTTCTTAGTTATGGTTCATGAACTAAGTGGTTAAAGTAAAACCCCTGATAGATAATAACACATTTTTATTGACAAATCTGACACGGGAGCCTCACCGGTTAAATGAGGGGAGATTTATCTCATGACTGCCTAGGTTTGATTCTATGCAGAAAATCTAGCCAACAGGGAGTGAGAGTGTTGCACCAACAACGGGTTCAAATAATCCGTTTGATTGCCCTTCACAACTCAAAATCTATGCAAAGGGGCCATTCAATGCTAAAAAGCCTCTTTCACAATTTGTAACAGCCATTGACAAAGAAAAAAAAAAGAATTCAGGGGGAAGTAGAGTGCGGTTATGCTATATTTGCAACAAAGAATTTAGGGGCAGCTACACACGGGTTTATTCACATCTTTTGGGCATTCCTGGACAAGGGGTAAGAGGTTGTGAAAGAATATCATTAACAGAGAAGACCGAGGTGACTAGGTTGCACATGGAGGGTGAGACAACGAAAAAAAGGGATGCCATTGGAGACTACACAAGTGCCTACCCAATGCGTGGATGTTTAAAGTCAAAGAGGGGATTATGCCAAGGCAAAGAGAAAAAACTTCTACTGTTACGGGTATGTTTAATGTGCAATCAAGGGAAGTAGCTGACTCTTCTATTGCCTAATTCTTCTTTGCCAATGCTATACCATTTTATGTGTCACGTTCCCCTTTCTTCAAACAAATGTTTCAAAGATGTAATTGTTGCTGGTTCCTCATATGTCCCTCCTGGAGAACACAAACTACGAACCAACCTTCTTGATAAAGAATATTCTAAGGTGAGTGTGGTGATGGAGGAGATAAGGCAAACTTGGATACGGGTGGGTTGCTCTATCATCATGGATGGGTGGACCGATATTAAACATCGGCCACTCATCAATATCATTGTCACATGTCCTGCTGACCCTTATTTTCTTAGAGCTATTGATTGTACTGGGAAGAGGAAGGATGCAACCTTCCAATTTCAAATTTTGAAGGATGCCATAGAGGAGATTGGGCCCTCTAATGTTGTACAAGTAGTGACTGATTCAGCCCGCGTATGTAAGTTAGCTGACATGATGGTTGAGGGTGCTTACAAGCACATTTTCTGGACCCCATGTTGTGTTCATCGCGTTGAACAACGCATTGAAAGACATTGGAAAGATAGATTGGGTGAAGGCAAGTGGTGGCAAAGGCTAGACACATACAAATGTTCATTTGCAACCATCACACCTCACTTGCTCTATTCAGGGCTTTTTCGAGGAAGGAATTCCTCCAGCCCATGGACACTAGATATGCTAACTATTTCATTTTGTTAGAGAGGATGCTTGAGGTGCAGGAGGCTTTGCAATTAATGATGGTTAATTAGGAGTGGGGTAGGTGGTCAGAGGCAAAAACTTCTGAAGGAAAAAGTGTGAAACAAAAGATCCTCGACGATGATTGGTGGACCACAGTCAGGTAAGCTATTGCTGATTTTCATTTTATATATGTAAGTTTAGTTTTTAATTTTTAAATATTTTTATCCATGTTTATAACTTGTAAATTAGTTTAGTTTTTTCATTCTTGAATTTTAATGTTTTCTAATTTTTTTGTAAATTGTTTGTAGATATGTTTGCTCCTTCATCTCACTTGTAGTGGGGGTCATAAGATATGCTGATACAGACTCTCCTAGTCTTGGAGAGATTTATGAGACATTTGACAACATGCTTGGATAGATGAAGCAAGCCATTCATAGCAGGAATCCTACTTTGGGATTTTATGAGGAGCATATTAGGCCCATTGTGACACGGCGGTGGAACACAATGAACACCCCGCTTCATATGGCAACCTATGCTCTAAATCCCAAATGGTATGCAACACGACCTGGGAGAGTGCCTCCATCTGATGATGAAGAGGTGAAAGAAGGGCTCATGAAGGCCTTTCGAAAGATGTACACTGATGAGGAGTCCATTTTATTGTGGACCCAATGGCTATTCTTTGTCAATCTCCGTGGACCAACATTTAGCAAGCCATAGGTGAGGACAGATAGAGCTACATTAGCTCAAGTAGACCCTATTGGATGGTGGACATGGCATGGCAAGGATGCACCAGACTTGAGGATTCTTGCCACTCGCCTCCTTTCACAGGTTGCTAGTTCCTCTGCTACAGAGGGGAATTGGTCCACATATGGCCTCATCCACACAGTTAAGAGGAACTACCTTACCTCTCGACGAGCAGAGAAGTTAGTAGCCGTGCATAGTGCTTTGAGACTTCAAGATCGACAGACTCCTGAGTATCGTCAGACTCCAGCCACACGTTGGGATGTTGATCCGAAGATGCTTCACAAATTGATGGGGAGGAGGCACATGTGGGATTGGTTGGGGTTCCATTGGATGAGGCAGCCCCTCATAGTTCCAGTGACTCAGAGTCTGATTTTGATGCCACTTTAGCGGAGTTTGATTAGGGGCAGCTATATATTTTCATTTTGATTTTCTATGTTTCAGACATTTTGTTGCCCTTTGGCATTTCATTGTAATTGAAACTTGAATTCTATGTGCAATCTCAATTCAGCTCCAGTTTTATGTATTAAAGTTTTATGATGTGTGTGATGAATTCTTTATTAAGTTAGTCAATGTGTTATATTTATCATTATTCATATGAATATTTGAAATTTCCTATATTTTAAAGGTTAAATCTTATGTGAAATCTCAATTCAACTCTAATTTTATTTATTAAGGTTCTATCATTTGTGTGATAAATGCTTTAACAATGTTATCATATGAATATTTGAAATTTCATATATTTGTTAAATTTTCCCTTATTTTTTAATAGCCGTACCCTGTCGTCCCCTAAAAAAAGGTCTTAAAAAAAATCCGTCCCGGAAACACGTCCCCCCCCCGTCCCCTGCCTTCCCCGTCCCAGAAACTTGGTGGAACATAGGAAAAATATGAGAATATGTAAGTGTGTCCTCCCTTTCCTCCCCAAACTCCTTTTATAATTTTTCCAAAGCAACAAGAGGCCCAAATGGCCCTAATCGACCCCCTCTAGAAAGGACCAACAAAACATAAAGTAACTTAAGTTACTTTATCCCCTTCAAGTCGCCATAGGACATAAGTGACCTCCCAACACAAAATTATAACATTAAAGTGTTATTAGTTGCCCACCTTAACGACAAAACAAAACATAAATTTTTCTAAAGTCTTTAGCCCCTCGGGTATGACCAAGGCTAAGATTAATGAAAAACCTCCTAGGCCAACTGCTCGAAAATGGGGACATTACATTGGGTCTTGAACATTTTTAGAATGTCGGCTGTTCGCAAAGAATATCATTTAGGTTTATAACTATATTTAATATTTTACAGGGCAACTTTTTGATTAATTCTGAATACCTAAAGATCCGGATGACATGGTATGTCATTTCATTTCTCTTTATATTTTAAAACACTTCAATGAATTCTCATTACATGCTATCTTTTGTGCAAGTTGAAGTGGCCTCATTATATCTTATATGTTATACACGAATTTCATTATGTACTATCTTTTGTGTAAGTAAAAATGGCCTTGTTGTATCTTTTATTTTATATATGATTTATCCCTTATCATGGATAGTTAGACTGTGAGCATGGCATTGAAAATTTGAAATCTGAGAAAGATAAAAAAGGTGGCTGATGAATTCGGCCAATTTCAACTTCTGAGATCCATGGATCTTCGTATGGCTATTTCCCCTTCCACCTAATCAAACATTCCTTCTGGCCATCAGGTCTTCTATTTGCTCATCCACGATTTCAATTTCTTCACTCTCCTTTTTAAGACTTTACCTTTTCCTATCTGCTAATTGTTCCTCATCAATTTCAACTTCATCACTCTCATGATATACCATCAAATGTGACACATTGAAGGTGGGCAAGATGTGAAAAATTTCATGCAACTTCACCTCATAGGCATTATCTAAAAAATTTCTCATATTTTCCTAAGGTTCAATTTTCTTATACTTCAACATCATCGTTTAGATTTTTTAACTATATTTTATATATTATGGTGCAACTTATTGCTAAATTCTGAATACGTAAAGATTCACATGACATGGCATAGCATTTCATTTCACTTTATATTTTAAAGCATAACTTCAATCAAAAGTCACTGTGTATTGTTTTTTATGCATGTTGATGTGGACTCATTATATCTTGTATTTTATGCATGTTGACATGGACTCATTATATCTTGTATTTTATGCATGAATTTCATTATGTACTATCATTTGTGTAAGTGAAAATGACCTCATTATTTGTTTTATTTTATACACTAATTATCCTTTATCATGGACAATTTGATTGTGAGCATGACATTGACAATTTGGAATCTGAGAAAGAGATAAAGATGGATGATGAATTCAGATGATTTCAACTTCTGACATCCATGGATATTCTTTTGGCCATTTGCCTTTCCACAAAACCAAGTATTCCTTATAGCCATCAGACTTTCTATTTTCTTTATCAATTCACTCATCCACAATTTCAATTTCTTCAGGTTCCTTTTCAAGACTTTACCTTTTTACATTTGCTAATTGTTTCTAATCAATTTCAACTTCATCACTATCATGATATACCATCAAATGAAACACATAAAAGGTGGAAAAAATGTCAAAACTTTCTGCAACTCCATCTCATAGGCATCATCTAAAATTTTTCTCAAAAACTTTGGAGGTTCAATTTTCCTATACTTCAACTTTTTATATGTCCTAGTTGGGAAACTTTCCTTCCTCAAATGTAGCAACGCTGCAACACTAAATCTTTAACTGCAAAAGTCTTTTTTCTACTGGCATCTGCTTTGAGTGTATTCTTTTCCCTTCCCTTATGTAGTAGCTACTTTACTTGTTCATTGCATTTCTTGCATATACTCTTCAAATGTTTTTGCTTGTTTGTCTCAGGTAGACTCAACAAATTAGTGACACCTTTTGGTGAATTCCCATACAAAATTGGGAATAGTGTTTCCAGTGTGGACCTATTTACTAAATTGCTTTAAGAAAACTTAGCCAAAATTTCATCTTACCATTTTGGTTTGTTTAGCACCAAGTCTCTGAGAAATTTTCGCAAGCTTGTATTTACCACCTCTTTATGACCATCTATCAAAGAATGGTCTTTAGAGCTATGTTGCAACTTTGTACCCAACTTCTTCCGAAGTGTTCTCCAGAAATGACAGAGAAATTCAGTAATATTTATCAGATGTTATGTTCTTTGGAAAAACATGGAATTTGACACCTTCCTTGAAGAAAAAATATGCTATGTGAGTAGCATCACTAGTCTTTCTGAAAGGAATGAAATCCACTTTCGAAAAACCATCAACAATTACAAAATATAGAATTATTTCCTCTATGTCCAGGGTAACCAATGAAAAAATCCATTGTCAATTTTGTCCAAGGTACATCTTGTATTGGAAATGGCTTGTACAATCCAATATTCTGATTAGTTCCTTTTGCTAATTGACAAATTATAACATCCTCATTTTAAGACTTCAATAACAGGGGAATTTTTTTTTTTTTAAACATAATGTTCACTGTTCTAAATTCACATAATTTAGAACAAAGTTCAAACATTCATTAGCTAATCCATCTCATAACAGTAAACCATATGCAGTTGTAATGACTCGGTATAAAACCAATCTCTCATTTAATGACTCGGTATTTAACCGATGTCTCATGTTTCATTATATCAATGCGTATACTAAGTATACTTTTGGTTCTTTTACCCTTAAGGGTCAATCAAGTGTTAATGCCTAAAGAGCCTATCTGAGTATCTGTAACTAATACTCATTTGATATCACACATCTTTAGTCCAGTTGACACAAGACAACGCAACCAGTAGTTTGCGATACTTTGGCCAAAGTTTAAAGTCATGTTTACCATGCTTTTATTCCTAGACGGCATACTCGTCGAAAGGAATATGTCTTTCACCCCACTCGAAAACTGTTATCTAGATTAGGCTTCCTTGACTTCTGTCAACCACTTCCAAGTCCCCGTTAGACGCTAAAAAGGGACAACTCACATGGACTAGTGTTGATGGTCTGCTTATGGTGATTGAGGTTAATCAATCGTGTTCAATCGACTCACATCTATTCGAATCTGCTTCATCACCCTTAGTCAACGGAAGTTGACATCGGCCATAGGTCATATGCCTGTCACTGTTTAGTGAATAAAACTGACTTGAAATCCAAACTTATGACAACTATGTTTAGAGGAGCTGAGTGGATTGTCGCGCCATAGTGGATGCTCTATAGTATCCACCTAATGACCTGCGTCATTAAGTGGGTATTGTGCAACAACGACTATGTTGTGATAGCCCACTTAGTTCTGCTAAGCGAAACTACATAACAAGTTCATTAATTCTTTAATTTCCAGCTTGTTAATCCCACCCAAGTTTATCTTAATGGTTAGATGTCGTGCCTAAGGATCGGCTAGGGTTCATTGCGATTCATCCCTTTAGTAGGGATCGAAACGATCTTTAAATTAAGTTCAAGATTGCAGATTTAAGTCTGCATTAGGCTTAATCAATTAAGCGTTCATTTCACATTAATTCAGTTAAGTATCATGCTCCTAATTTAGTTATAACAATTATAGGGCAGCATTAAGACAATGTCTCGTTACTTCGCATTATTAGGAATAGTTCATTTATACATAACTAATACGTTTAGGTATGTATTATACTTTTATCAAGTATATATTCTATCAAGTTATCAAACACCTCAACATAAGCATACATCCTTCTTTACCTATAATCTGATTCTAAGTGTTCAATTAAACAAACTGCAATAAGTATTAGACAACAAGTATGTATTAAAGAATCAATACTTAAGACCATTCCAATCATGAAAGTTTATTTCCATACTTTCACATTAAGAGACATAATATCTTATTCATATGAACGTAATAATATATTACACCACATTCAAGATAAATAACATAATATCATTTTCATATGATGATAATAGTTCATTCAACTATTGGACTTTATCTAAGTCCATTACTTAGTATATTTACAAAGCTACATAGTATCCAATAAGTCATATTTATGTTTGACTTAATGATAACAAGAATAAATCTGCATTATTTATAATGAAGGAATCACACTAACTTCTTATTCTCAACATTCAATCATTTATGTTGAAAAATATAAATCAAGAATTCATTTTTATTCCTTTCAACTATAAATATCATCAAACATATTTCAGTCTTCGATAAACAACATGTTTCCAAATAATTACAATAAATGGGCCATAGCCCTTTCATGTTTTCAACCAGAACCTTCTCAAGAAGTTCATACAATAATCTTTTATCCAAATCAACTAACCTCAATCAATAAAATAAATGCAATTTCTTATAAGTCTTCCTTCTTTCATCTTTCAAGAAGTCTATCTGCAAGATTGTTAGCATGTATCGGTTCATATGAACTGAGCATGATAGGTACTAAATCTTCATAACAACATGCTCTTACTTAACAATTTCATAGAAGGAACACTACTTTTTAATGAAATTATTCTAAGGTTCAAGAAAGTGAAACAACTCATTGAGCATGCCATAAAAACATCGTAATTGAAACAATAAAGAAGACAAGTTTAACCTATACATTTCATTTCAGTAATTGTAGTAGATAATAATTTAAGTCAATCAAAGTGACCCGAGATGAGTATAATTGACCCTATTCAATCGTAAAAATAGAAGAGCAAGAATAATACGATTATAGATATATAAATCCATTCCTATATATCTGTAATCGTATATCATGTTTAGTAAAGTTTATACCACTTAATCTTTTAGTTATTATATTTCTGTCAAATAATAACAATCAAGTTTGTATCTTACTGATAATAATAAGTACAGGATTTATTAAGATTGCAGTCATGTAAACCATACATGACTGTAATCTAATATCATTTAATAAAGTAAAAATAATGTCTTTAGATAAAACCCTGTTGTACTTCTACAAACCAATCAAGCCATTTCTATATTACTATAACTCAGTATAACAGTCACGTAATTCCACATACTTGCACTGCATACAAAGTGCTTAATACTTTAAGATCATAATGATCAAATTATCTAACAGATAGGGATGGTTAGAATGAACTGAATTTGAGAGGAGATAAAAGACCATAACTCAGTGGTAATCCATCAACAGTTATAGACTATGTTCTTATAAATGAACAGATCTATATACAAACCATATCATACATAACAGAGTTAAACATGAATCGACGTTCAATTCCAACTCAACAAGAAGCCATTTAAACAACTAAGCTTAATATCATAGCCAACTTGCACAGTTCAAACACACTAAGCTTTCCAACTCGAATACATCCAGCTGAGGATTCATAAAAAGGCACAATGACTTCATAGTCCTCAAAGAGGACAAATATTAAGCAACTAATGCATTCGAGTGTAAGGTCGAGTTGAACTCGAGCTTAACAAATACCTACAGTCCCAAACTTATCATTCATACAAACATGAACAGTTTCCTACGGAGTTCGTATGTACAGTCCAAAACTTAAAAACCAAACGATGAGACCATTCAACCCAGCCGTCGAATATGGTTCCGGTTTTGAGTTACAAAGGTGTCTATGCAAAGAAGACGATGTACAGACTTCGTATTAACTTGGAAATTGCACAGGATCCTTTAAATAGATTTGGTACTACGCAATCAACAACCCAGTTTCAGTTTCGAAGGCATCCATAATGGGCTCGAATACACAAACACCCAACACATCTATTGCCTCAAAAATGGAGTTAATCATAGATTCAAACACAAACACCCAGTAAGGGCTTCCAAAGTCTTTCTCCAAGCTTTTATGAAAGATTCCACAAAATTTTTGCAACAGAATCCACAGAAAGCCCATTCTTCCCTTTCTCATCATTTTTATAGCCCCAACAATAAATTTCTCTCTGCTAAATCCTCCATGCAATGGAGAGATCATAAATAAACCAGAAACGAACTAATAGTTCGAAAACCAAAAGATCAACATGTAGAGCCATAGTGCTCGAAATACCAAATGAAAAATGGAAAACAACCCCAATGCTTTTTCCCAAACCCATCACACCCTTTCTAAGGTGGTTTTCACTTCCCTTGAGATCATTAAATGCCATAACAGGATTGTCAGTTATCCCTCAAAATCCGCCAACCGCCATTTCAAAATTAGGAACAACTATCAGTTAAACAAAACACTGCCAAACCTTTTCATTACCTTGACTATCGTGGATGCCAAGTTAGACTTGGTCGCTGCCGAAGGTGGCGGTTCATGCATTAATAATCCCATTTAATTCGCCAAGTACCAATATGGATTGGTGCCAACCTTTTAACCATACCTTAACCTTTCCTCACAATGCCAACCATGGTTTGTCCTTAGGTTAAGTCTTAGGTCCTTAGACAGGTTTAGAATCCCATTAACAAATTGTATCAACCTTAGCTTAGGTTTATATTGTTTGATCCAATATAATAGAACATAGTTAGGTCCTTTAATATATCTATAGTCATCACCTTAGAATAGATTAGAACAGGCCTTCTATCATTCAACAAAAACATCATGATGATGATAATTGAATCCAAATAAAATCAGGCAGGAGTATGACTGCAATTATATGGCGATATTAAACAATTTTAGGTCGTCTTATAATCAATCCAGTCTAAATATAACTGCAATATTAGAAAATATAAAGAAGTCGATTACACTTATTAGTTATGATCGAAAAACATATTGATCTAGGAGAATGCCTTGGATCACTGAAATTGCTCCAAGGTATTGTCCTTCAAATAATGTCGATAATATAATCTTAGGAACAAAAAGTTATAATAAAACTTAGATAGCTTATTAGATTACCTATTTGTTCCACTGTCCCAATAAACTGATTTTACTTTCACAAGCTGAAATCACTTAGTGTATTTCAAGAACCAGTCAGTGAGTACTTGATGATAAATCAATATAAGTACAACATTGCCATAAGCATGATAAAAAGAATAAGATCTTAAAAGCAATTGATATCATTCCAGCAAACATGATCTACCAATTCCAAAAGAGCACAACTTAGAACAAAAATCACATGTCAACGTTTGCAAACCTCATTCAAAGAAGCAAGTATAGATATCAACACAGCGGGGCATTACACAAATTTTGCATCTCCCCACATATCTTTGAACGTCCCTAAACATTCCACGACAAACATACCCCGCTTTCACCAATGCTTGCATTTTGTCACGGGCCAATATGATCACCCAATTCATCACTATGTGACCTTTGGGAATACACATTTTTAGCTTTCTAAGCTTGGATGGAATGGTCTAAATACAGGGTTCTCTCAGCAGAAAAATCTTTATCTTCTACATGGAATTCCTTCATGCTTTCCAGCCTAACAAGTTCCTTATTGGACTTTCTAATTCTATGCTCAATCACAAATGAATAACTCAAAAGTTCAATCCCCTGTATGTCTTTGATTCAACTTTGTTTGACTGTTGATAGATTTCAATGCTCGATTATCACTGAACAAAAATAAATTTCTTGCACACCAAATAATGTCTCCACTTCTTCAGTGCTTGAACTATGACATACGATCCCCCATCATCTACCAACTTCCAAGTTCTTCCTTTTTGCTTCATTTAGCTTCTCACTAAAGTAAACGATTGGTTTTCTTCTTGAATCAACGGTGCTCCTATTTGTATCACAATCCAATTGTAATACCTTAACGAATTCAGACAAAGCCCACACATGCTTTTCTGTGATTTTCTTTTTTAGAAGTTTTTTTTTTTTGAGCTACTACAATCCATGTGAACATTCACTTCTTCAAGTGAACAAAACTACACCAATTTTTTAATAAAATTTCTACAAAATGTGTGCCAAACCATGAAAACTTCATACCTATGTGGTGTTTATGGGAGTCTGCCATTCCACAATAACTTTGTTATTTCTTGGATCCATTTTTTGTATTTCTTTTGAAACCACAAGGCCCGAGTACACTAGCTCTTTCTTCATGATTCCACATTTCTTTAGATTTATAAGTATCTATTCTTGGCTCAATCTTTACAATGCCTGCAATCAAGTGTTCATCCTTGGTTCCACTGAAAATTAGTATTACAATTTCTTTTTAACTGCACATCTTTCCTCCAAAAATATTTATGACCTTTCAAGTTGGTACATGCAAATTTAACCCTCTAGGGACCCTCTACCTGTTCATACTTCATACTCAAAATACTCTTGCAACTATATCCAATCTATGAATGCCTCAAGATTCAAACATCCATAAAAATTGGGAGTATCAATCTTTTACTTACCTTCCATTTTGGGATATGCTTCATTGAGCTATTCCTCAGGTTAATGCTCTTCTTCACATGGCTGGACTTCATGTTGCTCCTTATCATTAGTTTCTTCACTTTTATCAACAGTAATTCCTCTTCGTTGACCTGCTTACACAACATCTAATGTGGCTTATATGTCTCTCATCATCAGCAAGGTCAACAATTCTTACCGCTTGACCTCCTCTTCCTCTTTCAAGAGATATTCCTCTGTGAGCCATTCTTCACTCTTCGCAACGCAATTTCAAATTTTGTTCTAATACAAAAAATGATTGCCTAGTTGAGGCGTAGTTGAACAATTACCAACCACTCAGCTGGCTTAGAAAGAAAGAAAGAAAGAACGAAATACGATAGTTACAATAGAGAAGAACTAGGGTAAAGGAACCTGAGGCTATGAAAGTAACTATGGCCCGATATGATTTTCCCTTCCAAACTTTGCTGCAATTTTTGTCATAGGTTTAGAGGTACACTTATGAAATATCCCTTGTGGGATATTACTTGAAATTAACAAAATAATGCCATACTGAAATTCTGAATTTTCTGATTTTTATAGGACAACAATATGCAGAAACAAAGATTTTTTTGTATTTTCCAGTATAATAATTTCTAATACTACCCAAAAACTTAAAATAACTTAGAAAAATATGTAGAACAGTAAACAAGAGAGAAATAATTTTTATCTCTCAGATCTGATGTTATTTAATTATTTTAACTGTTGAACTGCCTAAAAATTCCAAAAATTCACAAGGAGCTGAAATGATCTTTATAAATTCTGAAATTCGGACAACAATATGCAAAAACAAAGAAATTTTTGTATTTTCCAGAATAATAATTTTTAATACTACCCAAAAGCTTCAAATAACTTTGAAAAATATGTAGAATAGTAAACAAGAGAGAAATAATTTTAATCTCTCATATATGATTTTATTTAATTATTTTAACAGTTGAAATTGCCTAAAAATTCCAAAAATTCACAAGGAGCTGAAATCTTCTTTATAGATTTTGAAATTTGGACAACAATATATTTAAATTATAATGAATCAGATCCAACCTGGAAAACTGAAAAAATCCAACGAGAAACCCTAAAAACCACTGTTGCAAAACCCTAAGTAGATATGAAAATAAATAAAGCCCCAACTGAATGAAACTCGTCCTGGGAATTCGCCAAGCTTGCCTCAAACGTTGGAAACAATCTGATCTGTAAATGGTTGAAGTATGCACCAAATAATCTCTCTCCGGCACTGAGCAAACCTTTGAAATTTTCTGATAACTCTGATATGAAAATCTGATTTGAATGAAACTCCAAATTAGCAAACTAGGATCTTTCACCACCAAAGAGTGCTCTGCTAGTTAAGAGTGGATCTCTCACCACCGAAGCTAGGGTTCTTGTGGGATCCTACTTCACAAGCAAAAAGTATGCAACCAACAATGACTTCAATATCATAAAAGAGTGAGTGTATGAATGAATACCAACTCTCCCCAAAGACTTCCCTTTTATAACTCTTCATTGCAACAAAGGGCCAAAAAGAACCCTAATCAACCTCCTTGGGGGAAAAACCACATAATAATAAAATAACTTAAGTTACTTTATCACCCCTAAACCAAAAGTGCACTTAAATTATCCCAACGCAAAATTAGAATAATCATTACCACCAAGTCGCCCAACACTAATGTCAACGACAAAATATAACATAAAGCAAGGTGGTAATCAGACATCCATACCTAATAGCTTCCAGCGTCGTTAGCCCCTCAGGTATGACCAAGGCTAAGACTGAAAATGACCGTTAGGCCTCTAGTGTAGAAATGGGGACATTACAATCCTCCCTTCCTGATATTTGCTTGTCCCCAAGCAAATGCAAACTAGGATGCTGTAAAATCTTCTCTCTCTCCCAAGTGGCATCCTCAAGTAGCAATTCTTTCCACCACACTAAGTACTTTGTGGTCATCTTGTTCCTGAGCTTCCTCTGTCTCACCTCTATGATAGATTCTGGTTCTAGGACCAACTTCCCCTCAACGTCTAAGGGGGCAAATCTGTAGAAGGCACAATGTGCTGTCCTAGTGCCTTTTTGAGGCACGACACATGGAAAACATTGTTGATGTTGCTGTGCTCTAGAAGCTCCAGCTCGTATGCAAATTCCCCAACCCTCCATACTATCCTGTATGGTCCATAGAACGATGGTTTTAACTTCTCAGCATTGCTTTGCTTAAGCGAGGGTTGCTTGTAGAGCTGCAATCGTAGGAAGACCAAATCCCCCACCTCAAAATATCTCTCTACCTAGTGCCTGTCCACATAAATCTTTTGTTGGTTTCGTGCTTACTGTAGATTCTCCTTGAGGGCCTTCAGAATATCTTGGTTTTCCTGTATCTAATCATGACCTTTGGGAGCTCGGCTATTTGATAATACTAGGTCTACGAATGATGAAGTATCATACTTGTACAATGCTCGGAAACGAGTCATACCAATGCTCATCTGGTAGGTGGTATTGTAACAATACTCACCCATGTGCAGCCATCTAATCCATGCATGATGATGCCCTGCCACATAGCTACACAAATAGCCCTCGATGTACTTATTGACTATCTCCGTCTGGCCATCTGTCTGTGGATGATAGCTAGTGCTAGGAGTCAACTCCGTACCTACAAGTCTGAAAAACTCCTGCCAAAAATGTGCTCGTGAAAATCTTTTCCTTGTCGCTGACAATGTTTTTAGGCAAGCCATGAAGCCTAAAAATGTAATGTCCCTTTTTCCCACTTAAGGATCAGAATTTGGACTTCTTGCCATTCCTTTTCCATGGCAAAGAAGAAGAGGAGTTGGAGAAGAACATTGAGCTTTTGTTTTTCTAATTTTTATGTTTTCTTTTTAGTGTTTTCCCTCTTGAAGCAGGTCGGATGGGTTAAAGGCAAATAAAAGAAGCTTAATGAAGATATATAACATCTCCTATGGGTCGGCCTAGTCTTTCTTAGCCTTGGCGCTAAAGGAGGGATATAAAGTGAAGTGAAGACCTCATTTTGCAATCATCTAGATTTGATGCATTTTCCTATTTGGGTATTGTGAGCTTGTTGCTCCTTGTTCTTCCACTTGAGGACGAAAACCCTCTTGTGTGGCTTCCTAAAAGAACGAAAACCCTTCTAGTGGTTTTGTTGGAGGATGAAAACCCTTCAACATTGATTGAGAGTGAAGATTATTGCAGATTTGAGGAGAATACTTCATATTCAAATTTTTATTGGCATTGGGCAACTTTACTACTCATTTAGAGATTTCAGGATCAATTTTGAGAGGGTTTCCATGGTTAGAAAATTATGATATTGGTCTCATTTGATTGGTATTTTTATGATCATTTTGAGTCTTTTTTTTATTGATAAATGCTTTTGACCGGAGCTATGAACCGGAGGGTTGATTGAGCCCCACCCTTAGAATGCAACCGTCCGCAGACAAGATATTACAATTATCAACCACAAACCACAACCACGGCAACACAACCAAAAAAGACCAAGACACTGCCGACGATGCAATTTTTTCCGTCACCGTCGTCAAAACAGAACTACTAAGGCCGCCACTACAGACGATGCAAATATCGCCACTGTGGCGAGAGCCACCAGAACAACCACCACCATCGGTAACCACCTCAAAGGGATCACGCCCAACGGGATTTGACCATGGGTGGGGCCGGACACAATTGTCCGACTTGACCGTTGCACTCAAACCCCATTGGTTGATCATTTTGAGTATTCATGTGTGGAAATTCCTTTTTTTTTAAGAGTTATTGAATTTACAAGTTTTAGCTATTTCTGTGCCAGAATAAATTCCAAAATTCTAAGTTTAATGCTTTGAACACATTTTTTGTCTTCTAAAATCAAGGGCAATCCAAGGAATAACTTCTCATAATTTTTGAATGTTTCTATGGTGGATTTCTCTCTCTCTCTCTCCCCTAGTCGCTAGGGTTTGAGAGTGTTTTTTTGGTCCTTATTTAATTGCTGTCATAAAAATCAGACTTGCTTATTTTGGGGGTTTGATCTAATTTTCAACATTTTCGGTTTTGTCAATCCCAAAAGGGATATTATAGTGGTATCAGAGCTCGGATTCTCAAAGGCCTAAGGTTTGAATGGACAAATTGATAAAAGTGCAATAAAGACTAGCATGTACCTTGGACTCTCTTGCCTCCTCCATGCAAAACCTATAAAGAGGAAGGACATTCAAGGAAGAGCCTAGGGTTTCAAAGGTCAACAAGGTGGCAACTTGCTTTGAGGAATACCAATCTCTTATGGAGAAGATCCGTGATGCCCTAACCTTTTCAGAATTCATAAAATTGGAAACAGAAATAGTGGGCATTGGAACTTGGTCCAAGCCTCGAAGCATGCACAAGGGCCAAAGGAAGGATATCCCAACCCTTGAGGAAAAGAGCCCCATCCTGTGGGCAAAGCAAGGAGCAACTACGGAGTTGTTTGAAGAGGGAATCAAATTCCCAAGTTCGCTAGGGGAGGAGAGGCATGTCTATTCCCCTAAGGATGAGGAAGAGGATAATGTATTGCCGCAGCTGATTATTGAGAGGGAGCAGCCCTTGGGAGGGTTAGATACCTCCAATCCTCTTTCCACAATTGTTCACTTGGCTAGGTCTCCTAACAACAACTTGGTGACACAAGGGTTTGATGACATAATGAAGCACGAGCCAAGGAAGGATGAAGTTGCAGCCCTTACTCCCATTCCTATTCCGGATATTCAACAGTATGAGGTAATTGTGGATCATGGTTTGGTTAACACTAATTTTCTTTTAGCACATGGTGAATTCAAGCTTGAGCAAGTGGGAAAAGAAGAAGGAAAACTTTGTCCGAATAGATATGAGGACAATAAGCTTGCTGGAATTTTTATAACAGCGGTCAAAAGGGAGGATGATGATGAAGAATTGAGCATTGGTAAGGGCCACAAAGGCATCCCAAGCTCAAACAATCAAGATATGGAGATAGTTCAAAAAGGGGAAGATCATTTGATTGAAAAAACAAGGACCAAAGAGTGGGAACACCTTGATGGTTAAGGGCACATACACCCTCTCATGCAACATCCAAACCGGGTGAAGACTGCTTTATGTGCTTGGGCCAAGATATAATTGGTAAAAAGCTTCCCCCCTTCCAAAGACCATGGTATGCTTGTAAAGATAATCAATTCCTTTTTCCATTTTATTTATATCTCAGTTGTTATGCATGTGCCTAGAAAGGAATTTTGGGGTCACATGATGAATGCATTGAAGATAACTCAGTCAAATTGATAAGGTCAAGAAGAGGGAGAATTTCTCCATGGGAAACCAAGGATTGCAATGGGTGAAGTTGCTGCTCTGTTATTTACTGCAGTCCAACATGGGAGAACTTCCAATACATTTAGCCATAATAAGGTTCCATGCATAAATACCATTGCTTGTGTGAAGAGGCTACAAGATAAAGTGGAGGTAAGCAGCCCTAGACCTAGAAACAATTCCGATTTATTTCCCAACATGTTACTATACCAAAATGATGGACATCATGAACAAATGGGAAGGAATGAGGACTATGTACTCTTTCATATGTTGCTGCCATGTTCTCACCTCCATCATCCGCAAGACCAATCTGTTTTGCAAAGGGTCCTCAAGAATGATACTCGGAATGCGGAAGTTCATGGAGGTAAGGTGTTTTTGAAATATTTTTTGAGTGCTGGTTCTAACTCAGAAATTCTGATTTTTAGGAAGGTTAGGGAGAACCCATGGCTCAAAAGGGTTTCAAATTCATTGCTTACAACATGTCAATTTGTGGGTCAATATGAGAGGCATGATAGAGAAATGGATATGGTTTGTAACATAAGGTATATTAATCTCTTGATGAAAATTCAGTTGGGTACATGCATAATAAATTGGAATCCCGACAATGTTTTGAAGAAAAAAATATAAAAGCCGCTCTTGTTAGTTCTTTGGGTTTTTCAAATCAATATGCAAGACAAATTTTTTTATGAGGTGTATACAGCGGCATTTTCAGAACAACAGTTATATCCTTATGGTATTCAGCCCCAGAAGGATGAGCATGGCCTAATTCTCAGTCATCTAATTGGTTCTTACCCAAGTGGGGCCACTACACAAAGGTACGAAGCTACTTTCATTATTTTAGAGGCCATTTCCTAATCTTCATCTTGCTGTCCTAAAGTTTCTAAGTGATGAGCTGCCAACTGTATGGTTGACTGTGGAAGTTTCAAGCACGAATTTGGTAAGATTTGTCTTTCCTAAGGCTCACAATTCTCAAAATCTGATCCCTCTTGATACAAACATTAATCTTTGGGATTTTGTGCTTGCTATTGAGAGTTTTAACAATATTGCTATCATCAATTTCAGACTACCCTACATCATGCTTGCTGTCACAAACAAGAAGGCAGCCATTAGAGATGGTAATTTTCATTTTTTCAAGACTATTCTAATCACTCGTGATGAATGTTCAGTTGTTGCCACTTCATTGGATGATAAGATGTACATTTTCAGTCATGAATTGGACAAATTGTTGGGGTTATGGACAGTGGTAAGTACGCAGCCCGGAATTGTTTTTTTTTTGGCATTCCAAGCATTCACTTTTGGACAAGAAAATGCTCTCCTACAAAAAGGTAATGGTTTGAGTACTTCTAATTTGTGGCACCATTACATGATGAATTTTCAATTGGGCATGATGGCTGATTGTTGTGAAATGAGAAAAGTTTTGCTATGTATTTCTGAGTTTTTTGGGATAGCCTCTTTGCACCTTGGGCTAGTACAGAAAATGCATGTTCATATGGCTCATAACTTGAGGATTCATTCCCCAGGACCTCAAAATCTCACGAAGAAAAAAGAAAGGAGTATTCTACCTTTTTCTAAGGTTGGAAGGAGCTGGTTCAAAGCTACCGTGTGCTCATTTGCAGCCACTAAGGTTGTTTTCATCAATTACTACAGCCCCTTATATTACGCAATTGCTTTCGTGTTCATGGTTAAAGAGCTCTCTTACACTTTGAGGAACATTATTGATGCATGGGCCGAGTTGGGAATTGATTTTTCTTGTCAATTTCATGATGAATTTTCAGACTCCTTGCCAATTTTGGGTATGATATCAATTGGTCTTCTTGGGCAGCCTCGGGGATTCAAGCAAGATTGGGACAACCATTGCAAAATATTGTTTTTACATTAGCTACCCCATTTGATCGGCACAAGAGCTCGTTTGTGGAAGTATTACATCATGTTCTTCTACTTGGTTACATTGGCTTTTAGGGTGAGAGCTTGGAATTGCTTGGGGACAAGCAATCTTGGGAAGGGAGGACTGTAATGTCCCTTTTTCCCACTTAAGGATCAGAATTTGGACTTGTTGCCATTCCTTCTCCGTGGCAAAGAAGAAGAGGTGTTGGAGAAGAACATTGAGCTTTTGTTTGCATTTTTTTTTTCTAATTTTTATGTATTCTTTTTAGTGTTTTCCCTCTTGAAGCAAGTCGGCTGGGTTAAAGGCAAATAAAAGAAGCTTAATGAAGAAATATAACATCTCCTAGTCTTTCTTAGCCTTGGCGCCTAAGGAGGGATATAAAGTGAAGTGAAAACCTCATTTTGCAATCATCTAGATTTGACGCATTTTCTATTTGGGCATTGTGAACTTGTTGCTCCATGTTCATCCACTTGAGGACAAAAACCGTCTTGTGTGGCTTCCTAGAAGAATGAAAATTCTTCTAATGGTTTTGTTGGAGGACGAAAACCCTTCAACATTGATTGCGAATGAATATTATTGCAAATTTGAGGAGAATACTTTATATTCAAATTTTTATTGGCATTGGGCAACTTTATCTACTCATTTAGAGATTTCGGAATCACTTTTGAGAGGGTTTCCATGGCTGGAAAATTATGATATTGGTCTCATTTGATTGCTGGTATTTTTATGATCATTTTGAGTATTCATATGTGTGGAAATTCCTTGTTTTCTAAGAGTTATTGAATTTACAAGTTTTAGGTATTTTTGTGCCATAATAAATTCCAGAATTCTGAGTTTAATGATTTGATCACATTTTTTTGCTTCTAAAATCAAGGACAATCCAAGGAATAACTACTCATAATTTTTGAGTGTTTCTACAGTGGATTTCTCTCTCTCTCTCTCTCTCTCTCTCCTAGTCGCTAGAGTTTTAGAGTGTTTTTTGGTCCTTATTTAATTGCTGTCATAAAAATCAGACTTGCTTATTTTGGGGGTTAATTTCCAACATTTTCAGTTTTGTCCCCAAAAGGGATATTACAGATACATCTATGAATCATACTAACATTCCTATCATTGAAGCATCTATTTGTTTGATTCCTTTATCAAAAGTGACAACTAAGTATACTATTATAATAATCTTCTTCTCAATTGGATTAGCTCTTCTAGCTATTCAAAAACAAGGGAACACATTTATAAATAATTTCATATTTGAACTTCAAATAGTTCCCATACCTATTTGATTAGCTATTCAAGCTAATGAAAAAAGAACTATTTAAACTGAACATGAAACTTTGCCTCAAATATTTATTATCTATTATATGCACTTGAACTAATTATCATTAGCATTGCATTGCGACCTAAATAGATATACTATCTATTGAAAGCTATATGTATAGGAAGTAATTGCCATTTGCATTGCATTTCTATTTAAATAGAGTTACTTTCTATCAAATAACCATTTTACCAAAAAGTAAATGAACCTATTTACAACTTCAAATAGATTGTTTATCTATTGCATAGCTAAAACGGTAAATAAACTATTTACATTTTCCATAGCTTAACTATCTAGTGAATAACCATTTTAACAGAAGGTAAATTAACCTAGTTACCTTAGTGCTCAAACAAACACTCTATTAAATGAAAACTACATGGCTATTTGAAATTAGGCTTGTTACTTGTAAAGAAAAGAAACCATCTAATTATTGAATTGACCGACCCCTCATCTCAACTCTGTTGCCATTCCAAGAAGAGTACAGGGTGCCATATGCCGAATAGGGAATCAATGGTTTGTATGCTTAGGCTGTATTTATAAACATATAAAAACATTAGATATGACACTCACATCCTATTAACATAAGGCAGCAAAGAAACTGGGGAGAGCAACATTCTATAAGAATGTTTACCTCAAAGATCGCCCTCCTTGATCTCCCACATGTGCATGTATGGACAGCAAACATGTGAATCATGTATCCAATAGTATTGGCAAGTCCATGGATTAGTTAACCCAGAGCGAAAAGCGGTAGGGAGAAACATGAAATTGGAGCCATTGGTTCTAATTCAACAACACAACCAAATCTTTATGGCTCAGGCTTGGAAACGAGATGGGGATTTGACTCAGTTTACAGTAACAAAACATGCAAAGCCAAACTCTCTTGATCTTAAAAATAATAAGATACTTGAAAGACGTACAAAGGTACGTACTTGAGCCACAAACCTTACAGGAAAACAATCAAAATATTCCTATAATATATCAAATGCATATTCAATTTACTCACACACATTGCATACGATCAATCCATTAGTAAAACATGCATGCAATTATGGTGCAGTCAAATTGTATTACCATGGTTTTGTAAATAGAGGATAAGATGAAGAAGGGGATGGCTTGCGCCTGGCTTATAGTTTGGGCCTAGTGCGATGGTGAAACTCAGACTAGAACGACGATCTAACTCCTAAAGCTCGTCCCTCTTTCTCAACCTTCCTCTATTTTCCTTCGCCCCCTTCTTCTCTTCAACAACTTTCTTCACCAATATCAATGTCATCCACTCTCAATCTCAATCTTACAACCCTATTTTCCCCCTTGCATGCAGCCCAAAGGGGATCTGAGGCCTGTACTATGTGCAGAAGTCCCCTTTGCATTTACTGAAAGGTCCCATTTCATGAGGGAGCACCCTCTTCCCCCAAACAACTACCTCCCATTATTTGTGATTGTTATGGAGATACAGTCATAGGGCACAGTCACAAATTCTAAAGGAGAATGCAGACATTGTGGGAGCATATCTGAAGGAATACTGAACGCAATCCCTTTGTTTTAATGTTCAGAATACAGTCGGCAAGGGTATTTCGAGATCAGTCAAGACAAAAGAAGGGAGAAATCTGTATAGCTCTGTACATTGTCGACATCAGTCGTGGAGAATTGTGCAGTTGGCAAGGGTATTTCAAGATCAGCCATGACAAAAGAAGAGAGGAAATCTGTATAGTTCTGTATAATGTCTAGATCAATCATAGAGAAACATGGAATTTGAATATACTTGGGATCGATTTAAAGAAAATATTAAGGGAATATTGTACGATTTACCGTCACACCAAAAACTCAAATTGGTGGTGGAGAGGGATCTCATTGTGTTAACCAGCTGCTACGCCAACACCCCCCACACGATGGAGCCGGATGCAACCACGTGAGTTTTGGGCCCACCATGTATACACCCAATCAGGTCTAACAACATTAGGAGGCAATGACACCGAGACTTCCCGGGAGGTCACCCATCCCAGTACTACTCCAGGCTGGGCACACTTAACTGCCTAGCTCTGATACCATGTACGATTTTCCGTCACACCAAAAGCTCGAACTGGTGGTGGAGAGGGATCTCATCGTGTTAATTAGTTGCTATGCCAACAAATACAGTGCGAATAAACATCAAATCGAGGGAATATAGTCGCAAATAACAAAGTGGTATACCAGTGATCTGAAGATAAACACAAGCATATTCGAGGGCATGGGAGGAAGCAAGGAAATAGAGTATGCATTTCATAACAAGAGAAAGCTCAAAGACAAAACAAATGGGTGAAAAATTTGACGATAAAGAATACATATGTTAAAGTGCCACACTTTGGAGATAGGAAGGGATCAAGTGTAGATGATATTGGAATATTAGGCTTATCATTAGCGTTTAATCAAGTTTTAAGACAATTTCTAAAATTATTCCTCCTATTGAAGGCGCCTATAAAAGCACATTTAATACCCATAACTTAGGTATACATGTAATCTTACGCACACACACACACATGCATGAACACAGTTAATATTATCAACAAATGGACAAAACCTCGCCACTTGGGAATATGTATGTTTGGGTATATATATATATATATATATATATTTATTAGATAAGGTAAGAACATGGATTATGGCTCCAAGGGGCCTTACAAAGATGCATAATAATCGTGCCATGCCATAACTTCTGATTAAGAAAAATATTGAATAAAATAGATGCCTAATTTAAATATGTAAGAACGTTAGATATAGGCAATGAAGTACAAAAATTGACTCAAGCAAGTTAAACTA
The DNA here is from genome assembly GCA_019776745.2 of Taxus chinensis. Taxonomy (NCBI): domain Eukaryota; kingdom Viridiplantae; phylum Streptophyta; class Pinopsida; order Cupressales; family Taxaceae; genus Taxus; species Taxus chinensis. The sequence continues at coordinate 628,002,558 of CM034148.1, forward strand.
AAAAGTATGAAACCATAGTTGCAAATGAAGGGATAAAATACTTAGCTGATTCGTAAATAATCCTGGGTTGTGCCGAAGTGATGAACTGATGAACAGAGAGAGAAGCGTCGCACAGAAGCTCAGAAAATTGTGCGACCACAAGATTTGCCTGGACCGGGGCACCAGGAATGGGTTAGGGGCGCCTGCGGGTGTTGCAAACCTACTCTGGGCGCCTGTGACTGCTCAAAACCTCAGAGAGCCTTCTTTGGAGGGTCATGAGGTATTCGCTGTCATTCGCTGCATGTCGCTAGTATGTCGCACCAAGTTCGCAGATGTTGCCTGTAACCCGCAATGAAGAAATGACCTGCAAAACCCCAAAAGTGAATCAAATCCCAAAAAGAAAATAATGCAAATGAGGGGTCAGACTATCCTCGATTGTCAAACAAGTGAACTTACGAAATTACTACATCTCAGACCCAATGTAGTTCTATGTGTGTGTGTCAAAATTGTGCCCTAGGTGGCTCTTGTGTGTGTCGCACTTGATAGCGAGCAAGTAGCTAGATGTAAATGATGTAGATAAATGTGTGCATGAAAGAATGAACTTCCCCTCCTATGTGTATGTAGAAATGGCAGTCCCTTGTCCCTTGTGTGGATGCTAAATGGATGCTTGCTCTTAATGCTCTTGGATGCAACCTTAGGTGGTGATAGCTAATGCTTAGTGCTTGGTCCTTTATTATGGTCACATAACTTTATATTTATATGATTCCCTTGCTTGAATTTTGTAATTAACCCCGAAAAGGCCGAACTACCAAAAAGATAAGATGCCCAAACGACTAGAAAGGACCCAAAAGATGTGAGCAAAGTACAAAGAGGTCGGGGGCGCCTAGAGGGGATGGGGACTGGCCGGCGTCCTAGGGTGCATGGTGTCCAGAGTGAGAAATGCCGAAGTATAAAAAGATAGACTGGGCAAGAAAGAGTGTAAGACCAAAAGAGAAAACTGAAAGCAATTAAAGAGGCCAAATACATGGGTCAATTAATACTTTTCTTACTTAGGAATCATATGAATAGTAGTATGTGATCAAGACTAGATAATACCCAAAGTGCGTGATTTAGTGTCTACAATTTCCCCCACTTTATGTTGTTGAGTGAATGCTCGATAACATAAAGTAGATAAGAGATGCGTACCTGATAACCATGTAGATCGATGGCGAAAAGGGTGCTGAGAGACAAGAAAAAACGTATGGAGTGATAAAAATGTGAAGCATGGAAGCTAGAGAAGAGGAAGTAAAAAAGTGATGATGATGACCCTAGGGTGAGAGCGTATGTGTAGATGTCGCATTTGTACCTGTTGTTGATTCGATTGTTCAATTGATGATGTGATTGGATGTGTGATTGATGTGACTACCGCTTCCCATAAGGACGGACCTGCAAAAGAGAAGAACGAACAAGTAGTCAAATACGCTTATATGATCAAAACGAGTAAAAAGTATGTAAGAAAGCATGTAAAAATACAAAAAGGAACATGTGCACCTAATCTGTGATGAGTGAAAAGAGTGTAGAAAGGATCCTGAAGATGTTGTAGAAGATTGAGTTTTTTGGGCGATCTCACGCCAGTTGCACTGAATGCGAGTTTTTTGGGCGATCTCACGCCAAGAATGGAAGAAGTGTAGGGAGAAAATTTTGGTGTCATCCTCCAACCTTTAACTGCTTCCCGCAGTGTGAACACCACTGCAGATGGTGTGTAAAAATCTGATCTGTTTGAACAATTCCGATCCAACGTGAAAGTAGAAAAGAAAGTGTAGTGCATGCATGAGTGCTAAAGGAATGTCCTGTAAAAGTTGTTGTGTAAACTGCCGAAAACTGTGCTGAAACTGAAAAATGTTGTGTAACTACCCCCTGGTCACAAGCGCATCCAGGAAGGGTCAGGGGCGCCCAGGCGCTACTGTTTGGTGTTGGGTGCTAGTGTCTTGTGCTATGCTGAGGACCCAAGTCAGATTCTGGGTCATTGTTGAGACTGAATGTTGTGTTGTACTGATATGAACTGAACTGAACTGTGATTGTAGACTGTTGTATGGGGTGACTGATTCACCCAATGATGCCCCCCTCGTTTGGGGTGCATGCGATGTCACTGAGGAGTATGTGGCCCAAAGGAGGACTGACCGTTGAACTGAAATTGATGCCCTATAGGGGGGAGGGAATGTGCTTGGTAGAAACCAAGGCACACACAAACAAAGTGGCTTAGGAAACAAGTGTTAGTGCAAGCAAGATAAACATGCATGTAGAAGACAAGATGTAAGCTAACACATAAGAAGACAATGTAAGACAAGAAGCAATAGTAAGACAAAGTAGACCGCGAAAAGTGGGTTTCAAACATGGGACATCACTCACGATGTCACAAGACAATCAAGGCCGAAGTGGCCGAAAGCATACAATGTGCAATAAGAGAACAAGCAAGACATAGGAAAAGCCCGCAAACAATGACAAACAAGACAGACAATAGCAAGCAATGTAATAGACAACCATGGTAGCAAATAGACCTGCAAAGCAAATGTTGCACATGAAGCACCTGTTAGCATGTTAGAAAGATATAAAGTATGTCAAAGCGTGTATAATCCGATATAGTAATGTGCTATGAAAAATGAAACAATAGCACCTGTAGTGTGTACTTGAAAGTGGATGCCCCCAGGAGCCGTTGTGGGACTGGTATGAGGTACTGCCAAGCATCCATGCTGCGTGTATCGATCTGTGTAAAGTTTGATCACAACTAGAAGGCAAGTGAACGTGCATGTGTGTATAGAAAAGATAATGACATACAAAGTATTTAACTAACATGTGTAAAAAGTGTACATGTAAGCAGTAAAGTAAGCAAGAGTAAATGCAACCAAGATATGTAGTATGTTGTGGATGAGATGGAATGGAATGCAAAGTGAGTGTGATAGGAGCAGTGTGCCCCCCGAGTGAATGAATGAGTATGCATGAGATGAGGTTCATTTATACATGCCCCCTCAACAGTCAAGAATGAACCATAGAACAAGAGTGTGTCATTGGGAAATGGTTTGAATGTGTGTGCTAGAAAGATGTGATCGATCAAAGCATAGAGTGTAAAGAGAGTGTGAGTGAGAGTGTGGTGAGGTTCATTTTATATTGATACCCTCAGCAGTTGAGTATGAACCGTGGAACTAGAGTGCGTCATAGGGTAATGAGTGCAACATGTAAAGTAGATGCGAGAAAGATGTATGTGAATGTGTAGAGTGAATAATGCGCATAGTGTGTAATAGAAGATGCGACAGAAAGATGTCATGAATGTGAAGTGAAGTGTGAAGTGGGTAGTGTGTAGTGTGTGAGGTTCATGTATATAGTATGCCCTCAACAGTCAAGTGTGAACCAAAGCACAAGAGTGCATCATCGGGTAATGACGATACAAATGTATCAAGATGTGTAGGATGTGTGTGAGAGATTAGATGCAAAATGTAGAGTGAGCAAGTAGAAATGCAAGATGGCTAATAATGCTAGAAGGGGGGGAAGATAAGCATGATGCCCCCAAGTGTATGATGATAGATATGATCAAGTAACATCATTAAGAGGTCATCATTGTCATGGTCAAAACTGAATGGAGATGCATCAGAGACCTGATAAGCAATAGTATGTGGTTGGTCAAGTAAAGAGCCATTGCAGACGTAGATTATACATGCCCATTGCATATTCCTCATTAGTGAAAGGTGGTAATGGACATCCATGTGCATACCAATGAGTAAGATTTTGTGAATAGCCAAGAAATGAGTCATTGCAAATGAAAACACGACCAAAGGGCATGGGGAATGAAATGTCGATATGATCAGGATCTAAATGTGCCACCAATATAATCAAGCCAAGACTGCCCAAGAGTAAGTGGTGAAATGTGCAGGAGTGCGTGCAACAAAGACCAAGAGATGAAATACTCAGAGGCCATAAGCAACAATAATGCAAACATATCCATGATATAGATGTGGTGAATGCGGTGGAGGTAAGATATCATCGAGTGTAAACCCAAGCCGAGTCAAGCCATCAGTGTGCAAATAGTGTCAGAGCAAGTGGGATCAAATGGAATGTGTGGCCAATAAACATTATTCATGAAGAGAGTGCATGTAAAAGGAGGAGGTGTCGTAGATGTAGGTTGCTCATGAGGAGACAATGAAGGTGGTATGATGTCCGATGTATGGGACAGGCCCCCGATAAAGTACCATGGCATTAGTAGAAGGGGGGGGATTTTGAAGTGGATGGAGTAACATCTAATGCACAAACAGTTCCTTCGAGTGGAGGTAAATTGTCTAGATAATGTCAGGTCATGGAATCAACAACAAGATGTATAGTAGCAGAAATTGGAATAGGTAATGCAGTGTTAGGATCTATGTTGCAATATTGGAATGGTGTACTGATCAACGGGAATTTCATATTCAAAGCCCTCATGTAAGAATCGAACACATCAGTGAACTGTAGAAGATACTGCTTGCATACGATGAAAGCCATGGCCTACCAAGTAAGCAATTATATGAAAGTGGGATATCAATGACAAAAAATGGAACTAGAATAGTTTTTGGCCCAACTGTGATAGGCAAGGTGACAGTGCCTAAGCATGGACACGTAGTAGAATCATATGCTCACACAGAAATAGATGTTGGGTTAAGATTAGCTACAAAAAGGCCTATAGCCTGAATGAATGATAAAGGACAAAGATTAAGCTCAGATCCAGTATCGACTAAAATGTGCTTGATGCATAAGTTATTGATACAAACTTGTATATATAGAGGAGGATCATTGTCATATACAGACAAGATTTTCAGCTATAGTAGATGGAAAAGTAATGTGTTGAGAAAATGCATTGACGAATGTTTGATAAACAACATCTGGATGAGTAGTGGAAGGAATACGAGTAGTAGCCAAAAGATTAATGATTTTAGCACGACACTCAGGATTGGCTAGCAAGAAATCATGAATAGAGATATTCATGATGAGAAGATCCTAGGAAATAAAAGCAATGAAAGTATGAGGACCCTAAGAGTGTTCGAATGAGTCGGGTTCACCAAAATGATTAAAAAAATATTGATAATAAATAAATGCCTAATCTAAATATGTAACAGTAAATGTAAAATATATGCAATTAAGTACAAAATTGACCCAAGCAAATTAAGCTAATTTAAATATGAAACCCTAGTTGCAAATGAAAGGGATAAAATACTTAGTTGATTCGCAAATAATCTTGGAAGTTGTGCCGAAGTGACGAACTGATGAACAGAGAGGGAGAAGTGTCACACCAAGCTTAGAAAATTGTGCGAGTGTCAGATCTTCCTGGACTGGGGCACCTAGAATGGGTTAGGGGCGCCTGGGGCGCTGCAGACCTCCTCTGGGTGCCTGTGACTACTCAGAACCTCAGAAAACCTCAGTCTTCACAGGGTCACAAAGATGTTCGTTGTCCTTTTCTACTTGTCGCTAGTATGTCACACCAAGTTCGTCAGATGTCCTATAACCTGCAATGAAGAAATGACCTACAAAACCCCAAAAGCACATCAAATCCCAAAAAGAAAATAATGCAAATGAGGGGTCGGACTGTCCTCGGCTGTCAAACAAGTGAACTTATGACTCGAGCGTTGCACTACATCTCAGACCCAATGTAGTTTTATGTGTGTGTGTGTCAAGAATCATGCCCTAGGTGGCTCTTGTGCGTGTCACACTTGATAGCGAGCAAGTAGCTAGATGTAAAAATGTAAATAGATGTGTGCATGAAAGAATGAACTTCCCCTCCTATGAAGTGTATGCAGAAATAATGCAATCCCTTGTCCCTTGTGTGGAGCTAGATGGATGCTTGAATGCTCTTATAATGCTTTGGATGCAACCTTAGGTGGTGATAGCTAATGCTTAGTGCTTGGTCCTTTATTATGGTCACATAACTTTATATTTATATGATTCCCTTGCTTGAATTTCATAATTAACCCGAAAAGGCCAACTACCAAAAAGATAAGATGCCCAAATGGCTAGAAAGGACCCAAAAGATGTGAGCAAAGTACAAAGAGGTCGGGGGTGCCCAGAGGGGACGAGGGCATGCCTGACGCTGACGTCCTAGCTAGGCGTTGGTGTTCTAGAATGAGAAATGCCAAAGTATAAAAAGACAAACTAGGCAAGAAAGAGTGTAAGACCAAAAGTGGAATAGAAAGCAAGCAAAGATGGCCAAAGACATGGGTCAATTAGTACTTTTCTTACTTAGGATGTGATCAAGACTAGATAGATACCCAAAATGCGTGATTTAGTGTCTACAACTTCTATTAAGGTATAGAATTTTATGTACTCGTACATATATATATATATATACATATATATTTGTATATATATGTATATAGACACACACACACACACACACACACACACAAAAAAAAAAAAAGCAAGTTCATAGGCAAAAAAAATGCATAGTTTCAACTCACCTACCATTAGTATTATGTCCCATGCATGAGGAAAACACGCTTTTAGAGAAGCACTCTTTATTAACTCCAACTAGAGACTTCTTCAAACTGCCGTAGGAATTAAGCCCATCTTGGCAATTCCCTTGCATTGATTAGTTTAATTAATGCGTGAAACATATTAAATTAATTAAATAATTAAAACCCAAAAGTGGGATGTGACAAAGCATCTCTTGTTAGGCTTTTATTAATAGCTTGGTATTTGTATATGTTTTGATCCACTCTTTTTAGTGATATTTCCAAAGACTTTGAGATGTCGAGTGGGGTTGGTGGATCTGTCATATTTGTAAAGCCAATGATGTCTACCCTCTCCTGAATTAATATCGGAGTCTCCACAACGGGCATTTCCATAATGCCATAGTTAATGCCACCACTTATGGTAATTCTAGTATTAACACAATTTCTAAAATTATATCTCCAAATTTAAGGCGCTTAATTTCTATAATTATTCCTCCAATTAAAGGCCTTATAAAGCACATATAATTCCCATAACTTAGGTATACATGTAATCTTATACACACACATGCATAAACACAGTTAATATTATTAACAAATGGACAAAACCTTACCACTTGGGTATATGTATGTATGTATGTGTGTTTATATATATATTAGTTGGAGATTCATATGGATGTATAATAACCGTGCCATGCTATCACTTATGTTAAGGTATATAACTATATATGTATACACACACATATATTTGTATATATATGTATACACACACAAAACAAGTTTATATGCAAAAACAATGCATATTTGCAACTCAACTACCATTAGTGTTATGTCCCATGCATGAGGAAGCATGCTTGTAGAGAAGCACTCTTTGTTAACTCCAACTAGAGACTTCTACAAACCGCCCTAGGAATTAAGCCCATCTTGGTAATTCCTTTACATTAATTAGTTTTATTAATGCATGAAAAATATTAAATTAATTAAATAATTAAAACTCAAAAGTGGGATGTGATAAAACATCTCTTGTTAAGCCTTTGTTAATAGCTTGGTAGTTGTATATGTTTTGTTCCTCTCTTTGTAGTGATATTTCCGAAGAATTTGAGATGTAGAGTGGGGTTGGTGGATCTGTCACAAGGGATATTTGGAGATATTCCTCCTATGTCCATGGAAGAAATGTAAGGAGTTAGAGTTTTGTTTTGCAATGTTGTAAGAGCTAAGAATCTTGTTATAGATTAGAGGTTGGGGGATAGATTCACTTTAGTGTTCATAAGCAATGAAGTAGAAGGACATTTGTTAGAAGGTCCCATAATAACTTGTTGAGGTTGATTTCCCATTTGCAATAGTTGATTTTGCATTTAGGTCATTTGGTTAGTGGCAGTAGCTTGTATGAAATGACATTTGGTTGAACACTTCGATGAGCACTTGAGTTTTTTCTAGTTGTGGATTCTGGCTAGGATTATTATCAATTTATGAGTAGTGTTGAGGGGGTTGGGGGAGGGACGACATTGCTTGATGTCCCTGTCATTGATGTAGAATCCGGTTGAGATTCAAAAGGAATCCTAGCAAATGATATGTCCTTGGAAGGAGTCAGGAATGCATTGTTATCTAATTATTTGATTTTGATGAGTCTATCAAGATTTTTTGTCAAGTCTTGTTGAGCACACTCAACCATATTACATTGAATGTTTGGAGTGGGTTGACATTGGGAAAAGCTGCACTGTGAGGTATTTCCATCAATGACGGACATGGAAGGAATAAATGAGCAACCAATATAAAATCTAAATGGGATGAGACTTGCTAGAAAAACCCTAAGGGATGACATGATTTAGAGGAAGGATAAGCTTAGGAGCTAGAAAGAAAAGTGTGAAAATGACTCGACTGGTGGTGGGGTAAGATTCATGTTGGTTTGATGAGAATTCAATGATGGTGAAGACGATGTGATGAAAAATTAAAGGAGATGTGAGGATGACTTAATCAGCAGTGGGATAAGATTCACGTCGGGTTCACCACAATGTATGTAAGTTAAGAATGATCTATGAGGGATCCTCTCAAATAGGATGAAGCAGAAGACCATTTTAGAGCCACACAAACACACACACAAAATGTCTTCCCACAAAGTGGTCTTGGGGCTATAAAAAAAGGCCGTGTGAATAGGAGGTTGTAATGGAGCTATAAGGAGAATCTACCCTTAATCACTAAGGATATGGAGTTTAGGACCTTACTAAATCTGAAGGTGCCTCTAGGCAAAAAGCAAGAGCTAAGATATAAGAAAATACTATTTGGTTGTCAACGAGAGCTATCTAATCTAATGTTTTGTAAGGGGGCCTCTAGGCCAGCAAGAGATGTAATATAAAGAACTAAAATGTAAAAGATAAGGACATGCTACACTATTCTATCTAGTACGTGATACATAGAACAGTCATCAACCAAAGAAGGGGAAAGAGATTAGAGATAGAGATTCTTCCATATGGGAGACTTGTCAGCGCATTGCTCTCCCCTTGGCTTGTAGCTCTTTGTTAGAGATTGTTGTGGGTGAAGTCCAAGAATGATAGCAAGAAGACCAGACCAAATTTGGAAACTCTAAAGACCAAGGTAGACTTTGCTAGCTCAGCTCCTATTCTTGATTCTCCAAAGACCCAATGCTCCAAGTTGTCTTCCTCAAAGTAAGCTCCACTAAACCCGAAGACCTCTTAACCTTTTGAAGAAAATTCACGAGTGAAAGAAGAACAACTTTTTTGTATGATATATTGAGAAATGATGGGAACCCTATGCATACAAATTTATGCCCTAGATTCATAACTCATTTTCAGCTGATTTCCTCAGCCTGATTGATGATGTTGGCTGAAAAAGGATCTTCTAAGACTCCATTGTCTGGGCCAATGTGTCAGCTACATGCAATCTGGAAGGAAATGGAGGAGGAAGGGAGAGAAAGCTAATGAGGAACAATTAAGTTACTAAAAAGGTGATATGAAGGTGGTAGTAGAATAGGGAAATGCCACTTCGATTTCTCATGACATGCTATGAGCCAGCCCAATCCTGATCCCATTGTACTCCTTAGGATGTACACTTAGGGAGAATACTAGACCGACTAGTCTTGTAAGTGAAAATAAAGTGTATACATAGTGTGATCCGGAACGTTGATAAAAAGACCTTTTTACACAATTGTTTCTAGAATCTCTCTTTATCATCTTATGGACTGTGAAAACATTAGATCTCTCATGATATACTTGGTTGAGTGCCATGTATGGTGTATATATTCCTAATAACTTAGTAAATATGTATTTGTTGCAAATCTTGTATGTGTTTGCAACTTCCCCTTACTGTCTTCATGGCCCCACCTTTTCTCAATAATAGAGGGATCTCATTTTCAAACCTAGTTGACGTGGTTCATTACTTTTCATTCTTTCTATATTGGTAGAAAAGGCATTTAAAATATTATGCCTTGTTATTTGATTCTTCCCAACTCATGGAAAATTTTTAGTGGGTTTTTAGTTACATCTAGCATGAAAAGAGAAAATGTTTTTGAACTTCTAAAGATAGCAAGCTTTATGTAGTTAGAATCCCTACTGTGGTGCATATCTATATAACTAGAGTGCAATTGTAGCACGAAGTCTTGAAAGTGTTTTTAACTTTCTAAATTCTCATCTCTCTCTCTTTCATACACATAGGTGACAATGCCAGATACAAAGATTTTTAATATCCTTTTCCCTTTCATTTATCTTCTTTTCTAATAACAAGCTGGAAATCCTTAATATTTTGCATTATTCTTCACATTTCCAAGCATTACTATTATTACTTACCATTGTATATATGAGACGCACCTTTCCATTCTACATTCTATGACATGAAATATTGGAGGAATCTGAGCTACCCTTTACTTAGGATGACTATTGTTGGATGTTAGGACTAGGCATTGATGCCCTGTTACGTGGCCGTTTCTTTTTCCTTCTTATGTTTGTTACTTGTTGTAATGTCCCCTAAATGGGACATAATGAGAATTGCATTCATATTTCTTCTAGTTCCTATTATGTCTTTGTTTGGGTCAATATTGGCTCAATGGATGATGAATTCTACTTGATATAATGGCGTAAAATTATTTTAAAATACTTTAATGGCGAGTTGGGCATGAAGGCCTCTTATTTGTTTCGAAAATGGTGGAAGGACTTCTAATCCTTATGGGTCGGCCTTGATTGGAGAGCCTACATAGAGGATAATGAAGAAATAGAATTACTTGAAGATTGGTCTATGCATTGGGCTTCTATTTTGATGTTGGAGCCACTTGAGGATATATAAAAACATGAAGCTTCATTTGAAAAGGTTATGCATGTTTATTTTGAAGATTGATATCTTGAGTTGTGCACGGTGTACCCTACTCTCCACTAATGACGAAAACCTTTAGTGTGGCTCAACTTTGGGGACGAAAACCTCCATTGTTGGAAGATTGAGGAACGAAAACTCCTCAAGCTTGAGGGGAATCCCATACAAGGGTTTCCAAAGTGCTTCAAAGTGGTTTATCATTGGGTTTTCCCCCTACTTACCCTAGGCAACTTGCATGGGTGGAGGGTTTGATCTGATCAATTCATGATAGCCGGTAAACCCCTTTTCTCCGTTTTCAGCCCAAAAAGGGACAATATTTCCTCTAGGATCATGTGCAAGCCTTAAAATCTGAAGATACTCAAGAAGAGATGGCTGTCCAGAAATTGTGATTCACTTACCACGAGCTGTCCCCTTATCTTCAAAATCACTTCCCATCATGTTGGCTGTAGCAATGGGTGAAATGCCATTTGTCATGCCAATATTTTCATTATGTTCTTCGAGGACCAATTCTGAATTCTTTCCTTCCCACTGGTTTGAGATGATGAAGGAGCTAGCAAGAGTAGCTTCAACATTACAAGCTCCATTCTTCAAAATATTACCAAGATCCCAGATCCTTATGCACACACATATCTGAATTTTCATCAAGAGGTCTACATGCCTCATGTTGCAAGTCACATCCATCATTCTAGCATGCTTTCCATAATGACCCATATTTTGATATGACAGAAATGGAAGCAACAAATCTGAAGCATACCCATACCTTGGACTGAAATTAGGGAGCTGCCCCTCTTGACACAAATCTGAAAATGCCTGATTATGGAGCATTGAATATTGAGAATGAACATCATACCTTTGGCTACCATGAAAATCCAACTTATAGGGAATGCTTGGCAGATCCTCTTCCCAGTTATTTTCCTTCATCTTCTCACCATTGTTAGAATAGCCCTCATGATGACCAAAGCAATGTAGTAACCTAGTGTGATGTAATTCACTCATGCTATGATCATAAAATAAATCAAGTGGCTCTCAGCTGCTGTTTTGGAATTTACAGCAGGCTGAAAATCCACCCAAGTGTCCGGCAAGGTCCCTTCCCCATAAACTTCCTGCAGAGCTGATTTTTCCTCCTCAAATTCTGCATCATTTAAGTGGTCTATGACTCTATGCAATCCCTTGTTGAATCCCTTGGGCCCCTAACAATCAGTGCTTCGATCTCCCCCAATTCTTCCCTTTCCTTTTCAATTAGGGGCTGACCTGTTTTGTCTTCATGCTCCAGAGTCCAAAATGACAATTGGATTACCCTCTTCCAATGCATCCTCTTTACCCTTATGCAAATCTTGGGACTCATGCCTCATGATTTCCCTTTCCTTTCTAGGCTCATGCTTCAAACTTTCATCAAACCTTGGTGCCTTCACACTGCTGTTCTGAAAATCAGCCAAGAGCTCTACTTTGGCAATGGTGATGGGGGCTTCTAGGGCTCCCATGGGTTGCCTTTCCTCTGTTTTCAGCCCAAAAAGGGACATTACACTTGTGATTCTAGTGATTGTTGGGAGGCATGTTACTAGACATGTCACATTCATATTTCTTGTATAGGTTGGACAGGACCCAAATATGACCCAAATACGGCTTGAACCTATTCAAGTTATGATACTGCCAGAGGACTATTGTAAGACATACCAGATATTACCAGTCTGGAATTTGAGTAATATTCCACCCGATTTTTAAGAGAAGACAAAACAAAAGATAAAAAAACTAAATGGGAAGGAACTCTTAACTGTTATAATGAGAGACATAATGCCCCTTTTAACACGCATGCCACTCATGTTGAGCTCATATGTGGATGGTTTTGTCTGAAAGATATTTGTTTTTAATTTTCTATGTTTTATGGTTTAATTTTTGTGTATAATATACCTTTGATATGTTTTTATGTAGGGCACATTCCACATTTATCATAATATTTGAAGGTTTTATAAGAATCTGTTGTATGTACATTGTGTACCATACCCCATATATATATAGCTATATCCGTGTCCATGCAACTTAAGTTATGACCCTGTAAGCTCTCATAGCATCTTCCTTTCTTGTGATTTATTTTAATTGTGTATTAAGTTATACTGATAACTCCTTTATCTATGTTTATGTGAGTAATTAATTACTGTTCCATTTTCAAGTCATTGCTTACCAATGGGCATTAATGGATCTTGTTCATGTGAGTAATTAATTACTGTTTCATTTTCCGTTCATTGCTTACCAGTGGACATTAATGGATATTTCGTTTCTTTTAGATAAAGTCTGCATGTCGGTGGTTTCCTTTGTAAAGCTCAGACATTATGTCATTTGCCCGGTTAATCTTGTTAAAACACACCGACTAATAGATCATTTAGGGGTTGTATTTTTATAATATCTGACTCTTGAAAAGTCTAATTGCATCTATATTTTATGGTTAGATTTCATTGCAAATAAAATTCTCATTAGATTAGTTGATGGGATGAGCTCAAGAAAAGCATTGGGGCTCTCAAGGCGGAGCCCCAAGTTCAAAATTCCCCAGGAGATATGATAAAGTGTTGAAATTTGGTAAAATACCACATCCAACTTGCTGAATGTGGTATACCCCAACGAATGAGGCTGGGTGCAAGTCCAAAGTGAATTTGACAGAAAAGACACCCGTTGGTTCTGGCATGGAAGCCAAAGGTCACCTGCAAAGAGAATTTACCCCTCACCAACGGGTAAAAAAAAAAGTAAAAAAAGATTAAAAAAGAAAAAAAAACTCCAAACAGATTAACTCAATATATAGAATTGTTTCATTGATAATGAATGTCTGTCAAAATACATGCATCTTCTTCTGTAGGTACTCGTTTTTAATCAGTATTCATGGCATCATTTTTCTGTGGAACTCTGTAGCATTTAGTCACCGATGCCTGATCATCTTTCTTGAAATGGCCTCTTGTGCAACAGGAAGGAAATACGATTAGAGGAGCATAAGATCATGGTTTGTGCATACTTCTGTCAGATGGCACTCACATAGAAATTCTCTATAAAATTCTAATTTGAAGAGTAGATAGTCAAGTGGTAGAGGAGATCCTTACCTTCCTCCTTTTGTTGGTAGCTGTACTATTTTGTACATATCCAGACATCCCAATTTGTCGACATATCTGTATCAATTGCAATATGTATCTTTTTAATTCAAGTGTGATATATTGTCATTGTACTTGGAAATATATTCCAGAGCAGAAAAGGGAATAGGAGGAAGGAAAGTTTATAAAGAACCATTACGTGGTTTGCTCTAAAATTGAATCATGTTGTCTGGTGGTTAAATAGGGAGAAGCATATCACGTTAACAAAAACTTGATCTTAAGACAATCTCTGTGGTATATGGTTGCTATTCTATAATGTAACAATAATTTTCTGTTCACATTACAATTCAAAATATTCTCATAAAAAATGTTTGTTTGTAGGTGATTTGTTTTCTTTTAGAATCACACAAATGCCGTGGAAATGCAAATGCAATCATTTTGGATGCAAGAAAGAAAAACTGTTCACAGCCGGAGCAAGATCCCCAAGATCAATTATATGATGAACATATGGCTCTCCTCCAAGATTCTGAGACAAAACAGTAGCATCGGTGATGGGGCCGTCATTTTGGATGCAAGAAAAGTCGTTCATAAGCTGGAGCAAAAGCTCAGACAAGTATATGACAGACATGCGACTTATTTTAGAAGCACACGGAAATAATGACTTTCAGCCTTTCAGCCTTTCAGTATTCGATTTAGCTAAGACACATTGCTTTGTTGTAATGCTTACGAAAAAAGTAGATTTCTTCCATGTTAGTTCTTGTTTATTGAAGTAGTAATGTTGGAATGGCGGTGCAACGGCATAAACATTTGTCCTTTGGGTGAAGAAATAAAAATCCTGAGGCTTTTGAGGAGGATTGTAAGTATATAATATTTGATGTCTGTAATCATAGTCAGACGAATTAGGGCTGGGTACTGTAATTACTCCTATAATGTGAGCATTTCTTGGAACTCTGAAATTTGGCCCTTTTGTGAATAGTGGATTCAAAATACCAAAAAAGGCGAGATCCAATAAACTGAATTGTGAACCATACTAAAAATAAAATATCACGTGCATCCTTTTCAACCCTAGCATCCACAAAATGAAATGAACAAAATGATACAATTATTTTCAAAAATGTTTCGATTATGGCAGTCTCTTAAATGAAAAATGAAAAATGATAATGAAAGAGTGAAAACAGCTTGGCAAGACATGTTAGCATCGACAAAACCGGGTATTTGTGAAACAAACTTAAAAACAACAGAAGAAAGAGTCCATAAGGATGCTTTGTGGTTTAGGAATGAGCTAAAAATATAAAAGCAAACAAAACCAAGTCATGGTCTCATGTTGTTAAGGGACCATCAAATAAGGACAACAAAGTAGGTGCAAATTTAGGCAGAATGCAAGAAAGTGAACATAGAGAAAGGCAAGAAAGCGAACATAGAGAAAGGCAGGAAAGTAAAAAATCTAATTATCAAAGGAGTAAAAGAGTATGGCAAAAATGAAAACACATTTGTTTTGGCAAGCGACTTTCTCAGAGACAAACTACAACGGCAAGGGGCCGATCATGCAAGCAAGGAGAATTGGAAGGGTAGATGAAGAAAAGGCTAGACCTATCAAAGTTGTCATGATGAGATTAGAAGACAAATATCAACTTTTGAGTAAGAAGGGACTCTTGAGGGGGTCAAGTTTCTCTCTAGATGATGATTCAACTTCAATACAAGTGGAGGATAGAAGGAAAGAATTAAAAAAAGTAAGAACAACAAGAGACGAAGGTCAAAGAGCATGGATGTACAATGGAAAAGCCGTTATTAGCAAGATAATGTCACATTATTCTTCGCATATGGATGACAATAGGAGAACAATGAAATTGATGTCAACAAGGAATGAGTTAGGCCAACCGTGGATGCAAAGCTGTGAAAACCATGTTTTGAGCTCTCAACACCAAAATAAATAGGAACCAAGACCCTCACGTATTGTTAAAAGTTGCATGTTGGAATTGTAGAGGTTATCCTTAGAGATGGGGACCTGAGTTAGGGCCTATAGCAGAAGGGAGAGACGTAATTTGTCTCACAGAAACTCATGAACATGATGGTTGCAAGACTCCTTTTGAAGGTTATAGGAAGTTTGTAGTCTAGAATGAGGCAACTAGCAATGGGAAAGGTTTTGGAGGTATAATGGTTTTAGTTAGAGAAGTGGAGGGTAGAAAGATTCAGCAGGTAAGAGAGGACACAAACAAGCAGTTCATTTGGTTTAGAATATCAGAAAACGAGAGTAACATTAGAACAACAACTTGTTACTTTGCACCTCAGGTCTCAAAAACATACAAAAAAGGTGGGCTAGATGGAAAAGATCCCTATGCAGCCCTAAAGAAAGGTATTTAAGAGTTTTCACAACAAGGGGAAACTCTTCTTTTAGGTGATTTCAATGTGAGGATTGCAAATGAACAAACTAACACTTGGAATAGTAAGGAGAACCATAATCTGCTATGGCTCATGGAAGAAGATAATCAACAGTGGGCGAGATGGTCGAAAGACAATAGGGACATTCATCATTTTGGCGAAAAATTATTAACTCTTTGTGGCATGTTTGATCTGATTATTTGCAATGGGATGGAAAGATGGCATAAATCTGGAAAATTTCACCTGTAAAATTTACAATGGTGCAGGTGTTGTTAATTATGCAATTTGGTCACAAAGTTTAATCAACATGATAAAAGAAGTAGAGATTGATGATTCTATCAAGGACCTAAAGTTGGATCATAATCTAATCTCCATAGTGGTAGATTGGTCAAGCAAGAATTAGACTCACAATGAACAGAACAATCTCGACATCTTCCGAGGATAAGGAAAGATTCTGGTAACACAAGAAAATTGTGATATCTTCAAAGTAGCGCATTGAGTCGCTTAATGCAAGAGGGGAAAGTAAGATCACAAGGCCTTAAAAGCTATAACTTAACAAACATAATTAAGAAGGCCCTTACAAGTTGTAAAAGAACAAAAAATAAAAAGAAGCAAACAAATTGTTTCCCGGTAAATAGATGGTTTGATGAGGATTGTAAAGCAGTACAAGGAGAGTTACTAAAGAAATAGGCAAAAAGAAGTTAAACACAAAGTTGGACAAACAGATCATAAAGAGAAAAAAATATGGAATTCATGACCATAAGGAGGGAAGAGCTTATACACCTAGGGAAACATAATCCAAAAGCATTTTGGAAGGAGCTTCAATCAAAGAAAAAACATACAGATGACAACAATATCACAGCCAATCAATGGTTTGAGTTTGCAAAAAAACTTTATGAGTAGGATCCTGAAGTTGAAGGCCCTCCTTTAGTCAACACGACGACAAAACTTTTTATTGTGCAAGAATTTGAAGAGGGTATTATGAAATTGGGGCTTGGAAAAGCAAAAGACTTAGATGAGTTTCAGGTAGATTATTTAAAATGGGGGAAAGAATTTCTTACTCCTCACATTGCCGACATTCAACAACATCATTCAGCAAAGTTTTCCTGGAGATTGGACTATTAGTCTTGCGATACCTCTTTTCAAGAGTGGAGATGTTAACAATCCTTTTAACTATAGAACCATCATGATCAACCCATTGTTTGCAAAGTTGTTTGGTAGCATGGTGGAATGCAGAATCAACAACTAGGTAGAAGAAAATGGTAAGAGAGCAAGAGGGCAAGCAAGGTTCATAGCTAAGTATTCAACAATAGATCACAGTATCACTTTGAGGCACATTATTGAAAAAGTTTGGAGCAATAAATCGGAAGCATACTGTTGTTTTGTTGACTTCAAGAAGGCTTTTGACACAATTCCTAGGAAGAAGTTATGGGATAAAATGAAGGAGCTTGGTATTCCAGGGCACATAGAGCAGCTGTTCATAGGCTTTATGAAAAGGTACGAGTCAAAATTAGAACTCAAACTGGTATCTCAGAGCGTTTCAGGAGCGATATTGGGGTTAAACAAGGATGCCCATTATCACCTACTTTATTTGGCATGTATATCGACAAATTGGAGGAATGGTTAAAAATGCAAAGTGAAGATGGTGTTCACATATGAGAGTATGTTGTAAGACTTCTCCTCTATGTTGATGATCTTTTCTTGATTGCTAGGTTTCCTCAAGGCTTTCAAAAGCACTTATGTGCGCTTGAGCACTTTTGCAAAGAAGTGCGGATGCAAGTCAACACTAATAAGACCAAGATTATGATCTTCTCCAATAGAAAGAAAAGAAGGTGTTATGATTTCTATTTCGATGAAAACATTTTAGAGGAAGTAACAGAGTATAGATATCTTGGGTTTGACTTTAATAACAAACTCGGTTGGGAGATCTGTAGCAAAAAGAGAACTTTAGGGGGGTGGAGAGCTTTTTATGCTTTCCAAAACAAATGCAGAGAGGCATAATTATGGGATTGGAAAATTATGCAGACTTTGTTTGGGCTTTTAGTAACTCTAGTGGTGCTTTATGGATGTGAGATTTGGGGTAGCAACATTTTAGATTCAAGGTGGAAACAATTCGATAGGATTCAAAAAAGCATGATTACTAGCAAGTTCAAATTAAAGATCTTGGTCTCATATGAAATTCTTCTAGCGGAAACATGGGTTGTACCTCTTCAAGCTATTGCTATGGCTCGTCTCATAACATATTTTAAAAAGATCGAGCAAGTGGAAGGTAGTAGATGGCCTAAGGTTGTCCTCAATGAGCTTTTGGAGAAAAGAAAGAAGGCGTGCATGAATCAAAACAACAAATGGCTTGAAAATGGAATATTTACCTGAATGCATGTCCTAATAATAACGAAGAGATAAAAAGTTTTGTTATAGATAAATTCCACCAAGTTATGTGGGAAAAACTGTTAGGGAGAAAGAAGATATATTATTTGGAGGAATTTAACTCTACATGTGATCATCAACAAAAGGCTTTTATAGGGGCTAATATCTTGTGGAAAGCTAAGATCTTCATAGCCCAATTGAGAACTAATTCACATTGTCTTCGGTGTGAAACAGGAAGATGGAAAAGACCTAAAGAGACATGGGAAGAGAGAATTTGTGTCATTTGTGCGTCTGGTGCAGTGGAGTCGTAGAAGCATTTGATGTTGGAGTGTAATGCTTATAAGGAAATCAAGGCCCACTTTGCTAGCATATTGGCTACTGCATCCTTTCAAGATTTTTTCAGTGAGAATATGGTAAAAAAAGTAGGGGCACTGATTATCAAGCTCACCAACAGGAGATTTGAATGTCAGAAAGATCTTTAACAAGATCTATTTTCCCATAGGTTGTCTTTGGTAGCCTTGTAGACGTTAAAATTTCTTCTTGTTCTTCTTAATTTATGGTCATGATTTGTGAATGACTACAATTAGCATTAATCCCACTAAGCCATTGTGAATTAGTGGGGAGCCTTTGGAGATATAGTAGTACAAGGAAAAACAATAAAGCATTAGTTTATGTTAAAAGATAGTTGAAATGACTAGTAGATGTCGTTTTTTGGGCTTTTGGGCACAAATGATGGTATCAAGCAACTTGCCAATGGTAGCAAAATATTAAGAACTATGAGATGTTATTCCATATTTATCAAATATATCCTTAATTTATTCACAAAAGTTGTTTATCCAATAATGCTCAAGGTATGTCATCAAACTATGGAATGTTTTCCCTTAAAAAACAATGTATATTGATTATCAGTTTGTATCAAATATGTTGTACTTCCTTTTAATTTTATAGGGATAGTGTATCATTTTTTAAGTTAATAGGATACAAAATGGATATTGAAACGACCATGACACTCTTTCGAAGTGCTCAATTTAAGATATGACATGGAAATGTATGTTACAAGCGATTTGGAAATAGGAAAATAAGTTGGTTTGCATCGGGTCGCTTGCAAAGCAAATGAGCCTATTGTTTTATGGGAAAGTGGTTTTATGTCACAAATGTAATATATCCACCCATAAACATTGTAACTAAGATCTAAATAGTTTTTAAAGATTAAAATCAGTTCTACTTGCATAAAATAATATTCCACAAGTAATACTAATTGACAAGGAATTTTTAACAAATCTAGAGACAATCATTAGAAACAAACACTACATTGCAAATTTAGATGGTGAGGCAAAAAAGGCTGAAAAAATCAACACGAAGAAAGAACCTTCACATGAATTGTTAAAGCACTCTCTTGGTATGGTTAATGCACGATACTTGCAATTTGCAACTATTAACTGGGAAAATATGATTTCATGACCTTGTCCGTTAGCTTTGAGGCTCCAAACATCTTCCTTGTTTTTTTTGAATTATGTGTGGATCTCTTGAAAAGTGATCTCCTCCCTCAAAACCATGATAGAATAGCAATACCATGCAAGATCACAACTAAAAACAAGGGATGTTTTGAGGGGCTTCTATTATTTTTCCATTATTATTGGGCCCCTTGAATTGAACAGTTTTTGAAGCCAACACACCGAGCATGATGCAATTCAATAGACAATCCGATGTAATGCAAGTACTCAATCCTTATCACTTCCAATGCTCCAATAAATATTTGATGCAACACAATAAATGCTAGACGCTCTTTGAATTTCTCTCATCTAAATGCTTGTATTTGTTGTTGGCATGGGATGCTTCTCTATCACATGCTTCTTCACCCACATGTTTCCTTGTCCTAAATGCATTAATGCTCCTATTTATTTATAGACATTTTGAATTCAAATTAAGACACTATTAGCATGAATGCCAATACACAAGTGAGAAACATATAGAAAGAAAGGTCAAAATCCTTGGGGGCCCAAATATATGGGTCAAAAGGGCCTACACGCAAAAAAATTGTATAATCCTACAATTGCACTTCTAGGGACCCAAAACCATACATATATGGATACGGGGAAAACCCAAAACAATAGGGAAAAGATGGGGATGAGAGAACATGTGAGGAAGGAGAAAAGAGAGGGGGACATGTAGGAAGATGACTAAAATTAGGGAAAAAATGCCAACAAAAGCCTATTTTGGATAAGTGATCGACATACATAAAAGTATACTAGAAAGATGCAATTTTAAAACAAATAACTAGTCACAAGCCAAAATTAGATGTCCACACAATGCCCCACTTTGATTGTGTGCACAAATACATGTCAACATAAGATAGACATGTGGATACAAAGAAGTTATCTTGATCGCCTTTAAATTTGCAAGAGTTTTTTAAGTCAATATTAAAATACTAGTGTAATGAAAGTCAAAAAGAGAGAGATCACTTTATTTGCACCATAGAGAGATGTGAAGATTTTAAAATTAACATCAAAGCTCTTGTGTTCTATGATCTAGAAAACTATGCCCTTGCAAAAATGTGAAGAACATGTGTATTTGAATGAGTGTCTAAATAATTAATAATCAATGAAATATAGAAAGCTTGGATTGAGGAATTGTAAGACATACACTTGGGTCTGCCAGAAATGTTGAAGATGCCCTTGCAAAAATCCAAGTCTTGGAACTATGCTAAACTCTACATCATTTTGTACAATTTTTAGTGACAAAAAATTAAAGTTAAATAAATATAAAATCAAAGTTACATAAATATGATGTAATATTAAAAGAGAAGGGTCAAGAAATGCCTTGAATATATCTTATGATGGGAAGAAGTGCCATGCATTGGGTATGTATCAAAAAACACCATGTGATTGACCCCATATATGAGAGTGAAATAATGGTTTCATGTGTCATAGGTTTGGAGATAAAAGAAGTTAAAAATTTATTGCCCCTCTCGCCCTCCCTTTGATATGTGGGATACATTTGTGCAACCCGCATCACAAAAGAAAGAGATTGTGGGCATCATGTGTAAAACAAGAACATAAAATCAACAATGTCTTAACATAATAAGGAAGTTTTCCCATATGGCTCAATGATGTAATCTATTTAAGCACTAATGTAATATGCCCTTGTGGGTGAGACATAAGATGTAAACGCAACAAGTCATGCCCTATATGGGTGAGGTATAGGTAATGTAAGAATAAGAGTATTGTGCGCCTTATGGGTAAAATGTGGATGGTGTAATTATATGAATAAAATGTGCCTTCACGTGAGTATTAAGTAATACAAAAAATTGTATGAGATTATAGGCCCCTATATGGGCAAGATAAAGCAATGTGGTATTAACCAACATAAGATATATCAATGTAAGGCACAAGTAATTGTCTTTACCCCTAGTAGACGAATGATATGGATTATAGGAACATAAGCAAGGACATGAAAACATTTGTGTGATATGAATCACAACGAATCAAAGACTAAGACATATATCATCACAATACGACAATGAAATCAAATGAAGGAAATGAGAAACCAAATTCAAGAGTGCAAAGGAAAAGTTGAAATGAAAAACACCAAGATAAATATAACATTAAACTCCCATGAAAGAAATGAAACAAACAATGAAAGGTTAGTGAAAATGAGGAAGCAACAACCAAAACAAAATGGGAAAATATATCTATACAATCACGTGAAGCAAAGGAAAGAAATTGCAAATTAATAATTGGAAAAATGAACAATCATGTAACAAAGAATTGATTGAAAATTAAAGCTCACACAAAAATTTTCGTAACTTCATAATATTAATGGGAATGTTCAAATCTCTACATTCTAATGTGGTAAGACATTATGCCCACAATCCAATTTCCTTTGTTATAACAAAGGTGTTTAAAAAATTAGGTCAAAGCTTGTATTTTTACTCTTTACTCATATTGGTATTTCCTTGATTTTCTTTCAATACTTTATCTCCCACAATAAATTCTCTTGATTTAATCTTCTTATTATAAGCCTTCTTAAACCGTTTTTGAGAAACTTTGAGGTGCTCAATATTATGAAATCGTATTTCGTCAAACATTTATAACTAATGTAATCTCTTCTATGTAATTGTCATAATCAATAGTTCTTGTAAGTGATACTCTCAATGAGGGAATCTTAAGCTTTAAGGGAAACGCTACTTCAACTCAATTAACTAATGAATAGAGGGTTGCCTCTGTAGATGTTCTTACACTGGTTCTATATGCCCATACGGCATAATATATTTGATTATGCCAATCGTTGCCATATTTTTGTTCATTTTTTTGGGTAAGATTTTGACAATAGTATGTTGGATGTTTCAGCGTGGCCACTTCCTTATGGATATTAAGGAGTTAGCCAAATTTGGAAATTACATGTCATGAGAAATTTGAAAATATCCTCACATGTGGTGGATTGCAAGGGTACAACTTCAACCCACTTTGTAAAATACTTGGTTGTAATCATGTACTTGTGACTTGAGGATGGTGTGTAAATCTTGTCAGCTAAAAGAAATCCCCATATGAAAAATGGTCATGGTGAAATAGTGGGCTGCAACTCTTGAGATGGAGCATACATAAGGTTAATATATCTTTGATAGTTATCACACATATTTGCATATTCATGCTAATATTATTCCATTGTGTTCCAATAACAATCCATTCTAAGCAATTTAAATGACATGGATTTCCCACTCAAGTGTCCACCATAGTTACTATCATGACTCTCTTGTAATGAAATTTTGACTTCCTCATGTCCAAGACATGTAAGTAATTGCCCATCAAAGCATCTCTTTAAAGTACATCTCTAATAATTAGATATCTAAGGGCATCTCTATGTAATTTCTTTTTGTCATTTCTTGAAAATTATGTATGAATAATCTCTCACGAATAAATACTTATACACATTCATACTATTTTGAAGTCTCCATACCAATTTTTAATGCCAATGCCTCTAAAGAGATCAAAATTTCTATCTTAGTGGTAGGTTGTGCCAAGCTTTTGTTGATTAATATACCATGATTATCTGTAATATCAATATATACTAAGGAAGGCGTACTAGCCATAACATCTACACATTGGTTGTTTCTTTTACAGATATTATTAGTCTCAAACTCATCAAATTGAGTTATGAAGCCATGTAACAAAGATTTATACAAAATAAATGAATCTTCTATAATTTCCCTGTCACCAAATGAACTGCAAGTTGAGAATCACCATACATTGCTATTTTTAACTTTCAAAACGCGTGCTACATGGAGTCATAAAATCAATGCCTCATACTTGAAAATATTATTGGTACATGAAAAACTCTATCTATAGGCTAATGCCATAGTCTCTCTTTGAGGGGTAATCAATACAATCCCAATGCCCATAGCTAAAGCAAATTCAAAACCATTAAATTACATTGTCTATGTCCTACTTTCATCAATATACATGGCAAGTCATTTAGAAAAGTATCATCAACAAGGAGTGCGGTCTAATAAGGGAGCCTTAACTAATTGATTTCCAATAACATTCCCTTTAATTGATTTATGGAAACAAACTCCAAATCGAACTTCATTAGCAACATGACCCACTTGCCATTCTTCTTGATAAATATAGTTGATACGTCATGTACTTTAAAGGATCAACCTTAACAATAACATGTTTTATTGTTAAACATACAATGTCTAAGATTTTGCATCGCAGACACAACCATCAAGCATACCTTTTCCACAGAGTCAAAGTTTTTATTCACAATCCACTAAAGTTCTATTGATGTAATAAATTGCTTTCTTTGTTGTCATCATCATGTTGTCTAAGTAAATATTCCAAAGCATTCTATGTAATAGAAATGTATAGAAATAAAAATCTATATGCAATAAGTGGCATCATACCATAAGGTTTTACTAGATAATATTAATATTTGATTGCATCAAAAACCCTTCAAAAGTTGTCATCCCATTCAATTTTAGTATCCTTCTTTAATAATCTTTAAAATGGTTACGTTTCATCTACTAATTAAGCAACAAAGCGTCTAATAACTTATATCTTTCCTTATAATCTCCTTCATTGTTTAAAATTTTTAGGGGCATTTCAACAATTGCTTCTAGCTTCTCTAGTTCCACTTCTATACCTCTCTTTGAAATAATGAAACACAATTTTCCTAGTGCCCCACGTTGGCTTACCAACATGCACATTATTGGAAATCCAATAAGAGTAATCAACAAGTCTGATAAAATTAAACATTTTTTTAATTTCCTCTTTAACAATTAAAATGCATCTTTTTAACATTGTTCTTTATGAGTGCGACATCGAGATTCATAACACAAGCACATGCACATGCACACACACACGAACACGCATGCACACGCACACGCACACGCGCACGCACGCACGCACACACACACACAATTTTGTATCTCTTCAAGAGTCAATAAGAACCTAACTTTGAAATCTTGGGTGTTTCACTTAAAATTGCATCTTTTTAATATTGTTCTTTATGGGTGTGACTTCAGGATTCATAACACAATCACACACACACACACACACACACACACACACACACACTTTTTTATCTCTTCAAGAGCCAATAAAGAACCTAACTTTGAAATGCGTCACTTATACCAATGTTAATATTGATTCTATCTTCAATCAATAATGCTCTATCATCCATGAAGGTGTTGTGGGTAATGTGCCCAAATTGTCATAATTTCTTCATCATTATGCAAGGGCTCGCATTCCCCAAAATAAGCATGATCACTCAATGTAAAAGAGAATTTATTCTTATGCTAATACATAGGTAGATCCACATTAGTTCCCAAATGTTATGATATGGATTCATCATTGCAAAATGTGTCAAGAGACGGTGTTTCATATGGTTCATCATACTGGATTAAACTAGGATATGTAACTTGAAGTTCCTCTTGTTTCCTTTCTCCATGGTATAAGTTGAACACATGATTGAAAATATGCATAATGTTTTCCATCTCTTTCAAACGGTTTGTTGTAGAATTCTTAAATTGATCACGAATATGTTTCATTTAATTTGTAAGAGTGGTGTCATAATTCTTTGCTCTAAGATATCATTGTCAACATTGAAAGGAACTTCTTTGAGTTATACCTCTTCTTGAGCTATTGATTTATAATGTTTATATTCAATTCCTTGTTTACCTTGTGAGTAATTGGAAGAAGAGTTTCAATTATACCTTGCTCACTTTTCCCTAAGATTTGACCATTATACCGCATATTGCGGACATTTTACGCCAAATCCATATTTATCAAATTCATTGTGAATAAGTACATGGATATTTTTTTTCTAGTTGTTGTAGTGATAATCTATCATAGGTCATTTATCCTTAACATCCTTTGGTTGTTCTTATATAATATGTGATGTTGAAGGTGGACTTCCATAGTCTTGAGGGGAAATATAAGGGTTCCAATGTCAAATATAATAATATCATGATGCAATCACAGTTATGGTTACCAGTGAAGGAATTCCTTACGGCACACAATCACTTGTCATAGTTAGATCTCACCAAAACAAGATCTCAAGAACAACTCTTAAACAAAAAAACAATAATGTAAGGAAAGATATATTAGATTTAAGCACATTTACATGACATTACAATTACACTCTATGAAAAGACTCTACAAGAATTGTGTTAAGAATTTCAATACCTTAGACCTATCTTATGCTTGCAAGCTCTGCTAATCTTCTACAAAATCAAATGGCTCATTTTGGCAATCACACAAAAAAATTCCTCCAAGACAAACTACTTATGATATATTGGATAGATGAGCTTTCTCAGAAAAATCCATCATTGATACTTGAGATTCCTTCTTCTTTTAGAATTCATGGTTTCCCATGAGGGAGAGTAAAGATACCAATGCGAGTAAAGATCCATTGAAATATATTCCCTTAGATGTTCCTAGTTTGTTGTCGATTTGCTCGGGAATTCCCTCCTTCATTGGATCACGCTTAAAACTACATGGTTCTGATGGTATTTGGTCATGGAGTAAGGATCAAGTTCCACTGGTGCCCTCTACAATTGCATCGATGTTGATAAGTTCCCTAGGTAGTTATTGATCTAATCATTATAATGATGGGAAGTGGTCACGTGGTTACATAATACTCGGCGGATTCCTTCGGCACCTGATGGTGTAAAAACAATGTTCATGGTTCAAGACAAGCACTTGAGGCTCTGGTCAATCATCGATGGTCTGTGCAAGTGGTGTACAGATTAACTACGTAAGGCAATTTGGAATTTTGCACACAAATGTTTACGTGATGAGGCTTAATGGTTCGTGGCTTGGGACAAGCTTGGCCACTAAGTCTAATATTCTGTTAAGCTTTGTGCAACTTTGTAATGTTGCACAGATCAAGAAAGATTTGACAATATTACATGACACTTATCATGTTGTGCCATCTTGGCATATTGTGTGTCTTGGACATGATCTCACGGATTCTATAGAACTAGCAATCGCATGTGTACAATGCAATGTGAACGCCGAACGGTATAAGTTTTTTTAATTTTGACCATTGGGATTCCTCCATTTATTGGGTTAGAGATTATTACTCCTTGAATTAATTGTATTAGTCCCCTGATCTAGGTGTTCCAAATGTGGATCGTATACCCTATGCCTTGTCAGCTCAAAATTTAGAAAAATCATTCACTAAAATTATTGAACAGTTAATTGTCACGTGGTTGCTTAACCTATTAAACAATTGTCATTTTTTGAGAAATTAATCATCTTTAATATTTCACAAGGTATAAAATGCAAATACATGTCATAACCTCATAAACTCATTTTTCTTGTCTATCAATCCCCAACTAATGCAATTTATGTTTACTGTCATACAAGGACTAACCTTATGAAGTGCTCATATCTTGATTTATAATATGAAAAGGTTCTGAAACTTGCTAAGTCACTGAGGTTGTGGAAGCTTTTGGGTTTTCAGTTGAGGTTCTCTACATCCTTTCACCCCAAAACTAATGGTCACGCTGAGGTAGTTAACTACTCATCGGTTCACGCTCTCCACATATTATCATCAAAATCAGTAGTGGGTCATTTTTATTCATGTATTGCAGCATAGTTAGAATATAGCTATACATGTAATGAAATCTTGGGTGGGAACCAAAGTGCCCATCATGGTAATGCATCAAATGAAGAGCGCATTCATGCATTGGAACTTCTTTAATGCGGGGTCGTTGCCACATTGCTTTTCTTGTCAGAAATAAAGTTGGGAAAGCCATTGACAAAAGGCCTTCCGTATTGTATTCATTTATTGGCGAAAGCCCAAGCTCTGGCCATGGCATGGTAAATGGAGTGTTAGCATCGTGGTTGAGCAAGAATTGTTTGATTTCCTCTTCTTCTGTTCTTGTATTGTGAGGTGTTAGCATGAAAGACGATGAGTGTTCATATGTTTCATCAAAGTGGGTGGGAACACCACTACCATGAGTTGTAGAGCAAGTTTGCATTTGGGGCAGTTCCATTGTGGCTGTGTTGAGAGAGGAGGAAACATTTGACGACTTGGATGGTAGTGAGGAAAGGGAGTCATCGTCGATTAAGACATCTTTGTAATAGGGATTGTGTTGGATTTTATATTGCAAGGTTGTACAAACACGATATCTGTTGACGTAGAAATCATAATTTTTTAAATTAGATCCTTCCCTTTGTATGAGAACTATGTCCAAATCTCCAAGGCGGTGGGGTAGGGTCTTTGTTATTGAAGTAATGTTTTGTGGGAAGCTTATGGTGTGTCCTGAGTATTTGTATTGCCCGCCACGTACGTGGGTGACTTGCATGAATGGATTAACTCGTGCGATAAGCATCTCCTCGATTTGGATTAAAGATGCAAGAATGATAGGCTGTTTTTCAGGGTCCATGTTGTTCCATGAAGAGAAGCGGTGGCCTTGTTTTTCACTTTTGCATCTATTACAGGAGGGAAAGCCCTCAAAGGAAATTGTTTTAATTCCTAGGTAATTTTCCAAGCAGATTGAGCAAGTTTGATTGGTCGCCAACAAATCTATTCTTTTGCGAAACTGACATTGGGCTTCAATAGTCAGCATCGAGGGTGGGAATATGGGAAGTCTGTGTGTATTGGAAGGGGTGGGGTGTTCTGTTTGAGTCGTTTGTGGATTGCAAGATGGAAAGCATTCAGAAGGAGAGGAGAAACTATTTGTATATGTGCGATGAATTGAAGAAAGGTTGGTACTTGAGACAGTTTCATGTGGCATCCCAGATATTTGGGGGAAAGTGACAGTTGTTAGTAAAGATGGGTTCATACGGAAGGAAGTGGTATGCTCTTGAAAGTTTGTTTCCATGGAATTTACATGTGGAATGTTGGTTGGCAATTCTTCAGTAGTTGTATTTGATGGCAAGATTGGAATGTCAGGGGATTGTAGGTTGTTGGTCATTGTAAGTTGAAAGATATTAGAGATTTTTGTTGTTCCATGCTCTAATTTACGACGTCGTTTCCAACCCCTAATCATGCCTGCTTTCTTTCAAACCTGATTACTAATCTCTCTTTGAAGTGAAAGTTATAAATCCACAAGGACCTAGCATGATACTCCTTGATGGTGGTTATGGTGATCAGTTGGTGGTTATGGCGATCACTCGTGATGCTAGCTATAAGCCTTTTTGCTTTTCACAGCCTTGGAACATATGGAAATGATCTTTAGTCCTGGATGTTAATCTATTTGATGCTTGTAGACCTTCAAACGACAATGTTTTGTTTTTGTTTTTATTTATCTTAAGTTGGGAAGTTGATCCCTTGTTTTGCAGTTTGTCTTTGGAAAATTCTAAATGGACTACTACAAAAGGACTGAATTCTCATATATCTAAAATGATATATGTTCAAGCCAATCCTCCATGCTTAAACATGCAATGCTCAAACTAAATCAACAGACAAGAAACAAATGTCATCCAAAACAAAACTCGAGTTGTCATAGCTTTGTTTATTGCTTGCATGCAATTTATTTTGCTAAAAATTTGGGCTATCAGTTGTGATGACACAAGGAGGGCAGTCCAAGGCCCGAGGGAGGGACAGTGTTTTCAACTCTGCACTTGTTCGCTAAAAATCATCTGTAGTTGATCTGTGATACTATTTGTCAGTTTCTTTGTAAAAGAATGGTAAATGCTCTTTTAGTCTTTGTTAGTTGGTTGTCAGGGAATCAGTTCAAGTGATTATTGTGGTTTCAAAACATTCTATGTGCATGCCATCTAGGGTTAACCAGTAGCTTAGCTGATGTTAATTCTGCATAGAGAATTATTGATGGTATGGTATGCATTAGAGCATGGTCAACACAGATATGTGACACTTGAGTCTACCGGGTAGCTTGCTTCTCCTTACTTTACTTGTTATTGCTCATCTTGTTGGCGAGCAAGTACGCTGGCAATATACTTATCACCTTTCTGATATGAATCTCACATGGCAAAGGGTTGTGTACTCAAGTGAGTATGGAAAGGGAATACGTTTGTAACTATGCTGAAATTGTAGAATGCAGCGAGAACAATCAATTTTAAGTTACAAAAAGTTAAAACCCAGAAACTTTTAAGTACCTTCAATATGAGAATGGTCTCCACTTAAAATGAGTTTGTATTTGTGTATCGACATCATGAATCTGGGTATTGTTACATGTTGGGAAACACACAAAGCTTTACTTTTATACTGAGCAGATAGTTATCTTATTGATGGGGAGGGAAGCAAAGACACATGTATGGAAGCTAGAAAAGTCAAATATCAACTCACGCACAAGTACTTGCAAATACCTTGTCTAAATAGGAAGTACAAATAAGAACATCTACAAACAAGCATGTGCCAACTATGTTAGTTCCCCATAATAACCCAATACATTGACCACATGAAAAACTATTATCCCACAGAATCCCATATGGTATCTTCACTACAAATGGCCAATGGACTTTACAGAGAATAAAGGATCCAAGAAAGGGAAGGCTTTGATATTCCCCTCATCGCATTGTATACTTTCAGACTACTTTTTCTCATTTGATATGGTTAAGTGTGACTAATTATTGTCAACTAAAGGGTTTGTATGAGTGTAATTCATATTATTAAAGTAAATCATGTTTATATGAATTATATACCTACAAACCATGTTTGTTGGCATATTATTCTCACTTAACCAAATCAAATGAGCTATAAATGCCTTAAGATAAACAAACACAATCCATATCTATAGCATTTTTAAAAACACCATTTTGTTTTAGTTAACACATTTTTCACATAAAAAAAAACAACCCAAAAAACCATCAAAATCCCCCCAATGCTCTTTCTTTGCCTTTTAAGTTATGTTCAAGATTTTAATCTTACCCTCTTCTGTAGAATCCACACCCATCACACCACTAAGCTTCAGTGTTGAAAAATCCGTAGGCATGTGCAGAAGAATTTTCAGACATACTTTTCTCACTTGGACCAAACTAAAGAAGCATCACTCCAAATAGTGCATGTTTGTATGGATGTAAATCACACAGATAAATTCAAATCATGTTTTTATGAATTATACACATGCAAACAAACACAAGAACATATGCATACTCAGGAAAACTTTAGAAAATAAATATAAAAATATTTTAGATAATCATAATAGATTGTATCACTCATGACCTCAGTGAGGTTTTAAAAACCTCACTTGTATTAGGATCGTTCTTTCATTTCCTTCTTTCTCTTGATTAAAATGAGCTACAAATGTCGAAAGATAAACAAGTGGAATCCATATATGTAACATGTTTAAAAACACCATTTTTTGGCTAGCACATCCTATACATCAAACAAAGACAACCCAAAAACCCATTAAAAGCGTATAGTGCTCCTTGTAAACTTTAGGCTAAGTTCACAAATTTATGTTTACCCTCTTATGTAGAATTCAAACATGTCAAATCACTAAGCTTCAAACGTTGATAAATCCGCAAGAGCTAAAAAATTCACATGCAGGTGTTGGTTCAGGTGCAGCTCAAGTTCTTTGGCATCTTACCCTGCGAATTGATGTGAAACACCACAACAAAGTGAAAGAGATGTGTGAATGTTTGCAGTGGTTTGGTGTCTTGGCCATTAAGTATTGCAAGAGATAAACATAACAATGGGCTCGGGTCATACCATTAATCAATATTAATGGCAATAGATGAGGTGTCGTAATACGGTTGATAACAACAATTGTCAATGGAGCTTGTACACCAACACTTCATTAATACCCAACAACATAACAAATATTGGCTCGCATTACGTTTATAAATGATGGATTCAATTTTCACGGCCCTACCTAACATTTTATTGTCTCCACATAGACAACAAGTTATGGTTTATAATTATAGTCGAGAACATTTGTTCCACTTCAACTTTTAATATTCCCCATAGACACCAAGTTATGATGTATTGTTATAGTCGAAAGCATTTTTTATACCTCCACTTTCAATATTCCTTTCCCCACACCTTTCAATTTTGGAGTTATTCAACCCACCTGTAATCAACATAGTTGTGAAGGCCAAATTATCTGTATTGAATGGCTTATGCCTATCCGATCAACGTGTAAAGCTAAGCTAAGCTAAGCTGAATGTGCGACATAATTCATGACATGCCCGCTCACCTCATCGAACTCAAATGATATATTCCCACGCGCCCCACAAGATCTAGTTTATATATCGTCTCCTCCGATTCAGATCAACCATGGCACCGGTCGAGAGCTACAGAAAATTAGATGGCACAATCGTATATTCCGTTGTGGGAAGACTTCACTACGGCTTCGATGTTTTCACCCTCCATCTTCCTCACGCTCAATCTTCCCTCTCACAAATCAAATTTCTCAACCATCGCAGACTCACCGACGGAAAATCCATTAACTACAATGCTCAGTTCGTCACGCCCTCTGATGCCAAGCTCCTCCTTCAATCTACAGTGCATGTCGTCTCGATTTGCTTTAAACTAGAGGATTTGGGAGAAGAAACGCAGGTGAAATCGGAGGTGAGAGATCTGACCAAAGAAGGCACTGTCAATAATGTGTTTTCTTACTCGTCTCCGGATGGGAAACAATTACTGTTCAGATCGGGATGATCCGGGCACAAAAATTTGTACATAATGGATGTAGAGGAAGGCGAGGAGGGGTGGATTCGAACCCTGACAGAAGGCCCCTGGATTGACACGATGCCCTGCTGGTCTAAAGAAGGAACGCATGTCAAAAAAACTGTTAAAAATGTGAAAACGTCCAGACGACCGTCAAACCGTCAACTTTAAGACAGTCGCAGAAACGTCCGGAGGTCCTCTACCATAGGGGGAACGCCTTCGGCGTAGCAAAATATTACAACTCACATAATTAGGTATACATTCACGTCACATCTACAAGTTTGCGTCTAAGTAAATATTCAATGTATCCTCTCCTAGATACTTTCTTGGTTGATTTCTAAAACCCTTAATGATCATATTTAAATTTACAAGGGCATGTGTTCTAATTCCTAGTTGTAAAAGAAAATACTCACTACAAGTGTTTAATCTTGAACCGTTGTCCACAAAAACCATTTTGATCTATATGTCATTGATTGTAACTTGAATGTGCAAGGGAAGATGTTGACCAATAATATCTTGCGAAAGCATTTGCATGACGTGGTTCGTTTTAAAATAAGTCGTCATGCATTGGTTAGGTGGAATGTATGTTTATAAAGCACAACAACTTCCCTATCATTGATAAGGATAGAAAGATATAAACATAGAAGAATAAGTGCATAAGAGGCACATTCATTGTGAAATTATTGTGATTATTATTTTCTTGTTAATATGTGAACATTAAGAACTTGACACTTATATTATTATAATGTGGAGTTGTTAAATTATGGATGCACTTATCGGTGCTAACCTAATTTCATGGCTTTGTGGAGGTGTACCATAATTTCACCTATTGACATTGGACATGGTAGTATTTTTGGTTATTATTACTATCATTACTTCATTTAATTTTATTACAATAGGACGCCATTTGATCATGGCGTTAGTGATGTCCATTTGGTTTTGACATGTGAAAATGGAATCCTAATGAGCTCGATAACTCTAGCATACCTAGGAAGGACCAACAACAAGAAGGTGAACCACATTCCACATTCAATACACGTACACACACACACAAACAAACACACACGCACGCACGCACACGCACACGCACACATGCATGCACACACGCACATGCACACGCACGCACACACACACGCACACGCATGCACGCACACACCCACACACACGCACATGCACACACCCGCACGCACGCACACACACACCCACACACACAGGCACGCACTCGCCGGACACACCTGCACCACCACACCACACACACAGGCACGCACTCGCACGGACACACCTGCACACACACACACACGTACGCACTCGCACACACGCACACACGCACGCACGCACACACACATGCACACACACACACGCACACACACATGCACACACATGCACACGCACACACACGCGCACGCACGCACATGCAGGCACACCCACGCACACACACGCACACACACACACACACACACGCACGCATGCACGCACGCACACACACGCACACATGCATGCACCCGCACGCACATGCACACACACCCACATGCATACCCACACATGTGCACACATGCACACCCACACACACCCGCACGCACACTCGCACGCACATGCACACGCACACGCACACGCACACGCACACGCACACGCACACGCACACGCACACGCACCCGCACACGCACACGCACACACGCAACGCACGTGCACGCAGGCACGCACGCACACACGCACACGCACACGCACACGCACACGCACACACACGCACGCACACACACACACACACGCACACACGCACACACACACATGCACGCACGCGCACGCACACACACACATGCACACGCACACACGCACACACATGCACACACGCACACAGACACACATGCACACACACACACACCACACACACACACACACCACACACACACGCACACACACACACACACACGCACACGCACGCACACACACACACACATGTACACACATGCACACACACAATCACACACAATCACACACACTGGCACGCACACAATTGCACACACACACTCGCACACAATCGCACACACACATTCGCACACAATCGTACACACACACACAATCGCACACACACACACACAATCACACTCACACACACACACACAATCGCATTGTAATGTATCTATTTTCCCAATGTGATCACTTGTACGAAATTAGTGTGTTTGATCATGTGGTATGTATTGTTTGAGCTAGATATCATGCCTAGAATAAGGAAATATATCCTGATAGGGTTCAACATGGTGTTTGAGATCTTATTTCATAATGTGATAGTTGAAGTGCTTAAAACACCATTATGTGTGGGTGTGCCCCATCCGTGTTTCTCATCACCTCATTAGGTGGAAAAATTGATAATATTTTAATTATTACCAATGGTGGTTGAGTGGTATGTAGTCTGATTGAAAATTTGATTCCTTGTAAACTTAAAGGCACTTTTGTAATGCCTCTTTAGGATTTTGGTTAAACATTATTACTTAAAGAATTTAAATAATTTCTTTAACCATGAAGGTTCAAGGTTTGTGATTCTTGTTAAGAATTTTCAACTCCACAGGGGGGATTTTGACTTAGTAATCCATTAGGCTTCCTTCTCGTGGATTTTGGATTCAACCCATCTTTAGGGTTTGGTAGCGATAGAGGTGGAAATTTTTGGAGATCTTGATGACACTGATGGAGGAAAAGTTGTTGTAGAACTTTGCAACTAAGAGTGTAGTACGATTCATGATGGATTTTTTAGTTATTTTGGCAATAAAAAATTGGGGAAAAGAGGTTTAAAAGGAGAAGAAAGGAGGAATGAAGATACACATAGAAAGTAGAGAATGAAATAGCTGGTTACTTAGAAGCACAAGGAAGCAAGAATTTTTTGTGGGCATGAAATTGGTAAGTAGCTGACCTCTTCCATTTTTTAGCAATGAATAAGTTGGATAACTTTATTTTTGAGTGAAATTAATGAGGAAATATGAAAGTGTAGTGAAATATGCAATTTAAAATTCCTCCTTGTATGATATGAGGAGTTTTTTCCTAGCTACGAGTCTCTATTTTTTGTGGGTATCCTTCCTTTCAGTTGTACTCTTATTAATTGATCATAATTGTTTTATAACTAGTCTATAAGAGAAGGGAAATGAGGTATTAAATGATTATGATAATATTTGAGTATCTCACTATGATTGTATACCTAAGATACATGTTGTTTAGTTTTTATTGGATAAGGTGCCTGATCCTTAGATGGAATTACAACACCATGATCTTGAAATCTCTTTGTTATGATGTGAATTGGTTTGTGTGTCTCATGTTTTTGTTTTCCCATTTCTGGGTTGAGAGAGAGAAATCTTAATGGTTGTTTTTGCTCCTCTATACCATTGTTGCTAATGGATTGGGAGGATAGGGGCTATTGGAAATTACCTTCATGGATGGATCCGTGTTATCATTCCATTGGGTTGGAGATTCTTCAGGCATCTATTGATAGGCATTGTGAATGATGTATTCAATTCAAACTTGTTTTAGGAATATTTTTTTATTTGTTATATGAGGCTCTAGGAAGGGTCCTCATATTGGGAGAACTTAGGCATGTTAGCTTCTTTTGAACATGCTTTTGGGATTCTACTTAAATAATCTCCTAATACTCATTGTCTAATATTGAATTGAAGTATAAGGTTAATGGAATCTCTATTGATATTTGGATAGCTTGTTTGTAGAATTAATTATTGTATTGAAATGAAGAGTAATTAAGGTTAAAAAGTGGTTGTTGGTTTGTGGTTAATTTGATTTTTAAAAAATGCTTATCTATGTAATGAATATATGTACTATTTATTTAATAGAGGATTAGTTAAGTTTTATCCCATGACCATTATATTGATCCTTTAAAGTCTACAATCATAAGGAATTTGTTGTATAACTTGTGATATGGACTATACATTTGTATAGAGGAATAATTAGTTGGGTTTTGTTCTATGTCAGTATAACCCATTTTCACACTAGATGAGAAACTAAATTATAAAGGGAAATGCATTAAATTATGCTAGGTGTGAAAAATGATTCATTGCTTAAAGGGAAAAGTGTTGGAACCATTAATAGGGTAATATGAGTGTTGATCAAAATTTGTGGTTCTTGTATTCTATAGAATGTATTCTTCTCTTTAAGATGGAATGTTATATGGCTTAAGATGAAGTTTTAAGCTAGTGTACATCATCACTATACTAGGATCATCCATTAGCTAGGATACATATTGTCACAATCAGAATTAAATGAATCATGTTTATGATTTTATAATAAAACCATAGACTGTGGTTGAAAATGTGGAAATGTTTATTCTATTCAAAGTTATTGTGTAAATAGAAGTTGATGATTTCATTGTGTTATACAATTGATCTAAAATGAAGTACAAGAAACCTTATAAGTTAATTGTTAAAATTGGATTTTGTTCTCATTTACATTCTCATGAACTGCAATTGTTAGTTTAAAGAGACAAGAACCTAAAAACGATTGTAATGATCCTATGAACCTCTCTGGTCTACAACTCTACTAGTTTCCTTGTTTTTGCATTCATTATGTTTACAATGATAGTAGTCTAAGATTTATTACATGTTCCTTTTTGACATGATCTACAAGGTTGTTACTATATATATATATATATATATATATATATATATATATATATATATATATATATATATATATATATATATATATATATATATATATAAACTTCACATGAGACGTCACCAAATTTGGAATATTGCTTTCATGTTGATTATTGTCTCTAGATTTGTGATGATAGGGACAATTGTGAGATCTTATAAAAAGTTGGGTTTTGGATTATCATGTAGGGTTAGGAATGTGATAAATGTCATTGGGAATTCTGGAGGTTGAAATGAAGGTCCATAACACCTTCACTTAAGCATACCCACTCTAAGTTAATTT
Organism: Taxus chinensis; assembly: GCA_019776745.2. NCBI lineage: Eukaryota > Viridiplantae > Streptophyta > Pinopsida > Cupressales > Taxaceae > Taxus > Taxus chinensis. The sequence goes on from CM034148.1 coordinate 628,040,128, forward strand.
CTTAAATGAATGAGCTCTTCTGTTGTGAATAGTGTTTTAGGGTGATCTAGTTTTAGGGTATTTTATAAAATACTATTACACCTATAATAAATAACAATGCTAGGGTAAGTAGTTTTGAAGTAGTATCTTACATATTTCTATGTTCCAATGATTATCATTGTTAGTACACAAGATCATGAAATTTGACTAGGAAGTAGTTTTGATTGAAGGGATTTTATCCCCATTATTATGAATATCAAGATAGATGTGTGGAGTGGTTTGTCTTTAGATCACCATGTTGTTACTTATTTTAATATTGAAACTCACTTGTGAGTGAATTATTAGGATTTATGTTATGATGGTAAGAAGGTTAGATAGAATAATCCAACCATATGTTGTAAGAATTTGGTTGGAAGAATGGCTACCTAAGAGTGATACCCCTCAAGGAGGACTAAGATTATATGAATAAGTAATGCATTATAAAACATTGTGATTAGTGAGACAATAATTTTAGTACTAGGGTATTCCTATTACATTCAAGTATCATGCACATTAAAGTTGATATATCTATCTTTATTTACTATGTTGTTTCCTCATTGATATGTAAACATAAAGGAAGGTAAAGTTGTGATTGTACAATGATCTTTGAGAAAAATTATCTTGGGTATATAGTTGATGAATGAAATGGTTTGTGCAATGCACTATTGATACCTTTCACTTATGATTAATAATGAAGATTAAGTCCTCAAGGGACAATCAAATTGATTTCATGCTTTAGTAAAATATAAGAGGCAAATTATGTTGAATAATAAGAATGCTTTATTGGATAGTAGGTTACTGATGTAGTCAAAAACCCATTTTTTAATTGGTTGTTACAGTATTATCAATGTGATATGCTTTAACATATGTTGAATAGATATCCTACTTCTTGAAAGTACAAATTCACCTTTAATTACTAGTATTTAAGATGAATTTATAAGTAGGACTGCTTTAACAAGACAAAACCTAGATGATTGAGGCCTTAGAACTAGATAATTATGTCATGATGAAATTATGTAAGTTTTTTTTTAGATAGATAAACGATTTTGAATGGAGCTATGAACCGAAGTACATTCATCCAAGATATAACATTTAAGCTCAACAATTAGCGAACCAAATCCACTACACTTGACCACACTTCTAGCGTGGGTAATCCTGAACCAGTTGCCACCTCTGTTAAATCAACTTGCCAGCCACACCACCTTTGACATTACCACCCCAAGAGGGGATCATGCCTAAGTGGGATTTGAACATGGGTGGAGCTGGATACAACCATCTGACTTAACCACTCCACCTAGACCCCATCAGAAAACTTTGTATGTCAAACACTTTTATTACACCAGATCTATGAAATGGAGTGGTCGTGGAGCACTTTATCTAAGTGAGACATGAGGGCAGGGTTGGGTCCTTAATATCCGCTGAGAAATACGCATTTAGAGTGCCTCGCTATGTTCTGTTTGGTCCATATGGAGAAGTTTGACCCCCACCTCAAGGTGTCCCCATGACCACTTATTAAAAGCTTCCAATGGACTCAATGAGAATGGAACTTGGGTTGATGATTAAAAACTACTTGTAACTCACCAATAGCCTAAGACCTTGAGTCCAGATGAAATTATGTAACTTGAAAGTGATAGCTATGGAGATTGTAGCAAGGTTATGCAATTAGTTAAAGGTTCAAATATTGAAGATGATTAAGATAAATTTTAGAATTGAAAAAAAGGATGATTATAACATCTAAATACATTGTAATTTTAGGATAACAAAGATGAAAATTTTATCTTCTTATTAAAATGTGATAAACTAAACATAAGGGATGCTATAAATTATATTATGGACAACCTAATTAGAGGGATGACTAAATTTTTTCCATACTTTTTAAGAATCTTGAGGTGGATCCTTACTAAAAAAAGGTGGTGATGACTAATTGACTCATGAGAAATCAAATCTTTAGATTCTTCATCATTCCTAATCTTGATTGTAGTATACTTTTTTAAATAGTCCACTTTATGAACTATTAAGATAATTTGTTGAAACTACAACTCTTGGCCTAAAATTTAAGTAAAAGTTAAAAAAAATGATGTTGGAATTTTAGGGATGTTAAATTTGGTATCAAAGCAAAGTTCAATCCTTAGGGAACTCTGGGAAAACTATAGAAACCTTACTTGAAATTTAATGTTTATTGTTTTAAGAAAATGGTGAGAATAAGAAGAGGTATAGATGATGCATCAAGGGTTGAAAATCATGGGTGGGGTTCTTAAATGGATCCTACCTAGGAAAGGGAACCCTCATAGGAAAAAGTTTAATCCACTACTTCACCTACTCTGGAAAGGGTTTTTAACACCCTTGAATCTATGCAAGCTAGGTTTGATGTCGAATAAACCCTCCTTGTTGAGTTTTTACACCCCACCAAAACCAAAAATAATAAATTTATGAATCTTGATAGTAATCAAGCTAGAAATAATCAAAACAAAGATGACATTAACCAAGACAATAATGAGAAAAAATTAAGGCCTAGGAGGTAGGACCACTTTTTAAGGGAGATAGAGAATCTGCCTCCACCCAAGTCTACATGTAAAGAGGTAGGTGACGTGGCTGAAGCTTGGATTTAAAAGGAACGATAACTAGATCGTACCAAGCCAAGAACATAGATGCTAATCAAACACCATGATCAATAAGATGAAAGAAATTTTCTAGAATAACTTTACATAAAACCTTTGCAAACAGATGAGCAGTAATATCATATATTATTATGGAACTCAATGAATTACAATGAGAATGGGCCTTGCTTATATAGGCAAGGAATAACAATCTAAGAACCAGTCAAGGTCGTAGATCAAGCCATAAATCAAGGAAATAACTAGTCATCAAAGAACTAGTTAAGACCATAGATTTAGGAGAGAACTAGATGTCAAGGATCTAGTCAATACCTTAGATCAAGGAAAGAACTAGTCAATACCATAGATCAAGGAAAGAACCATACCTAACAACTAGATAATATCTCCTAATATCTAAATAAGATAAAAGAAATATCCACACACATAAGTGGGTGAGGATGAATATAATAAAGGTAAATAATGTACCTAGGTGAACATGAGCTAAGGTAAATACCTAATCTAACAGGCTTGTCAGAATGAATAAGTATTTTGGGCTCGAAGAAATTAACTACAATGTGGGTGCTCATAACAAGATCTTATAACTAGAATAAGTTGATGCACTTTTGTGGGATCACAAGGGTGGCTTCAAAGGTTATGATCTGAATAATATCACATGGGATAATTTTGAGCATAAATTCTATCAGAGCTATTGTTTTTTGAAATATTGGGATGGAAAAATAATTGAATTTTTGTTGCTGTAAGGATCTTCTTTGGTTGTTGATTATGAAACCAATATTTTGTTCCCATCTTCTACATGGATTATATGTAGGATGAGAAGAACAAAATATATAATTAATTTGGGTCTTAATCTTGTTATCATGCATGTTGTAGATATGACCAACCCTAAGACATTAACTTTTGACATTGAGTTAACCTATAAGACTGAAGCCAAGAAAAAATCTAAGTTGAAGGCTAGGTGGGAATCTAGGAGCAAGAAACATTCCAAACTAGTTTTTTCACTACTCCCACTCCTAAGAATTTCAAAGAATGGATTCAAAGATTCCTTTAAAAAAAGGATTCATTCATTGGTAAAAGGAGTTAGGGAAAAAGAGATTTTAAGTTTCAAGAATTCTGAATGGGAATTTTGTTTTTCTAGCAACCACCCCCCTTTGAAAAATGAAAAACTCTTAGTTATGGTACCAATCAAGTTCTGGATGTTTGCAAAACATATTGGATATGTGACAAGGAGGTGCATTTCAAGCAGAAATATTTGGAATACCTTGCTATTCAATAATTCAACTATTAGATTCATGTTTTTGTGGACAAAAATAAGATGAAAATCAATCCACTCTAATTGATTCTAGAGTTATACTATTTAATTATTCTATTTCTAGTTTGATAGATTCAAGATCATTTCATAGATGTATTTCTCTTACTTTAGCTACAAACTGTAGTTTTGTTCCATCTAAATTGAGATAAGGATTATGTTTGACATCTAAAAGAAGAATTCAATTACAAATTGCATCAAGCAAGTGAAGCTAGAATTAGGTGTTTTTTGAACCAAGTTCAACCTCTACTTGGTTCCTTTAGGTTCTTATGACATGATTCTAGGAACTGATTAGTTGTAAATCCATTAAGAAAAATTTCAATGCTTTAACAATAAGGTGTAATGTTTAGATGATCAAGGGAATTGGGTCACATTTATGAGGATTAATAGAATGGGGAGAAAGAAAACTTTATTTTCCATGTAACTCAAGGCAGTTAGAAATTGATGTCAATTGTATGTTATCTAACTTGAGGAATCAAGTAAGGATATATAGAAAAATTTGGAAGAATTTATAATCCCTAAGGAGTTTAGGAGTGTATTTCCCGAAGCACTTCTAAGGACGCCTCTTATACATGAGTTTGTTATTTCTATCAAAATCATGGTTGAATTTTATTTGACTTCAAAATCCCCTTATCAGTTACACACAGTTGAAATTCACTATTTGAAGGTATAATTTCAGTAACTCTTAAACCATGGGCTAACTAGGCCAAGTGTCTCACCTTGGAGTGCTCTGGTGGTCTTCATAAAGAAGAAGGATGAAAACTTAATTATGTACATAGACTAAATAATGTTAATAAAGTAACTATTAAGACACAATATCCTCTAAATTGAGAATTTATGATCTTTTTTATCAAATGAAGGGGAATACAATGTTTAAAAATTTGATGTTTGGTCAGGGTACCATCAACTCTAGATCAAGGAGGATGTACATAAAATTGAATTTAGAATTTGTTATGGGAAATACATGTTCAAAATTATTCCTTTTGGATTTACTAACCCCTTGACAAAACTTATGAATTTAATGAAAAAAGTATTTAGAGATTATTTGGATTTTTTTTGTTAGTTTTCCTTCACAAAATCCTAATTTACTCAAAGAATGAAGAAGACCACAAACATAATTTATGATTTGTCTTGCAAAGGCAAAGCAATCATACATTTAATGTGAAGTTATCCAAATGTTATTTATTTCAACAAGAGATTTGGTAGCCTGGGTACCTCATTTCTAAGAAATAAAGTTTTGTGTACCCAACTAAAATTAAGGCCATATAAGAGTGACATGCTACAATAAATGTTCATAAAGTGTGTAGCTTCAAAAGAGTAACAAAATATTATTGGTTATTTGTTAACAATTTTTCTAAGGTAGATAATCATATTACTTCCATTCAACAAAAGAGAAATAAGTTTGAATGGACACCTAAATGTGAGGCTGGGTTTCAACAATTTAAGGAAATTATAACCTCAAACATAATCCTAACTATCTTGGATCCCAAACGGAATTTAACGGTTTGGACTAACACTTCCCTTGATGTTTAGGTGAGTATTAACTCAATATGGATGTGATTCATGAAAACTAAAATAAAATTAAAATAACTATGTAGCCCATTATTTAGAGCCAGATGTGGTATTCCATGCCTTAAAGATATGGAGACACTTCTTGGTAGGAAAAACTTTCAAGAAAAAGATTGATTAGAAAATTTTATATCACATATACTCCCAAGAGAATTTTAATTCTCTTCAATGAAAATAGATTAAATTTATAATTGACTACGATAAAAACATATCATAATGTAGACACTTGTTTTTGACAACCCCTTGCCTTCACATCGTGTTTGTCCCTCACCCTCGTTTAGCATGCTCATTTCCCTCCTATTTTTCAATTACCCACTTTCCCTCTTAAATTCATATTTTCTCCCCCCCCCCCCCCGCATCCCATTTATCCTAATATTCTCCATAATTCTTATTTTCCCATATTTTAATCCTCATTATTTTCCTAACCCCTAATCTACCCTAAATTCACTTAATTATCCTAACCATGTCCGAATCCCCCCATTTAATACCCACAGGGGATTCCCATGTCCCCTCATCATTTCCTTTATTAATACCCTTCCCTAGGATTCCCTCCACCCATTCATCCCTTTCTTAAGATTCCTTACACCTCCCATAACCCATTAAACATCCCTTTCGTGTGTGCATGGCTAGAAATAGTCCGTTAGTCATTACATTTCTATTTTCACCCGTTTTTATCCTATTCTCGCTCACCCATTATGGTCCTAACGTCTCTTGGTTGACTGTTCATCCCAATTGCCAGTGACTGATTCGGGTCACCGTTGACCCTGCTCTGTCCTATTTAAACACGCTCACCTCTCTTCCCAAAGGGCTGAAATATTTCCAATCTCGTGTTTTCTCTGTAATTTTTACTTCTTGCATTCTCCCTTAGAGCTCTTGCCATCAGTTAGATCACTTTTTTATCCCTTTGCATGCCATTGAAAAATCTTGGAGTACAGTGGAGATTGTTCGGAGATATCGTTCTTGCATAATTTTGTTTTGTCTTGCAAGTTTACAGGTCTTCGTGGAGCTCTATCTTTCCTTTCATCCATCTTCAGTCATCCTCAGATCCAATTATCCATCTTATCTTTTTGACTAGATCGCCACATCTCTTCTAAATGTTGTTGACTAGACTTGGTCGCCATTGACCCATACCCTCCGCCTATGAGACCAACTATTTTTGCGTCCTTTTTAACATCCTATCCACCCTGTTATGCATCCCACTCCCCCTTTTACATCCTAACCATTTTATCAAGTACCCCATTGTCTAAGTCAATACCCCAAAACTGGTACTTGCCTCAATTTATGCATCCTTCTATACACTCAACACTTATCACTGTTGACCATATTTTTTACCTCGGGTCACTGTCGACCCGCTCTTTATCCACTTCAGATCTGTTGCTTTCTACATCCATTTACTTCCTTTGTGTTCCAGGATCAATTCTTGTAGTCTTGCATCAGGATTATAGTTTTTTTTATGTGTATTTTTAATTCATCTATGCTTCGGTTATCGTTGATCGTGCCATATGCTCTCGGGTCGCCATTGACCCCCTAGTTTGTGTGTATTTTTATCATTTCTATTATCAGTTATCATTTTAGTTTATTAGATAACTATTTCAGATTCTGTTATTAGTGTATCTCAATCTATCAATGATTATCATTTTGTTATTATCATGTGGGCTAACATCCTTTCTAGGAAGCTTTCAATTCTAGAAACTGACTTCGTCGGGTAGCCCACCATATCCATCACTAGTCCTTTTTTATGTTTAGTCTTTGTTTTTGTGCATGTTTTCAATTCACAACAAGGAGGATCTAATTTTTTGTGTTTGTACCTCCTTCGTCATCATTCACATCAGGAGGTCCCTAAACCCTCCCATATTCTTGAGGTTTCTTGATTTCTCATTTATTTTCACTAGTTTGAAATAGGAAGCGTGAAATCTTGTCAAAAATTCTGGCACACATGGTGAGACCTACCCTTCTTTGGTGTGGTATCTTGCATATTCATTTCTTTCATTTCATATTTTCTTCCATATCTCCTTTCTACTAACCTTGCAGATAGAAGTTTACTTTTTATTGCTTGCATTGGATCATGGGTTGCTTGGACTTGATTTTTCTTGTTTGTTTGTCTTAAATATCAAATAAAAAGGAAAAGTGAATACCAGGTATTACTTGTTTTTTATCCCCATCCTTTTTCCTTTTCGCATTGCATACTTTTTTTGTTTGTCCTCATCAAACTACCACTGACCTCACATACCTTTGGGTATATTGAGGACTCTAGCCCTTAACATCCTGAAACCATCCTTAGATCGACCATTTCCTAGGTTCCCTCCGAGCCTTTTTATTTTCTTTTCACACCTCTTCTAAATAATCAAGATAAAATAATATTGTGTTGTGTGCTTTGATTAGTGTAGTAATTATCAACATATGCTTTAGTTTCTTGTTTCACATCTACTCTTACCCGGTCACAGATTATAAAAATGGAACGATCTTCTTCATCCAACATTACTGCCTCTACCTCTCTTCCTATGTAGACATCAGTCCCTCATGTTGTCTCTCCTCTATAGTTACCCATCCTAATCCACCCATGGTTCACGCTCATTCTCACATTGAGACCAATCCCATCCTTTATCACCATTTGATCCCTTCCAGACTAGCTACTCCTCCATTGGCTACTTCTGTTGAAGCCTTTGGGCCCCTTGTTATCCCCAACTGGATGCGTGTAATTCCAATAAATCATGGACACTAAATTTGTCACCCTCCATGACTACCTCATCCATAAATCTACTCACATTCCCATTGAGGGGCCTCCTCTTCAACATATCTATGCTTACCATTCCCATTTCGAGTCCACCCAAGTTCTAACCTCCCAACTTACCATCATTTTCCCTCAAGCAATGAGTGAGCTTGTCATAGCCCAATGTGAGCATGCCTCCTTTGATTCGTCCACTCACCAATATACGTAATTAGTGGTCCCCATCCCATCCAGTGTACCTCGTATCAATACCATCCCTTCATCCTTTATGCCCATCACTTCCTCATCCGTTGTATCATTGATGTTGTTACTCATCCCTTTCCAGAACCCACTTATTTTTCTCTTACGATCAAGCACCCTCTAACCGAACTCGATCTACATTCGTACTTCCCAAATCCATGCTAATGTTGTGTCTTCACAACCAATCCCTTTAGAATCTTATAATACACATCATCCCCCCCTCATACTACTTTCCAGCATATCTTTCATCATCAACCCATCCATACATCTCAACCTCCTTATCATACTTATTCTTAATCTAACCCCCTTTTCATACATCAACAAATCCCTTAATCTTGTCCCCTACTTACGTTCCTTTTCAATAGCCCATCTTTCAACCTGTCCAATACCAAACTATCACTTATACTCCTCCTTATCAACCACCTCCTTAAACTCCTACCCATCCTCAACATTATCGACCTCATGCTCAATTGAACTCATCCACTTCTTATGTACAACAACTTCATCCTTCGACTTCTCTTCCACCCACTTCTAATGACCCCATGCAAACATTATTGAGTAGAATAGACAAATTGGAAGCCACTACTCTAGGTCCCAAAAGCTCATTCAGCTATGAAATTTTTTATAATGAGCCTATCCATCCTTTTTTCCCCATCAAACATTATCTTCCACATTGGTAACTTCCTAAGTTCTCTAAATTTAAAAGCAAAGAGGATCCCCAACAACACCTCTGAGCTTTTAGGCATGCATGTTATCTCATATCCCACATTCAAAACTTCATTATTAGGACCTTCCCCATGTCATTATTTGGCCCCACATTGGATTGGTATAATGACATCCACCAAAATTCCCTCTTCTCCTTCACACAACTTTCCCAAATATTTCTAGAGCATTTATCCATCAACATTGGTTGCAAAATCACTATCATTGATCTATATGCCACTAAACAGTTTGAGGATGAATCCATCTCATATTTATTAGCAAGGTGGTGTGGCATCATAAACCAATTATCCTTTTTCTCTTGCTTAGACTGAGCCCATCAAGATATTTTATCGATCTTGCGCTAAGTACATTTCTTCCACCCTTTATATTCAATCCTTTCAAATCTTTGAAGAAGATTTTACCATGGCTTGTAAATTAGAACGTCGTGCCCTTGAGAAAGGCCACGTAAAAATCAGATCTAATAAACCTAAGACAAAGTTCACCGAATCCTCCTCTTCTTCTCATAAAGATAAATCAAAGGGTGTGGAAAGTGCTATTGTCACTAATCCTTCTTTTACTTCTATCTCCCATACCGATCATTCACAATGAGCTCCTTGCCTTACCTTGAACTATAATCCCCTTGGGGAGTCTTATAGTCTCGTATTTGATAAGCTTATGGCTGTTGATCTCATCCAACTCCATCCAATTTGACCCTTAGATGAATCATGACCTAAGCCTGATTGGTACCAAGAGGAATCCTATTGTAAACATCATTGAGTCCTTGGGAAAAACATTGAAAAGTATCATACCTTTAAGGACCTCGTTCAACGACTCATCAACCAAGGGGACCTTCAAGTGAGTAATCCTAATGCCCCTCCCAACCAACCACTTCACGTCTTTACAAATCCTTTTCCCAATCACTCACCTAATAGCCAAGTGGCCCATTCTACATATCTGACACCTAACACTCATACCATCAGTATCATAGGTCAGGTCCCTACATCATCATCCTTACCCACCTCATTTGTCCCATCCACATCTACCCCTGAGCCCATCGTATCTACATCTATCATCCCTACATCTACCACATCCGAGCCTACTTCTCTCACATCCATAATACCTCCTCTTTTTCCTATGCCTACTTCTAGATCAGATTCCTCATTCGCATCTTCCTCTATATTACCTACCACACCTACTGCATATTGATCTGAAAACGTGTGTTGTATTTTTTTTCACTTTTATAAGTTTCCAAAGATCGTGATTTACTTAACCAATTTTAAGTATTCTAAACTCCAAAAATTGATTAAATTATGATTATTATGCATCCATATAAGTGCGGAAAACTTGTGTAGCAAATAAATAATCAGAACTGAAAACACTTAGATAACAAACAAGATTGTTTACAGGGTTCGGAAATTCCTACGTCCCCGGGTTCATATTGAACCGATCCATTAATAATATTGAAATTTAAGTACAATAACTCTTTAAAAAAACCAATAATGAATCACAACCTGCAAATGCGCTGATCAATGTCCCAAGAACTCTGAAAAATAGCAGAAACTGTCCCAAGAACGATTCGTGGCTCCTACAGTGTTTTCACAATGTGATCTCCCTGCAAATGTGTTATAAAAACACCTACAAAATGGAGATTTAAAAACATTCTATGAAAAAAAATCATATATCTAAGATCATCTCTGAATTCTAAACACTTTTCATGTTTACACCAAGTCACAATTCGGACCAGAAGTGCATTGAAATTCGTGTTTTCCAACTAGCTGTCTTGTAGATCCCTGTCAAAAACTGCATTCAAAGCTTCTGAAAATAGGTTAAAACTCAACAAAAAAATCAAATCTTACATTGTTGGAATTTTCTCATAATTTCCTTCATTTCATCTTTTTACTCCAAGTTCCCATTCTGAGTGTAAGGCCTTCAAAAATGGCGTTTTCTAAAAACTGCCTCCTTCCTCCCACAGTCACTCCCTGAGTGTTGTTTAAATAACATTGAGCGTTATATCATCTCATCCGGGCTTGTAGCCGAAGTGGTTGGGTGGATAAGTCTTTGGGAGTAGAGGTCGTGAGTTCAAAACCTAGCGGTCTTCATTTTGATGCGGCCTTTGTTATCTCTTATGTGGGAAGATCCCACATCTTTGGCGTGAAAGGTGAGTTTATAGTTTAAATATACAAAGGGCCGCCTTTTTAATCGTGGCTTTGGCCACACATACCACCGTTTTGTTTGGCCACATAATAGTGGTGAGCTGGCTGTTGCAAAGGTTATGGGTTTGCTTGTATTGCCCACAATGTGGGCCGAATAATGTGCATTCTAATCCCAACCGAGTTGGGCGGTTTGTTGGATAAGCTACCGAATACATGGGCCGAGCTGTTGGATATTAAATGACCCAAACAATATGAAGCTGACCCAATAAATGTGGGTAATCCTCTGAGTTCTTAGGTCTATCCCGGTTTGTGTGGAAATAACACCGAGCAAACATAGTAATGAACTCGGTCAATCCAAAACATATGACTTGGAACCATATGGCAATACACGATGAATAATTACCAAAGCACTATGAAATTCGACCACACAATAATATGATATTTCAATAATGAAATATGGCAATAAATACCACTTGTTGACCCTCGATAGGAAAATCGAACTTGTGGTGGCAAGCCACGTGGTGGCTTGTGGACCCACCACGTTGGCGATAATACCATAGTCCACACGGCGGCTGGGCTCCCCTCCGTAATAAAAGTTGAGCCTCTTGTTCCTGTGCACCATTTTTACGCTCATCGAATACCGGTGATCAAAAACCAACAAACAACTCCCTTTTTCCTTTTCGCCACGTGTCACAGTGCGATTGGTCCAATATTGACCAGTTGACTAGAGTTGACTTTCTCGATGTCTGAACTTTGACCGGACATAACTAGAGCTCCCGATGTTCGTTTGTCGCATTCTCACAGTCATTGGAAAGATCTCGAGATGATCTTCTGCAAAGACATGGTTTTGGGAATTTTAGGGAACATTTGACACTAAAATTGATCCCCTGATCACATATACCCTTGTCTTGACCACCCCATTAACATCCACCCCTATACCTACATCTGATCCTACCTCATCTCCTATCTCAACGCCTTCCTTAAACACTCATCCAAACACCGTCGCTATTTTACCTCTCCCCTCTACATCTAAACCCTCTCCTATCAAATGAATATCCTCATCATCTTCTAGTGATCCCACTTTACCTCCAATCTTAAACTCCCCATCATCCACCTCTCAAAGTTCCCCCCCTATTGAGTTTATTGTCATCCCCGCTAAGAGTAAACCCTCACAACGTAAACCCAAGAATCTTGGCGCATCTATCCAAAAATCACTTACCTATCCACATATGAAACTGGATTTATCTCTTTTTAAAAATCATCAATCCCAACCATCTAGTATCTAAACATCCATCTTGGGGCTCCCTCCATTGTTGGGACCAGGTGCTTCATCCAAAACACCCATCATTACCTAATTAAAATCCAAATCCACCACCTCGTCCCTCTAAAAATACATCCAACCTCATAAGAATAAGACTCCTCTTTTACCTCCATCCACTTCTTCTAAATCAAATCCATCCCAAGTCCCCAAGACTTCGTCCTCCAAAACGCCCATATAATCTTATACTGAGGTCTTTCAGTGGCTCCTCCATGCATTCGCAGTTACTCTTCCATCTATCAAACCCTTTGACCCATGTGAGACGAAACCCACATGGTTTTATCCTAATGTTATTTGTGCCTACCATCATGTCCCAGGCCATACTACCAAACATTGTAAATCCATCCTTGTCCTTGTCAATGGTATTATGGAAGAGGATTATCTTCTTGTTGAAGAATAAGACACCCTTATGTCCCCCAACCCATCCTCATCCAAATCTAATATTCCAACCAAGTCCAAGACTTTTAAATCCACCTTCATCACTATTCCACCCCCGGATTTTCTTTCTTCCAAAGATATCCCTCATCTTTACATAAATGCCATCCGTATTACCACTTGTTCTTTCCCTTACGATGTAATTGAATTACTTGTATAAATCTGATTATTAGAAGCAATATAACACCAATGAACACAATATTTTAGATAAATGATCTCAATGTGCAAGTAGAATAGCTTAGCCACTTCGAGGGGGAAATCTCCAAACCAAACAATAAGACTCAAATGCTGAATATGATGATCAACTACTACCTACTAACCCCTATATATACTATTCCTATGATATGGACAACACCAAGGCCGACCCACTAATGAAAATATAACATATATGAAAGAGATACATAATGATAAGAAGTTATGATAGCCACAAGTCGGCTATATACATCCAATATAAGATATATGATTAAGGGCGTAGCATGCCCCTCCCCTTCGAAGCAACATTTTCCCCAATGTTGATAAGATCTAGATGTTGCTACAAGAAATTTGCATCCTCCCAAGTTGCATCTTCATTGTCTAGATTTTTTCACTTGATCAAATACTCGATGATGACCCTTGTCCTCAATCGCTTAGTGTGTGTCTGAAGGATGCATTCTGGTTCTAGGATGATTTTGCCCTCTTCACCAAGCTCAGGTAGCACTGTCTGGGTGTATACTATCTGTCCAATTACCTTCTTTAGGCAACATATATGGAAGACTGGATGAATTTGAGTAGCCGGAGGAAGTTCCAGTTTGTATGCTACATTGCCAATCTTCTGTAACACTTGATAAGGGCCATACTACTTAAGTGAAAGCTTGTTATCATTTTTCTGTTGTTTTAAGGACATTTTCTTATATGGTTGTAAATGCACAAAAACTAAATCACCGACTTCAAAATGTCTTTCACTACGATGTCAGTCTGCCTGTTGCTTCATGCGGTTTTGTGACATGGCAAAATTTTGCTTGAGACTAGAAAGCACCTCTTTTTGGTGTTGAATATGTTCTTCAATTACTCGAACCTTTTGTTGGATTCTCAAAGATGAAGTGATAGATGGTGGATGGTTCCCATATAATGCCAGGAAAGGAGACATTTTAGATGAAGTATGAAAGGAGGTTATACCACCATTCTACCAGCGGTAACCATTGGACCCATCTCGCTTGCTTATTTGACGTAAAACAACGAAGATATCCCTCCAAGCACTTATTTACCACCTCTGTTTTCCCATTAGACTGGGGATGATAAGAGGAACTACGAACTAGTTGTGTGCCCAAGCATGAGAACAAGTCAGTCCAAAAATTACTAGTAAAGATAGGGTCTCGATCACTTACTATAATCTTTGGTGTCCCATGTAGCTTCTGAATTGTATCCCTGAAGGTTGTTGCTACTGTACTCGCAACAAATGGATGTGATAAAGCACAAAAATGGGCATATTTGTTGAGTCTGTTCACCACCACCATGATTACATGTTTACCTTCTGATCTAGGTAATCCTGTGATGAAGTCCATAGACACCTCTTCCCACCTTTCGCTAGGAATAGATAGAGGTTGTAAAAGACCTGGGGACTTAATTTTTTCACCCTTATTTTGTTGACAAACCATGTATTCTTCCAAAAAAATTTGGACATCCCCTTTTAGCCCTTCCCAGAAAAAACCATGCTTGATTCGATGATAAGTCTTTAAGAAGCCAGAATGACCCCCTACTGGAGAAGCATGGAGCTCAGATAGAACCCTATTTTTAAGGATTGAATTCTTACATAGATATAATCTATCTTTATACCATAAAGCATCTCCTTTCCATAAAAAAATTTCTGGCATGCTTGGATCTTATTGGAGATTCTGAATGAGATTTTGTGTACCTGGGTCATTTTTCCATTTCGACCTTGCATTATCTATCCAATCCTCCTATAATACAAATATGGCACACAACAATGCCTGAGAAAATTCATCATTCTGAGATAAAGCATCAACAACTACATTCTCTTTCCCTTTCTTGTATATTATCTCAAAATCATACCCCAAAATTTTAAAGACCCATTTCTGGTGTTCTTCTGATGATAAACGCTGCTCTAATAAGTATTTCAAACTATCATGATCTGTCTTTACTTTGAAATGTCTTCCCATTAGATATGGTCTTCATTTCTTCACTGCATGAAGTATTGCTAACATTTCTTTCTCATAAAATGGTTTAGATATATTCCTACCTTTGAATTGGCTGCTCTCAAAGGCAATGGGTCTCCCTTCTTGCATGAGTACTACCCCCATACCATACCCTGAAGCATCACATTCAACAATGAATGTTTTTGAAAAATCTGGGGTGGATAGAACTGGAGTGGTGCACATGGCCTCCTTCCACTTCTCAAAGGATGTAGTAGCTTGCTCCTTCCAATGGAAAGAGTCATTCTTCAATAAATTTGTGAGTGGTGCTGCGATGCTACCATAATTCCTTACAAATATACAATAATAACCTGTAAGCCCCAAAAATCCTCAGAGATTTTTTAGGGTTTTGGGAACCTTCCATTTAAGCATGGATTTTATCTTGTTAGGATCCACTTTAACACCTTCATAAGAGACAATATGACCCATATATTCAACCTCCTTGACACCAAAAGAACACTTAGAAGGTTTTACATAAAGTTGATGTTGTTCAAGAGTTTCCAACACTTTATTTACATGATGCATGTGTTCCTCCCATGTTTTACTATAGATTAATATATCATCAAAGAACACTAAAATAAAATTTCAAAGAAATGGCTTAAAGATGGAATTCATCAAGCTTTGAAATGTAGAGGGTGCATTTGTTAGTCCAAAAGGCATTACCAAGAACTCATACTGTCCTTCATGTGTCATGAAGGTTGTTTTATGAATATCTTCATCTCTGATTCTAATATGATGATATCCAGAACGAAGATCAAGTTTTGTAAAGTAAGCAACACCATGTAACTCATCTAGAAAATCATCAATTATAGGAATAGGAAACTTATCTTTAACTGTGTACTTATTGAGTTCCCTGTAATCTAGACACATGCACCAATTGTCATCTTTTTTTGGTACCATCACTACAAGAGAAGAGTAAGCACCCTGACTATGACGAATAATTCCTTCTTCTAACATCTCTTGAACTATCTTCTCAATGTCACTCTTTTGCATATAGGGGTACCTATAAGGTTTGATGTTGGGTGGTTGACTCCCTGGTACTAGCTGGATGGCATGGTCATGGTCTCTTTTTTGAGGCAAACCCTTGGGCATTTCACCAAACACCACTGAGTTCTCATCTATAACTACTTGCATATCTGCGGATATAAATGTATTGGAATGATGTGATTCCAATGAAAATAGTTGTGCCACAAACCCTTCTCCACCTTTTCTAAGTAATTTTTGCATCTCATGAGAACTTACCATTTATGGGGAATTTTCTCTTAGTCCTTTTAGTTTAAAATTCCTCCCTTCTGACTGAAATTGCATGAAAAAATGTTGCAAATTCATTTCAATGGCTCCCAAGGTGGTAAGCCACTGAACTCCTAACACAATGTCTACTCCTCCCATGAAAATTTCATACATATTGCTAGTTAGCAAGTAATATCCCATAGCGATATTAATGTTATGGCATTTTCCTGAACAACTAACAGTTTTCCCATCAATGATCATGACTTGACATTCTAGAGCTAGATAAAAAAGTAGTTCAAGCGTACCGCCAACTTATGATTAATGAAGTTGTGAGTACTTCCAAAATCAATCAACACTGTTACCCTCTATTTTTAAAAGAATCTAACTACTTTGAGAATTTGGGGAGTGCTAATACCGAACATTTCATGGCTTGATATTGTTGGCTGGGGATCTCCTAATTCCTCCTCTGGCTCTACCTCTTCGTCTTCTTCATTTTCTTCTTCTTCAATAATCCCCTTAATGTAGAACAGCTTCTTTTCAACACACTTATGTCCTGGTCCAAATTTGTTGTCACAATTAAAACATAACCCTTTGGCTCTCTTTTCTTCAATTTTTTGAGGTGTCAGTCTAACTGGCTGAGGGAATGATGGCGGAAGGGTGCTACGATCTCTGATATTACTGACAGTTTGTTTCCTATTGGAAATAATTTTTTCCTTTGCCCTACGTGACATGATCATAGAGTCTAAAACCCTATGAGGATTAAACATACGCACCTCAGTCTCAATTTGTTATTTAAGATACCCAAGAAATAAGTCATTCAAATTCTCTTCAGGAATATTTTCCACCCGTAAGGAAAGGTTTTGGAATCGATGGATGTAATCTTTGACTATTCCTGTTTGTCTGAGATTTGCTAATTGACTGAAATAATTCTCTGACACACTAGAACTATAGTGCAATTGTAACTCTTCGGTGAAGAATGTCCATGTAACATTGAGGCCACTCTTTTTCCTTTGAGCACATAACCATCGATACCAAATGAATTGGCCAGGTTCATGATACAACAATGCCATTGTAACCTTTTGTCCCGATGGAATCTAATGAAGATCAAAGAAATTCTTCATCTGGTTAATCCAATTGAGTGGATCCTTTCCATCAAACTTACGCATTTCCACTTTTGGAATCATGTTATGGGTGTGCAGAGTGTTTGTATTTGGATTGGTCATGTTTGTAGATCCACCCTGACTAGTTTAACTATTACTTTGACATGAAGATCCACCCTGGTTAATATGAGCATGATTGAGTTGTGGCTGATTAGGAAGGATATGATGACCCATGATATTGGAACTAAATTGGTGAATTAAATCCTCCAATCATTGTCCAATCTTGTCTACATCTTCTTTGCTAGCCACTCTACCCTCGAGGTTTTGTAACTCTAACTCAAGATAGCCGACCCTATGGTTAGTTGAAGTAAACCCTAACCCTAAGGACTCTGTAGATACCCCTTCTAACTCTAACTCCTCAACTATTATCTAATCCTTATCATGGGTTTTACCCGGAGTGATGGGATTATTTTTTCCTCTTGTCGAAGGCCCAACCATGATGCCCCAAAATGGTAAGATTTAAGGATCAAGGTCAAAATTTAGGGTTTAGTATTTTAATAGGAATTTGGAATTTTTTTATAAAACTCAAAGAAAGAGCTCAAACTAATTTTTAATCTTATTTTTGGAAATTTAAATAACTTTGAAATATTCCACAAATCGCACCCTAGGTAGCCGAATTATGAAAAAACATAAAACCACTATAAATTTTGCAAACCAAGTCAAACATTCTTAAAAGTTGTAGGGGAGCTTACTTGACTGATTTTGCCACACCACAAAAAAAATTGCATAAAAATTTACTACCTATTTTGAGATATGGACGAACCTTCACAATTAGGGTTTTGACGCAATGCTAGCTGAGTTCAAGCTTTGATACCACTTGTAATGGAATTACTTGTATAAATCTGATTATTAGCAGCAATATAAAACCAATGACCACAATACTTTAGATAAATGATCTCAATGTGCAAGTAGAATAGCTTAGCCACTTCGAGGGGGAAACCTCCAAACCAAACAATAAGACTCAAATGTTGAATATGATGATCAATTACTACCTACTAACCCCTATATACACTATTCCTATGATATGGCCAACACTAAGACCAATCCACTAATGAAAATATAACATACATTAAAGAGATACACAATGATAAGAAGTTATGATAGCCATAAGTCAGCTATATACATCCAATATAAGATATATGATTAAGGGCGTAGCATACAAGGCACAACTTTCCACTTCATCCAAATATAAAGTCATCATCGCTTCTTCTCCCAGTGAGCCTTCTCCACATCTACTATCTCTACCCCCTTTTTCCTCTAAGGCTAAGGTGTCTATCCTATCTGTGCCCAATTCTACCTCCATCGAGTAGACAATCATAAAGTAGTTGCACCAATATCCTGTTAAAATGTCCCTTTATGAGTTCATCCAAAGCTCCCCTAACCACAAAAATGCTCTTATTGAAGTTTTACAATGCATTCCAATAATATCTGATGAGCCCCGGCCCATTGTGGTCCTTGTTAGAGCTCTCGCAGCTTCCACCACCATATCTTTCGAGGATTATGAAATCTCCAACATTCTTCCTGAAGAGAACGATCTTCCTCTTTTCATCACAGTTCGTATTAATGACACATTCACCTTCCAATCCATGATTGAAAATGGTGTTAGTATCAACATCATTTCTTCCCATACCTTTAATCAACTTAAACTCCCTGACACCATTGTTTCTAAATCTGTTGTTGTCCTTTGTACTTTTAATGATGTTGTTTCCCTTGCTTTGGGCACATTTATCCTTCCCATCCATGTGGGCCATAAAATCCTTCATGAGATATATATTATGGAAGGGGAGTTTCAATATAATGTCTTTCTTGGACATCCTTGGATTCACGTCATGCATTGCGTCCCATTCAGCCTCCACTGTTGTATTAAATATGAACATGAAGGGAAGATCTATACTCTCCCTGCTGACCACGATCCCTTTATAGCATGTCACATGACTTACCGATTGAACGATGTGCTTGTACTTAAGAGAGAATCTTCTTCCGAAGCATCCACCTGTTCTTTTGTTCCTGCATCTAAGTTACCCCATGAGGGATCTTTCAATGATGTGATGTAGCAATTTTCCCAAGGGGAGTATCAACTTCTCTCTCTTAATTACCTTCCTTCTATCACCCGCCTTGGTTATCCTAAGAAGGCCCCTATGTACCAATCCAATGTTGGGGATGTTATCTTGTTCAATACCCCTTCCTCAAAACCAATCTTCTCATGTTGATGACCACCCTCACACCAAACCATACACCAATGGTTTCAATTTCCTCTCAAACAAATCCTTCGCCTATACTTATCTTTATCGATGTGCATGGAAGACATATGGTCTAGAATGTTAAGAACATGGTATCCAAGATATTTTACTTAAAAAATACCACGAACCATATGAAAAATTTGGCTTGGGATACAAAGATCCCTCCACTCCTCCTCCATACACTTATTTCTCTTCTCACATCGACATTGAGTCACCTTCCCCCTCTCCATCTGACTATCTCATGGACCCAGATGACACTATATCTATCCCCCCTAAATTTTTTTAGTCTCCAATGTTTCCCTCTAACTGGTCACCTATCAGGTTGAATATGAGACCTGGTCCTTTCCTCTTAAGTACCCCAAGATGATAGGGGAAGAATCCCCTACCATTGATATCCTCCAATGCACCGATGACAATTCTATTCTTTCTTACATTGGGTCAAGGATTATCATATCAAAAATTTCCTTCCTCCTCATACTTCCACCCTACTTAATGAATCCACCATTAACATCAACATAGGGACTCCCCAAGAGCCCCACAACCTCAAAGTAGGCCAATCTCTTGATCCTTAAGAGCTCGAAGCCTTTACCGCCTTCTTATGCAAACATAGCCAGGTATCCAGATGGTCATACTATAACATGTCAGGTCGCGATCCCTCCGCCATCATCCATAACATCATCACCATCCTTGACACCAACCTATTAAATAAAATATGTGCCACATATATCCTCCCATTGCCCTTCTTGTCAAAGAAGAGCTGCAGTGTCTTCTCTCCGCTAACTTCATCCAACCCATCGATTTTCCGTAATGGGTTTTAAATATCGTACATGTTTCCAAATCTTCTGGAAATCTCCACATTTGCACTGATTTCCAAGATTTAAATATCATTTTTCCTAAGGATTACTTTCCCCAACATCAACCAGCTCGTCAAGCTCACGGGCCGACCATGAGATGCTCTCTCTTATGGATGTTTTTTCTGGTTACAATCAGATCCTCATCGCCCCATAAGACCAACATAATACTTCTTTCATCACCACTTGGGGGACCTTCTGCTATCGTGTCATGCCTTTGAGTTTGAAAAATTCCGAGGCCACTTACTAGTGGGCTATGACCTATATCTTCCATGACCTTATCCATAAAACTGTAGAGGACTATGTCGATGAACTCTTGGGAAAATCCAGGTTTTGAAATGACCATATTTCTTTCTTTAAAGTCCTCTTCAAGTGCCTTATCTACTTCCTTCTTCATCTTAATCCAGCCAAGTGTGTATTTGGACTATTAACTGGTAAACTCTTTAGCTTCATCGTATCTATCAGGGGTATTGAAGTTGATCCCGCCAAAATTAATGTTGTCCTCAAGATGCATCCCCCTTCTAACCTCAAGAAAATTCACAGTCTTCAAGACCAACTTCAATAAGTCTGTCACTTCATCTCGCAACTCTCAGAATTTTTCCAACCCTTTCATCACCTTATTCGTAAAGACACCAAATTCAATTAGGATGAAAACTATCATAAGGCCTTTGATGATCTTAAGCAACATCTTCTCTCTCTACCCATTTTCACACCTTAATGTGAGGGGGGCCTTTTTATCTCTATGTCTCTACCTTTGATCATGCTCTACATGCCATGTTTGTGCACTGCAATGAGCAAGGAAGGGAGTAGGCTCTCTATTATATGAGTCGTACCCTTCATGACTATGAGACCCACTACACTAAATCTGAAAACATGTGTTGTAGCATCTTCTTCGCCACATCTAAGCTTCATCATTACCTTCTTAACCATAAAAACTTTGTCATTTCCAACTTCCATGTTATTGAAACCATGCACTCCAAGCCTTATCATACTGACTGTATCACTCGATGGATCTTGTTTATGACAAATTTTGACCTAGAGTTCATCTCCCAGAAATTCATTAAGGACCAGGCTATTTCTGATCAACTTGTTGAGGCCCCTTTTCTTGAAATTCAACTCCCTCCTGAACAATTCCCAGACAAATCTATCTTCACTATTGATCACGATTTCTCTCCTCTTAAAATGACCCTTTTCTTTGACAGATCTAAGTGTTAACAAGGGGGAGGCACTGACATGATCATCATTCTTCCTTGGGATACTCCCATCCTCATTTCTCAAAAGCTTAATTTTGAATGCAGTAATAATATGGCTGAGTATGAAGCCCTCATATTGGGCCTTAAAACAACTTTCATACTCAGCGTCTAGATACTTTATATCTATGGTGATTCTCAACTCATTATCTATCAAGTTACATGCACCTATACATGTAAAAATGACATCCTTTAAAAATAATGGGATATCGTCAGCTTTCTCCTTGAAGCATTTGAATCCTATACCATCCAAGCTATCCCATGTTCATCCAATCATTTTGCTAACACTATGGCTTCCCTCGCATCCCTTATCCCATGGAAAATGGAAGAGTCTAAGCTCTCAGTCATTTTTCAGTGTCTCAATCAACCATATCATGTCCATGAGCTTCCTCGCATCAATCATGTCAATTCCAATCAATCAAATCTTTGGTATTATTAGATCTTTGACTGCCTATCCCAATATAAAGTCCCCTCTAACCTATCTAAGAATGGTAGGAGGTCCTCCCTTCAATGTGTAACCCATTATGTTATCCTTGGTGGCATCCTTTACAAATGTGGTTTTCACAACATTCTCCTACGTTTATTTAAGTCCTTTGAATCTATTTGTGCTATTCGAGAGGTACACGATGGTATTTTTGGTGGAAGATTTAGTGTCTTGGATGTTGCTAAGCGTGTCCTTCTCATGGGCTATTACTAGTCTACACTCAACCAAGACTTTTGTGAGTATGTTAAATTTCATCAACATTCTAATCTTATCCACGTCCCTAGCCAATCTCTACAGCCGGATCAGGACTTGTTACCCTTCTCACAATGGGGACTCAACCTCATTGGCCTCATCAACCCACGCTCCTCCAAATGACATCATTCCATCATCACCGCTACCGATTAATTCACCAAATGGGTGGAATCCATTCCACTCAAATATACCAAAGCTAACTTGATCATTAATTTAATTTGTCAACATATGCATCTACCATTTTGGTGTTCCTCACAAGCTCATCATGGACAATAGAAAGTCCTTCAAAAATAAATACCTTAAGAAGATTTGCGAATCTATTAACATCGAGCTTATATTCTCTTCGCCTTATCATCCTTGGGCTAACGGCCAGGACAAAGCCTCTAACAAGACCCTCCATAACATTCTTGTTAAGACTATTGATAGGTCCGGTTGTGATTGACATCTCCATATTGCTTTCACTCTTTGATCCTACTAGACTAGCATCCACACCCCTATAGGTGTTATTCCTTTCTCTTTCATCTATAGCTCCGAGGTCTTCCTTCCTCTTGAAGTTAAAATCCATTCCTTGCATGTTTCCCTTCGTGAATTTATATTTGATGAGGACTATTGTCAGGAGTGTCAAGCAAAACTCGAGTTATTAGATGAACTTATCCTAATCACCCCTCAACATCATCAAACCTATCAAGATCGGATTAAGCATGCTTACAATAAGCATCTCAAGCCTCACAACTTTAATAATGGTGACCTTGTCCTTACAAAAAATCATAATGTCACTACTCTAGAAAGGAGACAACGTGGATAGTTTTCTCCCAATTGGATTGGACCATACATCATCACGCATACGTATGGGTCTGGTGCTTATCTTTTAACATCTCTTGATGGAAAACATGAACCAGAACTTCTCAATGCCTTGCAGTTGCAACATTTCTATGGTTAGCATATCTACCAACATGACCTTAGTCACCTTAGTGATCCCCTTTTTCCATTAGTTTCCTCTTACATCTATCACTGTAATGATTTGGAATTATGTGGTTTACCATCACTATCATGTCTATGACCTTAAATATGGGCACCATGACTCTGCTTATAGCATGTTCCTTATGGACAGGCTCTTCCTTCTTGGTGAGAAATCCATGATAATTACTATTTTTTCCCTCTTATCTACCTTCTGGAACCTTGATAAGGGACCTCAAGTATAGCTTGCACATCTTTTTTATCCCCTCTCTAAGTGTTCTACTTGGCTATCCATAGATCTTTTATGAAATTCAATATTCAATATCAATGATGCTAATCTTTTCCCAAAAGCATATTTCTCCCTCGAAGGACATTTTTTCATATAAATCAAATCATGTAAACATATAGACTGATCCTTTGAAGGACAACTATCATGTATCCTACCTAAAAAAATCAGAATATAAACAACTCCCTCAAAGGATGGCTACCTTGTTATATCATGGTAGTAAAAGGCTTCCTGCATCAATCATCCTTTCATATGTAAAAGCATCCTAGCAAAGCTTCCCGTATCGATCAAATTTCCCATCAAAATTAAACTTCGCTCATCAATCAATTTGCATCATTATATCTAAAGTTGGGGCATATTCCTAGGAACACCACCTAAGAAGAACCTATTTCCCATGTGCATTTTATATCTTGACCCTTTGTCATGTCGACAATAGGTATATAAGCTTTTCCTTTCCATCCTTCTTGATTATAAGTGTGACTAACTATCGTTGGTCCCGTGTTAACACCTACCTTTGCTCGCAAGTCTTTGATTGATTCCCATTTTCACTTTACTTTTTATCCAATTCGGATCTTTCCTTCCACCCACTCTCTTCTCTATGGTGTAGTTTCCTTCGTACATTCTTTGGTCACCACCTATCAAGTTGCATATCTCTGTAATCCTCTCTCTTTCATACGCTCTAATTTCCTAACATCGTCCCCACATCAGTTGATTTCATTATCTCATCTATATCTAACTGTATACCCATGTCCAAGTCATAACAATTTGCATTCTATATCTTATCTCATCACATCCCATATAATTTATAACTACCATGTTCCTAAATCCATCACATCTAACACATATTATCACATTCATATTTTTCAAAACATAATTAAATCCGTAACCTATTCATCATCATAATCCATAATCATATTCATATCATATCTATATCTAAATCATCATTGTATCCACATCCAATCTAAAACAACGCATATATCTACATCATCCATCCACACCATAATCATAATCATCCAAATAAAAACCATAAATTAAACACATTACACATGAATGAACCATAACCAAAACAATGCATCTATATATCTCATCAAAAATCCAAATATAAATATACATCGTCACAGGATGTTAAGGGTCATGTCTCAATTCATATACATCATCAACAATAAACTCTGTTGGTGCTCAAAATAGTCTCGCCCCAGTTTTCCTTTGAAGATCTATCGATATGCGGCCTCTGTCACTTTCTTTTTCCCTGTATTGTGCCTGTTAATCTTTGTTGTCATTTTTAATCTGTTCCTGGGTCGTAGATCACTTATGGGTCCATCGTTTGCTCCTTGTTTCTTTGTTCCTCTAGAAAAGGTTTGTACTTTGGGTCTCCTATTCTCTGTTTGTCTAAAAACTCGGGTTCTCCCATATTTTCCATTCTCCACAGTCGGGATAGTTCCTTGTCGTTTCTACCCTAAATATTTGAAGAAAAATGAATGGATGTATCTCTGAGAAACATATTTGAGCCTTGTAACATTTCTAAATTCTCTGTCCTTGGAGAAATTTTCATTTTCAAGCTCAAATGATCGTTTTTCTACATTTTACAGTTTGACGGGTGTTTCTCCTGGTCAAATTTACATCCTTGCATTGACAGGAGACGTGGTACCTTTTGGTTGGACGTGGCTCGGCTGGATACTTCAAAAAATTCTATGAATCACCTCAACTTAAAGATTTGTCCACGTGGAGGACAACACTCGTTTGAGGATCTACTTTTTGGTTTGGCCTTAGAGCAGCACCGAGAGGACACATGGAGGTTTTCACTGCTTTTCCTAGACTTAGAAATTTTTTATGTAGTTAAAACAATGTGGAGGAAAACGGGGACGCTTGGCGAGCCCTTTGCACTCATTGAAATTGCACCAGGGTCTCCACTTTGGGCAACCATTTTAAAGAAGCGCCAGGAGGACACGTGGAGACATCCACTCACTTTGCATTTTGCTTAGAATTTTCAATGGCCAAAGGAGACTGCCTCAGAGCATGACACATGGCGCCTTCCGCTAAGCTTCAAGCATTTAGACAAAATTTTCCAGGCCAGGACATGTGGCGAACCCGCGCTCGTTCAAGGTATCAAATTTTTGGGACCATCTCAAGGTGCACCATGGTGACACATAGCAGTTTGAAAAGTCAAAGGGGCGGGGAGGCAGACCATCGGAGGCAATTTGGATTTTTTGCCTCTTGACATGCAAAGGATTAAAATCTCAAAATGGCCCACAAGCCCGATAAGGGAAAGGTCAAAGCCTTCTCCAGTCAACGGCAGAGGTGCGGACTCTCGGGGGAAATTTGGAAAAATTTCCTTTTGGGAGAAAAGAGTTAAAAGTCAAAAGGGAAGCACAGTTCCACTAGGAACCACATTGGGACATGTGTTGGGCTCATTTTTCAAGGGTAGAGTTGCGGGGAAAATTTGGAAAATTTTCCCTTTTCCAAAAAGGAGTAAAATGGTAGAATTTGGTTGCGGTTCCACGTTGGGGCCCACCTTAGGACACGTGTCAGGCTCATTTCTCGAGGGCAGAGGTGCGAGAACAAAATGGAATTTTTTTCCATTTTTCCCAAAAGTTGTAAAAAGTCAAAGGAAGCCCTCGGGTCTATTTTTAAGTTTGAATCTTCCATGTGGACGGCCCAAATTCAAAGTAAAGATCAACGACAGCTGAGAGTCTGAATCTGATTTTCCCCCCATTTTACTGAAACATGCCTGGAAGTGCGAGTCTTCATGATTTCTTGGTATTTCCTACACGCCAAGCAGAGAGGGGAGTTAATGTTGATATCTGAGTTTGGTGGGAAGATCTGGAAGACATCTTTCACCATTAAAATGGTCTGACTATCGTGCTCGATCAGATTTTCTGTTTTTCTTCTCCCGAGCACGTGCAAGGAGCCAGATTTGACAGATTAGGGGCGGAAGTGGTTGGAAAATTGAAGAAAGAGTGATCTACCAGAGGAAGGAGTTGAATGTGGGAGATATTCGATGAGATCTGCCCCCTGAGCACCTGGTGACTTTTTACAGATCTGATTCTGAGAATCGCGATCAAAATCATGGCAAGCACTGGTGCATTCAAGGTTTTGATTTTGGGGAAGAAAGGGGTCTCTGTTGTAAATGTTATAAATGGCACAAATTTTTCATGCAAATGGTTGGAGTGTTGAGGGGTCAGGACTGAATTTTCTAATAGAAAAAGCTTGACAGAGCCCATCATTTTGAGAAGCCGTTTGAGAAGCTTGTATATCTCTTTTGTATTAAATTTGATCATGTCAAGGTGGTTGCAAGTGTACAACCATTGACAAGCTCTGAGACTGTTCTAGAAACTTTCCCCTGCTGATAGATTTAATCAAATTTGAGTTATTCTGTGTTGTCTTGAGCAAAATGTGTTTGTTTTATTTCTGAATGTATGCAAGTAGTTTTTCTTGTTTCTGTTGCAATCTTGTATTAAATCTGATTCAATCACACAGGCCTCAATCCTTGTGATAGTTTAGTGGCATCTGCAATTTCATTTCTCAGAAGAGCTTTCATTTGGGATTGGAATAAATGATTTAAAATCACTTTTCTTTCATCTGTTGACAGAGATTGTCTGTAAGCCTCTGGGTGTACCTTAGGTGTGATTTGACTCAGATCTTGATGCTTTGTTGGATTTTCTAACTCGAGCCTTCGTGATAGAATCTCAAAGATTGTGTGAAAGAGTGCTAATCTGGGCCTCCATTGAAGCACATATTCTAGTTAAAGAAACATTTTAGCTATTTTGTGGCATTCTGTTGGTTTAACCTTCCATTTTGTAAGATTCCTCAAGGATCTGGTGAATCAAGTTCATCCTACCCCACCTCCCACCAAAAATTCATTCAAAAACAACCAATCCTACCTGTACTACCCCTGTTTGTCATGTGTGCATACAAATGCATAATCTCTGTTACCAAAACATGCAGAAGCAATCAGGGTCTCAAATGTCTTTAGTAACCTTTGCCTTGTTGTGAAAATATCTCCATGATCTGGAAGTGACAACTCGTGAGAGTCAGATCTGGTGTGTTGATCATATTTTCCCAAGGTCTTCTCTATAAAATTTATGCAAAAGAAGGATTTATCATTGTTCTTCAATAACAGAGGTTACAAAATAGGTTCTCTTACCTTGGTTGAAAGGCACAACCTAAAATAGTTAGGATCAGATCAAATCCTTTTAAGGTGTTATCCATTTCTCACATTTGAGTGACAAAGGGCCAGTTAGATCTCATGCTACAAAAGACTCAGATAGATGATGCTACAAACTTTGAATACATGATTATCTATCAACCTCTAAGTGTCCTGTCAAATTGTTTTCCATGATGTTGCTCAGACTTTGAAGGAGAATAAATTTGGGTACCAACATGCTTCTGGGGAACCCATCCAGGGATTTTCATTCAACACTCAAAATCAAGACCCTGGTAAAACACTTCTTGTATGCTCCAAGTGTTGTGTGCAGTTCTTTCAGTTTTCACACCTAGTGCACTAGCTTTCATTTGATAAATCTGGGTAAAGAAAGGTCAGAATCTTTCCATTTCTAGTTTCTAGCATTGACAGACATTTGACAGATCATATTTAGTGCATTTGCACAACTAAGGTGGAAATCCTTAGTGGCGACTCCCTGTTGATCTGATTTTTAATAAGTACCAGTGTCTTAAAACTCTGTCAAAGTCAGATTTGTTACTAATATTTGCAAATATGGAAGGAAGAAGATCTTTCTTTGCTAGGGATCCTGCTAGGACATTGTTTCCAGAGCTAGGAAAAGAAAAATCAGAAGGAAGAAAATCCTGGAGAGTTGTGGGAGATCAACAGACAAAGAAGAGGGATCTCCATTGATGAAAGTGATCAGCCTATCATTGAAGACTGCCATTCAAGTGACTCTGAATCAGGTAGCCTCTTTGTGGAATTGAATTCTCCAGTTGGAGAGGGGCCTTCATTTGATTTTGAAAGGTTTGCTTCACATTCTACACCTATCTTTTCTGAGGTTGATAGGGATTTCCAAGAGACAAGGCCTTTAGGGGATATCCATTTTGAAAATTATACTCCTGTGTTCCAAGGACCCTTGCCCCTTATCAATTTTTCACCCCTCCAGGGTCACCTCCTCAAATCAACATGGCCCAGCCCCCACCCAGACCCCCTTTTGTTGTAAACACCTTTGGACCTATAAATTTTGTGGGAATGGCTGGATATCCAAATGCAGTGCCTCAAGATGTAAGGAACAGAATGCCAAAGTTCCAAGGAAACAATGCTATTACTGGTGATCAACATCTAAAGCTTTTTATCAATATGATGGAAGACTTTGAGATTGAACATGAAGATGTATATATCAAGTTGTTTATCCATACCTTGGAAGAAGATGCTAGGGACTGGTATAAAGCATTTCCAGATAACTCTATTGATTCTTGGACTGAGATGAGCAATGCATTTAGATTGCAGTATGGTGATAGAACTGACCCTAGGTTTCTTTTGACAGAATTTGAAAACATCAAAAAGAATCCTAATGAGTCAGTACATGATTTCAACACAAGGTTTAATAAGACCTTGAGGAGATTTCCTGTTAGGATAAGGCCTTGTGATGAGTCATGTTTGATCAAATATACTGATGCATTTGATAAAAAGGATGCATATTATTTAAGAGACAAAAACCCCACAAATTTGAGGCAGGCCTTCACCATGGCTTTGCAAATAGAGAACAACATCAAGGCAATTGGAAAGCCTCCAAAAAGGGAGGGTGTAAAGCTGGTTAACCCAGAAAAACCCCAAACAAGCAAGGCTGCTGATTTGGAAGAAGTTGTGAAAACTTTGGCAGGGGCTGTCAAAGAAATTTCCTACAAACTAGCCCAGGCTGAGAAAGGAATTGGGCAGAGCTCACAAGGTCAACACAAGCAACAAGGCCAAGACAGGTTTACAAATCACCAAATATCTGATGATAGAGGCAAAGGACCTGTTGGATTTGGAAATAGATAGTCCCAAGCTAGGGAAAACAGAATGGTGCCTGATCCTTTGGCTGCCAGAGTTGCTGTGGTGGAGGAGACAGATGTCATTGATTGGTGTGACAAATGTTTCATGCCTCATGCTCCTTGTGAAGAAGATCAGCAAGAAGAAGAAGAAGCTGATGATGATAATGATGATGATGTCTGCATGATGGGTTGTTCCACAAGCTTACAACAAGGGGAAACTTCAACTGAGGTGATAAGTTCCCAGACTGCTGCCACTTTTTGGGACTGCATTCATAGGGTACCTATTCTTCCTCCCTCTCATACTTTAGAAGTAGATACTGTACAAGCTTTTGAATTTCCCAATAATGACTTTGAATATTTAAGGGCTTTAATGATAAAGAAGTATGATGGAGGAATTCCATCTGAGGAAGATAGACAGTTACTGATGAATGTTGTTGTTGCTCAAGAGAAGGAATATAACACAAGAAGTAAGGTTGTCAAAGGGAGCAGGGCCTCAAGCCAAGCCAAAAGCTCCCTTACTTTCAAACATTCCTAAAGAGGCTCCTAAGAAAGATGCACCTGCTAAAATCCCTGCAGTTCTAAACAAAAATCATACCCCTCCCCATGCCCAATTGTAAAATCTTGTACCACCTAATGAGTGTGTTAGCTTTCCTTCCAATACTACCTTGCCAAAGAATGTCCCATATGATATTTCCCAAGTTTTAAGTCAAATCAAAGTCTTTGTTCCAATTTTTGAGTTGCTTAGGATTCCTGAGCACAAAAAGAGAGCATTTGAATACTTGGGGTTGAAAGAAGAGAAGACTGCCCTAGGCAGAAACATAAACATTGTGGAGACCCCACCAGTCATTGAAGAACCAGAAGCACCACCAGCATCAGAAGAGCTAGATGAACCACCTGAGGTCTATTTGGGGACATCCTTGGTGGACTCTCAGATAAATGTGGATCCATTCTTCACCACTTTGATCATTAAGGACAAACTGTTGCACAACTGCATGTTTGACTCAGGGGCATCATGCAATGTCATGCCTTTGGAAGTCATGAATGAGCTGAATATCAAAGTGACAGTAGCATATGGGAAGTGCACTGCTATGGACTCCAGAGAGGTGCCAGTGGTGGGATGTGTGAAGGGTTTGGTGGTGCAACTTGCAGCTTACCCAGGTAAAAATTTAAAACTTGATGTTGTCATTGTTGACTGCCCAGCCAAGTGGGGCATGCTACTGTCAAGAAAATGGGCTGCTAGTGTTGGTGGGAGTGTCCAAATGGATATGTCCTATGCCACCATTCCAATTGAGGGAAGCCTTGTCAGGTTGTATGGGGAAAAGAAGATGTTGCACCTTATTGAGGATCCCAACAATGCATCCTATGAGGTATTGTACACAAGTGTTGATGCAGATAACTTTGTAGGATTTGCTGATGGAAAGGAGCACAAGATTGAAGAATGCAAGTGTCTTGAATAGATAGGCTCTCCTTGGACTCTGTTGTTTGATGGAGCTTGCTCCAAGTTTGGGAATGGTGCTGGTGTTGTTCTACTTTCTCCTGGTCAGGAAAAATTTGTTTTCTCCTTCAAACTCAACTTTGAGTGCACCAACAACATTGCTGAGTATGAGGCACTGTTGTTGGGTTTAAGAATTTCTTGGAAATATGGTGTCAAGGACATCATTGTCAAAGGAGACTTAGAATTAATTGTAAAACAAGTCAGAAAATTGTATGCCACAAAGAATCAACGAATGAAACAATATAAACATGCAGTTTGGGATCTTCATTGAGATGTTTGATTCATTCAACATTGTGCATCATGATAGGAAATTCAATGACTTGGTAGACAAGCTTGCAGTGTTGGGGTCTCGGTTTGACAATTGTACAATGTCCCCATATTGTGAATATGATGTTGAGGTATTGACAAGACCTTCTGTCCCTGACAACATTAAACATTGGCAAGTTTTTGATGATGATGCTCAGATCAGAAGATTTCTACAGAACAAGGGAGAGTTTGCTGATCAATGCATTGATTTGGAGCCAATGGTATGTACAACAGAAGGAAAAGAAACCTTGTTTGGCAAGGGCATCATCCAGCTAAAGACCAATACCATTCCTAGAGGGTTGGTTACTCTTGAGTCCAATTTTGATAATGTTGATCGCATTGTTAACAGATGCATGGCAGCCTCAAGGGATATTGAGGAGCATGATCTTGGTACAAAGGAGAAGCCAAGGAAAATTTGGTTAGGCAGTAATCTCAGCAAGGAGGAGAAGCAGTCATACATCCAATTGTTGAAAAAATACCAAGATTGCATGGCTTGGACCTATTCTGAACTAAAAGCATACAGAGAGGACCTGTTTCAACATGAGATTCCCTTGGAGTCTAATGCAAAGCCATTCAGGAAGAAACAGAGGCCCATCAATCCACTCTTATCTCTCAAAATGCAAGAGGAACTGAAGAAGCTGAGAGATGGAGGGATTATTCAGCCCACAAGGTATTCTTCTTGGGTTGCAAACCTAGTACCAGTCAAGAAAGAAGAATGGTGACATCAGGTTGTGTGTGGATTTCAGGAATCTAAATAGAGCATCAATGAAGGATAATTATCCTTTACCAAATATGGAGAACATGCTGCAGTTAGTGACTGGTTCTGAATTGCTTTCCACCTTGGATGGTTTCTCTGGTTATAACCAAGTTGTGGTGAAGGAATCAGAAAGGATCAAGACAGCCTTTACTACTCCTTGGGGGACCTATGTCTATGTCAGGATGCCCTTTGGTCTGATGAATGTTGGAGCCACCTTTCAAAGAGCAATGGATGTTGCTTTTGTTGGTTACATCAATGAGTTTATTGTTGTCTACCAAGATGATGTGACTGTGTTTTCTAGAAAGAGAAGTGATCACTTGCTGCACTTGGAGAAGATGCTGATAAGATGTAGAGAATATGGCATCTCACTCAATCCAAAGAAGTGCCATTTTGGAGTGCAGAAGGAAAAGTTTCTTGGTCACATTGTGTCACAAGAAGGGGTGATGATTGATCCAGAAAGAGTAGAGGCCATCAGCAAGGTCCCAATCCCAAGAACCAAGAAGGGAATTCAGTCCTTCTTTGGGAAAATAAACTTCATTAGAAGATTCATATCAAACTTTGCTGAGTTGACCATTCCAATCACTTCCATGTTGAAGAAAGACCAGGTCATCAAATGGGAGGAGGCTGCCATCCAAGCTTTCAATGGGATTAAAGAGGCACTAAAGCATGCACCTGTTCTAGCAGCTCCAGATTATAAGAAGCCTTTCCAACTGTTTTCCTTTGCTTCAGAGAACACTATTGCTTCTTGTCCTGCTACAGAAGGATGATGAAGGGGCTGAGAGGCCAATTGCCTTTTTCAGTAAGGCCTTGCAGGGGGCTGAGCTGAAGTACACTATTATGGAGAAGCAAGCATTTTCCTTAGTAAAAGCAACAAAGGTTTTTAGGCCTTACATTCTAAGTTCTAAAGTGGTTGCTTATGTTCCCCACACCATGGTGAAGGACATCTTGTCAGAGATGGAAGTCTCAAGCAAAAGATGCAGGTGGGTGAACAAGTTGCAAGAATATGACATGGATATCCAAACCATGAAAGTTGGTGAGAGGTTTGGGCTTGGCTAAGCTTATGGCTGAGAGAAACTTGCAAACTATTGAGGTAAATGAGGTAGAAGAAGAAAGGGTAGGTGTTTTTGAAAGGTTGATGAGTTCTGAGTGGTACAAGGATGTAATTTTTTATCTCAGACACTTATACTGCCCTGAGCATTTAAGTAAGAACTAGAAAAGGGATCTTAAGTTGGCCTCCCAGAAATATGTCATTACTGATTATGGGTTAGCTTGGAAGAACCCAGAGGGAGTCCTCTTAAGGTGCATTACTGAAGAAGAAGCCCCCAAGATAATTGTTGATCTCCATGGAGGAGTTTGTGGGGGCATTTTGCTACAAGAGTCACAACACACAAGATCCTGAGGGCTGGTTATTGGTGGCCAACTCTCTTCAAGGATACAACTCTTTTGGTTAGAAGATGTGAGAGTTGCCAGCGCTTCTCTGGAAGACTGAAAGCTTCAGGCTCCCTTCCTTTGCATCCTGTATCAATTGAAGCCCCATTCAAGCAATGGGGAATGGATTTCATTGGTGAGATTTCAGACCCTTCAAGTGCTGGCCATAAGTGGATTCTTGTAGCCACTGATTACTTTACCAAGTGGGTGGAGGCAATCCCCACCAAGAAGGAAACACACCAAATTGTCATGGATTTTGTGCTTAAACAACATATCATCTGCAGGTTTGGGGTACCAGTCAAGATTGTTGCTGACAATGCCATGAGCTTTAGAGCTAAACCTTTGGTGGCAATGTGCAAAGAATATGGGATCAACTTGACATATGCCTCTAATTACAATCCCCAAGGAAATGGACAAGCTGAGTCCAGTAATAAAAATTTGCTGAAGATTATCAGAAGAACATTGGAGCAGAACAAGAGAAAGTGGGGTGAACAGTTGAAGTTTTTTGTTTGGGCAGATAGGATCACTGTCAAGAGGGTCACTGGAAAGAGTCCATTTGAGTTGGTATATGGGACTCAGGCCCTACTACCTCTTCATATGCAACTATCTTCATATCAGTTTATGCAACAGCTAGAAGATCAAGAGGTAGGTCCTTATGATGCTCGCATTAACCAGATTGTTGAGCTTGATGAAGAGAGGAGGGCATCCCACCAGAGGCATGTAAAGTTCAGAGAGAAACTGAAGAAGTTATTTGACAAGAAGGTCACTCCTAGAGCTTTCAATGTTGGAGATCTTGTGCTGCTATGGGATAGCAAGACATGAGGATAAGGGAAAGCATGGCAAGTTTGACTCATTATGGATGGGCCCTTACTCCATTGATATTAGGATTGGTGAGCATACCTTCTTCTTGAAGGACTTAGATGGTGAATTGCTTGAGCTTCCTGTTAATGGTAGGCATTTGAAGCATTTCTTGGATTGATTCCCCTAAATCAAGGAAAAAATCTTGTGTACAGTGTATAGTTTGTTGTTTGTTCCTGTCTTTTGTGTTTTTACTCGTTCTGGTCCTCGGTGACCTGTTTTTGCTGGTTTCTCTGTTTGTTTTTGGGAGATGGCTCTGTTTCTCTACTCTGCAAGATGACTCCATTGCCCAATGGATATTTTTGGCACTTGGTCTACCTTTGTTCTTGTGGCACTCACAGGGAGTGCCCATCCCTGAGTCAGAGCTGATGTTGGTGCTCAAAATAGTCTCGCCCCAGTTTTCCTTTGAAAATCTATCGATTTACGGCCTCTGTCACTTTCTTTTTCCCCGTGTTGTGCCTGGTTAATCTTTGTTGCCATTTTTAATTTGTTCCTGGGTCGTAGATCACTTATGGGTCCATGGTTTTCTCCTTGTTTCTTTGTTCCTCTAGAAAAGGTCTGTAATTTGGGTCTCCCATTCTCTGTTCATCTAAAAACTCAGGTTCTCCCATATTTTCCATTCTCCATGGTCGGGATTTGTCTTCCTTGTCATTTCTACCCTAAATACTTGAAGAAAAATGAATGGATGTATCTCTGAGAAACATATTTGAGCCTTGTAACATTTCTAAATTCTCTGTCCTTGGAGAAATTTTCATTTTCGGGCTCAAATGATCATTTTTCTGTATTTTATGGTTTGACGGGTGTTTCTCCCAGTCAAATTTACATCCTTGCATCGACAGGGGACGTGGCACCTTTTGGTTGGACGTGCTCGGCTGGGTACTTCAAAAATTTCTATGAAAACCTCAACTTAAAGATTTGTCCACGTGGAGGAACAACGCTCGTTTGAGGATCTACTTTTTGGTTTGGCCTTGGAGTAGTGTTGGGAGGACACGTGGAGGTTTTGCTGCTTTTCCTGGACTTAGAAAATTTTTATGTAGCTGGTATAGTTTGGAGGACGTGGTGAGCTCGCGCTCAGGGACACGTGGCGAGCCCATGAAGACACGTGGAGGAACCACGCATGTTTGGGCACCAGCCCTTGAGTTTCATTTTAAAGAAGCGCCAGGAGGACACGTGGAGGCCTCCGCTCACTTTGCATTTTTCTTAGACTTTTCAATGGCCAAAGGAGACTGCCTCAGAGCATGACATGTGTGCACCTTCCGCTGAGCTTCAAGCATTCAGAACAAATTTTCAGGCCAGGACATGTGGCAAGCCCGCGCTCGTTCAAGGTATCAAATTTTTGGGACCATCTCAAGGTGCGCCATGGTGACACGTGGCAGTTTGAAAAGTCAAAGGGCGGGGAGGTGACCATCAGGGGAAACTTGGATTTTTTGCCTCTTGACATGCAAATGACTTAAAACATCAAAATGGCCTGCAAGCCCGATAAAGGAAAGGTCAAAGCTTGCTCTAGTCAACGGCAGAGGTGCAGACTCTTGGGGGAAATTTGGAAAATTTTCCTTTTGGGAGAAAAGAGTTAAACATCAAAATGGAAGTGCAATTCCCTATGAGGGAAATAGTCAATATTTTTCCCCGGTCATTTGGCGGAAGGGCAGAGCTGCAGGGAAAATTTGGAAAATTTTCCCTTTTCCAAAAAGGAGGTAAAATGGTAAAATTTGGTCGCGGTTCCATTGGGGCCCACCTTAGGACACGTGTCAGGCTCATTTCCCGAGGGCGGAGATACGGAACAAAATGTGAATTTTTTCCATTTTCCCAAAAGTTGTAAAAAGTCAAAGGAAGCCCCTGGGTCTATTTTTAAGTTTTAATCTTCCATGTGGACAGCCCAAATTCAAAGTAGAGATCAACGGTAGC
This sequence comes from Taxus chinensis, assembly GCA_019776745.2. Lineage (NCBI taxonomy): Eukaryota > Viridiplantae > Streptophyta > Pinopsida > Cupressales > Taxaceae > Taxus > Taxus chinensis. The sequence goes on from CM034148.1 coordinate 628,076,836, forward strand.
TGAGAGTCTGAATCTGATTTTCCCCCCATTTTACTGAAACACGTCTGGAAGTGCGAGTCTTCATGATTTCTTGGTATTTCCTACATGCCAAGAAGAGAGGGAAGTTAATGTTGATATCTGAGTTTGGTGGGAAGATCTGGAAGACGTCTTTCACCATTAAAATGGTCTGACTATCGTGCTCGATCAGATTTTCCATTTTTCTTCTCCCGAGCATGCAAGGAGCCAGATTTGATAGATTAGGGGTGGAAGTGGTTGGAAAATTGAAGAAAGAGTGATCTACCAAAGGAAGGAGTTGAATGCGGGAGATATTCGATGAGATCTACCCCCCTTGAGCACCTGGTGACTTTTTGCAGATCTGATTCTAAGAATCGTGATCGTGATCATGGCAAGCATTGGTAGCACTCAAGGTCTGGATTTTGGAGGGGAAAAGGGGTCCCTGTTGTAAATGTTATAAATGGCACAAATTTTTCGTGCAAATGGTTGGAGTGTTAGGGGTCAGGACTGAATTTTCTAATAGAAAAATCTTGATAGAGCCCATCATTTTGAGAAGCCGTTTGAGAAGCTTGTATATCTATTTTGTATTAAATCTGATCATGTCAAGGTGGTTGCAAGTGTACAGCCATTGACAAGCTCTGAGACTGTTCTAGAAACTTTCCCCTGCCGATAGATTTAATCAAATTTGAGTTATTATGTGTTGTCTTGAGCAAAATGTGTTTGTTTTATTTCTAAATGTATAAGAGTAGTTTTTCTTGTTTCTGTTGCAATCTTGTATTAAAATCTGATTCAATCACACAAGCCTCAATCCTTGTGAAAGTTTAGTGGCATCTACAATTTCATTTCTCAAAAGAGCTTTCATCTGGGATTGGAATAAACGATTTAAAATCACTTTTCTTTCATTTGTTGATAGAGATTATCTGTAAGCCTCTGGGTGTACCTTAGGCGTGATTTGACTCAGATCTTGATGCTTTGTTGGATTTTCTAACTCGAGCCTTTGTGATAGAATCTCAAATATTGTGTGAAAGAGTGCTAATCTGGGCCTCCATTAAAGCACATATTCTAGTTAAAGAAACATTTTAGCTATTTGTGGCATTCTGTTGGTTTAACCTTCCATTTTGTAAGATTCCTCAAGGATCTGGTGAATCAAGTTCATCCTGCCCCACCTCCCACCAAAAATTTATTCAAAAACAACCAATCCTACCCGTACTACCCCTTTTTGTCATGTGTGTATACAAATGCATAATCCCCATTACCAAAACATGCAAGAGCAATCAGGGTCCCAAATGTCTTTAGTAACCTTTGCCTTGTTGTGAAAATATCTCCATGATCTAGAAGTGACAACTCGTGAGAGTCAGATTTGGTGTGTTGATCATATTTTCCCAAGGTCTTCTCTATAAAATTTATGCAAAAGAAGGATTTATCATTGTTCTTCAATAATAGAGGTTACAAAATAGGTTCTCTTACCTTGGTTGAAAGGCACAACCTAAAATAGTTAGGATCATATCACATCCTTTTAAGGTGCTACCCACTCCTTTCAAAACCTGAGTGCTAACAAGTCAGATAGATTGCTTCCCCAACTACAAAACGACATACATGATTATCAATCTACCTATGAGTGTCCTGTCAAAATCCATGATGCTTCTCGGTCTTTAAAGGAGATTAAATTTGGGTACCAACAAACTCCACATCAGATAATCTCAAATCCTGCCCTCTTGGGGCAGGTTCCTGAATCAATACTTTGCCTCATCTCTTCCATCATGACCCGCCTCTTTCCATGGCTGCACCACACTCTCCGTACTCTTAGAAGTGTTGGTTATGCTGCACCAATCATTCCTCGTTGTTTAGATAGATACTTTGCATATCTCAGTTTCTGTGGCAGCCTATGTGTCACAATCATCTAATAATATCATGCCTTCACCGCTAATGATATATAAAAACTTAGGGAAATAGTCCCTGGAGGCCCCATCTACCCAGCTCCCTATGATGTAGCTAGTGCACCACTCTCATACTCCGCAGCTAGTATGGGTATGAGATATCCAAATATCACTTTGTAGGCATCGCACTGCCTCCTATAGTTTTCCCTTTGTTGCCTATCATCATCCCTCTCCTAGCATAGGACTAAATCCTCTTGTCGTGCTACCTCACACTCCTGGCTAGTGGTTTCCCTCTCCAAACAGGCCAAATCACGCTCGACGCGTACTCGAGCTATCTCCATATCTCCTCTATCATCCCCATGATTGCCTCCCAAAACCTCATCCTCCTCCTCTGCCATCTCCTCATCCTCATCACCTCCACCCTCTGCCCCCTCTTATATTGCGTGGGCCGCCCATGTCTAGTCATTCAATCTAAAAATCCACCCCTAACCCCCACATCATTGTCATGATCCCATAGTGCCCCCACATCCTCCAATGGGTCCATTGTGCTAGGGATAGGTATATCTCTTTGTGTCTTGTCACACCTATATGTAATCATATCTCAAGGCACCGTATGTAGAACTCCAAAAAGTCATCAAACTCTGTCAAAGTGAATAGCCTCCATCATTTTAGGCCAAAGACCCTGCACCCACCTTGTGTATCTCATCCTCACTAACTATGCATCCACTCCAGGCCAATCATGGAAGTCGCGGTATGGACGTCATCTCACATGCTATATCTCTAGCTCCAAAAATCTATCTCCGTACCAATCGACATCCCCGTCCCCTCTCTCACCATGAGCTTGATTTAATCACCATCTCATAAACCCTACCGCCAACTCAATGTGGTCACCTATAACCCATGGGAGCCCTAGTGGCCCGATCATTATAATGTGCTCATATGCCCAGCAATTAAGTAGGAACCCTACTATAATCTTATCTTCTCCTCAATCTATACATCGACATCTCATAATACACCTATACTAGCAACTTTGTCCTAAACGATAATATTTTTTGATGATCAACAATGTCAGCCGCTACCCCTACCAATGTCCATGGAAATCTAGTACCCCCTGAATATGGGAGTGCATAGTTGGATATGGCCATCATCACCAAACAAATCATTTTTTTACTCTCCGCAACCCTCGCATATATACTCTCTATATAGAATGCCTCGGATGTAAACCTAATATGTGGGGCATCAAATCCAAACATTCATGTAAAATTCTCCAATATGCTATCTATTCTAATAATTTGTACTGGCTCCCCTTATATAAGAAGCCTCAAAATCCTATATACATCCTCTAGGGTGACAGTCATCTCTCCCGTCCCGAACCAAAATGTGCCTGTACACACATCCCATATGTCTACCAATGCAATCATCAAACCAAAGTCTCTTGAAATCTACTGGTAATGTCGGAAACCACCCAATCCAACCACAACCATGTGATCCCACTCACCATCTGTGACATCCCCTCTCATCTGATCAAAGAGGAAAGACACCCTGTCTCGCAAATATAAGGTCTCTCAGGCCTACAAAATCAATTAAACATACAAATATCATACATCTCATCCTCAAAAATACAAAATCAAACAAATCTACCTATTTTACCCCTGGTCGACACCTTTTAGGCTTGGTCGACAATAATCGTCCCAAGTTGCTGGTGACAGTCCCTTGTGTCGAGCTCAAAATTTGAAAAAATGTAAAAAATTGAAGAAAAACATCACAAATACTTCAAAAAAAACTAGGGTTTAGGCACTTACCATCATGTGGGTCCTCTAGTGCTTCTTCACTTCTCCCTTGGCCTTTATTTCTCTTAATTTCTCACTTTCTCTTCTTAACTTAGATTTCTTGATCATCACTTTGTAGCATGCAAATGAGCTTAATCAGCCGACTCATGGAATTATATAACCCACCGACCCAGGTCACCACTGACCCCCTTTGAGACACCACTATTTATTCCCTGGTCACCACCAACCCTTTGTGGTCGTTGTCAACTCGACCTTATTTTTTCACCATTTTCCCTTTTTCATCGTTTCCCCATTAAATCATCTTTGTTTCCATTTTATTTCTAGTGTGTCACCCATAACACACTATTCCTTGTCATATTCGGCTTTTGTTATCATCATGTATTTATGGCCATCTTCGTGTCCTTTGTTGGGGCACCATTTTTGTCTTCATCTTTGTCTACCCTAGATGAATTTTACGCTTGATTCCTTGTGTATGAAGGATTTCGCATTATTATGTTCGCATTTCATTGCGCATGATGTTCACCTTTGACCTGTTGGTCCCACTTCCTAAGCATCCATTTTGAGTGGATTCCCATTGGATTCCCCTCATCTCGTAGTGATTTTCATTGACTCAAAAGTCCGTAGGACATTACTATCATCTCCATTGAGGTCATACTTTATTCCCTACCAAAGTGACTCCTAAAATCACCGCCACGTTTTAATCCTTATTTTTGCTTGAATCCTTCTTTCCTAGGGCATCATGCCTCATCCTCTCTTTTACCCATCCTTTCTTGTTTTCCCTTCCCATCCATCTCTTTCAAACTAGTGTTCAATTCCCCTTCGTGTCACCAATTCCTAGTTTTAGGGGGAGCACCTTATCAATTAACCCTTTTCTCATCAATTACCTTTCCCATCTCTTCTTATTTTTGTCTCGCAATTACAAAAGGGGTAGAATGTAGACACTTTTTTTTGGAACCCTCATTCCTTCACATCGCGTTCACCCCTCACCCTCGCCTAGCACGCTCATTTCCCTCCTATTTTCAAATTACCCTCTTTCCCTCCTAAATTGATATTGTCTCCCCCCCACATCCTATTTATCCTAATATCCTCCATAATTCTTATTTTCCCATATTTTAATTCTCATTATTTTCCTGACCCTTAATCAACCCTAAATTCACTTAATTATCCTAACCATGTCCTAATCCCCCCATTTAATACTCACATGGGATTCCCATGCCCCCTCATCATTTCCTTTATTAATACCCTTCCCTAGGATTCCCTCCACCCATTCACCCCTTTCCTAAGATTCCTTACACCTCCCATAACCCATTAAACACCCCTTTCATGCGTGCATCACTAAAAAGATCCCATTAGTTGTTGCATTTCCAATTCCACCCATTTTTATCCTATTCTCTCTCACCCATTATGGTCTTAACATCTCTTGGAAGACTGTCCATCCCAGTCACCGACAACTGACTCGGGTCGTCGTCAACCCTGCCCTATCTTATTTAAACACGCTCACCCCTCTTCCCAAAGGGCTGAAATATTTTGAATCTCATGTGTTCTCTGTGATTGCTACTTCTTGCATTCACCCTTGGAGATTTTTCCATTAGTTAGATCATTTTTTTATCCCTTTCCATGCCATTGAGAAATCTTAGAGTATAGTGGATATTGTTCGGGGATATCGTTTGTGCATTATTTTGTTTTGTCTTACAGGTTTACATGTATTCATGGAGCTTTTTCTTTCCCTTCATCCATCTTTAGTCATCCTTGAATCCAGTTATCCATCCCATCCTTTTGAATAGATCCCACATCAATTCCAGTCGTCGTCGACCTATACCCCTTGCCTATCAAACCTAATTTTTTTGCATCCTATCCACCATGTTGTGCATGCCACTCACCCTTCTACATCCTAGACCTTTTATCGAGTACCCCATCTTCTACGTCAATACCTCAGAACTAGTACTTGCCTCAGTTTCTGCATCCTTCTATACACTCTAAATTGATTGTCATCGACCGTGTTTTTTTTACCTCGGTTCATCGTCAACCTGCTCTTTATCCACTTCTTATCTGTTTCTTTCTACATCCACTTACTTCCTTTGGTTCCCACATCAGTTCTTGTAATCTTGCATTAGCATTCTAGTTCTAATTTTGTGTAGTTTCAGATCATCTTTGCTTCGGTCATCGTTAACTGTGCCATCGAATCTTGGGTCACCATCGACCATGCCATCTATTCTCGAGTCTCCATCGACTGTGCCATCTACTCTTGGGTCACCATCAACCCCCTCTTGTTTGTTCATATTTATAGCATTTATATTATCAGTTTATCATATCCCTATTTCAGATTTTGTTATTTGTATATCCTTACCTATTATTGATTATCCTTTTTTTTATTATTACGTGGGCTGACATCCTTTCGAGGAATTTTTTGCTTCTTGAAAGTGACTTCATCAAGAAGCCCACCATATCCATCACTAAACCTTTTTCGTGTTTAGTATTCATTGTTGTGAAGGTTATTGATTCACAACAAGGAGGATCTACTTTTGTGTGACCATACCTTCTTCATTATCATTCACATCAGGAGGTACCTAAACCCTCACATATTCTTGAGGTTTCTTGTTTTCTCATTTATTTTCACTAATCTGAAATAGGAAGTGCAAAATCTTGTCAAACACATAAATCAATAGAAAGGAGAAAAGGGTTAATGATGCTCTCAATATATGTTCTTACTTGGATGTCATCTCTAGAATAAGGTTTTATTTTTCAGATATAGTTTCAGAACAACAATTGCTTTGTGATTTATACCAAGAAACTTGTTTGGAACAATCCAATTGACATGTACAATCATGATTTACTAATTATTCCTTAGAATCAGTTGGTATTATGAGGTACCAAGAAAGAATTTATTTTTTTGTTCTAAGAAATTTTCATGAGCAAGTGATAAACGAATTCCATGAGGATCCCATATTCACACACCATGGGGTCTTAGAGATGACTCATGAGCTTAAAAGATTCTATTTTAGGCATAGAATGAGGAATTAAATAGGTTAGTTTAAACACCCCAAAATCACATACTTGTTTCCATCTTATCCTAATTCATATCCCCATATGATTGATTAATCACATTAATTAATCATCCACCCCTTAGAATTAATTAAATTAGTTCCTAATCACCACCTTAGCTAAGTTAATTATCATTTATTAAATAAATGGTTAATTAATTGTCTTGCACATTGTAGCTAATTAGATTAGTTACTTAATTATGAAAATACACCTATTTTCCTAGTTAACTACCACTTAGGTTCCACTTGGACTCCACTTCCCTATTCCAATTAACCCCACTTCTAGAATCCTAGAAAGGTGGGGAAATAAACTTGCACGTACAGCCACCTTCCCAGATGTAACTTCAACCAACCAAATGTCCATTCCCCCTTCAAATTTGTAACTGCACATGCCAAGTCTACTTGTTATTTAATTTGATTACAATTATGACCTGAAGCTTAGTCAAATTCTGATCTATTTTTCATGGCCGCACCCTCAGCTATAAAATGTTGGTCATTCCTTTGTAAACTCATCCTTTGAAATTCATAAGCAAGTGCAACAAATTCCTGCTCTTTTTTTGTTTGAATCCTCGAGAAATCAAGCTCGTAGCATTGTCAAATCCACATTTGGAGGTCGCATTCAATAGCACCCACAATCTATTATTTACAAGGTTACATGATCTCAAAATATTCTTACATCCTTATCATTGAGGTTTGCAAGGAAGAACTGGTTGGAAGGTTTTCTTATGTATTTTGCTTGTCTTTCATTTTAGTTATATTTTATGTTCTTACAATCTGACACACCTGTTGGTTGAAGGGGAAATGGACATTTGGTTGGCATAAGTTACATTTAGGAAGGTGGTTGTGCGTGCAAGTCTCATACTTCAAGACTTATAAGATATTTTCATTCCCTCCTTTGACTTGGACATTGTCCACCTAAGTCTCGTACATCGAGACTATTTGAGTCTTTTGTGTCCCTCCTTTAACTTGGATTTCATCCACCCAAGTCTCATAAATCGGGACTACTTCAATCATAGATACATTGAAAATCCTTCTAGCTACTCCTTTGACTTGGATCTTGTCCACCTAAGTCTCATACTTTAGGACTTATCAAATATTTTTATCCCCTTATTTGACTTGTATCTCGTATGCCCAAGTCTCATATCTCAAGACTCATCGAATCATTTGACTCACCTCGTTGACTTGAATCTCGCCTGCCAAAGTCTTGTAAATCAGGACCATTCCACTTTCATAAACATGGAACTTTCTCCCAATGAGTCCATTGCAAAATCTCATCCTCAAATTTTTGAAAAATTAAAAAGCATAAAAAGATAATAAAAATTCATATCTAACCCATTATTAAAGTACTATTTGAACATAAAAAATGTAGAAGCAAAAACATCTTCTTAGACGGGTTCTCTCCACACTAGGGGAGGTCGATTGCACGGTCAACACATCATTAACATCTATTCACACTCTTCACCTCTCAAAACATAGGTTTAACTTGTTCCTGTTTGTGCATTTTGTGTCTCATATTTGTTATGGTTTTTACCATTTAAGATATTTTTACCTATAGTTTTGTCTCAAATATTACTGAAGGAAAATCCTCCTTTCAAACAAGCTCTCTCTTTAACATAAAGCACAAAATTCTTTACCCACTCCTTTTTGACCGCCCATTTTAGTCTATGGTGTTGAACCCTTGCATCCTACTAGTCACATGCAGGTTGAGACTCGGGGGGAAAATTGTTCCTTCCTAATAAGCACAATATAAAACATACAAGGATAAATTCAATATTAATTATACAAAAAAATATAAATCAACCATCTACACCTTTCTGTCCTTCATAATGTCTTTGATGATGAGCCCATTACTTCTTACCAGTAGTATGAGACTGAGGAACAAAGGAATATGTCCTTACTCTGCCTACTTTTTTTCTTTGGTGTTGATCCCTTGTCTCTTCCTGGTGGTATGAGGAAAGATGGAGGAGATCCCTTTCAAATAAAAAACAAACAAAAATAATCAACCAACAAATAAAACCTTTACAATCAAAAGTGATTGATACCATATACATCCCAAGAAGTAATTTTGTTTCTCATGTTTAAGAGAGACAACAATTCCTTCAATCAAATCTTTTCCAATCAGTAGGCCATCAATAGATATTAGTCTAGTCAAAACACTATAAATTGGAATCATATTGGAATTGGTTAAATAATATTTACTGGAGAATCTGTTATATTTTTCTTCACATGGATCATTATTACACCTTATGTATTAGCATCCATCATCTTTATTTTCACTATTCACCATTAACCTAGTTCTCTCACGTCCTTCTTGGCTCTCAGTGATGAGCCCTCACATGTTCCTAGTTGTGTGGATTCACGAGTGGAGTAAGACATCCTATCATTACATAATCTACATTCCATTCCAATGGAATGAAATGATTACAATTTTTTGAACATGAATTTAGACTATTGCACACTTATACCAAGTCAAAAAAACATTTTAAAATGTTAAAAAATACAAAAAAACTTTCAAATATGTTTCTTAAAAATACCAAAAAACATTTAAATATGTTCACAAAAATAAAAAACATTCAAATATGTTTAAAAAAAACTGAAAAATAAAGTATAAAATTGTTCCAAAATAAAAAAAATAGTATAAAACTGAAAAATAAGCAAAACATACAAAAAAACTTTCAAATATGTTTCTTAAAAATACCAAAAACATTTAAATATGTTCACAAAAATAAAAAACATTCAAATATGTTTAAAAAAACTGAAAAAAAAAAGTATAAAATTGTTCCAAAATCCAAAAATAGTATAAAACTGAAAAATAAGCAAAACATTCAAAAAATGTTTGACCAAATTTCAGCAACTAACTATTTAACAATATCGTCATTTAACGAAGCTCCTCATGATCATTCTAGATCATCTTTTAATAATCACTTTTCTTTCCTGTGGTGTATATCTATGCTCGAGGTAAATCAATCATATACCTTTTCACAATATAAATTAACTTGGGGAACACTTGGATTTCACATTTTAATCCAATACATATCACACTTCAATGGGATCCGACAAGAGTCTCTTTTGGAGTATCTAAGCATCACTTCACTCTATTCAGCTCGTTCCAATCCTCTCATTTTCTAAGATATCACTCGGGGGAATTCATATCTGTCTAGTTCTTCAATTTGGAACACATTCAGGATTTTCATTAGATGTTGTTATTGCATAAGTTGTGTTGTATTATTGCAGTTTGTCAACATTGTGATGATGATTTTTTCTTCTATTAGTTTGTTAATTTTTTTGTACTTTGTTTACCTTTGTTTTAGAAAAATTACAAGAAACTTCTCTAGCATATTATTTCATATATAACATTGGTGTGGTTCCTTGCTATTCATATTGTGTTTGTTTGTACATTCTTGTTTCACGTCTTGATGTCACTTACACGTGTTTTGTTTTCATCCTGGTTTATTAAATAATCCATGAATTAGTCTTCCTTTTTGCTATGTATTCATGTTTGTTTACATTTCTTTGTATTTTTTTTCAAAATTTTCTAAAGAATTTTTTAAAACCATCAAAAAATCAAAAATACACAAAACAATAAAAAAATCATAAAAATTCGAACAAACATTCACTTCTCATAAAAATCCTACAATCGGAAAAGCCATTAAAGTGTATATTTCAACATTTCAACACAATTTTGAATAAATTCCTACTTTTAATATCTACTACCCTAGTGATCATTCCAATCTTATAACTATCACTGCACTTTCTTCCCTTTGCACGGTTCCTAATTTTTCTTGGGGCAAGTTACACAATTTTTTTTTCTTCATGATATAACTTTTCCTAGGGAAACTTCTCTCAGATCAATTTGAAAAACAGATCCAAAAAGAGTTTCTTTTGGAGGATCTAAGCATCACTCCGCTCTTCAAGTTTGATCCTATTCCCATGCACATTTCATAAGTTTAGTGTTTAGGTCGCATTTTTATCTGCTTACTTGTCATTGTGGCACACATTAGGGGCATAGTTGATTGTCTTCTTTTTCAAAGTTGTGTTCCATTATTAATGTTTTACTTTTTAGCACCAATTACCCATAGTAGTGTGATAACATCTTGGCTTCCTTTATAGCCCTAATGCTTGCACCTAACTTTGCGGTGTATGTTGGGTCTATGTTGTCATTTTTATGTTTTCTTTTCTGTGTGTGTGTGTGTTTGTTTACGCACATTTGGGTTACCCATCACTATTCTTTGATAATCATGGTCATAATTCTATGGTGCAACATAAAATAAATTTTTCTCGTATATTCACACTCTCTAAATGACATTCATGTTACGATCACAATTCCTTCCCATCCTTGTTCCAAATTCCTTGTCTTCTTCCTATCAAGTAGTTGTCCACCACTTTACTACATCACCCACCCACTTAAGGGGGAATTCCCTTATTATCCTACTTGATGGGGCATCTAAATGATTCACCGGGGAAAATCTAAACATCTATCATGTCTTCACTACTTCCTTCTACTGGCTAAGCTTGCATGCGTCTACTATCGTTTAAAATGTTATTACTTTGCGATAGCACTTAAAAGAGGGGAAAATGTAGACACCCCAAAATACCCCAATTACATGTTCCCAGTATTATCCCGATTCCCATTCTGTCATTCATCCCCTCATGATTGATAAACCACATTTAATTAATTCAATTACCTTCACCCCTTAGGATTAATTAAATTAGTTCCTACACACACCATCTCAGCTAAATTAATTAACATTTTTTAAATAAATGGTTAGTTAATTATCTTGTACATTATAGATAATTAAATTAGTTACTTAATTAGGAAAATGCACCTATTTTCCTAGTCAACTACCACTTAGATTCCTTTTGAACTCCACTTCCACATTCCAGTCAACTCCACTTGGACTCCACTTCTAGATTCCTAGAAAGGTGGGGGAAATAGAGTTATACGTGCAATCACCTTTCTAGATGTAACTTATGCCAACCAAATTTCCATTACCTCTTCAAAGATACAATTGTTACATGCCAAGTATACTTTCTATTCCAAGTAATTACAACTATTAACCTGGAACCTTAGTCAAACTCATCGTAACCAACTTCCAACCACTACTCACCTTTAACTATAAAGGATGTAAGCTTACTCCTTTGCAAATCATCCTTGAAAATTCATAAGTGCAAGAAAAGTTTTGCTCAACTTTGTTGTTCCAATATCTGCTTGTTGGACACTATATCCAAGCCAAATATGTGTTTGTAGACATTGTCAACTCTCACATTTGGAGGTCACTTTCAAGAGCATCTGCAAAATCACATAATATATAAAGGTTTCACAAGCTCAAAAGCTTCTTACAACCTTATCATTGAGGTTTGCAAGGAAGAAATGACTAGAAGGTTTGCTTATGTATTTTTCTTGTCTTTGATTTTAGTTATATTTTTTTTGCATACACTAATCTAACTCTCCTTCTCATCCTATATCAAACACAATGAATTAAAATGTAGTAAAACTACACACAATAACCCACAATAATAACATGGAGTTAAAGTACAATAGAATGAAAATAAAAGGAAGATTTGATCTAGAATGAGATATTTATTAAAGTATGAAACATACACAATTTATTACACCCACAATACAAGGAATTAATGCATTTGTAAAACTAAAAACCAAATATCTAGGAAATCATGAAGCTCAATTCTCAAAAGAGAAAAGTAACCTTGATTTCAGGGAGGAACCATTTTACAATATTTCCAGGGGAATATTTATAGAAATGGGTAGAATATATGGGAGAAGAAAGAAAGGGATAAGAGAATAAATAATATGATGGGATATTCTTTATTTTCTTGTCCATTTTCTCCCATACTAGCATTAAAACCTATAAAAATAATGTCAAACTAAAAATATCCACTCAAACCTACCTCCAAGCATATTATAGGATTTTTTTTGGTACAATGATTATCCATTACCATTAAATCATGGTTGATAATGACACGGAACAAAACCTATCTATAAAAATCTTTCAAGAGTTTACATATAAATATGATTTTCATGATTTTCGTGACTTCATTTGAAAGATAGGCCAAAAGATCAAGATCTGAATAAAAAATGTCATGAAACTTGTAGAAAATATGGTTTTTAACTTCAGATGCATTTTCACAACTTTTTGAAATAGGGACACGTGTCATGCTCTAATTGGTTGGTCGAGATTTTAAATGGTGTTGATAGGACTTTCAAACTTATTTTGCATCTTGCATAAAAAAATATAAAAAAAGGTTTTTAGTTCTAGAAGTCCGATTAACACTAAAGAGTGTTGATAGGACTTTCAAAATTAATTTGCACGTTACAATTTTCATGTAAAATACAAAGATAAATTAATTTGGAAAATTCATATTCACACTAGAGATTGTCGATAGGACTTTCCAACTCAATTTGCATTTTACATGTAAAATGCAAAAGTGTTTTTTAAGTTGGAAAAGTGTTATTAACATTAGAGAGTGTTGATAGGAATCCTCAACTCCATTTTTATTTTCCATGTAAGATGCAATAATGCTTTTAAGTTGGAAAAAGTACTATTAACACTAGAGATTGTGCATATGACTTTCCAACTCCATTTATATTTTGCACGTGAAATGTAAAATTACTTTTTAAGTTGGAAAATTCTTATTAACACTAGAGAGTGTTGATAAGACTGTCTAACTCCATTTGCATTTTCCACATGAAATGCAAAAATGCTTTTAATTTAGAAAATTCTCATTAAAATTAGAGAGTGTTGATAGGAATTTCCAACTCCATTTGTGTTTTGCATGTGAAATGAAGAAATGCTTTTAAGTTGGAAAAAATCTACTTACACTAGAGAGTGTTAAAAGGGACTTATTAACTTTACAAGTTACCCTTGCTGGGAGGGCCGTTTTAATTTTTTTTTACAAATTCTTTGCCCTTCCATTCCAAATTTTTTTACTTTAAGAATTTTTCCTTATCATACAAATTTAATTTCGGGTTTCTAATTATGTTTCATCTACAAATTGAGAAAGTATTCTGAACTCCAAAGTTTGAAATTCAGACTTCAGAAGTTCTTAGTTCTGAAAACTCGGAGTTTTATTGTTTTCTTGTGAAAATACTTCAAAGAAGTTTTGAAGTCTGAAAGTCCAAAGTTCCAAATTTTTGAAACTTCGGGGTTTTCGGGGTTTCAGACTTTCAATGTGCATTTTCAGGAATTTCAAGCAAGAAGTTCTGAAATCCGAAAGTCTAAAGTAACGAAATTTTGGAACTTCGGGGTTTTCAGGTTTCAGACATCAAGAGTCTGTTGCATAAAAAAATAGATGTGCGTGAAATTTATCGTTCATACTTCTGAAGAATTTATTGTTCAATGAACTCACACATGTCAGCCCTTAAGCATTAATTTTTTGGTTTACCTATATAAATCTTGATTTTTACCTGTCATTTTCAGCCTGGCAATTCACTCTGACACACTGATTTTTACTGAAACCCTCGTCGTACTTCCAAGGCATCTTTTTTTAAGGTAATTTTTTAGGTTTTCTTCATTTTTGGGTTAGGATTGACATTTGGGGTCTTGTTTTGTTATTTTTTCCTGTTATCTTTTTGGTTTTTTGTTTCTTCATTGTTTTGCAATCATGTTGTTTATCTTAATCATGGCTTCTACCATTGTGTTTCACTCATTCTCAACTCTCCTTGGCCTAGAAAATGTGGTTTGTACTCAACATCACAAGCTTCATACCTTGTAGGCATCAAATTCCTCTGTACCCTCAGATCATTGAAGAAGTCGTCGTTTTGTGGAAGTTGAAGATTTTTGGAGTTCATATTACAGGCTTCAGAAACTTGGAGTTTTCGGGGTTTATCAATTTCAGAAATTGAAATCCAAAATCTTTGCAGTTTCGGAGATAAAAACTTTGGAAGTGTATGCTTCGGGTCTTTGGGAGTGCAAGGGTTCAGGGTTTTAGAACTTTTCAGTTTAAGATTTCGGAGATAGATAACTTCGGACTTCAAAGCTTTTCACCTTCAAACCTTATTCGGCTTCAGGTTTTAAAAGTTTGAGTTTTCTGACCTTTTGATCTTCGAGTTTTCACGGATCTTCAAACTTCGGAAGTCTCTATTTTTTGACATTTAGTGATTTAAGAGTTTGGATATTTCTTGACTATCCCTTAGGGATAGCTTTCAATTTCAAAATTTTGTACTTCAAGTTTTTGAAATTCTGAGAGGTTTTAAGGATTTCATTCAAGTTCCGAAATCTGAATTTCTTGTGAACCAATGTCTACTTCTTCTTTGAAGGGAAAAGAAAAGATTACATAAACTTATTTGGGAGTATCTCCTCCCACCTGTTTATCTTCATATGTGGGAAAAATATCAGGGACACCAATCTTGGGGCACATAGATATGGTCAAATTTTGGCAAAGAGTGAATACTCCTAATAAGAAGCCTTAGATGCAATCTATCTACGACAATTCGCTTCCTCTTGTCATTTCCTTTCCTGCATCTATGCAGTGTCCAAAATTTTTACTAGTTGCAGATTCACACTTTATCAAATACACTCGAATGGTAAAAGAAGGTTATGGTAATGTTCTAATTAGGTTGGACAGTGACTTCTTTAAAGATTTGTTTAAGCTTCTTAATGTGGAAGAAAATGCTACAATTTCCCCTGAGTCTGCGATTGAACATTGGGATGTAGAATATGAAGTTTGCGCAAAGGTCATGATCAAGAGTTACTTATTTAAAGCTAAAGGTACCACAACCAAACTTCTTAAGACAATTCCCCATTCAGACTTCATCCAAGAAGTCAATGATATCATTTGTCCTATTGAGTAGGGTGTTGGGTCTCACCTCAACAAGGGGAGTTTCAGGATTGGATGTTTCTTTCCATAGTTACCATTAAGAAAAACAATGAATTTATCCAGTGGGCTGAGTATATCAGTAGCTCTATATGTTTCCAATTGGGAGATGTACTGAATTCAAAGAAATTTTTCATGACCTCTTTTCTCATCTATGTAGCAGCTACAATGGGGGGAATATTCGGGTTTGAATCTGAAAGGGGGTTAGGAGAAACTCCCATATATATGACTTCTACCCTCAACTCACCATGGAAGAAGGATCCAAGAACTTCAAAAGATTAAATGACACTTTCTTTGTTGTTATTTTGTATCATTTCGATAAGGACTTGTATAATCAAAGAATTTTCAATGAGGCTTTTAGAGAAGTACGAGAATGGGGGAATTTATGTACAATTTTCTACATTCACTTATATATGAATACCCGGATTCTCATGTGCTCTAAACAAGTTTCCAAGATGTCCTAAGTAACAAGTGGTTATTACTGGAGTTGGTTCATCAATTGCTATATTATCACAAAAATCCAAATTAGTGGCACAAGGCAGGTGTTCAATTTCCCATTACTATAGGGAGATATACCTGTGCCAGCATTTATAAAGCTAAGAATGTGGAAGGAGAAATGTCTCAAGTCACTCTAAATACTTTTCATCTAAGAACTAATTTTTATTATTGGGGTAAGTTCAGTGAGACAGGGCTGGACAGAACACATGTCCCCCAATTAGAGGACATTTGGATTTATTGTCGAGACAAAACTATTGTAAGGCAGAGAGATTTTGAAATATTAAATTTGAGCGAACTAATATGCTTTGGCATTGCATATGTTCTTGAAGGGTTAGAGGGTGATGAGTAGGTACTTGATCCTTCCAAAAAAAGGGATAATAATTCCAATCAACCTTTTCTTTGGATTGATTGGTACAAAGAAGAATGTAACAATACAAAGGAAAGGGTGGGGCCCATTTTAAGGAGAACAAATGACTGGCTGACAACTTTTGGAATCTCACCAAAAACATCATATCAACCTACAGAGACATGTCATCATGTACCCTCAAGGGGTAAAGTTCAACCCACAGGACCACTACGAATCCACAAAAAAATTCATTTGTTGTAGGAGGTTCATCTTCTACAAAGGATTCCACTGCCAAGATGAAATCTCCTAGGTTGCAAGTTTCTGAAGTAATTGATTTGAGCACTGCTCTAGTTGTATCTCAGGTATTTTCACTTTCTCTTCCTCCTTCCCTACCATCTTCACCACCTTCAAATCCACTTTTCCCCACATCTGTCACTTTTCCTCTAATATCATCTTCTGTTTCTTCCTTCCCTATATATTCCATCCCTTCCTCTTCCATGGCTCAAGTATTCTCTTCTCTCCCTACACTCTCAGTAGGAGAGATAATAGGATTTCCATTTTCCACTCCTCTTCCTCCTCATTTCCTTTCCATTTCTATGGCTCCTGAAGCTATTCTTTCCATCACACCTTCCATTTTCACTACATCGCTTCCACCTTCCATAACTACCACTAGTGCCATTGTATTGTCGAGTGCCCCAAGTTTTACTGTAACCATGCCATTGATGTCGTCTACACCATCACTTGCTATGCCCGAAAGGTTACATCTTTAAACTCCCAAACAAAATAAAAAGGTTCCTATTGTCGATGTGATTGACTTAAGTGTTTTAGATACTATTCCCAAAAGGCAAGCCAAGAGACCTACAATTGTTTCCAATCTATCGGTAGATCTATCAGGGGAAAGATTTGTAAAAATAGCTACCCTTGCCACAGGGAAAACAAAATAAAATATCATAGCGGTGAATTATAAAATCTCTTAGTTTGCATTGGGAAAGGCTACTCACGAAGGATCCAAATAGGATGTATAGGTAGCTCTTGGAAATTTATTGGAGAAATATGACAAGGAAAAAGTGACGAAGGATGAGTGTAAAGGGAAAGTTAAGCAGCTCACTGCTCTTCTCACTAAAATTACAGTCAATATAAGTTACAACTGCTCTTACTGTTTCTTCAAGCTTCAACGATACATCATATCATGTAGTGGAGACAATAGGCCAGAAAGGAAGATCAATTAGTTCATGGATGAAATGCCTGAATCAAGAAGTTGATCCACTGATCAAAACATATGTTGAATTGTACAATGATTTATATGCTGAGAAAGTTTTTGTGATGAAATTGGATGAGATTCTCTTCGAGGATAATAATAATTTGGATCTTAATTTGAATACTTGGAAAGAAATCAGAGATGTTAATTCATATATACTCCTACAAGAGGGTGTGGTTGATGATGTCTCCAATTTATTTGAGTTTTAGAAGGCCATGGAGTTCAAACCACATGTGTTGCAGGATATGATAAAGAAATTGGATGAGAAATTATTTTAAGTAATGGATGGATTGAATGAAATTTCAGAAGAGTTTGATAATATCCACTATAATTTTATCAATAAGATTGTTGATGCCCTTCTTGTCGATCAAATTGTGGAGAGTTTCAAAAGTTTGGTTAAAGAAGATGAGGATGTAACAAATACCTTCAGCATTGAATCCATTTATAAGTTGGTTTCATACCAAGATTTTATAAGTCAGCTGAAAAAAGCTGTGAACAAGGTGAAGAGATTACCAACCAAAGTTTATAGGTAAGTTGAGACTGCGGATGTGGTAAACCAATATGAATGACTAGAAGAAGAGGAGGTTCAGGGAATTATCAAGCATTTTACTAAGTACAAGAACAATATGGTCATGTGGGAAAAGAATGAAGAAGAACCATAACAAGGAAAGGATGTTGCCTGTCCTAGCTAGGCTTGGCAGCCATTGATGGACAACCCCAAGCTCAGAGCTTGTCAAAGTTATAGGGTTGACTTGGTCAAACCTATGTAACTTATTTTGATATTTTTTGGGAGGTTTTTCCCTAAGACTTTAATGCACTCTATTTTAGTAATTAATTAGTTAGGGTGGAGCTGTAATGGCTCAACCTTGATCTACAAATATTTAGATGCATTATGTTATTATGGGGACTTTTGGATCTTTTGTTAATTACTCTTCAATATTGGAAGAGTTTGAGAACAAACTTTGAGCCTTTTAATAATATTCAAAACAATGTTTTTCCATCAAATGTCGGGTATATTGTGTTATTTGTTGATTTATCTATCGTTTGTGGGTGTTTAGTTCCTTGGATATGATAGATTAATTTGCCTTTAGATCAGTTATCTTGTTTTAATCTCTGTGGGACATGATATAAACTCTCTATGTTTCAGTTTTGGAATAATTTATTTCCTTTCTGTTACTGAAGTGTTATATTCAGTCAAAATAATGGTTGAAAGGATTATAGGAGATGTGCATGTCATAAGTTGTTTTTTGATATTAATTGTGCAAGTAAAGTGGATCTTTCTGTTCAATTTATGCTTGGTGCATCACCTTTTCAAGTTATTATTTGTTTAAATTCTCTCACCTTTATCCCAATAATATAGTAGATTAGTTTATTTTCAAGTGTTGTAGCCTTGCACATTGATCATAAATCAAGTGCACTAACTTTCAAAGGAAGTTGGCCTTCTCTGGAGGTACATCACAAGGCAACAAGGTCCCACACGTTGGGGATGTTCCAACATTTCATGGGATCACGTAGAAACTCAATGGGTGTGTGATTTGCATGACAACAGGACTTTCCAACTGCATTTACATTTTTCATGTGAAATGAATAAATGCATTTAAGTTGTAAAATTCCTAGTAATACTAAACAATAGACCTAAGCAGGAATTTGATATCTTGGAGAAAATTTTCACGTTGACTTGTAAATTTCTTGGAAAGCCTAAAATTCTACTATAGTATAATGTTTTCATGCTTGGTTTTAAAAAAAATGCAAGTTCCTCCTGGTGTTTGAATAGTATACCAAATGAACTATTCCATGTAAATTCTTGAAATCTTCGGAAAACAAGAAAATGACTAGTTGCTCAAAATGAAATATGGTGTTCAATTTAGTGATTCCAAGGGGGAATTTTCCTGTTAAACGTATAAATTAATGGCCTTTACATCTATTGGGAACATGATTTAGCCTTTAAAAAAGTTAAGACTCTATATTTTGGAGTTCAGAAACCTCTTAAACTTGGAGCTTACTTCTTTGAAAACCTTTAAAATGGTTTTTGTTTGAATATTTAAAGGTGTCAACTATGAGCAACCTTTATTTTTCATGTTTTCTCTCAACTTTTCTACTGCAATGGGTAGATTAGTGATATCATAGAGTGGTTTTTCTAAGAACCAACTTTCTCAGAAGGTTTTGCCTCAAGGATCCAAGTACCCACACCTTGGGAGACATTCTCATTGTTTTTTTTTTTGACACCAAATTTCTCTTAGTGATCTTAGGATGCACATTTTTAATAACCAATAATTAGTACTTGAATTTTTTCTTCTCATGCCACAACACACTACATTTTTTAGATCACTCTTATTTATGACTGCTTAACCATTTGGCAAGTTGTGTTCAATCATTTCAGTTGCATTCTCGTGCAATATTTCCTTTCATGCATTCTTCTATTTGTTTAAGAACCTCTGGGGGTTTATTTTTATCCTAAACAATATCCCATTCCACCATGCACTTGAACTTATTCCACATTTATTCTTAAGAAACAAAAAGTTTTTACTGGTAGCCACTGATCAATTAATGCTTTTAGTCACTCCTACAACACATGAACTTCGAGACAAACCTTGGAAATTGTCGTCATTTCTTGAGTGGTTGCATAAGTTAATTCTTATATCCGATGAAAGGCAAGATGATGATAAAAGTACTCATTGTTAGAGGATCCAACTATAAAATAAAGTTCTACATTCAATTCCTAATCTAGGATCCCAAATTTTCAACAATAAGTAAAAATCCTCCACCCTTCTCTGACAGACCATGATCCCTCTCTTTTCTTCTTCCTCCCTTGATAAATAATAAAGCATGTTCTATCATCTAGGCTCTTATCCATTTTAGAAAATTTCAGCCCATCTTTTGGGCTCTTTTTCTTATGGCTTGTAGTGGTTCTTCTTCTCTCTGTTTATCGGCCCTCAATGCTAGGAAGTGTAATATTTCTAAGGTCTATATTGTAAATTAATATATTTGTGCATATTTTAAACATCAATTCAGTTTTGTGTCTTATATCTTCCCTTCTTATTTCTTAATCCATCTTGCCTTCTATTTATATGTGATAAATGTGTGTGTGTATTATATTTTCATTTATTTTTAATATTCTTATTCCCAAACATGTGGCAAAAGAATATCCATGTTTCTCTCTTGGTGCATCTCCTTCCCCTTTTATGTTGTTTCCTTTTCTTTTTTCCCATGCATATGTTAGAATAGGTAGATTAGTGATAGTGTTAAGTACAAAATTAGAAGAGAACTAGCTCTCTCTGAAGGTTTGCTTCACTGCGTGGGTCCCACACTTGTGAAACAATCCCATGTTGTGGTTAAGAACTCATTTTTCACATTAAAAAAATTTCAACCTCCAACACAACCCAAAGGTTTCTTCCAGTAGGTAACTTTACTATATCCCAAGTTTTATCCTTATCTAGAGACTTAATCTCCTCCTGCATGCATTTCTTAAAAAACACCTTTTTTTGGATGCAAAATATTCCCACACTATCTTAGGATCATCACCATCATTTACTAAAAGTGAAAATGTAGAACAAAATTCATTTAGAATCTAACTTATTGGTGTTTTTTTGTACTTATTATGATCTCCTATAAAAATGGGGTTTTAGGTTCTACATATTCCTCTAGCACCTCTTCTTCATCAAAGAATTCATATGCAGATATAGTCTCTTTAGACTCTAATTCACCATACATTCTTCTTGTATCTTCTTTTAGATGCTCCTTTAGATGTTTCATCTCTTCTCCATTGCACGCATCCTCTTATGCAAGAATCCTCTTCAATTATATGAATACTACATTATGTCTATAGAAAATATTATCTATTTTGAGATTCTATAGCTTGTACCCTTTCACACCATTTCCATATCCAATGAAGATTAACTTCTCATCATTAAATTCAAGTGTTATCCTCTTTTTTGTTGAAATATGAACACATGCATCACAACTAAAAACTCTTATGTTTCTAAGGAATGGTTTTTACTAATCCAAGCTTCCAATGAAGTCATATTTTATAATGTCGATGGTGGTGAGTGATTCATCAAGAAGCAAGAAATAATAACTACTTCATCCCAATACTTATACTCTAAACATGCAATGTTAAAACATACTCAAGGCTTTATCCATCAACACCCTATTCATCCACACCATAACTCCATTTTCTTAGGTGTGTATGGACTTGTATTTTTTTCCTTAAATTTGACATTACTTGTTGAATTACACAAGTTTCCTTGAGTATAATTTTACCTCAATTTCCATTTGAAATACGTTTTATCTTCTTCTCCTAGTTTTTAACAAGAACTTTGAACTCCTTAAATTTATTGAAAACTTAAAATTTCTTGTAGAGAAAGAATATTTATGTCTTCTTGGAAAATTCATCTAGGAATGACATGTAGTACACATTCTCTAAAAATTATGATACCTTCATTAACTTGAACACATAAATATGTATAACTTGCAAGATCCCCTTTGCGTGCGTAGTGCTTGTGGAAAACTTGAATTTTCTCTATTGTACATACCCATAATGCTCACAAAATTTAAACTCCAATCGACCCTCATTAATTCTATTCACCATTCCTTTAGATTGTATTGTTTGTAACCCTTTCTTTCCCATTTGACCTAACCTCTCATGTCATAGAATTATCTTATCTAATGTAAGTATGTTATTTTACTCATGTACCTTAATGGCCTCAAGAATAATAGTATTGTTACAAACACTAATAATTCTACTCGAATTCAATATAAACAAGTTTGTAGTGTGCACCCCTCTTGATAGGAATGTTACTTCACACACCATTTTAGAACCATCTAATGGGAACGAAACCTACACTCTAACATCATACATCTTACTAACCAAAATTGAATTTCTCACAATACCTGATATGTGAAAAAAATCCAAGGAGAGTCTTGATTCTCACATTTTATTACATTATCTTTACACTTCTTCAACAGAATATAGTGAGCAGAATCATCTCCTAAAAATACATTACCACCATCATAGTCCTCATATTCCCATAACTAGTTCCTATGAGAAGTCATATGGTGGGATGCTTTAGAGTTGACCAACCAAGTATTGTACATACCACATATTTTAAACATGCACACTAAAATCTACTAAGGACACATCTCCATTTTCATCATTAGATCTATTTTCTCTTGAGGATGAAGTGTCTCATAGTTTACTCTTGTCCACCTTCACTATGCAATCTTTCTTAAAATACCCTATTTTTTCCATAGTTCCAATACTTTTTAAAAGAAAGTCTCTCTACAAGCCTTATATCTGCCTTTAGACTTCACACACTTATCCCCTATTCTCTACTTTCCTTTATCCTACACTCTCTCCTGCACCAAAAATACATCATCTTGGTGATCTTCAACAAATTTGCACCTCACTTCTTTTGATAATAAGGCCACAATGATCTCATCCATATTTATCTTAGATGAGGCACTAGTGATTTTCGTCACTATATTATCCTAAGAGTGTGGAAAAGAGATTAGAATTTTAATACACATATCTTCATCATCCATCTTTATATCCACAAAATAACTAACTTAGAAAATTGAAAGCATTTAAGTGCTCTATAACTGAGTTAACATCATTAATTCTCAAGGAATATATATTCCTTCATATAAGTATTTTTATTACCAAATATTTAGCACGATATAATGTTCCTAACCAATCCCATAGTCCATTTGTTATATTTACATCATGTGCATTCAATAAAATTGAATATGATAAAAATGGTCCAATAGAGCTTCTAGTATTTCTATCAATATAATCACATTCCCCTTTCTTTAACCCCGAAGGTATGGTTTATGACAAAGACCCACTGATCTATATCTATTAAGAGATCCTTTGTATTGACCTTCCTTAACTCAAAGTTTTTTATTGACCTTTTCAATATCTTTTCTAGTGCTTCTAAGCATATATTACTTGCACAAGACTTTCAATAGCACATGGACATACTCCAAGTCTACTTACCTATTACGAATTTACCCTTTAGACCTTGTGAAGCTTATAAACCTAGCTCTAATACCATATGTTGAGAAAATTGTCCCTTAACCCAACCAAGATATTATAGATTTGTTATCCCAATAAGCTTGTAAAGGATATAAAATATTTTATAACATCTAAATAGCACAAAGGAATGTCACACAAGATATAACCATGAGTTTATCCTAGGAAAACCCTTTCAAGTAAAAACAATAAGAAAAAAAATGTTTCTTATTATATTAACTTTGAACCCCATCTTACAAATACAACAAAATCTGAATAATACTTTTTTTATACAAGAATCTATGAAAAAACATGGTGCAACTACAATACTTTTCTTATGCTTTTTCCTAGGGGATAAAAATTCTATAAAAAAAACCCTAATGAAAATTCATGGTAGAAACCCTAGGCAAAAGCATTACCATAAACCCTAGGGGGGAAAATTGTAACAAAAAACCCAAAAAAAAAAACATCTTAGTAGAAACCCTAAGCAAACACCCTAGGCAAAAAATCTAGGTAAAAACTATAGCTGCAATCTTAGGCAAAACCCTACACATAAATTGTAGCATAAAATTTAGGCAAAAACCCTAGGCACAAAACCTAGGAAAAAATTGTTGCAAAAAGTCTAGCTAGAAAGCATAAGAAAAAAACCCTAGAAAAAATTCTAAGTAAAATCTCTTGGAAAATTGTAACATAAACCCTAGGCAAAAATGTAGCAAAAGTACAGGAAAAAAACACTCCTGAAAATTTTAGAAAAAAATCTTATCAAAAAACCAATTAAGTCCTTATGTATTTAATTGTTTTTATTTAATTTTCCTTATTTAAGACGTATAATTTACATATTCTTTTTTTTTAATATCAGGGTACTGAAAAAATAAAAATTAAACCCCTTACCTATCACCGTATTTTTTAAAAGGGAATTGCATAATGTGGAAGTGTAGCCAATATATCCTTTGTAGAGTCATCAAAAAATATATAGAAGAGGACTACCACATCCCTTAGGAGACTCTTCAATAAATTGCATGTCAAAAAGAAAAAAGAACTACAACACTAGTTAAGTGCCTTGTCTATCAATTGCAGATTCAAAATCATTTGAGTACCATACCCTTTAACTGCCTCGATAGTCTACAAGTGGAAGGATAGTTCGACTTCTATGTATAGCAATTTTCAAACTATATTTTGTATTACTTAATATTAATTATTTTTTTGATACAATTTTTTAAGTTTTATTAACAAGTTTGCTACATATGTGGGACTATGTAGTGATGAGATGGAACAATGCAATACAACCCATCTAGCATCATCTACTCCACACGAATCATGAAGGTAAACCTTTTTTTATTTTATCATATTTGCAATCATTTTATTTAGCTTAATTTTTTTAATTATCAGTTTTTAGCCTTATCATTTAATTGCATATCCTTTTTCTTTTGAGCATGCATTGCAACCTCATCGATCACATGTTTGTAAAGAGAGATGGTTTCATTTATGACAAGTTGCTCCCTAAAAAATTGATGGGGATGAAAATCCTCCTTTTGAATCAACCATCTCACCTCACATTAGACATTGAAAGTTGGGAACTCTTCAAGTCAAACCATATGCAAATGATAAGATGGCCATTTTACAAGATGTCGCAGGAAAATAAGTGTTACTTTAATTTGTTTTATAGTTTTTTTCAATAAATTAAATTTCTTAATTTCTCTACATTATAATAATTTTTTTAGAATTACTTAAATAAGTTTATCGTATTTTAGATATTTAATATTCAGAGCTAAGAAATTGTTTCAAGAAAATTGTCCTCTTAAATTCAAATACTTATAGGTTGAGCATAAAAAATAATTGATTATTGTATTTCAAATAGAGTTTGGCAGAGCCCACTATAATATAGTGATTATCGAAACATTAGCAACATAAGCACTCAAGCGAATGAGAAGAAATTTATGGGTAAGACTGCATAATTATTTCAAATAATCTATTTTTATATTTATAGGTTGAAAATAATTTCTTGAATATTTATTTATAGGATAATTACAAAGAAAATATGAAAAGGAGCGGTGAAGTCTCTAACCTCTCGGTATAAACATAGTTTCATGGGATTAATTATGTGATGAGTGGCTCAAGAAAAGTAAATATTGAATTGTGGCTAAGTTTTTAAAAATTAATCTTGGCATCTAAATAAATTTATTTACTTATATTGCTTGGTTAATAAATTGTAACTGTGTAAATTAACGAAGGGGTTGAAAGTAGCCAAGATAAAGCCCACAAAGCTTGACTATGTCAAGAGGATTTAACGACTCATTACTTGGGCCAAATGAGTGTAGAGAGGACTGCACACAACTTTGTAAGTTTATTTAAATACGCTAGTTTATAATTTTGATTAAGACCCAATATAACACTTGCATTTTATTGTAGGAGAAGCGATATGATAATAAGGCTAGAAAGAAAGTGTGGGAGTAGATGAAATCTCTTTGATGAAACACCAAAGCATTAATCGAGTGGGTTCATTCTAAGGATTTTGTACCCATAAGACATTATTCACGTTTTAGTTGAAAAACATTAGTATCAAACTATTTAACTTCCAATTTTTAATTAGTTATTTAACAAATAATAACTTCAAATTCTTAAATAATTACTATAGGTCAATAAACCATGTCTTATAGTTGATGGTATTGATTTTGAAAATGATGGTGATGATTTTTACTAGATTAGGCATTAAATGCATGGATTGGAAATATAAATGAGTTGATAGATAATGATCATTTAATTTTCATGAGATTATTACAACAATATTATGGTAAATAATGATCATGGCGAACACTATAAAGAACTTTGTATACGTAGTTTTTTGTTTATATTTTGGAAAAGGATAGGACATGAATTTCACTCCCTCCATTTTTTTTAATTTCTAAAGAAAAAGGTTTTTGCTAAACTAAAATAATATAATTATCAAAACCTCTTAAAATTAGGAATATAAAGTTTATATGCCTAACTACCATAGGAAAGGCTAGTGCGATTAAAAAAACAACCCATAGGTCATTACAGGCAATAAGGATCAAGATCTTCACTAGGGCTAGAAACTACAAACACATTTACCACCATCATGCACTTCATCCTCCGTAATTAGAGAAATAAGGTACTCTGTCATCTTGGATTCTTCAAGGCTTGAGAAAATAATTTTGAGCTTAGGATGAAAATTTTCCTATTGAACAATTATGATTAGCATGATCATGTGTATCCTTATCAATGAAAATTTTGGCCTTGCCACCACATGAAAGAGGGGTCACCAAATTTAATTTGAGTTCATGGGAGTTTAGACCGGCACCTAGATTGGAAAAGAGATTGGTGGCGAGATTTCCTTCCCTTCTTATGTGGATAGTTTTTTGAATAGAAATGTTCCCAAGTAGATATTTGTGCAATCATCTATAACCATAGAAAGTTGTCAAATCCCATTTTTATCTTTTCGAAAAGTATCCGAAATGATTTTTGAATCCCCTTCTATATTAATATTGATCTGGTTATCTAGGGACATCTTCAAACCTCTACACAATATTTAGCTTCATCAAAATTATTAGTGCACTTTCTCGATGCTTCACTATAGTCGAGAAGAAGAGAGCCTTTATCATTCCTAAAATGCCCCCATCTCCAACCCATCCTAGATTCCCCTTCACTAGACCATTGAATTTTAGTTTGATGGCCACACCAAGAGGGTGTGACCAACTATTCTTTGCAGCAAACTTGAGTGTGTTGTCGGGGACCTCGTAAAGGATACTTTTCCAATGAGGGATAATTTCAAAGTCTTTTGTGGTGATCTTTCCATCTTTTTAAGGTCTAGTGAGAATAATCTCATTGATTAAGCTTAGGAAAATAGAGAGAACGAGTATTTCATTTATAGCCTCGCATTTAAAATTTCTTATATTTTTCTCAAGCTAGATGTTCCAACAAGTTGTAATAGGAATAGAGTTCCAAATTTGTAACATAGGAGGAGATTTAATATTAGAGTATCAACCCTAAATCATGCCTTTAATTTTTGTGGAAAAAAATCTAAAGATGAAACCCATGTATTAGGGAGCTCTAGATTTGAAAAGCGGTGGTGTAGTAAATCATGAGATTTTGTTGTTTTTCCTCATACAAAAAACAAAAGACACATTTCAAAGTTCCTTAAAAACCTCTTTTTCTTGAATTTTTCTAAGTGTGAATCTTATCCCAAAATACAGTCCAAATGAACAATTTTGCCTTAAAATTGGCAATCAGAAACATAGTTTGAGGGAAAAGGATCTTTGATTTGTAAGTCTAAAGCTATAATTACTTTGTAGGTGACCTTCACATTATAATTATCGTACTTATAACCCATCCATACCAACTTGTCATCATGGATTGAAAAATGAAAAGGTTTGATCATAGTTAAAAGAGTTTCTATTCTCTTCCTACAAATGTGCAATGATAAGAATATATTTCCATCCATTTGTATTTTCATTGAAATAATATTTTACTAGATTTCCAATCCTCCTTTCATGTTAATCTTGAAAATTATGAAATTGATCCAAGCTATTCAAAGGTAAATATTTAATCCAAACTTCTGGCCAAATTGTAGGTTTGTTCCCTCCACATTCAATTTGAGAAGGTGACAGATAAAAACTAAAGCTTTTATTATCAATTTTCATTTATAAAAACCATTTAGGTGCTCATTAAACCTTTTTTATCATCCATTCATCAATCTACACGTGTTTATTATCTTTAAAGCATTATTACTTCATAATAACACTTTAAAGAGGGGTAAAGGTAGACACAATAAAATATTGCATTACGCATTTTAAACCTCTGAAATCACCCTGTAACTACTACATAGTAATTATGGCCATTTTCAACCACTTTTGATATATCTCATTATTTTATGACCTTTAATGACATTTTACGACATTGTCTTGAATACACTTCTATCATTCCTATCACTCACACCTGGTCTCGAATAATTGAATATTCATACTATAAACCTTTTTACACTTATATCTCATTCCTATGATTAATTAATTAATTAATCTTATAACTCTTACTATTCATCCCTTATCCCATTAGCTAATTTTATTAGCTATTTTCATATTAAAATAATTAAATAAATCCTACACATATCTATTTCCACCTCACCTCTTATCCACCTTCACTTCACTAATTAACATCTCAAGTTAACTAGAGCAGAACAAATCAATTAAAGATAAAATCATTAAATATGTGCAAGAGGAAAAGTTTAGATTAAATCAAATCATGCTTTCGAGTTAATCTAAATGTATCTCATAAAGCATGGTATTCCAAAAATAGGCCAGGATCAAATCTCCCCAAAGCTAAAACTCACTTTTCTATATGTGAATAGGAAAAAAAAGTAATCCATGCCCAATTGGGCATTGCTCAATAAATAAAGCAAATCTCCCCAAAGATAAAAACTCGCGTCACTTTTTTTGGGTGAATAGAACAAAATACATGAATTTAATATTTCAATGCAAAAGTTAAAAAATATTCAAAATGCATGCCACCTTTTCCAACTCAATGATAACTCACTCAATCAAGCTCAAAATAGTAGTTTATCTTGTCAATCAAATTGGAAACTCAAACAAATATCTCTAGTCATAATTTAATTAGCTTTAGATTAGAAAAATCAATCACATAAATCAAGGATTTGGGATTCTCTTCCCTCATCTATAAATAAACACTCATTCCTCTCCATTTATCATCTCTAGATGCTTAAGAATTTGCATCCTTATTGTGTTGAATTGTCAATCAATTTTACACACCATTACATTATCCATTTGATCAAAAAAATTCTAATCAATTTAATCATCAATCATTTGCATTTCTCGTAGCTTAAATCCACTACCATTCGGAATATTTATTTGAGCATCCACATCCAATTGGTCATTGAGATTCAACAAGCTTAGATGCTTCTTTCCAAGCTTCAGTCAATATCATCTGAGGTTGCAATGAGGTACGAAGGAAGGATCAGGTTTGCACTTTTGTGTTGTTTTTTCCCTTATTGTGTAGTATTTCTTTGTATACATTTTTGGCATTCCTAGTTGAACACCCACATCATTTCTTATTTATTTTTATCAATCTAACTTTTTTTCATGTTTTTTTTCTTGTTTAAAGGACTATTGACCAAATTTCAGGACATTTCATGGAGTAGATTGTGAGAAGTTTCAAAAAAACTAGTCATTTTGGTTGTGATCTAACATTTTTGTGCAAGTACAGGTGATCTACGCTTCCATGACATCATTTGGGCTAGCGTAGCACGTAATTTATGCTAGCATCACGATATTTGTTTACGTCACACAACATGCACTAGTATGTGTTTGCATGTGCATCTCCATAATTAAACCTTGTGTTTTTGTTATATATGTGTTACTATTTTATACTAACTTGGTTTGTTGTGCAGATATGTTTCTACATTCTAATCCTTGTGTCAGTGTGATTAAAAGTGCATTTCCATTTCGTATTCAGTGTGCATTTTTGTTTCTGATATTATTCAAATATGCCTTTTCATGTCATCATCTTCATTCTCTTCATGTAAACAACATGTGCATTTATGTTATCTTACATACGCTAACGTTTCTCATTTTTAACTCTATAGTTGTAAGTTTACATTCTTCATATTGTGTTTCATGTGCTATAATTATGTTAAGTGTGTTTACTGTATCTATTAGGTTTGTTTCACTATAACAAGGTGTGTGCATTGTCTTAGGTGTATTTTTGTCTTAACTATATTTTTGTTACATTGTTTACAACTTAATTTAAGTTTTCAGATTTTAACTAATTCTTTGTTTATTATTTTTATGTTCCTTTCCTGATTATATCCTACAAGTTTATGCAAAAAAACAAAATCTAATTCATTTATTAATCATTTTTTCTAACCAAGATACATCATTCTCTAATGTTTTTCTTTCATTTTTTACATTTCCTGAAACTGACTTTTATTTATTTATTTATTTTTCTAAAAACATTTACTACAACTTTATCTCAATTTTTTACCATTTCCCAAGGGTTTTTGGGTATTAAACAACCAAAAACAAAGTTTTGGCCCCCTTCACATGATATATCTTATTCTAATATTTCAACAATATAAAGTAGACCTCAAACAGGAGTAATGAGAAAAAAGTTATGCCTTCTGCAAGGTACCCCTATCAAAATTGAAATTTAAAGTATTTCATTTCACTTCATTTTCAGTTTCTAATCTAACTCTTTTCTTATTAACATTTTCTAATCAATTTTTCTTATTTTCCATGTCTTTCCTTCATTTCTAACATCTATATTTCCTTATAATCAAAATTGTGTATGCTCTTCTCTCGCACCCTTTTTGGGTGATCTTGAGAATCAAAAACATATTGATTTTCTTCATAGTCTAATCTAGCTCAAATCTAACTCATTTTCTAAGTTTTTAATTTTTCACAACCAAGCCATGCATATGCTCTTCTCTTGTACCCTTTGGGTGAACTTGAGAATCAGAAATGGTTAAAGTTTCTTTTCTTGTTTTTAGCTAACTTGTTTTTTGCAGGAATAAAGAGATTGCAATAAAAGTGAGAAGCAGAAATCAAGAAACAAACTACTAACACATTTATATATAGGTTTCCTTGGTCAAAGAAAACTAAAACTTGCTAAAAAAATTTGCTAAAATTTAGGTATAATTTCATTTATACTTGTTCAATTACGCAATTATTTTACACATTTCAAAGTTGGAAAGAACCTTGTCTTATAACCATTCATACTTGTATTTACACGTAGCAGTGATGTGGATTTCATCACCACTTACCTACACCAGTGGTGTGGACTTCACTACCATGCACCAACTCATACTACATTGCATTCACTTGAGACCTAGTCTCAAAATAACATTCAAAACTTTCCTCGCCTCTATCCCCCACTTACAGGTGAAGTTGTCATGATTGGGGTTACTGTGAGTATATGCCTAAAATAGATGTAACAACAAAGTCTGTGGAATCATCCCTATAAATATTAGGGATAAATAAGGACACCATTCACATTTCATTCCCTCATTACCCTACCATCTAGTCATGAAACCCATCATTAGAGTGGTGATTCACTCCTTTAAGAGGGCTAGTGATTAGGTGAGATCTCTTTCAGTATTCTAAGGGTTCTCCATACCACTTTTGTCCCCATACAAATTTGGTATATAAGACTAGGATATATCAGAAAGATGCATCTTTTTGGAGTGATAAGAGTCTTCCATCCACCCATTTCACGACATTCTTGATTGTTGCATTTTCATAAAAACATTACATTCCCGAACGGATTTTCTTCCTATAAAGCCAAAACAATCTAAATCATATCATTATTGTTTTTTATTTGAAAACACTCTGT
Organism: Taxus chinensis; assembly: GCA_019776745.2. Lineage (NCBI taxonomy): Eukaryota > Viridiplantae > Streptophyta > Pinopsida > Cupressales > Taxaceae > Taxus > Taxus chinensis. The sequence continues at coordinate 628,108,840 of CM034148.1, forward strand.
TTATAGACCAAGAACAGTTTACACTTGTTAGTTTCTCCAAAAAAATTATAATTTGTGTTCCACAACACAATCTAGTTGAAAAGTTGTGTTCAAACCAATCCAATCCTATATCAAGATTTAAGAATAGACCAATCCAAAACAAGTCCTAAATTTCTTACATAGTATTTGATCAGCAAACCAATCCAAAACAATCCAAATCCCAATCTACTTAAATCAAAATTGTGTTTTATCCAATCTGAATCATAATCTTATTCCTTTGGATACACAAATCCAAATCAATTAAAATTTGGTCCAATCCAATCCAAAGAATCCAATCAAACCACGTATGTAATAATCCAATCAAGATCCTTTGGACTCAAATCAAATCCAAATTTGAATCACATAAAATCAAACCAAATCAAAGCCTTATCCTTTGGATACTCAAATCTAAGTTTAAGCAAATCAGTCTAATCAAACTCTAAAATCAATCTTTTTAATCAAATCAAAATATTATACTTTAAATACAAAAAATCCAAAGTTAAGTAAATCCAATCGGTCCTAACCAGACTCTAAAATAGAATCAATCCAATCAAAGCCAAATCAATTTAAATTTCAATCAAAGTCTTATCCTTTAGATACACACATCCAAATCTAAAAAAATCCAAGTCAGTCCAACCAGACTCTAAAATCAATTCAAATCAAATCAAAAAGTCCTATACTTTGGATACCTACATCCAAATCTAAGAAAATCCAAATCAGTCCAACCAGACTCTAAAATCACATCAATCCCAACCAAATCAAATCAAAATCAAAATATCAATCTATTTGATCTAAAACAGAGTCTCTTCTTCCTTGTAATTGAACATCAAATCAAGCACCCCTTGAGCTCAGATGTGGACATACAAAAATCAAAAAACATGTCATTCAAATGACACATCGAATGGAGCTTTATTAAAAACTTCATGAGATGTCAAAAGAACTTTTTTCATATGGCTTCCAAAGTCAAGCTAAATAAAAATTCTTCAATCGAAACAAAAAAAAATTGTAAATGGGATCACTGATTCTTGTCATGTCCAAAATGTTTAAAACCACCAATCAAACAAATCAATCAATCAACCAATCATAATCTCTAGTAAAGAAACTACTCCATGTGAAGTCAAATGAAGACAATTCACACCTCTCGGAGAAAGTTTTTCTAGTGTACTCCATCAATTAGCAAATGCTAATATGGTAACCTATCCAATCACAAGACCCTTCATAGTAGGGGCAACCAAAACCTATGTGGTATAAAGAATCAAAATATTGTGAATACCATTCATATCAATGGACACCATATGGATCATTGTTCGAGGCTCCGTCATTATATCCAAGATTTAATTGATAATTGAGATATTGAAATTGAAAACAAATATAATACCAAAATGCCAAACAAGAAATTGAAATTGTTTCAGGACCCCTTTCTAACTCATGGTACAAATAAAAAATCTAAAGACAAGGGTCAGTCATCAAACAATGTTGAGTTTGATTAATATCATTTCATTGCTAGATACCTATGTTTAACACCCCTAGTTGTGCTTGTAACAACATGAAAAAAATAGGTTTGGACATTGAAAATCATTCCTTCCATATCATAACACCTCAAACAACTAATCCTAAATCTATTGTTGTTCCACAAAAGTCATCAAATGCAAAATCTTCATCTGATTGTTATGACATTATCAAACAATTAGAGAAGACATCTACACAAATATCTCTCATGGAGTTACTCCAAAATTCACCTACACTTCAAGACATCCTTACTAACGCACACCATGATGCACATGTTCCTAAGGATATCAATACACAACAATTTCAAGTTTTAATCGCAAATACTTTTGTCAAACAATCCAATCTTATCATTTGGTCCTCCCGACCTTTTGAATCTTAACATCATAAATACCAATTTCTTATACATTAAAGCATTCATCACTAATCATAAAATCAAAAGAGTGCTTATAAACAACAGAGCAACATTGAATATTTTCTCTATGAAACTGTTAAAATGCCTTGGATGCCCATCTACAGATCAATCCTTTTCTCTCTGCATCATTCCATTCATAGATGAAAACCACATTGACGCTAAGATCCTTTTAAAACTCCAACCATCTACATATTCTACTCCACCTACGCTGGAAATCATTGACAAAGGTATTGGAGAATATGAACTCCAAAATGCTCTCCACATGGAAAATTACCTTTATCCACACATAGCCTCTTTGATTCTATCCAATACAATCCTATTCATTAAGGACCTTTCCATCCACACTGTTGACTTGGACCTTGTCCACCCAAGTTCCATAAATCAGGACCAATCAAATCACATAACCATGGACCTCTTCCAAAATGATGAGTCCATTGCAAACCCTAATCCAAAAAAAATAAAAAAAATCAAAAAGTGAAAAAAGAAAAAATATATATCTCCCATAACCAACACCTTATCAAAGCGCTATTTGAAAATAAAAAATGAAAAGCAAAAACCACCTATACTTGGCTACTCTCCACACTGGGGGAGGTTGTTTGTATAGTCATCTCATCTACAAATAGTTCTAAACATTTCGTCCATTGGAAAATATCTCAATCATAACATCATCATATTTTCACACTCTTCTACCTATAATAACACAGAGTTAATAATGGTTCCTATTAGGTATTGTGTATCTCATCCCTATTATGGTTTCTCCCATTTCAGATAATTTTACCTATGGTCTTGTCTAGAAGCTTCCTAATGGCAAAATCCTCCTTTCAAAGAAGCTCTCTCCTTAACAAAGAAAGCATTAAACTTATTTACCCGGATATTTTGTCTTCCCATCTCAAGTCTAAGGTGATGAGCCCTTGCATCCTACTAGTCGTATGGGGCTGAGATTTGGGGGAAAATGTTCCTTCCCTACAACCACATATCAAAAAAAGGAAAAAAAATCAATCAAACATGCAAATCATTACACCTTTCATCCTTCGTATATTTTAGTGATGAGCCTCACAGTGCTTCTTATTGGTAGTGTGAGACTGGGAAAGGAGGAAAGGTATCCTTACTCACCTACATTTTTTCTTTGGTGTTGAGCCCTTTCCTCTTACTGGTGGCATGGGACCAAATATAGGGGGTCATTTCAAATAAAAAGAAAAAAAACAAAAAAAGAAAGCCTTGACGAATATGAGTCAAAAGTGCTTAATCATAAAAAATCCCAAAAAATCAATTTAGTTTCTCATGTTAAGAGAGAAAACCATCCCTTCAACCAGATCTTGCCAATAAGTAGGCCACCTACCGGTCTAAGTCTAGTCAAAATCTATAAAGTAAAATCATCTTGGAATCAGTAAGATAATCTTACTTAGAGATGTGTCACATTTTCCCAAATGGACCATTGTTAACCTCGTATCTTTGCATCCATCATCTTCATTTGCACATCACTATCTCATTTGTCTTACGTCCTTCTTGGCTCTCAATGTTGAGCCCTCGCATCTTACTAGTTGTGTGGAGTCAAGGGTGGAGTCATACATCCTATCACTATATCATCTACAATGTATTCTACCAATGGAATGAAATGTTTACAATTGTTTGAACATGAGTTCAGATAGTGCACCCTTTACCAAGTCAAAAATCTAAAAAAAAATCAAATAATTACAAAAATTCTTAAAAATCCAAAATCCAAAACAACAAATATTTTTATCCAAAAATCAAAACATCTAAAATCTATCAAAAATAAAAAAAAATCAGACAAAACATTGTCCACAAAATACTAAACATCCACACAGCTACCAAACATCACACAAACACTAAAGTATTATTCCAAACAATACTAAAAACATCAAAATAACAATCTACAAAACATATCTAGACATATGCAAACAAATTAAATCATCTCAAAAATCACAAAACATTTGACTTTTATCCTTGGTGTCCATTCCAAATATCCTACAACAATCAAAATATCCTCAAATCAAAACCCTTGCGTGTATCCTTGCTTGGGGAAATCTCAGCTCTTTGTTCTCTTCCTTGCATGTATCCTTGTTTGGAGGAAATGACCCAATCAAATCAATCTTCAATCCAGATCCAACAAGAGTGTCACTCGACCCCACTCTTCAGTCTGACACGATTTTACCCCTTGCATGTATCCTTTCTAGGGGGAAATCAATCAATCAATCATCACTGGGGAACACATTAAGGATAAAGTTAAATGTATTTATGTCAAGTTGTTTTGCATTGTTACTTTTCACCAATTACAAGTTTAATGTTTATCATCTTGGCTCATTTATAATCATGGTGCTAACATTTACTGTGTATATTAGATTTGTTTTTACCTTTTTGTTTGTTGTGTGTATGTATTTTTATGCACATAATGGGTTAATCATCATGGTTCTTTAATAATCATGGTGTTAACTCTATTGTGCAAAAGTAAACCAAGTTGCTCCAAAATATAAAATCTGAATGGAAGCTCAAGTTATGAGCAATGTTAGTCATATTATTCATTCATTCATGCATATATATCATTCGAAAAAAACATCATATCAACATAATTCATTAATCACATAACATCATCATATGTCATATATATCCTCCATCATCAACTTAACCACTTTAAAAGAACTTCATAATTTGGGTCTCAGAAACCTAATTTTGGCCTTTTACCCTCCGTCTCTCATTTTTTGAGCCTATTTTGTCTGTCTCTCCTCCAATGTTCTCATCTTCCTCCTATCAAGTGGTTGTTCACCGCTTTATCACGTCACCCATCCACTAGAGGGGCAATCCCTTAGCAGAATCTAGACCCGTTGGGGCATCCAAATGTTTCACTTTGGGAAAATTATCAATTCCAACACACTTCTTTATCATTCATTCACCATATGCACACTTCTATTATCTTTAAAGTGATATTAGTTCATAATAACACTTTAAAGAGGGAAAAATGTAGACACCCTAAAATATTGCATTACGCATTCTAAACCTCTGAAATCATCCCGTAATCACTACACAATACATTACGACCATTTGACCGACCACTTTTGATATATCTTCACTATTTTACGACCTTTAATGACATTTTATGACATTGTCTCGAATAAACTTCTATCATTCTCTATCGCTCACACATGGTCTTCGAATTATTAAATATCCATACTATAAACCTTATTACACTCATATCTCATTCCTAGGATTAATTAATTAATCTTATCACTCTTATTATTTATCCCCTATCCCATTAGCTAATTTTATTAGCTAATTTTATATTAAAATAATTAAATAAATCCTACACATATCCATTTCCACCTCACCTCTTATCCACTTTCACTTCACTAATTAACATCTCAACTATTAACTAAAGCAAAAACAAATCAATTAAAGATATATAAGAGGAAAGTTTAGATTAAATCAAATCATGCATTTGAGTTAACTAAACATATCCCATAAAGCATGACATTCCAAAATTAAAGCAAATCTCCCCAAAGCTAAAACTCGCATCACTTTTTTGGGTGAATAAAACAAAAGACATGAATTTAATATTTCAATGCAAAATCTAAAAATATTCAAAATACATTCCAGCCAACTCAATGATAACTCACTCAATCAAGATCAAAATAGTAGTTTATCTTGCCAATCAAGTTGGAATCTCAAACAAAATCTCTCCAATCATGTTTTAGTTACCTTCGTATCATAAAAATCAATCATCATAAATCAAGGATTTGGGATTCTATTCCCTTATCTATAAATAAACACTCATTCCTCTCCATTTTTCATCTTTAGAAGCTCTAAAATTTGCAGCATTATTGTGTCGAATTGCCATTCAATTCTACGTTATCGCACCATTGATGCATTTCAAAATCATTCATTTAATCACTTTACTCGTAGTTGAAATCTACTTCCATTCGGAACATCTTTAGAGCATCCATAAATATTTGATCATTGAGATTCAACATTAGTTCGGTGCATACATTCTTTAGTGCCCACACTTTTTATAGCTCAGTAGCTTGTTGTTTCTTTGCTCATAGACATGTTTTGACAGTGATTGGTTATATCTTGGACATTATATATATATAATATATATATGATCTTATTAGACATGTGTGGACATTTAGGTGTATAGCGCCAATTTAGCTTAATTTCTTATATTTTCGCATTTTCTTATAATGTCATGGATACTAATGGAATGATGTTGTGTTTAGAACATAATTATAATAATGGATAGTTGTTGTATGGTGGAATTCTATGGTTATATGTCACTTTATCATCTTGTCTAACTTTTGGAATAATGAGTATAATTGTGCATCGTTGTCGCATCTTCGATTTCAGTAGGATGTTAGGTTAGTTTAGAACGCATTGATATCTTACTATGTCATTGAATTATATTGTATCAGACAGGTGCGGTTAATGGGTGCAATGAGTGTGCAGGTGACAGGTTTATAGGAGAATGTGGGATTCAGGCCAGCTACTCAATCTTGCACAAACAGCCCATGGGCTGAGTCCTAGCCATGTTCACTATGTGAAGCCTTAGTATAGGAGATTATTAATTTTGGGTACTATGAGTGACCCCAATTTATGTAATGTATTTTCCTTTGAATTATTAATTTTGGTTTAGGGTTACTAGTGAAGTTGTAAACTTGTTTGGGGAGTTAATAATTCCACGTTCATTTAAATTGTTGAATTTTTTTTCAATGTGTCACTTAATCACAAGGGTTTAGGGTCACATGTGAGACCCTTTGGGTGGTCCCCACACCCTCTACCCTTGTGCAAAAAATGCAAAACCCGAAATTAGGTTATTTTGGGCATTTTTGGGGACCCCTTTGTAACTTGAGAGTTCCCCCCTAACACAAAAATGAGCCCTTAGACCCTACCCTAATGGGTAGCGGGGCTTATTTTCAAGGCTTAGAGGGAAGTTTTCCCTCCCTTTCTTAACCCCTTGATTGGTTACATCCATGTAAGGGGTGTGGATTTGTGTGTCCTTATTAAAAGTGCCACTTAGTTTTGTCTTGCTAACATTTAGGGGATTTTGGGAGAAGATGGAAAAAAGATAATTTTTACCCTTTCTCTCTTTTGTTTTGGCATCTTTGATCTTGATGAGGGAGAGGGCTGACACATGTCACCCCCCTCATTTGTGAGGATGCTTTCTTGCTCCTCTTCAAATTCCCATTCATGGGAAAAGAGAGGGACTTTTTTTTTTTTGGAACTTCTTGCTTGGGATGCTTGTGTGATTTTGGAGCTTGGAGATTTGCTTGGAGTCTAAGGTGTGGAGAAATTTGAAGTTAGGAGAGCTTTTTGGAGAGCTTTCCTTGAGGTAGGCTCTTATGACCTTATTGCTTGTGTTGCATTTATCTTAGTTGTTAGATTGATTGCGTGAAATGGTTATTGTTATGTAGTTGGTTAGTGTTGTTTGTTTGTTTTTACTCCCTCCATCATATGGCATGATGGAAGTTTTGGAGTGTGGGGGAAGAGAGAGGGAATTTTCCCTCTCAATCCTCAATGCTTGATGGACAAGCCTTGTAGGGTCTTAGTGTTTCCCCTCAAATGGTTGAGATGGGGAAGTTGATTCATTTGGCTTGAATCTCCTTCCCCATTCTTGGTAAGGAAATCCCATTTGGGGTTTGAAAATCCTTCCAAGAAGGACTTGGAGAAAGGGAGGAGGAATAAGGAGGGTTTTGGATTGAAATTAGGAGCAATAAGGAGGGTATGGAGATTTGTTGCTTTGTGCAAGAATAATTTTTTTGAATAAAATTTTTGGAGAACTTTCTCCTCTCTTCCCCATTTTTTGGAGGAAGAACATGGGTTCTCCTCCTTGTAAAACTTTGAGTCTTGATTTATTATTATTATGATTATTATTATTATTATTATTTTGCTTGTTTCCATGTGAAAGTGTTCTTGGTTGCTTCACCCTCTTACCTTGTGCATGTTGTTGGTTAGCTATGGCTCTTTCCCATGGTCTTGGGGGAGGCTAGCATGCATCCCAACCTTTGGGATAAGGCATGTGATGATGCCTAATGGTTGGGTGGATAAACAAGCTCTCTCTTCTCATTCTAGTTGGCTCTTGAAAGAAATGTACATGGGGATCTCATGTTGAAGACACATGAAGACACTTGTTGGATTTGGAAATCCTTCTTGTAAATCCTTCACCATTTCATGGTTCTTTTTACTTCATTGTCATCTTGCAAAGAATGGATTGAGTAAAATCTTCATTGTCTTGTAAATCTCTTCTCTGTGTTGGTAAACCCTTCTTGGACAAGTGGATAAGCTACTCTTGGAAAACCTCTCTTCTCAACTTGTAAGAAGCCTTGTAATAAATTTGAGTAGCCATGTATTGGTGTATGTGTTGTATCCTGAAGCATGAAACATGGTAGGGTAACCAACCTTGAAATGAAAGAATATATATTTGAAATGCTATACTTGTTGCATGTTAAATATATAAATCCGAAATAAAATCTGGGTGGTGAAATAGAGATCTTGTATAATATTTACATTCCTTCCACATGCTCTGTCTTGTAAACTCACACACACACACACACACAGGTTGTTTATTGACACATGTGTTTTTACACACACACACACACATATTACTTGGTGAATAGGTTCATCTTGTTATAAATTTGAAAAGTTCATCCAATTATTGCATTTGAAGCGAAATACTATACTTGTACAGTCTATTTGCTAATAGAAAATATGGAAGGTGCCTAATATCATGAGCACTCCTTTTCTTTTTAGAATTTGCTCAGAATAGACATCTCCTCTGCCATATTAACACGGTTTTAGAAATCTATTGTCAACTTTTATTATTTCACTGCAAAGGAAATTTGGCTTGGAAATATGATTGTTACCCTTGCAACTTTATAAATTAGTTAAAAAAGACAATAAATGTTATCAAATTACAATATGAAAAACATACATATCATACAGCTACATACAGAGATACATACATAATACATACATATCATACATGACAAATACATACAGTACATACATACATGACACTACATACATACATACATACATACATGAAATACAATAGCATACATACATGACATGGCATATATATAGCCTACATATAAAGAGGAATTTTTGTTGTTTTACATACACATTCACATATATAAAAGGTAAGTACAAAAGAATAACAAATACACACACACTTTACAGAACACACACAACACACACACACAACACACACACACACACACACACACACACATAGAATGTGCTATAGATATCAGAAGTACAATTTGCTTAAAAAAAAATGCGAATTATAAAAAGGAACTATACCCCGTATCGCTCATATATATATATATATATATATATATATCATATATATATATATATATATATATATATATACACATATAATATTGTATTTACTAAAACAAAATTATTGTTAAAACGAATTATCATAAAAAAAATGTCCTTGGTGGGGGGGTTCGGCCCCCACACCCCCTGCGCACTATAAAGAAATAAAAATATATATATTGGCGGGGGGGGGCCGACCCCCCCCCCCCCCCCCCGCACCCCTGTCAACCCCCCCATGGGGAATGCTGCCCCCACGGACACCCCCCTCTAACCGTCGTCGCCGCTGTGCAGCCCCGCCGCCCGCCGTCTGCTCTACCAGAACCGCCGCCTCCAGACCGGCCCTGCACCCCTCACCTGTCCCTCTGCCTCCCGCAACGCCGCCTCGCCCAGCCGCGCGACCACCCCCACAACCGGCCTGCCCTCGCCCTGCCCGCGCCCAAACTCGCCTCCCTACCAGCGTCCAACCACCACCCCCGTGCCCCGTGCCGGCCTCCTTCCTCTGTGCCGCCCTGGACTTCCTCTCCACGGCTTCCTCCACCCCTCCATTAAAACCCTAAACATATTTTACTTGTCAACATATAAACAAAGATACCTATGCATTGTGATCTAGTTGCCATAAAATAACAACAAAACAAAATGTATAGTAATGTTTATTTTCTTTATTGTTTTAAATCTACCAATTATACAATGCAAAATCAAATTAAAACCCAATAGCTCCCTTCCCTTACAAAGAACAAACAAACAATTGAGAAGAGAAATAGAGAGAGAAAAGAACAACAAGGAGATAGTTAGGGCTAGTGAACAATTTTTAAATTATAGAAATTATATCGTATAAAATTAGAAATCAAGAAAGAGATTAAGAGTTGTAATACTTCAAAAAAATTTAACTGAAATTTTAGCCTGTTTGGTGCGTTTTTCGGTGTCCCAGATGGGGCCTTACACATTCCAAGCTTTAGTAGTCTCATCTGAGGTTGCAAGAAGATACGAAGGATCATGTTTGCACTTTTGTGTTGTTTTCTTCTTATTGTGTAGTATTTCTTTGCATACAACACCATGTTGCCCACTTGCCTTTATTCACTCTGTTAGTTGGATCCTCTACCGGCCTCTTCTCCTTGTCAACTCTCACTCTGCTCCAACACTTTTTTGGAATCGCCCCCCTCCAATGTTATTGTATTATAGATGAGAAATTATTTATTTTTCTCATGGCAGGCATTAATGATATATAATGTTTCCAAGTTATATTTTATTTTATTTTGTGTGTGTGTGTGTGTGTGTGTGTGTGTGTGTGTGTGTGTGTGTGTGATATTAAAAAGTCCATTACATCAATTATAGTTAGACTGAAAATCAAATAGAGTTGGCAACCTATGTTAAATACCTAAAAACAGGTGGACTACACCTATAACCAATTGAATACTACAAAATAGTAATAAGACTCATGAACCAATGTTTATCTATAACATCAAGATAGAGAAACCAAAAAAAAACAACCAGCAAACCATATGCTTACAAGAGTCTTAACCAAGCTAAGAAAAATCAAGAGGGAAGCCGCCACCTATGCTAGCTGCGAGGATCACACCACCAAGATCGCCACTCATGCCCGTTGAGGAGGACTCGCCAATATGGCCACCAAAACCGAAGAGCGAAACCTGCAACAACAGTATCAAGAAGATTGACCAACCTCATAAGGGACTTTCGCATCCTTGATGGCCAAAGCCACCACTTTCTTTTCCACGAGGAAGTGGGTAGGCTAGACACTGTGGCGCATGGTTGAGAGATTGATCAACGAAAGAGTCGCCCCTGAATTTCCCAACCACAATGCAAAAAGTCCATATTGTTCCACATTTAGCAAGCATAAGAAAAGGCATTCCAAGTCTTGGAAATGAGCCATTGACACCAAAAACCACACAATTCTAGAAACCAGTAACTCTCGAAGAACCAACATGACAGTCACCTCCACTGCTTTTTCAAGGCCACCCTTGTGCCTCCTCCCAAATGAAATGTTGAACTATAGCTTGACCAATACACTTCTTTGGGATTTGGTAGGGAAAAATTACAAAAAAACATGGCAGCAACCTCAAAATTGACTAATGCAACATCTTCAATTCCATACAATCCACCCTCATCACTCATGTGATTTTCTAAAGCACTTCCCCATATTGAAGGATGAATATAATTCGAATGCAAGCATCTATGAGCAATGTGTGGAATCACATCTACCTTTTCTCCCTAAAATGGAAATATTATGGCAATAGGTGTTTGTGTGAGTCATTTTCCACATCATCAGGCAAGTCATCTCACTTAGGTGAGATCGTAGGTCTGCATGTCATTTAGGGGTCATTACAATATTCCCTTACGCATTTGTGTGTCATATGCATCATTAGGAATTACTTTACTATTTTGGGGAATGTAACTCCCCCCTCTCAACTTGAGTTGTCATGATTGCAGCACTGGGGTTACTCAGCACCCTCCATATGTACACCCCCTTCAGATCTATGAGATTAGCGAGAGTTTGTGGATTGTGACGAGGTTCTTCCCTTTGTGGATCTTTGCATGCGCTTTCAGTTGATGCTAGCTCCTCTTGAGATCTTGTCACATTGTCATTCACACGTTCATGGATACTCCATATGATAATCTCAATGGATAATTGGTCCTTGTCTACATTTCTTGTTGGACCCCATATATAGTATGGTACATCATGCATTGGAATGGAAGGATCAATAAATAAACAAATAAAGATATGTAATACATATAAAAACTGATGATTCATTTTGAGACCTTGTATACAATCAAAATATCCACAAATTACAGTGTGCTTATCACAAAGAACCAAAACCCACTTCACATAGCATAGAGGTTTGCCCACTTTCCAAGCTCAAAAGGTTGGGCATAATAATATATTTTGATTTTGTTTACTAGAGAAAGACCAGATGCCAATGGGGAATAGCTAACAGTACTCTCATCCTGTTGTGTTGGCTCATCATAAAAAGTTGTAATGTCTCCTAACAATTATGAATGTTATTCTGATCGATGCCACCACTGCTTTCACTGTGCTCGGCCTTATCCCTGCACTATTTTTTTGCATTGGCCGTGTTACAACCCTGTCCACGGCACGACCCTCCCGTGCTACTCTGTCAGAGCCTCGTCCCGCGAGTTGTTTCCATTTTTGGCGCCTCCACTTGGTCTCTAGTTCCCGTGCCCTGGTTCGTGGCTCCTCGATGTTGCTCGTTGTTCGCCAGTTGCGTGCGTTTGGACCTGCCTTGGGTGTCCGGACGTCTCGCCTCGGCCCTGCAGCTCATGAGATTCCTGCCGCCACTGTCAGGCTCAATGCGCAGCCCTTTAGTCCAACCTGGTCTCTGGCTGTTTTAACTCGGGCAACTCCTAGCACGTGGATCCGTGTCCAATCCTCATCGCCGACAAACTCAATTCTCACAGCATCCAACGCGAGCTCACGTACCCTCCCGTGTTCACTTCCGTCACGTGCTCGCCCCCACTACCAATTTGGCACTCCTCGTGCTTCCCGCTGACTCACCTACTCTCCACACATCCAACTCGAACTGGCTCATGTTCCTTGGCGCAGCTATCTCCACTTGGCGGCTTCCACGCAATTCGTCGAGTTGCATCCATGTCACTCCCCACCGAATCGTGTATCCCGCACCTCCCAAGTTGACTCGCCGGTCATCACCCGCTCTACCACCAACGAGCTCGCCATTTCAGCTCGATTCTCAGACACCCCATCTAATCGAGCCACTTTCAGCTCGCCTCTCCTTCTAGCTCGCCTCTCCTTCTAGCTCGATTCTCTCGTTGGCTAGTGCCCCCTCACACCCTTTGAGCTCTCCGACACCCCCAGACCCCTTTTTTTTGTATTTTTCGATTTTCTTCCTTCTTCATGCTTGCATAGTCATTTCAAGGGGGGATTATTTTTTTTCCGAGCTCATTTTATAGGGTTATTGGGCTTTCCGAGCCATTTTTTGGCTCGTTGCATTGTAACGCTCTTCTTCACTTGTGGCTTGTGGACGCGTCCGCCACAACCTTGCGCCAAGACAACCTTCTCTTTTGTGACGTAAGGCGCCCTTTCTCTCACATTGAGCAATGTTCTCTTGTATTGCTTTGTGTCTTTTGTGTTCGATTGTGTGTGTTCCTCTACTTTCTGACTAGGACTTCATTGTGGCCTCCACTCTCGCGTGACTTGTCGCCTACTATGAGGTGAGTGGTCAATTGTCAGACATCGCATGTACACAGCCTATTGTAGTCACACATTATCTTATAGAGTGTCGCAGACAAGGGGATTATCATTGTTTTTTCTTAGGTGTCTTGTTGTTCGCAGACGCATTATCGACTGAGTCTGACGTCTTGCATTATTGCACCCTTCTTCTTGTGCACCTTGCACTTATTATTTCCTCTTCTGCATCATGGAGGATGTTCTTTTCAGACTTGAGCGTTGCAGGATTGTGTTACAGTCTCCACCACTTCTTGGAAGAGAGAACTATTCAGCATGACGTGCTTCCATGGAACGTTACTTCACCTATGAGGGTCTTACACACTTCTTATTTGGGCCAGTTCCTACACCCATGGATTCTAGTCGTCTTGAGGACTTCCTTGAAACTTGCGAACATGTCTTTGGTCACTTGATGTTGTTTGTCACCAAACCTCGCCCACATGTCTCATAACAGACTCGAATCCTCCCCGCTGTATCTAGAGCATCTTTCAATCCTTTGTTTGGAGACCCTTCACATATTGTCATTGTTGTTGTTGATCTAGTGGTCTCCTTTTCTTCTTCATGTGATGGCAGTTCCGCTGACACATAGTGACTTGACTCTACTTTTGATGACGAGGATTGTGCTCCCAGGTTCTGATGCCGAGAGTACCACCAAGGACTCTTCTCCTCCTCTCCTTATTCCAGAAAGTGTTGACACATCCCTCATCTCATCAGATATTGTGCATTCTCCCACTCAGCCTTATACAGTCATTTGCACCAGCCTCCTTTCCACTCCAATGTGTGAGGCCCTTTCCACTCCTCTACCTTCATTGGATGACTTATACCTGACTGACATCGCTCTTATGTTTGTTGAGCCCCCTCATTGGGACAAGAATCTACCCGACCTTGGTCGTCTTTTCACAGAGCCCACTTGTGATGCACTACAAGTTCCTCATCCGTCTACAGGTGCTTTGGAGGGGTTCATCATCTCCATTATTGGGAGTTCCCCTTCTGGGAATCTTATCACTGTCCACTTTTATGGAGACCTTCATTGATCCACCCTTGCTTGTGGATCTCTTTTCTGTCGTGGGGTTGGTTGTGTTGCCTTCACATCACTTGGACATCATTTCTACGGGTGTTCCTCTTCTTCACTCTGACAGTTCTGCACATGTGGTACTACCTTCGGTTCCTTGGCTCTCTCTTGCTAGACCTATGTCACACTTCTGTCAACTAGACTCAGAGTTCTTCGTGTTGTTGCCTTCGGGTCCTTTCATTCAACATAAGCAAGTATATTGCGTATATTTTTTACGGTTCATACATTATTTACAACAAATTTGCATCACATTATTATTCAAATGTTTTGCAACACAACTAAAACTTTTTAGTCGCATAGATTTTGCACCAATTTTACATCTCCAACATTGGTATAAATCTCAAGATTTTCACCATCCAAATGCTATATAACTAATGATATGATATTATGATGTATAAGGGTTGATAGAGAAATTGAATGTAGCACATATATCCCTTAGGTAGCTATATTGGTCTAAACATTATCATGTTAGATAGAAAACTTGTGGAAATAGTTATATTGGGTAATGAATCAACCTCAATTGAAAATTAGTTGTTACCCACCCATTAAGAGTACTAGAGGTCTATATAAAAGAGTTGAATTTCATTATGATGGATGTCAAGTAAGTGGAGTGCCTTCCTATTCGGTAGAAGCATATTGAAGGTGTCCCCCTCAAAGTGGCATTCCCATGCTGTCAGATTTTGTGGAGTTATTCCTTCCTAGACGAATATTATACAGTGTTGCCTCGCCTTAAGATTATTCATTCTATTTCAGAATATATTGGATATTATGACATCTTGGCCCCCAAACATTTCTTGGGTTGTATGATCTTCATTACAGTTTACACACTATTTGGATTGTTTATATTAGTATTGGAAATCTTACCACCAAATCCCCTGAAATTATTGATTTCCAACACGACTCCAACCAAAAATGTAGTGCAAATTGCAGTTAGTGTAGTAATGTTAAAAGATTTATTCTCCTTCAATAAACTTGAAATATATTGAAGCACCATCTGATGGGCATAGTATCATCCACATCAATTTCCATCAGAATCACACGTCCCTTGGCATCTCCACTATAAGATGGATAGGGAAAAGGATGCAATCTATCTCATAGGTTTATTACGTCTTTGTAACAACTAGTGTATGTCATTATCTCTCTTACAACAAAGTCAAGCACGACATCCTTGGTCTAATGGAAGAACATGAGGATTTCCCTGAATTTTAAAGCTCTTAATCTCATAGTAGATGGAATGCAAGAAAATGTTCTATCTCAACCTCCTCAACAACACCACCTACAAGTTATGTGCTATCAATATCTCCTCATAAAATGTATACAGATTGGATCAAACAAAGAACATTCTAGGGCGGATGTTCTCTCAATTAAATAATACTAAGACAATTTTTTTTGGGATAGTTGAATCTATTATGAGGTCAAACTCCTACAAAGTCATTTTGGAGCTCTTCTCTACTTGGTATCAAATAAAACTATTTTATTAGCAGACATTTGATATCCAACCGTACCAATGTTGATTTGCACTCAAAAGGCCTTGAATCATAGAGAATTCATTTATAGAAGATTTATCGTGCATGCTTGAATGGAAATGGTAAATATAGACTGTGTTTAAACATGTAGATTTGGTTAATGTCTGCTATTACTATGCATGCATATGTAAGACATTAGTGTCTCAAACAAATTGGTGATTTAAAGTAACAATCCAATTGCATCAATTGCCCAACTACCATCATTCATCGCTAAAGCCTCCCTCTTTTGAGGTATTCTTAGGATTGTCAAAAATAACATTGCATCAAGTTTCCCGAGTACCAAAACTAATCAAACCCAGCAAATGTACACGAATACTTTTACTGTTCTGTGAGCATAATATGTGCTGCCTGAAATTAATGAATCTGACATTTTAACTGTGGAAGATTAAGAACATGAATGGCCCACTTAAGGATCAAGAGTATGCAAGTCCAATACAAATCAAGCATGCCATAAAGACACCTGAAACTACGAAATGTATTTGAGTTGTTTTCAATGGGTTTTATTAATGCTAAACTACTCAAAGATGGAAAATTCCAAAATCATTAATGAAATACAAACACTTTTCTTATGGTACTCAGTAGTAGCAGGTTATAAACACACTGGAATAACCTCAATGGATAATTGGTCCTTGTCTACATTTCTTGTTGGACCCCATATATTATATGGTACATCATGCATTGGAATGGAAGGATCAATAAATAAACAAATAAAGATATTTAATACATATAAACACTGATGAATCATTTTGAGACCTTGGATACAATCTGAATATCCACAAATTACAGGTGCTTATCACAGAGAACCAAAACCTACTTCACACAGCATAGAGGTTTGCCCACTTTCCAAGCTCAAAAGGTTGGGCGTAATAATATATTTTGATTTTGTTTGCTAGAGAGAGACCAGATGCCAATGGGGGATAGCTAACAGTACTCTCGTCTTGTTCTGTTGGCTCATCATAAAAAGCTGTAATGTCTCCTAACAATTCGAATGTTATTCTCCGCGCCTGTATTGGTGTTGGAAAATCAAAATAGAGAGGAGTTCCTGGTCGAGTTTCAGGCAACCTATATTCCCCAACAGGAACTACAGCATTGGATTCCTGAGAAACCCGAATCAGTCATAATATGAATCAGATTCATAAAGTAAACTAGGCCTCCAAAACTATAGCAATATATGTTTGAAGTGCTTAAAACAGTATAACCCACTGTGATGAAAGAACCACTTATTGAACTAACTAAATCATGCAGGAGCAAGTAAAATGCAGGATAACAAGCTATAATTTCCAAATCAATTCCTTCCAAAAGCCAATCTTTTGTTCTCATTCTGAAGTCTGCAATGTATTATATTTATTTCTAGGCAAACTCAAAGAAAACCTAGTACCTTTAAACAAAGAAACACTACAAATAGAATCTTATGTTGGAAACAAATGAAATAAAGAAAATACGTTAATACCCATCATGACTTAATATGATGCGAAATTTGTGAGTAAATGCAAGGTCAAAATAAAAGGTGTGCTAAATCAGTCAATAGTAATCATGATGCATCCAAAATGGGATCATACGCACAGCATAAGTCAACATAAATGTGGTGCAACTTTTTCTATTACTTTGGGGTGAGAATAAGAGTCGGACAATGAAAAACAAAGTCGAACGATACCTGCCAGGAGCAAACTTATAATGATGAAGTTGAAAGATACCTGCTTGATATCGGCTTAGCTCACTGTTTTCGTATATATCGCTGAGCTTGTGATGACAAACAAAGATAGAGTCTCGAAGTGATTTAAAAATATCTACTCTAATCATGATCATTCATAAGACTCAAGGTCAAAACACTAAAGAAGATTTCATCTCAACACCTTAATCTTTTGCTTCTTAGTTCTGCATCAATTATTTTCTGACATCGCCATATGGTGAAGAACTGCTGGTTGTATTAATCAAAGAAGCCTTGGATAGATCTGCATTGCAGAGAAAAACAATTCTCAGTGATCAAAATGACTTTAGCGAATAGCTCTTTTTTAAGCACGGGTAACAGGGTTTCAGGGTGATGACCATTTGCGACAAGCAAGCTAGGCCTGTGTATCTGTGAAGATCCACCTGTAATAATGGTATCACTGTTGTAAATACTGTAAATATTGCATAGAAAAAACTCCACTCGTGAATCTTTTGTGGAGCCATTTTAGGTCACAAACAGACCAAACGCGTCTTCCACTTCATTTCTAACCTCCTTTCACTCACTACTAGGGATGCAGAAAGCGAGACCGGCAGACGGTTTTTTCTAGGATCGCAATCAGCAGGCAAGTTATATCTCACAAGCCTCTTCTGCTGGTATCAAGAAAGTTTTTTTTGCAGGCCTTCAACAAGTAAGTCAAGAACATTGAATGAATGCCTTCAATGGAGACCCAACTGGCTACTGAGGAGATGATGTCTCCTGAGGGTTTTATTGCTGAAGCTGAGAAAGAGGGCAAAGGTGGGTTTTCTGCTGGAGACCTCCAGTTTATTGCTGAAACCCTCTTTCAGGTGCTGGCCTTAAAATTGCAGCGATTAACGTATTTCAAGACTCTGCGATATAGGGAATTTCAGAGCAAGAAATTAAGGGTATGGCCCTTCGATGACAACGCCAACAGGAGATTTCTTGAAAGAAAAAGAGCTACTTCAAGCAGCTCACTAATAAACATAAGGACCAATCTGTTCTAAAATCACCAAGCATCCCTTCCTCTAACGAAGTCGTAAAGGAAAAACCTCACATATAGTCACAAGCAGGTCCGAGGGTAAGAGAGGCTTCCACACCCTACAGAAAATCTTTTGGACAGATTTTGCCATTGATAGACAAGTGGATCTGTCCTAGTTTTAAACAAACACACAATCTCAATCGGGAGAATTTGATACGGATTTCACCAATGATGCTGAGATTAAGTTGGTCGATAAGCGGTTAAAGCAAAGGGCTATGATCCTCAACTTCCTTCCTCGAAAGTCATTTGAGAAGGATCTTTACAAATGGTATGCAGAAAATTGGAAGCGGCACAAATGGAAGGTGGAGTCCTCTTGGGGCTTGGAAAAAGGATATGTTTGTATCCTTCTTGACAAGGAGGAAGGTGCTTATGGTGTTTACCAAGATGGTGTTTGGATGATTTCTGGATCTTTAGCTTATGTCCAGATGTGGCACGAGGATTTCAAACCAGAATCTGCTTCCCAACATAAGTACCCTCTTTGGACGGAGTTCCCTTGCCTCCCCAAACATTTTCGGGTTCACAAATAAAATATTGTCCAACCTTTTAGTTTAATACTTGTGAGCATAGTAAGAAAACTCGGCGAGTACTCACCAACCGTTTAACCAAACGAGTAACTACCACTTTAACTTGCCGATTTTTCCCTTTTTAAGGCTCTACACTACATCATTTTCATTCACACAACCATTTGACTTTGCATTGCTTGTGTTGAACGGATTTTGGAGCAAATTCGAAGAGAGAATTTGGAGAATTGCATTTGGAGGTAAGTTTTTTTCTTTTTAAATTCTTTCAGGTTTTTTCAAATTTTGTGTATATTATTTATGTTTTATAGATTCATATTGCAATTCTAAATACATGTAATGTAAAATCGAATGCTTGTAATTTTTTTATAGTCATTTGCAGCTAGAGGTATGTATTTCTTTTTTTACGCAAATTCATTCTAAACTATTTAAATTTTATGTATGCATATTGTAATTGATTCATATTGTAATTCTAAATACATGTAATGTAAAATCTAATGCTTGTAATTTTTTTATAGTCATTTGCAGCCAGAGGTATGTATTTTTTTTTTCAAGCAAATTCGTTTTAAACTATTTAAATTTTATGTATGTGTATTGTAATCAATTCATTGAATATGTTTCGTAATTTTAAATGTGTTTAATGTGATTAAGAATCATTTTTAAAAAATTACTACTCATTTGCAACCGTAGGTATATCATTTTTATTAAATTACGGTGAAATATGGTTATTCAGGCACGTTTTTTTTTTAATTTAATCAAGCTTACGTTTTTTTAATTTTTTAAATGTGCATTGTGTTGCAGATTAGAGGTTAACAATGGCATCAGGTTTGGCATCTACGTCAGCATCACTAGCAGGAACTGTTCCTGCGAATGCCCGTACCCAAGCTTGGAAGTATGGTGTATGTGGAGCAGCTGCAGGAGCAGTTACTTACAATTTTTGTGGCAGAACAATGTCTTAAGACATCAATCGTCTGAAGTATCACCTTGCATCTATTGTTTGTCAGGACGTTGTGGTTTGCCCCAATGTTACGGAAGAGGTAAACCAAGAGATGAAAGCAGAGCTAGCGGAGCTAGAGGAGAAGAAACTAGAGAGGGAAAGGGTGCAGACAGCCATAGCACAAGCTATTAGATCTGGGGCTGCAATGACAAAGGATTCAGAGGATGATGCGGCAACAATTGTGGGCTCTACTCGTGGTCCACGCATACGAACCGGAAGAGCTAGAAGAGGCACATCTTCATCGAGTTCGAGCAAAGGCATACATAGCTTTTTTGTGCCAAGGAGCACACCTGGAGCACAACCTCCATTACAAGGTACATCTTGGAACAAGGATATGCACGAGGAAGCAGATAAAGCATGTGCAAATTTTTGGTACTACAACAACCTTCCATTCAATGCGGCAAAGAGCTCATACTGGGAGTACTCGGTGACAGCGTTGACAGTTGCAGGGAAAGGGTACAAAGCACCCTTTCTAAAAGATTTGAGTGGCAAATTGCTACAGGGTGCAGTTGCATATGCCACTACAATTCTAGAAGAGCAAAAGAAACAATTGAACAAATACGGATGCACCATTCTTTCAGATGGGTGGACGAATGGAAGGAACCACACCCTCATTAATTTTTAAGTGGCTTCAAATGGTGAGATGGTGTTTTTGAAGTCTATTGATGCCTCTTACATAGTAAAAAATGCAAAGAATTTGAGTGTTATGTTAGAGACGGTTGTATTAGAGGTTGGTGTACAAAATGTTGTGCCAGTTGTCACAGACAATACAACAACATATGTGGCGGCTAGGAGACTACTGCAGGAGAGACATCCATCACTCTTTTGGACTCCTTGTGCAGCTATTTTCCTTGACCTTCTTTTGGAGGACATAGGCAAAATTGATTGGGTGAGGCCGGTTGTAGAAAATGGAAGAAACATAACAAAGTACATGTACAATCACCCTTGCGTTCTAAGCTTGATGAGAGAACACACAAAGGGAAAAGAGTTTGTTTGAGCCGGTGTCACAACGTTTGCAACTAACTTCTTAACGTTGCAAAATATTTCTAGTTTGTTGACATCTTTGAAGCAAATGTTTGTGAGTCCAGCATGGCTAGACTCACAATACTCAAAGAAAGCAAATGGAGAGAGGGTTGAAAAGATAGTTTTTGATGATATCTTTGCAAAGAGAGCTATAAAGATCATCAAGGTAATTTCAAACTTCGATTTGTATTTCATTCCTTTATTTTAATTTGTTAAATTATAAATATATTGTTTTTACTTTTTTACTTTATTTTTAAGTTTGTAACCTTACATTTTTATTTGTGTAGGTAGGTGTCAGAGCCGTTGGTGAGGTTTTTGCGTTTTGTTGATAGGGAGCAAAACCCTATGGGGCAT
The DNA here is from genome assembly GCA_019776745.2 of Taxus chinensis. NCBI lineage: Eukaryota > Viridiplantae > Streptophyta > Pinopsida > Cupressales > Taxaceae > Taxus > Taxus chinensis. The sequence goes on from CM034148.1 coordinate 628,130,540, forward strand.
ATTTATGAGGCAATGGATAGGGCCACAGAGTCTATCCAAAACTATTACAGGGGGGATATTGTCAGATATGGTCCCTTTTGGGAGATTATTGATTAGAGGTGTAACAATCAACTCCACCAACCTATTCATGCAGCGGGGTACTACCTCAACCAAAAGTATTTCTTCTCTGACGGCTTCACAGATGTGAACGAAGAGGTTATGGAGGGCTTTTCAACATGTATTGAGAAGATGATACCAGATCTTGAGACGAGGGACCTCGTCATTTTAAAGCTGCAAAGTTACAAACATGCTACGGGGAGGCCCTTTTCTTTGGTGTTAGCTATCTGAGGGAGAACCACACAAACACCAAGTAATAAAAATTAGAATGTTTACCAAGTTACTTATTAGTTACAGATTTGATTTTATTTATTACTTATAAACTTTTGATTATCTTGTTTGTAGGTTCTTAGCGGGAGGATCGGGGAGGAAATACCCCACATCTTCAAAAGCTAGCCCTCAAAATTCCATCTCAACCTTGTAGCGCTTCTGGATGTGAATGCAACTGGAGTTTGTTGGAGGCCATTCACATGAAGAAGTGCAACAAGTTGAGTTGAGTAAAAAACAGCTCAACGACTTGGTTTTTGTGCAAAACAATCTCCGGCTTCGCACAAGAAAAGTGAAGGCCACATCAGAGGAGCTTATTGATTTGGATGAGATAGATCCATACAGCGAGTGGACTGGGCGAGAAGAGGAAATCCCTACGTTCACAGAGGACGAGATTGCTTCTTTTGAGAGGGAAGCTATGGAGGGAGAAGCACTAGTAGCTGCAGGAGATATTGGATTGGATGACATCTTTGGAGGTGATCTCCAACATGCAGTAAAGGAGCCACCACCATCTACTTCCAGGTTTGAGCTAGAGTTGCAGCCTTCTAGGAGGAGCGAGGAGATGCAGCCGAGTGTGGGGCCTAGTAGAGGCACTAGACCCTCTCCACAATATTTCTCTAGAACGGGGAAGAAGAAAATGTAAATTATAACTTATTGTATATTGTAACTTGCATAGATATGAAATTTATGATGATATTTTTCAATGTCAATTCATCATAAATTCATATTACTTATCAACCAGCTATTGTATTTGCATGATGACTGCGATTTTGTATTGTATTTGTATTCAAATCTAATATAAAAACACTTCTCCAACATTTTATGGACTCTTTTGATACATTTTGTAGCTATGTGTTGCTTAAATTTTATGTTTTTTAAAGAAATTTGAGTATTTTTTAAGTTGTTGAGTATTTCCGAGTATTTGCCGAGTATTTGCCGAGTTTTTGCCAAGTCATTGGTCTGCCGAGTACGAGTATGTGCACTATACTTGTGACTGATAATAGAAGGATCACACTCCTTGTGACCCTAAACACTCAAATTCGTGTGAAGGTGGACATCTCAAGGAAACTCCCATCTGAAATTTGTCTTTTTTCAAATGGGTCTCCCTTCATTCAAAAGGTGTTGTATCTTAACCTTCCCAATTGTTGTTTTCCATGCTTTTTCAGCCACTCGATTTGATTGAATATTGTCCTTTACATATCAAACAAAATGTTACCTCGACATTCGATGTGCAAAACAAATACCATGCGACTGATAACACTACACTCACAAAAACTCCAAATGATTCTCAAAGGTAGCAAACTAAAACAAAAAAGAAGAATAAGCAAGATGCTTCAGCAAGATAAAACTTCAGGGGAAAAGAAATGGTATTACTCGCAAAAACTCTCAAATGATTGTTGCCCATGATGATTTTAACTCAGGAATAAAACCACATGGGTCACACTTGAGTGTGCAAGGATACAGTCTGGATGTAATAACATGGAGTCAACCGACAAGGGGCATTACAATGGTAGCAACAAATGTTGAATTAAATACCATGTCAAACAATGACAAGGCCCTCTCCCAATCAAACCATAGGCCAACCACCACCAAATGGAACCTTACAGGCACCAGGAAGTTTCTATAAAAAAATTCCTTCTACAATCCTCCGAGCAGGGACTTGATATGGATTTCCCATGAAGCTAAAACTACTTGGCCTAGAATGGTAGGGGAGCCTCTAAAATTGGTAGACAAGCTCCTATTTGATCAATCAAGGTCATCCTTCATACAAATGTACTCTTCCTTGAAGAAATAAAAGTTACTGGGTTCAGACTACAATTGTTGATGTGACCAATTGAAATGAAGAATATATTGCCACCTCTCATGAGAAGGGTCAAGGAGGGGATGTGTGTTACATTGCCTCTTATCTTAGCCCCCGTATAAATGATAAAGGTGAGGACACCATGTCACAGTGCAGTTGAATGACAATCATGATATACAAAAAATCATGCAGATTTTGTTTGGAACATGCATGTAATGATACAATTGGTAGAAGTATAGTTGTGGAAATGGATGGCCCACTCGACTTCCCGCTAGTTGAATGAGTTCTAGGGGTTAATTTCAATATCATTGAGTGGGCCTGGGGACTAGGTTAGATGGCTTGAAACTACTCTTCAACCTGAAGAATGACATGAGTTTGGAATGATTGTGAGAGGAATACTTGGAATTCCATAATATTAACTGGGGGCAAAAGATATCTAGATTCAACTGATATGCCATTCTTGGTCTAATCGATAAGTAGGTAAGCAATCGGATTCAGGCTTAGGCTTGGATAAGTTCTATGCAAACTCTCAAGCTACCGCTTTTATCTTCTTGTGCCCTAGCGCTCAGTTTTTGTGGATGTTTTCTATTATTGGATCTAGATCATATGACCAATTTCAACTCAATTGATAATTTGCGATGATGACATCCAGGGAGATAGGTGCATTCCTTGTACAAACTACAAAGTAAGTGTCTCCCCTCTTGAGTTCACAAGAATGCTTAAAGGCTATTGCTAGAATTTGGTCCTTGCTCTCTAACCCGAATGGTGATGAAGGGGGGATTCTATCGTGGGAAGCATTCATTCAACACAATATCAAGTTTCTTCAAGGGTGGGGACAAATGGTCGCCACGACACCAAAAGGGAGAGAAAATGAAGCTTGAATTTATCTTCAACAAACTAGACACAAATTGGAATTGGATCCTTTCAATGTAGAACAAAAAACCGTAGTTAGTGAATGCTAGAAGATGTGAATAGAGAGAATGAAAAGAAACCGGAATGCAAACATCGTAGATTGTGTCCAACATTTTATTATGCAAAAGATAGTTACAAAATGGTTGAGGAGGTTACAACCGAATATTAGTTAATACATTAGTAATAGCGACTTCATTATAAAAGGTAAGTCTTATATTCTAATATACCCTCTTAAGGCTTATTGTACTAAAAGAACATACGAACACACTAACTGAAAACTAAAAACATTAGAACCAAATAGATCCATATACTCTTCAGAAGCTTTTTCTTTGAAAACGATTCTTGGACTAGGTAAAACTCCATCAAGTTCACTCATAACCTTCGTAGAGGTGTCGCTTTCAAGCTGAATTCCTGGGTTTGCGGATTCCACCTCCCTAAACACCCGAATTATGAACCACACAAATTATTGGGCAATGTTATGATCCTCATGTATGGATTTCACTGACACCTCGAGGTTTTGGTGTAACGGTTCGTTACATTTGGTATCAGAGCAACCACCCGTGTTCGAATCCCACTCGGTTGGTTACGCCGTGTAGCCGGGGCCCGTGGGTCACCTAAACGTCGATGAAGCGAGGCTCGTATGTATGGGAGTGCGGGTGCAAACCCAGCCCAATCGGGCTCTACGGAAGCATGGTGGGATGTTATGATCCTCATGTGTGGATTTCACTAACGCCACGAGGTTTTGGTGTAATGGTTCGTTACAGGCAAGCATCCATGGTGAGCTACATCCACAGTGCTCCATCAAGTCGTCTCATAACCCTCGTAAGGGTATAATTCCTAAGATCAACAAACTCTCAAACTAACTCGGCAACCATCCATGTTGAACTTCATCTACACTAGATCATTTCCTGTCTTTAAAGTGTGGGCTTCTTTAAAAATACCTGTTCTTCATTAGTGAATTCTTCACCACTTTCAACATCTAGTGGATCTTCTACAATGGCTATAATCGGTCTTCCTTTCGTGCCAAGTATTATTTTATTACAGTCTCGATATTTGGCAAAAGTCAGAATCTTATGACTCAAGAAATTATAGTTTTGACCCATCAACTTCTATGCCTCCAGCAAAACGAGGTTTTGAATGTTTGCCATTTTTCACACCAATGTTAATTTCCAACCTCACAAATTGATGTAGCAAAATGAAAGTGATAGTCTATATTCTAAATTTCTAACTTCAAGCACGGAAATAAATGCAACAATATAGCTATGTAACCTAATTTTTACTCGAAAATCACACAACAAAAATAATCAAAGAAACAATGACAGTTCTATTGGTAGTTGATTGTCTTACATAAGAAACCAAATAACCAGGTCGGATTTTACCCATGCCCTATATAGCATGTGCCCTAGACAACTGGTTGTGACTAAAAAGCGCCAAACTTTGTGCCCTAGCAATGAATGAACCTTGAAAAATCGCGAATCTAGAATTGTGTGAGCATATTTTCTTTGTTTTTCCCTAGATACCTTCAAAACTCATGTTTTCCCCTCTTCCTAATTTTGGGTTGTTTATGCAAAAAGTGCCCTAAATCACGTTTTTTCTTTGTTGTCATTTTCTTCTTGACGTCTTATTTTTTGTGCCCTAACTACACAAAACAACACTAAAAATCCTTCCAAAATTGCTACTTTGTGTGCCTTAAATCCCGTGTTTTCTCACTGTTATGCACTTTACACCCTTCAAGACTGTATTCTCACATTTTCAAGTGTCTGATTGCCCCTAGTGGCTATAATACCCATCAAATTTGTGACTCGCAATTGTGTTTCAATTCACTATTTTGCCTGAACACTCTACTCATGATTTTACTCACATTTTTAGTGTTTTTTAGACACACTATTACTAAAACAGGTGAGAATGCCCTTCAAAAATGTCACGACAACCTCCAAAAAGCCAAAAATCGTGAATTTCTCTTTAAAACTCATGAACTTTTTTCCTTAAAATATATCCTCACATTCCTCGTTCATAGCCGTCTCCTCGCACTGCAAATCCTACTAAGCACCAATGGCTTTGATACCAACATTAGAAGATGTGAACAGAGAAAGAATGAAGAGAAACTGGAATGCACACATCGTAGATTGTGTCCATCATTTTCTTATGCAAGAGATAATTACAAAATGGTTAAACCAAACATTAATTAATACATAACTAATAGGGACGTAATTATAAAAGGTGAGCCTTATATTCTAATAGTGAATTGGAATCTCAACTTAGAAAATTTGAATAATATAGGGCACAAGGAGCTAGAGTTAGTGGGCGCCTTCATTGGATTGCAGAAGGTGATATGCCCTTCAAATTTCACTTCTGCTGTCTAAAACGAAAGGATAATGTAAAAAGAATTCTTGTGAAGCGAGACTCTAATGAAAATCTATCAAAGGATGAGCTTCAAATATGAGAGATATTTTGACGCCACTTTTACAAGATTTTCACATTTGTGGGTACTTGTCGAGCAAGTGGTTCATAAAAAGGTGGAAAGTTGTGAGAAGTTTTTTTTAATCTAGAGAATTGGAACTAGAGGAGCTAGAGGAAACTCTAAAAGATATGAAGAATTACAAATCTCCTGGGCCTAATAGTGTCTCCCAATGGAGTTCTATAAGAAAATGTGACTTATTATTAGATAGGCCTATTTTACAATGTGTTAGGAGTCGATCAACAAAGGAGTCATGGGAGAATTATTCAATGTTGGATTGATCAAACTCATTCCAAAGGACTCCAAAAGGGGGTGTCTAATTGGTTGGCGGCCTATTAACCTCCTTAATGTTTCTTAAGAAAAATTATCCAAAACTCTTGCTAGAAGGATTCAGCTATTAGTAGCACGAATAGTAGAAAAAAGTAGATAGGTTTTATAAAAGGAGCATTTATATTGGATAAGCTTACTATTGCATGGGAGGGTATGGAATGGGCAAAAGGCTATTTCTTGAAGATCAATTTTGATAAAGTTTATGATCGGATAGAGTGGGATTTCATTTTGAACATGCTAGATTGGTTGGGTTTTGGCTCTTTTTCCACAATGCAGTGGTGACTTTATTTCCAAACACTTTTGCAAGGGTTAGTGTGAATAGCATCCTCTCAAAGCCTATTCAATTGCAGAGATCCATTTGTCAGGGATGTCCTTTAGCCCCCTATCTCTATGTCATTGCTGTTGATGCTATCGGATAGTTAGTAGAGGCAGCCAGAATTCAGGATCAAATTAGAGGTATACATTTACCAAATGGCAGACAGCTACTTTGTTGATGACTTGGCTCTAACCCCTGAGCTTACTCATCATTCCGTTGAAAGTACAATGTTTTGTTTAGAAACTTTTGCTAAGGCTGCTCGTGCAATTGTTACTGAAGAAAAAACAAAAGTTTTTTCTCATTGGGCAAGATGACCCTACACCCTGGCTAAGCCAATGACGGAAGCTCATAAAACCAGGTGAAATAGTTCATTATTTGGGTATTCCATTTAGTATGCACCTCACTATAATTGATCAATGGCGGTAGATCTTAGAAAATTTTGAAAATAAGTTGCTCGTGTGTAATGAACTTGACCTTACTCTTGCTGGGAAGGTTACAATTGTTGACAAAATTCTCGTAGCAGGAAATAGGATTTAATCTTCTTGTTTGTTTCCTTCCCAAGGAACTTTTAAAGCTCTTGAGAGGATTCTTAGAAGTTTTTTTTTATGGAGCAAACACAGAGGGGGGAAAGTGCTCTGTTTGTTGCTTGGGATGTTTGCATTCTTTCACAAGATCAAGGGGGATTGGGGATTCCAGACAGAAGTGTAAGGAATAGTCCTGGCTGGGGAGTGGATTATTAGGGCCAATAGAAGGTGACGTCCCTTGGCAGGTCCTTATTTGGCATAGAATTCTTATTGTCCAACATGTTTCATAGAATCAGGGGGACCTTCTAAATTTGTGACATAATTGGTAATGCTAGTGCATTTATATTGTTGGATCAACACCTCTTAAGAGAATTTGGGTTGCATGGTAGCTACTCTCGGGTTTTCTTCATTGGCAGTTTAAGGGTCCACAGAAGGCTTAAGATTTATCTGCACATCCTATTTGGACCTTCCCACTTGCAATGTGGACAAGTTGGGCTTCAGCCTTTCTTTACAAGCAAAATGTTTGCACAAAATGGTTTGTTCTATTTGGGATGCCTTTGGAACAATAGGAGGCAGCAATGGAAATATTGGAAGGACTCAAACAGGGCTCAAGTTTTGTCACCAACAGACAAACGTCTTTACAAGTGCTTTGTAATATGATTCCTGAAACTTGTCTTTTCAAAATGCAGTTTCAGAGTGTAGGCCCCTATTGGACGGATTGGAAGTGGAAACGCTAGAAAAACTCTCAACTATAAATCAAGGGGACTTGTATCATCAAGTGTGCCACTACACTTCTATCACTCCCCCGATCGAATAAGCAAAGGCAAGTCAAGGACCTTGAAGTGTGATGGAAAACGGTGTTGCCAAATTATTTAGAAAACAGGAAAATCCTTTGAACACAAGGTGCTAGGATAGTCCAGAGCAAGGCTGGTTCAGCAGATGCAATATGCACTGTGTGTGGGAAAGAGAAAACAGTTGATCAGATCTTCTAGAAATGCCCAACAGCAAGAGGTTTTTGGGGATGGCTACAAGCTAAATGCAATTTCCTTTTTCTTGCTCCTCTCTCTTCGAAAGGGCCTCTTTTAGGAAATTCTTGGATGGTTGACAGCTGTAAGGGTTACGGCATACACCTAGGTTGGGCAGCAATCAGATTTCTTTGTAGGACAAGATGCCAAGATATCTTTCCGGAGGATTCCTCTCCCTCCCATTACGAGGAAGTTGAAACTCTTCAGACAAGAGTTGGCTTTGATTGTACAACCCAGTTTGGATGGTTTCGCAGAGACGTGAACTCTTTGCCCCCGAAAGTGCAGGCTCGGGTGCTTTCTTTCCTTTCCTATGTAGGGAGTGACTCTTCTTGTTCGCCTTATGCTTACCAGATGTAACTTTTTTGTTCCTTGGAGTAAAATTAGATGCATTTTTTCAGATTAGTTAAAATTCTATTTTTTAAAATTATTTTAAAAACACTAAAGAATTTCCCAAATGATTATGAGGATTATGAAAATCCATTTCAAAATGAAAGAGTAATTAAAATAATCTCAAGCCAAGTACAAGGCTATACATGACTGGCATTGAAAGGCACACATGCTTAAAGTAGAAGACAGGGAATGGTTTTATTTGAGCAAAGAGAAGCTTTAAGGCAATTCAGGAAGCTCAAACCTCTAAGGTATGGGCCATTCACCCATCTTGGAGCAAGTTGGAGAGGATGCTTTCAAGCTTGATCTACCCCATTCATTAAATTGTGAGAACTTGCATATATATGAGCATTTTTTCAGATTAGTTAAAATTCTATTTTTAAAATTATTTTAAAAACACTAAAGAATTTCCAAATGATTATGAGGATTATGAAAATCCATTTCAAAATGAAAGAGTAATTAAAATAATCTCAAGCCAAGTACAAGACTATACATGACAGGCATTGAAAGGCACACATGCTTAAAGTAGAAGACAGGGAATGGTTTTATTTGAGCAAAGGAGAAGCTTTAAGGGCAATCTAGGAAGCTCAAACCTCTAAGGTATGGGCCATTCACCATCTTGGAGCAAGTTGGAGAGGATGCTTTCAAGCTTGATCTACCCCATTCATTAAATTGTGAGAACTTGCATATATATGAAGCCACTTGTGTTGGATGAGGCAGAACAAGGACAAGGCTACCCTCTATAGAAAACTTTGTCAGGGGTGCGCAAGGGGAGTTAGAGGGGGATGTAAGGTTGCAACGGAAAGTTGGAGAGACTAAAGTTGGAGAGACTAGAGGAGGACTTCAAGAATCTTGGCATAACAACATAAAAGGGAAGACACCAAGGCAAGTTAGATGGTAACTCGAAGAGAAGGTGGAAGAAATTTCCCCCGCATCTCCTCAACCACTAAACTCTTTGCAGAACCAAAAGCCTCACAAAAGGGAGGTATGATCCTTAAGGATTAAGAAAACTAAAACCTCCTCATCAACCAGCTAGAGATAAACTCGGAATCAATCAGAAATAGGACTCAATGTTTTATTTCTTTGTATGGTGACAAAACCACCAGTATCTGCAAGGAGTGGTTACGAGAAATTGACATACATCGACAATCTGGTATATAGTGATCTTTTGGTTCCTTGTGCATTTGACTTTGGTGTTAATGAGTTGACTTGCATTTGTTAGCATGCTTTAATCAAGAATTGATTTCTACTGACTAAATTTCTTTTTGCAACAAATGGCATGTCCAACAAAGGTGGAAAGTGATGGAGCAAGATTTTTGTGATTTAACTTGGATAAGCCAAAGAAAAGCTATGCGTTAACTTCAATCTTCTTAGTGATGGTGTCAAGGGGCTATGCTGAAGAGGAAGAATCTTGCAGTAAGGACACTATGAGTCTTTCCTTTTATAAATGAAGCCATAATCTGTCACCAACATTGAAATCATGTGTCGCTCAATGCTGATCATGGTGCTGGTTGTCTTTAGCATTGGCATAATAGTTTGCACCTATTGTTGAATGTGCTCAACGAACATGCTGACTTATTCAACTTCCTTTTAAGCTGAAGGCATTGTTGTAAATGGAATGCAAATGATAAGCTACATCAATAGATGCCAATGGTTGGAAACCCTGACAAACCTCAAAAGGGTTTTCTTTAGTAGTGTTGCGAAGCACAAGGAGCTCGGTCGTAGCTTTGTTGAATGGAAAATAGACTACATTGCAAATGTGGTGCTTCTTAGAGTTGCACATCCAAAGAAGATGCACAACCATCCTATTCACCATTTCCATTGGTCCATCAATCTAAAGATAAAAGATGGTAGACTTTTTCTACATTGGTCCACCATTGATCAAAGTTTCTAAATTTTCTCAAGAATATAATATTTCTATCAGATATGATGGTAGATGGGAATCCAAAGTGAATCCATACATTTTGAAATTATAGTTGAGTTGTTTATAGGCTTGAGATTGTCTTCTTACAAGGATCATGGATTTCTATCTAGACAGTCTGGATACGGATACGGGTACGGGAACGGGTACAGGTACGGTACGCCGATACGGCAAATTTTTAAAAATCTTGGGTACGGTACGCTTTTGGGTACGTTTTATATATATATATATATATATATATATATATATATATATATATATATATTATAAATTTAAAGAAGCATTTGCATACTTATTGAAATTTATTATTTCTCTATCACAATTATTTATCTTAGTGACTATGATAAGATTCAAGGAGTTTTGATTGTTCATGGTGACCTTGATCCACTCAGCACGATAGTATTGTCTGACATATTTCCTGAAACATCATAACTAAGCAGGAAAAATATGGATCCAAGCTGGCAGGTGGGATGATTAGTCCGAGCACGGGAGAATACTCGCGAGTTTTGGAAAGCTATCCAGTATTTTTAATTACTAATCTGTCTACAGGTGATCAAAGCTCATGATTCTTTCAGAAGATTGCAAGAAGTTGCTTGGTACAAAAAGGTGCAAAAATGGATTTTATGAAAATAAGAAAAATATTGCCATCAATGCATAGAGCGCTCGAGAAAATATACACTTTTAGAGAAAACGACACTTGAAATGGAGTCACAGAATGAAAGTTATGGCACATGCAAGTTTTTACTGCTACATCTTTCCGGACCCTTTCCAAAATGCAAATTTTTTTCTTTCTCGTGATTTTTTCACCAAAAATCCAAAAAAGGAAAGAATTGCCAAAAAAGGAAACAAACAGTCCTTTGGCAAGTTTTTTTTTTATGGGTACGTTTCCAAGGCTACCCACAGCGTACCGTACCCCGTACCAGTACCTAGTACGTTTCCAGGCTGGGTATGGGGGGGCCTTAGGCGTTTCCAGACAGTCTTGATTTCTATCTTTCAAAAACTATCAACTACTACATACCACAATCATTTCCATGCTTGGTAGTAGGTAAAACTTTAACAAAAACAATTGAAGCTGATTCCCAAGGTCTATTTGGTACCTTGCTTCCTGGCTGGCTTGGGCTATAGCAAAGGCAATACAAGATCTAATGTATTTTGTACCATCTGACCTGAGATATGGCCTATAGAAATACTTCTTCAATAGTATAAGGGCATTTTCAACTCCAAAATGACCTGAAATCTTGCTAAATTGAGCCTCCTAAATCAACTTTTGGAGTTTTGTCTAGTGTGGTACACACAACTGTCCCAAATGATGAGTCCATCCTGCATGCTGTAATCTGGAATTGACTATCTGCAAAGTCTAACTCTAATGCGTAAAATTTTGGCCAAGTGTTGATCTTGTGTCCACATGCATCAAGCACAGAGAGAAGGGCTTGAAACCAGATATCTATTCAAACAATCTGCCATCAGATTGGCACTTTCCTTCTTATTTATTCCTAATGTTTAAAAGGAACTGTTGAAGTTATGAAAATCATTTTCTAATGTCACTCTTCTTGTAATTTCTTATGCGTCAATGAGAAAGGAAACTGTTTTTTGATCCCTCATGGATGTTGGTCTCCTTCCAGTGTGTAATGATTCCAACTGCCTTTGTCTAGACAATGCCATAAAGCTCTCAGTCATATGTGGGTTAATAAATTACCACAGCAGTGAATGTCTCCATGTGGTAAACAACCGAGTGATAGAATTAAGTGAGGACTGCTCGAAGTGCATATTTTGATGCATCCGCCTCAACCTAATGGTTGCTGAAGATCTAGTAACACAAGCATTGGCGCAGAACAAATTTGGCATTCCTATTCCTCAAAATGTTTCTATTGTACGGTTGACCAGCTAAAAGTTGCCTTCATACAACCCCTTGGTAACTTGAATCAAGGACCAAGTGATATGTGACAAACAATGTACAAACTTCAAATAGAAATTTGCAAACCCCAAAAAACTGCAAAGTTCTATGAGGTTCTTTGGTGCACACCATTCTTGGATAGCATGGATCTTGGCCAGATCCACATGTACTCCATGTGCGTCAACAATGTAGCTAAGATATTTATGCCAAAGGCATTCTTTATAGTGGACACAGGGCAGCTGCCAGCTGGTGCCTTTAGTCAACTATCGGAGGGCCCTGTTTGATCACTGTAGTTGTTGAATGTGAATCTGATGGTGGGAATCAAATGAATTTTGTTTGTACTTTGCGGTGACATGTTAGAATGTTTGCTGGGTGTTAATAGAAAAACATGATAGTTTTTATGTGTGTTGCAGATGCACTTTTATACCCTGCAGTCCTGGGGATCTGGGTTTGCTTCTTTGGGCCTTGGCCTTGCCCTAGTCCGAATGGAACCCTTGTCGGCACCTTGGAGATGGTTGCCTCTATATATACGGGGGATTTATTATTCTGGTTGTTTTGTTGATATTATGTTTGAACCCAGAGTCACTGGCGCCTTTGCCTTTAGATTCTGGAAAACATTCTCACATCTGCTGTTTTGTGGGAAGGGTGCCAGGTTTTGGGATCTTGTTTCTCGCTCGGCATCTAGAGATGGGGAGTCTACATTTGCCAGGCTGTCTTTTTGTATGGGTTCCCATTGGTGCTATAATCTGTTAATTTGCCCTCCAGTTATTTTGTTTTTCATTGGGCTTGTGCCATAAATGACACATAGGGGTGGTCAGTTTGGAGAAATCCAAGGTTGGGGAGAAGCTGAGGAACAAGTTTCAGGTTGATTGTTTCCAAAGCCACATAAGGATTGAATATAATTTTTTGAAAATTTGCCTCGCTAAGATTTGGTAATTTTTTGAATAGTTCTGTGAGATGCAGGGTCTATGAGGAGGGTGAGGATGATGCAAGCATCTATTTCATGGTTCTGTATAAAGTTGTGGACATAAAGTAAGAAATTATATATTTATCAAGAAAAAGAGCTTAGATATTTTCTTTTTCATCCATGTACCAAATGTATTTGTAGAGGATGGAGGGAACTTTTTTGGTAATGTAGTGGTGGAGATCACCAACAACAACACAAAGGGTATTCATTTACTTGTTTTGTACCCATTTTATCTATATTTCAATGGATAGAAAGCTGTTCAATGGTTTGCTTTGATATAAGATGTGGATTTGCTTTGCATAGAGAAGCAGATCTGAAAACTTTAAGCCTTAAGGAATTATAATTTTTTTTTTATGAAAATGTTAAAGGTAGATCTTATTGAATCCCATGGCAAGCCTATAACTAAAAGCAGTTGTGGCAATATGAGAAATTGTTGTAGATCAGTGAGAATGGAGGGCATTGGGATGCGCAGCTCCATGATCGGCATGACTTGTTCTTATTTCAATGTTTCTTTAGTGTGGGAGTAAGTGATATATACAGTTTTAATCTTTTATGTGACACACACACACATAGGGACACACCCGCACCCACATGCACACGCACCCGCACATGTGCACGCACACCGCACCCACGCATGTGCACACGCACCCACACATGCACACGCACACACACCCGCACCCGCATGCACACGCACCCGCACATGTGCCCACCCACATGCACCCACACATGTACACTCATGCACACACGCACACGCACATGCACACGCACACGCACACGTATTTGATAATCATATTGGACCTCTAGATAATTCAATTTCAAACCCCTTTAATCAAATGGTTTATATTTTATATAATATAAATTATTTATGGTTTTGTTTCCTTTCGTGCGTTTTGCTCATACATGGTGGCTCCTTTACCAGTAAATAACAGACACATTGGTGCCCGTTGGGATACCCTCCAACCCCTACATGTACATGTGCCACTTCTCCTCCTGCTGATCTTCCCCTAATATTTTACATACACCTCAGTTTCCTCTCCCATTGTTGTACCCAAGAAGTGCATACAACGATTCCTTTCTCCCCTTTCCTTATCATGTGTGTCGATTGAACCTCCTCGGCTGCAATTGCTAGTATGTATCCTTCATGAAAAAGAACATTTCTCCAACTGTGCATGCAATTTGTGTAGTTGCGAAGTGAACACAATTTGAATGATGAAATTCCTTCCCATGCTCTACTGAAGATGATTCTATCATTAAGATAAACAATAACAAATGTAGAAGTGAATGGCCAAAGGATGTCATTCATAATTCACATGAATGACATAGGATCATTAGGCAAGCCAAAGGGCACAACCAACCCTTCAAACAGACCTTCCTTGGCTTTAAATGTTGCCTTCCAAACATTTAAGGGTTTAAACAAGAATTTTCTAATACCCTGATTTGAGATCCTGGTGATATTTTGGCACCACACAGCTAGTCCAGTTGGTCCTATATCCTTAGAAAGGGAAAGGAATTCATCACAGTGATCTTGTTCAAGGCTCTATATTCAATGCGCGACCTCCATGTGCCATCCTTCTTTGGCATGAGCATAAGTGGTCTGCCACAAGGCAAAAAGTTGGGTTTGATGTGTTCTTTCTCCATTTTTCGTTTGATTTCTTCATTTTCTAAAAAATAGTGGCGTTATAAAGAGCCATTAGGAAGAGTTAATCTTGGATTTAGAACAATAGTAAGCTTTAACATGCATATCTTTGGCATTCTAATGGGGATTGAAAATTTTCCTTTTGTTCCTCCTCTACTTGGTTCAAATGTAGTGGTTCTACTAAAGGAGCTGCGGCATTAGCTTCTACCTCAAGGATTTATTTCTTGTGTTCCGGCTTCATCATCAAGAGGCACAAGTTTCATACAACTTATAATGTTTTAAACTTCTTGGTGTTGATAAGTGAATGTTTGGGGATTACTTCTAGGATGCAGTATCTATTCTCTTCAACATCTATGAAAACATTCTTGGGATTTGCTTCATAGATTGCATAGTGTTGGAGAATATATGGTTGGCCAAGAAAAGCATAACATACCACAAATAGCGCTATGTCACGACAAACTGCATCTTGAAAGGGCTTGATGTTGTAAACCAAGTGACACTTACGAGCGACGCACTTCTCTAAACTAGAGCTCAACCATCAAATAGTGTATAGTCATGGATGAGCGCGTGGGTGGCAAGTTTAATCTTCAAACTACTTCATGTAAAATTGGGTTCTTCTAACTCCCATTCTCAACAATGAAGTGTACAAGTTGTCCTTTGACTCACATTTGAAAATGGAATAAACTTTATGCTTCTTCTTGATGTGAACTGGAAGAAGAGGCTATGTTGTCGGTTTCTACCATGGCATGGGCTCACAATCTATGATCTTCTTGCCTTTATCTTGTGTCATTGTGGTAGAACTCAACATTTCTAATTGTGCAAAAAAAGACTTTGCTAGCACAACATTCCTCATTAGAGCGACCGCTGGAATTTTGTATTATGCACCACTTTCCAGTCTTGGATTGCTTCTTTATCTCTTTTAACAATGTGCTCTTCTATGGGAGTGACGAGGAAGTTCTTTTCCATGTTGTTTTGAGTTTGCTTTTTCTCCAAATTTCAATTTCTTATTCTGCCACTTGCCTTGAGGTTTGGGAATCGTCATTCTTAGATGCGTGTTTGACTTTTGCTTCAAACATGCAAGCATACTTATAGGCTTCTCCTAAAGAAGGCATATGGAGGAAATCCATGTTGGTCTAGATGTACAAACTCAAGCCTAACATATGACTCAAAATCAGATTATGATATGTTTGTTGGACATTCAACTTGGAAGATAGAGCATGGAAGATATCAATGCATATTGAACAGATTGGTCACAACTTTAATGAAGTTCGAAAAAATTGATCTATTAGTTACCATGGTTTCCAACATGGTAATAGGTTTCTTTCAAAGCATCAATACAACTATTTCATGTATCGAGGCGTAATATAATTCCCATGGGAAGTGTAGTAATTATTCCACCATTTTTCACAAACAAACTCACTCTTAGAAGAGCAAATGTAATCTTTCCTTGATCAAAAAATGAATTGACCTCATACTTGACCTCATAATAGAGCATATGAGATTCAACCAATTATGAAGAGCATAGGCATCTATTTTTCCTTTAAATATAGGAATATCTTACTTTTACCTTGTAAGGTGTTTGGCCTCCAAATGAATTTTTGGCCGATGAAGTAGATAACTCTAAAGGGGTTTGAACATGCTGCAAGAGTTGAGCAAAGTTATCAACGATCCCCACCTTTTCCCATGGATACTGTTTCTCCCAAATCATCTCTCTACCATTGCAAAGAATTCTCTATCATCCTTCTATAGCATTCATGAGGTCAGCATTTATTGCATCAATTTGTCTGCCATCTGCTCGGGTCATGGAAAGTCACTAAGAAGATAATAGAAAGGGTTGTGAGTTTTGAGACCAAGCTTCCTATAGTTAGACCGCATGTGATTGGACATACTAAATAAAGAAAAAGATTTAAATGAGACATTCGTTCCAATATCACAGCTAAGAGATATCAAATATGGTCGGATACTACATCAGGGGCCCAGAGATGATTTGGAAAACAGCACACTATAAAAGATTTTAATGTATTATGTGCAGAAACAATTTTGAGAGTGACAGTGTGACTACAACAATCACAGTGCTGCGAACAAAGAGAATACTGATCGATATAATACCCATGCTACAACTGTAATGCAAGATTCCATTATGCAAATTTTGTGTACAAATATTTGAGAGATTGGATGTATCAACCAAAGGTGTCTATATCTTATGCTACTTCATTGCCTATTCAAAGAATGGTGAGTATATGTTAATATACAAGTGAGGACGACAAAGAGACAACTTGGCGATTACAAGAAATACAACAGCTCGCCTTCTAACAGCTCATATCCTTTGTTTTGTCATTTTTTGGAACAATTGTGCTAAACAAGGATGATTGTCAGAGTTGTATATTATCTGATATGAAGATTTAGGAGTTCATATTAGAATATAAGGCTTATTGTTTTTTCTAAGTCACTATTAGCTATGTATTAACTAAAGATGGGTTGCAACCTTCTCAACCATTTTGTAACTATCTCTTGCATAATAAAATGATGGAAACACAATCTACATTGTGTGCATTCTGGTTTCTCTTCATTCTTCCACTATTCACATCTTCAAACATCAGCATCAGAGCTTAGGGCACAAACTAAAGATAAACAAAATTTGAAGAGGACGTGGCTGCATGAAGGTTCAAGGACAAAAACATAGTGGATGCCATTGCTAAAGTGCAAATAAAAAAAATAAGTGTTCAAGGGCACAACAATCATTGGAGAAATGTTCGAGGCATGAGAGAGGCATGAGTTGAAAACAGATTCGAAAGGATTCCTGCAAACATACGAGTCTTGGCCAGTACATAATAGGACTAATATTTTTTTTTTTAAACCCATAAAACACCATTTGATGACAATTTTCCATGTTTTCAGATGAATTTGAGAGCATTTTGAAGTGCTAGGGCACAAAAATAAGAAGTCACCATTTTTGAAGGATATTTTAGGGTTGTTCATGCAGTTAGGGCATGAAAATAAGATGTTTTCAGGACAAAATGTGACAGGCAGAATGCAGCAGAAAACACATAGTTTAGGGCATATTTTACGCAGAAAACAGTCCAAAATCACAATGAAGATGAAAATTGAGATTTTCGAAAGTGTATGGGGCAAAACAAAGAAAATACAGTCACCCATTTCCAGATTTGCAATTTTTCAAGTCTTTCACTGCTAGGGCACGCGGTTTGGCGATTTTCAGTTACATCCAATTATCTAGGGCACAGACCTACGTGGTACAGTTTCCTTTCTTTGCTTAAAAAAATTAAAAATTCGTTTTTTAAAATCTTACTACATTAATTTGCCGATCATTTTATTTTTTGTGAAAGGGTTATTTTCTGAGGCATTTTGTCTGAGAATGGAAATTCCATTAGACAAATATTTTGGCCTCAACTTTTATACTTGCAAAGTAAAAATCCCGATGAAAGACAAATCAAATGAAGTTAATATAGCCATTGTTGAAGATCCACCGGATGCAATGGTGAGGAATTCACTGATGAAAGAATATGTATTCTAAAGAAGCCCACACTTTAAAGCTAGGGAGGGATCAGTGTAGATGAAATTGAGCATGGATGGTTGTCCAGTTAGTCTGGGGGTTTGTGTATCTTGGGAGTTATACCCTTATGAGGGTCATGAGACAACTTGATAGAACGCTATGGATGTTGCGGAAAATGGATGGTTGTCCAATAATTCGGGAGGTTCTTAATTCAGAAGTTTGGGGAGGTGGAATTCAGGAACTCAGGAACTACACCTTTACGAAGGTTATGAAGCAACTTTATGGAGTTCTACCTAGTCAATGAATTGTTTTCAAAGAAAAAGTTTTTGAAGAATATGTGGCTTTGTTTGGTTCGGTTGTTTCAATTTCCTATCATAGTATTAGTTTTTGTTTTTTGTGGTGTAAGCTTTAAAAGGGGATATTGGAATATAAGGCTTATAGTTTATTATTAAATCACTATTAGTTATGTATTAACTAAAGATCAGTTGTAACCTTCTCAACTATTTTGTAACTATCTCTTGTATACTAAAATGACGGACAACACAATCTACAATGTGTGCATTCCAGTTTCACTTCATCCTTCCTCTATTCACATCTTCTAACACTTCACGGTATGACCACATGTACTTGGGATGATCCCAAAGTTGGTGGTGAAGATGGCATGTGGCATGGAGCACCACCATTGTACTACGAGATGATCAAAGTACCAGATCCTCTTGGATCAGCATGGTTATGTTTATGAGAGTGAAGTCCACATAGATAGCAAGTATACTACAAAATAACCGCTAGTTTGAATTGAATATGTATGCACAAAATTTATCCTCTTGATTACGATAACAATAACTGAAATTATGGTCTCTTGTTTCTTGTTATTGCCAACTCTAGGCACGATGATGATGTGCAAATGTGATTGGGATTAAATGCATCCAATTGTTACTTACTATGAATGGATATTTATTCAACATAAAGAAATAGCAAAAACACTTAATATGGTGTAATATGCATTGAGTTGAACTATGCTGTATAACAGTGGGTCTTAATGAGACAAAAATATTGGTGTATGGAAACCTAACATGAGATGTGGACAACTCATATTGTTACTCCGCCTATGGCCATGTTTAGTTGCACATAATTAAGCATTACTAGTGTCTGTCCACACGTCATGGTCAAAATCTCATTAAAAATATAGAAGCTGGACCCATGTGCAAAACCAATTGATGAGATTCAAGAACCATAGGAAAAAAATTGTACATTATATTGTGTGAATGAAAGAGCAGACACATATGCAAGACAACATTATACATTGCATGGTGCTGAAATTTGGAGGATCTCCATGGGTACTTTTTTGCCATATAGGATTCTCCCAAAGGCATCCCCTCTGCACAAGAAAATGGTGGATCTTCTACATCATGTAATCTTAGTGCCTGGGCAGGATTGCATACATTCTAAGTTTGGATCTACTTTCTTGTCTTCCTGCTTTACAGATGGGGAATATGGTATGCAACAGTGTATTTATAAGGTTTTGCATGTCATTATGCTCTCATATGGAGGCACTTTAGAAGTTAAGACTACTTGGTGGATGATATAATATGCATCAAAGGTAATGGAATCAGCCTTAGGACAGATCAAGCAAAACTGTCTAATGTAGTACACAATGTCCAAGCAAGCTTCACAGAAAACACTTTCTAAGGGAAATGAATAGCACAGAAAGCACGCATCAGAAGAAAGTTTTTCCAAGTTAAAATCAATAAAGTCAAGGATAAACTTAAAGGAGTGTCACAAATAATATTTCATAGTGTCCCTTCTTTGACATGATGATATCCACCGACTGAGAAAAAAGATGGTACTAACTATATCTACAATAAGAGATATTAAATTAATCTTGAAATTGGCATATTGTTGGTTTCTATCTTCACATTTTGTGAGGCATAAACTCTAATTTAGGGCAATGTTTCTCTCAGAAAAAATTTTGAAAGTTACAGCTTGAAGAGCTTATTAGCAAAAATTATATTATTTAACAGAATAGTAAATAGGGTATTCTATAACAACAGGGAAACCGTATAAGAACAAATGACGCAGAAACTTGCACAAGCAGATTCACTTCAAAAGGAAAGTATCAAAAGTAAATTCAATTCACAAGGAAAAAGTATCTCAAGTTACAGAAAAAAAAATCATCATCTAATTGTCTTTACCTGCAGAGCCGACACATGAATAAATAGGACGGGTGGATTTGTTGGCACAGCTTCCAGAGAGTTGACGAAGTTCCCGACATAGCTCTTCTCTGAAGAAATTGGGGAATGATTTTTATAAGGTTTAACAGCACATAAAGCATCCAATCGGTAACCAGCTATAGTAGGGGCCATTGGAGATATGTATTGTTCTAACACACGATCACCATCACACAGCCTCTCAGCTTCAATTTGGACCTGAATAAGAAATAGACAACATAAATTTAGGTTTGCTTCCGGAAAGAGCAAATAATAAAAACTGAATAGTGTAAAAGAACAGTAACGGCAACCATACTTTGAAGCGACCATATTGGGAAGGCCTTTCTATTAAACTCCTCAATTTTATCTTTTTCTGACGATTGGAATAAGGCATCAGATCTCAAATCATCTCGCAGATGCTTTCCCACCACTAGAATTCTCTTTGCGTGAATATATGGTGTTACTGCAACTTGACTTCCAAAGGAGGATCTCCGACTTGGTGGCAAGGAAGTGCTTCCTTCAAGAGATAACAGATCAAAACCTCTTTCTATTGAGCCAACTGATGATGATCCAGGTCTCCGAAGACTAAGCTTCATCCATATAATTCGACACTTCACAGGATTTCGAAAATTAAACATCAAATGCCGAGGAACATTTCCAATTCTGTCCAAATTTTCAGGTCCATACAACTGTGATGAGGATGCAACTGCTGAGCGAACATCCCATTTTCCTATAAAAGTACGCTCTTCTTCCATGACCATGTTGCTGCACCAAAGTTGAACCTGCACATTGATTGATGGTAAATTTCACCAAAAATTTATATGAAAATACTGCAACAACTCTGTATTTAATCTAACCATGTAGAACAATAGATTGTCCGGATTTTCGCTGCGGTTGATAAGTGTGACTACACACACATTCACTACAAACATTTAATGGCATGAAATGCACAAGATCATGGGGGAACTCCAGCATCAAAAATACAAATTGAAGCGCTGGAACAAGGACGAATTTTGAAATATTTTTTCCCAGTCTACAGATCCAGTGGCAAACTCACTAATTTCCAGAAGCAAATAAGGAAAAATGGTTACTCTCGTGCCGTGGGAAATCAGGAACAATCTCTCATCCACGGCACAGCCAATATACCAAAAAACAAAGATAAATACTGGCAGCAAAGTTCACAGGACCAGTGGGTAAAACAAAGGGACCTAAATACCAAACATTTTCACAAATCAGTTTTCAATAGACAACAAATCAATTCCATACAGCACATTAAAAAGGAAGATGAAACATTTATCCAAACTGTAGATGATATGATGGAGTATGCTAATGACTTCTTCCAAGACACTCTAACTGAAGCACCTCCAAATCAAAAAACAAGGGCTCACAGAAATTTATTCATACAGATCCCAAAATTAAATAAAGAGGGGGATAATAACAGCAAAAGGAGGCCTGACACTGAGAAAGAAATAAAGAATATAGTCTCCTTCCAACTGGATAAAGCCTCAGGGTCGAATGGATTCCCAGCCTTGTTTTATCAAACTTTTTAGGTACTAATCAAAGACGAGTTGCTGGCTTCGATCAAAGAGTCCTGTCAGAATAGAAAATGCTCTGACAAATAAATACAAAGATGGCTCTCATTCCCGAAGTACCACAGGTGGAAAAAATGGATCAATAAAGACCAATTGCGTCGCGCAAGCCAATACTATCAAAACTGATCTCAGAAACTCAATGCACCTTTGTCCCAAGAAGATAGATCGCAGACAATATTATTGTTGTCCATGAAATCCTCAACTCTCTTAAGCTACAAAAGGACCAGACAAACTAATCAAGTTAGATATATGCAAAGCTTTTGACCATTGTAATTGGGAGCTAATCATGTATACTCTTCAGACTTTTGTATTCAGTCAATCTGTACTTGCTTGGATCTGCAGTTGCAATACAAGTCCCATCTACTCAATCTCTATCAATGGAGAAACAAGGAAACCATATTTTCCTTCCAGTGGCCACTGACAAAGATCCATCAAACCCATACCTGTTCATAATTATGAGAGACACACTGCAGAATTTTAGAAGAGGCTAAAACCAAAGGCCAACTCCATGGACTTCCGGCTATGGAAAGAGAGCCAAGGTACTCTGATTTAACTTTTGCTAATGATATGCTTCTATTCTCAATGTTCATTTTGCATGAAATCAAAAAGCTTAACAGTTCCTGTCCAACACCAATTAGCATCAGGACAACACATCATCTTTGTTAGTATACCAGCAAGGTGAAAGTGGGATATCCTTAGCATTCTGTACTTCCAGGAGGGTAAGCTGCCAATAAGTATTTGGGAGTCCCAGCAAAAATGAAATCCAATAAGGGCCTTTCAGAAGCTACTATTAGCCTAATGAACAAACTGGTGGCTCTTGTTTGCAGGAGCAATTCAGCTCTACAGGTTGTTCCCAATTATATTCTCACTTTACTTTCTCTTTCCTAAGCAGGTTGAAGAACAAATTACAACAAGCCAGACGAACTTCTTATGGAGATGGGTAGAGGAAAAACTCACACCCCCTGGGTGTCATAGGCCAATCTCTACTGCTAAACAGAAAGGTGGGATTCATACCTGAAACATCAAATTCTTCAACAGAATACAGGTGATGAAAGCAGCATGGAGATCTTGCAAAACTCAATCTCTTTATGTAGCATTATTATTAGGCAAAAATGTCTCATTCATCCGTATGAGAATATCCTTGCAGTTACATGGCAAGTTGCCATCTCAGGCACGACAAGACTTCTTCGAACAAGATTGGAACTCCTTAAGAGCAAACTCACTTGGCAAGCAAGCAAAGGTAAAAAGGTTTTATTCTGGGAATACAGCTGGATTGGCTGCCCCTCCCTAAAAACCTCAGAACTCAAGAAGCTGCAATAAACCATACAAAATCAGGATTGTCTACATATATATGACTCCTACCATGGTATGAATGGCAATAGACTCAATTCCAACAGAAATGATCAGGCAAACTGGTTCTGAGGAGCTAATGAACAGGCCTGTATTTCACTCCAACAAACAAGATTTTGATCTGGCCAAACACTTAATAGTGTGAATGTAGGGTTGCATTGAAATATCAATTTTTCAATCTAAGGGATCAGGCCAAGGAAAGAAAATGGAGTCAGTTATGTTCATTGCAAGTGTGGCCAAAGATCAGAGCATTTATATAGATCATCACTTATGGCAAGTTCTCAACAGTAGACAACTCACAGAGTATATGGTGGATTGGACAACATCTATTTACACTACGACACCTCAGGTATGCTTGAATCTGTCCGCATGATAGATTTTCAGATAGCCCACCTATGTAATATTACATTCCTTTATAAAAATAATTGCTTTAAAGTCTAGCCAAACGCCCTACACAAACCCTATGTTGCCAGGATACGGATATGAGTATCGGTTTGGATATGGATACGATACGCAGATACGTCAATTTTAAAAAACCCTTGGATACGATACGTCTTGGATACATCCGTACATATATATATATATATATATATATATATATATATATAATTTTTTACGTACATCTACTCATTTTACTCATTTTTTAGTCCATAAAAAACTGAAATAGTAATACAAAACTTGAATCAATGATCAAAGCATTCAATATACAGTTACTTAAGACTTTGCATTTTTATTGATCATGTGGCTGCCATACATATGATATAGGAATATCATGTCAACATGAATACGAACAAAACTTGAAATTTGAAAAATATACTAGAATCCATGTTCAAATTTTCAAAATATACAATATATACTTAAGATTTTACATTTCATATTTACTGCAGGATACATATTTACTTAAAAATGAAATAAAACTTAAAAAAGACATTTATTGCAAGATACGTGTCTGATACGTACGGGATACGTCACAGATACGTCTTTACATATTGTAGGAATAAATGAATAAGACTTCCCCTTTTATAATTGTTTTGTATGGTTATGCAGTTGTAACCGCTAACTAATTGTGTAACCGTCTTTGCATCATAAATACCCGAACACACAACCCATTTGTACAGTGTGTATTCCGGTTTTCTCTTCAATCATTCTTTACACATTTATTCGGTTTATTCTCTCTCCGCAAATTCTAACAGTGGTATCAGAGCGTGGGGCAAGCAAAGAGAGGGAGGAAGAAAGATATTTTCGTGACTCCCATTAGAGCACGCTATACAATCGCGAATCAAAAGAATACAGTCACAAAAATCACATTGTACTCACGTTTTTTAGAAAAAATCACGTTGTACTCGCGTTTTTCTAAAAAAAAAAATCACGAAAATACAGTCACGAATGGCACGTTTTTCAGGAAATTAACAGTATTTTTGAGCACGAAAATACAGTCGCGAATGGCACGTTTTTCAGGAAAATAACAGCATTTTTGAGCACAAATAGTCAGATTTTAATAGCCACGAAAAATCGTGATTTTAGACATTTTTACAGTCGCGATTTGCGCTAATATGGTGCATTATTACAGTCACGAATTGCTAGGGCACAAACATTTTTCACAGACATAAGGCTGGAAAGACGCAGAAGCAAAAAGACTACCTGCGCTAGGGCACAAAACTGTGCAACTGGAAAGAGACAACACCTACTGATGCATTGAAATTGTTAGAATGGCAAAGTGGAGATGGTAGAGCGAAAGCTATTATTGGCCTTGCTCTCTCTGACTCTGAAGTTCATCATGTAGACCTAGACAAATCATCGAAGGAAATTTGGGATACTCTAAATAAATTATTTGGACCGAAAGCAGTCAATGCCAAATTTTCGCTGAAACTTCAGTTATATAGGTTCAAAATGGATGACGGAGTCTCTATGTCAAGCCACATCAATAATCTAAGGTCCTTGATCAGACAACTAGCATAAGTGAAAGTTGCAATTGAGGACGAAGATGCCTAAGCTATCTTATTAAATAGTTTGTCTTCAAAATATAGCAATGTAGTTTTTACCCTCAGTCAAATTCAATCTCAATCTCTGGATGATATGATAGCAGCTCTTCTAGCTGAGGAAAAACGAACTACAGAGGATGCAGAAGGTCATTCCCAGCAAGAAAGTGCATTCTATTCTAGAACCAGAAAATATCATAGAAGATCAGATAAGTCGGAGATTGAATGTCATTATTGTAAGAAAAGAGATCACACAGCATGGGATTGTCGTGTTCGAGCCAATGATGTGCTCAAGGGTAAAGTCATATCAAATACAGCCAATATAGCCATGATTGAAGACCAACCAGATGCAGAAGGTAGTGAGGACAGTGACGAATACGTGTTATAAAGATGCTCTAAACTTTGAAGGCAAGAAAGGATACAGGGTAGATGAAGCTCGGTATGGATGGTTGCTCAGATAGTTTGGGAGACTGTGGATCTTGGGAATTATACCCTCACGAGGGTCATGAGACAACTTGATGGAGCTTGTGGATGGCTTAGTATGGATGGTTGTCCAATAATTCGGGAGATCTGTGATTCGGGAGTTCGGGGAGGTGGAATCCGGGAACTCGGGAATTCAGCTCGGGAGCTACACCTTTACGAAGGTTACGAAGCAACTTGATGGATCCCTACCTTATCATAGCATTGCTTTCAAAGTGAAAGTGTTTGAAGATTGCGTAGTTTTGTTTTGTTAGATTGTTTGTTTTTTGAGTTATGTAGGGTAAGTCTTAAGAGGGGGGTGTAGGAATAAATGAATAAGACTTCCCCTTTTATAATTGTTTTGTATGGTTATGCGGTTGTAACCGCTAACTAATTTTGTAACCGTCTTTGCATAATAAATACCCAGACACACAACCCATTTGTACAGTGTGTATTCCGGTTTTCTCTTCAATCACTCTTTACACATTTATTTGGTTTATTCTCTCTCTCCGCAAATTCTAACACATATCTCGTGACGTATCAGGCACGTATCCGGTACGTATCAGGCACGTATCCGGTACGTATCCATATCCGATACATATCAAAGGGGATACGAAGGGGTCTTGGGCGTATCCATGCTTCCTAGCACAAACCTAGATTCCACCAGCCAAGGCTGCCATAAAATTCAGTTTTGATGGAGCAGCCAAACACAATCCAGGGCAAGCTGGAATACGAGGGGATACTACGGGATAGAGAGGGTGGGTCTTTTCTGTACCATACATATAGGATAGGGATTCAGACTGACAATCTTGCGGAGCTCCTGGATCTACACAGAGGCACCTAACTGGCTCTGGTTTCACTAAGATCCACGTTGAAGGTGACTCCAAGGCAGGCTAAAAGATTCAAGGAAAATTCACATATGGGCATTGACTATCCTCATATTTTATAGGTAAAATGGAAAATGTCTCAAATTGTTCATCAAATAGTGGAGAACCTGGAGAATATGCAAGAGATACACTTGCAACACAAGAAGAGAAATCACAATTGTGTAGCCAATCTTCTTGAAAAAGCAGAGGTAAATCAGAGGCTTGTCAGTCTCCCAACCAAAATGAGAGACACGGTTGACTTGGAGAAACCACTCATTAACCTGGGTAACAATGGTTAAGCACCACACAAGGCAACTCAACTATCCTCTTCATAGGCTCTGGACACATGCCAACGCTGGTAAGCATTGCACTCGGCATGCTGAAGGGGTATTTGGATATCAATGTATTCATATCACTTATCAAACAAGGTCATCTAGGGTCCACGACACACCCCCATCCCTTTTACATCGATGTTTTGAACTAATTTCTTCCAACTTCATAACATGGCCGTTTTTACTCATACATGTTCAACACCCATAGAACAAGGACCAACAATGACACACTAGTGTTGAATTTAACCCTATCACTTATCATGTTTGGCATCCAAAGAGCCGTGTTGTATATATTTCTTTCATAGACAGCTTTACCCACCTCTTTTTATGGCATATGACCTATCCTAACATGAGAATTATTACCACACCCATTCGTTATAAAAATAAACACCCCCAAGACCCCCACAACATTACCCATTACATGTGTCAAGGTACCCCCTATCCCATGTCATGTCTCCCTTTATATTTTACCCATTTCACTTCAACATTATCTTTATCAACCACTTTAATTATCCCTCTCCCCATGGTCATCTTTTGAAATGTCACCCTGTTGGGTATAAAATCAACACCATTAATATTCATCCCCCTCTAACGATACATCCCCCCATCGACACGGTCAAGGTCACAATGTCTTGTACATATAAATCAATCCATTCCCACTAAAATTCTTTTCATCCCAATTGCTCACCTAGAAGTTGATATCCAATTGAAAGATAACTATAAATGTCTTGTTTTAAAAAGCAGCAAATCAATTGATACATGGCCATGAAGAGTTTTTAATAACACAATGATGATGACAAATTCCAGAAACCAAAGTTATGGATTTCTTATTCATCATCAAATGCTTAACTTTCGCATTGAGATCTAAGATTTCTTGCACCTATCTCCTTGTGAAAATACCCACCCATTAACGCCACCTTAATGCAAACTAGATTCCTGTGTAGGGGAATGGTGATGACTTGTACATTCTTTGTGTCTGTTTTCAGCCATTAAGGGTCTTGGGCAACGAAACACCCTTCCAAATTGACTCCATCAGCACTCACAAAACCTGACCTGTGACGAGTGATGGCTCAGGCACTCAAACAGCAGTGGAAAAAGTTAAGGCAACAACACTTGGAAGATATGCAATCTCTGCAAGTTAAGGTTTAGATGACATCATGTGAGAGGAGTTCAAGTCTCTTGGCATGGATACTAGAGAATGAGACTTAGGAGTCCAATACTAATGGAAAAGTCTATAAATAGAACCAGGGATTATTGTAACTGCACTTGTCTATTTGAGGGTATAAAACTGTTAAGAGCTTATACGAGAAAGAAAAGTTTGTTAAGTATGTTGCCCTACAATCCTCAAATGTGCACTGCCAAAATGAATCATGTTGTAGGAAATGATTGCCAACCGATATGATCAGATGATGAGGATAATGAGGGTGGCACTCAACCACGAATAAGGGGAAATACACCAATGTTCAACCAACTTAGTCTATCTCGAGTGGATATCCAGTAAGTACAACTTCCTAAATGTTGAACAAGTTGAGTACCATCAATATCTCCTATGCTATGTTGCAAGAAACCTAATGGGACATGTTTGTTTCACGTTTTTTGGGCCACATCTTGTCCGCAATGAGAAATGGGTGTTGCAAACAGAGTTGGTCACTTCTTGGCTGCAACAAAAACCTTTTGTGACCAAAACCATGAAGGATCCATTTCTGGGCCAGTTGCAGGCTGTTGCCCGAGGTAACAACCCTGTTGCAACCAACAAAATGTTTCTCTCATTATCCTCATATAACCCAATACTAAAGAACTAAAATCGACCCAGTGGCCAAGAGGTGTCAGAACTCATATAACCCTCCAAAGTGGACTAAGTATACATGGCATCCATAAATGACCCAATGGCATGATAGGTCATATAAAAGCCTTTGTTTTGTCAAAAGAGTGTCAATCTTTTCCACTTCAATCTTCCACTTGCTATTAGTTTTTATCGGTTCCCTCATCACTCTTCTTTTCCCATTTTTTGCTCTCCAATCCGGGCTTCTAAAACCTCTCCTCAATCCCCGATTCACACTTCTATTTTTGAAATGACACTACTAATGTAATGGAGTCCCATTCCAAATTATATCGCATTTCAACTGGTGCAGTGTAATTGGTAACATGATCAAGGTTTTCCCCCTTGGAAGTTAGTTCTAAGCTCAAATCCTTCCACCTAAGCTATGTTGCAAAAAACCCTACTTTGATTGTAGAGAAACTCATGGATTCTGGTCGACAACAACTCTCTCCAATTATAGACTTCTCTTCGCAACCACACCATGTAGCCAATCATTCGTATTGCAATGTCTGAGGCCCAAGTGGTGCCCACCACCCCAAGACGGATTACATCCAAGAGATAGCTCCACTCTTTAGAAGCCAAATATTATTTTTTGATCCCTTTATTTCCCTTAGACCACATGCATGTCAATATGGTAATAGTCAAATTAGGTTTTCATGAAGTATACACAGCGAAGTTTCTTGGGCTTGTGAAATGTGATAACTTGTTGCCTTACTATGGCAATGGGAGGGTACTCCATATACCCAAGTGAAATCCTCTATTGTTTAAAACCTCTTTGCCCCTATAGCGTACGAAGAATAATTTGTTGCTCGTATCGTAACTAGATACCATGCAAACCAATTATGGCTCGAAGTGTATGACATTAAAGTATGACATTTGAAAATTTTATTTAGCAAAACCCTCTGTAATGTTACTTTCAGTTCATGATCATCTGTATTGTTTTCACACCATTTACAAGATTCAGTAGTAGGCATGCTCTCCCAAGTAAAGAGTTTCTGGTGTATGTTGTACTTTATGTTTAGGCTTCAACTGTAATTGCTAAATCATTTTGTGCTTTTTTTACAAGGTCGGTGGAGTCAATTGCTCTTGTTGTATGAAGATTGTTTACACACTCTTGATTCGCAAATTGTACGGGCAATCCTTGATTGAATGCCATATAATTTGACAAATCTCACATAACATTTTTTTGGCCAATTGGCCTTGGTGTGACCTACCTTCTTGTTTATACAATAGAGATCCCTTTTTGTGTTCTTGGTATCTCCTTTTAGCTCTTTCACCATTCTAAGCACCGATCTAGGTTGGTTGTCATTGTTGTACTCTAAATCATCATCTTCATATGACAAAGGAGGGACTACCTTTGTCTTCCTCTACAACGAGGGTATAAGTCCCTCAATGGGCCACCACTTCTTCAAACTGTTGGCTGGTTCCTTTTCATGTTTCCCCAACAATTCTTTGAGTCATCTATTATGGGCTCGTACTCACAAATTTTCCTTTCCAGAAGTTGTAAATATTTGCAACAATTTCATTTTCATCTCTGAGCAACTTAAATTTAATTTTCTAATGCCTTCCATAGTTTGTTCCAAGAAATCTTAACAATTGTTGTTTCGTCCATAACCAAATCAATAGCCAACCCTCCTAGTGTGGTTGGGAATGACAACAACCAATGTTGCTCATCTATCTTCCCATTGGCAGACCTTATGGTAATGCTTGTTCCACAATGCCACACCTAGTCTTCATATCTATCACAAATAAACTTTGGTAACTTTTGTCACTTAAGTTTGGACTTTTTATGACCCTCCTCAAGAAGGTTTATGTCAGACATTCCTTTCTCTCTCAACAATGTTGGACACATCACTATACTTGACCCTTTCCCTTCGGCACCGTCAAATAAATATCTTCCATTGCTCACTCTAATTTTCCATGTTGACTTTTCCAGTGTTCTTGGCTCAACCTAGTCAATCAGTAATACCTCAATGCATAGAATACTTGTTTCGTAGGCATCTCCCTTTCGGCCCAAATGAAAGTAATCAAACTCTGCTTCAAGTTACATACTTCCCTCTGAATGAGGGGTCTTTATGGACTCTTCACTTGATTCTTCTACATCACCCTCCAACCTAGCCTTGTTGGCAAGGTCTGCACTTCCTCCAGAAGAGGAAATTGCCTCACAATGTATACCTACTCGTCACTCATGAGTGGCATAGGGTCCTCTTGTTCCAGCTAGACCCTTGGTTTTGGCTTCAGCTCTAGCTTGTACTCACGCTTTGACCTTGGGTTCCATTTCGACTTTAACTTGTGCTCTAAACTTCTCTTCATGGATATTTAGAAGTTGCTGCCTCTTGCAACCTTTGTTTCATCAATTGCGTAGACCGTCTGATTTCTTGGTCCAGTCCCTAATCACGTTGCCTTCTTCTACAGCATTTTGTTTGGGCTCAATGGAATTGATTCATTCCTATTTGACGGAAGTCTTCAGATCTTTCCTCTTTTTCTCAATGACACCTCTTCTTGTATCATTGTAAAATGATTTTTCTCGTTGTGCCTTGAGGTCATGTTTGGCATGAAGATCTTGTAAGATAATGTAATGCTTAGCAAGGAGTCTATGAAAATAAACAAGCATTCAATTAACTTATTGTGACACCACCAAGTTTACCAGATAGAATCTACAGGCACTTGGCCCCCCTTCAATTTTTATTTAATCTTAATTGCTTCTTACATTGGTTGAACCATTCACTTCCTTACACTTCCATGTTGTAATGTGTCGTTGTCAATAGTTATTGTCGACTGACTATCGCTTGGGTCTAAACTGATTTTGCAAAGGCAAATGTTTGCTACAAAAGCTACACTATCGAAGAATTTTTTTATAGTATTATAAACACATTTTAAACATAAACAACAAAATAGGGGAGAACAATACCGTTATTAGTGCCCCTACCCTAACATTCAACTGACTATTTATAATAACAATGATACTAATGATTGTTGGTTGAGATCCAACTATTGATCCAGCCGTTTATGACCAAAAATTTATTAAAACAATACCCAAAGCTGACAAAACAATAATTAACAACAAAACAAAGAGGATTGCCAAAATAATGCATCTATAAAGAACAGCAGTTTACACATGGTCTGTGTTTTTGTGATGGAAGTTGTTGGCAATTTCCTTGGTTGATAAAATTGAAAGCAAATGTATTATGATTTA
This sequence comes from Taxus chinensis, assembly GCA_019776745.2. Lineage (NCBI taxonomy): Eukaryota > Viridiplantae > Streptophyta > Pinopsida > Cupressales > Taxaceae > Taxus > Taxus chinensis. The sequence goes on from CM034148.1 coordinate 628,162,385, forward strand.
TTGATATTGCCTCGCTAACTTAGACTTTTCCGCCACTTTTGCTACTATTTCCTACGTTTTGTTTACAGTTGGCAAGAAGTTTAAGGTACTAGGCTACTAGCAGTGGGATAAGATATTATGTTTTTAACGAAAATGTGGGAATCATTTTACTAGTTTTAACATTTATTTTTAATATTGAAAAAGGAAATTTAAAGTTGCTAAAAATTTTGATATTGTGTTTTCATTGTCTATTTTTTGGTTTGCTTTTTTATTAGATTCAAATAAGTAGAGAATTGGAGGTATCCTCTTTAAGGCCCACAACAGTACAATCTCATAGAAGAGGAGGTCTAAACACCCCCAATATAATGCAATGAACTGTTTGAGCAACAGGTATGGAGTATGGAGACAGTAACCTGCACCTATCCAAGAGGCAATTATAGCAGTTCAGGTAGTAGATCGTAGATGTGCCCCTTTTGCAAAATAGGGAAAACCAACTCAGTGGAACGAGTTTCTGCCATTTGCTTGGTATGGGAAAAACAACACAAATTAAGGTTTGCAAAACTATTCCCAAGGGAGAAAAGAAGGATTTAATTAAAGGGTGGACAATGGCAGAGTTATTAAAGTTACTAAGTTTAATATGTAAACATTAACTAATTTAATACTTGTTAATGTACTTTAGTTACACAATTTATAACTACTTCACCAGATGTAACCACTCTTATGTTTAATAAATGATGGACACACACAAGATAAATGTGTGCTGTGTGCCAAGTGCCGTAGTGCCTTTCAGCTTCTCTTCATTCTCTCTCTTTTATCTTCTAACATTGGTATTGGAACCAGGTTTGAGGAAGCCCTAAGAGCAGGGTAAGAACAGCAAGATTGAAATTGGTGGAAGCCTTGGAAGAGGGTATGAACTGCAGTAAAGAGAAGAGGAGGTTCAGATGTTTGGGGAAGCCCTAGGAGAAGGGTATGAGCGAAATAGAGGCAGATCATGAGATTTAATCACGAGAAGGAAGACAAAGTTGAGACAGAATAAAGTTGCAGAAATAGGAACGTTCCAGACAAGCATATTGATTGACGCTAAGGCACTAGAAGTTGTGAAGATTTATATCAGTCCTGGTGCAGGAGGAATCACTATTACCACTTTTTTCAGTCGCGACTTTCAGAAAATGTGAAGACAAGGAAAACGAAATGTAGGGGTTGTGAAGACCAGAGAGCAAGGACAGATTGAGACATGAAGTTGCAGATGTTGAACGAGTTGCATGACTGAGGTGGACACAAGCAGAATAACGTTCATGACTGGAGCGTGAAGGTTTGACGGCAAGAGAGGGCATCATAGGATGTAAAGACCACAAACTTGCAGAGAAGACCAAAACTCCAGTTATAATCATGATCTCCAGGACGTGAATACCAAAGCACAGACCAGATGTGACTTTTTGTATTCCAATCGCAATATATGGGTTTGCCGACCAGAACGGCAGTGAAGGGCATGACATCGAAGCATTTTGCATGCTGCAGACGCTTCACTAATAGGAGATGACAGATGTTTCATCCGTGATCAGGAGGATTAGTGCTTTGTAAGAGACAGGGCACAAGAATTGTGATAGAGTATAACAGAACATGAGAATATTGGAGGATTTGACGGTTTGGAGACCAAGAGAATAACTCGAAAGGAAGACCTATTTTTGCAGACTAAATAAAACATGACTCATACGAGCCATTTTCGATAAAATTTATGACTTCATCAATATTAATATTGGATGTGCTTTAAAAATCATCGTCAACAGTTACTTTATCAACTTTGCATTTCATTTTCTGTTGCATTAATTTGCAGGTCAAAGATGTGTATTATGGCCAATATTAAAAACCTTAGTTCTACCGGAGGCGCAAAAGTTAAAAGTTCATAATTACAATGCTTGGATTTGCAAAATTTCAAAAATCACATTATACAAAGACTGAGATAAGATCATTCTCGGCACTAATGGAAAACCTATTGCAGATTATGACAAGTGTCATAAGGAGGCCTTATTGTTATTGAAGTTGTCTATGTCAAGATTAAATACCCAAGGTCTGGAATGCCACTGAGGCAAGTGCACTTCGAACCAGTCTGAAGAACAAGTATCAAACTTTTGAGAAAAGTCAGGTATTGTACTGAAAGAATTTGTAGTTTCCAGCAAGATGCATGAGGGTGACTCCCTCTTAGAACATTTTCTATGGATGAAAGATCTTAGAGACTAACTAATTGCCATCAATAAAAAGGTGGACGATGATGATCATGTTGTGCTTGTTCTGATTCCTGAATAGTTCATGACCCTTCTACAAGACATTCGTGGAGGCCTTACACTTGACGATGGAAATCCATACACTAGCTTTTGATCAGATTAGTTCCTATTTGTTGCAAAACGAACAAAACATACTCAAGCAAGTGAGTCTAATTCTGGACAAACAAAGAATGCATTTGTTGCTTGTTCGAAGGGGCAGTGGAGACAAATTCCATGTGAATCTCTTCCAGATATTAAGGAAAATGTCACTATTGTCATTAGGTTGCTGTTCTCATCAGTGTTCAGTCTTCCGAAGCATTGCTACTCTTCACGACTAACAACTTCTCCATGTCAATCCCAGTCTCTTCCCTCATGATTCATTTAACGTCTCTGCGTTTAGGGTTTCTAGAGAGCATAACATGCCATACAAATGCATTTGCAAATAACAAAAAAAAATTGCCTAGTTTGAGAAAAAAGCGAGCAATACCGAAGGGCAATACAGTCGTCCGAATGAAAACACAAACAGTAGTCCTCTCTGACTTGCTCAATGGTTCTGGCACATTTCCGTACCCGTACCCGTTTCTAGTACATATGTATGCGGAAACAAGGCCCTCAGGGGCGTTTCCTGGTAACAGAGATCCCAAGTAGAGGGGAGCTCGTGAAGGGGCCAGAACATGGAAGTCTATAGGGCTAAAGTGTGATTATTGAAAAATCTAACTTGTCCTGAATTCACAATGTTACATAAGTTTCCAGGACACGAAGGCATGTTTCCTGGGACAGCGAAAAAATTCCAGATTTTGGGCATGGCCACTAAAACTATACATAAAAATACTATAATTTATATATTAAATTCTTTCTGGATTCAACAGTGCAACAATGTTTTTTTCCAAAATTTCAGATCCCACTACTAGATTCATCTTCAAGGAGAAGACATGAAGCCAATGCTTGAGGAACCAGTAGTCCGAATTCCATAAATAGCTCCGAATTCCATAAATAGCTTTTTCATACAAATATGGAGTGGTAAGGTGCAAGGGCAAGGATCGGCCAAAATGGATAGAACAAAAATTTAAAATAAAATAAAACAACAGACTTTTCAACATGTAGAATTATCGGAAAACAAATTCTTTAATCAATATCTTATAAACCAAATACATGACTTCAAATTTGTATGGAAAAATAAATAAAAGGTAGTGATAATAAATTTAAGGTTACCCTACATAAAGTGTCAGTGTTTCTCTGGAATCTAAATTTGAACATTAAATTACAAATAACATTATTGAAAAACAACAGGCTCAACTGTTCAGATACATTTCAGGGAGGTCCTGACATGGCAAACACAAGGGGATATCTAAAATCTCGAGACATCCCCATTTGGACGCATCCCCAAGTAACACTATCATAAGAGATTGGCTCTAGTGGAGAGCCAAGAAACATTGAATATGTATTTACTTTTAGCAAGTTCCTAATAGTTTCATAGCTGATCGTATACATTTTGTTGCAAAGAGTCTTAGTATTAGTTCTGTAATGATTGGTTCTTGTTGTGTATTAGCAGGGAAAGGATGCCAAGTCTGTTCATAGTATTTATGTTTCTCTCCTAGACTGCACGGAAACGCCCTTGGGGTCCTCGTACCAGCCTGGAAACGTACCAGGTACTGGTACGAGTATTGTACACTGTGGCTACGGCTGGGTACGTACCCACAGTGGCAGGGTACACTACAGGTACGGAAAAACCGTACCCGTAGCATACCCTGCCACTGTGGGTAAGTACCCAGCCGTACCCATGGCCTCAATACGTCTTTTTTAAAAGACAACTCAATCAAACATAAAAAAATATGCAATTTTTTAAATTTTTCTTTTAATTTTAAGTATTAAAACTTAAACTTGAATGCCTTATGTTATTTACTATCATAACTTGAATGAAATGCTCAGAACTCAAAATTATAAAAAGTACATGTTTTATATTATGTAATCTCTGCTCCTGATTTTCATGTAATTCTTGATAAATTAGAAATGTTATATTAATAGAAAGATTATAGGATGAAGCCATTATTGTAATCTTCTGAGCTACATCCTTCATCACTTTCAACTTCAAGCTTCAAACCATTACTCTATAGTTTTAAGCGGTTAAATTGAAATCACCAAAGGCCTTCAAATTATGTGGATGGTGGTTTACTTGTGTAAAATCTTCTATATCTTATAAATATAAATGTCAAAAAGATTTTTCAAAAGAGAGACTTTTGTATTATTCACTGGTGTTTAATTTTGTTATCAGTTATGGTTTTGTTAAGACCATATAAGCATAGAATTTTTATTCCAAATTGGTATAGATTTTTTTTTATTTTTTTAATTTTAAAGTTTTAAAACTTAAAAACTTGAATGTATTATGTTATTTACTATCATGTTTTGAACATTATGAATCAATACAAACTCAAGTCTCAATTCTCGAAGTATTGGAAATTTCAATTTTGTTTTCATGTTCTATGAATGATTTTAAGTTGTATGACTCTATGAGTATTAAATTTCAATAAGTATGCAATGTATGAGAATTAAATTTCAATAAGTATGCAAATGCTTCTTTAAATTTATAATATATATATATATATATATATATATATATATATATATATGTTCCACCAAGCTTCCGGGATGGAGACGGACAAAGACGGCAGGGGACGGGGGGACGTGTTTCCGGGACGGATTTTTTTTAGGCCTTTTTTTAGGGGACGGCAAAGGACGGCTATTAAAAAATAAGGGAAAATTTAAAAAATATAGGAAATTTCAAATATTCATATGATAACATTGCTAAAGCATTCATCACACACATTATAGAACCTTAATAAATAAAACTAGAGTTGAATTGAGATTTCACATAAGATTTAACCTTAAAAATATAGGAAATTTCAAATATTCACATGAATAATGATAAGTATAACACATTGATAAACTTAATAAAGCATGGATCACACACATCATAAAACTTTAATACATAAAACTGGAGCTGAATTGAGATTGCACATAAGATTCAAGTTTCAATTACAATGAAATGCCCAAGGGCAACAAAATGTCTAAAACATAAAAAACCAAAATGAAAATATATAGCTGCCCCTAATCAAACTCCGCTAAAGTGGCATCAAAATCAGACTCTGAGTCTGAGTCACTGGAACTATGAGGGGTTGCCTCATCCAATGGAACCCCAACCAATCCCACCTGTGCCTCCTCATCAATCTGTTAAGCATCTTCAAATCAACATCCCAACGTGTGGCTGGAGTCTGACGATACTAAGGAGTCTGTCGATCCTGAAGTCTCAAGGCACTATGCACAGCTATTAACTTCTCTTCTCGTCGAGAGGTAAGGTGGTTCCTCTTAACTATGTGGATGAGGCCATATGTGGACCAATTCCTCTCTGCAGTAGAGGAACTAGCAACCTGTAAAAGGAGGCGAGTGGCAAGAATCCTCAAGTCTAGTGCATCCTTGCCATGCCATGTCCACCATCCAATAGGGTCTATCTGTCCTCGCCTCTGGCTTGCTAAATGTTGGTCCACAGAGATTGACAAAGGATAGCCATTAGGTCTGCAATAAAGTGGACTCCTCATCAGTGTACATCTTTCGAAAGGCCTTCATGAGCCCTTCTTTCACCTCTTCATCATCAGATGGAGGCACTCTGCCAAATCGTGTTGTATACCATTTGGGATTTAGAGCATAGGTTACCATATGAAGTGGGGTGTTCATTGTGTTCCACCGCAGTGTCACAATGGGCCTAATATGCTCCTCATAAAATCCCAAAGGAGGATCCCTGCTATGAATGGCTTGCTTCATCTGTCCAAGCATGTCAAATGTCTCATAAATCTCTCTAAGAATAGGAGACTCTGTATCAGCATATCTTATGACCCCCACTACAGGTGAGATGGAGTAAACATATCTACAAACAATTTACAAAAAAATTAGAAAACATTAAGATTCAAGAATGAAAAACTAAACTAATTTACAAGTTATAAACATGGATAAAAATATTTAAAAATTAAAAACTAAACTTACATATATAAAATCAGCAATAGCTTACCTGACTATGGTCCAATCATCATTTGAAGATCTTTTTTATCACACCTTTTCCTTCAAGTGTTTGCCTCTAGCCATCTACCCCACTCCTGATTAACCATCATTAATTGCAAAGCCTCTTGCACCTCAAGCATCTTCGCTAACAAAATGAAATAGATGGCATATCTAGTGTCCACGGGCTGGAGGAATTCCTTCCTCGAAAAAGACCTGAATAGAGCAAGTGAGGTGTGATGGTTGCAAATGAACATTTGTATGTGTCTAGCCTTTGCCACCACTGCCTTCACCCAATCTATCTTTCCAATGTCTTTCAATGCGTTTTTCAACGCATGAACACAACATGGAGTCCAGAAAATGTGCTTGTAAGCACCCTCAACCATCATGTCAGCTAACTTACATACGCAGGCTAAATCAGTCACTACCTTTACAACATTAGAGGGCCTAATCTCTTCTATGGCATCCTTCAAAATTTGAAATTGGAAGGTTGCATCCTTCCTCTTCCCTGTACAATCAATAGCTCTAAGAAAATAAGGGCCAACAGGACATGTGACAATGATATTAATGAGTGGTCGATGTTTAATATCGGTCCACCCATCCATGATGATAGAGCAACCCACCCATATCCAAGTTTGCCTCATCTCCCCCATCACCACACTCACCTTAGAATATTCTTTATCAAGGAGGTCGGTTCATAGTTTGTGTTCTCCAGGAGGGACATATGAGGAACCAGTAGCAATTACATCTTTGAACATTTGTTTGAAGAAAGGGGCGCGTGACACATGATATGGTATAGCATTGGCAAAGAAGAATTTGGCAATAGAAGAGTTAGTTACTTCCCTTGATTGCACATTAAACATACCCATAACAGTAGAAGTCTTTCTCTTTCCCTTGGCATGATCCCCTCTTTGACTTTCAACATCCACGCATTGGGTAGGCACTTGTGTAGTCTCCAATGGCATCTCTTTTTTCATTGTCTCACCCTCCATACACAACCTAGTCACCTCGGTCTTCTCCGCTAATGATATTCTTTCACAACCTCTTACCCCTTGTCCAGTTATGCCCAAAAGATGTGAATAAACCCGCATGTAGCTACCCCCTAAATTCTTTGTTGCAAATATGGCATAGCCACACTATACTCCCCCCTGAATTCTTTTTTTTCTTTGTCAATGGTTGTTACAAATTGTGAAAGAGGCTTTTTAGCATTGAATGGCCCCTTTGCATAGATTTTGAGGAGTTGTGAAGGGCAATCAAACGGATTATTTGAATCCACCGTTGGTGCAACACTCTCACTCCCTGAAGAAACCCTATTTTTGGTTCTACCTCTATGTTGCATTGCCAATTGAATCTCTTCACCATCATTGTTGCTCATTGTTTTGTATTGGAAATGCAACAACCCTGCAACTGCAAGTGAAAACAAAAAACATAAACAAAAATAAACTTCCCTAAGTTTGTGAAGCTTGAAACTATGATAAAAAAAATGAAACAATGAAGAAATAGTTTGTGCAAATTTGTAAAATGAACAAAGGATGATAAACATACCTCTAATGGAGTAGAATATTGCTCTCTTGCCTTCTTCTCACTCATGCTCTCTATTCTTCTCTATGCTCTTTGTTTCTTTGTCTTCTCCTTCACAAAATGAGAAATGAGTCAAATGAGCTTCTTTTTTTTGTTTTGATGTTTGTTTTAGGTTTAGGGCACTTAGAAATGCAAGTAGGGGTCCTTGTGGGCCCCCACATTGCTTTACTTTTAATTAAAAGTGTTTTTTTAAACATTTTTTAAAGGCTTTATGTGTAGGGGACGACAGGGGATGGCTGGACATCCCCGGTACGGTCGAGGGACTTCTAGAAGTCCCCTAAACATACTGGGGACGTCCATCTGTCCCCTGTTTTTTTTACGTCCCCGAGACGTTTCCGATTTTTCGCAGAGTTTGGGGACAGGAAGGGGACGTTTCCTACCCGTCCCCGAGGTTCAGAAACATCCCCGGTATAGGGACGCGTCCCCGTGGAACATAGATATATATATATATATATATATACAAAACGTACCCAAAAGTGCACCATACCCGAGATTTTTAAAAAAATTGCCATTTTAGTGTACCGAAACCGTACCCGTACCCGTGCAGTCTAGTTTCTCTCTTCCATAAGAGTAAAATGCCAGCCCATGAGTTTGCTCTTCTCATGGGCTGGTCACAAATGTACCCTTTCTTTTTACATTAATAATTTAATACAATAATCAACCTTGATCAAAAAAATAACCCAGTAACAAAATCCACATAAGCCCATTGCTGTGCATTAGGAGGGACGACTGGACTGAGAATGTATGCCTTGTTGACAAAACAAAGCAGAGATATTAATTAATTTGGTGTCACCGTATGACTTCTAAAAAAGCATCAAATAAATAGACAAGCTGAACATACTCATTCACAAACAAAACAGAACAATTAAAATTGACTAGATTTAGGGAAATAGTTACAAGAAAGACTAGAGAAAATGTGTTCTTACAAGAGGAGAGGGTTTCCATTTTTTTTAATCTATTTCCAAAGTATGTATTTGACTAGATTTAGGAAAATAGTTACAAGAAAGACTTGAGAAAACGTGTTCATACAAGAGGAGAGGGTTTCCATTTTTTTCGGATCTATTTCCAAAGTATGAATTGTTTGTCTTGTTTGTCTTCTTATTCATTTGCAGGTATAGGTGTGTGCTTGAAAGCATATGGAGGCTTCATGCCCCCTTCAAGGCCCCATGGGCATCTCCCAGCCCACTCAGCCTCAAGGCCCTTCACATTTCTATAAGACTCAAGGCCTTCCTCAAGCCCTACTCAACCTCCATGGGCCTCTTCTCACCCCACTCTGCCCTTAAGGACCTCTACAAAAACAGGTGTTTCTTGTTAACATATACTCCTCAGCCTCTAAACCCTTGAACCGACTAGTCGTGGCATACAAAAAGAAAACAGATAAATGTCATTTGCAACCAAAATAAATACCGTATATTTTTTCATATAATGTGTGCAGAAAGAATTAAAACTGTATTTTTTTGTATTTCAGTTTGGTGTATCCAAAAAGTTCAGTCTGAACCAAACAGTTCCCTGGTTCGGCTGAACATGGTAACTATGTTTAAAATAACACTTGACTTCGATCAAAACTAAATCACTAACAAAGTCCACATAAGTCCGTGCGTGCACATTAGGATGCCGAACAGACTGAGAATGTATGCCTTGTTGACATAGTAAACCAGACACATTAATTAATTTGGTGTGACAGCATCACTTCTAAAAAAGCTTCAAATAAATAGACAAGCAGAGCATACTCATTCACCAACAAGAAAGCACAAATAAAATTAATTTGATTTAGGAAAAGAATTATAAGAAAGACTTTGGCAAATGTGTTCTTACGAGAGGAGGGTCCAATGTTGTATAGCCACATGGGCTGACAAGTATAGCTACACCAGATACAACTGACACAGTGGCCAAGACAATAGCAAACTCCACACTTGAGGCACTTGGTGGAGCTCTCCAATAAGACTTTGCTGAACCAAGACCTACAGGAGCAAGTAAGGAAAGGGATGGCGCTGATCCCTCTGCCGTCTCAACCTGCAAATCATACATGAGGAGCTAAACAATTAAATAATGTAGATATAAACATCTCTTCAAAATCACATCATCCAGTGAAAGAAATTGTATAATAGAGAATATAAATAGAAAGAACTCTTGAAGCTATCATCAGAGCTCCAAATACAGCTGCTCCATCAACTGGATATTTTATATGGCAATGACGGAATTAGCACATGTTTGATAGGTATTATACTACATTATTAAGTTTAACTATGCCAGTACTGAATGTATGTCCTTAGTTATTCAATCTTGAGTCCTTGGTCGAATTTCCATATACTCTCTCAACCAGTAATAATATGTACTGCAGGAGCTATTATAGGCCAATTATATTCCATGAATGAAATGAGCGGATCAGTTTGGGGACAACCCCTAAGATTGAGGTTCCTAAAATATTTTTGGTAATCTCTATGATCTTTCTGCCAAGCTGTAGCCTGAAAAATGAGAATGTTGGTAAAAGGCCATCACTAGCTAGAGTCTCCTATTGTCAAAAGCACTTGTTGGGTGGGCACTGCTTATGTTGCACCAGCATGTATGAAGTTCAAGGATAATTCTTGTCAAAATTAAATATCCAGTTTCTTGTTTTTCTGGTTCTAAAGATGTTACCTATCATATGGGCTTATTGTTAGAAGATGTAAACAAAGAAAGAATGGAGAGAAACTGGAATGCACCCTTCAATGAATGTGTGTCCATCATTTTATTATATTGGGAGTAGTTACAATGTAGTTGAACAGTTGAGAGCAGTTAGAGAACTACCAACTACCATGTGTATATAAATATATTCAATACTTATGCTATGAGCTATCTATATAGACGGCTAAATGATTTGACTTTGGTTATAATGACATAACCCTAAATTCTGATATTTTAGGGTGCGGGTTTAGAGATGATACTGCATAATCTAGAACACAATTACCATTCTTTTTGAAACATTTAGAGTCTTTAGGATCATATCAATTTATCTTCCCACTTGCAAATATTCATGATAGCAACTTAATTTTATCATATAGGTCACTAGAACAATTTCTAATACATTTGACAGCTTACTAGACATAAAAAGTATTCCATCTAAGGTAATTTACCATAAGATATTAATACTGTTCGACAATTTGAAGTTCCTGGATTGAAGTCTCCCAGGAGGAGTACTTCCTTTTTGCTTTATATCAAGAAATGTCATGTTCTAGGTTATAGAATGGTGTCTTATTTGGGCCATTCCTTTTCTAGGCGGAATTTATGGTGTCACGTCGTAAATGGAAAAAAAATGATAATAAGGGTTGCCAATCTACTAAAAGTATTACAAGGAATTATCAAAAACTATTATATACTGTTTTCATGGAAGAACTTTTAGGAAGCGTGCAATTACTTCCAAAACTCTTTAAGTGATCCTGGTCACAAATAAAACATCCAATCTAACTTAGCCTGTAAAACTTCCCCTATATCAAATCCAATATACAGAAAGAGACAAAAATGATAACAGCAATCATCAATACCTCATTGAGACATCTTACTGCAAACTAACTCACACAAGATAAAGGTGTTCCAATTTGCAAGGACATGAAACTAATTCTACAAAAGACTCACCGGATACAACAAACTTGCATGTGGATATTCTGCAAGTGAAGATTCTCCTTTAAACACAGTGTGCAACCCACTTTGATCTTTTCCAGTCACATCAAAAGTCTCATTTTGTTTTCCAAGATCCACACTGGAAGATTCTGAGCTATATCCTACTACTAGTTGTAAAGATTTTGAAGTTGCACACTTCACACGAGACCTTTGCCGCAAAGAACTGAGAACTTTGACACGGTCCAAAAGAAGAGCATCCAGGATGATTTGTGGGCAGCAAGTTTTGCAAAGGGCTTTATTTGCAACCAATGAATGGAATGTGGTACCACCACCATGACTGGATCCACCTTGGCCAGGAACAACTCTGGGACTTATTGCATCAAGTGAACTATTGTTTGCAAGCAACATACTACCCTTCCCTGTCGTGCACACAGTACAGACCTTTCTTGCACACTTAGAGCAAACCAAAAGCTCGGGCCATATTTCAGGAGTGACTTCAGAATCCGTGGTTTTGATCTGTTTCTTTTCAGCACGAACTTCACACTTAGGATCAGCACAATGATCTTCAAAACCATTCACATTCCAAAATTCAAAAGCATCTTCTTTCTCTGTCTCTAGACCAATAGCTGATAACTTCTTGTCCTCGAAAAAAAGCTCACTTAACATTGTGAGACTTTGTGCAGCTTTACGTAGCTGTACCATGTATGAGGGTTCTAAAAGCCTATTAGGATCGATAGTAGCAGGGTCACGGCCAATAGAAAGTAGAGCTCTGTCTCTTTCAGCAGCTGATAGATTCAACTTCAGACGTTCTATTTCAAGCTTCATGCTCTCTATATAGTCCAAGGATTTTGCCTGCCAAACAACAAAATATATTCAGCCAAATTTATGAGGTCTACGTCAACTATAATAATGTAATTTCATGCATCATTTTAGAAAACATTTTCATCGATGGTTTACACTCCAAAACTACGAACCAAACAAAAATATGTAATAGAAGGAAACAAAGTTGTAAAGAGAATCTGCAGATTTCTAAGCAATGAAAAAAATAAGTATAATCATATGATGGGGAGTTGCCAATTTACAGGGTTACATACTCAAATTAAAAGTGTTACTTCTCACAAGGTTTTGTTGATTAAGTACAAAAGAAAGAAATAAAGAAATTCCACTGATATTACTTAAGTTCAAAATGTGTGCAGTTGAAGACACTTTTGTGGAGGTTTCTTAATGGTATTATGTGTCTAGCTCATCAAAAACAGATCATAAAATTTCTGGAATTTGTTAGATAGACCATCTATCACATCCTCAATTCCGAAAAAACAGAACAGTACGAGGTAATAAGCTCCCATGAGTTTGCTTACTGGTTATTGAAGTATATATGCACTTCTTGGCATTCAAAACCAAAGCCCCCTTCTATATCTAAAAGAATCTGGTTATGAAGGCCTGTCTCAAGCCTCTGGACTGCAGACTGACTTGATACGAAAGGGAAGTGAAGGACCTACTTAAGCAGATAATGTCAGATCACTTGACAAGGACCCCATTAAATTAAGGAGAGCTTGCACTCACCCATAAGTGTTACCGAGTCAAAATTAAGAAAATGACATTATGCACTATGTCTCATTTATCCTTGTATGTATACGTGTATTCTGTACCTAGACACAACATAGAGTAAGGGTTATATCATGCGCTTAAGCCTATGGTGTATCATATTGTATTAGAGGTCATATTATATTTAGATTAGTAAAGTTCTCTGTTGCCAGGAAATGCCCCCCACCCCCCCGTATCCACCTTGAAACGTTTCCGGTACGGAAACAGGTACAAAACACCTTGAAAACATCCCGGAAATGCCTGGGAAGTTTCCGGAAACGTCAGGGTATTTCCGGAAACGTTTCCGGCGTTTCCAGGAAGTTTACAGCATTTCCAGGAAGTTTCCGGTGTTTCCAAGAAGTTTCTGGGACGTTTCACGGCTTATATATTACAGGAAAGAGTTTATTTCAGTTTGTTGTTGTGTCACTCCACTTAATCTTTTCAAATATAGCCTATATTTCTGCTCAGAGAATTTTCCAAACCCAGGTTTAAGTTACAGTGTGCTCAATTGTAAAGTCTTATAACATTAAAACTATACTAACAAGGAGGCACATTAAACAAGCCTAAAGATAGTTTGAGTCAGAATAGTAATCCAAAGAAAGTAGTAAGAATCTAGCAGAAACCAAGAAATGCCAGGCTAGAAAGCAGGTTTTGACTCAGTGTATTATTGCTCCTTATAATAGAATTTTCAATTGGAATCCACAATCAAATGAATACAATGAAGTGGGTTACAACAATAATTTTTGAAACATGGATGCATGACAGATGATTATGAAGAAAATCTAGATGATATATTCTAGAATCAAGATTATAATCATGAAATTGTAACCATGTTGAATGATGAATCTTTAGAACTTCAATGAATACAAAAGATTTTGAGTGCTTTATCTCTTATGGTCCATAAACTACAATTTTGAAAATGACTACTATGCATATATACATACATACATACATACATACATACATACATACATACATACATACATATATATATATATATATATATATATATATTGTACAGACATTTCCCGTAACGTTTTGTACCCAAGGTTTTTGAAAATCGGCGTTTCCGCGTTTCAAACCCATACCCGTTTTTGTTTCTTGGCAACATAGGTAAAGTTATGTCATTATGTAATAAGGGGTTCCTAAGGATTCCTTCCCATGGAGATTAAGTTGGAAAAAACCCTAAATTTTGTATCCATTATCATTTTTACTATCAATCTAATACAAAGAGGCGTCACTTGACCTCCTGTGTTTCTTATTATCCAAATTGGCATGTGTGAATCCTTTTAGAAAATGATGAGAGAGAGAGAGAGAATGAAGAGAAATGGAAGGCAATACAGCAGATGGCACACTTGCGTCTTGTGTGTCCGTCATTTATTAAACATAAAATAAGTTACATTAGTTGAGAAAGTTATAATTGTATACCTAATGTACACTAACTAATAGAAAAATGAGATATGCCTATGGAATGCAAAGAAAATTTTCAAAGTTTTGGAGCCCAAGGCCAAGGTCTCTTCTTATCTGTTCTGGAAGATACATATTTCTAATCTACAAATGAAGATCCAATCAAAGGTAAGTTTATTTGAGCCACTCTCTTTGAAGAGAGCTATTATTATAGCCAGAAGAGTAGAAAAGTGTGTTAAGGGCTTATGAAGAGAGTTGTAAGAACTACCAACTTTTTTATCTAATAAAACGGGTAGGGAAGGGAAGATTTAATTCTATTATATTTCAAACCCTAGCTTTCTATCAAACCCTGCTCCTAATGCCTCTACTACAAACCCTTGTCATAGGTGTTCCTAACCATGAATTAATGGCCATTCCCACAATCCAAAAGATATTTACATGGCTGACAATATGTATCCAACCAACTATCCTTCTCACTACCTCAAATCGAATTGATTGAGCTCTTTTCTAGATCACGCGCCAAGCACATTTCATCTACCCTTCAAACTCAGTCCTTCCAAACCTTTGAGGAATTTTTTACTATGGCTCGCAAATTAGAACTACACACCCTTGAGCAAGGCCATGTTAAACTCCGCTCTAATAAACCCAAGACTGAGTTCACAAAACCATTCACCCACAATGAAAAATCCAAGAATGCGGCAAACCCTATAGTCATCAAGACTTCTTCCCAAACCACATCTCATACCGAGCCTCCGCAAAGAGCACCTTGACCATCCCCCAACTATCCTCCTCTTGAAAAATCATACAACTCCATCTTTGACAAGCTCATGGTCGTACACCTTATCCAACTTCCTCCCATCCGCCCTATTGATGACTTGCGTCCTAAACATGCATGGTATCGTGAGGATCATTACAACAAAATAAAGTCCGCGGCCATGACATCGAGAAATGTTATACCTTTCAGGATTTAGTGCAATGGCTTATTGATCGCGGAGACCTCCAACTAGACAATCCAAATGCTCCCCCTAATCAACCATTGGATGTTTTCAAACAACTATTTCCGAATCATCCACCAAGCAACAAAGACAACCCTCCCACATCTCAAGCGCCTGATGCCCACATAGTCAACACTTGAGGTCAGGCTTCAACATCTACAACCACATCTCTATAGCTACATCTACATCCACATCTACACCCATATCTACATCCGCATCTATATCCCCATCTACCCACCCTCATCTACATCCACATCTACATCCACATACACATCTACATCATCTTTTGAAACCTCTACCGAACAGACATCTCCCCTCAATTTTGTCACAAGTAATGTCTCAATCCCGTCCTTACCTCCAATAAATACAACTCCTATATTAACACTTCTAAATTCCCCAAAATCCACAAGCCCTTCTGATTCTACCAATGGTGTTACTCAAGAATCATCCCCATCCTCAACCATCACATCTACAACACAATCCACGTCCAAACCATCTGATCCCATTTCTAAAGACGGCTCCACTATCGAAATCATTGTTATCCCTGCCAAAGGTAAAACTTCACAACAAACATCTAAGAGCCTTGGCACCCCCATCCAAAGATCCATTGCTCATCTGCGTAAGAAATTAGAGCTTCCTCCTCCGAAGCCCCATGAATCCAAATAACCTAATATCCAACCATCCATCTTAGGACCTCGGCCATCCATTTTGGGACAGTGTCCTTCATCTAAGTCTCCCATCACCACCAAATCCGAACCAAAATCATCTACTCCTATTTCCAAACCCAAATCTAAGTCTAAGGTCACTACAAAATCCCAAAAGAATAAGGCACCTCTTTTGCCTTCACCTCCCCCACCTAAATCAAATCACTCCAAAAGTCACGAGACTTCGTCTCCCAAAGCCCCTGTTGGCTCTTACTCTGAAATCCTCCATTGCCTTATCCAAGCATCCGTGATTACTCTTCTCCCCATCAAGTCCTTTGACTCACGTGGGTGGAAGTCCGCATGTGGTTTGATTACAATGTTGTCTGTCACCTATCATCGTGTCCCTAGGCATGACACAGAGCACTGCAAGGCTCTCCAAATACTTATCAACAACCTCGCACAAGAGGATGATCTTCTCATCAAATAAGGCCACCCCTTCCATCCACTAGCTCATCCACACCTAAGCACAATCCCCCAAACCAAATCCAAAACTTCTAAGGCCTTTAAATTTGGCCCTCCATCTATACCTTTAGTCACAATCCCACCACCAAATTATACCCCTTCTAAAGAGGGTCCCTCTCTTTACATAAATGCCATTCATGTTACCACTCACTCTCGCCCCCATGACTCTCAACCATCCACCCAACTAAAAAACCGAGGGTTATCATCACAGCTCCTCCTAACGAACCTATTTCATCTCCCTCTTCATCCAAGGCTAACGTATCTATTCTAGCCTCCACTAGCCCAAAGGCCTATTGCAATAGAACAAGGCATCTTTGAAACAATTACATCAGGCTCCCATCAAAATTTCCTTTATGAGCTTATCCAAAGCTCCCCTCACCATCGGCACGCCCTAATCAAAGCTTTACAACACATCCCAATCACAACCGATGAACCCCAACCTTTCGTGGCCCTCATTGGAGCTCTTACAGCTTCTGCCGCTATTTCCTTCAATGATTCTGAGATCCCCGAGCTTTTACCCAAAGATCATGATGATGATCACCATTTCATCAATGACAATCATCAAATGATCCATGATTAACGGTGCTAGCATTAACATTATTTCATCTCACACTTTCAATCAACTCAAGCTTCCCGACACTATTATCGCCCAATCACCCGCGGTCCTTCGATCCTTTAATGAAATGTTGTTGCCCCTGCATTGGGAACGGTCATCCTTCCTATCCACGTTGGTGAGAAACTCCTTCATGAACTCTTCTACATCGTAGAAGAGGAATTCCAATACAACATCTTGCTTAGATGCCCATGGATCCTGCAATGTGTTGCGTCCCATCCACCCTTCATCATTGTCTTAAGTATGAACACAAGGGAAAAATCAACACACTCCCCTGATCTTCCTCCTTTCAAAGCATGTCATATGACCTACAGGCCAAATGACGTGCTCATCCCCAAGCAAGACTCATCTTCTGAAGCTTCCACTACTTCGTCTGTACTTGCATCTAAGTTGCCCAACGACGAATCCTTCGACACCATGATGCAATGTCTCTAGCTGGAGGAGTATCAAATCCTCACTCTTAATGATCTCCCCACAATCAATCAATTTGGTAGACCCGAAAAAGCTCCCATGTACCAATCTAACATCAGGGATATTATTTCCTTCAACCCACCTTACTTGAAAACCAATCTTGTTTACGGTGGCATTGATCACCCTTCTTTCCACACCGATAATCAACCCCATACCAAACCATACACTAATGGAATTTGATTTCCTTTACAACAAGTCTTTCACCTACACCTATCTCCACCATGTGTGCATGGAAGGGATTTGGTCTAGGATGCTACGAACAAGGTATACATGATCTTGTCCTTGATCAATCCCGCAAACCCCATGAGAAGTATGGATTGGGATTCCAAGAACACCCCACCGACTCTCTTGCACGCAACTTCTTTTGAATCCCCCATGAACACGAAACCATCGCCCCCTTCCTCATCCAACGACCCCATGGACATGGATGACACCGTGTCCCTTCCCCCTAATTTTTTTTAATCTCTACGATCACTCTAGGACTAGTCACCTATCAGGTTGAAGGTGAAACTAGGTCCCTTCCTCTTAAATTCCCCAAGATGGTAGAGGATTCCCCTACCATCGACGTTCTTCAATGCAGTGATGATGACTCTATCCTTTCCTATATGGGGGCGGAAGATTCTCATCTTCATAAGGCCTTACCTCCTAACACATCCACCCTTCTTAACAAATCCACCATCAATATCAACATAGAGACTTCGCAAGATCCCCACATCCTCAAAGTCGTCCAATCTCTTGATCCATGAGAGCTAGAAGCCTTCACCGCTTTCCTCTCCAAGCATAGCCAAGCCTTTGCATGGTCGTACACCGACATGTCAGGCCTCAATCCTAGTATCGTCGTCTATAATATCGTCACCATCCCTAACGCCAAGCCAGTTAAGTAGAAGCTATGTTGTATGCATCCTCACGTAGCCCTCCTTGTTAAAGAAGAATTGCAACATCTTCTTTTGGCCAACTTCATCCAACCCATTGATTATCCTCTAATGGGTTTCTAACATCATGCCCATTGCCAAAGCCTTTGGGAAGCTTCGCATTTGCATGGATTTTCAAGACTTAAATCTCACTTGTCCCAAGGACGACTTCCCCCTTCCTAACATTGATCAGCTCGTCGACCTAACAATTGGCCATGAAATGATTTCTCTTATGGATGGTTTTTCTGGTTACAATCAAATCCTTATCACACCAGAAGACCAACATAAGACATCCTTCATCACCCCTTGGGGAACCTTTGTTACCACGTTATGCCCTTTGGTTTGAAAATGCAGGGGCCACCTATCAACACACCATGACTTATATCTTCCACGATCTCATCCACAAAATCCATAGAGGATTATGTCGATGACCTCTTGGGTAAATCCAAGTGTCGATTGGACCATCTTACTGTCCTTGAAATCCTCTTCGCGTGCCTTATCCGATACTTCCTTCACCTCAATCCTGCAAGTGTGTGTTTGGAGTTCTAACTGGAAAAATCCTTGGCTTCATCATTTCCATCAGGGGTATTGAAGTTGACCCCGCCAAGATCAAGGCCATCCTTGAGATCCTCCTCCTATCAATCTAAAAAACTTCTTAGTCTCCAAGGTGACTTCAATCAGTCTGTCTACTTCATCTCGCAACTTTCGATCGTTGCCAACCTTTCCATCATCTCCTCTAAAAAGACACCCACTTCAAGTGGGATAGAAATTATCAAAAATATTTTGATGAACTTAAGCAATATCTTCTATCACCACTATGCTCACCCCTCCATGCGAGGGGGGTAACCATTCTATCTCTACATCTCTGCCACTGACCATGCTCTAGGTGCCATGTTGGCACACTGTGATGAGCAGGGCAGGGAGCAGGTTGTCTATTATATCAGCCGCACTCTTCATGACTATGAAACCCGCTACACCGAAGCCAAAAATTTGTGTTGCACTCTCTACTTCACAACTTCCAAGCTTCGCCACTACCTTCTCAATCACAAGACATACGTCATCACTAGCTTCAACCCCCTTAAAACCATGCATTCCAAACCCTATCACAATGATCGCATCACTCGATGGCTCATGCTCATGACTTGAGTTTGACCTAGAGTTCATCTCCCAAAAATCAATCAAGGGCCAAGTTATCGCTGATCAACTCGTTGAAGCCCCTCTTCCTGATAATCAACTCCCCCATGAGAAATTTCCTAATGAATCCATCAACACAATCGATCATGAGTATTCTCCCCTTAAAATGACATTGTTCTTTGACGGTTCTAAGTGTCGGAAAGGGGAGGTGTCAACATCATCATTATTCCTCCTTGGGGGACTCCTATCCCATTTGCCTACAAGCTCAACTTTGAATGTACCAATAACATGGTTGAGTATGAAGGCCCTTATCTTAGGCCTCCAACCACTATCATGCTAGGCATCCAAATCCTTGACATCTATGGTGATTCCCAACTTATCATCAATCAAATCAAGGGAGTTTATCAATGTAAAAATGAAGTCCTCCAAAAATACAAGGACATCATTGATTTTCTCCTCGAAGCCTTCAATCAATACACTATCCAAACCATTCCTCATTCATCCAACCGCTTCACGGACACCATGGCATCCCTTGCATCACTCATCCCTTTGACAATGGAAGAATCCAAACTCTTCATTGTTGTACATCACATTGATCAACCATCCCATACCAATGAGCTTCCTTCTATCAATCTCATCGAAACCAACCAATCTGATCTCTGGTATACCAGTTCTTTGATTATCTCTCTCAATCCAAAATTCCCTCATGACCTATCCAAAAATGGTAGGAGGTCATTCCTTCAATGCACCAACCGCTATGTTATCCTTGGCGGCATCCTCTATAAACGTGGGTTTGACGGTATTTTACTACGATGCCTTAAAACCCATGAATCTATCTGAGCCATACAAGAAGTCCACGATGACATCTGTGGTGGACACTTTAGCGGTTTGGTCATCACCAAGCGCATTCTTCGGATGGGCTACTATTGGCCCACCCTTAACCAAGACTGTTGTGAATATGTTAAGAAGTGTGTCAAGTTCCAACAGCATTCCAATCTCACCCATATCCCTAGCCAGGCTTTGCAACTAGCTCAAGATCTATGGCCTTTCTCACAATGGGGACTCGACCTCATTGGTCTCATTAATCCATGTTCTTCTCAACGTCATCATTCCATCCTCACCACTACTGAATATTTCACTAAATGGGTGGAATCCATTCCACTTGCATCAACCAAAGCTAACAAAATCGTTGACTTTGTCTATCAACACATCATCTGTCGCTTCGGCATTCCTCACAAAATCATCACGGAAAATGGAAAGTCCTTCAAAAACAAATAACTTAAGAAGCTTTGCGACACCTTCAATATCAAGCTTATCTTCTCTTCTCCATACTATCCACAAGCTAACGGCCAAGTCCGAAGCTACTAACAAAACTCTCACAACATTCTTGCCAAAACTGTCAATAAGGTAGGTTGGGATTGGCACCTTCATATCCCCTTCACTCTTTGGGCTTATCAGACTAGCATCCACACTCCTACGGGTGTTACTCCCTTCTCTCTTGTCTATGGCTCTGAAGTCCATCCTCCCTCTTGAAATTCAAATCCCATCTTTGTGCATTTCTCTTCGTGACTTTGTCTCTGACGAGGACTATCGCCAAGAGTGTCTAACACAACTTGAATTGTTAGATGAACATCGCTTAATCACCCTCCAACATCATCACATCTATCAAGAACATATCAAACATGCTTATAATAAACATATCAAAGAACGTGACTTTAACATTGGTGACCTTGTCTTAAAAGAGAATCATAATGTCACTACTCTAGAAAGGAGCCAACGTGGGAAGTTTTCTCCAAACTGGATTGGACCATACATTATCACTCATAAGTATGGGTCTGAGGGCTTACCACTTAGCCTCCCTCGATGGTAAACCTGAAATGAAGAACCTCTCAATGCCTTGCACTTGTGGCCTTTCTATTGTTAACACACCTACTCCATGCGTCATTAGTCACATTAACGATCTCATTTTCATCATTAACCTTCTCCATTTCCCATCGTAATGATTTGGAATCATGTGGTCTTCCATCACTATCCTATATGAACCTTGAATATGAGCACCACGACTCTACTCATAAGCATATTCCTTATGGACAAGTTCCTCCTTTTAGGTGGGAACCCCAATCATTACATTCATCTCCTTCTTATCTACCTACTAGAACCATGATAAGGGTCCACATGTGTAGCTTGTACACATTACTTCCCCTCCCCAAGTGGTCTACTAGGCTATCCTCAGCTCAACCATAAAATTAAAAATTATGGATGCTCATATGGATGTTCCCTCAAGTATCAAATCAAAGCTATATTATCCAAAATACAGACTACTCCCTCAAAGGACAATTGTTCAAATAAAGAAAATATTATCAAAAGTATAGACTGATCCCTCGAAGGACAACTATCGACATATTTTATCCTGCCATCTAAAATCAAAAGCCAAAATCCAAATTAGAAATCCATAATTGTAGACCACTCCCTCGAAGGATGGCTACTTTATTATATCATGGCAGTAAAGGCTTCCCCGCATTGATCAACCTTCAAAATATCAAAGAAAAATGCATCAATCCAAAAGCATGCATCCTAGGAAAGATTCCCGCATCAATCAACTTTCCCCTCAAAAGAAAACTTCCCACATTGATCAGTTTGCACAATAATGATAAGAGCTGGGGCATACACCTAGGACAACCACCTAAGGAGAAACTATTTCCCCATACAAACTACACATAAACCCCTTGTCGTGTCTACAACAGGTATATAAGCACACCTTCCATCTTCCCCTCATGATCTTACATGTGACTAACTATCGTTAGTTATGTGTTAACACCTACCATATGGTTGCAAGTGCATTGCTTTGTTCGTGTTCCTTATCACGTTTTACCTCCAATCTAGTCCCAAAGCATCTATCCTACGTGCACTCCTTACTATGATGAAAGTGTACTTCCTATATTTGGATCACCCTAACAAGGTCAGTGTTCTATTCATACCTTTCAATCTAACCATTTTTGTTATCCCATCATATCACACTCACCCACATTGAACACGGATTTCCATTCTGATCTATGTTCTAATCTATCACATCTATGTTCCAAAGCACATCTAATATCTAAATCTAAATGAAATCCACATCTCCATTGTATCCTAAATCTACACCTATCTCCATCACATCATCTCCGTATACACATTCGTAATCTAATCAACATAACCTAACCATGATCCATGTACCTGCTCTACCCATGAGCCCATATCACATCAAAATCTACATTCTAATTTATCATTCTCAAAATTGAAAATCCTACTCATAGTTCATATGTTCATCTCATATCCAATCCAATAACACATCTACATCTAGACCAAATCAACACAATATCTAATCTAAATATGTCACATCACATCACATCATTTTCATAATCTAACATTTAACACATCAATTCCACATCTAATCCAATCAACACATCATCTTTGTAAATAAACTAATCAATACATCACATCAAACCTAAATCAACATCTATATCCATTAAATCATTTTCACATCCATAAACTACTCAACATAACATAATCATAATCCATTTCACATCAAAACATAAAATTAACACATACATCTAATCTACTCATCCACATATCACAACACATATGAGACACAAAAAATCATATATATACACATATCATATATACAAAATTTTTGTACATCAGTGATAGGCCTCAACTGGGCTCTATCTGCATCAAAATATATACATATACAATGTTCACCCACTAAGTGGTGAACTCAAAATCCAAGACTCTGTCTCCCGGGGCAGGACCCTATCCTCCTCCCTCCCACCATTTGGACCAAAATCACGCCTAGGCTACGCTACACTCGTTGTACTGCCCGAGGCCACTCGTCATGTCGATCTCCTCTCACTAGTTGCATGCACCATGTAGCGGTACGTCACCGGGCAGTCTCATAGTCACTATGCGTTGATAATACACATGCCTCCTCCCTAGAGCTTGATATTGCTCCATCGTAACAAAATTGGGAGGAGGTCCATCTGACCTCCCTCCATAGTCGTTGCTCTCAACGTACTTCCTGTCCAACCCCCTGTGTAGCTCCCTAGGTTGCTCCCCCTGTCGCCTCTGAAGGAGTGCCTAGATCTCCATATCTCGGTCGTAAGGCCTCTCTCTACCCTTGATACCTATCTCTCTGTTGGATAGCCAGGTCTCTCTCTTGGTGCATCGCATCAAGCTCTTGTAACCGTGTTATCTCCATTGCCTTGTAACCATCCATATCTCTTTCTCTACACCTCATCTCCTCCCTATCCTCCCTCCTCTCCTCCCACCTGTGTTACCTCCTCTACTCCACGGGCTACCCACTATTGGGCCATCCACTCCATGTACCCCTCTCCAACGCCCACATCATCCTCATCCATATCCACTGGCTCCGTTGCCTCCTCCTCTAATGGATCTGTCATCACTGGATTGGTAAGTCCCTCTCTGCCTCATCACACCTATATATGATTGCCTCCCTAGGCACCTCTGCACCAATCCAAATTGTCTCATCACCTGTGGGAACTATTATCACTTCCACCATATTTGGTCTCCTCCCTTGTACCCATCTCACCCTCCTCAGACCTGTAAGACTGGATCTCTATGCTCAGCCATATGGGTACCCTCTGTATGACCTCCATATAATGTCATCAATCATGAGGCTTTGTAGTCTCTCTGCATACCACTCCTCCCCCTACACCACCCCATCTCCATGAGCATGATCTTCTCTCCACCGCATGAATCTAATTATCAACACTATATGATCACCTGTGACCCATGGAAGCCCTGGTGGCCTCACCATTACTATATGCTCATATGACCAACCAATGCAATAGAAATCCCACATCTAAACCAGATCTCCTACTCTGTGACATACATCCACATCTCATGGTAGACCTATGTGCCAAGAGGGTTTCCCTAAATGAAAATACTATCTTCTATGTTCCACTATATGGCTACCACTTGCTGCTAAGGCCCATGGGAATCTCGCCCCACCTGAATCCGATAGTGTATAACATGATATCACCATCATAACTAAGAATATCATCCAGTTCCCTGATACCAACCGATGATAATTTGTCTACGATATGAAGAGCCCCTAATACAAAGGTGATGTGTTGGGCCTCCTATCTTTACAATCATCTCATCGCATATCCCCAACCCTCTTGTGTGATGGGAACTATAGGTTCCCCCTGAATCGGCAACCTCAATATATTATACACATCCTCCAATGTGATCGGACATCTCCCCTATGTGGAACCAAAAGGTACTGAGTCCTTAGGGTCCCATCTCTGTACCAAAATTATGATCATCCATGTATCTCGGACTCACCCTCTGATAATGGTATAACCTTCTTAATCAAAAAATTTCCAAATGATCCCACTCTACATATGTGACATCATCTTTCATAATACCCAACATGGCTCGGGACTTATATCCTACAGATATAAGGTCTCCCTGGCTTGCAAAACCAGCCAACAATCATCCATTAGTTTAAAAATCATCACTAATCATCTGGCATTATCAACAAATCTCTACCATCTATACCATCGACACCGACGCCAACTTGTCTTCAGGCGAAAACGACTATGCCAAATCGTCGCTGATCGCGCCACCTATCAACTCCAAAAATCCAAAAAATAATAAAAAAACTTAAATAAAATCAAAACAAAGCTAAATTTTCAGCACTTACCGCTCTCCATGACCTCTGGCACTTCCACTTTTGTTGGCGTCCATTTTTCTCAAATCACAAGCTTTTATACCTAATAACAGCTCTCTAATTGTCACAATCGTGTCGCTCTAAGCTTTTATGCCATGACCAGCAAAAGAACGGACATCAATTCAAAGTTGGACACATGGTATGGCTCTGTTTGAGCAAGGATAGACTCAAAGGCCAAGCAAGGAATTAGAACCACTGAGAAACAGTCCATTTGAGATCATAAAGGAAGCTAATGCCAATACATTCAAATTAAATTCTCCCTCCTACATGACAATGAATTAGAACGCGAAGGGAGAATTGGTGTCCAAATTAGATGACAAAGAGGAATGAAAAGTGTGACTTCAATTGAAGACTTGCACAAAATGCACTTGTAAAATTGAAAGAAAATGTCGTACTGCAAAAGAAGGTGAAGAATACGAAAAGGGGGCAGAAAGAGCATTGGCAGATAGGCATCGAAGGGAAGTGTCAAACTATCCTAAGCAGTACCCAAGGGAGGTGGTGGGAAACTTGTTTCCTTATCTCCTTTCACAAAAATCTTTTGTGGGACCAAAAGTCTCCCAAACAAGGCAAGTGTGATCTGAAAGGTATCCGATCAGTTAGAGAATGCTTATTTAACATACTTTAGATCATAGTTAGCAAACTCGGCGAATACTCGCCAAAATCATTGAGAAACGAATATTCGCCATTATAACTCGTAGGCAGAACTCGGTGAATATTCGCCAATATTTGGCGAGTACGTGCATAAAACTTGCCAGATGTGGAACAGACGCAAAATATGGGGAAAACATGGGGAAAAAAAAACTGAAAATACTGTGCGATTTCTCTTTTTAAGGCAACAAACCCCTTTGTGTTTTATCACATAGCCATTGAGCATGCATTGCATGAGTTGAAGGGATTTTATAGCGAATTCGATGAGCAAATATAAAGAATTGCATTTGGAGGTAAGTTTTTCTTTTATTTTAATTCTTTTCGCAAATTCGTTCTATATTATTTAAATTTTATATAACCATATTGTATCCAAATATGTTTTGTAATTTTAAATGCATTCATTTTAATTGC
The DNA here is from genome assembly GCA_019776745.2 of Taxus chinensis. Lineage (NCBI taxonomy): Eukaryota > Viridiplantae > Streptophyta > Pinopsida > Cupressales > Taxaceae > Taxus > Taxus chinensis. The sequence goes on from CM034148.1 coordinate 628,188,924, forward strand.
GAATGATTTTAAATTTTTAATAGTCATTTGGAGCCGGAGGTAAGTTTTTTTTAATTATTTTCGCAAATTTGTTCTATATTATTTAAATTTTATATATTCATATTGTATCCGAATATGTTTTGTAATTTTAAATGCATTCAATTTAATTGCGAGTGATTTTAAATTTTTAATAGTGATTTACAGACTCATTCGATACATTTGGTAGCTATATTTTGCATAAAAATTATGTTTTTTAAAGAAATTTGCGCATTTTTTAAGTTACCGAATATTCGTCAAGTCTTGCCGAGTCAAATTTTTTTGGGTTTGCTGAATAGTTGCCAAATACAAGTATGCGAACTATGTTTTAGATCTCCAAGACATTGAATCCTCCGCCCATGGCACAAATGACACATGTCAACACATGGCTGAATATAAATACCTGGATCAAAGAAATCAAGAACCTACATCGTCAGACCAGGAGTACCACATCCAACTGTACTCCGGGCATTAGTGGACCTTTAGAGTCATGGTAGAGCTAGCAAATGTGGAAAACAGGGTTAGATGGATGGATTCACCAGCCAGTGAATCCATCTCTGTAGTAACAAATCACAAGGTATAAAATTAACATGGGAATCAGCTAGAAATTTAATAGCAAGGATTTTCTGGCCAGTGAATCCAGCAAGATGAGAAAGTGCACCTTCTAGACTTGGCCAGGTGGGTGCATACACAACAGATAATTCATTTCAATTGTTAGATTGGTGTTTCAGGTCTAGCCCAAGACTCATCTCAATGTTGGCACATAAAACATTGGTTGCCTATGTTGTTGGGTTTCCTTTATCCAGCCTCTCACAAAGTTTAGAATGTTAGGGAGGTTGTAATCAAAAACAGCAGCAGAGCAGAGGGTGAGAAACACAGTTCTGTTTGAGAACATTCTTTTTCATTCTCTGTAAATCATTTGGTGACTGAAGCAAACAAGGGGCATGGCTTTATTTATAGCTGGAATTTACCCCAAAATTGGTTTCTCCAGCATAAATATGGTGTCATTTTGTTGTGTGATGTGGCTCATTGTTTTATTAAATCTTCATTTAATTTCCTCAGCTTTAGCTTGATTTTTTTACAATTGGACAATGACTTCAGTTTGTTTCCACTGCTTATTTAATCAAAAAGTTCTTAGTGTTTAGTGTAACAACAGTAGGGAAGCCAATCTATCATCAATTCATGTGAAAGGTTTGTGTTGATGAATTGTCTAAGGAATATCTTGAGCACTTACGGATAAGCTGCTATTTACACAAAATCGTCAAAGAATAATCAAATTTGTAAAAATGTATTGACTTGAGAAGGTGATTACACACATGTAAGGGGTGTTATCCATAGTTTAATAGAAAAGGGTCAAGTCTAAAGAAGCATGGTTAAGTCACATTAGGCTTGTTGACATGACAAATCCAGTCATAGATGATATTACTAGTGCACTTGTAGGCTCATAGCTTAGAACACTCGTTACCAGATGATTTTTTGGCTATGTTTGTGGGGAGTCTCATGGAATTTGTAATGAGCTAAAGCCTAAAGGTAGAATGTGGATGAGTATCAGTCACTACGTAAAATAGAACGAAACTGTATTCTAGTGTGCCCTTGCAAGAAAATGTAATTGAGAAAAATATCATAGGTATACTTATTATGACTCAATTTCATGTATCCAGAAATGAACATTTTATATCCACTTTCTAATTATTAAAACTGCATACTTTAAAGTGTAAACAGTTAATTTTGTTGATGGATGGAACAAACAGGGCCAACTTATAACTCCAGAATGGCCCACCAAAAAAAATCTTGTAAGCTTTTGATTTAGGAGTTCCAAAAAATATTTTCGATCAGCCATTTTCAAATTATGTATATTTCAATAGAATAGGTATTCAAAATAGATATTAACGACTTAACAGAAGAGAGAATAACAGATAATATCTATATATTTTCCTTCTTTTTTAGTTCTTTCTAGTTGAAATGCCAAGTTCAAAATGACATACCATATTCGACCTGCAAAGTTGTTTAAGAAACACCAGATAAATCTCAGCAGCACCCTTGCTTTGGGGACTTTCATCTTGTAATGGATCAAATGTTTTTCCTTTGGCCCCCACGCCAGACTGACCAGAAAAAATATTGTCTGAAAAAGGAACTTCTCTACTATCTTCAAGTGTTAAATTCACATTGTTATATTGAGACTCCGATGGTGACTTTGCCAAGGGAAAAACAATATCCCCTGTAAGGAGATCTAGCCCATGCCCTATTGAGGAGCTTGGCCGCAGCACATTACTATCATGCAATGAAACCTCTGGACAAGAAATGCTTTTTACAAAAGATGGTGGCTGAAAGGGTCTTTTATGTCTAATTGTTTGTTCGTGCTCCAGTGATTGTAGTGTAAGACCAATATTTGTAAATATAGTTCTCCATGGAAGAGCAACTCCAAGAACTTCAATCTACAAATGAGGAAAACAGCAACAGAAACTTATTAAGATCAAGTTTTGAATACAACGACAACAGGAAAAATATATAATATTAGTAATCTTAATTATGATGCAGCATCTGCATTGACAAGTTCTATTTCAAATGAACAACCTTGAAGCATAACATCATTAACACACAAAAGCACATCTCTGGTGTGTGTACAAGGGAATAATCAATAATGTTTCAAGCAGCATGTCCCTATATTTACATTAGTTCAAGTTGTATCAATAATCTTCTGCATGGCTTGGGTAAGAGCTAAGGAAGTCACAAGATTATATGTGAAGCAAAGACATAGTTAACCTGCAACTATAAATATTTCACAATTCTTTGGGTATGAAACTGTCACAAAATCTGAACAAGATGATAAGCAGGCAAAGATCTGGAAAAGGATTTTCACTAGCATGGGGGAGTAAGCCGGTGTGAAGGAGGATAACATGTTCAACCTAGGGTAAAACAGACAAATAGAAAATCAGGTGCAAATTTAGGGTTTGTATAGGTGTAGATCCCAACCAAGTACAATATAAACTACAAATGCTACATGCAATTAAATTAAAATAAAAGCATGCAATATAACACAAATAGCAATAACCCTAACCTAAACAACCTAACTAGAATTTTTCCTTTGTCAATTTTCTATAAGTAAATGATTAGGTTTAGAGAATGCAATTTTCAGATTTCTCAGTTACAAAATAATCATGCAAATAGATACATTACAGAAATTGGAACCCTTAATGCAATGTAACATACATGACACAATCAGTGATAAAAAACTCCAGTAATGAAACAATATAGCAATAAAGGAAATTTGGCATAATGTTTATATAAACAACCCACAGAAATACTCCAAATGGGATATATACTAGGTAGCCGGTACGTACCCTGCAGGGCATGGGTACAGGTACGGTACATACCAGGTATGTGGTACTGGTACGGTATGCTCTGGGTACGGCCAGGGTGCGTTTGGGTACTTCTCAAGAAGTACCCAGACGTACCCGGGTACTGCTGGATGTACCCTGGCCGTACCCAGGGCATACCCAACCATACCCACAGCATACCCACCAGTAAAGACAACAATTTTTTAATTTTTTTTTTACTTTTTTTATAGAAAAAAAAAAAACTATTTTTCGGGGGTCAATAAGGGTCAATAGATGGGATTACGTAAATGATTCAACTCTGGTAAAACTTCAAATAAGTACCTAAAACGATGGCTGAAACTGCAACAGTTGAGATGCGTTTGGGTAATGTAGGATCAGAAAACACAGTGGCAGCATCTCCACTAGCAAGTAAGACTAATGCAGGAATAATAAGAGAAAACCCAAAGGAATCTTAACTGCCAGATTTGAAGGGAGCTGATAATAGCCAGAATTCCAGTCCAGTTATGTGATTTGTTATTATTTATGTTAATAATTGGACATTGTAACATTTGGAGTTTGAACAATGTACTTGTTCGAAGTTCAATCAATGAATATCATGACAAAATGCATTGAATTATTAATACGTTATTTGGCTATTTCACTTAATCAATAATTTGTTTACTCTATTCATGTATAAGGCTGAATTTTTGCTTATTTGGCTATATTTTTAATATTTTATATGTATACTGTACTGCCATACCCGGGCCCCCAAAAAAATTGCCGTATCAGCATACCGGATCCCCGTACCCATACCCGCACCGTACCCCGTACCAGCTACCTAGGATATATATGTACCACAATCCCAAATTGCGAAATCCAAGAAACTACCATGTATGGTTGTTTTAGACATGCTATGGGCCCTAAGATGTTCAAATCATCCAAAAACCTTCCAGCAATTGTTTCTCTACGACTAACCTTGATCCGCGTCATGGAACCCAAGACCGTGTAGCAGAAAATCGTACGCTAGTTGGTGCAAACCAAGGATTATAAGAGTGCAAGCATGTTATTGAATGTAATGAACCAAACACACAACAATATAGCAGAAGACTTATTTGTAGGAAATGCAACATCTATTCATTAATGGCGAATAGGGAAATACAAATGGTTACAAAACAGATAGCAAGATGATGAGAGCATGCTTTGGTATTAGACAGGGAATGTGTCCTTACTAATTGTCTAGACTACTGCAAAGGATATTACAAACAAATGAGTTGAATGCCAGAGCAAAATCAAGCGAAACTATCTAGTGCCTCGAGTGAGACCAAGCTCAATCTCTGATGAATGTGTGTATCCATGTCTGCACCTATGTCTTGCCATACTTGTTACAATACATTTATACAACTTACGACGATTGTTGGAGAGATGGTTACAGTCGATCCATCCTCCCGTGGGTAGGACAGTTGGGATCAGACACGTGGCATGCCACAGAGATGCTCTGACATGCCTCGGTGTGGGGCATGCCATCTGGCATGTTGCTTGGCAACAAGGTGCTAACAAGTGAATGATGAAACAAAAACGGTCCTGCACAGATCCGCAGAGAAAAATGGCACACGAAGGAATAAGGCGTAAGTGTTATGACACATGGGATAGTTGCGGGATGTCACGCAATGTTGAGGTAGGTTGTAGACAGCACGAAGGCTTGGGCAACATTGCAAAAGTTGTGAATGCAACACATAATGGTTTGTGCAAGATTGCGGAAGACACGAAGGTTACAAGATGCTAGCACAAGACTGCGGGAGTTACATGAGTTGTTAAGCACATGTGCAAAACGTAAGGGATTGGACGAGGCAAAATACCAAGGTGTCGCTGGACTTGGCAAATAATGCCACGTGGTGGGCAAGCTCCAAAAGAGTAAGACGCTACACGGAATGATGCAAAGGGTTGCACTCAAATACCACGAGGTTGTATATGCACCACAAGATGCCATGCAGGTAAGGCAAGTTCATCAAAGGAAGCAGGCCGCATGGGATGCTACAAAGAATTGGTTCGTCCCCGCATACTACCGCAAGGTTGTATCCTTTCCGCAAGAAGTCACAAAAGTGTAGAGCCCAAGTTCCACAAGAAAAGTGAGAAGGCTCTCACAACTACGAGGCAAGCTACAAGGTTACGCACAAATCATTCAACCTTTCTTGAGAAGCAGTGGTCTCCATTGCGCTAGAGGTTAGTTGAGGAAACTAAACATGAAGCCATTGAAGGTTGTACCACTTGGCTTGATCAAAATATTGCCCGGCCCTTGCCCACTTGAAACAATTAATGAGTGTCATGGTGGGTGAGGGTGTTTGTCACTTCGATAATTTGGTCCTTATCTGCAGAGTGCAAATGTTCAAGATCCTAGTCAGAAGGTTGGTGTGTCACCATTGGCTCAAGAAGCTATGGGAAGTAAGGCTTGAGAAGACCCACATTGAAGATGGGGTGCATGCCCAAGTACAAAGGCAGATAAAGAACAAAGGTGTTCTCACCAATCGTGTTGAGAATGGTGTTAAGGTCCATAACGCATAGGCTTGATCTTCCAATGTGGCCATTCCTTCTAAAGATGCAACCAAACTTTTATTGCCAACTTGTAATGCATGAGGTGTGCAATGTGCGTCATGGCACTCTTTGTATTTCCTGTTGAAAGCGACAGAGAATCTATTAAACATACCAATGAACAAATTGAATGTGGCACAAATACTTCTCTACTTTGTTTGTTTCCTTTTCCTATACACGTGACTTAGTGTTAGTTGGTACGCAATAGGAGATGTCTCGATATGTCGTTGGTTAGAACCCAAAACATGTTTGGAATGGACTATGCCTTGTAGAAATGTGGAGCTCATGTGTAGGCATGTTGGACGCAAAGCAAGTTAAAATCCCAAAAACGAGCATGCACACCGTTGTACATGCGCAGAAAATGAATTAGAGTGTGGTTGACAACTTTTGTTAGTCTATTAGTTTGAGGATAAAACATCATTAACCGATCTAGTTGTGTCCCCCATCAATTCCAATAGTGTTTGCTAGAAATGACCAACAAAATAAGGATCATGGTTGGATACGATGGATGTTGGGTGTCCAAAGCAAACCCATGCGTGTGAAGAAAACATGAGCATTGCCAGCTACATCAATCCTTTTCCTGCAAGGAACCATGATGGCCATCTTCAAAAAAGCTATCCACTATAGCAAATGTCACACATTGTGTTGTGCTTCATCATAGGCAGTCCAGTCATGAAATTCATGTTGACGGATTCTTGTGGCCTAGATGGAACTAGTAAAGGTGTGTCGAGTCCCAACTTCTTGTTTGTCATCTTGGCAATGCAACAAGGAATGCAGGCCTTGATGTGGCACTTCACATCTGTGTGCATGTGCGGTCAGTATAAGTGTGACTATAATGCAACTATAGTCTCAAGTTTCCCACAGACCAGTGCCTTATCCATTGGGCAATAGGGTCAGGCACAAGAAAACTTTGGAAACAAAATGACCAAACATACTCAAAGGATAACGAGGAAAATACAAGAACAAGGACAGAGCGGAACAAGGGAAAATGAACACAAACGAACCAGGAAAAAAGGAAACATAACAAAATCCTAACTCACCTATATACATGTGGGCTAAGTAGTCAATACATTTTGGATACGGGAGCGGGTACGGAATATCCGATACACGAAAACGGCAAAAAAAAATTGGGCTTGGATACAGCGTAGGATACGGCAGTACAAAAAATATAAAAATTAAAAAATATATAAATTTCAGCCTTCTAAATAAGAATTAACCACATATTATGCATATGAAAAACAAAACAAGCTAAATAGCCACAACAAACTACTCATACATTCATAATTTCAATTGTCCCTACCATATCTAGTTGAGGTGTTTATTACATTTATGATTTATCTCATACATGTTATTTTTATCCATGTTTATGATGGCTTGTAACATATACCTTCTTGAGAATAATGGTTCTGCGACTGTAATTTCTGCCGTAATGATATATTAAATTTAAAATATACCTTCTGTAGAATAATGGTGCCGTGAAAACTGTAATTTCTACTGTAATGATATATTAAATTTAACATATACCTTCTGTAGAATAATGGTGTTGTGAAAACTGTAAATTCTGTTGTAATGATATATTAAATTTAAAATATACCTTCTGTAGAATAATAGTGCTGTGAAAACTGTAATTTCTGCTGTAATGATATATTAAATTTAAACTATACCTTCTGTAGAATTAAAAAAATAAAAAACAAATTAACAAAACTGTTTTTTGGCGGCGGGAACGGGCAGGGAGCGGCAAGGGGCCTGCGGAAACGGCCAAGTATAGCCTATGCCGCTACCCAGCCGTTTCCGCAGGCCCCTCGCCGCTCCCGTACCCGCTCCCAGTGCCCTAGGGGTGTCGTTTCGGCAACGTAGCATGTGGGGGACAACCCGCTCTCATTGTTTGTACTGCTTCAAATATTGCCCAATGTAAGGCAATGGGAGATGAGTCCAATCCAGAGTAGGCCAAGTAATATGTGTTATCACCACAATAGTGACGAATCTTAAACGTGCCCATCCATATAGGTGGATCAAACTTACCATGAAATCCCTATTAGTTCATGACCTCGTATCGTCATCATCACATTAGAAAAGCAATCCTATAGGATCACCTGAGGTTCCTTTAAGAAGATCTCATTGGGCTTGCCTTTTAATGCAAAGATCTTCTTAACCTTTAGTTGTTGTGTAGCATTGCAATCATATCATGACTACATGCTCTTCCTCCAATTTGCTTAAGGATGACATGATGTCTCTGTGACCATTATTGATTACTTCGTGGTTAGTGTTACATGGATGACATTGCCTTATTTTCAGCAAGACATGGGAGAAGCACCTGCAACAAGTTCTTAAGTGATGGGGATTTTAGATACCCTAGATACCGTCATAAGTTAGTCTACTAACATGGATACAGTACACTATTACTCATTTACAAAGCTGTCCAATCATCCTACTGATACATCGAAGACAAGGATAGTGTGTCATGTTGACCCATAAAAGATAAGAATCATCACTAAAATGGCCAGCACCAACAATACTTACAGAACTCATTAGCTTTGTTGGTGTTATTTTTACCTGACCAGTTCACACTTGAGGATAGTAATCTAAAATCTGAGACAAGGAGATCCCATAACCATAGAAATCAACCCAGGAGTTCTTACAAAGAAAAGCATTTTGTGGAAGCATTGTCAGTTACAAAAAGCTTTCAAGTTAAAAGGGAGCACTTTGCTCAACGCCAGTCCAATATGCCTTAGTAGCCCGTCAAGTTGAAGTTGATCCTTCAGAATACTGCAGTAGTGCATTGTCTCACCCAACATAGGCACTCCAATCATTTTGTCATAGTGAACCTTCATAGCCGTACAGATACATAGAGTATGACCTGCACTTGAATGAGGATTCAAAGTCCCAACTTTATGCGATTGTCTCAACCCCATTGAAGACAATGGTTTGCATAGAGGGAAGTAATCTGAGGAATGGAGACAAGGATCATCCACAAAGCCATAGCACAAGCCTCTTCTAGTTCGTGTTGACCCACATAAAGTTACAAAATTTAAACGCATTGTCAGTTAGTGATCTTTTGGGCATACTCCAAAGTGAACAAATAGTGTTCACCTTAATGAATTTGGCAAAAAAGAGGTAGTTCCAATCAGTTGTTTGTTTTGCTTATGAATACCCTCCATCCATTGTGTGCACTAACATAAATGGCCATAAGAACATCAGTGTGGCCGGCAACTTAAATGACACATGTTAAGGCCTTAATGGTAGTCTAATCCTGAGTTGTTGAAACCGTATCTTCAATGCACTACCAACTTTAGAGGTAACACACTGAGTTTAGGCAAACTACCATCTACAGGAACGGCTTGACATGTGTCACAATTAGGAAGCCAATATGTGGCATCTCTAACAAGTAGCAACGACAAAAGATGATTCTGGGAAGCACACTACAGGATCAAGTTGTAGGACATGTAATGAGGTGAAAATGATAGTGGCCACTGCATCCAAAACTGACTTCTGATTGGCTTCCAACCACCGTCATGATGTGGGCAATCTATATCAAGTCATGCACATCATGTGCAGATACAGAAACCAGCCAACATAAATCTTGAACAGGGAATCTGTCAACCTAATTACCAATTCTTGATCGACTCTTGGTCTCGATGGATTTTATGCTATGGTTTCCCATTGGCACTTACATGTGGTCATGCATTGTCTTCATATGTTTGGTTGCATATGTTTTCAGAAGATGACTCATTTGTTGTATTGCCCTATACAATACCATAGGATCAAATCCTTCAAGACATATGCAAACCTCCTCATCTTTGGGCATGCATAAATCCACTTCAGTTGTCAACTGGCGATAGACCATTGTGTCATACAGGGACACCCAAGATTCTAATAGCATTTATGTCTAGATCATACATCTGTGTATCCATGATGGACACCAAGCTAACCAAATCCACCTCTTTTCGAATCAAGTAGTTGCAAATGGCAAAATCTAAGGTGGTTAACTATAGTGACGGTGCATCTACTTCGGATGTGAATGAGACTCAAAGATATAAAAACCACAGACATGGTATGATAGCTTACCATGACATTAAAAGCATGTACCTCATAGGCTATGAACACTTGATCCCTCCATTGCTCCTTCATAGCCATTTCTCATTTTTAGGTTTGTATTTGAGTTTCAACTGTTGACACCTCATTGATGTGGCATGCACCTTAATGTAGTTGAGAAAGTATCTCCTAGAGGGCATACACAATAAATGATGAAGTCTAACTTAAAGCCAGGGCATACCATTTATGGGAGCACATCTGGAAATGGCAGACTTGCAAATAGATCAAAGGTTGACATATCCCTTGTAGGATATCACAGCAGAAATTTCCAAATTCTATAAATTTTCAACAAACTAAAATTGTGATTTTCATGGACAGTCAACTTTACAGAAATCAAGTAGAATATTTTATTTCTTCCAAAATGTCCACTTACAAAAATGCCTTACCGAAGGAGCTTCGAAAGACTTGGAAAAAGATGGAGAACAATAAAGTATTGAGAAATAATTTTTAGCACACATCTCCGGATTCTATCTTATTTACCTTCCTTAAATGACATAATACTGTCCCTTAAAACCCTAGTTCCTTTACAAACAGCTGAAATTGATCATATTATTTTCTGAATTTTGAGAACCGTCATGAGCTTTGCATCGTTACAACATTTTATCCAAATAGATCCAACCTAGATCTTCCCTTCTTTTGGAAAATATCGTTAGCATCATCCGAAAATACACAACAATGCAAATAGATCAAATTGAAATATCCCTTGTAGGATAATCACTCATAATTTGACAAAAAATTGATAATAAATTTTCAACAAACTAAAATTGTGAAATTTGCAGGACATGAACCAACTAGGTACAGAAGTACTAGAATATTTATAGATATTCTTCCAAAATGTCCACTTACAAAAATACCCACGAAGCTTCATAAAGAGCTTGGAAAAAGATGGAGAACAATAAAGTACTTGATAAATATTTTTTAGCATTTTTCAGATCTAATATATTACTGCCATTTATTTTACAGATAGCCATAAACTGCCTTAAAACCCTCAGTTTTTACATAACTATGCTGAAATTGATCAACTAATTATTTTCTAAATATCTGGACAGCAACAAGTACTAAATTTTATAGAAATAGATCCCAACCTTCAGAAAAACCCGAAAATACGATACCTAGAAACCCTAACAAAAACAACCAGTAAACTCCCAAAGGTGCCGTCACCATAGGAGAACAACCAGAAACACCAAGGAATTCCTCCTGGAAGTTTGTTATTGCAAATCTCCAATGTCGGAAATCCTCTGATGTAGAAGGGGTCTGTAGAAATATGAATCTGAACATCCTGCAAATCTCTGAAAACTCTGCAGACCCTGAACTAAAAATATGATCTGAATGAGGCCCCAAAATAGCAAGCTAGGGATGGATCTTTCACCACCGAAGAATGATCTGGCTAGCTATGTGGATGGATCTCTCACCACCGAAGGCTAGGGTTCCTGTAGAATCTCATCTTCACAAGCAAAGAAAGTGCAAACAGTAAGTAGCTCCAACATCAAAAGTAGAAGAGTATCATGAATGAATGTCTTTCTCTCCCCAAGCGACTTCCTTTTATAACTTTCCCTTTTGCTAACAAAGAAGCCCACAAGAACACTAATCACCCACATTGGAAAGTCTTTTCATGTAATGTAATTAAAATCACTTAAAGTGACTATATGTTGCACACATGCCAAAAAGGTCCACTTAAGTGACCCCAACGAAGAATTAGAACAAAAAGTACCATATATTCACCCATCACTTAATTCATCGACTAAATATAACATAAAATACCTTAGGGGAGCATCGCGCAACCTTATTTCACTTAAGTCGCCTCAAAGTACGTGTCCAACGTCAAAACATAATATATAAGTGAAATGAAGGTGCAAACCATACCCAATCAATGTCACTAGCCCCTTGGGCATGACCAAGGCTAAGACGGATGAAAGGCCTCCTAGGCCACCTGCTCGGAAATGGGGACATTACATTGAGATCCCGAAAGGCCAAGTTCATAGCCCTCTGAAAAGTAACCCTGACATTAATCAATCTGAAGGGCATCCTCCCATATACAAAACTCCCTTCTGGAGTAGTGAATATCATTTTTTGTTGACCCTCTTTTGCAACCTCAATCTAATTATAGTCGGAGAAACCATCCAGCATAGACAACATTTCCGACCCAATGAGGGCTTGCAATATCTAATCCATGATTGGGAGGCGGTAGTTGTCATTTAGTGAGGCTTGATTTAGATTTCAGAAATCTACGCAAATTCTTCCCCATATTTTTTATAAACAGGCACTATGTTTGTTGTCCACGTGGAATGATGAATTGGAAAGATTATTCTCGCATTCAACATCTTTTGAATTTATTCATAGATAGTTCCTATGATCTTCAGGTTATAGTGTCGTTGCTTTTGTCCAAACAGATTCACCCCAAGCTTAAATGGGATGGTATGTTGCATTTCCTTGGGTCTAAATGATTTTAGATCCTCGTATCAATAGGCAAGAACATCAATGTATTTCTTGAGAAGAGTAACAAATTTTTCTTTTCTCCTCTAGAAAACAGCATTTCCCAGTGTTCACTAACCTTGGTTGGTCTTCAAATTCGATGTTGACTTTCTCAAAAATTGTTGAATCTTGAGATCTATCATGCATCTTTCTCTTCACGAACCTGTCAAGTTTGTCAAAAATTTCTTCCAAGGAAACCAAACCTTTCGGGATTTTGTTATCTTATAATCTGATAACCCTACCTTCATCAACCTCGGTTTTGACTCCCTCTTCATCTGTGGAAGACAGACTCTTTTTATCACCGAATCACTACCTTCGAAATACAAATTTCTGAAATTATTTCTTTGCTCAAAAAAATAAATGATGTGTTCATCATCATTTAAAACTTGCCAATTTTAAGAATTGTCAAGCAAACATGGACAAAATACTATTACAATGGTATATTTATGCTTCTCGAAATCGAGATGCGGGATCAAAAGAGATGTGAATACTACCAAGGTATCTTCTCTATCAATCTTTTCTCTCAAGATAGCAGCAATAGAAAAGGAATCAAAATGTTCAATACTGTCCACACTATTTTTGTGATGTTTCCATCTATCATTCTTAACTTGAAACAAATTTCTTACATGTTTGATGATAAGTCCAACATCTCCTTGTGCTCTCAAGTTTTTAATCGCCATCTCTTCAGCTACTTTGAGCCCAAGAAGTAGTACTCTAAATTATATAGTGTTATTTGTATATAAAAAGTATAGATTGTATGAGAAAGGGTAGATTTCTCCAAGAGGAGATATGAGTACTACACCTGCCCCCGAACCAGCAGAAGAACAACTTCCATCAAACTCTAACTTCCAAACATCATTAAGGTCACCTTGGACAAGTATTGGAAGATTAATGTTATCTTCCAACATTATCATATAATTTCCATGGCCTGCATCTTGATAGACGATATTAGCTTTTGGATCATCTAATTTGTGGACTGTGTTTAGCTTGTACTTCAGGGATCAGCTTCATTTTAACCCCTTTCACTGGGATCATGGTGTGGGACCAGTCCATTTGTATCTCTCCTCCAACATCTCTACAAAAGCTTCTACTCAACAACATTCCATAGGAAGTTGGAATGTCAACTACTAGGATGGTAGCCTTCACTTTTTTCTCAGGGGAGGCAGAAAAGGCAATGTGTGCATCTTTAATGCAGCCAACTAGAGGGAGTATTTTTGTTTCCATGGAATAACAGTCACCAAGTGCCCAGGTAAGGGTAAGGTCCAGAGCATAAGCAACTTTAACAAACATGACATTATCGAAGGCTCCAGAGTCGATTATACAGTTGTTTAGTTTATATCCTCCAATAAGCAACGACAATAAAATGGTCCTATTTTACTAGAAGTGGAAGGGATGAGGCCAAGAGATACAAAGATGTGGAGGCATTGGGGCTAGGCAAGATTCCTTAGAAGAAAGGGAGTTTTGACCAGGTTTTGGAACATGGCCCTTGATGAACTTGATTAGTTTATCTAATTGGTAGGGATGGCTCTACAGATATTTTGCCTCAAAGAACTGAACTTTAGAACTTTTGACATGGTTTATAATATCAAAAGTTGGGAGACCAATGGTTTCTGAATTGATAAGGATGGAGGCTTTACTAAGTTCACCCTTTGAAGCAGAAATATCCTTGGAAACTGAGATACTAGGAGATGGAGATGAAGTACTCGCCTTCTTTTTGGCGGGCTTCAAAAGCAAAGGGTGAGAAGATCCTCTACCAATGATGGTTTTCTTTGGAGATGCCTTTGGATGATCCTTCTCTTTTTCTTTTGTGTTGGATTGTGTTGGTTTGTTATTCTTCACTTGACATTTTGAGAGGACAGCGAAAGTGTAGTTGTTCATATGTTCCACGGAATCATCATAATCGTCATCCGAAGGTTCGTACTCCAAGAAGTCAGTTTTTGAATCTTGTTCAGGTTCTTCAACCTCTACACTTTCATCTTCATGTTCAAATTTTGCTTCTGAGTTTCTTCTTCTTCTTGTATTTCAAAGAACTATTAACAGGTGCATTGGCAGGTGGAGCTTCAATGGCTAGTCTTTGTTGTGGGTTGGGCAAATGATTTCGATTGCCAAAATTCCTCCTTGGGACATCTCTATAAGTGATTATCAAAACATTCAGAGACACAAGTTTCTTCAGAGCTAGAAGGTCATTGGCCAACTTCCTCACTAATCAATCTGCAATACCTTCACTAGGAGATTGTCCTTTATTCTTAGTCGATTCTTTCGTCAATTTTTCCAACATTATCAAATCATCTTCTACTTTTGTGACCAACTGTTGAGCAACATCCAAATTTGCTAGTTGGGATCTTCTCAAGATAAGCCCCACTTAAGGGAGTTGAGCATTTATGAAGAAACACTTTTGATTCAACAATGCCGGAAGAGGATTAACAGGAATTTTATGCAGAAGTTTTTCAAATTTGGTGATGAATTCTCTCTTAGGTTCATCAGGTTCTTTCTTCACTTGTGTGATTTGGGCCAGAAGAGCATCGACATCTTCTATTGGCTTGAACCTTTCTTTGAGCTTAGTCCACATAGTGGCCCAACTAGTGATGCTATTTGAGGGAAGGTGATAAAACCATTCCACTACAACCTCTTCCAAGCTTTCGAAAAATAACCTAATAGAAACATCTTCATGTTCTACACCTAGGATTCCACATGCAACGAAGAAGGTTGCAATGTGCTCATTAGAATGTTGTTTGCTATCCCGTCTGAATTTGTGGAAGTTTCTTCTAGCTCCTTTGGGAAGATCATGAAGAGGTGGGGGTAAAGCCAAAGGACCTATATTTCACCCCCGTGCAATTGGTGTTGCCATTCTAGGAAAAATATTTTGGAGGGGTAACATAGTGCATAATAATACAAGGGCCTTACTAAAATCCGATCCTCCTTCAGTTCTGATTTTACTGGTGTCATGTGGAGTGTTAGCTGCTTGTTTCCCTTTGTTCTGCTTCTCTGGAGATAAACCAAAGTTGTGTTGTTGGTAATCATGAAAGGATCAATGACGCCTTCTATTTTACTACTGCAAATAAATCTCTTTTCAGCCAGATTTACAAACTTTTGTTATGGTTATGACTTGGCAGTAAACTTTAAACTCTTCTTTATTAGTCATGATTCCTTTGGGCAATTTGCATTCTTCTTAGCAAGTTTGTATGATCATCTGCTTCATCCAGAACTGCGGTGGCTAGGTGAAAATGAACATCATTAGTACGATTTCTCAATACAAAATTCCTCAAATCTGTGGAAATATCTTCCAAAGTATCATGTACTAGAATGAGGTTAGGTTGCAAAACAGGAGGGTTGCTTGTGATAGTCATTCAGAATGGGTATGAGTTTATGATTTTGTGGGCTGCAAAAAAAGGCAAAAACATGCCCCACAGTGGGCACCAAAAAACTGGTGGTGAAATATTTTGCACTTGGCAAAATGAGGGTTCCACAACAACTCGGGGGACAAAGTCCCTCCTCTATTATGAGGGGAGGTTCCCTTTATTGAAAGCCAAAAAAAACGAAGGGAATATGTACAATATTCACACTAATTATTCTAGAGGTTGGGGTTTGAAACCCGTTTGGTGGAATTTCATTAAGGAATGGAGAAGAGAGGGAAAGAAAAGGTGATAGAAGGGAAAGGGAGGAAGTTTGAAGGAAGGGAAGAAAAATTGCACTTTTAGATATGCAAAAACCCAATTTTAAACTACTCATGCATGTCACACAATAATGGAATACTGCCATATCATATAACAGTAATGTAAATGCACACAAATCATATTATTTTGCAAAATATAAAATATGACTAAAAGACAAAGTTCAATAGATCTTTTGGGACAAAATGAACTCAAAAGTTTCATATTACTTTTGTTATTGAATGTATAGTCATGAACAAAAAAAGGAGACAAAATGTGAACGTCTTGAGTATTTTTCTTTCTCGCAAAATGTGGACTGTGGGTACATACCTGCACGATTTTTTTAAGTGAAAAAAAAATTTAAAAAAGACTAACTTTAAAAATGTAAACCCTAAACCTAATTCATCTACCCACCCTCCTTAAGACAGCACTCAAATGTTATATATACAACCCTTTGCCTCCGTTCTACTCACACACATTTTCATCTTTTGCCAATTGGGAGCTTGAAAGTTAAAGGAGAGAGATAGAAGCTTGGAAGAGAACAGCAAAAGTCTTAAGGAGGAGGATCAGCTTCAAACAACAAAGAGGAAGGAGTGATTTCTGGTATTTTCTATGCATCCATTAATCTCTTTTTTAATCAATTTTTTCATGTATTATTATTAAATGGTATGGAATCAATGATCAATGACCATTACACACATCATTCACGATCATTGATCAAGATCTAATTATATTTATTATTTATTTTATGTTTTTTTTAATTAATTAATTTTAAAATGTAGTTTTGTATTTGAAGTTTAAAATTTCAGGGTTTGTTGTTTTTTACGTTTTAATTTGTTATACGTCTACCCTCTTGTATGCTCTCACCTCGCACCATTTATGGCGAACTTGGTGATCAAAATCAGAGAATGACATGTAGGGGTTAATAGATTAATTAATTTTTTATTTAGTTATGTATTTGTTTCTTTGTTTTTATGTTTTAATTTGTTAAATGTATACCCTCTGTGTATGCTCTCACCTCGCACCATTATGACAAACTTGGTTATCAGAATCAAAGAGTGACGTGTAGGGGTTAATAAATTAATTACATAATTTGTATTTGTTGTTTTTTAATAGTTTATTTAATTAATTTGCATTTTTTTTAAATATCTCTCATTGTAGGTGAAAGCAAATCAAAAATTGTAGCCATGGCATTGAGTTCAGCTTCAGGGGGCATGGGGAAGCAAGTCACGAGGGCGGCACACAAGGAAGTGTTCCAAGTCCCAGAAATGTGAGATTGGATCCTTCTTTTCCTTTATGGCGGCATGTAGAAGTGTTGGAACTCATTGTTGGTGGTGGTGTTCGTGTTTGGGTGTGCCCCCATTGTAGCACTACATTCAAGTCCTCGTATACCCGACTGACATATAACTAGGGTAACGAGAACGGGTATTAGACCATGTAAGAAGGTGGACAAGAATAAAATATCTATGTTCTTAAAAGAGCAGGAAGAGGCTACCATGCAAGCTGTAAGAGCTCACTCTAGAATTATTCCTTTGCAACAAAGGGGTATAGGAAAACCACCAACAACACCATCATACCGTTATTTCATTAACAGTCACACTGAAACTCTATCAGATGAAACTCCTTTGGATGAAGAGGCCGCATCACGAAAGAGAACAAAACAACCTCTAGAAAAATCATTCAACTTGGAGAAGAGAGACATTGTAGATGAATTGGTAGCTCAGTGTATTTATGCATTTGGATTGCCCTTCAATGTGTTAAGGTCACCATATTGGCAACAAATGGTGAGAGGCATTAATGAAGCACCACAGGGGGTATAAAAGCCCTAACTATGAGAAGGTTCGCACATCTCTCTTGGTGAAAGAGGTGGAGCACATACAGACTTCTTTGCAACCGATTAGAGATTCTTGGAAGGATTCAAGAGTGTCTATTATATTGGATAGATGGAAAGACTACCGAAACAAACCTCTTATCAACATTATCGCAGTAACCTCTAAAGGAGCAATGTTTTTGAAAGCAATTGATTGTGCGAGGGAAATAAAAAATGCACAGTTTATCGCAGACATTCTAATTGAGGCTATTGAGCCAGTGGGCCCTCAAAACGTTGTCCAAATCATCACAAACAATAGCAAAAATTGCAATGCAACAGGGTTGATAGTAGAGGTTAGATATGAGCACATATTTTGGACATCATGTGCAATACACTCCCTTAATTTGATGTCGCAGAATATTGGAAAAATCCCACAAATTGAGAAAATATACACAGAGGCAAGCGAAATTCAAATGTTTGTCACCAACCATCACATGTCTCACGCTATTTTCACAAAATTATCGAGGTTGGAGTTGTTGAAGGTAAGGGAACAATTCATTAGTTTTAAGTTTTAAGGTTTTTATTTTAAATTTTAGTTCTAAATCAATTTTTATTGTTATTGAGTTCTTTTCATTCTTGTTTAACATTTTATAGGTTGTTTAGACTAGATTTGCCTCTCACACACTCATCTTGAGACGACTTGTGAAGGTGAAACATGTTTTGAGCAGTATGGTGATTGACAATGTTTGGACCGCCTAGTTGCAATCAAATACAGAAAGAGCCCATAAGATAAAGGTATTTATCCTTGATGATGATTGGTGGGCACAAGTTGAGTATTTACGGAGTTTCACAGAGTTTGTTCTTTCTCTGATTAGGTTTGTCGACAAAAATAGTGCTTGCATAGGAGAAATTTATGATGGAATTGACTCCATGCTTGAAAAAATGAAAGAAATAATACAAGCCAAAGAGAAAGACCCCGAAGAAAAAATTTATAATAAAGTTAAAGAGTGTGGTCATGAAGAGATGAAACAAAATGACCACCCCATTGCATCTCCTTGCCTATGCCTAAATCCCAACTATTATAACAATTAAATAGTTGGGTTACCTAGTAGGCAGCCACCATATGATGACCAAAAGGTTGCAAATGGGACTAGGGCAGCATTTAGGAGGTTGTTTCCTGATCCATCTATATCTAGTGCAGTCCACAATGAGATGGAGATGTTTGTATCTTCAAAAGGTAGCATGGGAGAGGTAGAGGCTCTTAGCGACAAGTCCACCATGACTCCAATCAAGTTGTGGTATGTACATGGCCATGATGCCAAGTACCTACAACCCATTGACATTAAACTACTCTCACAGGTAGGAAGTTCATTATTTTGATATTCTTATCACTAATTGAAAATTTAAATTTAAGATGATCACACTCATTTTTTTATATTAATAATACTTTTCAACTTCTTTTTTTGTGACAGGTGGCTAGTAATTCTTCAGCGAAGCAAAACTGGAGTACTTATGGCTTCATTCACTCAGCCAAATGGACCGTGTTGGAATCCAAGAAGGCTGAGGATTTGGTATATGTACATTCCAACCTGCGCCTCCTAACGCACAAGAAGGAAGAGTATACTAGAGGTCCTAACAAGTTTTGGGATATTCAACCTGAAACCACTGACTTTGAAGTGTTTGTTGGTTGTTTGTCCAATGTTTCACTACTTGGCATCAATGATGAACATCTAGGGAGCCCTTCACAAGGGTTGCACAGTGGAGCTTGTGCAAGTGGGAATGGAGCTGCAAGTGCCATTCATGGAGATAATTTGAGGACCATTTAAATAATATGTTCTCGCCTTGAAGCAAGTCGAATGTATTATGTTTTGAGCATTTATGAATTAATACAATGTATTTGAAATTTGTTTTCCATGAATGATGAAAACACGAATCCATATGAATTTATTTATGACTCATGGGTATTAAGATTTAATAAGTATGCATTTTTCTTTAAATTTATATATGTATTATTTTTTAAAGTTTTAAAAATATATTGTACGAACATACACAGAATATCGTACGCGAGGTTTTAAAAAAATTGTTGTCTCAGCGTATCGTACCCATACCCGTACCTGTATATTGGTAGTCTAGGTTGTTGTGTGTAACTCAAAGGAGTTTTCTTTGAAAAGATCACAGCGAAGGGCCTTCATATCTGCAAAAATTTCTTCCTTGAGAGCTTCTCTCCCTTCTACATGTGAGATTAGAGATCAACTTTGCTTTCTTCAAGAACCTTTATTCTCTATTCCACACTTTTCAACCAAATGTGAGAGAGGTTCTCTTGGAAATTATTGAAAACTTTTGCAAAGATTAAAATATTCTCATCTGTAACTGCCATCACTCTCAAATCTTGAGTCAAACTTCCCCATAGGATAGCTTCTTTCTCTGTGGTTTTCATTTGACTTAACTTCTCTTAGGCTTTAAGCAACTACCCATATACTCTCCGATTGTCATTGCTAAATTTGCGACCATTGACAAGAAGTTACTTTGCCCAGGACTCGATGACCTTGCCTTGATTGTTGTGCTAATGAATTTCCAAGATAGTCTCAGGGTCAATCTCTTCCACTAAAGGTGAAGAAGGGACAGATGTCAATCAGGTAGAATCAAGAAATAAAAAGCCTTGAAATATGCCGAGAGAGTACGAACTTGCTCTTTGACTTGTTCCTACATTTGCTTCCCTTTTTCAATTCTCTCAATAATTCTCGAGGTTGTTCCCTTGAAATTATGCATATCTCCTTCATGACTAGCCTCGCCTAATGAAACTTTCATCAGTTCAAAATCAGCCAAGGTCATTTCGTCTTCATTCTTGTCAGATGTGGGCTTGGCAATTTCAACAAACTGGAGACTAAAAGGATCTATAACCAAACATCAAGAGGTGGTCTTGGCCTTCTTAGGAGTGATAGTACTTTGAAGCAAAGATGCCACACTATCATAATTAGGAACAATAACTTTAGGATGTCTTCCTTTTCATTTCAACAAAGGGTTGAACCCAGATAAAGGAAGATTCGCTGACAACTACATCAAGTTGAGTTGACGCAGGAAAAACTTAAAAGAGAGAGGGGACAAGGGAGCCAAAGTTTACATGAGTGAGTATCAGCAAAGCCAGACACTTCACTTGACTCTAGAGGAGAAACAAGAGACCTTCTGATTGCCAACTTTTGTCATGTGCTATCTTCTCCACCAACATTCCTTCGAGGAACCTCTTTCGGATTATCTTCTTTTGCTACAACATCTGCCCTGGGAGTTTTATATACCTTGGTATTCGAGGATTAATAGCCTGAGGAAGAAGGTGCCTCATGTTGTACTTGAGGGGAGGTTTTCTTTGTGGCATTGAATTCAGCCAATGTAATGTCCCCATTTCCGAGCAGGTGGCCTAGGAGGCCTTTCATCCGTCTTAGCCTTGGTCATGCCCAAGGGGCTAGTGACGTTGATGGTTATTGGGTATGGTTTGCACCTTCATTTCACTTATATATTATGTTTTGATGTTGGACATGTACTTTGAGGTGACTTAAGTGACAAAGTTGCGTGATGCTCACCTAAGGTACTTTATGCTATATTTTGTCAATGACTTAAAGTGATGGGTGGATATATGGTACTTTATTTTCTATTTCTTCATTGGCGGTAACTTAAGTGTACTTTTGGCATAGTGGTGATAAAGTAACTTAAGTTATTTTATTATTATGTGGATTTTCCCCAAGGAGGTCAATTAGGCTTATTTTGGGCCCTTTGTTGCAATGAAAAATTATGAAAGGAAGTGCTTGGGGGAGAACAGAAAATTCATTCATACAATCACTCTTTTATGATATTGAAGTCATTGTTGCTTGCATACTTTTTGGTTGTGGAGTAAGATCCCACAGGAACCCTAGCTTTGGTGATGAGAGATCCACACATAGCTAGTAGAGCACTCTTCGGTGGTGAGAGGTTTTCCCTAGTTTGCTAATTTGGATCTCATTAGCTCTGCATTTTGAGGATCATTCTTAGCTTAATAGGGGTTTATTCTTGCATATGCCAGAATCAGAGATTCTTTCTTAAATGGCTTAAGTTCATCCTTTGGCTCTGAATTATTACCAACGTCTCTGATGCAAGTTTGGCGACTCATCCCAGGATGAGTCTCACTCAGTTTGGGCTCAAAGTTATTTTCTGATCTACTTACCTCAAGGGTTTATGCAGCCCTCTTCTCTTCAGGCTTTCTGGTTGGAGTTTTTCAGGTCTCCAAGTTGGATCTCAATTCATGCCAATTTAAATACATTGTAGTCTGAATTCCACACTCTCTCAGGGAAGCACCCCGCACAGACACCTTGTGAATATTTTGCATGATTAGGCAGTTTTCACCAGTTATGATAAATAAGTAAATTCAGAACTAATATGCTTGCAATTATTGCTCTACCTTGGCACCAAACTGTCCTATGCATTTCTCTTCTAAGATATTTGCATGCTTTTGGGTAGTGTTAGAAATTATTAATCTGGTATAGATTTCTAATTTTTTTTTTGTTTCTGCAGACCTTGCTGCCCCTAAAAATCAGAAAAAATCAAAATTAGCAGTCCTCATTGTCATTTTATAGATTGTGTGGTATCAAAATTGGAGGGCACAGCCTCTTTGGGTTAAAACTCCACTGATAACCCAGATCTCAATGTTGATTTAATGAAGCTACTATTCACTCAACCATGGTCTCCATAAGAGAACTGTCATGCATAACTCTCAATGTGAGCCAACTTTCACAGATGAGACTGTCACAGGATAGATTTAGGCACCCATTTAAGCGGATTTGAGTTTAACCTAGTAATGTGGGGTAGCAGGCTTGAATCAGAGATGAAAGTGGAAATTTGAGTTAAGTGATCTCCCTGAGCAATTTACCAAGCCCTTGGGATCTCGTGCAAGAGCCCTCTTTCTTAAGGAAGGATTCTGGAAGGATGTCTCTGATGGACCTAACCAGCATGAAGTATTTGATGAGGAATCTTCTCTGGGAGAAGTACCAGTTTTAGAGTGACTCTTTTAACGCGATATCACGCCATTTCCAGAGTATTGGAGACATCGTTGATTGGTAGTACTCCTCAAGATTGACCAAACCCTAGGCACAAGTGCCTATGTTACGAGAAGTGTCATTGGGATCATAACTTTCCATTCCACATTTCGATGGTTCTAAGAAGCCTAGCGCAATCATGGATACGTGCACCTTGAGGCTCCGGGGTATGAATGCACATGGAGAAGGAAATTCTCAATTACCAGTGAGGTCTTTGAGTAAGCAGTGAGGATAACAGAGATGAGGAGTCTAGATGATCTTCACGAGGTGGATGATGGACCTGTAGGCTGCACTTAGAACAGTACTAAGGTGGAGTAGGAGGTACATCTACACAAACATAGCATGATTTTGTACATCCACAAGTTGATATGCCTCATGCTATATTGATTCAGCACTCCACAGGTATACCATGTGTGATGTTCAATCTCACGTGCATAGACCTTCCTTTTCTAATTCAGGAATCCTGTCCTACCAGTTGACATAGCATTGAGGAGGTTGACATTGCTACAAGTGGGTCTACTGGACAGTGTATACTAGGGTTCGGGTTCTATGATGATGTCAATCTACAAGTGCGAACAAGCTCTCTACAAAGGACTCAACAGTACGAGGATGAGGTTCGAGGACTTCCTCTGAGGTGTCTGGGCTACCAGTATGTTACTGAAACGGTGATGACGGACTCTACTCAAGCCGTGTATGAGCATCACATGTTGCTACATGTACCCTGCATGCTATAGTTTTGGATAAATGAAGAGTTCTAAATCCCTGTCACTAGAGTCTATGGGGCATTCTCAACACAGAAAAACATTGATACACATTCAAAACCAATCCTTAGCTTACTTACGCAAATGTTTGTCATGTGAGAGAGTATGACACGCTCAATCACCTTACACAAGATGTTCCACCAGGTTCATACAAGGTTAATGATGCAAAAGAAACACCAACATCAACTTTCATATGCTCATGGACAAACTAAAGAGGCACCTGATTCTGAGTGACCAAATGATGGCTCCTCCATGTATAGACAGACAACTTACAAAGATTAGGTAAAAAGCTATCACAACCTGGAGTAACTGGTGGAGAATCGGTGTGGGCATCAAACATAGTATAAACTGCAGCATTGTTCTCCACACTTCATGGATAGCCTCTTGAACTCAACCTGGGGTGTCTTCATTACGTCGGATCACACCGATCATTGAGTGATTACAAGGTGAAGTGGAGGAACTTTTTGCAATTCAACTTCAGTCAGGATAATGCTTGGAGTCAAGCATTTCTAACGGGAATGCAGGACCCTGTAATCTCCCCATTTGGTCATATGCACGTGACCTAAGAGGCCTTACAACTAAGTTGCTTAGCCTTGGTAAAGACCAAGGTTCTAGTGACTTCTAGATGGTCATTGGGTATGACTTCTAGTCACCTTCAAAGGCAACTTATAGATCATGTTTTGACGTTGAACTCGTACTTTCAGGTCCGCTTAAGTGAAATACAGTTACATGATGCTCCCCTAAGGTAGTTCATGTTATATTTTGTCAATAGACTTAAGTGATGGGTGAATATATGGTACTCCACATTCAAATTTCTACATTTTGGAGGTAGCTTAAATCCTCCATTTGGCATAGTGGTGATGAAGAAACCTAAGTTATTTTTTTATGTCCACTAACACCTCAAAATGACTTAAATTAGGGTTCCTCTGGGGCCCTTTGTTGCAATGACCAGTTACTAAAAGGACAGAGCTTGGAGGACAAAATTGGAAAGTCATTCATACACTCACTCTTTATGTATACTCTGAAGTCATTGTTGGATGCATACTTTTTAGTTGTGGAGTAAGATCACACAAGAACCCTAGCTTCTGTGGTGAGAGATCCACTCCTAGCTAGCAAAGCACTCTTCGGTGGTGAGAGATCCACTCCTAGCTAGCTGAGCACTCCCTAGTTTGCTAATTTGGAGATTCATTCAAATCAGATTTTCAGATCAGAGTTATCAGAGAATTTCAAAGATTTACTTAGTGTGCTGGAGAGAGATTGTTTGGTCCATATTTTCAGCCATCTACAGATCATATTATTTCCAACGTTTGAGACAAGCTTGGCGATTTCGCAGAAGAAGTTTCATTCAATTTGGGCTTTATTTATTTTCAGTATCTACTTAGGGTTTTGCAGCAGTGTTTTCTAGGGTTTTTGGTTTGGAGTTTTTCATTTTTCCAGAGTTGGATTTGATTCGTTATAGTTTAAATATATTGTTGTCCGAATTTCATAATTTATAAAGATCATTTCAGCTCCTTGTGAATTTTTGGAATTTTTAGGTAGTTTCAGCAATTAAAATAAATAAATAAAATCAAATATGAGAGATAAAAATTATTTCTCTATTGTTTACTGTTTTAGATATTTTTCTAAGTTATTTGAAGCTTCTTGGGTAGTGCTAGAAATTATTTTTCTGGAAAAATACAAAAATTTCTTTATTTCTGCATATTGCTGTCATAAAAATCCAGTAAAATCAAAATTTCAGTTCGCTGTTATTTTATACATATTTTGTGAATTTCAAGTGATATCCCACAAGGGATATTTCAGCCAACTTCTTATGTAACCATGTTTTGGCTCTCATAATCACAGGGGTTGTCGAGTCATCAAGATTGTCCTCTTTCCGTGACCAATCAACATTAAGAAGGGGAGCATGTTGAATAGTTTCAAATTCTAGTTCGAACAATTCATCGTCATCATCCATCATGCCCTCAGGCACTTGATAAAGTTGGAAGGCTCGAATTTGGTTTAGAGATATTTTCATATATCCTCTTCTTCTGACTTCAAATTCATTATCATAGTCTTCCCAAAAATATTCAATGGTTGACATGTGATGATAACTCGAAGTCAGTCTGAAATTGTTATTGACGAAGTTTTCACTATCAAATGAAGGTCTCTTATGACATGCATGCATGTTGAATGCGGTAATAGTTCTCTCAAAATTTTGGGCATTCGATTTTGAACTACACAAGTAGTGACCCAAGACAATAGGAAAATTGATGCCATACACCCTTCTCTCCCTCCATACTCCATGCAAAAGTTCGAGTTGCCTACATAGTTCAATGATAACCAGATTATCATTGCAAAAAATGGGGAGCTTGTAGGGTGTACCTTCAAAACCTGCTATTCTAAGGTTAGTAAACCTCTGGAATTGAATGAAGAGACTTCCGTACATCTTGATCAATACCTTTGCCTCTTTGGAGATTCTTTTTGTTGTATCTCCTTCCAACACCCTCGCAATCAGCATGGTGAAAGCATCGCTCACCCTTCTGAAATGACTTTAATGTTGCTCTCATAAGTGATTTGGGTGAGATAATCGTAAATAGGTTTTGATGGATCACGCCTACCCAGCCTAGTTTTTGTAAACTGCAATGGTATACATTAAGTATGAAGTCATATAAAATGACTTGGCAGAGTTCAATTGAGTGAGTTGTTTTGATAGGTTTTCACTAATTATTTAGCCCCAATTGATGGCTTGATTGTCTACACAATTGATATTAATGAAGATACACATCAAATTGTGGAATTCCCTGGTGGTTTGCAATTCCATGACTCTAGCCAGTAGAGTGATCATATCGGAAAGTTCTTCAAAATCTTCCCTGTATAAATTCTTTGGTAGCTTAGAAGGTCCTTTCTTTTTCTTGGTTAGCCAAGATTTAGCAACATAGATTAGATATTTCTCTAGAGTTAGGTTGAATTCTTCTTGGGCCATTTCAAGAGTTATCACCTTGGCATCTTAGGAGGATCGATTCCAAGGGCAGCATTAATGTGATGAGCATCAAGTTTGGCAATTCCCTGTCCATGAGGATCCTTCAACTCTTTTGAATATGGGTCAAAACACCAAGTACAAGTCAAGACTGTGTCAGAGCATTGACATGAATTTGGGAATCCTGTCGCATGGGCCAAACCATTGTTGAAGGTGTGTTCAGCCAACGGAGTCATCTTGCCTTCCTACATTCATATGCAGAATTCTACTAAATCCATATGTTTTACATCACTGTCACCGATTTCAAGGATATCGGTTTCCAATGAAGACAAGTGCTCATACCCTAAGTACTGGAACTTCGTAGTTGTGAATGGGCAAATCAAATTTGCAATTTGAATGGAATAGAAACAATTGTGTGGGAAAAGTTGGAATGGCAAGTAAACGGTGACAAAATAGAGAAAGATGATGGGCAAGATGCAAACACAAACAAAAACCCTCAGGAAACCAGTGAAATTGATGTGTAGGCAAAGGTGGAGTCGATGGCAAATTTGGATTCACAAGCAAAACCTCCAAGACAAAGCAAATATGGGGGGAAAGAAACAGTTAGGGAAATGTCGAACTAACTGACAGGGCAAAGCACACAAGGCTTTGGGAAAAGTTCTTTTGAAATGAGTCGAGAATAGGAAAAGATTTTATTTTATAATTTATATTGCCCGAAACCTCTTCATTGCTTGGAACTGTCGCCCATGGAACACATTTAAAAACTTTGCAAAGCTTGGATGTTGGTCGCTTTTCACACCCGTCGAGGAAGTGAGGAACTGAGGGAGTAGTTCCTCTCATTCCACTCGAGCATGACATGAACACTTTTACTTTGTTTTGAGCACTCCCCCCACTGTTTTAGTCGGTCTTGACGTGTCGTCGCGGGAACAGAGGAAACAAAGGAAATTTTCCCTGCAATTCCCATCGGGCGTGCCATAAGCAATGCCACCATATTTTTAAAACATGGTCGACAGTCTATATCATCTAATCACCCAGGTCGTGGAATGAAGGAACTGTGGGAATAGTTCCTCCCAGGAGCAACTTTGCCGACCAAGGAAAGATATAAATATGGGAAAAGGGGTCATAAACACTTGATGGAAATAAATTTCTTAAAATTTCAAGCAAAATAGTTAAGAGGTGACAAAAAGAATCAACTGTAAGTAGGTGTCGAATGTAAAATCAAGACATGTATAAAGAACTATTGAACTGAATGTGGATCACAAGGAGCTCAACTCAAAGAGTAACAAGTTCGTAACTTATAGAAGATGAATCACTTCCTACTCCAACCGCAATGGCTTCTTCAAAGAACATATTTCAAATAATAAATGCATGAACTAAAGGAGGGGTTGATGTGGTTGAAGACTAAGATAGTTAAAGAAGGTTGAAGACTAAATGAGCCATGCAGACCAAGTTAGAGCAACGTATAAAAAAATGAAAATAGTAATAAAACATTGGAGGTCTTCTTATTTATTAATAATCACTATAGAGAAAAAGAATTGGATGTTAATTTTGGCTTGTATATAGTATCTATGCACTTTGACCCGAATGAGTAATTGATAGGTGGTCAACAATTGAGCCTCTCGATCACGTTAGGCCTTGAATTGATTGATGAAATCCCAACTCCAAATATTTCTTGTGTAATCAAAGGTGTTGTATTGGGCATAGTCATCCACCTTGTATAATTTTGAGTTCTCCGTGCTCCTATAAAGGGCCTAGAGAGTTGAGTTTACACCTAGTTTGTTGTGTTCGTTCCATTGATCGTACCAAAAGAGGCAGACCTCCTGCCATTATAATTCTCATTGTACCAGTTGTGCTTTCTTAATATTGAGTATGTTGATAATTATCAATTGTCTTCTAGGAGGGGCTTTTACAAAAAGTGTTATTCATCAGAAGTGACTTGCTTCCTTGAAGCTTGTTGAAATATCTGGATAACTGATTTTATAGCGTTCACGTCCCTCATGATTGTTGTGGATAATAACAATGTGTCATCAACAAACTCCAAGTTTAAGAATTGTTTTTGAATTTGATTATGTGCCTTGGCTTTATTCACTAAGTGTTTGAACCTTTCTACCATAATGACTAGGTTTTACAATAGGGGTATTCCCTATCGAAGACCTCAGCTAGCTATGAAAAGGGGACCAGATATCCCATTATTGATATTGAAAAAGAGGTGGTCATGCAGACAGGGATCCATTGCACAAATTTTTAATTAAAGCCAAGACGGCCCAAAGTTTTTAATATGGGATCCCAATTGCATCTATCATATGCTTCAGAAATGTCCAACTTGACAAGGAGACCATTTCCATTTTGTGTTGCCACAAGGTAGAAGATTTTCTAGGCCAGTCACAATAATGTCAAAGATTTTCCTACCTTATACAAAACCTGATTGAGCTGAAGAGATGGTTTTTGAGAGTAGAGAATGGATCCAACATGGAATGATTTGGATCACTTTGTACATTGAGATCGCAAAGAGAAATTTGCAAGAATGCTTCTAATTTGTTGGCCTCTCAAATCATTGGAATAAAGACCAAAGTGTTTTTAAACTTAATACATATAAGAATGTTCATTGCATTTCATCATTCCTCAACATACCTGCCTGGATTATTTTGCAAAATACCTGGAAAAGCTGGGTCAAGAATCCATTCTGTCTTGGAGCCCTATCCTTCACTAAGGAAAAGACTCTGTTGCAGTTCTGATTTAGTAGCTGGCGCAATTGGGTGTTGACTTTCTTCAACTGTTACTAAATTTGAGATTTGTGAGAACACCTGATTTTAAGAAGTTTCCTTGTTTGTGTTTGCCTAAGCCAGCAGATCTTTATAGATCTATATTGCATACTGATGAATTCCTTTAGGGTATTCCTCCTCAGTCCCGTCTGATTTTTTGTTACCAACTTACATTATTAATGTCTTCTTTTTATGACTGATTTACAAAAGAAATTAGTGTTCTCATCAAAATGGTCTGACTTCTACTTCCAGCAAAATTCTTCTTTGCATTGCAAATCCAATAGTTGGATTATGATCCTTTTCTTAACTATTCAAAATCTTCCTGCAAACTAGCGCATTTCATAGCCTTGGATTGAACCCCCTTCAGCTCAACATTCTCTGATCTTCCCACGTATCTTTGGATGTTGGAAACAGGCATTTTCAAACTTAAATGAGGACCTTCAGATTGGAGAGATTAGTTGGAGCTCCAACTAAATGTGACAATGCTAAAGATAATGTGTGGTTCTGGACAAGAAATTGATTATGTTTTATGCTATATAGTAGGTACCTTTCATTCTATTACACAATAAGAGAAACCTCTAATAGGATTTCAGGCCCTCATTTTCCTCTATCAAAGCATTCAATTATTCAGATATTCTTCTGTTGATTTGGGTGCCTTCCTTCATATTCCCCCATAATGAGGAATTTATGTTTGTGTTGCGGCAACCATTCTACTTCTTGTAAGGCCTTGTGCTTCAATGATCTACTAGAGGAAAGTAAACTGAAATAACCATGACCTTTATTCCAGACTCAACTACATGAAGAGTGTTTTCTAGGTCCCAGAAATGGAGATTAGCTGATTGTAGTTTTTGGTGCACATTCCAGAATGTTGCTACATCTCCTGCTCAGCAATTTTACTCTGCAGAGAGGTCTACATGTCAACGCCTTCTTCTATATTGTTTGAATCTGGTCTCCCAGAGGACTAAGTCTGCTTTGCTGGAAGTAATATTTCCTTATAGAAATCTGTGATTATTCTCTACTCCCAAACCCCTAACTTTCCATAAGATCAGATTCATGCTATGGATTTGCATTCAAAATGGGCCAAGGCTTTGCTTGAGGGTTAAATCAACCCAACACTACATTCCCTTCCCTCCTTACATCCACAACTCAAAGTCTCAAATCTTTATCCAGTTAGTTGAAACTTCTTTTTATTTGATAGTCTTGCCAGAGCTTCTTTGGCTGAAGCTCAATTCCACCTCATCTCTAGATCTTGTATTATCCCTTTCAAGTTTATTTTTTCCATTCACCTCCTCCATTTTTTCAAAAGCATGCTTGAGTTATATATATGCAGATGCGCAGCAATTGCAACACCTAATGCCAAAAACTCTCTCTACAATGCAATCCAAATACTTCATGTAATAATCTATGAGAGAGAATGCTTGAGGCAAGGGTCAACAGCTTTCATACCAAGATGAATATGGTATGCGGCAGCTGTACACAAAAAAATGAAAACAAAAGAGTGCCGTAAACCATGAACGTCAAATCTCGAAGCAGCATGGCGTGCTTGTCTTGCCCTCTATCTGCTCATTCAATACCTTTACACGCATATTTATAATTCACAACTCTTGGAGTGTAAGATGACTCTGTATTTGAAATTCCATGCATGACATTTCGCATTCTCCCACTTTAGGTTCCAAAGCTTCATTTTTATATGTATAATATGTATTATGACACTTTATCTACAAGTATCAATGGTAATATACATTACCTAGCAAACCCATATGAGCATCCTAAGATTTCAACAAAATGATCAAGCATTTATATACTAGCATTTAAAGCCTGCATTAATATGCTGACATCATTAACATTTTTATCCACATTCAAGTCACCAACCAGTGAGACTTATATTGATATTTAGGCCTACAGAGCATACTTTTATGTCCGTTCTCCAGATCTCTACATACCACTTCACTTTACAGCAAATGTGTCCATTCACCCTGACATGCACATTTACTAATCACAAGCATAAAAGAGTAAATTGTTTCAGGGAAGCAACCCTTCTAGTCTTGTAAAAGAATTTACTGTTAAAATAAAATATTCAGCAAGTATATTAATAGACAATAATCCACAATTTGAAAACATGCTAGTGTAATAATTTTTTCAGTCTACAAACATAAAAAAAGCTGAGTTTTATCGAGAATACAACCTTTCAACAATGAAATCTGTCACTGAGATAAGTTATTTCATTTTCACATAGATTAGACTGAAAGAAAATGTGATTTACAGTGTGCAACTCATAAAAGAGACAAAGACCAGGCTGAACTTTTGACGAATAAGAATTTATATTTAGTACTATGATAGACAATCACAATTAACAGACTCTTTTAGAAAATCAAGCATAAATAATAACACATTACAAGTACCTAACAAAAGATGTCAACTCATGCATTCCTTCTAATTTAAGTTTCGTAGATGATTTGATAATAATACAAATATTCTAGAAATAGCTGGAGTTCTGCTGATATGCTTTTGATTCATTATAAAAAAATTAAAAAAGTAAATTTCTTTGACCCAGTTTTAACAAAATCAATAAATGTTCTCGTGCATATAACCCAATTACTTAAAGCATGAAAATGTTTAACTGTCTGCTTTACCTAGAACTGATAGATTTTCTAAAATGGCATGCTTTATGACATATATTAGCCTCTAAAATAGAAAATCTGAGCCTTTTGAAAGTAGCCATTTGGCGTATGCAATTTCAAATTATTACAGAAGAAGAAGAATATGTCCAATATCATTCATGCATGACTATACCTCACCCAGTGTAATAGGAATTTTTCCAGGAATGGCAGGGTAAAATGTTAAAGCCACAATTCGTGTCAAAAAGTTCAGATCTCCCTCCTGTTCTTCAAAATCATACAGCCATGGAATAGTATGTTTCCCCTGCCTTCCAGGGCGCACACCTGCACCAGTTACAGCAACATCTTCTGGACTCATTACACCAGGTAATGGAATTGTAATTTTTGTCCCATTTGCACACTGTGGTATAGTTGCTCCCTGCATGATTCCGCAGTAAAGAAACTATCGTTATGTTACACGCTCAAAAATCATTCAGGGATAAACATGTTATGTCTAGATTCGATGTGAATGGGAAGGATGCTGAAACTTTTACTGTAGGTGCATAATGAAAGATCCTTGCTTTCCTTGCGTTTGTGGGGATAAGATCTCTTCATCATCATCATTCTATGAAACTATTTTGTATTTTATGATGTAATATAAGAATAATAATCTTATAAATTATAGCATTTATTCAAGCTCCTGCTTCTAGAAACTTGATGGTGAAGAAAATAAAAATTCTGGAGAACAAGATGGATTACGAAATGCATTTGATGCAATAGCTAAAATTGCAATGAAAGTAATTTTTACCAGAGCAATGAAAAGCATATAGATGGCTTAATAGCTTCTCTATTCACTAAAACAAGCGACAGACCTCAACAAGAAGTTTTAGTCCATCAAGATTGCTTCCCGTTCGAACATCAACTGAAGTAGGGGGTGAAGAATCATCGGCACCATGGGAAATTGTCAAAAGCAGCTGGCATACATGACATGGCTCTCCTAGATATACAAAAAGCTCCACAATATCTGCAGCTGGAGGACAAACCTGCAGTCATTAGCAATGCACTTTCAAGAAGCCATTTGCATGTGAATTGATCCTTTCAAGGAGAAAAACAGATGGTAGCTCCTTTGCTAAGGTACACCACATTTAAAACCATTTTTACGTAAACTGAACATATTATAGTAATGTACAGAAAAGATGAAAAGAATTCATCACTTGCTCTTATTATTACCCAGATAAGGTCTTTGCTTTTGAAGCTGAGAATATCATTTGTACTGTTAAGACTTGGAAACATGCTTGCAACAGGCTTAAGAATGCTCGCAGGAGGCCGTGACAAAACCTGTTTGGCATAAGAAAACATTACATTGTCATCGTAAAAATTCCTAACCACGAACATAGTTTGAACTTGATTTGCTTAAGTTAGTGAACCCCAAATACTCAAAAGATTACACATACTATCTTTGATCCAAGTCCATAGGCCATAGTTAAATTACAATTCAAATAAAAGCTACCTCCTTATAGAAAGCATGATCAACAGGAACATAAAATTACAAGGATTCCAAACAAGTAACCACAGATAAGCAGTCTTCAGCATTTTTACAACCACGGATCAAATTATTACTTCCCACCCATGTTTCATTAAAAGAACTATATCAAGGACTCAATATGTGTTATTCGTTTCCATGCTTGGATGCTAATTATGTGCTATGAACCTTCTAAAATTGGAAGGCAAGGACAATGTGGGCCATATCCTCAGTGTAGTATATTTACATTATGTGCTATTTTTTTAATAAGTAAAACTAATTATATTATGCAAAGAAGGATAAAATGATCAGCTATTGAAAAAGCCTAACTGGCTGTTCTGACAACATCACAGTTTAACAAAAGCATAACATATCATAGCTATCAAGATTCTGGGTACGTACTTAAAAAGCTAACTACCTAGAACACAGTTGCATATCATAAAGATTGACAGCACAGACATGTAGTCATTTTTAATCAGTCGTAGTTCTTGAATCTTCATATTGAAATATAGATCTTGTATGATTCATTCAACTGCTGCAGAAGCATTCACGTTGTTAGGGGGAATCTGCGGGTTCTTCCTTGATATCTTCAGATGCAATGACAATGCTATTAGATAAGATGACAGAATTTATATTGGGGGGGGGGGGCCATAGTATTTTCACATGGGCTGAGTGATATCTTTATCAGCTTCATAAGATTCCACTTACTGTTTCTCTTTGAATAAGTTCTGTGTGAAATGAAACCTCATCCTTGCCACTCTGGGCTTGCTGTTGAAGGAGCTCAATCATCTGTGTGTTCTAAGTAATTATCTTATCAAGGGGAATGAATATATCGGGGTCGACCCTCTCTCTCTATATGGCAGTCATGCCCATGAGATTTATGATCAATTCATTGATACATATCAAGGGGGGGAGATTGGTGTCGGCCCTCTCTCTCTGTATGGTATGGCCGTCATGTCCACGAGAAAAATGTGAGATTAGGAGATCTAGATTGAGGGGGCAAACTATCTAGAGGGAAGGTGTCGGGGGAGTGCCCGACTATAAAGAGTTCCCTCTCCCCCAGCTATATAGAGTAGGTCGGGCCATTGGGGCCTATCTAATCTATAGATAGGGGGAGCACCACATCATCCTTCTACCATATAGATAGGGGGCACCCCCTATCTATATATGGCATCCATCTATTTATTATCCCATACTCCTCATCTCAACAATCATAACGCCATGCAAATCAATAATCTGGGTAAAGAATAACTTCAGCGAAGACCTCCATTTTATCAGCAGCTTGGAAAGGGGTCTAGTAAGCCGGATTCACGCCCCGGTACAAATTCACTAGATACCCAGTTCAGGTACGAATACGATTCAGCCTCAGATTTGCACCAAGTAAACCTAGGATGGTCCAGGTACATCTGAATTCTCTGCTGAAGGATCCAGGCATACCCAGGGCGAATCTGGGGCATACCCAAAGGTTTTCACCTTTTTCAAACAAAAAAAAATCAATCACAGACTTTCACTTATGAAAAAACAACAACAAAAAACCTTTAAAGCTATTGAAACTTAAGAACAAAACACAAAACAACACACTTGCCTCTCATTGCATAGTCACTCTCATTGTATTTGTTCATATAAAGTTGGAAATTCATCAAGCAAAGTTCCAAATACTATATTATCCTATTCCTACACCAATATAAGTTCCCATCCGCTGCCAAGGTGATTGAAGAGCTAGATAGATAGGAGGGTTCTTGGATTGAAGGTAAGGTTTTATTGTTTATTAATTTTTTTGTTTAATTTTCAATCGTCCCACCCTTTCTAATTTTTTGTTTAATTTTCAATCGTCCCACCCTTTCTTGTTTTCTTTCAGTTTTTATTGTTTTCTTAGTCAATTATTTAGTAAGTACCGGTGTGCTATGCCCTAGAGGTTTCTTTTCCTAATGTTAATATCGTGTTAGTTTCTGAAATTTAAACTTGTAGCTATGACTACAAGGATTACAATGGCAGAAAGTGCTAGCTCCATATTCACCGCTTTTGAAAGCATGTCGCAATGCTAGAACAAGTTCCAAAGTGTAAGAGTTATATATGCGTTTGTCAAGTCAAATACACTAGCTAATACAATCGGGTGAAAGCGGAGTTTGTGTACAATACTTGGCCAAGGCATCAAATCTTGTCCATGGAAAAAGAATGCACTATTGCCATACATCAACAATTCCAGAGTACATCAAACAGCAAGAAGACGCAGATGCATCAGTTGCCTTGAGATTGATTCACCTTTGGCAAATAAACATCAAACAGCAAGAAGAAGCAGATCCAACAGTCGCTTTGAAATTGATTCATCCTTTGGCAAATAAAGGATCTTGATCAAGGTAGCCACCGGCTGCCACATGTCTTATAGGTACCCTAATGATGGCCACGACCATCTTTCTTTGGCAGCATCCTCCACCCATGAAGATCGGAAAAATGCAATCGACCTTTTGATTAATGTGGTTGGGAGTGCCGCCTTTGAAAGCCATTGAATGTGAGGGGCATGTGAAGGATGCCCAATTCATCGCCAACATCCTCATTGAAGCCATTCAGACTATGGTGCCTCAAAATGTTGTCAAAGTCAAAAGGGCCAATGCTAAAAAACTCAAAGCCAAAGGGTTGTCAGTGGAGGTGAGCTATGCGCACATATTTTGGACACCTTGCGTTGTCCAATCACTCAACCTAATGCTCTAATAGATGGGCTGAAAAATCGAGCGGATCAAAGAGGTGTATGCCAAACAGATCTAAATGTTTGTCACGAACATGCAGGGCAATCTTTAGGACGCTCTTGAAGTTGGAGCTGTTGAGAGTAAGTTATCAGAAATTAATTCAATTCAATGAACGTAAGTTGCAGGACAATTTTAATTCAGAAATTAAATTTTATCATCTACTTTTTTTTTAATTTTAAATTTAAAAAGACAGTAGATGATGAACTAACGAAGGAAATTTGATTTATTTAATTTTTTGTTTTAATTTGTATCTAGGTTGCTAAAACTCAATTTGCCTTGCACACAATTATCTCGAGATGACTTATGAAGGTGCAAGAGGCAATTCGCAACATGGTTATCAGCAACCTTTGGACTGTATGGAGGCACTCCAACACTAAGAGGACCAAAAAAGTGGGGATGTTGATCCTAGATGATGAGTGATGGGCTCATTTGCTTAATTTGATCTAGCCCATCATGAGTATGATCCAGTTTGTTGACACAAATCAGCCATATTTGGGAGAGATCTATGATAGCATTGACTTAATGATTGAGAAGATGAAGGCCATTATAGATGCAAGAGAGAAAGATCTTGAGGGAAATAAGATCAAATAAGTTCAAGCATTTCTCTTTGGACGGTGGAAAAAAAAAAGCCCGCCCCGCTACATCGCCTCGCCATTGACTCCTGGGTAATATAGTATTGAGATCCTTTCTTTTCCTCAGAGGGTGCCACCATACAGGGATGTTGAAGTCAATAAAGGGTATAAGATGGAATTCACTAGGCTTTTCCCCGATCCTGATGTGGAAGACAATCTTATGCGCTAGATTGGAAAATTCATAGACTCCATGGGTCATATCCTTGGTGCTCTTTGAGACAAGCACAAGAAAGATACTCACACATGGGGCACCTCTTGCAACCTCTTGTAGTGAAAAATCTTATCACATGTTTAAGTTTTTACTTTCCTAAATTTTAAATTTTGCATTGACTTTGGCTCAATTGGTTGTGAGCTCGTCTTCATCAAAGCAGAAATTGAATGCATAGACCTTTATCCCACACAATTAAGAACAACAAGCAAGCAGCAAAACACTAAGGATTTTGTCTATGTCCATTCCAACTTGCGCCTTCTATCACACAAGCTAGCGGAGTACAAGGACAAGGAAGGGGCGACTAAACATTGGAATGTAGACCCAGAGTGTGGTGACTTGGATGATTCCACTTCCCACCTTTCATTACACAAAATGGAGACTTCTTCGACTTTGTAGGGCCCACATAGCGTTACCTACAGGATAGTGTCAGTGGCAATGTTACTACTTGTGATTCTAACGAGCCACATAATGATGTTGATGTTAATGCTCTCAATGAAGAACAATAAAATAATGAATACTAGTTATGATTTAAAAATCAATACTCAATCATTAAACTTAGCATTTAGTTGGCACAATCAATTTATCCATAGTGTTTGTATGGTTATTTTGTTTGTTCTATCAATACCATGTGGTTAATTCTTTTTTATTAGGCTAGAATATTTATATTTATGTTTTTACCTTTATATTTTTTTTTTGTATGGTCATATTCGAAGCAGAACACTATACTCATAAACTTGGCTTAAGGATATACTTATAGTCAAACACGAATTTCAAAGTCCAAAATAGCGAGAGAAATGTTGTCAAGATGAGTTCCACATATGCCAAAAGAAATGCCACAATGAAGTTTATCCGGAGATAGATTCGGAATGTGGAAGTCAAATAATCCCACAATGGTACTTATTCTCAATGCAATTAGAATAAAACTTTAGAGAAGGTAGCTAAACATATGTCACCACTAGCATGTGTTAAGCCTTTCACTATAAGCTTTAATTCAAACCAAAACAGCAAGCCAAAGTTGTATGGATGTAGATATATATATATGGATACGGTATCTTTTATGGATATAGTATCTGATATAGATACGACAGTTTTTAAGACCCCGCGATATGAATACGGTTGGATACAGCATATATATAATATTTAAAATATTTAATACTCTATGCAAAGAGGTGGCCACAACCACGTATAAGTCTCCACCTCCCAAAGTTCAAATAGGCCCTTAACCGCCACCGCCCGCACTATGTGGGATTATATCCCAGCTACTATGTCGCCCGAGCCAAAACGGGAGCCATGGGATTCGAAACCGCCCACCCATCACTGCCAACTCGAGAGCCTTAGCCGTTATGCCACGCAGCCACACTCCAAAGATAGCCCAAGGATATGGCTTATATTGTAATGTCCCCTTTTCCAATCGAAGACCTTTGGCACATTTTGTCAACCCAACGGCCAAAGGAAAAATATAAGGGTGACTTAAGTTATAATAAATTATTATAAAGTGATATAAAAAATAAATAAAATAAAATTACTAAAGCACTTATATTAATTTATTTAGCTTAATAAAAATAAATTGTAATCCCTATGGAAAATACGATTTTCCATAAGGGGCAAAAGTCATTGTAAAGGGATTTATTATATTTTAGTCCTCCTAGAAAGGATGATGGCGACTTGGGCCAAAGGGGAGTAATGAAGCCTAGGAAAGATAAAATCACAATTAATTTATGTATTTCCCCCTAGAGAAATGCGACTTGCACTAGGAGGGAAATGTTGTTGGGAAAAACATTTAATATGGGAAAAATATTAAATGTTTGCATAGGGAAAATCATGTGAGCTCATTGGCTAGTTTGGAGGTTGGTTGTTGGCCCTTTTTCCTTTAAAAGGAAAGTCGACTTGCCTCTTCCAAAAACGCAGATTTTTATATGATATTTTCTCTTGCATAGAGCTTCAGCTTTTGCATTAAAAATTCTAAGGACGAAACCCCTTATGAATTCTACCTCTGTGGACGAAAACCCTAAGAGTTTGAGAGGGTTTTTCACTCCCCATTGATTGTAATCAGATTTTCAAGATTATTTTCAGTCATTTCCAGCAGTGTATTTTGAGGGTATTTTGGAAAATAAATTGCAGCAGTTCTTCTATTGGATCGACCCAGTTTGGGACTGATTCGGCATGTTCTTTGAGGTATTTAAATCTGATTTCTATTGTCAAATCATCTACAGATTTTTGTGAAGTGAAGCAAAACAATTTTATAATTTTTAGAGGGTTCTCACAGTGGTTTTCAAAACAATTTTATAATCAGATTTCAGATCTGATTTCTAATCATTTGTGGCTTCTAAAAATTCTGATCTTAATATATTTGGGCTTCAAAAAATATGGCAATCAATTTGTGAAAAGAATATAATTTTTTTGAGAGTGATTTGCATTGGTTTCTCATCCAATCCCTAGTCGCATTTCCTCTATTTAAATCAGATTTTCCCTAGCTTTATTGTCATAGCTATCGAAAAGTATGTGTTTATATTTGTGATGGGAGAAAAATTCATTTTGGGCAAAAAGATCTATTGGGGATCTTTCATATATCCTTTAAATGTGAGCCCCAAACAAGTATATAAAGGGGATTGCATAAGCTTAGAGGAACACACTGAAGTCCTTGAAGCCAACTAAGCTAGAAACTTAGCTCGAGGAGGAGCTCGAAGATTCAAGCTTGTGGAGAAAGCTTAGCGTTAGGAGTTGGTGTGGAGATGGGTGCAAGATTTTTGGAGCCCGTTATTATTGCGGAGAGTATAATCGCCCAAAAACCCCATTTTGTAGAGAATCGTGTACTGGAGCCCGTATAATTACAGAGAACTTACGTAGCCCTGTAATAGGAGACTAAAGCCTCATAAAGACAGATTGCTCGTTACTAGAGAGTTTGTATTAGCTCGTTATTACAGAGCAAAATAACCCCTTTGTAACAGAGATTTTGGAATTGCTCGTCACTTGAGAATTTTGTAATTGTCAGTCATTATGGAGATTGTTGCCCGTCATTACAGAGATTGTTGCCCATCATTACAGAGAATTGACCGCTCGTCATCAATACGAAGCGAGATTGCAGGAACGCCATATTGCAGCAGAGCTATAGCTTTCCTAGAGATCAGAATAGAGGTATGTTTGTTTTGCAAACCAAATTGTGTTATTGATGTAAAATTGTATGAAAAATGTATTTGCATCAATAATAGAACGATTCAGGAGTTGTTCTGAACCCTGAGACGTAGCCCATCAGGAGTGAACTCCGTTATCAATTGATCTTGCATTATTCTTTGTTCTTGTCAATTGCCCATCATTTTAAATTTAGTTTTTTAACGCTGATTTTAATGTATGCCAATTTTTACAAGAAATTGAGAAATGGGTAATGTATGCCAATTTTAACATGAAAAGCGGGAAAATTAAGAATCGTAAAAAGTATCCGGAATTTGGAGAAAACTCAGTCAGTTTATTTGAGCCCATTTTCAGATCAAGTTTTGGTATCAAAGTTGGCTTGGTCAGCAAGTTTTCGCTAACACCTTGTCTGCCTAGTGTTAGATTCTACGAATGCTCAATTTGCGGGGTTGACGAAAGGACGCCAGCGGAGGAAGAGAACTCAAAGGATCCAGATTGGTGGTCATTGCTCTAGATCCAAACACGATACAAAGCAGTGGTGGTCGCTTTTCCAAATCGGGTACCGTATTGGTTCCAACTTCCAACGAAGAACTAGAGAGCACGGAAAGACACCAATCATAACCCCTATATTGGGAGAATTTTTCCCTTGTAAAAGGAGAACAAAGCAAGTTTACAGTCTTTTTATTGCAGGAAAGAATAAATTGAAGGTTGAGAGTTGGTTACAGAAATTTCCTAGAAACCAAACAGAGACTTGCATGTTGTCCAAGAAATTGGACAAGAATTTTTGCACTTATTGTAATATGAGTGGCCACCGGGTTGACAATTGTTGGAATTTCCATCCACAACTTCGTCCAAGTACCGACGAGATGAAAGTTGTGACCAACAGTCTAAGAGGCAACTCATGAGTAAGCCCACCTATCCAAAGGGACCTACCCAAAGAGAAGTATTCGTCATCTTGGGTTGGTAAGAAAGTATTTACTTTCATGGATAGTATTTTAGCATAGCAAGTTTTGATTAGCATGCTTATTGCAATTGCAATTCACTTTTTGGGGTTTCCATTGCTGAATAAACCTGAGGGAAACTAACCCCATGTGTTTGAGTAAGTGGGGAGGTAGAGCACTCGTTGACAGTGAAATGTGGAGTAACCATTCAGGTTTTGCTTACCACTTTTGTAGCAGTTGTAAGAAGGGTAAAGAGATACTTTGTTAAGAGGGAACTTCAAGTGAAGGATCTCCACATTACAACAAAAGTAGAGACATGTTGATCAGCATCTACAATATACATGTGAGCTGAAGTGATCTTCCAAGAGGAGACGAAGTGGCCAAAAATCAACATGGGAAGTGCTTCCTGTATGGTGAGTTGCATTTAATTTTAGCACTGTTGTACTGTGTGTTTATATGCGTGTTTTGTAAAGACCCAAGTTTGGGAAACGTTTGTAATGGAGATGTTTTTACAATCCATGTATATTGCATTTAGATTGTAAGAACCCAAGAAGGGAAAATTGTAGAAGTGATGACCTGTTATAACACCGCTTAGTATGCAATGTATTTTTTTCACCCTTGTTGAGAAAAATTGAACAAGGAGAGTACGATAGCATCTCAGATGGGAAAGCGTCATTCTATCCTACGAACAGTACAGCGGCTAAGAGAATTCGCCAAGGAGAAAACAAAGTCACCAAGAGTACAAGAAGGTCAGTTCGAAAAAATAGGAGGGAGTCATGAACTCTCTTCAACATTCGGGTTTACAAGATCCAGTCCGGGCAGTGAACCTCCAAGAGAGAGAAGTGAAGTATTGTCGTAATGCTAGTGTATTCCGAGATATAGCCCCTATTTTGGGAGAATAAACATCTATTGCCCCTTATTGGGAAAACGAGAAAGCAGGTATTGTCAGTATTGCAGGAGTAGCAAAATGAAGACCAAGAGTCCATTACAGAGACCTCCTGGAGACAATATTAAGAACTTGCAGTCTTGTTGCCAGGGAGAAGAGCAGGTGAATGCGAGAGATGGATGCCAGGTGGACTTGAGAGCTCCTAGAGATAGTTATCGTCTGCAGAAACAACCTCGTGTTGAGAGAGATAGCCCCGTATTAGGAGAAACAGTCCCGTGTTGGGAGAGACAACCTTGTATTGCGAGAGATAGGCCCGTGATGGGAGAAGCAACCTCGTGATGGGAGAAGCAACCTCATATTACGAGGGATAGCCCTGTGTCGGGAGAAACAACCCCGTGTTGGGAGAGACTGTGTCGTATTGGAAGAAACAGCCTCGTGTTGAGAGAGATAGCCGCATATTGGGAGAAACGGGCCCGTGTTGGGAGAAACAGCCTCGTGTTGAGAGAGATAGCCCCATGTTAGGAGAAATGGCCCCATGTTGGGAGAGATAGCCCCATGTTAGGAGAGATGCCCTCGTGTTGGGAGAAATAGTCGTCGATGATTATGAATCAAGGTGAGAGATACAGTTCCTTCTGTCGATGCTTTGCTCTTGAATACTTAGTGAGTAGCAAGAAGAAGGTTATGCTTGATAGACAAGAACCAAAAAATTGAAGGAGTGGCACCTTCAATGATTTTCTGAGGTTGAAGACCTTTGGTGGGACCAAAAGCATTTTAGTGGGGAGGAGTGATCTAGAGGATACCCACAGGTCAAAAAATTTGCACACTCACTGAAACTACTTGCTTACGAAAGAGCTCGTAGAGAGCTTTCCAACGCACTTTGAACAGGACAAAACGGACTTTGTATGCAGAAGTTACAGCCCGTGCAAGATTTGCGTCGACAAGCAAAAAGGGAGCAGGATGCATAGCGATGACCAGGCTTGTCGTGTCAACCAGTGGCATATCGACATATGGCAAAGAGCGAATTGGGAAAATTTAAGTTTTGGTTTGTCGCCTCCAGTCTTCGACGGTCGAATGTGGGGCCCACACTATGTGCCAACTGCCTTGTCACCACAGTGGCACATCATCGACCTCAAACATTGCCAACTCACCAACCAAGTTGAGATATAGTTAGCTTGGCAGTCGAGCCACTTTATTGCATGGTCGAGCTACCTGGCAAGTTATGGACGAGTTCCACTATTAGCTCGACGAGCTCAACATACAAGCTCAATCTTCCACACATTGGCTGAGTCAAATTCCAACTCGCCACAAGCGACCAGCAAATCCTATATGCCAACAACTCATCACTACATGGATCAAGGACGAGTCAACGGCGAGTTACACGGCAAGCTCAGGGAGCTCAATAAACACTACAAAGACGTGGCCGCAACCACGTATAAGTCTCCACAGCCCAAAGTTTAAATGGGCCTTTAACCACCACTGCCCACACTATGTGGGATTATATCCTAGCTACCATGTCGCCTGAGCCAAAAGGAGAGCCACGGGATTCGACCGCCCACCCATCTTTGCCAACTCGGGAACCTTAGCCGCTATGCCACGCAGCTAAAATCCAAAGAGAGCCCAAGGATATGGCTTATATCCTTTAAATGCGGGCCCCAAACAAGTTTATAAAGGCCGCCGCATAGGCTTAGAGGAATGCACTCAAGTCCTCAAAGCCAACCAAGCTAGAAACTTAGCTCGAGGAGGAGCTTGAAGATTCAAGCTTGTGGAGAAGAGCTTGGAGTTAGGAGATGGGTGTGAGACGGCCCTTGCTACACAAATGAGAGATCAGCCCGTTTTATTACGGAGACGGAGAATTTTGGAGCCTGTTATTGTTACAGTGAGTATAATCGCTCGGAGAGCCTGTATTACGGAGAATCATGTACCGAAGCCCGTATTATTGCGGAGAACTTGTGTAGCCCTGTATGGGAGACTAAAGCCTCATAAAGAGAGATTGTTTGTTACTAGAGAGCTTGTATTAGCCCGTTATTACAGAGCGGAATAGCACGTCTGTAACAGAGATTTTGTAATTGCC
The DNA here is from genome assembly GCA_019776745.2 of Taxus chinensis. Classification (NCBI taxonomy): domain Eukaryota; kingdom Viridiplantae; phylum Streptophyta; class Pinopsida; order Cupressales; family Taxaceae; genus Taxus; species Taxus chinensis. Next base: position 628,233,138 of record CM034148.1, read on the forward strand.
CGTCACTAATGGAGCGAGATTGTAGCAAGGTTGTTGTGCAGTAGATTCAGAGCTTTCCTAAAGAGCAGAACAGAGGTATTTTTGTTTTGCAAAGTTGCAAACCAAATTGTGTTATTGATGTAAATTTGTACAAAAAATGTATTTGCATCAGTAATAGAACGATTTAGAAGTTTTTCCGAACCCGGAGAGTGAGACGTAGCCCATCAGGGGTGAGCTCAGTTATCAATTGGTCTTGCATTGTTCTTTGTTCTTGTCAGTTGCCCATCATTTTAAATTTAGTTTTTTGATGTGGATTTTAATGTATGCCAATTTTTACGGGAAATTGAGAAATGGGTAATGTATGCTAATTGTAATGTGAAAAGCAAGAAAATTGAGAATCATATAAAAGTACCCAAAATTTGGAGAAAATTGAGTCAGTTTATTTAAGCCCATTTTCAAATCAGGTATTGAGGCCAACAATTTTTTAAAGGGAAGGGCATGTTACACCCCTAATATTCTATATTTATATGTGAATTAAGGTTATGGAGAAGCCTTTTTCGCAAACTGAATTTTGACGAGGCATCGAAGGGCAACCCGGGCATATCGTGAGCGGGGTGTTTGATTAGAGATATTAATGGTTCTTTGGTGATAGCTGCCTCCTTCCCTCTGAAGGATGGAACTAGCGTCGAGGCCGAGGCTTCAAGCCTTGCTTGAAGGATTGAAATTAGCAGTGCAAGTTAGGTGTGATGACTTGGTGATTGAAGGGGATTCATTAGTTTGTCATCACGGATGTTAAGAGAGGTAGACCATTATCTTGGTATTTGGACTTCCTTTTTGAAAATATTCTCTTTTGGCTTAGTAAGATACCCAACTAGAGTATCGAACACAAATATAGAGAAGCAAATAAAGCCGCCAATTTATTAACAAATTATGGCATTATTAATAGAGGCGGTCCGGTCATCTCAGAGCGTGCCAACTCGTGGGAGAGGTTAGAGGCACTTATTGCCAGTGAAGGACACAAGGATGTTTATTAAAGAAGGGAATGTGGCTTCATTCTCTTTGTCCTTTCGCTTTTGGAAAACGGTTTTAGAGGTCAGTGAGGGAGATTGGAAACATGGATTCAGCTCCGCTTCCTTGCTTGTTCTTGCAAGGGGAAAAGCGTGAAATGGCCTTCGCAGGAGGTGTGACGAGGGCTAGGGTTCGATTTGTCTTCTGGGCTGAGTCAGGATCGGTGTGCGAGGCTATAGAGAAAGTGTTGGGAGAGGAGTACATGGTGGCCTCTGCTCGTTCTCGAGTCAATTCGGAGATAGCCTCATGGTTCGTGTTGAGGCTTCTGCTGGTTAAGAAGAGTAAAGAGGAGACAAAAGATATAGCCTTGCATTTTATAAAACTACAAGCATCGTGGTGGTTTGGAGGAGGCTTTGGAAGCGGTAAATATGGTGTTGCCTTTGCAGGTGGCGGGAGAGGAAGGGCTCACGTCGGAAGGGAGCGAAGAGTGTTATTGACGGCCCTTTCAGCCAGAAACGTGGATCTTATGTGTTTTGCTTCAGACGTCCACACTGCCTACTCTGCTGGGTTGGAGGGAGGCAGCAGAATAAAGAAGCTCGACTTACCTGGTTTATCAACGCCCATAACGTTGGAATCGGAGATGGCGGAGAGATTCAGGAGACAGGTAGCATTCACATACAATTTCTTGTTGCGGACTGCGAGGGAGAGGGCGACGGATGGCGGGAAGAAGAGGAAAAGAAAGAGAGTTCCGGCTTCAATGGAGGAGGCAACCCCAAATGTCAACTGAGTTAGTTGTTTGGTTCTCTTTGTTGTTCTTGTGGTTTATCGTTTTTTGTGTGGTTCCTGCTATGTCTGCAGGGTTTTGTTTTTTGGGTGTTTTCGATTAGTTGTCTTGAGGTTTTCGGATGTAACAGGTGGGATCCCATGCAATCCCCTAGTTCATAGCTCCAGTCAAAAGCGTTCAAATATCAAAAAGAAAAAGGTTATGGAGAAGCCAACTTGTGGCATGCATAACCTTCATCTTTTCATTCACTAGCTCTAAATGTTACTTAAGGCTCACTTAATTGGGCTTATGCAATCACCCTACCTAATTATGTTTATAAATACTGGTAGATAGGCTCTTCTAAAACATCATAAGTTGTCTCTCGAATTCCTTTCATCATTCTTCTTTCTAGGGGTGGCCATATATCAAATTCCGGTCACATCACTTCATTTATCTCCACATCATCATGTTGGGATTCGTGCTTATTTTTCGCATTCAATTGGATCACATATTGTTGTTTGAGTTTTACTTTGAAGAAATATTCTAATAGAGGTGATCATCTCATTGGATTGTCTTATCTATGTTTAAACCAATCGTATCCAAGGGATGCTTTATACCCCCAATTTCTAGAGTATAGCCTAAAAGGAGGTAATGAGCATGGTATCCCTAAAGGTCCCTCACAATGAGTTGCCTCTAAAAATGATGTTTTCCCAAGGGAACAAGGCCAGTAACACTACTTAGAATAATAGAAGGTGGATAAGGCTTTTGAATCTTTGCACAGACCATAGCACCTCTCTCCTAAATCTCATAGCAAACAAATCTTTTAAAGATTAAGCGCTCCTCATTCTCCACATTTAGAAGAGAACAAGGGGCAACAAAGTTATCACCACAAGCGATGCAGGAGCATCATTTCCCTAGTTTGTATATAGGTTGATAACATCAATTTTGGCTTCCTAGGTATGTTGTCAAGTTTTAGGGGTCTTCTAGAGTTGTCTAGGTATGTTAAGTTTGAATAAGTCCTTCATGAATTCAAATTAGGTCATTTCCTTCCAAAATGACATTTGAATCATTGAGGGCAATTTTGGTATGTAATTGGGGTGTGAATTGTCATTTTGGAGCAGTCAAGGTTGTGTAAGATTGTAACAAGCTCTACTAAAGGTCTAGGAGGTTCGATAAAGTCATGGTTGTGATGTAATGTCCAATTCTAAGGTCCTACGCTTGGTGGAAGTCTTATAATGTTGTATTAAAAGACAAAGTCGTGTATAAGAAGGGTCTAATGAGCAAGAATTCGGTTAGAAAAACTTGTGAAGGCATATTTAAGCCTCCTTTGTAACTGTCTTGGCCATCATTCGAATGGTCCAGTGAATGGAAGATTGGAGCTCCAAGAAGAATTGGGAAATTTTGTTTGCAAACAAATTGTATAACTGAATACTGTGCTTTTTGGTGTTTGTAGCTTTGTGATGCATATGTATAGTTGTGGATTTCAGTGATAGTGGCCTTTGAAGATTGTAAGAGGATCATAGTACTGTTACAAACCTTACATGCAGGTATTTGAAGGTTTTGCTAATGTGTGTTGAGCATTTCTTGATAATCTGTGACAGAATACAAGTGAATAGAGTCCAAGAGATAAGGTTGAACGAGTTTATGAGTGAAGATTCTAGTTTCTCAGTCCTTAAGAGCCATTTTTTTGAAGCAAGGATTTAGTGTAAAAGTGTACAGAAGAATTTGGTAGCAGAGGTTTTCCATATGAATGCTCTGTTTTACTAGGTGGTAACTGTAACTGTTTGTGTGCCCAGTCAAGAAGGATTCAATCTTGATGAACAAATTTTTGTAATTGTCTTAGAGGTGATTGTAACCCTTGGGAACGTGTTAAGGAAGAATGTAAGGTGGAATTTATTTGTTTCAAGTTTGAAAGAAGAATAAAAATTGCCAATGCAATACTAGACCTGCTACAGACTTGTATTGACTGAGAAATCATGGATTTTGGAAAGGAAATTGCACTATTTGAGGGGTTATTTTTCTAGACAAGAATTATTGATAAGTCTTTAAACTCTCGCATGTTAGTGCAGATCTCTTGGAAGGTTATCAAGTCTTGAATTAGTGTATAAGTGGAATTATGCCAATATCCCTGTTATCGGGTATGCATGAAACCCACATTAGGGTTTACAAGGAAAAAGAGTGGTTTGAGAGGTTTATAGAGTGAACTAAGCCCTGAAATCTTCAGGGAAGTTTTGTGAGGCCTATCTTGAATAGGTTAGAGTGTTATAAAGTTTTGAAACTCTCCTAATTGGAAGAAACACGTGATTAGGCCTGTAGATGTCAATTGTGAACCAGGGACAAGGCTACTAAGAGCAATAAAGGCCTTTGAGGCTAAAACCTAAGTTGAAATGTATTAAGAATACCCTGTTATGCCCAAACAAACATAAGTTGAAGAGAATAAAGGTTAAAGAACCTTATTTAGTCTATTTGTTTCCCACCAATAGAATCTAGAGAACTGTGCATTACAAAATGGCTCGGGAAAAGGGTCAAAGACAAATAGAGAAGATGTGAAGCTTGCATCAAGAAGTAAAAGGTAGAACTTATGATCTTGAAACAACTCTCTCAGAGAACTTGAAGATTTTGAGGCATAATCCTCTCCATATTTTTCATACTTCTTGACAGCTGTGTTCCAACAGTGAAACAGTCCCAAAGGACCTAATCAGGAAGCTAGAAAGATGTTTTTAAGAGAACTTTTACAAAGGAAGGCCAGGTGAAAAGTTGCATGCAGGTGAATGGACTAAATGGGGTCCTGAAATGAAGATTGCTTTGTGAGTTTAGACTTAGAATCAGAAGTTATCACAAAATATGTGTCAAGACAGGGCTAGAGGGGAGTAAAGCTAGAGAAGGAAGGACTAGTGAAGAAAAGTGACTTAACCCAAAGTATTGAACTAAGAAACTTTACACACACCACAAACAAGATAATGGGTGATAGAAAAAGTGATCACTTTGTTCTGGGTATCTATAGAATGCTCCATCCATGAGTGTACCAGAAGCAAGTTACTTAAGAAGCTTAGATACACAATTTTACAAAAGGTAAGTCCTTTGAGTATTTTGGTTGTTTGATTCATTCCAAAGGTTGAATTGGCACAAATAAGGGTATAAGCATCTGTTGAATTGGTTGGTTTAGTGCAAAGAGGTGAATGCTCTAGAAATTGCATGGCTTTGGAGGATTGTGTATAAGAACAAGTAGCTTGTTTGAGGACCTAAAGAGCAAAATTTGAGTTTTGCATCATTTCTAACACAGTGTGTTGATTGAGATTGACTTTGCTCTGCATCAACAAGCAACATGATGGCCTAACTAATCTTGTTACTAGTGGGATTAGACCCTCAATTGACCAAGCAAAATCTTCAAACAATCTGACCAAGCTAGGCTATGGTGCCATCAATAATCTAAAAGAAATGCTCAATGTAGAAAGTCGTCCCGAGACTGAGACGTTGTGGGGGGATAGGTCCATGTGACCTAAATATAGTCCATGTCTTCATGACAACCTTATAGATCACACCATTTGGGGGGATATAGTAAGGAGGGTCGTCCAAGAAGTTTCTAAACAGATGAAATTAATAGATATGTCGATAGACTAAAGAATCAAACTAGCCTCTTAATACCAACATTGTCTATCGACTACAAAATCAAACAATCCTCTTAATACCAACATTTTTGATGCCCAATGAGCCTCAAGAAGGAAATTCTCTCTAAAGAACAAGGTATCAAATATAGTTATCTCTCATAGCATAAGGTTGTGACCTAATAACCTAAGTCTTTTAAGGAAGAAGGTGATCATGAAGATATTCTTGAGGTAAAGGGACTAGGTAGTAAACTTGACCCAAAAAATGCATTGTAGCACCATTCATTTGCAACAAATCATACATTGAAGCACGCCAATTATCAATGGATCAATCGAAGTCAACCCATGTCAACACCTACACTATATTAAAGTCAATGACAATATTTAATTTCCTACTCTATGAATAAGCACATTTCACCAAACAGATCTTTAAAAACTAAAATCTAGATTATTATGATGATTCTAGAGTTCCTCGGCTTTCCAAGTGCATGAGAAACAACCACAAAAAACAAGGGAATAGAATAAAGGAACATGCATCCACATGAAAGGCAAATATTTACCGAGGATAAACCCTCTTGGCATAGAAAAATACACAAATAAAAATGTGGAATTCCATTCATTCAATCCTTGCATTGCTATAAATGTCATTTTCCACACATTTGCCACCTTGATTCTAACTTTATAGTTGATACCCATATTTCAAACCCACCTTTGTAAAATACTTAGCATACTAAGTTATGCCAATAATTCTGTGGAAGAGGGTAATTGTTCTTGACAGTTATCTTATTCAAAGTCCTATAGTCAATACATATCCTCCAAGACCATCACTTTTAGGCACAATAACAATAGGAGAACCACTTTGATAAGCTTCAAGATCGATTACACCTTGGTCTTTCAAAGATTGCAATTGATACTCTACCTCATTGGCTTCAATCAATGATTGTGAATAGAAACCTGTGTTGTGGAGATGACAATACGGTAACAACTAGATCTCAGGCTCAATCACATTTTTGGCAGCATGCCCTTAGGTTCTTCGAACACTTATCTAAATTGCTGCAACAACTCTTCCATTTGTTTGTTCTCTGTGTTAGTAGCATGCAAGAAGAAGCTTTGTATTCAACTATCTCATTATCTTGCTCACCTCTCAAAATAAGTGAAGAAAACATCCCGCTAGCATTAATCAATCTTTTGGTTTGCTCGGCACTCACCAAGAAGAGATTTTATTTGCCTTGATGTTGGCAACTTTCCCATTTAGTACCGAATTGCACTTGTTGGCTTTTCCCATGAAAATGGTGTCTCTAGCATGCATGTATGGGCTGCCAAAGACTACATCACAAACATCAAGAGGAACAAAATCCACCACCACTTCATCAATGAAATGTTCGCTTAGCACAAACTTAACTCTGCATTGTTTTGTAACCTCATCTCTACTCCTTGCTTCATCTTACCCAGAGAACAAGTATAAGGATGATCCTATGTAGCCAACCTAAATTTTTCTACCAACACTTTGGAAGTCGAATTCACTTGTGAACAAGAATCAAAAAGAGCATCAACTTTCATCTTCTTATTTAAATCTTGCTATGGAAAAGTTTGGTAAGCTCACCTTTATCATGAGCCTCATTACTACTCAAGCATACATCACTTTGAATGGAAGTACCAGCAATCTTCTCTTTCACATCAGAGTTTCTCCTATTTCCCATCCTTCAAAAGAAGTCATGGCCTTCTGCTTGTTTTCTTATAAGGATGAAATTCTGTTCATAATTCTCAACATTTATTATCTGTATGACCATTAACATCACAATACCCACAATGTTTCTTAGATTCTTTCTTTGCAAAATAGTAATAACATTATGGTTACCTTTCCATTTATCTTCTCCCCTTTGGCTTGGAACCACCAAGTTTTTGCAAATGCAAAGAGAATGATGGACTATTTTTCTTGTCCATCTCAATATAAAGAGCTTCAGAACAAGTCTTGTCTATATCCTTAGGCTTGGACAACAACACAAGCATCCTTAAATGACTATGTAGTCCTCCGATATACTTCACCAAATTCCTATTATCCTGCATACTTCAGCCAATAGGATAAAATTATTTCTTAATCGACCTCTTAAACTCTTCCCATTTACAAATTGGTAGTAATTTTCTCATAGCCAATGAATTAGCATAACTTTCAAAGCAAGTTAATGCATGACTGGGCAGTTTCAATCTTACAAATTAAATTTGTTGTTCTTAATTGATTTGATGCAAACTCAAAATATACCTCAAGTTGGGCTAATCATAAAGTTTTTCAGCATTTACATTACATTCATAAGGCTGTATTTCTATCTTGGCCTTCACTTTCAATGGAGATTGAGTTGTGGGTGCGTGGTTGGCATGGAGCTGCTCTTTCTCTTTTGCTTGAGGTTGCCCTTTTTCAGCTCTTCATTTGGCTTTGGAATATCCATGGAAATTCCTAGCTTTCCGATGAGTGCCTCCATGATCTTGTCCAACCTATCAAGATTTCCAACGAATTGAGAAATGCTTGCAACGTCCTCTTCCAACTTAATAAATCTTGCTTCAACATCTTGGGGCATTCTTTCTTCTTCATGAGCCATGCTTCTCAATTTTTTATTCCACTTTCTTGGGGATAAATCTGGCAATAAAGGGACTAATTCACCTTATCCTCTTGCACTAAAGGTTCTAGTAATGGGCATGAATTTGCAAAATTGTCGCACCAAAAGAAAACTAAACAAACATTGAACACAATCTGCCCTGATACCAATCTGATCCATAATTAGGACAAATTCCATAGCTAATTTGCCAACACAAAACTTATTCATATGAAGATACTTAGTTTATATGCCGGCGGCTCTGTTTCTATTTGCCTTAAAAAACAGTCAATATGTGCCTAGAAATGAGTTACTCGGCATTGTAACTAATGTATATTGTTGCATGCATGAAGGAAACAAGAAAGAACACAAACATATAGAAAATCAGAGCTCAACACAAGGGATTTTAAATTTTTATCCTAGAGAAACCCAAAGTGGGAAAACTTTGGAAGAGTAAGGCCTTGCCTTTTCTTGCCACTGTCTCCTCACAAAATTACAAACATACTATAATGCCCCGTTCACCGTTGTTCCTTTTCCTTCTTCGACGACCATGATGCTAATTGTTGAACGCCATTACGTTTCCGTTGAACATTAGTGCTTTCGTCTTTGCCACAAAGGATATTTAGTTTTCTCCCTCTTCATCATTCCTGCTTGTGTTGATGGTGATGTTTTCTGTTGTTGGCCCCCGCATCGCTCCTTACGTTGTCCCCAGTTAAAGGAAAACCGTGTTCTTGAATTGTCGAGCTTGTTGTTGGTCCTTTTTAATATGATTAATAATTATTATTAAGTTGCAATAATAATATTAATAAAAATAATAATATTATTATTATTATTTTATTTATTGATCAACGATAAGTTCGTTACCTGATCGTCGATTTGTTATCAACATTAATATTATTTATCCTTATGTTGTTTTATTTTATTTTTTTATTTCATCGAAAACTCCAGCCATGAGCCTTCACGCCTGTCGTATTAATTGATAAATTTTTGGATGAAATTATTGCTGCTTCCACCTTCTTTGCCTCCCACGTTAGATGTTGATGTTGTAAGCTTGGCATGAACAGACGTGGACTCCTTTTTCTTGTCCTTGGATTCCTTGTTTCCTTGTCTTCTGGTTAATGGGTGCCTGGAGTTTGCTGACCACCCGGTTATTTCGTGGATTTTCTTTTTGTACCGTACTTCGTGGGCTGGAGGCAGTTTTTCCCCGTATTTTATTGGGCCTTGAACTGTTCAGTCTGGAACGCGTTTTTCTTTTAATGCTCTGACACTTTCTTCTGGATCGTTGACCCTTGTTTTCTGCTTGGGTATTCTGCAGCCTGCAAACACCATGCGTTGGTTTCTAATGGTGGCTCGAAACCTTTATGGAGTCTAGATGCAGTGTTTGGTTGGCTAGGACGTTATCTCTGCCTGTTCTCTAGTCTTCTTGCTGATGGAGGACGTCTATACCATTGTCAAAACTCCCTGCTAGCACTGGATGTGTGATTGGTAAAGGTTAACTGATCAGGTTTGACAACTGTTGGTCATTTGTGCAGACTGAAACGCATTTGCAAATGCATCCACCTTCTTTTGGATCGTTGTTCCTTTGTATTCCTCCCTGGATCGGGTTATGCAGACTGAAATTTAATTCTTCTGATGTTGGCCGCTTATCAGGTAGTTTTGTTCATCTTGTTTGACTGCTCCGGGGGATAGTTGGTTCCGTGTAATGATGATTATTTGCAAACGTGCCCAGTCTTGTTCTAGTGACCTGCTCAAGCCTTTTGGGCGCTAGCTACGTGGTTTCTTGTTGAGTGCGCAAAGCAGATTGGACTTTTTTATTTTATCCCTAGCTCGTGGCTACAACCTGCAAACGTCCCTCTCCCAGTGTTGGCTACGTGTTTGCTAGGAATGGAGACCTGGACAGTCCTTGCTGCTTATTTCGGTTGTGTGTTGTGTTTTCCTCCCTTCACGCTTGCATCCACAACTCCTGTGATGCCTGCATTTTCCGCTGATAGAATGGTGGGTGTCTCCTTTGCTCGATGGACGTCTTTTCATGCTCTCAAACTGCCATTTTTCCAAGGCTGCGTGAACGCTGGTAAAGGCGACCTGCACAGTTGGATACCTGCTATTCGCTTATGGTGAAGTGAACCGTATTGCAAGATGGAATATGAACTTTATTAAATACCTTTGTGGAAGTAGTGTGGACCCTCCTCTTTGTGGTACTGTCAGTTTTGGGAGTTCCCTGCCTGTGTGAATGCGGGATTGAGTGGAATATTGTCCCCTGGCATGCTACAGATGAAGATTTAACTAGAGGGTTGTTGTTGCTGAAATTTGAGGTGTTGCATGCCTCGTCGAAGATGGAGAATCAAGCGAGATAACCCTACACTTTGCTACTTTTACTATATTTTTTTTAATATATCGTGAAATCGAACCACCATTTCCTTGTATTGATTTGTCAGTTGGACGTCTTACTAGGAGACCTCTCCTTTCTGCTTGTCCTATTCTTCTTTTCACTTTTATCACTATCAGTGTGTTAGTAGAAAGCACACGCTTGTGTCATCGTCTCTGGGTGCTATGTTTCCCTTGCTCGAGTGATCGACATTCATCTTTTCGTTTAAGTATATCTTCTTCTCTACGATTGAGTTTTAAGTTATTATGTTGTCCCAACCAGTATTTCGTTGTCGTTAAAATAAGTTGCGATAACTATGCAACTCCTCCGTATCATCTAGGTTTATTTTCGTTTTTCCTCGTATTCCGTTGAAAGTTATTAAATCTATTCCTCAAACCCCTTCGATAATCTTCTTGACATCGGGAAAGACAGGTTGTAGAATTGGAAGTGATCACCGCTTGGGCAATCAGAGTTGGAGCTTCGCTATTAAAACTTTTAAAATGAAAAGTTTGTGTGCAATGCGTATCAGATCTCGCGTGCTTAGACTTCTGTATTATCTTTCAGCTTGTTCCTAGGCTTTTAAGGCCATCCTCAGGAAGTACCTTGACCATTCCTACCCACTTGAATTGTAACTAGCCTTTCGGATCTGCTAAGCTCGAGTTTTCTATCGTGTGAATCCAGTACCTCGTTAACACTAGGATAGTTTGGGTCTAATCCCCCTCTCAGAATTATTGTTGATGGCGTTTCTTTCTATTTTTCCTAACTTGCTTTTTTTTCTCTTTTATAATTTTAATGCTATTAATTAATATTGGTCGTTTCCATGCACGTAATTACCTTAATATTTTGTGATGGAAATTGCCTTAAACGTCATTAATCTTCGGGAAAAATCAGCTTGCATTTGATAGTCTTATGGTTTCATAGCGGAAGGTTTTGTCTTGATAATGTCACTTAGAAATTTACGTTTGTATCTATGTGTGACGGTTGACTGTGTTATGAAGGGTTGACTTAAAATATTGTTTTAAAAAAAAGTAATTTATTTTAAATTAACTGAACTTTAGAATTACTGTGGTGGTTTGTTAATCCTTAGTGTTAAAAAAATTTGGATGACGTTTTGTATACTCTGGTTTGACGAAGTTCCCTTCTTCTCTTGCGTGTTATTACTAGCCTTTAAGGTATTGGCCCTTCTTTAATGATTTGGGAACCTCTTGGAGTTAATGGTCAAGACTAGTATACCTTGCCTTCGCTTCGAAACCTATGTCGTGTCATATCCGTGTATCTATTTCAGTGATATGCTCTATGTGTTTTCAGGAATGAAATTCAAATACGCTTGGCCCTTCATGTTAATCTGTGAATGTTGTGGTTCCTCTTGGTTAGGCTGATCAGCTCTTGTCCTTAGGAATCTCATATTTAAGCCTATGCTTTTGGTATCTTTTGGTAATTTTAGATGGATGGCTTGTGTGACAAACTTCAATCTGGTAAATTTTTTTATTGTTGATGGGAATCTTGTTTCTTATAGATTTTTTTTTATTCCTTCTTATAAGGCCAAGGGCCATTCTCGTATAATTGCTAAACTTTTGTTGCTTTAGTTCAAAATGGAAGTACAAGGTCTTTTCTTCTGTGATTGGCATGGTAGAGACTTTATGATAACTTTGAGGTGTTGTTGTGTTGAGGGCATTGATCCAATTCTCGTAATAGAGTGTTTCTTTCATGGTATTGTTAGACTTTAGTTATGGTGGCTTTGTGTAGCCTTACCTTGCTCAGTTCTCGCGAACTGACTCTTGCATTAAAAAAAAAAAATGTTGTTGCAGATGGCTCATGCGGGTAGATGAGGGATAGACTTGTAGACTTTTGCATCAACCTCAGTTGAGAAGTTATTTGTCTGAATCCTTTTTATATTGTTCAACTATTGATAACGTCCAGTGGAAAATGTAGAAGAGGATCAAGGTCTTAGTATACTGTATTGTGGGCTTTGTCATCTTAACTTTGGAAACCTTGGATTGTTTGACTATCATTGAAAATATAAGAAAATTTGTTTACCGCTTGTTGAGTGACCTTATTGGATTATCGGTATTTCAAGAGTTGATGTAACCTTGCTTTGTTTTCGTAATGAATATTGCTAAACTTTGCCTTGTGAATAAGTGTTGGGTTAAAAAAAAAATTAAGACTTAGTAATAATGCGTCATAAGCAAAAATAAAATTAAAAAATGGGTTGTTTAATACTTATTGAAGTTAAACTAAAATTAATGTAGCGGTGACCCACTTGATAGCATGTAATTCCTTAAGTGATCAAAGATGTAATTAACCTTTGATAAGTAACATCATATAACTTGATGTCCCTAACTACACTAGTGAACATTATCCCTGTTATGGTGAAATTTGTAAAACGATCCTAAGGTGAAATGAATTGTTAGTTGTTAAAAGATGATAAGATTCAATAAGCCGAAGAAAACAAATTGGAAACCACGCACTCTATCTCTCCGCCTTTTGGAAGGTAAATTGGTCTCTTTGGTAATACTCGTTCAGTGAAGCCTAAGTAAAATCTTTGATAATTCTGGATAAGATCTCTAGCTTCAATTAAATATTGGCGATAACTAACGAGGTCCTAAAGATGATTCCAACTCAACCTTCTCCCTCTAACCTTGTTCCAAGGCACTTTGTTTTTCTTCTCTTAAGTGTGTTGAACGCAAACCCATGTTGTCATATGGGCATGAACGAGTTCTAGTAGTGTTAGTGTGACTAGATGGCCTTGTGGAATTTAAATTACCCTTTTTTTCTAAATAAACAAATTAAGCAAATAAAGGTCATAATAGAGAAGATTTAAAGCAAATTTCTCCTTAGAGTAAAAGTAATTAACTTAGCCTTGTAAGAGGAATTGTACGAATCATTTCTAGAGTCCTAGAAAACTTAAGTTAAGGATCGAAAGATGTTTTATCAAAATAAATAACCTTCAATAATTTCTCATTGTGGCTTGCCCTATCTGTAAGTGTGTTATGTGGTGGGTTCCTATGTTGTCTTGTCAAAAGAAAAGTGAATTATCCTTGATGGGTGTGAACATTCCGTGCTACCTTTGTGGTCATCCTTGTATCGAGTTGTTCACAGAGTTAGTTGTAACCCTGGTGGCGACATGTTGTGTCGTGTTTTTGTGTCAATCAAGTCAAAAAAAAAGTTATCCTGTATTTTACTGTGTTGTTAGTGCGTGCGAAATTTTGGGTCGTTACACATACCATCTTCTTGAGGTCCTCAAGAATACAAACAACATATTGATATCAACAATATACTAAAACTTGCTATGCTCCGCAACTTGTTCCAAATGCACTCTCCTACTGCGCTCAGACATTAAAACTCCATAGAACACTCAACCAGGATGCAAAGAATCAAAAAATGATTTCCTAATGACCCCTCAAGGGCGTACATAAACAAACTCAGCAAGAAACGATCAAACAGGAAGCCAAGCAATAAAAAGACAAGGGGATCAATAGGTTCCTAATAAGTTCAAAATGGTTGGCATTGGACAAGAAGATGGATTCAAATATTCTCATTAGATCAAGATCGGATCATTGGCCAAGGCCCAATATCTCTAATAGCATTCAAGACAAGAAAAACCAAGAAGTATCCCTTTTAAGTTCAAAAAGATGTGGGCTCAGGACCCAGATTTTTGAAGATAAGCTAAAATAATGGTGGAGAATTGATGTAAGGGTATCAAAATAGTATAAATTGACAGAAAAAATTAAATATGAGAAGAAGACCAGAGAATGGAACAAAAAAACATTTATACTTGTATGATTTATGATACCATTTGATAATATAAACAATGAAGTTTAAACATTGATTGAATTAGACTAACTCATAGAACTGGTTCAAACCTAAATCACCAAGTTCATGTTCGTGTTCATGTTTGGCAAGGATAAAATTCGACAAAAAATCGTCAACCAATAAAGTTCAAGAAAAAAATTCATCAATAAGTTTGAATTATATAAATTTATATTTTTTATTATTTTACTTTCAAAATAAACAATAAATATACAAGAATGATCGAAATATACAAATATTATTAAATAATAAATTACATTGCTAATTTTCTAAAGTCCAGATGTCATCTAAACATAAATTTATAAATTCAAATTTAGCTTTTAAAAACAAATATATATATATATATATATTAAAAACTACAAGTTGAATGATAGTCAAATATTTAATAATAAATTATAATACGAATTTATACTGCTGAGCTTAAACAAATATATTAAAAACCTAACACTACATAATAGCTATATATTATTTACATTATATTATATTATATTGTATATATTTATGATATATATTATTTACATTGTTTACGATTTGCAAAATACTTATTTAATTAAACAATCAAATCGCATGCCATAAATTGATAACATATATAAAAACTATGAAACAATAAAAACTAAACTTTGTAAATACTAATGAAAGAATAAAAACTAAACTTAATGCTACGAAACAATAAAAACTAAACTTAATAAATTAAAATGTAATATTATACATTTATAACTAAAAGACTCATGCGTTGAAGTTTAGGATTTAACCTACCTTGTATTGAATGTAGTCGAGGGCGCTAGAGTGAGGATTGAAACGTGGAGATTCGCTGGCTTGGGATGCACAGTGGAGGGCAAATGGAGGGAGCATTGAATGCAAAAAGAGTCTTCCACCGCCGAGTAAAAGCTTTCAAGAATCAAACATGATTTTTTTGACTATTTTATGCGCCACAGTCACAATTTTTTTTTTTTTGGGGGGGGGGTGGGGGGGGGTGTTAATTAAATCGCATTAATTATTCAAATATTCGAATTTCATGCCAAATTTTAACAAATTTTTGCTGTTTCATCAGAATTCGCTAAATTTCGAATTTTTAGGTTCAAATTCGGCGAATTCTGTGACTTAGGCTCAAACATTGATTACATTGTTTTATTGAGTATTAAACCATTGACTATGTAGGAATATTTGATTGATTGTATCTTTTTGTAACATAGTTAATAATTTTTATTTTTTTTCTGTCACTTACCCCTTCATGTCATTTTCTAGAAAATTATACCCGAAAGCTTCTGCCATTTCTTGACATAGCTGTCCCTACTTCAGCTACTAGCATTTATGGAGTTTCCATGCATCAAAACTATTCCACAATTTTGGTACTTATAACATAGATTTATAAAAAACTCGTAACTCATAATGGCTGTTTTGGTTGAGGCCTTTAGGATCCCCTGACATGCTGTAATTGTGCACAATAGAGTTAAACCATTAGTGACTTCAAGTTCCTTTGAGATTATTTCCACGGGTTCTCATTTTCAAGCAATATATCTGTATGCAGCTGTGTTCAATCCACTTTAACATACCAGCATTTCGTTTCTAACTCTTAGACCCCTCTGCAAGGATAATTGGATCGTATGTTATTAAAGGTTTGCTGATTTTTAGGTCTACTACATAGCAGTTCTTAAAGGGTTGTTAAAATGTGAATTATTAAGGCGGCCAAAATTATTACTAATCAATATTTCTATTCAAATGTTTAATTAATGTCAAGTTCTTTACTAATAAATTAATTTTAATATTTTTTGATCTTTTCCAAATCATTATCGCTCATAGAGGCGTAGAAGTGTTCCAATATTAAAGCTCAATACAACTACAGAGCCAGGTATTTAATTTCAATATAAAACAATGTTCAAACATCTTATCAAATGAGTCAAAGTTCATAAAGTAGGACTGCCAAACAGAATTAAAAAAACATGCTCTTTGTTCATAGAAATAGAGAAAAAGCAAATATACGATGCTAGTATGTTAGTTTTATGAAGATGAAGTTAAAAACTACAAAGGAGAAGAAAGCTACTTGGCTGATTTGTGGCAAAATATAATTTATATTCAACAACAAAAACACACAACCTTAGAAATAATCAGCTATGTTTTGTTTGATTCTTCGAAATGGCATATATAAAGCATAAAAGCTGGTGAAATGCTTCCAACCTGTAAAATCTGATCTGAAACTGAGGGAAGATACTTGCACCGCCGCATGCCCAAGAGCATTTCCAACTGCTTTTGCCGAGTGCTATCAACAACCACATTCTGATATCTTCTTTGCAGAGTGATCTTCATATTTTGAGCTGCAGAAAACTGTTTGTATTTTGCAGTCTCGTCATTGAACATGTGAATGATATGACTGTGCATTGCTTTCGAACCTGTGTAAAGTGTCGCATGAATATCACCAGCCAATTGGAAGAGATCAGCCAATGCCAAAATGGGAGCTAGCCTTGTTGTCCTTTTGACCTGCTCCACAGTCATATCAAACCTCTTCCATGGTTTATCAGGACATGGATGAGTCCATGTTGTTGTCCGTTTGTTGTGATCAATGTAATATACCTTTCCAGTTACTGCGTCAGAACGTTGTTCCCAGCCTGGTGGTAAAGGTCCAGAATAGCCATTTGAATTGTCTGAGTTTGGTAGTGAACTCGAGCTAAAATCCAAGTCAATCGAATGCCCCATTCGCCAACATTGCTCAGCTAAAACTTGGACAGCTCCAAAATAACTAGCTGCATTTGTCCTGTCCAGTGAATCTGCACAATTAAACCGCAGAACTCCTTTTTGAAAAGCATATAGTCTAAATGCTCCTCTTGCTCCTGGACCCTTATTGTGAATAATTAACCCCTCTTGATCCCTAATCTTTTCCAATAAAGGGTTGTATTCTCCCAAAACAAACCCTATACCAATGGTTGGTGCCCTTAACAAAGACCAAAGTCCTTCAACCGTCCTTGCCTCTCCATTAAGTTTTACACTTCCATGCCAATCATAGTTGATTAGATGAACTGCTGCATCAGGAAGCTTGCCCCTTGACATAACTTCTTTAATTGATTCCTGAAAATGCTGAAGCAATCCTGTCTCTGCTTTACCTTCACTGCTTCTGAGCAAATTAATGCATACAATTGGAACTTTAGAATTCTTTATTTTATTTTGAACATTTTCAATTTCCTTTCTACTTCTGTATCGCCTGCTCAACCTTTGGTAGTACTTTGCAGCTCCTCTGTAAGGATCTCGGGATGAAATATAAATTTCTGCCTCTGCAGCAGTCAACTTTAATTCTGCTCCCCACCATATTGGGACTGTTCCTCGTCTCCAAAGATACATACTGAAAGGAACGGGACTACCAGCAGGCACCCTTGCCACCCAAACAAGTTGCTCACACTCCACTTCATTTCCTGTCAGTGCATACAAACATTATAATTTTGCACAAGTATGACAGTATGTAAGGCAGTTTGTAGCTAAAAAAGGAATTCCTACATAACAAACATATAAAAAATCTTACTAAGAAAAATGAAAAGCCAGCTCTAGAAATAATTTCAATTGTACCCTAAAAACACTGACATATGATAATGCAACGATATCATATCTGTAGGTTTTAAGTCAAACCAATAAAATTACACAAGTTCCAGAATGTCCAGATAAATTACAGAGTATTTGTGTACTTTTACCATTTCAATTTCTTCCATCCTTCCATGTGCAGCCATGAGGAGCAGACTACATCTGGTGGTTTGCAATAAGTAGCTCTAATTACAGAATTACAGAGCGTCCAAACAAAATCCTTATTTTACGCATTTCCCAGAATGTCCGAACAAATTTCAATTCAGGGACTTCGATCAAAAAAAAGAAAAAAACTGAAAGCTTTGTTGTTAAAATTACATATTGAAGACATGTAGCCTGCTGTTGTGCATTTATCCTCGATCTGTTCAGCTACATATAAAGGATAAAGATAGATAAAATAGTCAAATATAGAATCATAGAAATCTTAATATATATATATATATATATATAAAACCTGCCAACCAGCCGTCATGCAGAAATCTTTCGCTTTCCAAATTTCACAAGAGTTTTAATTCACAACAGACGTGAGAACAGGTGTGAAGAAAGCTGAAACCAAGCTTCATAAAACATCCTGACTAAAGCAAGATATGTACCCCTATAGCAACTTGATTGTTTTCAGTGCCAAACATCACCATGATTTCCATTACTGGATAATTGAAGTCCTACCTCAGCGGAAAACTATTTCCACGGTAATGGTCAAGATGCCTCTCTATTATCCATCCAATTTCAATTTTTTATCATATATCACATCAAAGAAAATTTACCTGTGCTACAGGCTGCATTCAGACCTCGGGCCAAATAGCGGGTTCCAGGATGAATTCTACTCCGTCGAGCAGTAAGGGAAACAACAAGTTCTTGCTGATTTGAATCTTCAAAAGTTCTACACTCTGCAAAACCCTGTGACAAGAAGGAAACCACTTCTCTATCAAGCTTAACAATGTAAGAAGGATGTATTTCCATTCCAACTACAGTGTTTTATAGATGCCACGATCCACCTTTGAGAAAAAGATGGGTATTTTAAAAAGAAACAACAAATCAAGAAAACTTAAGACTCTTGATGTTGGTGTGAAAGATGGCATGTTGCCCTACCTCTCCTAAGCTAGGAGAGGTACCCATCATGGTCTTTTCTCATCTACCTGATGTAGTCTCTCATGCAGTCATATTTTTATAATGCAATGAAACACTCTTTACTAGGGGAAAAATATTATACGATTAAACTAATTGAAATTTACATTAGCTATTGAACGGAAAAAAAACTTGAGATAGTTAATAGCTTAAGAACAATAGCAGACAAAGGACCTGATATAATATTGGACATTGTGACTTCTGAAATAATTATGTACTACCCCCATCATATGATCATTCAGTGGCTATCGCCAGCTACCAAACATGAAAGTAAAAAAAATGTTCATCATCAAAAGCATCAAAGTGAAGTACACAGACTACCTCTAATCTAAACCTGTATATCCCCACCCATTATGTATATATAGACACAAATAATGAACATGATGGTAGCCCTTCAACACAGAGAAAATGATGAAAACCCTTCACATTTTGAGGTTAAGTAGCAAAATGGGGGGAAAGAAAAGCTAACACTGAAGACCAGCACACCAACACCAAAGGATACATGTAAACCAAGAGGACAGGAAAACATTGGAAAAATATGCTTCTATCTCTACTATTTCTTCTACTCTCTCATTTAACAGCTCTCTATATTTGCAGCCACCATGTCTAACTATCATTATGTTAGTTAAACTGCTGAAGACCAGCTCTACCTCATCTGCGAGCAACATCCAGCAATAATTACAAAGTTAGCATATATGTATGTCTACTTAAGAACTAAGGGCATGCGAAAGTATCAAATATTCATCTAATGAATGTTAAGATGATGCCTCTAGGCCTCATAGTACAATGCCATTAGCCAATAAGACCTTCATGTTTTACACAACAGTCTTATTACCATATAGCACCAGGTATGACTAAACTTTTCACCATGAACCCATCACCACTATATAATATATACTTGCCCATCTAGGTCCTTTCATACGCGCCATCAATCAATTACTATAATATCCCCTTCTCGGTCGAAGACCTTTAGCCCAATTTTGTTTCCCAACGGCTAAAGGGGTGTTTGCAAGGGAAACTTATCATAATAAATTAATTATAAAAGTGCAATATAAAATAACATTATAAGCACTTTTTTATTAATTTATTAATGATAAAGTCAAATTAAAATTAGAAAAGAAAAATATGATAAAGTAAAATAATAAAAAGGGAAATACCACTTTATGTTTATTATTCTCCCCTAGGAGAAAATGTGATGCCTTTAAAGGATGAGAAAGGTGGAAAAAAATATTAAATGGAAGGGGTGAAATATGATCGAAAGTTGGGGAAGCTATTTGGCCCATTACATCTATTAAAGCAAGTTTACTTGCTTGTAGAAGGCATGTTTTTCTATTTTACACAAATCTGATTTTTGTCTGAGCCTAGAGCTTTTACAAAATATTTCCAAGGACGAAAACCTTTAGAAATAATCTCTTGAGGATGAAAACCCTCTAAGGGATCTAGTAGAAGGAGGAAAACCCTTCTCCTAGTTGAAAAGATTCTCCACACAGGGGTTTCCATTGCATATCAAGGAGTTATCTGATTTTCCGATAGTTTTTCAGCGGTATTCAAGGCTGAAATTGCAGATCTATTCAAGGGTTTTGAAGAAGAAGAATTGTTGTTGAGCCTTCCCTTCATTTCCAGTCATTTCTATATGGAGTGACCTATCTAGGAGCTAGTTTATGGGTTCCTGAAGTTGTTTATGATCAGATTTTTATTGTTGTTCGTATATCTGATTTTTAGAGATCATATCAGCTATTTTATATAATTTTTGGAGCAGAAGTGGTATTTTGAGTTGTGTCTGAGGGCAACTGTCTGCAGATTTTTATAAAATAAATTCAGCCTGCTTTGAGGTCAAATATGGTATTTATCTCTTGATTCCATCTTTATAAATTTTGCTGAGTTGATTCCATTAAAAAGATTCAGTGGTTTTGTCTCTCTTTTTGTGGGTTTTCATCTCCTATGCAAGTCGCCATGCATGTATAAAATTCAGATCTACATTGTAAGATTTTATAAATTATTTAGAAATTGTTCTTTGGATGGGGTTTTGCTTAAAATCCATTTGGGGGTTAAAAGTGTCCATTTGGGGACATTACAATTACCCATCCAATATGCAAAGAAATGATCAAATATTGATCATCCAGAGCTGGTACATCTAGATGGATGCATACAATCTAGACCTCCTTTGAATGAAATCGGCAAATAGCATGGAAGGACAAGGGAATGAGATTAAAGCAAGGAACGAGACTACCAATAGAAAAAGGTACAGAAAAATGCAATCAAGTAGGAGTGTCATAGCCGATGAAATTCAAGTAATTGGATAGGAATAGGAAACAAACAGGAAAGTTTTTTAAAATAGAAAAGAATAGATGCTTAGAAATGTGACAAAAACACAAGAAATGGATGAGGTAATCAGTAGATGTAGGGGGATTATAGGGAAAGAACGATATATAGGAAGGAACTACAAGATGAAAAATGCAGATGATACTATGAATGAGCCCAAGAGAAGAAAAGCAAAGCAATGCGGTGAACAAAATGGCAGCTAGAATGACAAACAATTGCAGAGGAAAATAGAACAGACGCAATTGACTGAAAAAAGAAAAAGAGAACAATATGTATGCAAAGTTGTTTCATCTTGGGTGGAAGCATTTGAAGAGCAACCTTTCTCTAAGCACTTGAGATAAATTCCACGGATGTGATAACAATCTAATTATTCATGTTGATTGATATGGCCAATGGTACGATGTAGAAGGGTATCATGATATAGCCATGCTCCTTTATCATTACAATTTATTATGTTTGTAGATCTTTCCCAGTTTTTCATTATTAGGAAAAAAAAGTCAAATTTTAGGCCATTGTCTGATCAATGGAAGCACAAATAAAAGTGTATGGTTGTGTTTTTCCATGCCAATATGTGGTCATGGATACAAATTCCCCTCACCTCAGAGAGATGTATAAGACATTCAACAAATGCAACAAAAATATGTAAGCACGTACAATAGAATGTTGGTGTGTAAAATACATTATTTGTAAGACTCGTCCTATCCTGGAGTTTTATAAGCAACTCCAACATTTCTTACAAAGGAGTTGAAACAAGGTGAACATGCCTTTATAGACAAAAACATATGCACTGGATTGAAAGTGGCAAGCACATAGACTTATACTAGATACTTGAGAGGCCGTCACCTAGAAAAATCCATTTGAGAGGATGCATGGAGATGGAGTTCAAAATATTTAATTACTTTCCATTCACCCACCAATTGCTCGTTCACTGAATGCTATGAAGAAATTCTCGACTACAGCTCCATTAAATTTATTGATAAGAATAGGCTTTCATTGAATAGAATAGAGAGCTTCGTTTATATACATAGCAGCCTTTGTCTTCAAACATGAAATATTCTTGAGAAGTAGAATGGATCATTAGCACAATTAGATGTAGCTCCAAAGGATGCCACACGATTCAAAAAGGGTGCAGAGGTGTAGATGAGCTTGGTTCAGGTGCCACCAAAGATCTTTGATGAGCTTGAGGGCAAAGATACTGGCAATGAGGCTCATATCACTGAGGTGCAAGAACTCTTGGATTGCTTGGAGGTAGAAAATCAAGAATGAGCTATTTAAGCCCAAACAATGAGATAATTATTTTTTATACAAATTTATAAGATATTATAGTGTGATCACAGTGTATCATCATATTTTCAATCTCTTAGTGAAAAATTCACCTTATACAACAATTGTCTAACTCAATCATTGATATTTGACTTTGTATATTTCTGATCAATTTGAAGATCCCAGTAATTTTGTTTGTTGATTCATAAAGTATTAGATCTTAAATAAACGTAGTTTTCTTGTGTAACTTAAAATGTTTAAGATGCCAGCCACCCATCAATTAATTGGATGGCATCTCAAACATTGTTTCTCTTAGCCAATGCATGTTGTCATTGTTTCTCTTATCTTACCAGTCCTGAGCTTGGTATAACTTAAAATGTTTGAGATGCCAGCCACCCATCATCACCTTACAAGTTTCCAAAGATAATTCTATGCTATCCCCTCTTTAGTATTAATACAGTCATTGTTCATTATGTCAACTAAGGTTACTTCTTTATGATAGGCCAACTAAATAAAAAACCTCTAAAAGAATTCAAAATAACAGTGTCATGCCATCGGCTTGAACTATCACAAATACTACAAAGTTATTATGGTGCATGGATATGCCCAATCATAAGTTAAATCAAATGCTTCACCTGTTTGTAGTTTCTTCATTAAAATTGAATGTTATCAGCTATGACTTCTAACCATATTGATGTCCATATGCATGACTTATGCCTTCAAAAATAAAGTGCACCCAGTCTCAACCTCCTAGAGAGGGCAAAGATGCCAGATATGTCACCTTGGGAGATATGATGATCAATCTCAAAGTGTAACCAGAGGGAGCACAGCCTCAACTAGCCAGAGGGAATCCTCAAGCCATGTGACCAATTGATGTTGGAGATAGTTACGCTGAACAATGCTGCAATATACAACGTGCAAGAAATGTTCAGTATAGAAAGCCAACTTGGGGCTGAGTGGGGTGACACTGTCTAAGTAGAGATTCGAAGATTTCCTAATCCACCTTTCAGTACTCTAATCAGAGGTGTCAGACCCATTTTCTTTGGCTGGTTGTTATTCTCAGATATAGATCCTTACAGGGGATCCCTAAATCTGTCAAGCTGATTAATCATTACTTCTTCAGCCCACTAACGGGTATTAGTGACGTTGAGAGCATTCTCGATAAAGAAAATTCATCCCTAGATGAAGAAAAATCTGTGAGAGGATGCTCCTCATAGCATATCACTACTAGAGTGCCCCAAACCCCTCAACCTTATTCTGGGCAGAGCGGATCTACTTCGTTTTGGAGTCAAATGCCTTCCGCCTTCCCCTTGCCCACAGCCCAAGTAGCAAAGAAAAACACTCATTACTAGTTTTTTGTTTGATGCAAGAGGTTCATCAGCCTTGGATGTTAACAGAGGCTCTAGGAGGAGTACATGGCTTCCTCCTAGAATTGTCCAACCTGGCCCCCTTAGTCTCAGACATTCTCCGAGGAGCATTCTCAAATCCTGCTGACACGTTTTCACAGAATAGATGACAATGTTGTTGGTTCTTCTAGTACAACCCCTGCTGCAGACACATGGCAGTGTCGGTTTCCTTCCATGATCTCTTGCTTGATCTTCGTTTGCTCCTTGTTTCTTTGAGGGGTTCTACTTCTTCCCTCACAAGCATATTTATCCTTGTAATGTCTTATAGTTCGATTTAACCATTTTAGGTTTACCCCCTCTTGTTTAGTTCACCTTTCTTTTGTACTTTTTATTTACTTACTTTTCATAACCTGGGGTATTTTTACCCACTTTTTATTTTCAGTGCTTCAGCTTTTTGTAAATTAGTTTTTTATCCGAGGGTCCTTTTACCCTGGCACTTTCTATTGTAATTGGAAGTACTCTCCAGTCCCATCAACCTACGTATGGTCATTTGTGGTCATTAATATGACTTATTTCCTTCTTTTATAACTGATTGTACTTTCTGAGTTACAATGACCTATTTTGGTTATTCGTGGACATAAATATAATTTCTTTCTTTCTTTATAAAATAGTTAAATATAATTATTATTTATTTCACTTCACTATTCTGTTATTTCCTTATTTTAACATTTTTCACTAACTTTAAGAAATCATTTAATTGTTAGTACTAATCTATTTTAATAAAGATAATATTATGAGATTGAGAATATAGTGTGAATCTTTTTTTTTTCCAATAAAGCTTGTTCTCTAGCAGACGCAGACCTTGACCCAGCCCGAACTTCAAACTTTTGTATCTCATGAACTGGCACGTGAAGCAATAAAAAAATTCTTCAATGCAGCTCGGGCAAACTGGTAGAGTCCAAATACTGCCCTAGAAAGGCTATCATGGCCCTTTCTTTCCTTCATGCTTGCTCTTAATGTGGGATCCCCCACACAGACCCTAGATTGCATTGATACAGCCATATGCAGCCAATCCTGTTCGATGATTTCTGGGTTGAAAAAAGAGGCTTTCATAGATAACTCATAAGCCAAATTATGTTTAATTGACTGAGCACTGGTTCTTGCTCAGATGTTCGTCTTTCTCCCATTCACCCAAGTTAGAGGGCAAATTGAGTTGTAGAAGAGCTATGACTGAGGTTCAGAAAAAGCTCTGATGTTGCCTGGTAAAGAGAGAGGAAGAAATATATATGAAAGCCTATATGTATTGTATTAGTTGATAAGAAATGTGCAGGAAGATATTATAGCAATACAAGGATGATGTAATATAATATACACAGTATGGGAAGGTAAAACCCACATCTTGGCAAAAAATAATTTTCATTATTAACTTGGAAAGAATAAAGAATACTTGGAGGTTCCCTGTTACAAATGTGCATGACTGTCTCTGTTATGAACACCTAGTAAATATCCCTCCAATGAAGAATAGTTGACCAATCACCCAAAAACACACTAGCATTCCATAATATCATATATATGCCATACATTTGCACAATGGTCTGATCACATGAAAATCCACGAAGCTAACGGAATTAGTCAGTACTGCATTAAAAACAATAACTTAGAGATGAGAAATTAACCTGCAAAAGAATGACACAATGTTGCAGGAGTCCTAAATCCTTAAATGGTGATGATAACCACTGGTTCCAAACAAACTCTTCATCTGGATCCAAAATTGATGCTTCACTTGGAAAAGGCCTCGTAATATCCCTTGTTTCACAAAAATAGTGTTTCCCATCAATATCGATATCTGCAAACTCCTGAATATTTTTTAATTCCCCCTTATACTGAGCTTGAGGATTTTGAAGTTGGATTTTAAAACACTGACTCTCTACTACAGTGTAAACACATCCACCCCCTGGCAGTTCTGGAATTGATGCCCCAAGCTTTGTGGCAACTATGAGCAAAGCAGTGCTACCCAAGGCTGCATAGCCCAAAATTGCTCTAGCATGTACAATATTTTTACACATCCACTGTGAACCCGCAGTCACGAAATCCAATGCTTCAGCCTCAGAGGAGAAAATGTCGAACCCTTGCCATGCCGTATACCGCAGTGCACCAGTTGTCGGATCAATGCATATAACTTGTGTGTCTTTCCTCGTCGATAAACTCGCAACTATATAATATTCACCAGATTCCAATTCCACAATAACCACAGAGGTGTCCCTTAAAGCATAAACTGCATTAAAGTAAAAAAAGTTGCATTAAGTAGAGATAAAACACATAAAGCTTAAAATAAAAAAGAAAGAGCACCTTGAGAAGTAGAATCGTAGAAGTTACCTAAGACCTAACATCAAGATGATAAAAGAAAACAGAAACATGAAAACACGTTCACACGCAACAATCCTTTGATAAGGATAAAGTATGAAAAGACATTACAAATTTTAGCAACAAATTTACGTTTATTTGATAAGTATTATAGTAAAATATTATGTTGGGGATGCCAATTTGGGTTTCTTGCTTCCAAATGATTCGTCGTTGTATAAATGTTTCAAGATTTGAAACAAGAGACGATCAACACTTGGCAGGGATTTCTGAGATAAACTCTGGCAGTACCATGGTCCTGGCTAACTGCCAAGCTGATGAATATTATGACTGTTACTCATGTTTAGGCTGCAATATTTCCTTGGAGATATTTATTCTGGTTTGCATGGGTTATAACTTATGTCCACAAACACAAGAAGATAATAGCAATTAAAGAAGGCTTAAAGGAAGATCTATTTGTTTTAACAAGATCTGGAGAGCAAAAAAAAAATGCTTTCCAACCAATCTAACATTAACATAACTAAAGAACTTAATGTCGGACCTGAAATTTTGCAAATATTTTTTATAACTTGGATAGAATTTCAGTAAGAGGAGGCAAATCACAAGCACACAAGTATAATGATAAAACTCTAAATTAAGATCTTGATCTATGACATCTAAATTTTTCTCAAGTGCATATCAAAAGATATAAGGTCAAACTAAGAGACAGAGAATAGATTATTGGATTAAAGGCCTCAAAAACAAAAAATGATATATGGGTAGTGCCATAAACAGCTATAAATCTCTGCAGCATCGGTAGCAACATATCCAATGCATGGCCGGCATCTTCAAATGCAGATAGGTATGCTAACAAGTTACCTAAACTAAATCAAAATGGCTTTAGTCTATGATGTTTTCTCGGGGCATATGATTTACCCTACAATAGATGGGCATTTTTACATTTCATTATAGCTGAAAGAAAAAAGAAGAAGGAAATTAGTACAACGTTCAGGAATAAACAAAAGTATGTCAATGGGACTCAAAAGTACAAAAAGTTACAATAGAAAGTAGGAGATTTTTAATGGAGCTCCAAGAGCTGAAAAAGACTAAAAAATGAAAACCCTTTACTGATGGGGGTGAACCCAGAACAAGCAAACCCTACACAAGTCAAAAAGGATTAAAAGCATATCATACAAATAACCATGGGAAAGGAAGGTCATGGCTTCGGATGGAAACCAAAATTAGCTCTAATCTGTATCAATGACTAGAGCTGAAGGACCGACAACTTCATCAATCACCACAAGTCCACAGGAAAACGATTTAGTCTAAGAGAGCCTAGTTGGAGAATCCTAAGAGGAAGAAGGGTACTCCCCCAAGAATCACCCCTAACATTCATGGCCAACAATCTTCCAAATGTAAAGAGAGAACTGGTGATGTGAGCCTGTTCCCTAGCCTAGACCGTGAGCAAGAAGAACTAGATAGCCTGTATGACAGGTAGTAGCTGACCCAACATGCATGCCATGAGAATAGAATTGGAGAAACTTGTAATTCAATGTCATTTTGACAAAACATTTTGGTGTCATGAGGAGTCCAGAAAGTTGGCTGCTCATTAAGATATATGGTCATCATTCATGTGCTTGAAATCAACTTACTTTATCTTATTTCCTGTAAACTAATGTTGCAAAGCAAATCCTTTTTTATGATGAGATAAGGAGGTAAATAGCTCAGTTGTGTCGTCAGAAAATTGTAAACAGAAATTATATGCTTGGACTAATGACGTGTTATTTGCCGAATACTTGTTTATATAATTGATTATTCATTTCATAGCTAAATATTATGCAACATTAGAGTGTCTTTGATGACAGCAGGAAACTACATCTAACACTGTCTGCATTGTTTTCATTCATGGAAGTGAAGTCGGATCTGAAACCTTATATAGTGAAGTTTGATTTCAAACTCAGACATTCATTTGTATGAACCTTTCAAAATGGCATGGAAGCATTTTATTTTGAGATAAAGCTTTGATTGTATGGTTGTTGGTGATCCAATTCGCAAGAGATATCCAGGGAAAAAACAATTGAAATTGTAAGAATCTAGATGTGATATATGCATGCAAAAGCAATATTAAATAATTACTCAGAAAAGAATGTTCAGATGGAGACGCACGGGAAAGATTGTAGAGATAGAACAGAAAATTTTATTAATGTATGCATTTTATACATGGCATACTCTCAAGGGAGAAGTGTGGCTTGCAATCTTTCCATTAGCTATGGCTATGCTATGATATCAGATGATAGCTGGCTATCTAGGTATGTATATATAATGTTAAATAGCCATGAAGGCTAAAGAACCGTTATAGAATATTGAATGTGTGACTCTTCACCTCCCGATTATTAGGCTGAACCACATCAAAATGTATTGCTTGAATCTGGTCCGCAGGGCACTGCCCCTCAACCCCGCAAGGTGAACCCCTCAAGTCATATGGGGGGTTTCATCCCCATATGAAGAGGGCAGCTACACTGCTGGCACTTGGCAGTACAACATGTTGTGAGTTGACCTTTGTCGCTTGGTTTATGTGTTTGGAGCCCTCGCAAAGCCAATGATGGAGACCGCATAAGGTTTGTCATGTGTATGGATGGCGCCACATTGGATCTGCCCAAATTTTCAGCACTAGAAACATGTTTGCAATATCTAGTGGAGATGGATTGATGATCTTGGAAGTTAAAAAGCATTCAGCAATACCGCATGTAAAAAAGACAACTCCGAAATACCACAGGCCATGAGAATGGGCTTGGCAGTATCGCTAAAATTGTATTTGGATAATCCAACTGAACCAATTGGTAGACACTTGAAGTGTTAAGACCTACTTGAATACATATGTTTATTCCCGTCCTATTAGTGCCTGAGAAATGGATTTATATTTCTGTCATAATAGAGAAAACGGTTTGAAGTTGAAAGTGGACTCTGTTGGCTTGCTTGATAACAATGCTTGCAAATGGGTGAATTCTTAAATGTGGGATGCGGGCATTTGATGTTTTTATTGCTATGTCAACCTGGGATCCTTGCTGACTGCAGTGAGAAGTTATTTGCAGCAAGCTCCTTTAATTCACCCTGTTTTAACAGGTCCTTTCTTTAGATATTTATTGTTGTGGAATTTTTAAATACTACTGGAATCAACCTTCGATGAAATATTTCCATGAGTAGTCATTTCTTTTATGACCTTTCTCTCGTGTATATCAGTAAATAACAACAAGTGAAGAGGGCCGACAAAGCACGCACACACCTCTAAGTGACATCAGTATCAGAGAGGAGGATGTTAAGTTTTAACACATCAACCCAAGGACTTTCACCCTAAACTCTGCTTCCAGGTTCAGAATAGTTTGTGTGCATGTGATGCCTTATAAGCCTACATTGTCTTGCAGCTAGTATCAGTGTGGGGTAATCATGCATGGGATACTCTCACGAGAAAGGAATCCGGATATTTATCTATTATTACATCTGTCCTCTCCGAAGGATTTTTGAGAAGAATTTTGATAGAATGGGCATATTTGAAAAGAATATTTTTCTTTACAAATTAAGGGATTTGCATGGGCCAAATTCATTCTGCTATGAAATTATTATCTTCTACCAAACTAGGTGGGTGGATCTTTACATGTACTCACTTTGGTATACAAAGATACTTGTAAAAGTAGAGAAAAAGTGTGTGGTTCAATTCCTAAATAGAACTTTCAGATGAGAAGAACAATCAAATGTTGAAATAAGTAACTATAATTTGCAGGAGCAACTTGAGTGTTAATTAAGACCCTTCTATTAAGAAACTAATTTAACGACTACTTGTAATCAGCATGGATATATTGGTAGTCATAAATCAATTTTCATGCTTAGGGTTCTACATTATGCCAGGATACAAGTGAAAAGATGATTGTAAAGAGTTATTACGGTTCAAAACACAATTGAACAGCTAAGGAAAGAAATTTAACAAGAAAGTCAACTATATTTAGCACATGCTTAGCTAGTAGTCTAGTAGATGTATAACTGAAATAAGTATTACAAAAATAAACTCTCACCATTTCTGTCTGCCATTTGTCCTTTTCAAAATGTGAAAGGGCAACTTTCTACTGCTCATTGACTCATCACTCCCACAGGCCAGGAAGATTATTGGAGATAGAGTTCAAGAACCTATCTCACTACTAATTTCAATGCAAAGAAAGCATCGACATAAACAATAGTGAAGGCCACTATACATGTCTTTCTCATGTAGAACCAATCTACATAAGAACAACTGCATCAATTTCCCATTGGCTACCTGCTGTCTGTCATTGTTTCTCTATAAATGATCTCAACCTGCACCAAACATACAAACTAATTCAGTAATCCATTTGCCCCTTTGATGAATGGCATACAACCTAATTCAAGGAAGCTACAGTAAGGTTCAATGCAGGGCAAGTGGATTAAAGCATAGAAATGTGAGTTCAAATTCAAAACGAATTTTATACTTTAGGCAGAAAAGTAAAACAATTCAGACAATTTATAGGAATGTTGGAGAAGAGCTCACAACACAAACTAGAATCTTGAAATAGATCAGCCAATTTATAAGTGTCCACATACCAATCTTGGTAATCAAAAAATATCTGTAAGACTACACTGCTTCTAATTTCTACTCACCCAAACTTGACATCAGTTTTCAAAATTAGACTGATTTGCTGGTAAATATAATATATGTTATGATGAATTTCAGAGGGATCACTAAAAAAGGTCAAACACCCTAAGAAAAACAGAAAACGCCCATTTCTAGACACTAAGAGAGTTTTTTCTAAAAACAGGATGCGGTGTTACAACACCAGTAATCAGCACTAATAAGTTTAAGATGTCACAAATTAAAGCTTAAGTAAATAAAAGATGACCTTCAAATTACATTAAGATTGTAGTCAAAAAGGTGGCTCAAGAAACCAAGGAATGAATATAAAAAGGACAAATTAAGAAGGCAAACACCTTGACCTATTGAAGGAAAAAAAAATAGGAGATTAATACGACAATAGTGGGAAGTTTGTACATGAAATCAAACTTAACTTCCGTTAGTATAGCTACCCACAATCATGCGTGTAAACATATTTCTCCATAATATTGTAATGTAGTAACGATAGCCTACCTGTTAATGGGGTTAACCAGAAAAGGTTAAAAGGAAGGATGTTAAATGGCACCCACCTTCACCTTACCTATACAAACTGAACGTTGATGGAGCATCTAGAGGTAACCCAGGCAAAGCCAGGGCAGGTTGCATTCTTAGAGATGTCTCCCTTAAACCCTCGCTTACCAAGTGCTGTGTGTATTACAAATCTAAATGGTGCTGGTTGAGTTGCTGTATTTTATGTTGATGTTTGGTACATTCTCTTAAAGATGGTGAACTCGCTTTGCATATCTGGAAAGTGGAAACCAAAAAAGAAACCCAAGCGAATTCTTTCATAAATAAATGTCGTTCCAGCCTAAACAGCACACCATTAAACTAAATCTAAAAAGTCTGTTAGTTTTTCATCTAAGATACAGATTTTCCTTGGTATGCAACAGGACCCTGCCCCGCAATATCCCAGGTATGGGGTATGGGTCCAATTCTTCATGGGTTCTGCCCAGAAGAACCCAGGCGAATCTGGGCAGAACCCATGAAGAACACAAAAGCTATACACGTATTTTTTATTTTTTTTCTTTTTTGCTCAAAAATTAACATAAAGTAGCAATAAAATATAAATAAACACTTTTAAAATCATAAGAGCTGAGTGAAACACAAAAAGAAGAATTTCCTATTTATTAGACTAGAATTTATATATGCATACTATGGGGTTAGTGTCACTAGTTTCCTATTTGTCAAGCTAAAATTTCTATATTTTTTATTTTGAATAAAAAAATTATATGGCTGAACCCAAGCCGTCTCCAAGGCAAAAAATTCATCATACCAGCTAATCCAGTTCTTCGAACCCAAACCGGACCCAAATCAATAACTTAGTTTATCATTATGACATTGTTCTAGCTAGTAAAACATTTGGGTGTACAGGGGTGATGATCCTCTGAAATTTATGACACGCCACCAGATCCATTCTTAAAGAGTCAAGTGCATGTTTATAGGAACTCAAACCTAACAAACGGACATTACCGATTTTTAGAATTAGGTCACTAAAAGCGTACGATTAATAAAACTCAACATTTGCTTCAACTTAGCTTTACAAAAACTAAAGATATTTTTTTTTGCACTTTATCAATTTAAGCCTTTATTACAAATTTACAAGATATCAAGACAAACAAAAAGAGATGAGAGGACAAAAAACCATAAGCTTTTTAGCTCAGCAAATAGGTTTTTCAGAATATTTATCAGCAAACAGCCCATAAATTGAGCTTGAAAAGTCAGCTGCTAAAAAGCTAGAGATACTGAATTGAACATATCCAGGTCCAAAAAGTTAGTATCCACACTTAAAATCAGACAGAAAGCCTTTAATCGAAGACTCCAATGGTCCAATATCATTCAAATCGAGATTAACATAACTAACCGTGTTAAATTTTATTCTCACAGCCACTCTGCAGGAGAAGACTTTTTTAAGACGTTAGTTTAAGTGGTTCAAGCACTGCGTCCCCTCTAAGTTTCAAACAAGCATAACTAGTTAATAAATTTGATGAAAGTTTGTGATTCTTGATGTATCTCCTGTTTCGTTAAGCGGCCCATAGTCTATCTCCCGTCGACATATTTTCCTACAGGTACGCTACTTTACTAAATATTTGGTAACAAAGCAATTGCCAAGAAGGATCCAAGATAATTCATCTGTTTGATGATTAATGAATTTTAGGTTTAAAAAATATATATTTATGACAATACGCCCTTGCACCGATCGAATACAAAACCCTCAGAGAATGGCATTGTCTTTGAATTTTTTATAAACTCAAGAGAGTTCAAGTCATTATATATAACCTGCTTCAGCGCTACCAAAAAGATGATATCTTACATTAAAAACTGAAGATTTGCAGCGTCACAGGGTTCTAGCATAAGAATCAACGGATTCATACAGGTAAATATAATAGACTAAAACTTCTAGCAGGCTGAATCCCAGTGATATTATAGAATATACTAATTCACGACTGTCATTTGGCAGGATCGCCATCATCGTATCAAAATTTGTGTAAACAGTCCACCAGACTCGATCCGGATACTTTGAAAGAGTAAATTAAGAGATAAAACAATATAATTACCTCATCTTAAGCGTTTGTTGTGCGGATAATCGATCGTGGAATTTTCGTTCCGTGAATGACTGACGAAGCTCTTCCTTTGATCTGCAGTTTTTCAATTTTCGTCCGAAACTCTGAGACAACAAATATTCCTCTTTTTGATAAAAAAAAAAAGGAATGGTTTACTTACCAGGATAAAATTAATATCTTTAAAAATAATTAGGTTGTATGGGGGATAAGTACTTTCGGGTTAAAGGTAGAAAGGGTTTTTTTTATTTTGAGTAGGAAGGGTTGTCTAATGGAGACGCCGAAGGGAAGGAGGAGACAGGTGGTAGGAGGCGAAGTGGATAATGGGAAGCATATGGGAAGGAAGCGAGAGGATGCGCCAAATCTGAATTTCTCATCGGTCAATACTTGTATATATCTTGAATTATAATGAGAAAGCTTTTTTTTTTTTGTTTCACTCTTGCATTTATTTTATTTTCTGATGAAAAAAATTATATTATATTAATGCAATAAGATACAAGATAGCTTTCAACAAAAAAGCGGGTGGTATGAGAGCACGCCCCAAAACCTACGAACAAACTAGGCCGAGCCTAAGAAAATATATCTTGAATTATAATGAGAAAGCGTTTTTTTTTTTGTGTTTCACTCTTGCATTTATTTTATTTTCTGATGAAAAAGATTATATTATATTAATCAATAAGATATAAGATAGCTTTCAACAAAAAAGCGGGCGGTATGAGAGCACGCCCCAAAACCACGAACAAACTAGGTCGAGCCTAAGAAAATACAACGAAACAAAAAAATACCGCTCTGACAAAAAACAAAGGCAAAATCAAGCAACAGCAGCAAACATGCCCGAGGCGGGCGGATCCTTATCATCCGGCCACCCCGAAGCAAGCAGATTTTTGCCAGTGTCTGGAATCTCCCAGCCAGTAACAAGTTCTTCCTCAGGGTCAGCTTCCTCGCGCGTAGGAATGGCGAGGCTGAGCCGCAGGAATTTGTTAGTGGATGGCAGGGGTGGCAACAGTTGTCAAGCAGCCTGGTGTGAGGTGATGGCAGGAGGAGAGCCCCAACCCTGATGGTGAGCGGACGATTACAGCGGAGACCCCCACCCATGATGTCGAGGTGGCAAGCCCCAACCCTGCTGGTGAGCAAAGGAGTGTGGCGATGAGCCCTAACCTCGATGGCGCACAGGCGAATGACTCGGCCCTGGAGAACGGCGGGTGCGACTAAATGCACGGCACTGTGATCTGCTACGTTCGCCTCCACGGGATGAAGGCAAGGAGCGTCTAGTGGGAGAAGGAGGCACTTAAGCAACATTGCACAGGGCTTCCGCCTGGTGTTGCAGCAGAGTCTGGAAGTGGTCCACCTCCAGTGCCACCTTGTTTGCTTGGACTTGGATCTGCAAGAGCACATTAGAGATCACCATAGATTTATTGTAAATCGAGAAAGATTTATCAACTGCAGAATTAGCAAATAAAAAAACATTTCTTTCTTTCCATATCCAAAATAAAATCTCTCCTCTGAAAACATGCCAAATTTGGGTGAACATAGGCAGGAGTTTGGGATTGTCTCCCAAGAGGATATGTTGTCAAGTGAAACAGTGGGGTCGTGAGGGAAAGAAAAAGGTATGGATCCAGTTCCAGGGAATTTGAGCTTTGGGACAAAACCAGAAGACATGCAAAAGTGTTTCCAAATGCCCACAAAGGGGCATTTGGGAGCTGGAATCCCAATTTGAACAAGACAAGCCCCGATAGGAAGGCCTTGGTGAAGAATGCACCAAAGAAAGTGAGCGATCTTGGGCTCCACACAAATATTCCAAACATTCTCAAATCGTCTGCCCCAAGTAGACATGGTGGCGTGGATTCCCTAACGAGAGTTAAGTTTGTCCGCCATGGGCAAATGGGGTGAGATCCATCGATAGCCTTTGCTGGCTTTATAGCTATAAAAAGGGGTATCAGCATACCACTTCCAGTCTGTCCACCAAGGGCGATAAGAATGCACAACAATATTATGTAGCATGTGACCAGGAACTGAATTGATCACAACATTGAAAGTATCATGGTCTTGGTTAGAAAGCCAAAACAAAGCTTTAAAATCTGTCCAAGAAAACCAGGGTTGTGTGCCCTTGCAGAAGAAGTCCTCTATGGTGCAAATTTCGAATTTGAAGAACTTGAGCACGGAGATTCTCAGGACCTCTGCTAAACATTGATCTTGGGATTGAAAAATTGGCAACCACCAAAGAGATTGTTGATTAAGAGATAACCCATTGCGAAAGCCATCCCCTTTCCATAAAATTTAGGGTTTAACACATTCCCACACTTTCCCGATACTTTAAAGCACAAAAGTGCCAACGATTTTGACAGGCACAAGGGTGATGAGCAAATTGACAAATCCTAAGCCTTTCCATGCAGGGTGGATGTAAGGAGAGCCTTCATATGCCATGTCGTATGAGAACTTTCCAAGCTTCTTAGCCTTGGATGCTTCTGATAATCCACTTGGCACAAAGAGCTTGTCCTCGGTGCTGAATGTGGATAAGCCCAAGGCCTCCAAAGTTGTGGGGCAAACAACATATATCCCAAACTACTCGATGAAAACCTTTGCTAGAAGAGACATTCGCCCAAAGGAAAGCTTTTGAGCAACTTTTCCAGCTTTTGGATGGAGGCCTTGGAAGGAACCCAACAAGACGAGTAGTAGACATGGGTAGTAGTTAGAACTTTATAGCAAATTTGGAATTTTCCAGCCAGAGATAGAGGCCTAGAAATCCAGTATTCCTGTTTTTTCGCCACCCGTTGGATGACATAATGCCATAGATCAGACGGGGAGGCTTGAAAAGTAAAAGGAATACCAAGGAATTTGAAAATCTCACCATGCTGTAGAGTTTTCCAATCATATTTATCAAGCTAGTCTGGCGCAGGAAGGAAAGATTACCCGTAACACTGAGTTTTTCACCATTGAATGGATGGACCATACGCTAAGCAAAAAGTGTCCAAGCATTACATAGCATTATCAATATTGTTCTCATCCTCGATAAGCGTAAGGAAGGAATCGTCCGCAAAATGCCCATGGAGAAGCTGAGAATTGGGCTTGTCAGGTAGTGAGATTCCATGCACGAGACCTTGAGCTTTGGCATGGGCTGAGAGATAACCAAATCCTTCAACCGTCAGTACATATAGTGCAAAGGGCAAGAGGACAGCCTTGCCTGATAGATCGAAAAATACAAAAGGGCTCCGAGCTAAGGCCATTGATGGATATTTGAGCAAATGCTTCTATAAAGAGCATATTGATGGCTTGAATAAAAATAGGTCCAAAGCGAAGGGCCTGAAGCATGGTGAGGATGAAAGGCCGTTCAATTAGATCATAAGCCTTCTCAAAGTCAATCTTGATAAACATAGCGGTCTGATGAGATCTGTGAGCCCATTCCATGCCTTCCTAAACTATGATGATGTTATCTAGGATGAAACACCCTTATATGAAGCATGTTTGCTCTGGTTGGATAATAATAGGCAGAAGATTGCGTAATCACAGAGCTAACGCTTTGGCAATGATTTTGTAGGAGACATTCAACAACGTAATCAGCTACCAACAAGTGATTTGCTCAAGGTCACCTTGCTTAGGGATAAATTTGATGTTCCCCTTGTTAATGCATGGTCCTAGGGAGTGGTTTTGAAACCCTTCTAGATAGACCTGAAAAAGGTCTTGCCTGATAGAATCCCATAGAGTTTTATAGAATTCACACGAGAATCCGTCGCAACCCAACGCTTTATCATTAGCCATTTGCATTGTAGCTTCATGGAGGTATTTAATGGAGAGCATTCTTTCACAGATCACCTTCTGTGTCTCTAAAAGCTTGCATGGCACAACCCCAAAACATTGGTCAAGAGTGGATCGGTGAGCTACGGAGGGCGGCTAAGCTTGAAAGACGAGCTTGTAATGGCACAAAAAGGCCTGTAACATAAGCTGTGGATCAGTAATTCATGTTTTGTTGTCTGTGATAGCTTAGATATGTTGAGAAGGCTTTCTGGCTTGAAGAGAAAGAAAGAATTCTTTCAAGATCTGATCTCCAACCTTAAGCTAATGTATTCGAGCTCGGATCTAAGTGCCTCTAGCATTATAGTTGTCCACAATTTGGATTTGATGCCGTAGTGTTGCAAATTGCAATTGTAGAGTGTCAAAGAAAGGATCACTTTAAAGCACCACCGTCGCCTGGCCAAGAGCCAAGGTGTTAGCGGTGTATGAGTGGTGCCAAATTTTTGTCAGCTGGCAGTGGTATATTCTAAGAAATTTGGCATTCCGAGTTCAACACATCTTCCCACCATTGTATACAGCTGGCTTGCATAGGTGGATGAAATCGCTGACAGTGATTGGGTCTAGGAATTAAATTCCAAATTTGCTTGATATGATTGACGGTGGGGCCATGTTGCATCAAGGTCGTATTAAGAAAAAAGTTGGCCTTTATGAAAAAATGGACGTGCATCATGCCAACAGATACGAAATCGCATAGGGGAGTGGTCCGAAAGGACAAAGTTAGGCATAACCTCCACTGGCATGGAATAAAGGCTATCAGACTCAAAAAAGTTTTGAGCTGACAACATGGCCCTGTCAAGCCGTTTAAGGACACGATCTGTCCCTCCATGGAGATTGGACCACGTGCACCAAGCTACAGAGGTGGGAAAGTGAGAAGCATTGGGATCAAAGAATCCAAATTTATTTCACATGAAGTACCACACTTCCCTTTCACTAGGTGTCCACCTCATAGGCAGCTGACCACATTTATCATTTGGGGACTCAACCATATTGAAATCTCCACTTATTACCCAGTAGGCATTGGGAATGGAGTTGGTTATCCATCACCACAGATCGGTCCTTTCGGCCGCATCATTCAAGGCGTAAATATTAATAAGCCCAAATGGGCAACCCTCAATGTTAAAGAGGTCCCAAATGACACGGTTGGTGGGGTCGATTCCATGGTCAATTAATAAGGGCCAACTTTTAGGAGCAAAAAGTTAATTTAATCCCCCATGCCTTGCTTCATGATCGCTACAAAAATCCAAGTTGTCATGCTAGATGGACTTGCATACCCTCTACAACTGAAAACCTATAATTTTAACTTCCTGCAAAAACAAAACATCTAGATTTGCACATCGCTGTCAAGTTTCACGCACCACATACTTACAACAGGAGTATGTGAGACCTATAACATTCCAAGATAGACATTTCATGGGAAATGTTGGTCAAGAGCCATATCCCCATCCTCCAAGCCCTCAAGGGCATCATATTGATTTTGCAAGAATTGAGCAACATTATGTTGTAAAAATCATGCAGATCAATTTGTTTCCGTTTGGCATACTCAATGTTGTATTTCGCTTCAGTGGAGTCCACATTGTGTGTTGGGCTATGGTCTTGAGAAATGTGAGGTGGACTTCAGGGCCATTTGGAAGGTCCTTGTGAGTTACTTAAAATCAGCAAAGGAACTGAATGTGAGATGGGGACGTGAGAAGAAAAATTTTGTTTGGTCCATGAGAACTGATGCCACTAGGAGTGTGTTGGAGTACTTTGGTAATGGGGTATTCGAAATGGCTAGCAACAATAGTTGTTGGTTCCTTAGCAGCAGCCGTTGGTTCCTTAGTAGCAGCTGTAGGTTCTTAGCCAACGTATTGTGAGAATGTTCCTTAATAACTAGTTCTCGATGACCATCGGGAGCCAGAGGCTTTAGATTTATGGGCTTTGTTCTTGTTTTGTCGGCCCCTAGCAATTTTCCAACCTTCCTCATGTTGGGGTTTGACTGGCTCAATAGCGGTTTTTGCCACAAGGCGGTTATAGGGAACATAAAGCGGGCAATCCCTGATCTGGTGATTAAATGCTTGACAATGGAAGCAAGTGTTGGGTAGATTGATATACATAACTCGCTGGGAGTAGCAGTTATCACCCATTTGAATATCCACAAATTCTTTGAGATCATGCGAGAGATCAATCTCAACGCATACTCACTTCTGGGGATGAGCATGGTAAAATTTATTGACTTCCATGCAGACAACCTGCCCAAGTGAAGCGGTAATTTACAGCATAAAATGAACACATGGAAAAGGGAGTGCAGGGAATTCAATCCAAATAGGAACTTTAAGGGTGGTATACTCAGATACCACAAATTCCTTATGTCAAGGTGTTAAAACAAGCAACGAGTTGGAACATACCAAATGGCTTGCTTAGCCAAAATATTGGGTGCATTGGCAGGGTCAAAAAATCAAAAAAGAAAGAAACCCTTGGTCATGTTTTGGACACTATCCAAATGGACCCCATGGGAGGTCTAGATTGTGCTAGCCCAGGATTTAAGCATGCTTTCAGAGGGGATTCGACCCACAAAA
Organism: Taxus chinensis; assembly: GCA_019776745.2. Classification (NCBI taxonomy): domain Eukaryota; kingdom Viridiplantae; phylum Streptophyta; class Pinopsida; order Cupressales; family Taxaceae; genus Taxus; species Taxus chinensis. Next base: position 628,272,793 of record CM034148.1, read on the forward strand.
TACCCAATGAGGCAAAATTGTTCTAACCATTGACAAACAACATTGAAAAACCTTCGAGACGAATTGCCTGGGGCGCTTCTCTAGCAGTGTCATCTCTCACTCCATTATCTCTTACCGTAGTTGAAACAACCGGGTTTGAAGATGGTGAGACCATTTGTAAAGAGAAAATAAAGAGTGGAAGATGGAATATGTGAATTCAATGTATGTTTTTTTCTTGGGCATATGTCCGCACTTATAAGTAATCTAACTATTATTCCGTTTCAACTTAGATGTTTTGCTTAACATAAATTATGATTTTTTTGGCATGCTTTTCCTCCACAAAATAGGTTCATCTACTTTCTTGTGGTCAATGGAATGAAAGAGTGTTAATTGAAGCACACAAAAGTGTATTTGTCATTGTTTATATGTGCAAGGCATAATTGTATCGTTAATATATTGGACTAGTTTATTGCTTGTACTCATGGATAATAAGTTATTTTTCTTGTATTTTGTTTGTGTGCATTAATGATATTGTTGCACCTATTAAAGTTATTTTTATTTATATTGTTGTGCCTTTAACACATTGTTAGCTTTTTTCACCTTTAAGAATGATATAGTTCCTTCTATTTTTTTAATCAATTATTTCTCTTGAAGCTAGTGTATATGCATGAAGTGATGAAGAACAATATCAAAAGCAAGCTTTTACTGTAGAGACATAAGAAAAGAAGCTAATGTGGAGTTTGATTGATTTTGAGAGACTTCGCCAATGGCCTTGCATGCCTCTTTGAAAGATGGTTTGATATTCTATAAAGAAGTAGGGACATCATTTTAGACCAATTGTGATGGATGTAGAATTCTCGTTGACCCAACATATCAAGGCTATCAAGGACCATGTAATTTTTGAGATGGATTTCAGACAACAACTCCATTCATCCAATTGAGTGTATGCCCCCGTGATTTCATCTTCGTCAGTAGACTCTTCTTTTGAAGGTTGTTCAGGCACAAAGGGGTTTTAGATGACATGCCAAGGTTGATAATTGTTCTGTAGAAGTCCCAATTAGAAATGATATGTTTGATATGTCAGAATAAATGTTGTGAAAAGGCTTGAATAAGAGTTCACTCCAACAAAAAGTTTCAAAAGAAGTTGATTGTCGAGCGGGAATTTGATAAGAGTTGGGGGAGATAAACTATTGTAGCCACGTAGCATTGCTTCCATTATTCCCAATATGTTAATTGTTATAAGATCATGATCGAGTTGTCTCAATAAGTTAATTAGATTCTATAGTTGATGGTTGCTTCATGTACACACAATGGAGAATTGATAGGGGTAGCAACGAAAACCTTCAATAAGGGACTTGAAATTGTATGACGTTGTCCTTAAGGCATGGGACCTCTAATTAGACAACATGTTTTTTGGGCAAGCATTGTTTGCCTATAATTTAAAAAATAAGAATGTTTGAACAAATTCTTAGGGTACAAGAGAACTCAATAGGCTCAAGGAGCCATCTTTGTGCCTTCGATTATATTTCTAATGGCGTTTCTCACACATGGTAGAAGGTGATCAAAACATGAGTGATTAAGAGGGGGTTCCTCCATGTGAAGTTGGGGGGAAAATAGCCCAATTGAAAGCTCCCTGAATCTCAAATCCCCTCCTCCATCAAATTTGCCTAATACTATTAATGAATTCTAAAAACATCGTATATTTAATTCCTTTATAACACGCCCTTTCTAGTTGAATTTCATTGAAGTTGATAATTCGTGGCCTCATGTGCACTCTTTTTTTCAACATTGTTTCCATATTTAAAAAACAAAACATGTGTGCACTTATTCACCACCCCAAACACTTTCATAAATAATGTTTTAAACAAATATTAAAAAATATATATATATATATATATATATACATATATATTCTTTGCTAACACTAACAAAAATACAAATGATAGCCTAAACATATGTACTTCGGTGTAGAGGCAAGCCTATGAGTGGAGGGGATTAGGTGGATGCATTCACAACATGTATTTCACCACCATTTATAGATAGGGAAGCTCATAGATGTTTGAAAGCCTCACCCCTGTTGATTTTTTCAAATGTACAAATTCCCTAAATTACATGTATGGAAAGAATAAACAGGTTATGCAAAGCAAGATTTAAAAACTCTAAACATTTGGAAATAAGAAGGGTGAGCTTTATCTCATTATAACATACTAAAAAACAAAAATTGGAATTGTGATTCAAAATATAAAAATAACTTAGAATTGTAAAAAAATGTATTCATACGAAAGAGTGGTTTTAAGCAGGAAATGAATCTGACCTAGTGATTGGGCAGATGTACATGGACATTTTTAATCCAAGGCTCCAAAAAATTGAAAGATCAAAAGCCTCTTCCATTATCATGCATGACGATATACATGTCCCATATTTTTGCACAGTCCATAATAGAAGGGGGCACAAGAGGCAGTAGAAATATCCTTCACCAATGGGCTTCACTATAAATAGAGAAAGCTTCCAAAAGCACTCTTACCATTATCCCATGCATTAGGAGATCTCGGCCTAGTCCTTTATTTGGGTTATGTCATCGGGTTGGTCCATAAGAAAATACACAAGATGCAGTAGAAATATCTCTTAAAAGGTAAAGCCACAGAACATGACATGAATTTGCTTAGACCTAGGTCTAAACCATGAAAGTACGACCAAACATTGTCCAAACTAGGCTCATTATGGGACAAGTTTTTAACTTTAACATGACTATCATTCTTAGTTGTAAATCTTGAGACATAAAGAAACCCATTTTACAAATCTTTTGGTTTAGGTTTAGGAGTAAGTGAGTGCCTTAGCTAGGTAGAAGTAGGGTGGATGAGGAATTGTAGGGGTCGGAAGAAGCCCCATCATATCCATTTAAGCATTGAGAAGAATATGCCTCCACATTTTGTAGAAATATCTCATATGACAATTGTAACTATAACATTTTTTGGAAGTCCCTTCTCCTTAATGCTTTGGCAAATTTTCATGCCTCGTCTCACATATTTGATATCATTGACATGCAACATTATCTTTGTTCTATATTACAAAATGCATTAAATCATCCATAGCAATTAGGTTACACTATGACAAATGGGATCGACGATTCTAAATCCTTCAAGTGCCCATCCTTGTGAAATCCTTTATGCCCATCCTCTTGTGTATGTGACAATGGTCCACTGAATTGGCAACGCCTTGCATTAAGATCATCCATAACAATTTTACACTATGCACTATAAGATTTCTCTGGGATAGACGAGAAATCCTTACAGAGAGAGTAGAAAAATCCTTGAAGTCTTCAATTTCATGCCCAAGTGATTTGTTTATGTCTGATGCACAACAATCTAGTTACTGAGAGATTAGGGAAGGCCTTTAGACATATGCAAGTGCTTCCTATGCAATAAGATTTGACTACTCGAAATAGAAAAGGATTAATCCTAGAGAAAAAAAATTGTAAGATTTTTTCAACTATGTACATTTATTAGCGTACCCTGATCTAATTAATAAGTTTGGATTGTAGGAAATGGATTAGACATTATGCAATTGCTGTCTATCTTTTCATCGATACTCAATCTTCGATTTCGGATATGTTGGTACATTGGTATGCACCGCTATCGGAATTATTTATATCTAATTGGGATTGAAATTGTGTAAATGGATCATTAGAAATTTGGACCTCAAGGTATCAAATGACATGCTTGGGGGTTGTCGAACTAATTCAATATGGCTATAATTTCGCTCAAGTAGGTTTGAAAGTTTGTATGATTGGGTTTCTGCTCGGGATCAAGGGTTCGACCAAGGTAGTAAAATGTGTGTCAATATGGGGGAGCTCAAGTAGGTGTGAAAGGTTGGAGATTGGGTATCTGGGAGAAGTGCTATGGTGGGGGAGCTTGAAGTACAATGCAGAAGGTTGCTGTGATGGGTGTAAAATGCAAAAGGTTGTTGTGATGTGGTGTGTAATGTAGGAGTGAGAAAAATAGCTTAAGGAGCTCAGGGTTCTCGTGATCTACAGTCAACAACACAAACATAAGAAAAATTGAATTTGTAACTTCCTTGAGAACGAGTGCTTGTGGGTTCCTCTCGTATTGCTCAAAAGTGAAATTTCTTCTCTCTTTCTCTTTCTCTCTCCTTTCTCAACTTGCAACAACTAGATAGTGCAAATCTGGCTTTGATACCATATGAAAGCCAAAAACAACATGATTATGTGTTCAACATAATATCAATGATTACATAGTGTTATTTATGAAACACATGCACATAACACACTCTATGACCATATGGTTGATTAGCTAAAAATGGATTAACTACGTAATATATAAGACTACAATAACAAGCTAAAACACTATTGTAATAGTTGCTTCATAACATAACAGTACTTAAATGATCTAAGCAACTATGCACATAAGGAAACTGCTATACGCTAATATGGTGAGCAATAAGATTAGAGACAATAACAAGAACTACAACTAACAACTAGATGCCTACGTATAGAGTGTCGTTCAGGTAACATGAACAACTTATATGTTAGGAACAACTGCTATAAATGTTTACGACACTTAGGATGGATCTAAGTAGGTCTCTTTATCTCATAATTATTATCAAATGCATATAAGAAACAAATATTATTAAGTGGACAATTTAAACCCCTCTTTGTTAGATGAACAAAATCCCTCTACACATGAAGTGTTGGAATCCTTATCTAGATAAAAGGTTGTTTAGAATGACACCCTTGACTGACTTATATATATAATTACCACTTTTAAAAATCTTAAAATAAATTAAACAAACAAGTAGAATCCCATTAAAATTAATAATATAATTAAATTGCTTGGAAAAACTTCAATTAACCGATACAATGTATAGAGCAATTATCTATTATACCTATTGTAAGGTGATTTCAAGGCACAATATTATGACATGAGAACTTGCTAAAAAATTGCCTTAATATTCGAGGCCTTATATGGACACAAGTTTATTTTTCCTCATAATATATAGATTCATTGATGTTCAAGTGCAAAGAGTAGTACAATCGTGTCAGTTGCACTTTGTGAAGTAACTTGCTAAAAAATATGCCTGTAGAGATTCGTAATAGGCCTGTATGCATGGAACAAGAATATTTTTCCTCATAATATATGAATGTGTAAATAGTGAAAATATTCTAGCCTACATCCATTACAACATTTCACTAAAAAATTGATGTTAGACGTTGCAACCAGGGGTTTGGAGGATGAAAAATATGGAAATATTTGTCGTAACTCTTACGTTGAAAATTCTATGTTAAGTTTGATTTCGACATTTTAGTGTAAAGATGTTGAAAGTTTGGCCACGTTGAATGCTTAATTGGTGGCTACTTTCCACGTTCCTTCATTCATTTTGACATTCACATGTACATGGAAAGTGTGGTATAGTATAATATATATACACGCACACATACATACATATATATATATATACACACACACACATACATACACATACATATATAAATATATGTATATACATGTATATATACATATATACATATATATGTATGTATATATATGTATACACACACATGTGGCTATCAAGGCTAAAGTAGTTTTCATCATTGTTATAGTCATGATTTACATATACGTAATGTATGATATACATATATACATATACATGTATGTATATATATGTATACACACAATTGTGTACTGTGTGTGTGGCATCAAGAACCTATCTTTATAGTAGTATGAGACCGGGATAAATATTGTCTATAGTGCATGATTTACATATCACTAATCAAGGTGATGTCCAATGCATCAACATATGGATGCATTCTCATCAATTCCATCCCCTTTTTACCATGCCACATTTTAAAATTAAGATTTCATTAAAGTGTTTGTACCTTACATAATATTTTGAGGCTGCTACATAAGGGTATGTTCATCCATCAATGTATAATTGAAAATTGGCATTTGTTATATGTTGTAATTGCAAACACCATGATATACATGCATCCAAAATGTGGTAACATACATAAGGTATGTGAATGGTTTGACAAAATGACTCAACAAAATGTGGCGAAATGGATTGCAATAATGAACTTGGGACATATAGTTTTGTTATGTGAGGAGGCAAGGATCTTAGCAAAATAACATTACATGTTTGTGACAACAGAAATTACTCCCATGCGTTCATGTTGGATATGAAATAGAGGGAATTTGTCAGTTGTTGCATTATGATATCATAAAACGATTTGTCTTGATTGTAACTCCCAACATGATATCATAAAACGATTCATTCAATGTCAATTAGTTCAACATGCTTTATATATGCTACCATATCCTGCAATTGAGATTGTATTAATGTCAACTCGCCGATATTGTATTATGATGTCTTGAAGTAATAATTGCATTACTTTGTTAAAGAATTCAACGTTATTGCATCAAGGTCTACACATCCATCAAAGTATGATTAGAATAGAATATTTCTCAATTTTTGCAGTAGAAAACACCATGACATACATGTATATTGTAAAATGGGACAACAAAATATAATTGAATGTCAGTGAATCCATCACTACAAGTCATATTACCACATTTTTTCAAAATGCTATTGAGAAATTCCCTGAATTTGATAACCGTTGTGAAGACACAAAATCATTACGACATTTTTTTTGTTAGTGAATAGGAAAGGATCTTAATGTTATGGATTTGATGTGCTTCTGATTTTTGTAGATGTTGTGAATGAATTGATAGATGATTGTTATAGTCCGCCAAACATAATCTATGGCACATTGCTAATTGTTGACTGGTACTGAAAATTATTAGTTAATATTGATATATATATATTTAAGCATCGATACTTTCAAATTCGACACTTCTTAATGAAAGAAATATATAAAATTTTAGAAGTAATATGTGAGATTAAAAAAAAATCAATGCAAAGACTCTTTCATATTCACAAGATGTAGTTAAATGTCCTCATCTCATCATCACAGTTCATGTGACTTGTCTAACAATTGATAAAGGTGCAATACACAATGGAATTAAAAATCTATTGGAAGCACAACCATTGAGACAGGGGGGTGAATCAGTGGATGATAAAACTTTTAACCATTAAAACCATTAAGCATGTATGCATCAAGAACCATAGCCATAAAAGAGTGAATGAGAGCACATCAACACAAGATATAAGTGGGAAACCCTCAAGGGGAAGAAAACCCCTGAAACACATCTTTATTAGAGCAATGAATAAAATTTAGTTTAACACCAACTCAACAAGGAGCACCGACCCGTAGGTTTAGTGAGGCACCAACCCCACAGGGAGCCACAACCCCTAGATTTAGTAAAGTACCAACCCGACAAGGAGGAACCAACCCCCTAGATGAATTTACACTAACTAAATCCGCCTGATGGGTTTGTCACCTCTAAAATTTTGTACCAATAACTGATGATGATACAATGAAGCTCTCTTTCCTTCTTCAATTTTGCTCTTTAGGTCAACTCGCTCAAAATCTTCTCTCACCAAGCTGATAAGGCCTAATGACCTATCTCTCCAATAGCTTCACACATTCTAGAACATCTCCACATGCTCTTTTCCCTCTCTTTATGGTCACAAAGAACTCTTTCACCTCTAGAAACACCCCTTTAGCTGACACTTTTCTTTACACTCTCAACCAACCCAAATGAGCAATACAACTTACTTTTATACATGACTTAAGTACCTAATATAACTAGGTCATCCATCAAAGGAAAAATTTACTTAAAAAATCTTAATAAAATCCTAAAAACATCACATAGTGGATCATATAGGTCGACAATACTATCTTCATACCCAAATCCTCATTAGGACACAAAAAGGCCTAAAACACTAAATTTGCCCACTTGCCAAAAACCAAATCACTTGGGAAGCCAACACCTTCACCAAGCATCAAATACCATTTAGACATGTTTTATAAGACCACTAACAACCTCTAGCAAGTTCTTACACCTTTGCACCATCATCTCACCTCATAAAACCCCTTGAGAACAAGGACAACCAACATGCCCCAAAACTAGTCTTCAGAAATGAAGCTCAAAACCTCATCAAATATCCTCAACGAAGAAAATGTGATATATCATTAGAAATATAATGACCTCAGGGTTATCACCAAATTCATAGGAAACCATAAATCATATTGTAGCACCATCAAAGACCTCTGCAACAAGGTCACATGAAATTGCCGAAAACTACCCCAAAACCATTCTTGCAAAATGGACTTGTAAAGACATCCCAAAGGGCTCAAACCTGTTCTAAAAATACTCCAGAAATGATTCATATATCCCATACTTCCTCCAAAATCAATTTATTCACCTGGTCCGATGCAAAACTTGAGAGTAATATCAAATTCTTCAAAAACTTGCCTTTTTGAGTGAGATCTACATACATTTAAGACACCTAACTTGCACCTAGAGAAAGCTAGAGGAGTCCTCTACAAAATTTAATCATCATACTTGAGAAAAAAAATCAATCATGGGCCACTAGGGACAATTTTTTCTCCCATTGCTTCACACCTAGGGTGTTAGGAGGGATTAAAAGCAGTTTACCTTCTTGACAATTGGTTCATAAAGTATGGGCCTTATTTTCTGATTTAATGCTTGGAGATCCTTCTTAAATCCATCCTCAAAATTCCTTGAAGATCTTAGCCTCCCATGTAGACTTCTCACATGCAAACGAGCATAAGAAATTCCAAATCGACCTTGGTTTCTCACTTCTAGGAACTTGGTAAGGGAAAAAATTCACATATCTTGCAAAACCATCAATATGAATCAATGATCCATAATGCATGAAACTCACCTAAAATAATTACAATAATCAAGGGTTCTACCAAAATTATTTGTCATACATATCATGTGAAACCCAATATACAAATGATCCTCATATGGCCACTTAGGGGGTGATGTTATAATAGGTCTAGTGGCAGACCTAACTTAACACAATGATTTAGCCTATAATGAGCTTTTAGATACTTGTGATGTCTCCCTATACATTACATACACCTTCCCCTCTCCTCCTTATCATGGCTCCATAATCTCCTACAAAAAATGATACCATTATGAAAATACCTCATCCTGCTGACTAAATCTCAAGACTAAACACCTTAAACATGTGGACTTCATGCAAAACTAATCTTCTAACATCATCTTTGGCACATTTCTTCTAGAACTGCTAAGGATCCTTCGATTTACTTCATAAAAAAAAATCCCACATTAGTTTGTGGGATTGATCTATAACAAGTCACTTCAACACTCTTACAATGAACCATGATCCTTGCTACAAGATGGTGGTGATACCACAAAAAAGTGGGGCATCCTACTAAGACACTCAATGCTTGACTTGACACTACCAGGATCAATATGTTTTCTTGTTTGGTCTTCCCTTCCTACTCTTGGTTTCAATGACATTCTATGACAACATCATTATTTGACATCAATGAAAACTATAATGTCATGCACATGTATTATCCCCTAAGTCAAATATGATTACTCTTCTTGAATGAGTTGGATTGCTTATACGAACTCTAATCCAATTGACATTCATATTTCAATTGGATGCACGTATTGCTTCCATTATTTATAATATCCTTTTTTAGCAGAGGACATAATTAAGTAAACAAGTTTTGCATAGCTAAGATTACCAAGCACCCCTAGTTTAATGTTTTGGCATGGACTAATATTAGAAGGGTTAACTTGAGCCCAATATACAACATACGTGATATGTCTATACTAAACATTAGAATTGTCCCCTCCACTTGAGAGAGGCTACAATAAGTCATAGAAGTTTTCCTAAGATCAAATGTATGCATTGGGATATTAGGCTTACTTTTAGCAAGTTAATGAATGTGACCTGAAGACTGCTAGAGATGTGTATGGATGTTGTTGTCATTTAAATGTTGTGCCTTATTGAAATGCGAGATCAACATCCTCAATGGGAACATGGGATTATGTCTCTATGTTAAACTTGACTGTATTAGATTACCTCTCACTTGAGAGAAGGTCGATTGCTATAAAGTCAAAAGATTTTTAAGTGCACTTGCCAACACTACTGCCAATTTAATGACTTTAGTGTGGAATTACAGGGGACAAGAGGAATGTGTTAAATGAGATTAGGGTCAAGGGAATGACAATGGTTCACACACATATTTAAAGGGGGCATTAGATCTGTGAGGAGAATTACAAGAGAAAAAGAAAAGTAATACTCAATTGATGAACTAGGATGTATCCATGTTGCGGGATCAACTACTATCCTGAACTATTTGATTCCACACATTTTGTGACACAAAAAAATGGTTGTCCTTTCAGTATAACACACAAATAAAATGCCAAAAATGAACTTATCATTTCCAAGTCTTACACAGATTAGACAACAAGAGGGCCGAAGTGAGTCACAATAACTTAATTATTTTAGTCAATCAAAAACTATACATAAACCATGCTTATTAATGGGCAAAGGCACTAAACGAATATTTTCTCATTTAGGATTGTATTATTATCTAATCTCACCACACATTTTGTTAGTTTAAGTTGATTTAATTGGATTTTTATATAATGAAAACTAAGTTGTTTTTTATAGAGAAGAAGATAAGAAATAAGGATAAGATTAGATCATGCCATAAATGAAGAGGGACAACCACTCATCACCCACCAAGGACCATTCACGATTCAATATTTGTAGATAAAAATGGGTGACTGAAATTGTATGTCATTGATTTTAAAAGCCAAGTATGGGTGTCATTCATGATTAGACGTGACTTTGTTATGCATCACATAATTCAATGTTCCACTATCTTCCCTCTGTCCTTTGTGGATTTTGATGTTCATGTTATAATTTGTGGCCTTACTTTAACTTTTATGGTCTTTCACAACTTTTAACAACTTCTGCATGATATGCGAACTTGTTTGCTTTCTTCTCTTGATTGATTTGTGATCATAGTTTAACATTATGCGACCTCTTATTGTATTCCACAATTTTTTGTCTAGTTGATGAAATTTTAGTGACTTATAGATTTATCCTTGACCCCTATTATAGACACCAATTTTTTGTATCGTTATTCCTCACCTCGCGTTCACTCTCCATCATCTTTTTCTACATACATACCTCTCTTCCCATTTAAATACCCCTTCCCTCCTAAATTCTATATATCCCACTTAATCATTATTTTCCATCTTAAGTCTTATTAATCTCACCCTAACCATCCCTAATTATCTTTAATTAATTCTAAACCCCTATTTAATTCATTTCCTCTCCCCATAACCTCCATTTTATCCTCCCTAGATCCACATTTAATAATTTTACCTCTCCATGGCCTTTATTTAATATTTTTCACCCTCCACCTACCCATTTGTCTATCCTAAGCAACCATAACTTGTCATTATCATCTAAAACCCTAATCCCACCTCACAAGGGCTCACTGCCTCGAGCTAATCAATATTCCACCTCATAAATGGACGAGCCTCGCAATCCACAGTGACCCAGCCGGGTCGCCGTTGACCTTATAAATATGCCTTTCCCCCATCCTTGCAAAGGGATGGAATTTTGGGCATTCTTCGGATTTAGATTTGTTTTTGCAAGTTTCTCCTCTTCCTACCAGCAATTGTTGTCATCTTGGATTTGCCTTTTGGGGACTTCTTCCATCATTGTGGAGATTTGAAGATACTTTGAGCTTGTGTGGAGCCCCATTTATCTTTTTCTTTTCTCTTGTGTTTTCGCCTCACGTGTTCAACAATCACCTTAGACCCCTGTCATTTCCTTGTTCTTCATTTAGCCTTCTTCATCTTTATCTCTTTGTCCATTTTGACCTTATCAAATCCTAAATCTATCTCAGTCACCATCGACCTGTCCAAATCATCGTTGATCCACTCTAAAATTCTCTTATCTATGGATTTCTACCTTTTCAGACAGCACTTTCTGATCCCACAACCCTTTGCATCCTCCAATCTTGCCTTTTTGCAGACTTGCAGCTTCAGTTCCAGACTTCATCAGACTCGGTCACCGCCTATCAAGACCAGTCGACCCTGTCAGCAACTCCCATCTTGAAATAGGGGTTTGAGGGAGGGAGAAGTGAAGGAGTGGGGGAAATATGCTTGGGGGACCCAATGAAGAAACTATTCATTCTTACGAGCGACCATATATGGAACATGTGTAATTAGTGTCAATTATTTGAAGGATAAAGGGGGTGTTGCTGTGCAAATTGTTGAGACAATGTACTTTGGAGAAATGTTAGAAGTAATATTTTTATAGGGAAATCTACATATGTTTGAATCCCAAAATTTACATATTGCTAGATATGGAAAATTTGTAATTAAGGTTTCTTATGTCCCTCAATTTTCATACACATTTGTGATATGGGTTTATCTTTATTAATAAAAGATCTTAAATACATTGACAGATGCCTTTTGATCTTGAAACCAAATAAAAATCTAATACAAATTGAATTTTTAGGGATCCAATCAAGTTAGATGAAAGTTGTAACCTATCAATGTTAATATGTTATCAACTAATTTTTGACTTAACAAAATTAATAAAAATGGAAAGTTTGAAATTTTTCAAAAGTGTTGCTTTACGTGGATTTATCGCTCTCTTCGTGATCGTCTCATTCCTAAGATCATTCCAATCTTCATTTTGTCCATTTCGGGCAAGAACTCCTCCCGCTAGGTCTCAAACTTCGTTAAATATTAATTAATTAATATTTAATTGATTGATTACTCTTTGTTTGATAAAATTAAATTTTCAGTAACTATGGGGTTTTTTTAATTAAATAAAATATTAATTAAAATTCATTTGACAAGAATTATTTTAATTTCTAGGAGAAAAAATAAGCCTTCTTGCTTCCCATTGCCGGGGGATGCCAAATTAGCTTCCTCGGACCCAGATTTCCCCTTTCCTAGCAAAATTTGTTTTTAATTCCCCACTCATGGGATTTCTTCCCCCGATTGGCCAAATTAATGAATTGGCAAATGGGAAAAAAAAATTCTCCTGATTTCCCACATGGGAAAATAAAATGGGGATTGCCAACTCACTTTGCCATTTCTGCTGGTAATTGGTTGTTTAATTTCCCCACTTCCCCCTAGAAATTAATGCCACTACCTCGGGAAGGAGGGAATTGGTTGCTTTCAATGGGATGAATAAGAAACGGTTGTAAAAGAAATCTTCTTTGAAAATCCTCATCCGTCAAATTCCTTGGAAAAATTCATGTGAAGTAAATAGGAAGCTTTTCAGGATGTCCAGTTTACTGAAAAAACACAATTTAAAAAAAAATTACATCTAGGTGTATCATCGGATAAGTTTTAAAGGAATAGCCAGGAAGACTCAAGCGTAAGCCAAGGAAAAACTCCACATAGGAATAGTTTGAAGATCTTCCACGCACCCTATAGAAAGGAAAACATAGCAGCATGAATTAAGAAAAAAAACTTAAAATCTAAGCTCTACTCCGCACATTCATACAAGGTCTTTCACCATGACAAATAGGCATTCCAGAAGGAACAAGTCTCCCACGAATTTTTCAAGAACATTTTGCATGTTGCAAAACATATGTTTTTGTTTTGATTGGGAGAGGCATCAAAGCATAGAAGAGGAAGAATCCAACCATGCAGACCAGGGAGAAGAGAAACAGGTTTCAATACAGCCAGGGGGGAGAGCATCAAGTTTTCAAGACACAGTCCAAAACACCATAGAAGAGCAGGAAGGGAGTCTCTCACATGCAATCCAAACAACAACATAGTTCTAACCAAAACGTGGGATAGGAAGAACATCTTCCAGAGAATCTTTTTGTGCATAGTGAGATAAAAGGAAAATTCAAAACCTCCACCAGTTCTTTTCAACACACTCTCAAGAATATTTGACCCATTTCAACACCTAGATGAAAGAGGAAATAACAAGGCTCCAAAAGATTTTCCTGACACGTCCTCGCAGGTCAACCAAGATTAATTTCCATTTAGGTTTTAAAAGAAGTTTCATCTCCAATGTCAATCACCACATAGCCCAAAGCAAATATCAATTTTAAACACCTATCAAGAAAGAAAAAATATTTCACGTGCAAAAACAAGGCAGAAGTTTCACAAAAGACCCAAGAAAAGGGATTCACATGCATTGATCAATTAGAGATAACAACATTCCATGCATGGGCTATATGGCATATATATATATATATATCTCCATGCAACACAAAAGGAGGGAGATACAGACACCCTAAAAATGACAAGGAGCTTCAAATCCTTTCACCACGCCTTCTCTAGGAAATAAATCAAGTTTGATGTAAACACATGAACAAGAGATATTACGTGCCAACGTAGGTAGCTTAATTAAGTCCAGTGAGAGCTACACGCAAATAATAGGACTTTGTAGAGAAGAACAAATTTTCCACAAGCTAAGAAAAAACCAAAGCTTCACCACGTATTCCTCAGCATCTCTAGCAACAAATAAGGAAACCCACACATTCTCTAGGTGTATCAACGCATTTAAAAGAAGATTCAAGCAAGTATAGTCACCCATCAATCATAAAATTACATCGAAGAAGTAAATCTCAAATTACGCGGTCATTAAAATTAGATCGATTTTCACGCATAACAAGGAGAATTTACTCCAGAAACCTTAAATAAAAAAAATATGGATACTAGAAACTAGGTGATTTTGCTTAGTCTAAAATAAATAAACAAATAAAAAAAATCATTTTCGCCAGAGTCGAAATTTGAGTCTAGTCTCGGTGTGATGTATTAGTAAAAAAAAAATTGTAATCCAGGACAAGTGGTTATTATTATTATTTTTAAAATAATAATAATAATAATAATAATAATAATTAAACAAGTCATATTATTCTTGCATTGATGGGGGTTTTCAGAGACTGAGACTCAAACCCATTTGCATTGTTTTACGTGCCTAAGTCATGATTCTGTAAAATTCATAAAAGACCGAAAAAAACTAATAAATCTGCAGGAAGATCGAGGAAGCCAGTGGAGAAATTTACCAAATATCCGCACTCAAGTATGAATTCCAAGGAATCATCCCTCCCAGTTCCAGTAAGTCAGTATATGAAAATATCATTGATATGAATCTGGGTCACATCAATGTGCAACAATTCTGTGAACGGGTGAAAAATGAAGGCAAAACCATATTGTTAGATAGGCTTTACCATAGTGGTCTACCCCAATCAACAGCATTTCCTATCTCGGTGCAGTGTCTAGAGCTGGTTATCACTTGCGCGGAGTATTATGATCCTAAGAGATGAGGAATTTTTAAATATAATTGCGAGCCTTTTCTCTTAATCACACCAGAGCACATTGAGGAATTTCTCAGCATACTTGACTTCCCTGAGAATGTGGATATCACTCGATAGTCAGCACAAGCATTTTGGGATGAAGAACCCCTTAGGTGGAGCAAGCTGGTCAATAAAAAGTGGTTAGTGACCACGAGACCTTGAATTGACTGGCTTCCTAAATAAATGTATCTGCGTTGAGTTTCATAGAAGAAATTGGGGACATGACTACTCTCCTAAGTCGGGTTTTATTTTTACCCTCTATGCATGGATATTTTCCATCCAATGGACTGTATCAGTTTATCTATATCATCCTTTCTAAGAAAGATTTTATGGATTGGGAAACCATCATTAGTGATACCCTTCAAAAAAAATTGATCGAAGTTAAGATGACTTGATGTTTCTACATGACATCGTATTTGACTTACAGTAGTAACGAGAAGATTGTTTTTTTCAGTACACGAAACATGAGAGGGGTCATGGGTCCATCAAATAGTGTCTTCCAATACTATCTGCAAGTAAGTTTTAAAAATAGCTTTCACCATTTCAAAAGAGTCAATGATACATTCACCTTCTGTGGGATTCGGAACCTAAATCAAAATATAGAGGAAATATTTTCTAAAGAAGTCATGGATGTCATTTCCCAATGGGGGACCTCGTTTATTCAATTCTAATCCTTTTCCTACATTCACATAAGTGGCTTTGTGGATACTCCATGGAAAACTTCCTAAGTACATTAGTGAAAAATTGGCATTGATTGAGCTTATGCAACAACCATTCCAAGTTCACTATCTTCTTAGTGATGAGCATCACTCAGAGAATTCACTTCCCAATCCAAATTAGGGAATACCAATGTCTAAATCTCTTCAGTGCACAACTTATGGAAAAAGTGTTTTCCCTCATCATAATTTAGTACATATGTGAAGAGAACCTAATCTGATGTAAATGGGTATATGTAAAAAATTCTTGGAGAAAAGTATCAACATAACCCTACTCATAGAGTATTTTTTGCCTTCTTGTTCAAATTAGCTTAAAGTAAGAAGGTGATAGTTTTATCTCACCTAAAAATTGCTCAGATCATGTCCTTTCGTATCATAGAACCCTTCTCGATTCATTTCGTAAATAATGATAAAGATGTTATTGATCCTTCATATGATGCAGTTGATTTTACCCTGTTGCCCTCGAATTGACTGGACCAAAAGAGATGAATTTTCTCTTGATAGCAAATAATCAACCGATCCTTGAAAGAAGCATATCTTGGTACAACAGAGAAATTTCCAAGTTACAATCAATTCAAGATCATACTTCATGATCAGAAAAATTACCAACTTCAAGAAGGTCAAAAAAATTCAACCAAAGCCCCTTCTCAATCGAACTTCTGTGCCATCCAATCATATACAATAAAGCAAGAAAGGAGTGGTTGCCAAAATCCACTTTGCACTGAATAATGTGTCACGAGGAGAAAAATCTAAGGGTCCTAGCCCCAGTGAAGGAAGAGAGCGTGTATCAAGATTTTCTACTTCAAGTAGAGATTCTTCTACTCACATTGTTGATAGTTCTCAGAAGCTCGTGACAAACGATCCTCAACCATGCCTTACACAATATACACTCAGGTGCAAGTAGTCCAAATATCGAACACTTCGGAACCTATAGTTCATGAAGAGATTTCCCAAAATCTCCCGAATGATCAGGAGGTGGATATTGAGGTTATTTCTCCTCAAATCAAGGTTGTGGAAAGGATTCTTGCAAAATCTCATGATGTCGAGAACAATGAGAATGTTTCTTCAAGCTCTAGGATTTTGTATGCAAAAATAGTGAATGATACTCCTTTTTGGGTTGATTACGAGGTCAAGAAAAGGAAGAGGGTTGTCAAGGAAATTGAAATTGATTTTGATGCCCTTTTCAAACTTTCAAATGATGTCATTCCTAAGAAGCCTAAAGTGATTTCTTGAATAATGGTGGATAGTGACAGAAACAGATTTGTGGATCTTGCCATCCCACAAGTTGACAAGGAGCGTGATTCCATGACATCTGTTGATTATGAAGTTTCAAGACTTGGACTTGGGAGGTCCACATTGGAAAGTGACATGGAAATGGCTCAAGATTCAATTGATATCATGCTTAAGAGACTTGAGAAATATAAGTCTCAGAACTCTCATCTCAAGGCTGAAAAGAATCAATTGGTGGAATATGTTCAGCATCTAATAAATCCCATATCATCCACTTTCCCAGTACCAGATGCAGTGGCTGCCCCTTGATGAAGAAACTCTCAATTTATCAAAATAAATAAACACATTGGGCCATGTCACTAAAAACTTGGCTTTTAGATATTCTCTTTTTAGGCCAAGAGATGATCAAAACAACAGTTAAGCTCCATGAAGATGTCAGTGCGTATCTTGATCCAGTTATTTCTTTCAAGGAAACTTTTGTTTCTAACATATCAAATTTGGATGAGATATTTCCCAGTTTACAGGAGATGATGAGTATAGAATCCTCAGTTTTAGCCATTGAAGGAATTATCAAATTTGAACATCGAGGGACACATTTTCTTTGGTTTCTACATCTCAAATCAAGGAAGACACTTCTCAAGGATTCTATGATCCATTATGAGAGCATATGCAATGAAGCCTTCACTTCACTCACCTTGATTCAAGAATTCATAGCCTAAGATCCCTTGGAACCTCATAAATGAGCATAATCAAAGGTGTTCATCGGAACATGTGGAAGAGAAATTTTCACAAATTGTTTAAGGACATGTACACTCCCACCAATAATTTCTCGTCAGCCTCAATGGAGCGTTACATCAAATTAAAGAACTTGTTTGAGAATGCTCAATCAAAGATGGTTAATTTAAATGATATGCCAAGTAGGATTCTGGAATTGCAGGTATTTTGTGAGGCTATTCTTTGACCAAATGAACCTCCAGAAGAAGAAAATATGTTTGAAACATTGGGAAGGTTTAGATCCTTTTCAATTGGTGAAAGCGGCAGATCCTAATTTCACCGACGGTTCAAGGAGATAGTTTTCTTGGTATCTAATGAAGTGGGAGAGTCCATTTCTCATACGTTTGAGATAGGCAGACCCCATTTCAATGGATAAGGCACTTGATTATGATTGTATGTTTTTAAAAAATGGGATTTTTTAAGAAATGAATGTTGTTATTTAGGTTGCTTTCGGAAAAGTTGTGGATAACTTAAATGATTTCTATTTTTAGTTGATTTTAATAAAGTTGGTTGAAAAATTCAAAGGTCACTTAAGTTCCTTATTTAATATTCATGTAAAACCCTAACTACTTTGTAACCAACTTTTGGGTTATAAAAGGAAGTGAGGGGCTCATTTGTAAAGGGGTTTGACTTTAAGAGAGGAGAAGAAAATACTTTTGTGTGCAAGCTTTGTTTCAGGAAGAAACTTTGTGTTCTTTTGTGAAGACATTTTGGAGTTAATGAAATACAAACTTTGTGTCTCATTCATTGTCTCTTGTAACATTTGATGTTCTTATGTTCATTAGATGTTAGATGTTTAAATCTTGCATGCAAATATTGTCTTTGATCTTATTGTCAATGTTATTAAGTTGTTGTTCTTGTTCACAGTGATCAAGCTCTGTTATTTACTTGCTCATGTGTGTTCCCTTTTACTCATTCTCGTTTAGCTGATGCAAACTCTGTTTTATTTGTGTTAGTTATTGTTTGTTCTTCTCCATGCAATATTAGGCTCTGCTTTTACCTAACTCTTGCATGTTCCTTCCATTCATTCCTTTCCATTCATTTCCTTCATTCCATTCCATCTCTTTCATTTACTTTTCTTTCCATTGATGTTCCAAAACACCCCCACATACAATTTTGAATGTACAAATGTAAATACAGTTTTGGTTTTCAATAAAGGAAGCCTCACCTTCATTGAGGAGGGACTTCGTTCCCACACTGTTGCATGTCATTTGCATGCATGCAAATCCATATGCTAACCATTTTTAGTGACTCTACTGGGGATTCTAGAATCATTAACCAGTGCTTGGTTAAATCTTTATGACTATCCCCTCTGCACAAGCTCCAGTTCTTCAACCAAACCTTGTGCTCGACAAATATTTTCAAGGAGACATTGCTGCTAACCTTCGAACAATAGCTTGGGAAAACCGTGAAAGTTTGCAGCAATTTGTGGCTGTTGATAGAGCCATTGACAGAGAAATCTACATTGAAGACCTTAGAAGAAGAGTACCCTACACTTGTGGCCAGAAGACCTCCTGGACATGTGTTGATCATTGTTCATCAATGCAACCCTCTTCCACCAAGGTAATAATTTGTATGACTATTACAGGTAACCCACCTATCTTGCAACCAAATCTTCTTTTTGCAGATACTCAAGAAGATATATCATCAAATCTAAGGCAAGCTATTTGGGAAAAGCACACGAGCAACTATCATTTTCATCTCACCGCATCAGTACTAGATAACGAAGAAGAGAAAGCCGTGAGAGTTGCTAGAGTTATTTAGGTGCAAATAGCTCAAGAAAGAGAGTGAAGAGAAAAGGCTAGAGCTGATCAGAACATGCCAGTGATCCCTTCACAATAAAGATTTCAAACTAGCAGCAAAGAGGTTTACGCGAGGAGAAAAAGGTAAAGGTTGATATGATCCCATTTTTTACTTTCAAGGAAAGTTTGGTTTTAAGTTATCTCCTCCCAAGAAGAACACACCTCGTAGATCTTTAAGCCTTACATCAAGCCCTAAAAGAGCAAGCAAAGAAGGAATCACTACCAGTCAAGCACTTGTCCTTGCTCATAATTGTTTTGCCTTCGCATACCACCTTTCCCAAAGATGGAAGTCAATGTACCATGGGGAAATGCCATAGGCCCATTGGCCTTACCAGCTCAACATGATCTCCCAAGAGGATCAAGGAAGATTCTTCCCAAGTTTGACGGAGATGGGAAAATGTCATCAGATGACCACATTTCTGCCTTCTTCGCTGCATGTGATATTTTTTTGGTAGAATATGAAGATGTTGCTATTCGCCTCTTCGTCGAAACATTGCATGATGTTGCTGCAGATTGGTTTCATCATCTGCCAAATGGATGCATTACAAATTGGAATGATATGAAAACTAAGTTTGAAGATTGATTCAAGATGAAAAAAGATGAACATGCTCTTCTTTCCCAACTATCTCACAGCGAAGAAAGAGCCAACATAACCCATGAGGAACTTCGTGGATAAGTTCAAAAAAATGGTGAACAAACTTCCTGTCGAGATTCATCCAAACCTTGATGGACAAAAATGTTTCTTTATTAACACACAACAACCAGAAGTGTGCTATCAGCTGAGAAGGGATAGAGTGGTTACTTTGGAACTTGCTCAATCCTTGGCCATAGAAATTGAGGATGACTTAATCATGGCAGGAAAATTCAAGAAAAATTCCCTCAAGGGAAAGAGTCAAGAAACCCCCAATGCTTCAGAAGCTATACTCACTAAGTTGGCTAATGATGTGCTACTTTGAAAAAAGTAAGTTGCTCAAAGTAGTAAACCTACTCCTTACAAAGACATCCCAAGAAAAGGATACGTTCCCAACAAATCCAGGATTGTAGGTGCTCCGATGAGGCTTGTTATTGAAGCAGCTCCCGTAACTAACTCAAAATGTGATGTCATTGAAGAAAGTGATGATGAAGTTGAAGTCGTCAAGGTTGATGAGGAAGAGCTAGATTCTGGAACATCTGAACCTGAAGTTGAAGATCCTGAGGGAGAAAGTAATAATCATTTCTTTGAGTACCGTTCAGAAGAAGAAGACAAATACAAAGAAATTATAGAAGATATGAATAGTCAATCCTTCGTTGTCTTCACACGCTCTCAGAAAAAGGAGCAGAATACCACTAAGGCGAGAGATAAAGAGGTTTCAAGGGAAGTTCCAAAAGAATCTAAGACTAAGGAAACTCCCAAAGAATCCAAGACAAATGAGACCCCTAAAGAGTCCAAGGTGAATGAGGTTTCCAAGGTCAAAACTATCTTAAAGAAAGGAGGGCCTTTGTCAAGTCAATCAGTTGATAAATCAGCTACGAAGAAAGTTTCTTCTTCCACATCCGTTTCAACCAAGCCCAAAGCAAAGTTCAAAAGTGTGCCATCATCAAGTTTGAAAGAACTAGTGTTTGAGACATCAAGTACAGTTACTTTTCCCAAATTTGATATCATTGATCATATCAATAAAACAAAAATTTCCATGTCACAGGCAGAGTACTTGAAATCCAATAAGGATCAACTTGAGAAATTGGTCCATTTTATCAAAGGCGACTCTACTGATCATTCCTCCAAAGGAATTATAAAAACTCCCAAAGATGGTAAGACTCAAAATATTGTGGTGGCCAATACACCTTCAAATGAAAAGATTGAACCTTTCTTTGTGTCCTTTCAGATCAACGGATGCAAATTAAGTAATTGCATTATAGATTCTAGAGCCTCGGATAATGTGATGCCTACAAAATTAGCACATGCTCTTGGGTTTACTTATATGATAACATTTGGATCTTGTTACTCAATGGAGATGAGACAAGTTCCTCTGACCGGGAAGATTAAAGATGCTCAAATGGTTTTATCCCAATTTCCTCATAAGCGAGTTAAGGTAACCATTCTAGTTGTTGACATTCCTACTTCATATGGTATGTTGTTGAGCAGGAAATTTTGCAGAGATTTGGGTGGCGAGATTCAAATGGACTGGTCTCACGCCATGATCCCTATCAATGGAGAAATGTAGAAGCTAATGCCATAAACTCAGAAAAAATTCACGGTAACAAAAACTGATGATCCTCATGCACAGGTCTTGTTTCAAAACTCAAGTATGGGTAATTATATGATGACTACAAAGGTTCATGCACCTGAGGTCACTTGCCAAGACTCTAATGAGATATGGACTCTTGAGTTTGATGGAAGTTGTTTCTCAACAGGTTCTGTCGCAAGAGTAGTGCTCATATCTCCGAATGGTAAAATATTTCCTTTTTCTTACAAATTCCAATTTTCAAATACTAACAACACTGCAGAGTATGAGACATTAATCCTTGGCCTTCAAGCTATAGAAGAGAAAGGGATTAGAAATTTGAAATTCTTTGGAGATGCGGAGTTGATTGTGAAACAAGTTAAAAATCAGTTCCAAGTAAAGAATGATTGTTTGAGACACTACAAAAATAAAGTGTGGGATGCGATAGAAGTCTTCGATGATTTTTCCATAAAATTTGTCCCTCATGAAAAGAATGACAAAGCATATTCTCTAGCAATCTCAACTTCATTAATGATTCCTCATTCAGAGTTTGATCAAGAAAAATACACCATCGAAATGGTTTTTAGGCCAAGTGTTCCTGACAATGCAAAAAATTGGAAAGTATTCAATGATGATCAACAAATTATTGCTTTCTTGGAAAAAAGGGATAATTTTGAACAATTGTACTTTGAAGGAAGTGATTCTGCATTTCATGAATCAACAACCTCACCCATTCAAGAAGGAGTTGAGAATGAAGATCCTGGTGATGGCATCATTCAACTCAAAGGAAATAAAATTCCAAAAGGATTGGTTTCACTTGAAGAAATTTTTGATAAACATGACAGGTTTATCAAAGAGAAACAATAGGCAGGACCTACAAATTCTGCTGACTATGAGCAAGTTAACATCGGTACCAAGGATAAACCTCACCTGGTCAACATTGGTAAGTGTTTCTCACCTGAGGAGCGCAAGAAATTCATAATCCTCTTTACCAAATATTCTGACGTTTTGGCTTACTCATATGAAGACTTGAAGTCTTTCCAACCTAGGGAAATGGAGCATGCCATACCCTTGAAGCCTGGTGCAGTTCCATTCAGGAAGAAGCAAAGATAGTATAATCCCAAGATAACAGGCACAATATTCCATGAGGTTCAAAAGATGTTAGATGCGCGGATAGTGTTTCCTATTCGACATTCAACTTGGATAGCTAATATTGTACCGGTTTGCAAGAAAAATGGAGAAATTAGGATTTGTGTGGATTTCTCGCAATCTTAATCAAGCTTCCTTGAAAGATAATTATCCACTACAGGTCATGGACCATATTCTGTAGGTAGTAACTAGATTGGAAATGTTATCCATGCTAGATGGTTTCTCTGGTTATAATCAGATTGAAGTGGCTAGAGAAGACCAACATAAAACCTGTGTTCACCACCCCCTGGGGTACGTTTGCACGTATAGAAGAATGCCTTTTGGTTTGATCAATATCAGCATAACTTTTCAAAGGGCTATGGATATGGCATTCACAGATTATAAAGACAAGATCATTGTGATATACCTAGATGACTTGACAATGTTCTCAAAGAAACAAGAAGATCACCTAAGAGACTTAGAGAAAATATTGCAAAGGTGCTGACTTCATAAGATCTCTCTGAATCCAAAAAAGTCTATTTTCAGAGTTACAGAAGGGAAAATCCTAGGTCATATTGTTTATAAAGAAGGAACTAAGATCGATCCTAAGCGTGTTCAAGTGATCAAGAATCTTTCCTTGCCTACAAGTAAGCCTGGAGTCCACTCATTCTTTGGGAAGGTTAATTTTTTGAGAAGGTTCGTGCCAGATTTTTCCGAGCTAACCAAAGAAATCACTGATATGATGAAAGGCAAAGAATCCTTTAAATGGTCGATGGAAGGTAGAGAAGCATTTGAGAAAATCAAGGGTGCTATCGTGAAAGCTCCTACATTAGTGTGCCCTTATTTTAAAAAGGATTTTATAATCTATTGCTATGCTTCGTCGCACACAATCTCTGCCATCTTGACTCAACACAATTAAGAGGGAATCAAATATCCTATTGCATTCATGAGCTTTGGATTCAAGAAACATGAACTTAATTACACTCCCCTTGAGAGGCATGTGTACGTGGTGGTGAGAGCCTTAAAACATTTCAGGTACTATGTGTTGAATTCACATACTAAAGTCTTAGTTCCAGACACCACAGTTAAATCGATGCTGACACAACAAGAACTGGGATCTAAAAGAGGTAATTGGGTCTCCAAGATCCAAGAATATGATTTGGATATCAAGCCTACCAAGTTGGTTTGAGGAAGAGGACTCTGCCAACTCATCGTAGAGAATGAACCACGAGATGACTCTGAAGAAGAACTAGTTGAGGAAAATTTACCACTAATGGTTTTCATCAGTACCATAGATGAATGGTAGTTTGATATAGCCTAATTTCTCACATATGGCAAATGTTTCCAGAGAATCTGACAGCTAAGGAAAAGAGAGCTATCAAACTAAGAGCTTCCAGGTACGTCATTTGGGACAACACTTTGTTTAAGAAAGGAATTGATGGCATGTTCCTTAGATGTGTTGATAAGGAACAACAACCAAGGTTGCTTGAAGCCTTTCATAATCATGCTTACGGTGGTCATTTCTCTGGCCCAGAGACAACTCATAAAATTTTTTGTGAGCACATTATTACTGGCCCACTATGTTTTCTGATGCTCAGAAATGGGTAACAAAATGTGAAGCTTGTCAGCAATTTGTTGGAAGACCAAAATTGGTAGCTTTTCCTTTGAATCTAGTTGTCATTGAAGAACCCTTTCAACAATGGGGTTTAGATTTCATTGGAGTTTTGAACCCTGAACTCTAGTGCTGGTCATACTCACATGCTCACCACAACTGACTACTTTATAAAGTGGGTTGAAGCTATACCCTTGAAACAAACATCAACTGTGGTAATTTGTGACTTCATCAAAGAGAATATATTGGTTCGTTATGGAATTCCACACAAGATCATGAAGAAAATGCCTCAAATTTTTCTTCTACAGAGATGATAGGTTTCTTTTATGGGTATGGGATATCTTTGTCTCATTCGTCAGATTACTACCCTCAGGGAAATGGTCAAGCAAAATACAGTAACAAAAACATCATTACTATTGTGTGTAAGTTAGTCGATGAAAATCAAAGAACTTGGCACAAAAATTTTTATGATGCATTATGGGTCTGACTGCATAACTCCCAAAAGAGCAATCAGGATGTCTCATTTCCAACTCTTGTATGGAACCGATGCTCAAATTCCCATCACATTGGAGTTACCAGCATTACGATTGGCTCAAGCAAGTTAATGATGAATTCTTCACCAATGTGTTAGATAAAAGGATCATGTTCATAAGAAAGCTTGAAGAGTAGAGAAGTCAAGTGGCAAACATGATCGAGGAACATCAATCCAAGGTAAAGAAATTGTTCGACAAGAAAACTAGGGAGAGACAATTTCAAATCAATGACTTAGTTCTTCTCTGGGACAAAAGATACTTGAACCAAAAGGAAAGCACGGGAAGTTTGATTCACTGTGGCTAGGCCCGTTCAAGATCAAACATTTATGTGGAGATAACACTTATTACTTGGCGTATCCCGATTGAACTCATTTGCCTTTGCCCTACAACGGGAAATATCTCAAGCACTATCAAAATTGAAAATGTGTTGTCCCCCGTATGTACATAGGTAATTAGGATTTTGGTTTGTTTCTTTTCCCCGTCTTTCGGTCTCCTCTCTTGTATCATCCCATTTTTTGTGCCCCATCTTTTTTGAGATCATGTTCATTAATATTTTGGTCTAGGTCTGTTGCTTGCATCCATGAAGTCCTTGTCCCCAATTAGAGCCAGCTGTTATCAGCTAATTTTGACTTTTCACAAAATTAATAAAAATGGAAATTTTGAAATTTTCAAAAGTGTTACTTTGCGTGATCTATCACTCTCATCGCGATGTCTCATTTTTGTGATCGTTCCGGTCTTCGTTTCGTCCTTTTCAGGTGAGAACTCCTCCCGCCAGGTCTCAAACTGCGTTAAATATTATTAATTATATTTTAATTTACTCTTTGTTTGATAAAATTAATTTTAAATGATTATGGGGTTTTTAATTAAATAAATATTAATTAAAATTCATTCGACAATATTTATTTTAATTGTTGGGGGAAAAATAAGCCTCGACTTCCCATTGCTGGGGATGCCAAATTGGCTTCTTAGACCTGGATTTCCCCTTTCCTAGAAAATTTGTTTTAATTTCCCCGCTTGTGGGATTTCTTTCCCCGATTTCCAATTAATGAATTGGCAAACTGGGCAAAAAATATCCTAATTTCCCACATGGGGAAATAAAATGGGGATTTCTCAGCCTGCCTTGCCATTTCCACTGGCAATTGGCTGTTTATTTCCCCACTTCCCCCTGGCAATTAATGTCCACTACCTGGGAAAGAGGGAAGTTGTTTTAACGGGATGAATAAGAAATGGTTGTGAGGAAGCTTCTTAAATCCTCATCAAATCATTCCGTCAAACTCCTTAGAAAAATTCGTGCGAAGTAAATAAGAAGCTTGGAGGAATTTCAAGAGTAATTTTTATCAAACTCTTTATTATCTCCACTGGGTGTATTCATCACAGGTTTATGCATAAAAGCTAATTCCCACATAGGAATGTTTCAATGCATTTAGAGAACCAGAAATTAGTCTCCATTAAGATCCATGCATGCATCCAGGAGAATCACCAGTTGCAAGAATAGGATTTAGGACAGTCTTCACACAGATGTTCCAGAACAACAAAAGAATTTTCCATGCATCTTTTTGTGCAAAGTAAGATAATTCATAAAGGAAAATTAGCACAAATCAGTCCACTAAAAGTTCCCATGCCTGTAGAATGGGAAAATAAATCTATCAAAATGAATTAATTCCTCATGCACAAGCCAAATAATGTTGTTTGCATGCAGGGTAGGAAGTTAATTTGAGAAAGCTAATTGAGTTTCAACAAATTAAAGTAACATTAGGGTCCACGCAAGAGCATTCCAAATGGAGGCCATGCACATGCCCAAAAGAAGCACTTTTCAATGCTTAGTCAGAACAACAGAGTATTCTAAACATTTGCAGATCTCACAAGGAGTAACAATCCTAAAAAAAGAAAATTTTGTTTTGTTTTGATTAGCATCTCCTCATAGGATGAAACAAAAGCAATTTCTCCACACCTGAGGAATCCCAAAGGGAATAACACTGAAAGTGAGGTTGGGAATCTAACATGCATTCACCCAAGGAGATCACACATTCACCAAAACCAGAAGAACACCAACAGGGATTTGGGTTGTTTCAATTGCATTTCCTCTTACACAGATCATCGGGAATTCCTCACCACGAGGTTTGATTTAAGTAGAAAAAGTATGTCATGAAGTTTTTTTTAAGCATTCACCAAAAGGTAATCCAGATGCAGACATGCAACTTTTTTGAACAG
Source organism: Taxus chinensis (assembly GCA_019776745.2). Taxonomy (NCBI): domain Eukaryota; kingdom Viridiplantae; phylum Streptophyta; class Pinopsida; order Cupressales; family Taxaceae; genus Taxus; species Taxus chinensis. The sequence goes on from CM034148.1 coordinate 628,300,262, forward strand.
ATTTCCAATTCAGATACATCAAAGAAGGGTACCAATAATTAAAAAAAATTCATTTTAGAAGGAAGACGTTGGTAAGCAAGTATCTCCACTCAAGCAGGGAGGAAGAAGTCAGTCATTTGTACATGTATTTAGGGATTAGATTTCCTTTTAAATAAAGCCCCTATTTATGTCTAAAAGAGTAACCACGTGGGGTAAGGACAAACAAATCCAAAAGCTACTCATGCATTTGGAGTTAAAGTTGCATTTGTGCCATCACAAGTAAATGAAGTCTCCACAATTCCCCAGTTCTAACAGCTAATGCAACCAACAACAATTTTTAATAGATTAAATATAGTTCACACATTTCACATACAATTAAGCAAGTATACTCACGCATGCAACGTGTTGCATGAACTCTGATTTATTGTGATTTATGAACCATTTAAAATATCACTCCCGCCAGGGTTGCAAACCTATTAGTCTAATTAAGTAATGTTATTTTATAGCTTTATATGTGTTAAAGGTCACATCTTTATTAGTATTTATGTTTTTCATTGTGTAGACACCTAAATCACGCACTTTGGGTAATTATCTAATCCTGATTTACATACTACTATTCATTGATTCATAAGTAAGAAAAGTACTAATCAACCCATGTCTTTGTGCACACTTTCTTGGCTTTCGGGATTGTTACTTTCAGTCTGCACCCTTACTTGTTCAGTCTACCTTTTTATGTCTTGACATTTTTCATCCTAGCACATTAGCGTCCAGCCTAGACACCAGCAAGGCGCCATCGTCCCCTCTGGGTTAACCCTTGTGCCCTTTGTACTTTACCCTCAACACATTTTTAGGTCATTTCTATCTGTTTAGCATCCATTATATTTTTGGTCAATCGGCCTTTTCGAGGTTAATTATAAAATTCAGGTGCAAAGGAATCATCTTAAATATAAAGTTATGGGTGATCCATAATAGAAGGACCAAACACTAAACATTAGCTATCGCCACCTAAAGTGTACATCCATCAAGTTCTAGTGAGTCCATCTATTGCATCCACCAAAACACCATCGCAAGAGAACATAAAAGTTGGTTACGTTTTACATACATTCTCCAGGAGAATCATAGGAGGGAAATTCATTTCTAACCATGCCATGGGACATCTATTGACATTTCTTTACATCTAGCTACTTTTCTTGCAAAGTAAGATGAGGACACACACAAGAGCCACCTAGGGCACAATTACCCATCACACACTCTTACATAGGAACTACATTGGGTCTGAGATGTAGTGCAATAGAACTCAGTTTAAGATGTCACCATAGGTGGCAATTGAGGATAGTCCGACCCATCATTTTGCATCTTTACCCTTTGCCAGAGATTTGATATCATTTGAGGGTTTTATAGGTGAAATATTTATTACAAGCTACATGAAAAATTGGAACAACTATATTTCTACGCCTATCAAGTGAAACCAAAAGTGAATATTTGTGACACATGCTTTTGACCCAGAAAAATTCATATCCTAAGAACCTTCCAGACACTAGTTCCCAGAATCGGGACAATAGAGACAGTGGGCAACTCTTGTCCCTTTAGTAAAATAGTACCCGTGTTTGGCTTCATTTGACAGCCGCACAATTCAAAAATCTAAGCATGATTTGCAATGGTTTTTACTTCCATTTTACCATTTTTATAGCTCAACATACCCTTGACAACATTGCGAGTCAACTAAGTATTTTCCAAGTCCCTTCATTTTGGGAACTAGGGTTTCAACTTTCTTTCTTAGTTTGTTTTGGATCTACATTGTAGCAATTTCTCATTTATTTATTGCTACAATAACATCATATTACGTCAGTTGTGCATATATTTCATATTCTAGCTTAATCACATTGTTATTCCAAAGTTAATCCAGTGGTATCAAGCATTTGCAAGAAAATTCAATATTGGAATCGATCATAATATTATTATCGAAGAAGTATAATCTCAAATTATGGTATAAAATCAATATAGTTTCACACTATAAGAGTCAAGGATAATTTGTCATCAAGGTCACTTAAATAAAAAAATTGGGATATTAGAAAAAAGGTGATTTGTTTATTTTAAAAAATAAATAAATAAAATCATTGTCAATAAAGTCGAAATTTGAGCCATAGTCTTTGTGTGATTTATTATCATCAAAGACAAAATTATTAATCATCTAGTTGTTATTATTATTATTTTTAAAAATTGTTAATTAATAATAATTAAACAAGTCATATTATTCTTGCATTGACGGGATGTTTTAGAGACTGAGACCCGACCACTTGCATTGTTTTCAAGTGCCTAAGTCATTATTTTGTAAAATTCATAATGGCTAAAAAATCTAATAAATCTGCAGGAAGTCGATGAAACTAGTGGAGAAATCAAACAAATCTGCACTCAAGTATGAATTCCAAGGAATCATCCCTCCCAGTTCCATTAAGTCAGCAAATGACAATATCACTAATACGAATCTGGGTCACATCAATGTGCAACAATTCTGCGAATGGGTGAAAACTGAAGGAAAAACCATATTCTCAGATAGGCTTTACCATAGTGGTCTACCCCAAGCAATAACATTTCCTATCTCAGTGCAGTGTTCCAGGAGCTGGTTATCGCTTGCGCGGAGCATTATGATCTCGAGAGATGAGGAATTTTTAAAGATAATCACGAGCCTTTTCTCTTAATCACACCAGAGCACATTGAGGAATTTCTCAACATACATGACTTCCCTAAGAATGCGGATATCACTCAACAGTCAGCACAAGAATTTTGGGATGAAGAACCCTCAGGTGGAGCAAGATGGTTAATAACAACTGGTTAGTGACCAAGAGGCCTCAAATTGACTGGCTTCCTAAAGAATTGTACCGCATTGAGTTCGTGGAAGAAATCAGGGACATGATTACTCTTCTAAGTCGAGTTTTTGGTTTACCCTCTGCCAGGATTTTCCACCAATGGATGTATCAATTTATCTGTATCATCCTTGCCAAGAAAGAGTTTGTGGATTGGGCCACCATCATCAGTGATACCCTTCACAAACAATTGATCGAAGTTAAGATGACTGGATGCTTCTACATGACATCATATCTGACTTATGCAGTGGCAAGAAGAAAGCTATTTTTGGGACTCGAAACAAGAGGAGTCATGGGTCCATCAAATAGTGTTTTCCATTATTACCCGCAACTAAGTTTCAAAAATAGCTCTCACCATTTAGAAGGGTCAATGATGCATTTACCTTCCACGTGATTCAAAACCTGAATAGGAATACAGAGGAAAGATTTTCCAAAGAAGCCATGAATGTCATTTCCCAATGGGGAACATGGTTTATTCAATTTTCATCTTTTTCCTACATTCGCATAAGCGGCTTTGTGGGTACTCCATGGAAACTTCCTAAGTACGTCAGTGACAAATGGGCATTAATGGAGCTTGTGTAGACAACTATTCCAAGTTCATTTTCTTCTCAGTGACAAGCATCGTTTAGGAATTCATTTCCCAATCCAAATCAGGGAATACCAATGTCCAAATCTCTTCAGTGCACAACTCATGGAAAAAGAGTTTTCCCTCATCATAATTCATCCATATGTGAAGAGAGCCCAGTTTGATATCAATGGATATATGCAGAAGATTCTTGGAGCAAAGTATCAACATAACCCTACCATGGAAGATTTTTGGGCTGCCTGTTCAGATGAGCATGAAGTAAGAAGACGAGAGTTTTCTCTCCTAACCCTTGCTCAGATCAAGGCCTTTCACATCAAGAGCCCTCCAGATTCATTCATAAATGATGATGAAGATGTTATTGATCCTTCATATGATGTAGTTTCTTTTACCCCATTGCCTCGAATTGACTGGACCAAAAGAGATGAATTTTCTCTTGATAGCAAGAATCAACCGATCCTTGAAAGAAGCATATCTTGGTACAACAGAGAACTTGCCAAGTTACAATCAATTCAAGATCATACTTCAAGATCACAAAAATTGCCAACTCGAGGAGGTCTCATTCAACCAAAGCCCCTTCTCAATCAACCTCCATGCCATCCAATCATACACAACAAGCAAGAAAGGAGTGGTTGCCAAAATCCCCTTTGCTGAATAATGTGTCACGAGGAGAAAAACCTAAGGGTCCTAGCCCCAGTGAAGGAAGAGAGTGTGTATCGGGATTTTCTACTTCAAGTAGAGATTCTTCTACTCACATTGTTAATAGTTCTCAAAATCTAGTGACAAACAATCCTCAACCATGCCTTGCACAAGCGTCCACTCAGGTGCAGGTAGTCCAAATATCGAACACTTCAGAGCCTACAGTTCATGAAGAGATTTCCCAAAATCTCCCAAATGATTAGGAGGTGGATATCAGAGGTTATTTCTCCTCAAATCAAGGTTGTAGAAAGGATTCTTGTAGAATCTCATGATGTCGAGAATAATGAGAATGTTGCTTTGAGCTCCAGGATTTTATATGCAGAAATAGTGAATGATACTCCTTTCTAGGTTGATTGCGAAGGTCAAGAAAAGGAAGAGGGTTGTCAAGGCAATTGACATTGATTTTGATGCCCTTTTCAAACTTTCTAATGACATCATTCCCAAGAAGCCTAAAGTGCTTTCTCGAATAATGGTGGATAGTGACAGAAATAGATTTGTGGATCTTGCCATCCCACAAGTTGACAAGGAGCATGATGCCATGACATCTACTGATTATGAAGTTTCTAGACTTGGACTTGGGAGGTCCACATTGGAAAGTGACATGGCAATGGCTCGAGATTCAATTGATATCGTGCTTAAGAGACTTGAGAAATATAAGTCTCAAAACTCTCAGCTCAAGGCTGAAAAGAATCAATTGGTGGAATATGTTCAGCATCTAATAAATCCCATATCATCCACTTTCCCAGTACCAGATGCAGTGGCTGCCCCTGATGAAGAAACTCTCAATTTATCAAAAGAAATAAACACATTGGGCCATGTCACTAAAACTTGGCTTTTAGAGATTCTCGTTTTAGGCCAAGAGATGATCAAAACAACGTGGTTAAGCTCCATGAAGATGTCAGTGTGTATCTTGATCCAGTTCTTTCTTTCAAGGAAAATTTTGTTTCTAACATATCAAATTTGGATGAGATATTGCCCAGTTTACAGGAGATGATGAGTATGGAATCCTCAGTTTTAGCCATTGAAGGAATTCTCGAATTTGAACATCGAGGGACACGTTTTCTTTGGTGTCTACATCTCAAATAAAGGAAGATGCTTCTTCAAGGATTCTATGATCCATTATGAGAGCATATGTAATGAAGCCTTCACTTCACTCACCTTGATTCAATAATTCATAGCTGAGATCCCTTGCAACCTCATAAATGAGCATAATCAAAGGTGTTCATCAGAACATGTGGAAGAGCAATTTTCACAATTGTTTAAGGACATGTACACTCCCGCCAATAATTTTTTGTCAGTTCTCAATGGAGCGTTGCATCAAATTAAAGAACTTGTTTGAGAACGCTCAATCAAAGATGGTTAATTTAAATGATATGCCAAGTAGGATTATGGAATTACAGGTATTTTGTGAGGCTATTCTTGACCAAATGAACCTCCAGAAGAAGAAAATATGTTTGAAACATTGGGAAGGTTTAGATCCTTTCAATTGGAAAAAGCGACAGATCCTAATTTCACCGATGGTTCAAGGAGATAGTTTTCTTGGTATCTAACGAAGTGGGAGAGTCCATTTCTCATACGTTTGAGATAGGCAGACCCCATTTCAATGGATAAGGCACTGGTTATTATTGTATGTTTTTAAAAATGGGATTTTAAGAAATGAATGTTGTTATTTAGGTTGCTTTCAAAAAAACTGTGGATAGCTTAAGTGATTTCTATTTTTAGTTGATTTTAATAAAGTTGGTTGAAAAAGTCAAAGGTCACTTAAGTGCCTTATTTAATGTTCATGTAAAACCCTAACTACTTTGTAACCAACTTTTGGGTTATAAAAGGAAGTGAGGGGCTCATTTGTAAGGGGTGACTTTGAGAGAGGAGAAGAAAATACTTTTGTGTGCAAGCTTTGTTTCAGGAAGAAACTTTGTGTTCTTTTGTGAAGACATTTTGGAGTTAATGAAATACGAACTTTGTGTCTCATTCATTGTCTCTCGTAACATTTGATGCTCTTATGTTCATTAGATGTTAGATGTTTAAATCTTGCATGCAAATATTATCTTTGATCTTATTGTCAACGTTATTAAGTCAATTGTTCTTGTTCACAGTGATCAAGCTCTATTATTTACTTGCTCATGTGTGTTCCCTTTTACTAATTCTTGTTTAGCTGATGCAAACTCTGTTTTATTTGTGTTAGTTATTGTTTGTTCTTCTCCATGTAATATTAGGCTCTACTTTTACCTAACTCTTGCATGTTCCTTCCATTCATTCCTTTCCATTTCGTTCCTTCATTTCATTCCATCTCTTTTCATTCACTTTTCTTTCAATTGATGTTCCAAAACACCCCCCACATACAATTTTGAATGTACAGATGTAAATACAGTTTTGGTTTTCAATAAAGGAAGCCTCACCTTCATTGAGGAGGGACTTCATTCCCACACTATTGCATGTCATTTGCATGCGTGCAAATCCACATGCTAACAGGCTGCATTTTTAAGCAACCCACCCATCTATCTACTAATCCATTTTATGCTGAGTTTCTCTTGATTTGCAGGTCATCTAACTTGTTGCGAGGAGGAGGATCTCTCATTTGCATCTGTATCCATCGCCATCCCATCTCGAGGTATCTTAAACCCTCACATATTTTGAGTTACTTGTTCTCTTGTTACGATTTTGGTAGTCTGAAACAGGTAGCGAGGAAACTTGGTCAACACCTACTTTGATATGCATTACTACATAACCTTTAGCCTTTCTACCATAGAATTCTTTTGTATAGTGGGGTTTCTTCATTTCACAACTTTTTTGTGTTATGTGGATTTTTCAATTTGTTTTATGGCATAGAACTCTATGAATTTTTTCCTTTGTTACACAGACTTGAAAACCCATGGAACACTACACTTTCTTCATTTCACAGAACACTGAGTTCCTGGCTTCTGCTGGAACACTATCTTTGGCGAGCCCGTTGAACACTAACTTCTTTATTTATGCGTGAAGACTAACTTTTTCATTTCCATGGAAGGCCTACATTTTCCATTTCCATAGATTGACTACATTTTCCATTTTTGTGGAAAACTAACTTTTCCATGTAATGTCGTAAAGTACTTAGCATTTGTTCTGCAACTTTCTTGTGTTACTTTATTACACAGACTTGAAAACCCACAAAACATTACACTTTCTTCATTCGGAGAACACTGAGTTTTAGACCTCTGTAGATTTTCAAACAAAAAGTTCCTAAGTCCGTGACTTAGCAAATGAAGTTGTCAAAATAATGTGGGTGTTATTTTGGAAAACAATATGGCGAATTTCATGGGAATTATTCCTGCTAGATGTAAGAACCAATAACCTGGCATATCCATTGGGCATGAGTCAATCACACAACTTAGATAATTGATCCCAAAATTTAAAAAATCACCCCTAATCTGTATGAAGTACTAAAATTGGCACTGGTTCTAAAATTTATCTTTGGAGCTTTGAGTAACATCTTTGATCAACTGAAAACTACGGCTCAAAATCTCTGATTCTCTGCCCGTGAAGGTGAATGATCGAGATTGTGCACAACGATAAAGGAACACAAAAACTATGTACAAAAGAGAAATCATACATGATCCCTTTAGAAACATGAAAAGTATGTAAAGCACTTGTTTTGTCAAAAAGAAAACCTAAACTACTCCTACTCTAACTAAGAGCAAAATAAGTTAAACAAAACTAGATACTAGTTGGGAAAAATAATCTCCCTTTCATACAAAGACATCCATGAGATCAGTTTTGTAACTAGATCAATTTGGTGGATGTAAAAAACATGGCATGCACTCCCCTTTTCTCAAAGTATCAGCCTCAAAAAGAAAAAGAAAACTCCTCTAGTTGCTTTGCATTTGGTTTGTGACACGTGTTTGGGCTGACCTTTTGTGCCACTTTGAACATCTTCCTCATGTTTTGAAGTGAACATAATTGGTGACAAATTTGATTTTAGATATGACCTAGCTAGATATCTGATCAAACATCCAACTGTTATAACCAATAGATCGATTCTTATGATTTTCCCATCCCTTTTGTATTCCATCTCATGAATAGGGCTATCATGGAATATATTTTCCTCATTTTGGGGAGTATTTGCCAGTTGTTGAAAACTTGTCTTCATTTGTTTCTTTTCCTATGTCATTCTCCTCCTCATCTTAAAGCTCAATATGATCCTCAATGTATGATTTCTTCCTTTGTTTTGTGCTCTTCAACCTCAACATCCTCCTTCTCAGCATGTAAGGTAAGACTAATTTTCATGTCCATAATTCTTCCTCTTTGTGATCAAGAGTCCAATCCCTATGAAAATCAACAACATTTTGTTCATCCTCTTCGTGCTCCATAGAAACACTCATGTTTGGATCCTCCCAGCCATTGTTTTCTTCTTCTTCATAGGAATGAAGGGATTCTCAGGGAAGAGAATGCATAGAAGGAAAGAGGGCAACATAAGTGAGGTGAGGAGGAAGAGAAGAAGATGGGAGGTGGAGGGGAGGGAGGAACACATCGGAGGATATGAGGATTTGGAAGGAAAGAGAGCAAAAAAATGAAGATCGGGGGAGAGCACTTGGTACAAATGGTGGAGAAGGTGAAGGGGAGGGAGGGAGGATGATAGGTGTTATAGGCTTGACATCCTCCTTTTTGTAGATGAGGAAGACTAGAACTCTAATGGGTAGAATGGGAGAGTTATAGGGAGATATGGTAGATGACATGGGATAGGGTGGAGAAGGAGAACTTGATGTACATGGGGATGTGGGAAAAAGGGTAGAAAAGTGAAGCTGAGGAGTAAGGGAAGAAAATAGAGAAGGTGGAGGAGATATGATACTACTTTTGAAAATGAGGATCCCAATGAGGAAATGAATTCATGATTGCAAAACTTCATAAATGAGAGAAATGCAATAATGAAAATTATATGCAAATAAGAGAAATGGGTTTGTTGGATCCAGTGGAGTCATTTAAATGATGTTGAAATGAAGCCTCCAAAGGCTGAATATCACCAAGACACACACCAATCTTACAGTGAATATAATATAAGCTCATCAAAATTGTCCCACTAAGTGCCAAAAATTGTTGTCACTTGAAGTTCGTCACCCTGTTGAAACTAGGTTCAACACCTCAGTGAAACATGGGATGATCTCTCAATGTGGGACTTGAATGTATGAGATCATCCTCTAGAGAAGGTAGACTTCATCTACCTATCTATTCTAAAAACTAACACTACTCCTAAGCTAAACTACTGAATGTTGGGGAAAAGGGGAAGGAACAATGTATGAAATAAAACTAAGCTAAGGGAATGATGATGGTGCTAAAATAGAAAGGGGATCTCTCTCTGTGAGGGGAAAAATAGAAAAAGAAAAAAACATGGGATGAAAGGGAAGATATATGCCACATATACAAAACTATGTGAACCATTCAAGTATAAATCACACACAGATATGCCAAAAATAAACAGATAGGTAAGAGACACAATAAAACAAGTAAAGGGTAGAAGTGGGCCACAATAACAAGATTTTATTGATCTAAAGTATACACAATCCATTATATTAGTGGGGAAAGGCATCTTGAGCACATTACATGTGACCAAATCAGAGGTCTGCAACTCATGAAAGGATCACCCATTTTTTTTGACATGACGACTTTGTAGTCAGGAAAAGAGGGATTTGTTTACAATGAAAATTGTGTTGCTTTTTATAGAGAAGAAGAAAAGAAAGAAGGAGAAGATCATATCACACCAGAAATGAAGTGGGCCAACAACTCGCCACCCACCAAGGACCATTTATGATTTAATGTTTGCATACATACATGGGTGCCTAACATTGTACGCCATTGATTTTGTTGGCCAAGTATGGGTGTCATTCATCATTAAATTCTAGTTATTTGGAATAGTTGAGACACCTAGTTCAAATCAAAATGTGGCTTTGTTATGCATCGCATAAAATTCGAATGTTCTGTTATCTTCCCTATGTCCTTTATGGATTTTGATGTTTCTATTATGATAAACAACCTTACTTTGACTTTTATGGTCTTTCATGGATTTTAATAGCTTCCGCATGATCCAAGGAATTATTTGTTTTCTTCTCTTGATCTGTGATCATAGTTTCCACGAGCTCTTCTTGTCTTCCATGTGGTTTTTTGTTTGGTTGATGAACTTTTGGCGACCTACGGATTTATCTGTGACCTCTGCCTTGATTCAAATTTCTACATAGCCTTTAGCCTTTGTACCATAGACTTCCTTCGTATGGTAGGTTTTTCTTCGTTCTGTGGCTTTTCTATGTTCCACGAATTTTTCAATTTTACCTTGTTTCTATTAGGAATATTATTATTTACATTGGTATCGGGTATTTACCATATAGTAAAAGTGTACTTATGGTTATATTCTTATTTGGGTTGTTTGCTATATTGTTAGTAATATTATTGTTGTTATAACAATATTACATACATTGATTACAAGAATATTTTGAGGGATGATTTGTTATAACAACCTCCTTAATTATATGAGTTGCATCCATATATAATTGTATGGTGTCCCGTATGAAAATAATATAGAAGAACATTATTGTATTAACTCTGTCCAAATTCAAGATTTGGTATCAAAGTAGAGATTTGTGTGAACTTGGAATAGAAGAGTAATTATATCTTAGGGGCAAATACCATTAATACATGCCCCGATTATGATTTTTTAAAAGAAAATTATTACCTTGAATTCAGTTTCTACATGTTATTTAGTTCCTTGTGCTTGATTTGTTATTTAGGCTGCATGGATTGGTTTTCAACCCACAACAAACTATATTTCTTGATACTTAGCTTGAGTACGCACATACATTTGTATGTTCTACGACCATCAAAGGCAGTTGAACCTTGTCATAAGCTCTCTACGTGTAATTGCATCCATTTTCCTCACTCAAATCTACATGCACACAATAAATGGGATTTACGAGGTTCACGTGAAGACATAATTTTTTTTCAAAGGCATTAGAAACTTATGCGCGGTTTCCTGCATTCTTTCTCTGTTGACTTAGTCTCTCTACGGTTTTCACTGGAAATTTCTACATTTACATGCATTCATTGACGCCAAGGAGGATAACTTAGTTCATATGGACGTGTAACAGATTTGCCTCCACGTAGGGTTAAAGAGATAACTCTTCAAATCCCGTAGTTGAAATAGTGTTCGAGTTTTCCATGGTATGTCTGAAACAACTTGAATTTTTCCATATCTGGGAATTTTCATCTACTAGAATCCACTTGAATTTTTCCAGATCTATAGAAGCAACTTCATCTAAAATATTACTCCATTACTACAGGCTATACCTTTTGTGTACCTAATTGAACAATTATTTCCACATATCTAATTCATATTGGCGTGATAATCTTACTACGGATCAGGCAACTCCAAATATCCATCTCTTTCCACTTGCAACCTGGCCTTTGTCACCACATTAAACATTATCTGAGGTTGACATGCAGGAATCTTCTCATGTTGTGTACGTGTCTTCGAACTCCGGTCTGTTGCATGCCACTCAAACTAATAGTTTGTAATTAATAACTTTGTCCGTCATTTTATGTTTAGCTTATATTCTCCAGTTTGTATTTTTTAATAAATCTTACCCCACTATGATGTTCATATGAGTCAAGTTGTCATCTTTTCAATTAATGAGTCCAGTTGTTATTACGCCGAAGGCGTTCCCCCTATGGTAAAGGACCTCCGGGACGTTTCTGCAGCGGTGTTAAATTTGACGGTTATACGGTCGTCTGGCCGTCTGCCACGTTTTTTGCATTTTCCAGCTATTTTTAAACAATTCTGTTTTCATTTTTTAGGTGTTCAACTTCAGTGCCATTGCCTCATGCACCCTGCGCGGAGATGCATATTACTTTGTGGTTGTTGAATCGGTGGTGGACTCAGCCGTTGGAATGGAGGCGCAGAAGTAAAGAATGGGTAGGTATCATAACGAGCCATGCAACTTCCCCAAAACCAACCGCAACCTCCAAGATGAACTCCATCCACCTGCATTGTCACCACTAAGAGCCTATTAACTGCAGTTGTTAAGCATGATCTGCAGTCGCCAATGGAAGTTAGGTCTCTCCAGCACTGAACCAGCCCGTATATCTGTTGAGACGAGGAGTCAAATGTTGTCCCGGAAGAGTAATAGATTATCGGATCCATAGGCTTCCTGTGGTCAGATTTGTCAAAAACCCCTTAACAGCTGCGGCAAAGGCATCAAGGTTTGTGGAAAACCCTGGATTGGGGGAAATAGCCGTCACGTTCTCATCCAGTTTTCCGACAAACTATAATTCTCATAGCGCAAGAAGCACTTTTGAGGCCAGATTCTAAGCTCCTATGGCGTTCCCACAATCTTCTCGAGCACTGGTATTTGCTTCATGTGAACAGCTGTAGCATTCATCCACAGTCGCGTCTCCCCGACATTGAAGAAAACCATAAACCGTGTCTGGACTTTGCCCGGTAGGCAGAGGTAGTGAAACCATTTGATGATGAATTAATTTGGTTGACAAGACTATTAAGAACTATATTCAAATTGCTCTGGAATATAGTTGCTTTTGCTTTTGTGTGGTTAGCAGGTTTGCATACAGATGTGTCGTTGCATATATGTACATGGAAACCGATGAAAAACAAAGCAATGCATAGTAACAGCAAAACTGGGGACGACTGTAGACGTTTTATGTTGCGAGTAATCTGCATATTGCCTGAGTTAGGTGTTTCTACCCTCCCTTTGGAGATGGAAGAATATGCTCCTATCGGATCTGGGAGGAATGCCTCAAACAATATATTCACCCTTCTCTTCATTACTTACGACTTGTATACAGGCATTATTGACCACAAATCAAAGCTCCTGCGTCTCACACACGAATACATTATTACGCCGAAGGCGTTCCCCCTATGGTAAAGGAACCTCCGGACATTTCTGCAGCGGTGTTAAATTTGAGTACGGTTATACGGTCATCTGGCCATCTGGACGTTTTTTACATTTTCCGGCTATTTTTAACAGTTCTGTTTTCATTTTTTACTTCAGTGCCATTTGCCTCATGCACCCTGCGCGGAGATTTCAACAACAATAATCATGAACGAATTTTACTTGCAAATGCAAAAAATGCGCGTCCAAATCAACCAAATCAAAATATAGAATGTGCGCCCAAATCAACAGAATTTAAAGGCCCTACTCCCGTGTTATAAAATTTAAGTTTTTGTGCATCTGTTACTATTTGCTTCTGCATCCAACAAATGCTGCTCCATTCTTTATACGAGTTTCTTCCCTCCCTTTTAAAGGTAATAATAACAATACATTTATCTACCACGGGAATATTTTTAATAAAAACAATTACGCTAACCGTTTTTGAAAAAAATCACCCAACTGCGGACATGTCACAACAGTTATCTATGCCGGTTAACGACGTCTGAAAGTGACGTTGCAACGTTTCTTTCAATGACATCGACAGGCGGCCAGGAAACCCTCGAGGAATATTCCAATATTTTTTGAAATGGGCTCCGCTATATTTGGCAGGATCAAATGGGTTTAGAGGCCCTCGCATAAAAAGTTAACCTCTTTCGCTCCACCTTCTGTCCACTGTGGTTAAATTAGCGAGACTAGAATTTTAGCACCTGTGACTCCTGCATTGTTTGAATGTCGTTTGTGTGAATGGCGGGAATTTGCGCCTCGAGAAACATTAAAATTCTATAATATATAGAAAATAATATATTATCCATATTGTGAAAGCTGAAAATATCTGTGTATGTGGTAATTGCCAGATTTCAATTTATTGGGGTGCGATTTCACTCAAATTACATTATCTCAACTTTCCAGCGAGATTGGTGAAATAAATAAAATAAAATACATAGAATATTCGTGTCAACTCCCCAAAACATAGATATCTTTCTAGACGTGATGCATGCAGCCATCCAACTTGAGGCCAATTGTAAGGTGATTTGCCTCCTACGTTCCATGTCGCCCACAAATACCCCTGCAACCCAAAAGCTTGAAGTTAACTTCCAGGTTGCCATGTAGCAAGAAAAATGGTTTGAAACAATAGTCCAAATTTCATGAAATTTAATGACAGCTTGGTTCGGGTACAACAAAATTTAGATTTTAGATTATTATGGGGAGGCGGCCATGAGATTTGGCCCAGAGCAGATACAGTTAAGAATACAATAAGATGGCGCTTTCCTTACAAAAAGGGTCGAAGAAGGGGTACATAAAGGGAAAAAGGGTCCAAAGAACGTTACAGTTCAGAACAGAATAAGATGGCACTTTCCTACAAAAGGGTCAAAGAAGGGGTGCATAAAGGGAAAAGGGGTCCAGAGAATGGGAACTGTGCTAAATAGAGATATCATTAATAGCTCCTCATTTTACTATATACAAATTGATTAATCTACGCTCTGTATCTGTATATGTATGATTTTGTATCTGTATTTGAAGCCATTGAAGCAAATATGGATGAGTCTCACTATCCCCAATTAGTACAAGAAATCCATAATTTCGAGGAGCAAAGAAGAAAAAATCACCTTTGAAGATGCAGAGCAACCTCAAGAGTGTGCAAGATCTGATGATCCAATGGAGAACAAATCCAATTCACTGATCGATTACAACATTAACAAAAACACTGATCATATATATTCCTACACTTACAAAATCAATAACACCATTTATGAACATCAACTACAAAAAATTATAACTATCCCTCTAAATCAAATAACATATATCGTTCGGCGTTCACATTGCATTGTACACATGCGATTGCTAGTTTAATATTCTTTAGAGTTTTTAATTTTGGTTTGGTAATTGTGTTGTCTTGATTTGAGATAAAGTCATAAAATTGTCTTGTCAAAATCAAAAGGGTGTCAAATATAAATTGTCATAGTCAAAGTCATTTTCATTTAAAAAGTAATTTCATTTTATTACTTTTTAAAATTTTTTAGTTAAATCCTTTTTTTCGAGTCAAAGTGTTATCGTAAATTCATGAGTCATTGTCAAAAGAGTCAAATATTTTTTTTGCCTCACAAACGTATTTTCAGTGTTACTCGACGTTTGAAAAATAAAGTGTTTCACATTGTGGGAGGGAAGAAAAAAATAAGCTCAATGTGGAAACAAATATGCTTCATGTTCACATTCCATTGAGTTAACCACATGTATGCTAGAGGACGAAGGCATCAGAGGATGAAGGGTCAATCAATGAACTCTCGTCAGTCACTAACAACGGGGCCGCACTGTTGATATGGTGACTTGTTTTTTTAGTTGTGTGGTGTGGATTTTAATTTTTCATCTTGTCAGTGTGGAGTGCAAAATAAGACAGAGGTTCATTCATATTCACATGTGTATGTGGCTATTCCTACATAATTCCCTGATGTAATAACATAGTGAAGAACAAATAACACAATGAAATGTAACATCATGATACTCGAAGAGGTTGAATAGTCTAGATGTGTTCTTGTTCATACCTATATTTGTGGTAAACCTTTGTAAAACCAATTGAAGGTTGTGCAGATGGTTCCTGCTTGAGTTCCCACACTGAGTAGGTCAGATGTGTTTCCCACAATGATTAGTTGATAAGAAGATGGTTCCTATATGTGTTCCAACACTAGTTCGATCAGATGTGTTCCCGATAGTGTATGGTCGATAAGAAATTGATGTGTTCCTTCTTCTACTCCTTCAGTTTGAGTGTGTGCAGAGACCATGAGCACACAAAGGCAACAAGCTGCAAAAGAAGTGTGAATGTTTTTGTACCATATAAACACTAAGGGGGGAATGTTAGGAATATTAATATTTACATTGATATAAGATATTTACCGTATAGTAAAAGTGTACTTACAATTATATTGTTATTTGGGTTGTTTGTTATATTGTTAGTAATATTGTTGTTGTTTATAACAATATTACATACATTGGTTACATGAATATTTTGAGGGGACGATTTGTTATAGCAACCTCCTTAATTTTAGGAGTTGCATCCCTATATAATTGTATGGTGTCCTCGTATGAAATAATATAGAAGAACATTATTGTGTTAACTCTATCCAAATTCAAGAGTTTCGCGACATATAACTTTGCGGCTTTGTTCCTTTGTTACGTAAATTTCTTGTGTTTTCTTTGTTACACAAACTTGAAAACCCATGGAACACTACACTTTCTTCATTTTGCGGAACACTGAGTTCCTGACTTCCGTGGAACACTATCTTTGGTGAACTCGTGGAGCACTAACTTCTTCATTTCTGCTGAAGACTAACTTCTTCATTTCCATAGAAGATTGCATTTTTTATTTCCACAAAACGATTGAATTTTCTATTTTCGTGGAAGACTAAATTTTTTCCACGTAATTTCACAAAGTACTTAGCCTTTGTTCCATGTATTTCTTGTGTTCCTTTGTTACACAAACTTGAAAAACCCATGGAACACTACACTTTCTTCATTCCGCGGAACATTGAGTTTTTGAGCTCCATGAATTTTCAAACAAAAAATTGCATAAGTCCTTGACTTAAAATGAAGTTGTCAAAATAACACGAGTGTTATTTCAGAAAATAGATGTTTTTAATCCAAAGATCTAAAAATAGAGAAAGATCAAAATCCACTGCCATTATCATACATCTGATACACTAACCTCATATTTCTATACAACTCACAAGAAAGGAACATGAGCTGAGTAGAGGAACTCTTAAATGGACTCCAGAAAAAACACACAAATCTTATGCAACATATAGGGCTTAACTCATGTGGTTATGGCCAAAAAACACCGAGACCAGGCTCAAAGAGAGAGGTAGTTGCTAACTTAAACATGATTGTCATACTCTGCGGTAAGCCTCGAGAAAAAAGGAAAACCATTTTTTACAAATCTATCACATCAGGTTCAAGAGGATGTGTTTGCCTTAGATGGGTAGGAGAAGGGTGGATAAGGAATTGTAGGGGTCATAAGAAGCGTCATCATGTCTATTTAAGCATCCAAAAGAATATGTCTCCACATTTTATAGACAAATATCACTTACAACTACACCATCCACCAGAAGTCCCTTCTCCATAATGCTGCAGTTGATTTCCATGCCTTGTCTCACAGATTTGATAGCGATGAATGTTGGTCAGAAAAAATCTGGCACTTAGCAAAAAAACACATAGAAAGTTCACGTGGAAGAGCAGAGCACATTCAAAAGTGCAGAAGGATCAGGAAGGAATCACGCACTGAGGACAGAGGTAGATTCGGGACTTAGCCATTTTCACGATGAGGATCTATTTTTGGAAGATGGCGTGTGGAGCACACAAACCGGTTAAAAACTTGTGTGACACGCATTGGCTATTTTTGGAGGATCGGCTATGAAGTGCTTTGCATGGATACATGCTGAGAATAGATTTACTACTAACAATTAACTAGAAGAAGTCTATTGTTAGTGCACTTGCATGTGTGGCTATTATTGTAACACATGCGTGGCTAATAATAGCATGTGACCTATTTTGGGATTAGATAAGCGGTGAAGGGAAAGTCCCCACCCTTATAAATATGTAATGAACTGTGTAGTATAAGTGTGTGAGGATATATATGTAAGAACTGAGATTATTGTGAGGTTATGCTGCCAAATCTGATGCGCGCATAAACTATGGTATTATCTATTGTAATAAGCTTTTGTGTATTATCATGCATTTAATATAATGGAGTTATTGACTGAATCAGAGGTGTTAATCATGGTTATATTTATTACTACATGAATGATTTCATCTATGATTATTGTTTGATTCATGTTATTCTCTAGATCTAGATTTGAATATGTACTGTAGAATGATATATTAGTCATAGATCTGAATGCTTTAAGTCTTCATCATGCTAACATCTTGCAATAACAACCCTAAAGAGGGGCCTGGTACCTTTACGTGCTTCGGGTGAGCGCTTAGTCTAGGCTGAGTGATGTGCCAGCGTGCCTGGGCTTTTATTGGTGAATTCTAGGCTACATCATTGGTTCCATTTTGGGACCTCTTTTTCAGTTGTTTTCAGGATGGTTCATGATGAAGACATACCGGTTGACCCTAGCAAGTGTTGAGGAGTGGATACATGACCTAGAAGAAGAATACGCACGACAGTTCAACACTGGATCTGAGTTTAACGCACACACGTGGGTGGAGCAAAATTTGTATGACTGTTTGTATGAGAGTTTCTTTGCTATCTTTCTAGTAGAATTGTACGAGTGGCTGGTTGCTTATGCATCTAAATGGAATTGGAGGTATCACACACTTGTCTGATGCACAAGGAAGAATTTTAGACCCTTTATGATGCTGATCTGATTTGGACTCGTGCTGTGGATACGTGGTTCCATGGTGTTTTGAACAATTATATCTTGGAGTACTCAATTTCCACTTATTCGTGCCCAGAGGTAGCTGAATTCTAGTTTTTATGATATCCCAGGGGAACTTACCTGCAAGGCATTCCACTGACGATCAAAATTTTGATGGTAACTTTGAATTTGGAGAGAAAATCGATGGCTAACTAAACCCCACCATGCGTGGGGGCAGGAGCAGGCTTGGTGAAAGATGGAAGACCTAGTGGTAGAAGGAAGAGAGAGGAAAGGTGGCTTAAGTATAATGAGGTGTGTGAGAGGGAGGTAGAGAAGTAATGGGAGGTTGCAGAGAAAATGATGTTGTGGAGAAAGATAGTTCGGGAAGGAGTTGAAGTTCACGCAGAAGATGTGGAACCCGAGCATCAGGAACTCCCCCATTTGGGAAAGCATGACAGGGAACCCTCCTCGGCCTCACGTAGAAGCACGCCAGCAGAAATGACCTGGGCCACGGGTGCGCATCTGAATCCACCTGGCAACCTTGCCCTTGCACTTGGTTTTCCAACATCTAGTACAACAAACAGTCAGCAAGCTAATTCAAGTAGTGGGAGAGTAGGAGTGAGTCATATAAGAAGCACAAAAATGGAAGTGCAAATGAATTCATTGTTATATGGGAGTACCTTTTTTCAGGTGTATCATCTGCACAAAATTTAGGTGCGCACAGATTTTTGGACTATCTTCTGGGAGTAGTAATACTTGCAGACTGTTGGGGTGCAGTTCAGTACTACGGTTGGGACACAAGGAAGTACATCTTCTGGTCTGACCCCAGCTACAGGTTTGGGATCAGGAGGTATAGGTGGCTCTAGCTTCAGTGGATCTGGTGGTTCTAGAGGTAGAGGAAACACAAGAGGTTCTAGATCAGGTGGGCAAGGTCCACACCAACCCCAGAATATTTACATGGAGATGTCTCTTCATCTTCCAGAGTATAGGGGCATAGAAGATGCTGCTGAACATGTACACATGTGTGAAATAATGTGGCACGCAAAAGGAATCATGGCTTCTGAGTGTAGGGAAAGTCAATTTGCTACTATGTTACAAGGGTGCACACACAGTGGTACAAAAATTTTGACCCTGATCAGACTTGTGTAGACTATGCAACTTTAAAAGATGCTTTCCTTAAAGAGTTTCACATCCCTGAGTTTGAGTAAGAGTATAAGTGTGCTCAAGGATATTAAGCAAGGCACTACTGAGAGTGTCAGAGAGTATGATGCCCATTTCAAAATGTTGTTATCTAAGTTGTCTTATGATATTCATGCAAGCCAACATGCACAATGGTTTTTTGGAGGTCTGATTACACCTTTTAGGAGGGCGCTATCACATAAAACATACACTGATCCATGTGAAGCACTTGAAGTAGCCTTACGTGCTGAGGTAGTTGGAAGTATAGACACTGGGGTGAGCCCATTTTTAGAAGCACAGATCACAGCTATGGAAAAGTAGTTGGAGAAACTATCAGAAAATTCAACACATGAGACATGCACAGGGATTTGGTGCATAGATTGTGAAGTGGAAGGTCACACAAAGGATAGTTGTCCCCACAGATCAGTGTGCTCATTGTTGTTGGATTGTGAGATATGCCATTTAAACCATGATGCTATCCGCTGCCCATTACTATAACGCGCGATAAGGAAGAATGTTTCTTGCTACTGTAAAATCTGTAGGTCCATGACTCATGACATGGAAGACTTACCGGCTGATTGGTCAGATCCATGATGCTATAGATATTGGTGTATGATAGACAAGAGTTTCAGATAACTCTAAAGGCAAGAATGAGCATCAGGATCAGGGACACAATCAAGCGTGCTATGATCAGAATGAAGGGAATTTTGAAGGTAGTTGTGGCAGAGGTCAAGGATACCATGGTGGATTCAGAGGATGAGGCCGTGGTGGTGGAAGAAGTGAGTTCCCTCACAGAACATGTTATACATGTGGATCTCCTGACCACTACAGGCATGAATGTCCTCAGAATATTACATGTTCTTTCTGTGGAAAGAATCATAGTTATGAGGAGTGCTGTGGACTTGTATGAGCATCTTAACAAGTAACATAAATAGGAAAACAAAGGTGCAGGGATGGTTAGGATACAACGTTGTGGAAAATCAGTGGATGCCCAAGTTGGAAGCAGAATCTGAGGCATGCATAGGTAAAGATCATGACCCACGCTGAAGCAACACGCGCCAAAGAAGCATTACAACAGAAGCCTACCATCACTAAGGAGGAGGTTCTACATGCACGTACCTAGATCCTACCCATCAGAAGGAGGTTTACCAGGAAACCATGGAGGTACTCAGGAATCTTCAGGGTGAAATACAATATTTAAAGGAGCAATCACGGAAGATGGAGCAAAAGAAAGCATCAGAGATGGTCCAAACTGATATGGATGACTTGAGAGAAGTGTGCAAATTGTTGCGCCAGGAGAATATCATTCCACTATTGGGGAATTGGTTAAAAGGAAATACTCTGTGCGTAAGTATTGAGACTGGATGATAGATCCTGCATGCAAATCTTCCCCCTCATAGCCTAGATTATGACAAGGAAATAACTCTGAATGCTATTGTGGATGGGTGGCTATTGAGTAATATATTGATTGATACAGGTGTGGAAGTCAATGTTCTTACCTTAGATGCATGGGTACAAATGGGGAGACCTCCATTGCAACCATCCTCTAATGTATTGTTCATGGCTAATCGGACTAAGGCCACTCCCATCATAGAGTTTTAAAAGATGCATCCATTACCATACAAGGAGCCAAGTTCACTGGAGATTTTGAGGTTTTAGCGTTGGCAGAGTCAGATAGCTTCCCAGCTCTATTGGGGTGTCCTTGGTGCTATGCAAATAATGTTGATCTTCGGTTCAACAAGGGTTATATCAGCTTTGAAAACAAGGAGGAAAGAGTTATTATCCCTTTAACAGATGGAAAATCTGTGCCCTATGTTGAGCCCTTGAGTGAAGAAGACCTGAATAGGATTTATGTACATGCCATCCGGGATCCAGAGGTGCTTGAGCCATGTAAAGAAGGAATCCTTCAGTGGGAGGATGCACAATCTATTAGTGATACTACAAGTGTTGCTTGTGATAATTGGGCTCATAACACTTATGAGTTGGTAGGGCGTGAAGTAAAGAGCATATTTCCTAAGGGAAACAAACCATGTTATATCAGGAGAATAGGTAACAACTCGGTACCTTGTTACACTGGAGAAGGAGATCCTATGGTATTCCTACATGCCATGGAAGAACAGTGGATAGACCCGCTGAAGAGAAGAAATATGCTAGCATATACCCTACGTGGGACAACAACATGCTGGTGGGTGGTCCACAAGGATAATCTTGTAGGATGGAATGAAATTAGGATTTCTCTTGCCACTAGGTTCTTCAGGAGCAATGCACCTACTCAAATATGTACTTATCATGGTAATCAACCTGTTCAACACCATGTTTAGAAGTGTGAGAGACTCTGGACAGAGGGGCAGGAAGCTTTACCACCTTCGCTCTGGGTGCACAAGTTTTATTCCACTTTACAAGGTTGCGTGCACGTGCTTGGTATGTCTATGCAAACTCCATAGAGAGACTGGAAATTGGCAGGATTTAATTGTAGGAATGACCCAGACGTTTGAACTTCTTCTCTACCAAGCCTCTGGTGGAAGAAGCATTAAAAGTCATAAAGTGCTTAACTATGGGAGATAGTGCCAAGGCTGAAGAAATCCTTCAGGAGTTATTGGATGAAGGAAACTCAGGAGCGCATTTTGTTGAAGAGACAGAGGCTGATGCCACACTACTTCAGTGTGCTTTCCTTGAGAAAGAAAAAGGAAAAATGGTCTACTTAGTGGATGATGAAGAAGTAGAAAATCTAGATGTAAACCATTCAACAGGTAGGCGTGAGGTGTTGGACAGTGCAGATAAGACCACATGTGCCTATCATAAACCTATGAAGACAAAGAAAGTGAATATTGGATCAGATGCTGAGCCTAAGGAGGCCATAATTGGAGACTATTGGTCAGACTCTGAAGTGGAAAAAATCATAGAGTTACTATGGGATTATCAGGACTTATTCCCTCGAGGGTACCATGAACTTAAAGGCATGCATGAATCATTAGGGGAGATGAAGATAAAGCTTAAAGAGGGTGTGCACCCAGTTAGAAAGAGACCCTACAGGATGAACCCCAACTTGTGTGAAAAGGTCAAAGAAGAGATTGACAAAATGTTGAAGTTTGGAATCATCAAGCCCCTCGATGAGTCAGAATGGGTTAGTCCAATGGTGATCAGTATCAAGAAGGATGGGTGGATTAGGATCTGTGTGGACTACAGGGAGTTGAATGTTGCATGTGTGACTGATCCCTTTCCTATGCCATTCACTGAGGAAATACTAGAAGGCATTGCAGGGCGTGAAATCTATTCGTTTACAGATGGGTTCTCTGGGTATCATCAGGTTAGGATTGCCCAGGAGGATAAGGAAAAGACTACTTTTACTACTGAATGGGGTAGCTTTGCCTATACTGTGATGCCTTTTGGTCTGAAAAATGCGCCTGCTGTATTTTCGTGCATAGTTGTTCAAGAATTCAAGGATTTTATTCACAACTTCTTACAGGTTTATTTAGATGATTGGATGGTGTATGGATTAGTTAAAGATCATTGTGACAATTTTTGCTTAATGTTTGAAAGATGTAGACAGTTGAGTATCTCTTTGAACATCAAGAAGTGCATATTTGCTACACCATTTGGAATACTGTTAGGACACATAATCTGCAAGGAAGGTTTGTTGGTTGATCCTAGCTAAGGTTGCAGTCATTATAGGCCTGAAAGAGCCTACCAGTCAAAGTGAGGTGCATGGATTCTTGGGTCACACAGGGTATTATAGGAAATTCATAAAGGGATATGCCAAGGTTGCCACACCTTTGGAGGAGTTACTGAAAGGAAAAGGTACGTTCTACTGGGGAGAACCACAACAACGTGCATTTGAGACATTAAAGGAGAAACTTACTACCGTGCCTATTCTGCATTTTCCTTCATGGGACCAACCATTTCATGTACATGTGGATGCCTCTGGCATGACCATTGGCACGATATTGGCTCAGCCTGGAGAAGGTATTATAGATCATCCTATCTATTTTGCTAGTAGAAAGTTGACTCCTACAGAACATAATTACACAACTACAGAGCGCAAAGCTTTGTCAATGATCTATGCGCTACATAAATTCTGACAGTACTTGCTAGCTACACCATTTGTCTTTTATACAGATCACATGACATTGAAGTATTTGGTAAATAAGCCCATTTTACAGGGGCACATATGCAGATGGGTACTCTTATTTCAAGAATTTGATTTCACAGTTGTGGTAAAACCAGGGAAAAGTAATTCTGGACCAGACCATTTATCCAGAATACAGTCAGGAGAAGAAGCACAAAATTGAAGATACCATGCCAGATGCACAGTTATATAGGTTACAATGAGCACCATCAAGAATTAGAGGACATTGTTGTCTTTCTACGAACAGGCATGACACCAGAAGGAATGAAATCCTTAGAGAAGAAACAACTTGTTATACGCGTGACACCCTATATGTTAATTAGTGGTGACCTATACAAATTAGGCTGAGATGAAGTATTGTGTCATTGTGTACTGGAACATGAGTGCACATGGATATCATGGAGGAAGCTCATGGTGGTATTACAGGTGGCCACTATGCAGGTGACGCCACTACGCGCAAGATTCTACTCACTGGATTATGGTGGGAGACCTGTATAAATATTGTAAGGATTATTGCAAGGCTTGTGATCACTGTCAACGTCTTGGGAAACTAGGTCAATGAGATGAAATGCCTCTAAGACCTATTACTAGTGCAAAACATTTGAGAAATGGGCTATAGATTTTGTGGGTCCTATTTCACCAGCCACGCGCAGGACTGGATCACGCTATATCATTACTTACATAGATTATCTGACAAGGTGGGCAGAAGCAGTGCCTACAAAGGATTATACAGTGGCTACAACAACCAGGTTTCTATGGGAAAATATTATTACATGGTATGGATGTCCTTTAAGTTTGACCAGTGATAGGGGCACACATTTTCTGAATGAGATAATCAAAATTTTATTAGATGAATTCATGATTGCACACCATAAGACTACACCATATCATCCTCAGGAAAATGGGACTACTGAGGCTTTCAACAAAATTTTGAGCCAGACATTGACAAAAATTTGTGATGTTGGAAGAAAGGATTGGGATGATAAAGTATCTGTAGTACTTTGGGCATATTGAACAACATATAAAAGGTTGAACAAAATCCACACCATTTCAGTTAGTGTTTGGCACAGAAGCAGTTCTTCCTATGGAATTCATGTTACCATCTTTGTGTATTGCATGCGTTGGAGGTCTAGCTGATGAGAAAGCATTAGAAGAATGGATTGAAAAGTTAATCAAGCTGGATGAGCGATGAGCAATAACACGTTGGAGTTAAAAACAAGAAAAGGCCAGGTAGAAAGCATGACATGACAGGCACATCAGGGATAAAAAGTTTGAGATTGGATAGATGGTGCTCCTTTATGATTCTAAATTTTTGTGCCATCCAGGAAAACTCAAAGTACATTGGTTGGGGCCGTATGTTGTCACTCACATACTTGAAACAAGTGCTTGTCAATTAGAGGCACTTGATGGAATACAGTTACCCAGATACTTCAACGGGAGTAGGATGAAGCCCTACTATAAATAAGTCTTCTTGGTGTTTGTAATAAGGTAGTGTTGCCATTTAGATTAGGTTTTCAATTTTGCATTTCCTTAATGTGTTTCCTTCTTTGTCGCTATGCTTTGTCAATTTAGTTGGTGTGTTTGTGTAATAAAGCACGTTTACGTGCTAGAAGCTAATTACTATTTGAAGAATTTTTATGCGTAGAGGACTGCACATACCCTTAGTGTGGGGTGGTTATTGATATCTAGGTACAAGACTATTGAAAATAAGTACACATGAAAGGAACAAACTGCTATGGGTGCTATTCAAGTTGGAGAATTGAAAAAAAAGAGATTGCTTCTAGAAAAAGGACCATAGATGGAGATAAATGAAGAAACAAGTATAACATGAGGTAAGTAGAGGCCATGGGAAACTACCAGTGGAAGGCGCAGTGATGAGGTACTTAGGCACATGGAAGTGCACTGAAGAGAAGTCTACATGGCTAAAAGGTAGGAGGGCATGCTAGAAGGTTATAGCTTGGGTGTGAAGATGTACCATGTGGAAAGAACAAAAATGGTCGATTAATGAGAGGATTGTTGGTAGGTGAAGGAGCAATAAATGCACTAAATTTTTGAAAATCTATATAAGGATGGGATGCGAGTTCATTCTTACCATTGTAATCATGATAATTTGAAAGAGCCAAGTGCGTAACGAGCTATGAGAAGAGTATTCAGGTGTGAAGAGTGTGAATCGAGACGTGATGAGCAAGATTTGTGCGTAGAGGAAGCTTGCGTCCCCAGTTGCGAAGGGTTTGAGTGAAGCAAGGCATTGTAAAATAGCTAGGGCATGTGATTTCAACTAGGGCACACTGAATTGAGCTAGGGTTTGGGTTTGCACATTACAGGAGATAAAAGGTGAGTATTTGAAGTTAGAAGATTACAGGTTATAAATGGCACCAAAGAAAGCACCCACAACAGGAGTAAAAGGAAAGAAGAAAGTGGAAGTAGAGGTTGAAATGCCTCCTGAGAGTAATTTATCAGAAATAAAGTATCTGAGGGTGTGATTGTGGGTCAGGAATGGGATTCCCACATCTGGAAGAGAAAAATCAGTGAGTACAACCATCGTACAACTGAAAAATAAGGAGTTGGATGCATTATTAAACACAAAGACAAATAAGCGCACAATAGAAGACATGCCAGTGTATGAAGACGCTGGGGAGAAGTTGTTGAAGCAGATTGGAGTTTACCAGTTGTATGAGCTCCCCTACTTTGGGAAATATGAACCATTGTATTGATGGTTGATGAGAAGGGTACATGAAGATTTCTTCTACTTTGCAGGACTCAGGGTAAGGATCACAACCGCGTTGATCTCAACAGTAACAGGGTTGAAAGGCATAGGGGTAGATCTAAATGGTGATTTAACTGATAAGGCCACAATCCTGGAGACAAGGAAGGAGTTGGGGTATACCAAGGGTCCACATGGCATGGACATTGATAAATTAAAGAAGTACCAATCATACAAGCAGCTGCACACTTAGTGACAAAGTTGAATGACCAAGAAAGATGGTCACAAGTAAACACAATGTGGCTACACATTACGAAGAAGATGTATAGGGAGTGACTTACAACATCTCCAATTACATTGTGAAAACTATCATTGAAGAAGTGTGCATAGGAGAGAAGATCAGTTTCGGGGCTGTTCTATTGTCTCTGGTGTTTATGGAAATCAGGGTGCCCGATGGGCCAAAGGAGAAAATATGGGAATACCCTATGGAGAACAAGTCACATGCGGAAAGATTTATCAAGTACTTGTGTGAAGGATCAATGAGTGGACCATTCAAGCAGAGGGTGGAGAAGTGGTATGATAGAATCCATCAATGTTTCAAAGAAGAATGGCGCATACCCAAGGAGTTACCTTCGGTAGTAGGTAAGGCAGTGCAGTTTGCAGTCTACCAACATTTTTACATCACACGATTTATGATGAAGGATGGGGCTTGGAGCCCATGGTGTAAATTACCATATGCCTTCACAACATGATATTTCCAGGCATCAGTTCACTAGTTTTTGGATGCACGTTGCCTAACCTTCAATGCAGACAAGGTAGATTACGACTACCATACACTGAGAAAGACATATGTATATCCAGGATGGACTGCCTACATTGAGAGGCTTATCTCAGATGTATTAAACATGAAGCTTGTAAGCTTGGCTATTGGGGATGTTGGAGCAATGCTTGTGTACCTTCAACTCAAGCCCAAGCTAGAGAACAATAAGTATGTGGAGAATGAGTTTGTGCTCCTAGGGCCGCCAAAAGGTAAGCATACAATGGAAAATGTTCCAGCACCTAAGTCCACAGAGACAATACAAGTAGAAGATGAAGAAGAGGAGCATGAAGATAGTGGTGGTTTGGAGCACAGAGCAAGAGGCAACCTCTCAGATAAGGTAGAAACTGAGTGCAACTACTCCACCTCAAGCCACAAGAATGAGATGATGAGGATCTAGATGCAGTACAAGGAGAGTGCTACTTCAAAAGAGTATTCAGGAGAACAAGAACCCAAGGTGCTACTCCACAATTAGTATGTAGATCACCTCGACTCTCTCCATAGAAGGAGACAACTGAGAAGAGAATAAGGAAGTTGAAGCTAAATGAGGAGGTGGAAGAGTCTGAGGAAAGCGCGCCCAAATATCCTACACCTCCAGAGAATGTGGAAGAACCAAAGGATGAAGAAATGAAGGATGGAGAAGAAGGAGAAAAGGAGGCAGATGAGACAACACAAGAGACTGCTCAGGGTATGGAAAAACAAGCTCCAAATCTTGAAGCTCAAGTTCCTAAGGGGCCAAGATGAAAAGAAAAAGTGGAGAATATGTTGCACTCAGTCATGGGCTATGCCTGAGGACACAGGTAAAATTTTCCACACCCATTTTCAAAGCACAGTGACACCAAAGGAGTTGTATGGGTGGGAGTTGATGGATGAAGATATGACAACCATGCACACAAGGAAGCAACTGTCATGGTCTATGCACAAGCACATGGATGAACTAGACTTTGATGTATGTGAAGATTCGTGTGTATCAAGGAGGTTGAAGAAGACACCTCAGGCCAGACACATAACAGTAAAGCCTACTATTATGTCAGATGAACAAGTGAGCAATGCTTTGGTGAAAGTCTCAACAGAGGTGGCACATGATGAAATATGGATAAGGCTGTAATAATTAGGGTGCTGAGGGAAGAGATCAAAACTAAGGATGTAGAAATAACATGCCTAAAGCAAGAAAAAGACTTGGCACAAAAGAAGAACACTATTTTCATCAGCATGGCAGAGGAATTTGGGGACAATATCATGAAAGAAAAGCCACACTTAGAGCCTAAGGTACCCAAAACATTTCCTTCAGCAATGCATTATGTACAGTACCTGGTGGACTTAGTGCTTGAAGATGAACCTCTATGTACATGCCAAAACCAAAGAATCCTGAGTAGGAAGCAGAGCGAGAAAAGGCTTCGGTGATGAGAAAGATTGCATCATATGAGGGGTTGCTCTAGAGCTTGCAGGAGGAACTAAAGAAAGCAGATCAAGCACTAAATATTTGTACAACCCCAGAAGCCATTATAAGAACCAGGACCATTTTGGAGGACAATGAAGTCCTGAAGGCCATGAAAGATGAGACCTTGGGCCACATAGAATGATTAGCACTTGTCAAGCAGAAGTGCGAGGCCCTTACAACAGCTCAAGAACCACACAAGGAAAGGCTAGATGAGCTTGGGAAACTTATCGTGCAAAAGATGGACTTATTAGAAGGAAGAATGACTGTAATGTCCACATTGTTTTGGTATTGTAGAATGAGAAGGGAGAGATTGCAAAAGATGAGCTAGAGTCAATTGCAGTGGATATCCCAAAAAAGTCAGAAGGTCGCACTCAATGATTGGAAAACTTTAGAGGTAGAAATAAAAGAAGAATATCCAGAATTGATTCTTCAGGTTGAAGCAGATGATGCTGTAGGGTAAATTCATTCTTTTATTCATAAAATTCTTTCTATCTCTTTATTCTATTCTTTGATTCATTTTGGAGACAACCATTACTGGGGGACAATGCAACTAGTGTGGGGTAATGTTGGTTAGTCAAAATATGGCACTTAGTAAAAAACATACAAAAGGTTTGCACGGAAGAGCAGAGCGCATTCAAAAGCATGGAAGGATCGGAAAGGAATCACATGCTGAGGACAAAGACAAATTCAGGACTTAGCCGTTTTCATGATGAGGATCTATTTTTGGAAGATGGTGTGGGGAGCACACAAACCAGTTAAAGACTTGCGTAACACACATTGGCTATTTTTGGAGGATCGGCTATGAAGCTCTTTGCATGGATACAGGCTGAGAATAGATTTACTACTGACAGTTAACTAGAAGAAGTCTATTGTTAGCGCACTTGCATGTGTGGCTATTATTGTAACAAAGTGTGGCTAATAATAGCATGTGACCTATTTTGGGATTAGATAAGTGGTGAAGGGAAAGTCCCCACCCTTATAAATATGTAATGAACTGTGTAATATAGAGTATGTGAGATAGTATGTAAGAACTAAGATTATTGTGAGATTATCACTATCAAATCTATATGCACGCATGATCATATGGTATGCCATCTATTGTAATAAGCTTCGGTGTATTACTGCATTTAATATAATGGAGGTTATTGACTGAATCAAGGTGTTAATCATGGTTATAGTTTATTACTGCATGAATGATTTCATCTATGATTATTGTTTGATTCATGTTACTTTAAGATCTAGATCTGAATATTTATTGTAGAATGATATATTAGTCATGGATCCGAATGCTTTAAGTATTCATCATGCTAACATCCTATAATAACAACCCTAAAGAGGGGCCTGGTACCTTTTGCATGCTTTGGGTGAGCGCTCAGTCTAGGCTGAGTGATGTGCCAGCGTGCTTAGGATTTTATTGGTGAATTCTAGGCTGCATCAATGACCTATTGAATTACCTTTGATATCTACTGATGAATTACATTAAACACTAAATCACCCATAACAATTAGGTTATACTATGTATTAGGGTTTCAAACTAGATTGATGGTTCTAAATTTGCCGTATGCCAATGCTCATCCTTATGAAATCCTGACTACACATCCTTTGATGCATGTTAGACACAACAACCTCCACTGCAGTTTGGAAAAGCCTTTCGACATAAATATATCCTTTATAGGTATTATTTAATCATATAGGTACATCTATTTAGTTCATTTTTTATTTAAAATTTTAAAATAGTATGTGAATTAGTAATTGAGTTTAATTTTAAGGGTGATTAATTATGTATGTATTTGAGATATAGAATTTATTTTTCTTAGTTCTTTGATATAAATTTTAATATTTAAACAAATTTTCCCATCCATTCATATTCTCAAACTGAAAATATGTAAATACTCAAAAGAAGGTAACATAAACAACCACAATATTGGTTTTGTTTTAGATAACTTGACTACCATGATATAACTTTAAAAACCTGATTTACAAACTCAATAAAAATCCAGTGAAGAAAAAATAATCTATTCTCATTAGCGATTAAGATAAGCTCTCAATGATATAATGTTGACATAATAAGGTTGTGCAGACTAAGTAAAACCTATTCAGACTAAGTAAAACCTATTCAAAGTAAAAACATTTTATAAGATCCACTAAGTAAATGTTGTTAAACTTCAACAAATTAGAAATTAAGGACATTTAAATTTTACAAAAGAGCTTTAATTTTACAAAAAGTGAGAGGACAAGACACCCCTAAATACAATGAGATCCATACATTTCCTCTTCCTCTTCTTCATTGTTTTCTCTTTTTGGACTCCTCATCTTGAGCGAGAACATTCATTATAAGATGATGCATCTAGGGGAAAGTCAATATGAACTTTGGCTCCTCTGATTCTAAAAGTGGTATAGTCATATGCGACAACAACAAATTCAATGGTGTCAAATGTACCTAGCCAAATATGGGCTCATTTCTTTAAGGAATCCATAACATCCACAAAAATTTACTAACGCCACACTTCTTTATAATGTATTTCACACAGAAGTGACTCCCACTACTAAATTTACTGACTTTTAATCATTATTTCGTATTGTAAGGCTTGTGTTTTCCATCAAACAAGATCGACGGTTCTAAATCTGCCATATGCCAATTCCCATCCTCATGAAATCCCTAGTTCCCATTCTCTAACACATGTCAGACACAACAACCTCCACTCCAATTTGGCAATGCCTTTTGGCATAACTAGTTTGAGGATTTGAATGCCAAAATTTAGAGTCTAATGTCGAGATGTAATCTAGAAGCATATTATTTTTAGGGTACTAAGACATGTATTTTCTTTGGTATTACAAAGAGAATAAGGATCATGATGTATTAGGGTTTGAGGATAGGGATATGATATCATCAGAAGGAGGATTGTCATGTAGAATATGTGGGTAGGTGTAATTTGAGCATAAATTAGGAAAACACCAAATTGGTTTGATCTAAATATGAGAGAAAAACCATAAGATCAACAAAATTGTCTAGAGGTGATAAGATATTTTACAAAGCATCCTAATAAGTAGTACAACACACAAGTAATACATTTTAATGTTGAAAAGATGTACACTAAGTAAGCTGCAGACCATCACCAACATTGGAGATGTATGTAAATGAGTGAAAAAAGGTGTATAACTCCATGAGGAATGCACTAGATGGGATGGAAACCATCACCACCAGTTAAGGTGTAAAGGATAACACTTTATGGAATGTAAATGATAGGCTAGATACTATAAATATTACTAAAAGTCCCAAAGAGATTGACAAATGACTGTTATAAAGTAAGAAATTTCATGTAGTAGATGTCAAAATGAGCAAATGATTAATAAGGAACATAGAACACTACTAAATGAAATCATTATAACATCACAAAACCTCCTATAATGTTGAATAAGTGGAGTGAATGAAAAAATCTATATGAGTGAACAAACCATTACTTTAACACTAAAAATGGTAGATGTTGGGGAGACTAGTATAGTTTCGAGAAGACTATCAACATGTTTATAAGTGTTAAAAATACAAAAAAACTTTATTAGTAGAATAAGTCACTACTCAATCACTAATTTTTTTGGGACGTTACTATAACTCCAAGAAGACTATTAACATGCTAAAGAAGTGTTAAAAATACATAAAATATCTCAAAAATAGCTAAAAGTTATAGTGTAGTGCTCTGCCACATCGCACTTGGTCAGAAATTCTAAGCAAAGATCGTCTACCTTGTCAGCAACTGTATTTTGATGTTTTGCAAAAAGTAACCAATCTAATCCTTATCGATCCTTGATGCGAACTTGGTTTGGTGTGTTGGTTTAGATTTACACTTACAAGTTATTTTGAATTGAGATTAAAATCCTTTCAGAAATGACATGTCTATACCAAACAATTCATAACCTCCATTTGTGAGAGGTAATCGTAATTAAAAAATGATAAGTGCCTTGCCAAGTACCATTTGATATTTGGTGTGGAAAAATGTTTTTGGGTTAACAAATTTGAGATTTTAATTATATGCTATTTAATAATAGAAAATAATAGTTGTAATAATGCATGCTCGAGATTATAATTCGAGATGGATTTCTCTCTCTGAACTGTTCCAGATCCTTACTTAGACCTTCAAGTTGGATTTCCTTTTTAGGAAATATATTTGTGTTGGAGGTGGTTACGATTTTGAGTCTAGAATCATTGCTTAGTTTTTACTTGTGACTGTTTGCATCGATGATTCATAAGTACCTTATTGAGCATTCTACTTTGGAGTAAATACTAGATGTAAATTGATGATAATAAACAAGTTATAGATAATAGTTCAAAGAACTGTAGCATTTGATAGATTTAATTAATAAAACAAAAATAATAAAATAAATTATAATTTATGGAAGGTGGAGAAAATAGGTGGTTGGAGAGAGTGATTATGTTTTAACAGTGGAAGACTCCTTGTCCTGCATGCACATAATGTTCCAGAGTTCAAGTCATGAGTAGAGGTCAATGAGTCTGAAAAGTCAAAATAATAATTAAAAAAAAAGAAAATTATTGTGTGAGGCATGTTTGAAGGTTTGGTAAGTGTTTTCATGCATTTTTGCAAAGTCAAAATCCAAGGTGAAAACATGACAACTATAACCAAAACCCCTATCGAGTCACCCTTCGGATCATCCCACCTTTCTGTGTCATGACCCCTCTATCCTTGGAAAGGTTCATAATACTATGTATATCCCTACCAAGTGTATACAATGTTTCCATAAGGTCACCTAGTCCATTTAGTGCAGTGTCGTCAAGAGTGGAAATTTTTACTAAGCCTAGAAAGGCTATTCCCTAGACTTTCAAGAGATGGTATGAATCCTCTGGAGTTGAAGAAGAAGCCTAAAGTCATCTGAGGATGTTATTGAAGAGTATAAAATTCATTGGAATAGGTTTAAGGAAGTTTTGGAAAGTTTTAGATCTTTTGGGATCAGAATAGTGAAAGTTGATTTTGGAGGCTTAAAGAGCTTACAATGTAAAAAACACATGACCTTTAACTAAAGATTTTGGGAGCTCTAGGACAAGTCAAGAGGTAAAAAAGATACCATTAGAAATATATTTTAATTTCCTAAATGATGGAAAAATTAGATTCTTCTCAAGGCATAAGAACTTCTCATGAAAGGGAAATTTGTGCAGACACACCTTACGGTCTCAAATGAAAAAGATTAATTTTTTGGAAGAGGCAAATCAAGCCTTGAAAACCATGCCATTATTCTTGGAATGATTTTTGGATTCAAAATCATATAAAGTTGTAATTTTGGCTAAGTTTTTTACCTCCTAGGCCCTAGGCACATTTTTTCTACCGATACTGTCCCAACTTTCCAGGATAGTCGGGACAATTGGGATAGTAAAATGTGCCCCACCCCTAGCCCCCTCCCGGGTTCATCATGTGACCTGAAGCCTCCCTAATGTTGCTCATCGGGTGCTGAAACCTTTCTATATCGTCCTCCATCTTCGTCACTCATTTCACACCACTTGTCAGGCTCTGGGAAGGGGGCACATTTTACTGTCCTAGGATAGTGGGGACAGTTGGGACAAAAAAATGCACCCCATGCCTTGAAGGTTACAAACTCAAAAAATGACTAAGTGTTTTACCTTCATTTCTCTCTCTCTCTCTCTCTCTCTCCCTGTGAACCAAGAAATGATGCCAGAAATTTTTAAGAAAACTTTTCTCACCTCATTTTCTCCATGAAATCATGAATGCTGCTACAAAACCTCCATTAAACCTGAAAATTTTCCAGATACACCATGTCAAGTTTCTCTTAGAGCATTTATGGTTGCGAGAATGATGATTTTTCACTATCCAGCGAACAAAGAAATCAATCATACCTATGGTTGAGCTAAGTTCTCTTCTCTGGAGCATCTCTATCTTTTTTCATGTTTTAAAGATTCAAGACTCCATTAATGGCTGCCATGTCACAACAACGAAAGGGAAATGAGCATCATCTTCACTTCTTGAGGTTCCAGTGGGTGGAATCACGTGAAATTTGGAGGAAATGATCATCAAAAAATCTAGTTTCACGTGAACTAGTTTTTGTGCCATGAAGCCCCTATTTTTTAGGGATATGGAGGGGTTGTGTTTTTCATCAAAATTCAGCCCTCTTTGAATAAAATCTCAATTTCTCAGAAGATTTGGAAGGTAAAATCACCCAAGATTTGGAGCGAAGAATCCTGGAATAAAACCCAAAATTTAAAAAATTTTCATGGAAATCTGACACTTGCAGTGCACTTACTAAAAATAGCATATGCCATGCCCTTTCACATGCTAAAAATAGTAATTCCCTCAATTTTCAAGCTTTGATCACCCAGAACACTCAGAAATAATGCATAATGGTAAGCAAGGGTAAAATTGCCAATTTTCCCAAAATAACAGTTCTGGAAAAAGCACATGCTAAAAATAGAAAGTGCTAAAAATAGAAATGCATCATAACAGAGGGAAATTAGAATGTGCCAGAAGATTCATGAGGTCATATTTGAGTAGAAACAGGTGATATGTCCCAAAATAGCAGGTCCGAGTCGTACCTGCTAAAAATAAAAAGTCTCCATTTTGGGTGCAGAAAGTTACAAATGGCTCCATTTTCACTCATCTTTCCACTTTTTGAACTCTTCATAGGGTTATGGGATGATCTCATAGCTCAAATCAGAGAAATGAAACCTCCATATGGGTCTTGGAAACATCATCTTGAGCTCAATTGTGTCCAGAAGCAAGGCAGAGCATTGCAGGTGCACATAGGTAAAATCCAGGACATTGTGTGGTCAGAAGAGATTCAAAAGGTGTCAAGAACTCAATTGATTCATTAGATAAGAGGTCATCATGTTTATCATTGGTCAAGTTGGATCCATCATCATCTCTCAGTGAGCTGAGTTGAATTGAGCTCAATGAGTGAGTTGAGTTGAGCTGAGCGAAGCTCGAGTGAGCTGTGAGCTGGGGTTTGAGTGAGTTGGTAGAGGTGAGCCAAGGAATGAGTTAGGAAAGAGGTCACATCTCTCAGAGTAGTAAAGGAAAGGTTTGTAATCTTGCAGTTAGTGTGTAGCTAATAAGGATGCAAGTATCAAGAGGTTTGAGCATTAGTGAATGACAATTGTGAAAGCCTAAGGAACAAGAGAGTCATCCTCACTCTCATTGTGAGATCAGTTGGGATGCATCATCATGGGTGAGGTTTGTGTTCATCTCAAGATCACATTTGGGATGTCTTGAAACAATGTTTCTAAACACTCATTCAGTGGTCCAAGGTGTCTGTGCATCATGCCAAAGGAGGAGACTGTGATCATCGTCACAAATCAGAGGAGCAATCTTTGTCAATAGAGAAAATCATCAAAGAAGGGAATTATCTCCATCTAAGTAGGAGCTATCTTCTTCCTCTCTCTTCACTCCCCCTCCCTCTCTTCCTTTCATGTTCTAATTCTTCATTTGGGAGGTTACACTTTTTGTTTTCATCTTATTCATTAATGTGACTATAGTCTAAAATTGTAATAAGTTTCCCTTAATTAATAAAAGGGGACTTAATTTCTTTCCTAGGAATGTCAAGAGTCACAAGTGGAAAAGGCAAGTGAAAAGACATGTGGGGGGTAGGTGAAGAGTCTTTTATAAGTCTATATATTGTAATGACTTCCCCATTCCAAAGGGTTGTCAATTTTGTATGTTCAAGAGTAGATAACTACCAAGAATAAGCAAAGAGATATAGCTAATTTCTTCTATTCTCCTCTCTATGTTCCTCCATTCCTCTCATTGTACAACTTTTTGAGAATGTCAATAAAGAAAGGAGTTTCATACTTTTATGGATGAGGGAATAAATGATACTTTGTGTTCATAATTTTATCTTGTCTTGGTATTAGTAAAAAATTTGTTATTCTTTCTAAATATGTGTATGTGATATGTTTTGATTAATCTTTGCAAGAATATGAATTTTCTACCTGTAATATTAATCCCTCTTCCTATTTTCCCACTCCCATTTTCCCACCTATCTAGAAAATTCCTCCCTTGCAAGAAATTGCAAGCATTTTCCACAGGTTCAGTGGAGTGTGTCTGTTGGATCCCTGGCCTCTAGGCCAACAACATATTTTTATTTCATTTCACACACAATAAATGGAGCTTCCCCATTCAAGCAGAGGGACCTAGCCCCAGAGCATTGGCAAAAATCCACCAATTTGTCACGATAAATTTTCTCACCAATAGTTTTTGGCACCCACAGTGGGGCAGATTTGGCATATTCTGCACCCAACATATGAACCACAAAATCCAAAAAAATATATATTCCAAAAAACAAAAAAAATTGATTAAAACCCATTGCTAAAAACCCATTGTTGATTCCTGTGAGTGACCCTTCATATTCCACAAGTGTCCTTTCATATTCTCATTATAATATTTTCCCAAAGCTGGCTGAAAGAAGATATACAGGCTGAATAGGTTGAGAGGAATTGTTGATCCCACTTTTGAGGCTTTGTAAAATTGTAAGAACAAATCAGAGATAATCCCATACTACTTCTCTCAAGCTTCATCTCCATCTGATTCTTCAAGTGGTACACCTGGAAATCCTATTCAAACTCATGTTGATACTCCTCCTACAAATCTCTCTTGTTTCCCTTGCCTTCCACCCACCATTGAACATTGAATTCCCTAGTGAAGGAGAACAAGAACCAGAAGAAGAATTGGGAGAAGAATTTGTAGAAGTGGAAGTCAAAGAAGACTGAAGTAGAAGAAATAGAAAAGTACCCCAACCCATTGTTCCATGGGGAAGGAATACAGGTCCACTCACTCTTGCACCTCCTCTTCATGATCTACTGACAAGTTCCCACAAGAACTTTTTGAAGTTCAAAGGTGATGACACACAACTTCCTGAAGAACACATCTCTACCTTCATCACATCATGCAGAATTCTTGGAATCGAACATGAGGATGTTGTGTGTAAGATTATTCATGGAATCACTTCAAGAAAAGGTAGTTAAGTGGTTTTATCTCTTGCCCTCCCACTCCATCACATGTTGGGAAGACATTCAAGAAAATTTCATAGCAATATTCAAATCAAGCCGAATATTTCCAAGACCTCCTCATTCAATTGGTACAAATGAGGAAAGAATTCAAATGAAACTATGAGAGACTTGTGGCCCCATTTCAACTGGTTACTCCACAGAATACTGGAAGATGCTTCACCATCTGAAGACAATGTCAAGATATTCTTCATCAATGTGCAACCCCCTAAAATTGGATTCATCCTTACAATATATTTCAACCTCGTACTCTTGATCTTGCCCAAGATGATGTAATTGAGATTGAAGATGATCTAATTTTTTATGGAAAAATGAAGAATCCAAATGGAAAGAAAAGGGGTCAATTTTCCAAGGAAGGTACCACTGACTCTCTTGTCCAAAAATTGGAAAATGAATTGAATGCAATAAAGAAACAAATAGCCCAAAATATTATTCTTCAAAATCACAATAGGAATCAGATTGTTAGAGCACCTCAAAGGCTTGCCTTAGAAGCTCCATTTGTCAATGCAAATCTGTAGAACTCAAGAAGATGAAGAAGGACTTGAACAAGAAAGCGAAGGAAATGATTTCCTAGAGATTGAAAAAGTAGAGAATGATGCACAAATCAGATTCTGTGAGTATTCTGGAGGTGATGAAGATGATGGTGAAGATGCATCTAGTTTCTCATGTGTGGTATTCACTTGTTCTCAGTCCTCAAAAAGGAGTATTCTTCCTCTGCTGCTTTGAAAAAAAAAAGGTTGAAGATCCTCCTGTGGCGACTCTACAAAATAAAATAATCAGTCGAGGATCTCCACTTCCTCCCTCCATGGAGTCTACATTGGAGAAACCTGATGTCTGTGGAAAGAAAGAGATCACTGCTATTTCAAGTAAGTCTTCCAATGCCCCTTCTAAATTCTAAGTCTGCTTCTATAAAATCTAGTCCTTCAAGATCCTCTAATGTACCTTCAAAATCAACCTATTTTTCCCAAACATCCACTCCCAGTTCCAAGCCTATCCTAACTCCAAAATCAGTGCCTTCATCCCCCTTGTTGCATTTGGTCCTTTTGATATCATAGAACATGTGAACAAATCCAAAGTGCAGATTTCTGAATATGAGTATTTGCAGACTCATCCTAAGAAATTCAAGAAGCTTTTCCATCATATTAAGGGTAGTAGTTCAAATCCCAATACTGTGACCCCTAGTTCTAAAGGACTACTACCAACCCCACCTACACCTCCATCATAGAGCATGCTTACCATGAGTGCATCAAATACTGATAAGATTGATCCTTTCTATGTCTCCTTCTTATTGGAAGATACCTGATTGAATAATTATATAATAAATTCAGGTGCTTCTGACAATGTAATGCCTATAAAGGTGGCCAATGCTCTTGGACTCACCTTGATATGGATAGTGGCTCATGTTACTCCATGGAGTCAAAGGAGGTCCCACTTGTGGGAAAGATCAATGATGTAGAGGTGGCTCTCGCCGAATTTCTTGGACAAGAAGGTGTCAATGACTATCTTGGTAGCAGACATTCTGACTTCATTTGGAATGTTGTTAAGTAGAAGCTTCTCTTGAAACTTAGGAGAAAAAATCTAGATGAATTGGTATTCCACAACCATTAAGTTAAGGGAGATATGGAAAAGTTTCTTCCTATGAAAAATATGAGATATACGGTGCAAAAGTCAGGAAATCCAAGAAGCTAACATCTTGTACCAAGATAGTTGGAAGATGAATCATTTCGTAACAACTAAAGAGGAGGATGATATTCCCACCTTGATATGACCAAACATCCCTTTTTGATGGGGTATTGATCTTGAAGAAGTGTTGAGAAATTTTGAGTTGTAAGAGGGTAGCCCCGAGTTTCTAGATGATGCAAGCCATGAAGAAGAGGAAATGGTTCTTGATGAATTTCAAGTGAGAAATCAGCTGACATGTTTCCCCATGATGAGGAGGTGTTCTCATTCCCATTTGAAGATGAATATTCTCTTGATCATGTCATCCATGAAGAAGAAAATCCAACTTGTGATGAGCCTTTGAAAGGTTTGAAAGAATAGTCATGTGAAAGAAATGTTAAGAGATTACAGAAGAAACAAAAGACTCTCATCTCAGTCTTGAACTCCTGATGCAAGCCATGGATTTGTAAGACGTATGAATCTAATTCCAAATTCTCAACCAATTAAAAAAATTAGTCATGATGAATTCTATGGGGTGAAAAATCTGATGTCCCTCTTGAGAAAATGATTGATGGATGGGTTGATGAAATTGAAGTCTTCTCTTTCCCATTTGAGGAGGAAGATTCTCATCTATGATGAAAAATTGAAACAAAGATTTTTGAGTCTTATTGAGATGAGATCCTTTCACACCACAAAGAAATAGTAGAATGGAATGAGCTTCATGATGGATGAAAATTCCTCCAAATGGTTGCCTTGAATTTCAAAATGAAGATTCTTTGAATGAATGTAAAGGTGAACTTTTGGCAATTTCAAAAAGGAGTCCTTGTAAGAAATATTGAAAGTTGTAGAAGGTAATAAGAATGAGCTAAGTCTTGACCTCTTGACTCATGCTATGGCCATGAAATATAGGTATGAGGTTATGTTTGATTATTCATCCAATTTCCAAACACCTCATGATGAAATAAAACAAAGGGATGAATTCAAGGATTCTTATGAAAAATTTTCAATAAACATGAGTGTGGGAAAGAAGAGAACCCTGAAACATTCAAACAACCCAAAAAAATAAACCTTGGGGCAATGATGAGATACAAAATGAGAAATCAACAGTGT
Organism: Taxus chinensis; assembly: GCA_019776745.2. Lineage (NCBI taxonomy): Eukaryota > Viridiplantae > Streptophyta > Pinopsida > Cupressales > Taxaceae > Taxus > Taxus chinensis. The sequence continues at coordinate 628,340,699 of CM034148.1, forward strand.
GGGGGAACAAGGAAGACAATTTGCTAATCCTGATACTGATTCTCAAGATGGTAAGAACAATGGAACTTCTTGAGCAAAGCTCTGAGCATCAAAATAATCAGGTAATCTCACTCCTCCTGAGTATACAAGTAGTCATGAAGGAACCTGGATTTCATAAGAAATTGAGGAAAGGAGGCTACTTTCTTAAACTAGTCAATGGCTTCGCAGAATATCATCACTCAATGTTACCTATTTAGAGGTAACTTCTGAAAAGAGAAAAGTACTATAGTGAAAGTGGGTTTTCCCCCACATGTACCATAGGTGATTTAGGGTGTGTATTTCCCCCTGTTGTGTGTTTTTTCCCTTTCCGGTGTGGTGTGTTTCCATTTTCATGTGTGTGTGTCCTTTCTTTCATTCTATCTCTTACTTGAAATGTGACTCTGTAAAGCCCAATGGATAAGGCACTGGTCCATGATGTGTATTTATTGATATTATGGAGTTCATTCTTGTTTTCCTTTTTCATTCAATCCAAAACAAGTCCCCAAGTGAGAGCCAATTGTTGTCATGAATTTTTGCAAACGTCAAAATCCAAGGTGAAAGCATGACAACTATACCCCAGTGTCAAAAAATCTTTCCTAAACCCCTACTGAGTCACCCTTCAGATCATCCCACCTTTTTTGTCATGACCCATACATCCTTGAAAATTTCATAATATGATATTAAATCCTTCCCAAGTGTTTACAATGTGTTCATAAGGTCACCCAGTCCATTCAGTGAAGCGTGTCGTCAAGAGTGGAAATTTGCACTAAGTCTAGAAAGGTTATTCCCTAGCCTTCTAGAGCATAGTGTGCATCATCTAGAGATTATAAGAAGAATATAATCATCCAAGGATCATTATTTAAGAATATAAAATGCATTGGAACTGGTTTAGGGAAGTTTTGCCAAACTTTCATAGGTTTTGGGATCAGAATCGTGAAAAGGCTTGATCTTGCAGTGTAAAAAAGCACCTGAACCTTCAACTGAAGATTATTTTCGGGATGAATCAATAGGAAAAATAGATCATTAGAAAATATTTCAATTCCCTACATGATGTAAAAATTATTCTTCTCAAGGCATAATAGGGGTAGAGAAATTTGTGCAGACTCAACATGTCGAATGAAAAAGATCATTTTTGGAGAAGGGGGAAATAAAAGTCTTGAAAACCCTAATTGTTATAAAAATACTTTGGAGTCAATTTGATATAAAATTCCTAAAAAACCTCTTACAACTCGGGAAAGTTCAGTTTCATGATTTCCAGAGTTAGAAAATTTAACAGTTTGGGGCATAACGCATTTTGGTGTCCAAACTATCCCAACTATCCCAAATTTCTGAGACAATTGTGATAGTGGGGGACATTAGGGATAATAAAATAATCCCTACCTACTTTTTGAATCCCTTGGACCCTCATGTGACCCTAGTTCATCTCTTCGACAAGGTGCTAAATGATTAAGTGATTTGCTCAAATTGCCAAATTTGGCTAAGTTTTTTGACCTCCTAGGCCTAGGGTGCATTTTTATGCCCCTACTATCCTAAATTCTAGGACATTTGGGATAGTTGGGATAGTAAAATACACCCCACCCCTATCCCCTCTCTAGTTTTCATATGTGACCTCTAACTTCTGTCTCATCGGGTAATATGAAACCTTTCTCTCTCATCCTCCAATACTCACCTACTCATTTCCTACCACTTGTTAGGCTCTGGAAATGGGGAAAATTTTACTATCCCTTATCCCGAGATAGTGGGGACATGTAGGGATATAAAAATTGCCCCATGCCCCCATGCTTTGTAAACTCAAAAAATTGGCTAAGTGTTTTACCTTTGCTCTCTCTCTCATCTCTCTCTCTCTCTCTCTCTCTCTCTCTCGCGAACCAGAAATGGATGTCGGAAAGTTTTAAGAACTTTTCTCACCTCATATTTTCTCCATGAAATCCATGAATGCTGATAAAAACCCTCATTAAGCCTAAAAATTTTCAGACACTCCATGTCAAGTTTCCTCTCAAAGCATCCGTGGTTGCAAGAATGATGATTTTTCACTACCAATGAACAAAGAAATCAATCATACCCAAGGGTTTGAGATAAGTTCTCTTCTCCATGGAGCATCTTTGTGTTTTTTCTATGCATTTTAAAAGCTGTGAGACTCCATTAATGGATGTCCATGATGCAACAATGAAAGGGAATTGAGCATCATCTTCACTTCCCGAGGTTCAAGTGGGTGGAATCACGCAAAATTTGGAGGAAACGATCATCAAAAAATCTAGTTTCGCGTGAACTAGTTTTTGTGCCATGAAGCCCCTATTTTTTATGGATATAGGGGATTTTTTTTTTTCATCAAAATTATTTGATCTTTTAATAAAATATCAATTTCCCAAAGATCCAGAAGGTGAAATCACCCGAAGATTTGGAGTGGAGAATCCTGGAATAAAACCTATAATTTTAAAACCTTTTTCATGGCAATCCAACACCCACAATGCACTTATTAAAAATAGTATATGCCATACCATTTCACATGATAAAAATAGTAATTCCCTCAATTTTCAAGATTTGATCACCCAGAACACTCAGAAATAGTGCAAAATGGTAAGCAGGGTAAAATTGCCAATTTTCCCAAAATAACAGGTCCAAAAAATACATCTTGCTAAAAATAGAAAGTGGCTAAAAATAACAATGCATCATCAACGGAAGAGGAAATTGGAGTGTGCCAGAAGGTTCATGAAGGTCATATTTGAGAAAAATAGGTGATATGTCCCAAAATAGCAGGTCTTTGATCCTACCTGCTAAAAATAGAAAGTCTCTATTTTGGGTGCAGAAAGTTGCAGATGGCTCCATTTTCACTCATCTTTCCACTTTTTGAACTCTTCACAGGGTTATGGGATGATATCATAGCTCAATCAGAGAAATGGAACCTTCATATGGGTCTTGGAAACATAATCTTGAGCTCAATTGTGTCCAGAAAAAGGCAGAGTGTCACAGGGCATAACAGGAAAAATCCTAGGGACATTGTATGGTGAGAAAGATTTGAAAGTCGTAAAGAACTCAATTGATTCATCAGATAAGAGGTCATCATAGCTTATTGGTCATGTTGGATCCATCATCATCTCTTAGTGAGCTGGTTAGAATTGAGCTTGGTGAGAGCTTGGTGACTTGATGAATTGGTAAGCTAGGAGTTTGAGTGAGCTAGTGGAGGTGAGCCAAATGAGCTAGGAAAGATCTCACATCTCTTAGAGCAAGCTAAAGAAAAAGTTTGTAATCTTGCAGCACAGTGTGTAGAATAGGGATGCAAGTATCAAGAGGTTTGAGTATCATGAATGAAAATTGTGAAATCCTAAGGAATAAGAGAGTCATCCTCACTCTCATTGTGAGATCAAGGAATGCATCATCATGGGTGAGGTTTGTGTTCATCTCAAGCTCACTTTGGGAGGTCTTGAAACAATGTTTCTAAAAAATCATTCGGTGCTCCAAGGTGTATGTACATCATGCCAAAAGGAGGAGACTTTCATCGTCAAAAAATTCTTCAATAGAGGGATCAATCTTCTGTCAACAGAGAAAAGAAGAATCGAAGAAGGAAATTGTCTTCCATATGAATAGTTATCTCTCTTCCCTCTCTCTCTGTCTCTTCACATTCATATCCTATTTATTCATTACGGGAGATTGCAATTTTTTTTTTCTTATTCTTTTTTTGTCGTATTCTCTTTTTTCTTATGTGACTATAGTCTGACATTATAATAAGTCACCCTTAATTAATAAAAAGGGGAATTTATTTTATTCTTAGGAATATGAAGAGTCACATGTGGTAAAAGAAAAATGAAAGGTCGCTGTGGGGGGTAGTAGATGAGTATTTGTTAAGTCTATATATTGTAATGACTTCCCCATTCCAAAGGGTTGTCAAGTTTATAATTTCTAAGTAGATAACCACCAAGAATAAACAAAGAGATAACAGGTTCTTATATTTCTCCCTATGTTTTCCTCTTTCCCTTACATTGAAAAACATTGTGAGAATGTCAATAAAGAAAGGAGTTTCTACTTTTCTGGATGAGTGAATAAGTCATACTTTGTGTTCATGGTTTTATCTTGTCTTGATATTGCTAGCAAAGTTTCTGTTCTTATAAAATTGTGTATGTGATACTTTTGATTAATCTTTGCAAGAATATGAGTTTCCCTACTTGCAATATTGATCCCTCTTCTATTTTCTCACTCCCGTTTCCCCACTTACCTTACAAATTCATCCATTGTAAGAATTTTCCACAGGTGTAGTGGAGTTTCCGTTGGATCTTCGTCCCCTAAGGCCAACAATTTTTTTTATTTCAGTCTAGACACAATAATAGAGCTTCCCTATTCAAAAAGAGGGGCATAATCCCAGAGCATTGGTGGAAATCCATCAATTTGTTACATCGACAAATTTTCTCGCCAACAATAAGTCAATAAAAATTATTTAAAAAATAAAATAAAGAGAAACTTAAAACAAAACAAAATCAAAAGAGATAATAAAAAGAAGAGATGAGTTACATAGAATTTAAAGGAAATAATAAATAATACATAATAAATAAAGAACAAATAAATAAAAAAATAAAATAAAATAAGAAAAAGGAATTTATGGTTTCCTTTCTCCTCTTTGGTTTTTAGAATTTCTTATTGAAAGTTTTGGGGAGGAGCAACTACCGTGAAGGTAGTGTTAGTGCAAATCAGCATCACCCCTGGATGTTGATCAGGCTTCTAGTTTGACACTTTGGACATCCAGTGTGATTTGCACAACATTGAATCTTTTCCAAAGTGTGGGACTTGTAAAAATGGGAAAAGAATCTCCAGTTTAGAGGCTAGTTCCTCAACTCCTCTGATAAGGTGTATTACTTGCACGTTACAGAGGTTTCAAACTCAAAATCCTACTCTAAATTCCAAGGGGGTAGAGATAGAGAATGCAAAAAACTGAAACTAATGCTAATAAGGTGATGCACCAAAGGAGTGGTGAGCATTTTTTGCTTCTGTAGATTGACAAAGATAATAGAAATGCAACAAAACATCATGCACAAACTGATGACATGTAATGAAAGATCAGAAAGGAAGCAAATAACATAAGCAGAGGATTGAAACTCATTCACAGAGCTTGCATTGTCATTTCCAATATCAAAATACATGCATTACAGCATCTGAGAGGCAGAAAGACATGTTACAGTCCTGGAAGAGGTATGATATTTCCACAAAAATCACTTTCAAGGTGAAAGAGGGAGCCTGCAATACATGAAAAATGTTCCACTTTCCAAAAAATGAGCCAAATCTGGCTTTTACAATGCAAGAAACGCACCCCAGGAGAGAGAAATGTGGGGAGAGCTTCAACCACCAACCAAAAACACAATAAAATGGCATGGGCATCCTTACAGGTCCATTCCCTAACATTTTCCACCAAGCTGGGAGAGAATGCGAGCCATTCTTCACTACAAATGGTGGTTGAAACGTCATTTCTATTCATTACCACGTGCCAGAGGCGTTTTTTCAATTTTCTCTCTCTAAACTCCATCAAGTGTGAAAAACTGAGCCCAGAATCTTGTAGAGAATTTCACTAGCTTTCCGTTGATATAAATAGACGTGAAAAACTGAGCTCTGGATCGAAAGTTATGGCCGTTCGAAAATTTAGTGCAAAATAGGGCCATTAACGGATTGGGCGGGCGAAAAATTCAGAAAATTTTCCCAGTTTTTGCATTTGGGAAAATTTACCCAAAAAAACCCCCGCGCTCTGCCATTCCTGGTGCCACGTGGCATGATTCCATTGACCGCGGGCTCTTGATGCCTCATTTTCCTTCATTTTGACCATTGAATTTTTTTTTTCCAAAAATATCTGCCGGGCCGATGATCTGAGGACACGTGGCGTAATATGATTCGCTGGCAGGAATCTGCCCCTTAACTTTTCTGTTGCTTTTGGGCATATTTCTTGACTCGGAGACGTGGTGAACACCCTATTAGTTGTGGGATTTTCCTTTCCCTTTTCCCTACGGGCCCTGTCCTGTATTTTTTTGCCCGCCACTGGACACGTGTCAAGATGCCATTGGTTCGCGTTGGGGGGGGGGGCTTTTTCCTTTTGAAATTTCCTTTGTTTTGCTTTGGGAAAAATTTCAAACTTTCCCCCCGTGTTCCAAAGCTCCAGTGCCACGTGGCATGATATTACTAGGCGCGGGCCCTGGGGCTACAAACATTCCTTTTGCACTTTACCTTTGGGAAAAATTCCCAATCTCCCCCCGTGCTCCGCCGTTCCGGGTCTCGAGGACACGTGGCGAGCTCTGACTGGTCGGCAGGCCAAAAAAATTAACATTGCACCTTACCGATCACTTTTCCAAATTTTAAATCTTTCCTCCACCGTCCGCCAATACCCTTGGCCTAAGGACACGTGGCATGATGTGATTGGGCGCGGGGCCTTTCTTGGAGATTTTTCCATGGCGCCAACACTTAGTCAAATTTTCTATTTTCTCCCCCTTGGACACGTGGCAGTATCTCATTCGTCGGTGGGCCTTCGGGGTGAAATATTCCTTTTAAAAAATTGCCAAATCACTTAGTAAAAGTTCCAAGTTTACCTCCGCCATCCGCCTCTCCCAAGGACACGTGGCAAGATATTACTGGCTGCGGGCCTTTTAGGGGAAAATTTCCCACAAAATCTCCACTGAGCCATAACTTCAAAAAATACATGGAGTTAGGAGGAAAAGCTGAGAAAGAGCTCTATCCAATGGTGCCATTCCCAGAAGGTCCTGAGTGCTTGAAAAGCAAAAAATTATGATTGAGGCACAAGAGAGGGAAGAATGAAGGGAGTTAGCCACAATAATGAGCTAGGGGCTGCATTTTGGATAATAGGTAGTCCTCCAAATTTCCAAGAAAGATGTTAATGATGGATCTGATCATAGTCATAGTTGCAGCATGGGAATTTTTTTGTAAAGGGTGGTTTGTTGAAAACACCTTAGAATGGTCTTTCTTGGAAACATGATTGATTTGGAGTGTTTCTCACACATGAGCTTAAATGAGAGATTTGAAAATTGGATAAGGGCATTCATCATAGCATTTGGGGGTAGTTTTTGATCTTTTATTACTTTACAGAACATGCTAGTAAGTTGAAAACATGGGGGTAATTGAAAAAATTCTGAAAGAGATGTGGTTTCATAGAACAGAAAGGCGCATTTTCAGGCCTATGATCGTTAAGATAATGTGGAGTATTTGAAAAAAGTGTCCACAAACTGGTGTGCTCTCATGGGATTGAATGAATGCATGATCATCCACAAAATAATGTGATCATTGTTTGATAGTCTCAATAGACCCAACTATTATACCAAATCATGTTAGTCACTTGCTAATCATCCTGAGCCATGTCAAAGAAGTACATTCACCACTTGTTAGAGAGATCTTGGAAGGAGATGAGGCGTCCAAATGTATAGAGTGAAAATAAAATAAAGGAAAAAAAGTAACTAGAGCATCCACGCATGCACAAATTTTTGGAAGGAGTGAAACAAAGAGAATAAAAGAAGAGAAGAGCTCACAACCAGGGTGCCTGACAAAGAGACAGAAAACAAGATGGAAAGGAGCACCTCATGCACCACTCATAAACTTAATAGGCATGGAATTTATTCCCTTTTCTCTAACTTGATTTCAAAATTTGCAATTTCAATTTGAGTAGAGAAATAACAAAAAAATGTTTCGGATACCGAGTTAATTTTTTTTTTTTAAAAATAGTCGTTACAGGCATCACAACAAATAATGGATCGGGAACCATTTTAAAAAACCAAAATATTGCTCACCCATAGATTCACATTGTTAATACCCAATCAGGAAGGTCAAATGTCAAGAAAATGTACTTTACCAATGTTAAGATAAACCCTCCAAATGTGTCAAATGCCTCTCAAAATTCAATGTGCAAGACGCATCTCCAAATCTATTTTCCCCACTTTTTGATTGCTATAACCTATTTATTGTTGTATGAGGATCACCTTTTAAATCCAGAATTATGGTCAAAATATTTTTTGGACGTGTTTGCAAAGTGGGTTTTTGGGACCCACTTTGGAGAGCTGGTTACAAGAGGCAACCACTTAACACTACGAAACCTCTTCGGAATCAACCTGATTTTTATGCCTATAGAAACATAAAATAAAATATACCACAACAAACCTTTTGCTTTATATGTAAAATTGTGCATCACATTTTGTTCTTCTTCATAATAAAACACTTTTTCCACACCCGTCTCGAAGTGACCTTGACTTAGGTTGCTAAAGTGCAACAACAAAATTTCCACCAAATGGCTCTAAAGAGATGCTTCCAATTTGAGCTCCAATTATTAGTTTTAGGCCATGTCAGTCTTTGTTGGATTCTTTATATAATAGAGAAAAAGTTAGATGTGTAAAATTTTCCATCTGGGTACTTTGATTGACATTTTTGTCATGCCTTTCTGTAGCCATTTTGGCTAATGTGTACAATGGGGAAAACTAAGCTTTAGTGACCTGTTTGACCCTTCGAGAACACCTACGATGGGTGTAAAAAACTATTGATTATAAACATGTTTTCGGGATAATGTGATATAATGATATTGTAACAACTTATGATTTGTGTGAAACACAATCACTTCCTATTTGAACCTAGTTTTGTGACAATGAAAGCAAGAAAGTACGTGTTGAATTTGAAAATATCTCCCAAAGTCTAGAACCTATTTGAACTTCAAAGTCTATGTGGAAATCTTGTTTGATATCTTTATTATATCTTTCTGGTTATGCCATGAATATAATGTCTACATGCGATGAAAGAAATGAATGGAATCTCTCTCCACTTCTCCCTCGAAAACATGGAATAGTGCAATACATGAATTGATATGTTGTGGGAAATAGAAATTAAGGTTTTTTATCTCTCTCTTTCTCTCTATAAATTGTTGGTGTAAGTCTTTGATAACATTGTTAGATAGTGGGGGCGGGTTCCATGCTAGAATTTTTTGTTGACTGATGATACATGATTTTTAGAGGTTACAGGTAACGTGGCGTAATAGAAACAGATGATGAAATTTGGGTTTAGAGTTGTATTTAACTTGTAGAATGTGTATTATTGCCATAATAAGGAAATTTATGTCATACTATGAATAAGGAATTACCGTCTTAGTACATTGGAAAAGTAAGAAACCAAGTTAGCCTATATCATGTATCAAAATTGTGAATGGATATGACGTTGTGATTATATGTTGTACTTTTATGGTTTGGATGCATTAGAGAAATTTATTTTTGGTTACATAGAACCCTCCATAGTTCTCTTGACAACGGGGATTGCATAATTGTATGGTTAGTAAAGATAGAACACCTAGTTCCTCTCCCTAAATCCCTTAAATGTGTTGGTCTAAACCAGTTTTCAATGTTTTCCTATCCCCAATTTCCCGTGACTATTTATGACTATAGACCCCTACCTTGGGATAAATTGATAATCTTAAAGATCCACTCTAGAGTACATACCCTCGCGTACCTTTCACATCATGGGAACCACAATGAAACTATTCCTTATCCTGATTGACTTTACACGAGGCATGATTGCAATATGTATACTCTACCGTGACAAATTGGGTGAGTACGAACCCCTGTATTTCTAGGTTTCATAATATGTACTATTAAATTATTGTTGGATAAGTTTGAATTCGAAATGTGTTTTGTAATGAAACTTTCAAAACTTGTTTGGATAACCAAGTTCTCGTAGAACTAGTTTAGGGTGTGTAACACCAATGAATGATCTCATGTGCAAGATATAATTTTTCCATGCAAGTGGATGATCAATGTACTTATTTCCTCTACACACCAGGAATCTTGTGAGAGCCCCATTGGTGACATTATTAAGCCCTTTGGAACGAGAAGTGTTATCTTGGCAAGTTAGCAAGAGAATACCCATTAGTGTGTGCACCAACATTAGTAGGTAATGTAGACTGTTGTACCTGACCCTGGTGCTAATTTCCACCCGATAATTAGGTCCTTCCTATTAAACCCTCAAATTGGAATGAAACTAAGACCAGGACCTCTTTAGAGGCTATATGGTGGACTAAAATTTGTAATTAAATAACTATTATCGAAATTGTGTCTATAAAATGTATCACAAGTTATGAGTTTTTAAAACTTGAGTTATCCGCATTTAACGTAATGTAAAGTGAAAATTTTGCTACCATCTCTTTCTACTCAATGTTAAGGCTCTTGTTATGTTAATACAAATAAAATGAAACCGTTCCATGTGGTAACATAACTTTTGAAAACATGGAACTTCCTAACTTCAAATGAGTGGTATGTGATTTATATTGCATTTCATGAATGCAATGCAAACTAAATGGTTAAATTACATGAATCCTTATTTGTAATAACCAAATGAAAGTAAATGGGGTGTATCCTTTGATGAATTAAATGTGATAATGAGAAGGAAAACTTGAAAGTTTTCCCTCTTAAACATAATCATTCTCCCTTGTAACTTCATGTTAATGTCCTCCTTATATAATGAAAGTAAAACAAATTGTCATGCAAAAACATGTTTTCGGAAACATGAATTGCTTCCATTTGAAAATGAGTGCATATGAGACTCATATGTGTTTAAAAATGATTCCAACTAATACTTGAAATATTTCAAATTAGGCATGTAGTAATGAATGGAAACAAATGATGTATACTCCTTGTAGGGTAAAAATTCTAATGAAATGATAAATATGTAATTGGTGAGACAAAGTGCATATGATTTTTGTACATTAAATGTTGGGTACAATCAATGATGTAAAACAAAATGAAATTCAATTCAGTAAATAAAATATAAACCATGAGAACTATGTACATTATGGATAATGACATCCCTTTTTGGTTTCTCTTTTGTAGTTGTATAAATATTGTATTATGTATCGCTCTATTGGAGCAATGCGTGACATTAATGTGAATCTTTTGTTCATCTCATGATTGGCTGTGTAAGTTTCATCATGTTGCCCAGGTGAGATTGCATCATTGTTCTTGGGGGAATAAGGTGTTGTTAGTGAAGGGAGGAATAAGGAGTATTGTGTGTTAGCAGGACTCTGGAGGAGCTTTTCTAAAAGATCAATTTCATGGATAGTCTTAGTCAAATTTCATCTCGAGAAACCATATCGATACCTGGATGGATCAAAGCTCATGTCGAAGACAATGTTTTGTACTTGTCATGTTGGAATGCAACAGAATTAAAAATCTAGCCTAGATTTTACCATTAGTGGAGTCCCATAAGTGATCGTTGCAATGTCAGATATCGCCCCCATCTATATCCAAAAATGTAGGCTTGGTATTGTTACATTGTCCTAACTTTTGCTGTACAACCACACCTTTCTCATCATGTTCTAGTGAGTGGGAGTACATGTTCTTGCCCACCCAAAAAATGGTGATTTTGTGATGTAATAAGTGAGCATACCAGTGATGTTGTAAATGATTTAACAAATATTGAACATATGTATAAACCCTAATTACAGAGTCACAACATAATATAAATAATAAAGTACATATATGACCTAAGAAATAAGCTAATAAATTTGAAACCCTAGGTGCAAGAGAAGAGGAATAAGATACTTAGCTGATTTCACAAATAATCTCGAAGATGTGCCGAACTGGAAAACTACTGAACAAGAGGAGGACGTTTGTCACAAACCAACCCAAAAAATTGTGACTGTTGACTATCGGAATTGGGACTAATGCCAGGACTAGGGTGCTTGGGTGCCTAGGCATTAAATTCTTTTTAGGCACCATGTGACTGTGAAAATGGCTCAGAATATGATTTTTGATGTGTCACACGAATGTCTTTGCTAGCCTTCATTGTTGTCTGATCACCTGTGTGTTGTCACTATGAAGATTGTAGAATTCACCTGTGTAACCTAAAAAGAAAGAGCTCCTACAAAACCCTAAAACACATCAAATCCTAAAAATAAAAGATGTAAATGGGGAGTCAGACTGACCCCTAGTGGTCACTTGACATGAGTGAACTTACATCCAAAGCATTGCACTACATCTCAGACTCCATGTAGTTTCTGTGTGTGTGTGTGTGTAGAATCGTGCCCTAGGAAGCTCTTGTGCAAGATGCACCAAATAACAGAGCAATAGCTAGATGTAGCAATGTAAGTAGATGTGTGTATGTAAAAATGAACTTCCCCTCCTATGTGTGTATGCAGAATAAGCATCAGTCCCTTGTCCCTTGAATGATAGCTAGATGGATGCTTTGATGCTCTTAAAATGCCTTTGGATGCAACCTTAGGTGGTGATAGTAGATGCTTAGAGCTTGGTCCTTTATTATGGTCACATAACTTTGTATTTATATGATTCCCTTGTTTGAATTTTGTATAATTGACATCTAAAAGGCTGACCATAAGATAACAAGATGCCCAAAATGATAAAAGAGGACCAAAAGGGGTGAGTAAGATACAAAGAGGTCAGGGCACCCAAAGGGGACGAGGGCACTTGAGGCATCCTAGTGTGGCACTGGTGACTAGAGCCAAGAAAGATAAAGCAGTGAAATTCAAAACTGGGAAGTGAGGTGTGTAAGACCATAGAGAAAGCAAGAAAGAAATCAAAGAGGCCAAAGATAAATGTCAATTACTAGTTTTCTCACTTAGGAATCATATGAATAGTGGTATGTGATTAGGACCTAGAAATGTACTCAAAGTACATGATTTAGTGTCTACATTTCCCCCACTTTATGTTGTTGAGTGAATACTTGATAACATAAAGTAGATAAGAGATGCGTACCTGATAACCATGTAGATCGATGGCGAAAGTGTGCCGAGGAGACAAGAAAAAGCATGGAGTGATAAAATGAAGCGTGGAAGCTAAAGAAGAGGAAGTGACCCTAGGGGTGAAAGTGTATGTGTATATGTCACGTTGTACTATGTTGTCATTGTTGCTTGATGTGTTTGATGATGTGACTTGTTCTTCCCATAAGGACATTGACCTACAAAAGAGAAGAGCAAAAAGAGTAGTCCAAAGTCGTGTATATGAAAAATTTGATCCAAATATGTAAAAAAATGTAAAAATGTGAAAAATGTTAGTAAAAGGAACATGTGCACCTGATCCATGATGAGTGAAAAGGATAGAAAGGATCCTAAAATTTGTAGAAGAACAAGTTTTTTTGGGTGATCTCATTCCAAGAATGATTTTTTTTTTGGGCAAATGATCATGCCAAGTGTGCGAGTTTTTTGGGCGATCTCACGCCACGACAGAAGAAGTGTTGGGGAGAAAGGTCTAGTGTTATTCTCCAACCCTGACTACTTCCTAAAATTTATACACCACTGTAGATGGTGTGTTACTTTGTTCAAGTTTGATCAAGTTCGATCTAAGTTTGATCCAACACAAAAGTAGAAAAAGGAGATAGAATGCATGCATGTTGATTGCTTGGAGGACTGTGCCTGTTCTGTGAAAACTGCTGTGTAGATTGCTGAAAACCATGTTGATTTGAGAAAAATTCTGTAACTTCCCCCTGGTCATAGGCACCTAAGAAGGGTCAGGAGTGCCCAGGTACTCATGTCTGTATCTGGGCATTGGTTTATGTGTTGTGTTGAGGACCCAAGTCATATTCTGGGTCCATTTCTGAGACTGAAGACTATGTTGATTCCTATGTACTGAGCTAGGTCTGAACTGTGACTGTAAACTGTTGAATGGGGTGACTGATTCACCCAATGTATGCCCCCCTCATTTGGGGTGCATGTGATGTCACTAGGAGGATATGCAACCCAAAGGAGAGGAATGGATGTTAATCTGAAACTAATGCCCTATAGGGGGAAGGGAATGTGCTTGGTAAAAACCAAGGCACATGCAAACAAAGTGGCTGGAAACAAGTGTTAGTGCAAACAAGACAAATACATGCATATAGAAGACAATGTGTAATCTAACAAGCAAGAAGACAATGTAGACAGTGAAAAAGTGGGTTTCAAACATGGGACATCACTCACAATGTTGCAAGACAATCAGGGCTGAAGTGGCCAAAAGCATACAAGCAATGAACAACAAGACATAGGGAAAATCCCACAAACAATGGCATACAATGAACAAACAGTGACAAGAAAAGTAACAGACAACCATGGTGGAAAATAGTTCCTACAAAGAAAATGCTGCACATGAAGCACCCATTAGCATGTTAGAAAGATAAAAAGTATGTCAAATATATGTATATATCTGATATAAAGTAGTGTGCTAGTAAGAATAGGAAGTAGTATAAAATGAAACAATAACACCTGTAGTGTGTATGAAAGTAGATGCCCCCAGGAGCCTTGGTGGGACTGGTAAGAGGTACAATGCCGAATATCCATGCTTTGCGTGTAAAGATCTATGTAAAGTCTGCATTCACAACTAGAAGGCAAGTGAACATGCATGTGTATATAGAAAATATAATGACATACGAAATATCCATCTAACATAGTAAGCAAAGTGTAACATGCGAGTATAAGAAAACAAGAACAATGTGCAACCAAGATATGTAGTATGTTGTATGAGTGTGAATGGAATGAAATGCAAAGTGAATGTGATAGGAGCAGCATGCCCCCCCTAGCGTGATGTGTATGATCATGTATGAGATGAGGTTCATTTATAAATTGACCCCTTCAGTAGTCAAGAATGAACCATAGAACAAGAGTGCATCATCAGGAAATGGTTTGAATGTGTGCGCTAGAAATATATGATCAATGAAAAAGCATAGAGTGTAGAGAGTGAGTGAGTGTGGTGAGGTTCATTTCATATTTATACCTCAACAGTTGAGTATGAACATGTAGAACTAGAGTGCATCATAGGGGAAGTGTGTTGTGATGAATGTGATGCTAAAAAGATGTGTCATGAATGCACTGAGTGTAAAAATGTGTAGTGTGTGAGGTTCATGGATGTAGTATGCCCTCAACAGTCAAGTGTGAACCATAGCACAAGAGTACATCATAGGGTAATGACGATACAAAGTTTGTGTGTATCAATGTGTGTAAGATGCATGAAAGACTATATGCAAAGTGTAGAAGAGTAATAAGTAGAAATGCGAGACACCTGATAATGCTAAAGAAGGGGGGAAGTAAGCATGATGCCCCAAGTATGATGATGAAGATCTATGTGGTGATATGAGAGATACCATGCCATTGTGGGAGAGCATTTTTGTGTCATGATAAGAGAGAGAGCCATCACAATGGTAGGAAAAAGAAACAGTAGGACCATGCAATGGTGGCGGAGTTTGAAATGTGTCTTAGCCATCAGTAGAAGGAAAGTTACTTTGAAAAAATGAATTGGAAACGAAAGTGGAGTAGGATGGGGAGGAATATTGAATGGTGGTAGCTTATGTGGGATTGATAATTGTAGAAAGACTCGCAGAGGAGAAGAGGATGAGATTAATGTTGAGAGGAATTTGCTTAGGAGAATCTTGAAGTTTCCGTAGAAGGAACATTAGTAATGATGGCATGATGCTCATTAGACATAGATGAATCAGATTTAGGAACCCATTGAGATTTAGCAATTGGAGATGAACATGTAGCAGCCTTATGTTGTACAAGAAAATGAGATAGATACCATAATGCTTAAGGTGGCTTGATTTTCACTTAAAGAATATAAATCATTGTCATTATGTCCATTGATTTGATGATAATTGCAATATGAATGACCTTGATATTTTGTAAGCGATAAGGAGGATAGCCAATGAGTAGATGGTACCATAATGCTTAAGATCAATTGTATGACATTAAGATCATATAATATCATGTATGCTTATTATTGTCACAAAATTTGATCAATTGATCAATGTGTGACCAGATTTATATTTTGTAAGTTGAGGATAGGATAACAAGTGAGTAGGAAAATTTGATCAATTGATGAGTGAGGAGTTGCAGAAGAATATCTTGTTTCTTAGTATTGAGATCAAACTTGAGAGGTGTCTGGGAGTGGTAAGACTTGGGGTTCATTGATATGAGCACATGTAGAAGACATAAAATGAAGGATGAGAAGAAGAACTAGCATGAGCCTTAAGAAACGTCCTTAAGATGTTGGATTTCAGATTGAAGAGATGTAATCGTGGATTCCATAACCTAAAATTTATCTTGAAATAAAGAATGTAAAATATTGAATAGGATTTACAGATTGGTTGATTGATTGAGGATTATAACTAATAGAGTCATTCAAAGAGATGATCGAAGATGGACACTGACTTGTGAAGGCATACCATGTTGATAGGGAGATACATAGTGTCTAGGGTTTTGTGGAGATCATCTTTACAAGATGGGTGCATTTGAAGAAATTGAAAGCAAGGAGACTTGAGGAGCCTTAGAAGCCATGAAGAGAAGAAAAATGAGGATCCAAGAGTGTTCGAATGAGTTACGGGTTCACCAAATGATTTAACAAATATTGAATTTTGTGAAAACCTAATTTATAGTCATAACGTGCAATAATAATCAATAAAGTACAGATCTGACCTAAGCAATAAGCTAGATAAAAATGAAACCCTAGGTGCAAGAGAGGAAATAGAAAGACTTAGTTAATTTTGTAATAGATATCTAAGTGTGTTGGGCTGGAAAACTAGTGAACATGAGGAGGAATTTGTCGCAAACCACACTCAGAAAATTATGGAACTATCGAATAGTTGGGACTAGAGTGCCTGGACTGGGTCAGGGGCACCTAGGCACCAGAGTCTACTTTTGGGTGCGCTGTGATTGTGAAAATGGTCAGAATCATGAAGTTTTTTGTGTCGCAAGGTATTCACTAGCCTTCATTGTTGTTTCACCTGTATGTCACACTATATCACTGTAAGTTCACCTGTAACCTGCAAAACAAATTATCTCATTGCAAAACCCCAAAAAACATCAAATCCTAAAAATAGAAAAAGATGCAAATGGGGAGTTAGAACTGACCTTGATGGTCACCTGACAAAGTGAACTTATGACCAAGTGATGCACTACATCTCAGACTCAATGTAGTTCTATGTATGCAGTGTGTAGAATCATGCCTTAGGAAGCTCTTGTGCAAGATGCACTGAATAGTGAGCAATATCTAGATGTAGCAATGTAAGTAGATGTGTGTATGGAAAAATGAACTTCCCCTCTTATGTAAGTGTATGCAGAAGAATCCAAGTCCCTTATCTTTTGAGTGATAGCCTAGATGGATGCTTTGATGCTCTTAGAATGCCTTTGGATGTAACCTTAGGTGATGATAATAGATGTTTAGAGTATTGTTCCTTTATTATGGTTACATAACTTTGTATTTATATGACTCACTTGTTTGAATTTCGTATTTGAAAAACTAAAAGGCTGGCCCATAAGAAAATAAGATGCCTAAAATATAAAAGAGACTCAAAAGGGGCGAGCAAGATACAAAGAGGTCGGGGCACCAGAGAGGACAAGGGCACCTAGGTGCTAGTGTCTTGGCTCGACGTTGGATGTCTCAGAGTCAAGAAAGATAAAGCAAGTGAATAGACAAACTGGGTTTTTGGGGTGTGCAAGACCAAAGAGGAAAGTAAGAAAGACATATAAAGAGTTCAAAGACAGATATTAATGACTAGTTTTCTCTCACTTAGGAATCATATGAACAATGGTATGTGATTAGGACCTAGAAATGCACCCAAGTGCGTGATTTAGTGTCTACAATAGCTAGATTGTAGAAATGTATAACATGTGTGGATGGAATAGAATAGAATTCTCCTTCCTATGTTTTGTATGCAGAGTATTAAGTCCCTTGTCCCTTGAATGGATGTTAGATGGATACCTTGGAGTGCTTTAGGTTCCTTTTAAATGCAAGCTTAGGTGATGATAATAATTATATAGTGCTTGTTCCTTCATTTTGAACACATAACTGTGTATTTATATGATTCTGTTGTTTGAATTTTGTAATTGACAATTGGAAGGTCGACCCATAAGTGAAAAATATTCCTAAAGATAAAAGAGACCCAAAAGGAGCGAGTAAGATAAGAAAGGGTCAGGGGCTGCTGGTGTCTAAAGCCATAAAAGATAAATTAGTAAAATTTCGACTGTGCTATAGGGTGTGGAAGACCAAATAGTGTTATCCTGTAAAATTGACAAGGGCAATTTTACCGATAACCTTACCGAAAATTTTGTCTTGATCCCTCGATAGGGATCCCTCGCGTTCGAAACGATTTAAAGTTCCTTCTCGGAGAATCTAACTTTCGAACTTAGTCTTTTTTGAGCCTTTTTGGCTGGGCGCATGGTTTTGCCTTGCAACATCAATTTTTGATGCGCCTCCTTAAAAGCCTTTGGCGCATGGTTTTCCATGTTAGCACGTCTTTCGGTGTGCCAAAGGATGTTGAGTAAGTTTTTGGTGCGCCAAAGGGCGCACGTAATATCTTTGTTACATCAAGTTTTGGTGCGCCAAAGGGCGCACATAGCTTCGTGTCGACAACTCGTTTGATGCGCCAAAGGCGCGCTCATTCTCCTGTTGTCATTTCCTTCCATGAGCCAAAGGGCGCACGTTTTCCCCTGTCGACAAGCTGTTTCCATGCGCCATTTCAAAAGTTGGTGGCGCATTTATGACAAAGTTTTGTATATATAACAGTGCCCGCCCTGTCATTTTCATTGCATTTTGTCAAGGCACGTGATCGCTCTGGACTTGTCAGCCCCTGCTCTGTCATTTTCATCAGTTGTGGACCCGCTCAAGGATTTTGGCTATATTGTTAAGGTAAGAGGTTCATCCTCTTTTCATTTAGTTCTTGGTGTGTGCTTGCTTGCTGGTTTTCATCAGTTGTATTTGTGCCTGGCTTGTTTCCCTCCTTGAACTTTTTGTTTTCTTCCTCCTGCCTGGTCTGTGCTTTCTTTCTCCTCTCCCTCCCTCTTTCTGGATTTGATGGGAAAGGGAGGATGGTTTTATTTTGGCTTGGTCTGATCCTATTTTATCAAAATAAGTGATGTCAAGCGTCCTTTCGAAGTGGAGGTTGAAATGTGAAATGCTCAAGTATTCCCCATGGCGCGTTGCCCGCGTCAATGTTGCACCTTAGACAGTCGCGCCCCTCGGCGCGTCTACCCAGCATGCTGCAGTTAAAAATCATGCGCCCCTAGGCGCACCCCTTTCGGCCCGTAACACGCTCGAAAACTGCGCCTCCTTATATCCCTTTGGCGCATCTTTTACCCCTGTTGCATCCCTCTTCTATGCGCTAAAGGGCGCGCCCAGCTTCCATGCAACGCAAGAGTTATTTGCGCAAGTGTAAAACCTCCAGGCGCGGGCGCACCTTCCGTTGCAAGTACATGATGTTGTGTATCCCCCCCATGCGCCGCGCCATATCCCTTTGGCGCGCCTTTTTTTCCATGTTGCACAATCTGCCCATGCACCAAAGGGCGCACCAAATCTCAATGTAACATGCATCTTCTGTGGGCCCTTCTATAAAATGCAGTCTGCTTCATCCATGCGCCATGCGCCTTTGGCGCCAACTTAACCTCTGTTGCACCCTTTTCCTGTGCGCCTTGACTATTCAGCCTGTTATATACATTTTTCATGCGCCCTGCGTCCCGAACCTTAAAAGTTCTAACTCTTTCTTCTGCTAGTATTCCAATGGAAGATCAAATGACTAATTCAAGCTTCTTGGATTGGGTTTCGCTCCTTCTACGTGCAGATCATCAGATAAGCCTTGAAGAACACATGTCTACGTCAAGCAAGAGACCCATCAAACCAAGAGGGAAGGCAAAACTAACAGAAGAAGAAATGAAATACAAATATCAGAGGGTCAGAATGCCCGAATCACAGGCAGAGTGTAATATGGATGTCAGGGATTCTGAACTGGGCCACATTGACATAGAGGAATTCTGGGTAAGAACTCAGAAAGTGACAAGGAGTCCATGGATGGATAAATTGATAGGCAGCGCCCTGCACTTTGCCGGAGGAATCCTGTCAGCGCTGTGAATAACGAGTTCATGATGATTGTTGCACAATCCTTCAACAAAGACACGAGATGTGTCGAGAACAGCAAAGGCGAGGTAGTTATAAACCTTACTGCCCGTCGCTTTGAGTTGATGCTTGGAATCCCTCACCACCGAAACTATGTGGCTGTTAGCCAGCAAGAATGCCTCAAGGCTTGGGAGGACAACGAAGACAAGTGCATGCAATTGATGAATGAGGTCTACCTCAAGAATAAGAAGGTAGTGACCCGGTGGCCTCAAACTATCCACCGGAGTGTTTTCTCGGAGGAACTCAGTGATACAATCACCTTCCTGAGCAGAGTTTTCGGTCTTTCAGATGCTCACTACTTCCTTAAGTGGATGCTGCGGTACCTGGAAACAATGAATAGAATCTGCCCGATCAGCGTTTCTGCTGGGGGGAGATAATAAGCAGCACAATATCCGAGCAACTGCAACAGTTCGCTACAACAGGAGTGTTCCACATGAACTCCTACGTAGTGTATGCTGCTGCGTCTGAAAGGGATTATCCAGGGCTGCACCGAAGCGGAACTTGGCCTCAGGCCAAAATATATGAATACTATCAAGAGCTGAAGCTGGAGAACAGCATCCAACACTTCGCTAAGATCAATGATGTTTTCTTCTATCACATCATGTGCATGTTGCGGCCAAATTTGACTCATGGCCGGACAATCAAAAACATAGTGGCAGTCACAGAGAAGTGGGGGCCTTGTTCACCCCAGTTTCCCACGTTCACCTATCTGAGAGCGGTCAACTTTTTTGGGCGAACCAACCAGGTTGCCAAGGTATGCTGGACCAAAGCTGATTTTATTGGAACTATCAAGACAGCTCGTCACATACCATGAAAAGTGCCTCAAGAGAAAGAAGGGCGGAACTCCTTTCCCCTCACAGTAGGCCGTTACACATGCTCCAGCTATCACAAGGCGAAGGAGATGTTTGCTGAGCTAGAATTGCTCAACCTAAAGCATGATTTCCCAGCAAGGCCTACATTCGACCCTAGGGGCTGTCTACCAAGGGCTAAGCTTGATCCGATTCATGTCCCTCAGATTGAGGATATCTACATTGACGTTCTCCATGAGGTAGAACTCAGAAGAAAGGATCACTCTCGCTTAGCATTAACGGAAATCATCCATTACGGAGTGGCTATTGTCCCAAAAGGCTTCCAAACCACGGAAGACGAAGTAGACAAAGTATATAATGACACAGAAGGGGATGATTGGCCCTTCCCGGACATTGACAGAAGCAAGGCTCCTCAGACAATCGAGGAGAGGGTCAAGGAGACTATGCGGAGAACAGAGCATTGTGCCGCATGAATGGGTTAATCTACCTCGGTGTAGATTTTACAACTTCTCCTTTGGGTAATGCACCTCCAAGGTCAAAGAAGCAGCTAAAAGGCAAAGCTGCGGAAGGTGAGCCTAGCACCATTCAGGAGGAAGCCCCTGAAAGTCCTCTTCCTTCAGAGCCTGAACAAGTAATAACCCTGGATTCGCCAGAGAAGGAATTGGCAGAGGATAGTCCTATACGCCCATCCACCCAGGATGTCGGGCATCGCTGCAACTACAGAGGTCCCTTCTATCCCTTTTCTTCTCTTCCTCCCCTTCCTCAGATGTCGGCAACCACTCCTTTGGTTGTGTCTTCTCCCCCTTCTTCTACTCTCTCCCCTGCCTCTTCGTCCATCTTCTCCTCTCTTGCTGATTTGTCTTCCTCCATTTCTTCCCTCATTTCCGGGCTCCTTCCCTTCCCATGTCTTCTACAGTTGCGGTTTCCCTTCCTCCCGTGGGCATGTCTTCGGCTATTCTTTCAATGCCGCCGCCGCGTGTCTCCACGTTCTTCCCCTCTTCTACCGTTGCTGCTTCCCCCTCTGTCTCTGGTCCTTCTTCAATAGGACCAGCTTGGATCTCTCAGCAGCTGAGCCAACCAAAGAGGAAAGTCCCCATCGCTCCGATGGACTTTTCAGTCATTCCGGCTAAAGGAGCAAAGAAGCACAAGCCGGTTACACGCTTCTCCAAGAGCGCTGCAGGTGAGAGAGTTATGGAAATTGCCTACCCCGATCTCACCAAAGAAAAAGAAGATCTGTCTCCGGCAGATTTCACAGTGACCCAAGTCATAATGGGGACATCCTCTGAAGTCTCCAGGGGGAAGCTCTTTCCGCAGTTGATGCACTCTGCGAAAAGCTTCAGGAAACAAAGGAAGAAAAGAGGCTACTGAAGGAGCAGAATAAATACCTGCTTCAAGCCCTACAGAAGATGGGAAGTGCACCTCCCACAACTGCCGTCGAGACTCCTGAGCTGCTCAGTCAGGAGAAGATCAATGAATACTCAAAGATCGGCGAGCAAGGTATGGCTGTTTCTGCTTGGAGGAGCCAAATCCTTAAGAATAGTGAAAAGGTGATCACCGAGTATATTAGTTTATACCTGAACATCGAGAAGGCGAATAAGGAACTCCAAACATTAGCAAGTCCAGTATCAGAAGAGCTCGAAAATGCCAGACTCCAACACGAGGCCTTCCAACAAATGTTCGACTGTTCAGTCGAAGATTTGGTCATGTTTGGAGTATTCGGTCATCCAAGGACCCTCAACAAGATCATGTCCACTCTGGACTATCGGATAGATCAGCTCGAATTTGTGTTAGAGAAGATAGACAAGGTGAAGGAAGAGGCCCTGGATGCGATGCATCAAATGGAGAAGATTGTTCTATCTATGACTCCAGGGTTGCTCACTCCTTCCCTCACCTTGAGATCAGCTGACGATACTATCTGAATTTTCAAGGAGCTAGCTTCTCAAGGGACAGGGCCAGAAGTCACTTTCGACATCGAATCCATCAACAATCTACTGGCCTGTAGAGACTTCATCGGGTCCCTAATCGAGGCCGGTAAAGACTATTCCAGGGTCCCCGAAAAGCTCATTGATGAGCGGGAAACTTGCGAAGCAATTAGTGAAAGGCACAAGGATCCATCACAGGATCAATTTGCGCCATGATCAGCAAGTTCTTGGAATACCGCGCTCAGTTCCACATCTCATCTCCTGATCAGCATCAGAAACAGGTGACCCCTTTTAGGCCACAGGATGATGATGATGAATAGCTTCTTCTTCTTCTTCTTCTTCTTCTTCTTCTCCTCTCTATTCTCCGACTTTCTCTTCGAAATATCTGAAGTGTGTTGGCACAAACGATGACATCATCCATGTTGCATCATGGGATGATGTCATCCATCCAAGTTGTAAAAGTCAACATGGCTTTTGGATATTTTGTAAATATCTTGTGAATAAGTGGTTGGCTCCATTTTGCCTTCTCTTCTCCCTCACTTTATATAAATACTAGAATACTTGTTGTATTCAAAAGGAGGTGAACATTTTTCAGATAGAAATAGAGGTGAGGAGAGAAAGACTTTGAGCTTTCTTGTAACAGATAAAAAACAATTAATACAATTATTCAGACTTTGTGCTCAATAGCTGTGTTATACATTAGATCTTTCTTATGTTAGATCTGCATGTGTCTTTTCTGTTGAATTCATATCTACTTTTCCGTCATTTGTTTATCAGTATTGCTTTGTTTATTTATGTGAGTAGGTTTGGCTCTGTTTACTACCAAGCCCAAAGCATAGATCTTCTGACCCTTCCGCTTTGGAATTCATTTCTTTTCTTCCTTCAGATCTGTTCTTTCTCTTCTCCTTCTTTTATTCCTTTCTCTTCGCAGCCTAGAACACTCTACTGGGATGAGATCCCAACCCCCGAAGGCAGAATCTGTGAGACTTGCATAGGTTCCTGCTAGTAGAAGTAGCAATAAACCAGTTTCGCTTTGCTGTCTCAAGAGGGGCTAAGCCCTGCACACTGTTGGCTCGTCTATCCATAGATCTAGTCCACGCGACAGATTTTCGGTAACAAAGTACGTGGGATCCAAAACCATATGTGCGCTTCTTAAATGATTCAAGTACAACAATAAATACATCTAATGTGCGGGTTTGTAACGGAATATACCAACAAGTGTATTAGATATAATAAATTAAATCATAATATAGTGAATTAGAGTATGAAGATGCATAATTAGTGAAAAAAGGTTGATTAGGCCTAATGGAAGGTGTATTCAATGTTTCAATATGATGTTTCAAGTCTATAATTGTGTCTTATAATGAATGAATGAATGAGAGAATATTTCCTTGAAATAAGGGAGAGTAATGAGGTGTTCCACTTCTTGATTTTCCTATACTCTCCAACAAACTTAATCATGTATTCCTCAAGTTCAAAAAATTAAAAAAATAACATATCAGTTTTCAACTACAAGTCTTGGCTTGAAGCCATTGTAATGTATCAAGATAAAAATGAAATGTCAAGAAAAATGGCCCTTATAAAACCCACTCATAAATTATACCATTTTTTAAAATGAGGTTTTACTTAGATGAGACCTCCTTTAAGCTACAATTTGATGCCAAAATTATGTATCTCTTGAAAAATATGCACTTTTAAAAAATAGAACACGCAAAACCAAGTTTGGATGAGAAAGTTATGATTGTCTTAAGTTTGGTAAGTTGTTGAAAATGACAAGGTCAAGTGTCACCTAGGAGATAACCTGTAAGATTTTTATGAGGAGATAAAAAAGGTTTCACTAAGGAGATACCTTGAAAGGTTTATGTGAGGATTTAAATAAGATGTCACTAAGGAGATACCTTAGAATTTTTTTTAGGATAGACATTTCAAGTAATT
The DNA here is from genome assembly GCA_019776745.2 of Taxus chinensis. Lineage (NCBI taxonomy): Eukaryota > Viridiplantae > Streptophyta > Pinopsida > Cupressales > Taxaceae > Taxus > Taxus chinensis. Next base: position 628,365,257 of record CM034148.1, read on the forward strand.
GCTTACACGACGGTTCTACTCTGTTCAAATAAATGAGTAAAACAATTGATGTAAAGTTGATGTCCTTATTTTATGGAAGCAAAAAACCTCAAATGATAGAAAAAATCAAATTTTCAAGGATGAATCAAAATAAATTTGGAGTCTAAAAATATAATGGTGACACTAAAAAATTCCAATTTTCATGATAAAAGTTGGTTTCAAAAACCAAAAAACTTGACTACAAAGATTATAGGAAGAAAGGGCTCAACACATGTAGAGTTTTGTAATTACAAATGGCTATGACTTATTTTACATTAAAACAAACAAAAAACTGTAATAAGGCTATAAAATAACATACTAAATTAAAAAACCATGAAAAATAAAATATTTGATTAGGAAGATGCACTAGGAGCATAAAAGGTTGTGAATCTGATAAGAATCTTGATATGAATGTAAATAATATTACAGATCTAACCATACTTCTTCAAGCTAGCAAGTTTTGACAAATATGAACAAGTTCCTCTTACTAAGTGATGCAAGAGGTGAAACTTCTTATTATGTTGTGACACCATGAAAGAATCACAGACAAGTTCTAGGATTGGTTGATAATGATGGGAGGATTGGGTTAAACAAATATAGTAATTAACGTCAACATTATAACATTAAATGAAACAAAGTAAATACACACATGATATTTAACATGGGAAAACCTTCATGAGGTAAAAACACCCACAAATACATATAAATTTCCATTAGAGAAACATTAGTCACATTTACATGTTCAACAACCATATTTTTCACCTCACTTTCTCTTTCACTTATTCACTTGTTTTTTACGGGCACTGAATGCCATATTTTAATCAGGGTGATCAGGTGTGAACCTTGATACACTTATTCATTTAATTGATTTTATAAACCAATTAATGTATAAAAAATTATTTTATATTTAATAAACAAAAATTTGTCCATATTTTTATTTATTAATTATAATCTAAAGTTTATATTTATATTTAATGGTAATATTAAATATAATCTTCTTAGGAACTTAATAAGGGGCAAAACCCACTTAAGATTATTGCTCCAAAAACCTTCCTTAATAGTAAGTGCAATTATATGCAAACATTACCTATTTATACAACATGATTTACAATCTTTAAACCACAATGAGGGTTTTAGGCTAGCATACCAGTTTTGAAGGATTTATAGACCTTCATCATGCTAAACTTACCTTTTTGTCCAAAAGGATTTGGAATCCAGAAATCAGAAGTGATGATTTAGGATAAACATGATTTGTGAGACTACATCTCACAGTTTCTCATGGAAAATCTATATAAGCACCTTAGGATCCTTTTACAAAGTAAGGACCTCCTTTACAAAATGACGCTCTGTTACTATACTAAACAATAAACATTAGATAGAGAATTTTACTTACATCATAAAATATCTTTACACTTATTTTATGGAGAAGAAGTATAAAGGTGAAAAAGAAAGCACATGGTTGACCATTAGGAGGTAGCATTATCATGCACACTCCCCCTTAATGGAAAATATGAAAGGTTTAACATTGTATGAAACTTGTAAAACTTCAAAGCACACAATGGCTTCATGAAGATATCTACAATTTGATCTTCAGTAGGACAAAAATGGAGATCTATATCACCATAGAGAACCTTATCTCAGGTAAAATGCATATGAATCTCTATATGGTTTGTTTGTTGATGCTGAAATGGATTATTTTTTAGAAAAAATATAACTCTGGATATCACACAAGAGAGGAGTAATTCCTTTAAATTCTATGTGACTTTCTTCCAATAGCCCACTTTAGCCATATGACTTCATTTGCTACTTCCATTACAACTATATATTCCAGCTTGGTAGAAGAGATGGAAACTATTGGTTTGCTTCTTGCTACTCCAAGTAATGACACCTGTACTAAAATTGAAAACATACCCAGTCGTATATTTTATATTTATTACATCACTAGCATGGTCAAAATCACTATATCCATATAAACAAGCATTATTAGAAGAAGTGTAATGTAAACCAAAATTGATTGTTCCTTTAATATATCGTAATATTATTTTTTCTAACTTCCAATGATCCTTATATGGATCATGCATGAATTTGAAGGCAATACCTGCTGCATATGCAATATCAAGTATAATGATTGCAATATAGATCAAGCTACCTACAAGTTTCCTATAAAGAGTAGGATTTACTTTCTCACTTGCTAATTAAGGATCCGATTAACAACCAACTTCAACATGTTTATAATCACCCATATTAAAGCTTTTTAAGTAAGTTATTAGCATATCTATTTTTTGATTATAGGTAAATAAGGGTAAAGGGGACCTTATCCCATACATTTGAGATGGATCAAACAAAAAATATGGCCAATGGTATATCTATTGAAGCCATCAAAACACAACCACTATACAATATAACGAAAAAATACCAAAATAATATCAACATAGGTGAAGAGTACCAAACTAACAACAATTACAAAACACAAACCAAAAAACTCCACAACCAAGACAAGTAGTAGCTAGTTCAATTATTGATAAGTTCTTTCACCGAGTGCATGCACTCATTCCATTCTACAACAAGCTCTGATATAGTTATCCTCCATTTTAAAAAAATTGGCTCGATCAAATATTTTTAAGGCCTTCCCCCTTATTTTTCCACCTATTGGGCCCTCTGCATTACATATACCAATTCACCCATCATCTTAAGGTGTTGAATAGAGATTTTCATGTTCATGATATGCAAACCCTTAATCTACGACAATGTCTCCTTTATTTTCAGCACATCCTTTTCCATAACATGACATATCTCATTGATATTTTCAAAATCCATAATGGAGGTAATTTTTACCATCTTCTCTTGCACCTTCCTTAGTTCAAGAGTAAAAATACTGATCCTATGCCTATTAATGTCAGTATCAAGCCTACAATTTTCAAAATCCATCTTGAACGTGTTTGCCTTGGCCATAAAATCTTGAGCAACAATAAGCATATTATGATTGAGAAAAAAAATATAAAGATTTTTTTAATCTTGAAATATTGTTTTAAACATAAAGAAATGATTTTGTTATCTTTGAATGAAAAATGATCAACATGTAAAACAATAATAAACTGATTATAGTTACTTTTTCACAAATAGTTTATAGGGAGTCAACACTAGTTTTTCCAACATAATGTTTCTTAGTAAGCTCTTCACATCCTTCGAATATTAATAGTTTCACTTGAGATAAAATACTATTCATAATTTTGATCATGATTAATATGTTAAGAACAATACTGAATAACATTGTATATAATTAGTATTGGATGTCTCTAATACAGACAATATGGGGATCCCCAATGTGCAATGTGATTTGAATACAATTTTTAAAAATTTATTTATCACACATTAAGTTATTAAAACTTAACGTGTAGGCAATAATACCATAATGATATAAGTTGCATTACACTTATGCATGAGGTAAAGGTGATATTTTGATCACATAAGGTATTGAACATAAGACTGAGGGACAGGGGTATGGGGGAAATAGCCCCCAACAGGGTCAAGGGGTAGTGCCCCTTGCTGGGTTTGGGGGTAACACTCCGAGCGTGCTCCCTGTCGTAATACAGGGTGAGTTCAAAGGGCAACACCCCTTAACATTAAGCACGATTTGTAATTTACTCATCCTTTGAAATAGATGAAAAATCACTTATTATAAGAAAAAACCAACCTCCCTTCAATAAGATATTCCTTCCTTTTATTTTATGCGTCAGTTTAAGGTTTCCTGTAAAAAAATTAGGGTCTTTGTCCTTCCCTATGCAATATATTTGCAACCTACATTCTAAAGGCATAAGTGAGAAAAAAACATTAACTATAGTTTTTAATGTAAATAAATAAATGAAACAAATTAATGGATGAAATATCATTTTTGAATAATATTTTCTAAATTGGTTGATGAATTTTCATAGGATATCATAAATCATCATTTAATTGAAAAGTACCCAACACAATCATTTTTCAAAATTTTCTTCTAATGTTTTTGGGTGCACAGGTCAACATCAACAATAATACACTATATTCGGTCCATGAGAATGCACTCAGAGATACATTTATGAAATGATGACTATGATATAGAATAGTATGCTCTTTGAGATTTTTAGAAATATGCCTATAATTTATCAAATGGGTAAATGGCACATTTAAAATTTATCCTACACCTTGTCACTAGATTAAAACATTTGTGCCTAAATACAATTAATCTAGTAACCCAAGCCAAGTTTTATAAATACAATATACTATCATGCATTTCTATGACTTTCAAGTTGTTCGGAAACAAAAAACAACACCATATGCTACATAAACATAGTGACTTGATACATAAGTACAAGAAATTTAATTCTAAGATAAATTAGCATTCCATGGCCATATAACTTTATCATTTTTATGGAGTAATGAGAAAACCAAATACACAAATCATGGAGGAAATATTAAATTTGGGGGGGGGGGGGTTGTTCATTGTTCATTATTCAGAGAGGGAATAAAATTACTCAGGTCATGGAGGAAATGTACTTAATTGATAAATAACAAGACAATCTCACCGGTGAACTAGTGCAACACTTATCAGTGCACAATGACACAGATAGGCATGATCTATAATTCTCTTGGAAATTCTAATGGAACTTTACCAACACAAATGACAAATTGTTTGACTAAATCAAATAATTAATCTACTTCACTAAGCACTTTGCATATGAACATTTTAATGTAAAATGAAACAAAACATGTAAAATGAATGAGAAACATGAAAATGACTAAGAGCTATAAAAAATACATCACTATAACGACGTGATCTACCAGAGGGAGGGATGTCTTCCATTTTAGAATATGCTAATTTTTGAGGCTGGAATGATGGATATCTCAACTTTATTCTTAGCCATGTAAACCCTAAATCGGTCCCTAGTTTGGTGGAATGTTTGAGTAATATACATGGGGTGTTTATCCATGGCTTTCCCCTCTATCAAATGAAGCTATAATACTATGATTGATCTATAAGTCAATTTTAACTAAAAATTGTCTACACAACAAAATTTGCTTTGTATTGAATTTTGATTTTAAAATTGGCGATTATGACCTTTTGTATTTTTAATAAATGATTAAAACTTGCAAGTATTGTCAAAAAACATAGAGAAATGAATATAATTCACCATCAATTCGACACAAGGCGTGATAACGAAGTTTGACACTTGAGACATATGTCTCTGGGTTCGGTTGAATATGACTGATCTATTAAAATATTGAAAATAATTCTACAAAATTCTAACCTTCTCATAGTCTTCCTCTGTCAAAAATATCAGGGGCTGATTTTTACTTCTCCTCAAAATTCCACTCCTAGCTCAAGTTATGAGCATTTAAATATTTTACATAGTCCTTGTCGCTTACAAATATAGAATAGTTCCTTTTATATTGTTTTCTAAAGACATGGCGCAACGGTTTGAGATATAAATTTTAACCAAAATAATAGGGGTTCGAATACCCCCCATCTCCTTCTCCTTAGGTGGCGTTTGAGAGGTTAATCCCACATTTTGGGTGTGCATATGGAGGAAGGCATTTAAAAATGCAAGGGCAGTGGGTTTTGGATTGGCTTTTGAGCCACTTTATACTGCGCATTGTGGTTTGGTTGGCCAATGTATGGTGTATGGATTAACATGAACTTGGTTTGTGGAGTTTGGCACATTATTAAATAATGTTTGGTAGACTTTGACTTAGCATATGGTGTATAAGATGGAATTAATGTTGGAGAGATAAGGTGTGGCAAATATGGCAGTTAGCATAAAAAATGTGTGGTATTTGGCAAGTAGATATGCAATGCGTGGCACTTGGAATTTGACTTGGTTTAATATGCACTTACAAATTAGTTCCACATGCATAATAAAAATGTAATTAGAGGCATATATATACAAAAGTTTGTATAGTGATAATATGAAAAGAAGGCCAATGAGTGTGTCGAACCTGACTGAGGGACCCCAACCAACAAATAGTGGGGCCCACCTATCCGTCACCGAGTGTCGAAGATCGGCATTTCAAAACAACTTTTTCTTTTTCAACTATATTTTCCATGTGTCATAATACCATTGATCCACTTGATGAACGTGCATCCATCCAACTTGCATGCAGTCACAAATTTTTTCCAGTTGCCTGAAAATTTCAGCGGGCAATAATTTTTGCAAACGAGCTTAGTTTCCTGTAAACAAGATATCAACAGAATCATCTAATTTTTATCCATTTCTTTGAACTGACTGCAACTTATTCTGAGAAGATAGTAGATCAATTTTTCTCAATGAGGATCCTCTGGATCAATGATGGGAGGATTAGGTTTAAATATAATTAAATTAACCTCAATATTATAACATTAAATGAAATAAAGTAAATACACACACGTGATTTAACATGGGAAAACCTCTATGAGGTAAAAAATCCCCAAATAAACATAACTATCCATTAGAGAAACATTAGTCACATTTACATGTTCAGCAACCCTCTTTTCACACCACTTCCTCTCTCACTTATTCACTTATTTTTTACGGGCCTTGAGTGCCCTATTTAAATTAGGGTGATTATACGCACCCAAATTTACATGGTGCTATATTGTTGGAACAATAATAATCCTCGATGATGATAACTTTAATTTCCAGATTAAATGATGAATCCAAGTCCAATTTCCTCGCTTTTCATTTGCTTATGTTACTTAGTTTACTTTGCTTATTAGTTTCTTAGCCTTACATGCTTCCATAAATGCTTTTCAGCTCCTTTTTCCTTAGCTTTTTCCTTAAGTTACAAAAATGCCCTGACAGTTGTGTAACCACTGGTCTACCTTGAATGAGGGTTACGCAACCACAACGACGGTTGTGTAACCGCTGGTCTACCTTGAATGAGGGTTACGCAACCAAAATGACGGTTGTGTAACCGTCGGTCTACGTAGACCAAAAATTTTGTATGCTATAATCTGAGACTTAAACAATGTGAGCTGTAAATGTGTTGCTTCTTCCCAAGTTGATTTCTCACACGTTTCTTGACCAAATTAACTATTTTTGAGATTGTTAGATGCATATAGATTTATTCTTCTCCACTTCTTATTTTTAGTAAGTTAGATCCCCCTTGCTATGGTGATTTAAAACTTTTTGGTTGTAGAGTGTGCTGCACCATTTCCCTGCCAACTTTCTATAAAAACCAAGATTTTTCCCGAAGCATTGGTTGGAGTATTTTGATTTGGAATTGCACCATTATGCTATCAGAATATTTCCAAGAATCACATAAACAAACACAAATCCTTTTCCTTGTTACTCTCTTACCTGCATTACTACCAGACTACCTTTGAGCCAGCTAGCTCCAATACTTCTACATCTTCTTCTTGCATACTAACCAACACAACTCCCTGGACAACATTGGATAATTCATTGGAAAAGAAGTTGAGGGGATCGAAAAAATGAAAGCTAAAATTGGAAACTGTCTCAGTTCTACATTTCTAGGTTGGAGGCATACTTGAATTTCTAGAATCTTTGTTTTATTAATTAGATTTCATTTCCTAGTTACATAAAATATTGTTTTAAGGGAAGTATAATTTACACAATGGTTTCATTGCTTATAATTAGCTTCCGTTGAAAAGTGCTTCTCACCTTATCCCTATGGATTTTTCGAGGAAGGTTTTGGAGGAACTTCATGTGCAAACTGCTTTGCATTTCTTCAATTATTCATTTAAAAACACATGCAACTTCTATTTTGGTTTATTAGTTAGATTGTACGTGCATACGGGAAAATATTCTCCATGCTTATTCCTGTTGATCTATAAGGGAAATAAGCTTGAAGAAGCTTATGTTTTTGTGCATTTCATTTAGTTTCTTCACAAAAAGATTCTGTATGAATTTTAGTGTATTACCAGGGAAGTTTAGGAGAACCAATTTCTTCTGAGAAGCTTTTAATTCTTCATGTGATTCTAAGGTAGAACAAGGAAATTAGATCCATATTTATAAATTAGAAAAATCCTTTGTTTTAACTAGATTAGAATTAATTCATCTGCAACGGAGGAATACTAACATCCAACTATTTCACTATTTAGTTTATTTCATTTTAGAGTAGAAGTAGTTTTCATTTATAATTGGAAACAATTTGTTTGTGTGTGTAGATTAAATTTATTTTAATTAATTAGGAAAAATGTAGATATTAGTTTTGTTTAGTTAATTTCCTTTCAAGCAAGCAAATTAAATTGTTCATTTTATTTGGTTAATTAATCGGTAATGAATCTAGCTAGTTAAGAGATTAAAACAAATTTGTCTTTTAATCAAGTTAGATTTACTTTTCATGATTGGTTAAAACAAAAATTTCGGCGTAGTTTAACTTTCAAATGAAACTAGACAATTAAACCATAAGGAACTTATGCTACTAGTACATAGCTTCTAATTCCCTCTTGGCCAAATAAGCTCATTGGAATTCACACTACCTGTTCTTAGTACTTGGTTCTCCTATAGCTCCTTTTCATCATTCACCGCAATCTTGCACATTCCTGGCTGTCCCAACACGACCTCGGGAGGTCGAGTGTGTATAAAATCACGTGTTGATTCTTAGGGGTACAAAATTGGTGAACCCAACATGAACCACTAGTTCCTTCTTATTTCCTCTTCTTTTACTGCTATTACATCACCTTTCCATTTCTTCCCATATTTTGGTAGGTATTTTATACTTCCTAAAATATGTTTAGTACAAAGTTTGGTGGGCCATTTGGCTTTTATAGATATTACACCACCGTTAATCCACAACAATCCCTTTCCCTTTCTAGATGGGATGACAACTACACCAACAATATGTAAGCCTCCTTTAGCTATGTTTCAAACCCCACTAGCCATGTGAGAATATAGGAGGTCTATCAACATTTAAACATGCAATACGATCAATCTAATTCAAACAACATGGATTTTATAAGAAAAACAAATCCTTACCCTAGATTTTTGTCGAGACCTCACATTAGCATGTAATCAACAAAAGATGAAATTTTCACATGGACTGTTAATCCTCTTTGACAAATAGACGAGTCCTTAGATAGGATGAAGATTCATACCTCAAAATTGTTCAATAACAATGTATCGAAAATGTATACTGAGATCCTATTTCCAAGGAAGATAAGAATGACAACGCTGAACAATTTATAAGAGGGTATCACATGTCCTCTAAACCAAACCCTACACTATAGGCACCTAAACAAGAGAATTAATCCTCAACCCATGATGTTATTTACACATTATTAGGGAGGATTAGAGAACTAGAGAGTGCCCAACCTTCACAACCAACCTATGCAATAGGGAAAAAATGGGGTATCCCATGGACAACAAAGGGTAAACCCTATCAACACACAACTAATATAATATCCTGTGCAACAAGGTTTCCTATCCAATAAAATTCAGGTGATCTTCTCATAGGAGATGATACCCCAGGGATGGGCCTCATCCTTCTCATGCTTATCCTATGCAAGGGCTAGCTATAAGTGCGTTCTCGAATGCCACTCCATCAGGAAATGTGACATTCCCTAATTTCACCCCCACTAGCCCATCTCCTAGTGTTGTTTCACCTTACCTACATATGTATTCAAATTCCCCCCAGATGGACCTATATACCTTCCCCACTCCTTATACGTTGTATCAAGGAGATCCACATGTTCCAACTAATGCCTACACTACATCCTATCTAACTCCTTCTCCTCCACCTCCTCATCAGGGAGCTTCAATGGTGGAATCCTACGTAATGGGTACTTATGCTAAGATTTTGAAATAACCCCTTGACTTTAACATACAAGGTGTCATGCTTCCATTCCCATTACTTGACCTTCCTAAATTTAATGGGGAGGGATATCCGAACAGTCATATCAAGGCCTGTGCTACTGCCATTAGGGAATTACTTCCTTATGATACTGTAGTAGCTAAGATATTCCCCAAGATCCTTGAGGAAATCACATTAGACTGGTACTATCAGATTCGTGAGGCTTCTATATATTTCCTTAAATAACTTGTTTCAGAAATCATTAGAGCATTTGATATGAACAAGTTGCTTCGAACATGAATTAGAGAGTTTTTGTATATTAGGCAGGAGAAAAATGCATCTTTCACCCATTTCATTCAAAGATGGCGTCAAGTTCTTTACTCCTCTACAAGTGCACCTAACATGGACCGAATGAAGCTTTGTGACCTCTTCCTTCACTCACTTGATTGAGAGACTAGGGAGGCAGTCCAAAAGTCTCCTTTCCTCAGTTAAGAAGAAGTATTGGAAGGTGTGATTTGAATTGACCAAGACACTATCGATAGTGGGTGTAAGACATATGGTCTCAATGAAAAATTGGTTTCCCCTAATCAAAAAATTTCCAGTCATAAAACAAACGGGGCAAACAACCAATGAATTAAGGGTTTTAATTGTAATTGTGATGCTACCACAGATGATGTTATTGATCAAGCAAATAATGTTGGTTTTACAAATAATAATAACATTAACAATCATGACAATAACAATAACAATTTAGGAAATCAAATAGGCCTTAATACTATTTCCTAAGTCAAAACGGTTGATGTGAACCATCTTCCTCCTCAACAAGCTAAAACCCAAGGCCCAAACCAGTTCCAAAACTCTAGACAAGGGGAAACAAATTATGGTTATAACAACCAGTTTTAGAATTATAACTAGGGTTATAATCAACAAAAAAAATCTAATCAAAGTCCAAGAAACTACTATCCTAATCTGTATTGCGGTTTCCATTGTGTCGTTGGTTATGATTTTAGGAATTATAGAGATTGTAACTCAGTTCATTCAAAGGATTCCTAAAAAATCAAAGACAAATATTTGTAGACACGTTTTTGGAAAATCCTGAAAAAACCTTGTAGCCGAGTTATACAGGACCTGTTGCGCCCCAAAACACAAATCTAGGCATATATCGGGATCCATTCCCTAAACGTCCTGAAGATGTTAAAGTAAACCCTCAAAACATAAAAATGGGAATCCCTGTTGGGAAAGATGACCATGAGGCCTCAACTTTTGATTAATCTTGAGTTTCCCCTAACCTCGACTCGAACAACCATGCAAATATTTTGAGACTAGTTGAGTTTGAGCTCAAGCTAGAGATTAATGCAACAAATCAGACAAGAGAAACCATTTTGCAACCCCTTCCTCGATCATTCTCTCTCGCAGGATGATGTTCCTATAGTCTCAAAACATGTAGGGGCTTATGATTTGATTTCATATTTGAACAAGACCTTTTCTCACATCTCGTTTCTAAATTTGTTGAAGAATGCACCTGCGCATCGTTCTACATTACTAGATGCATTGGGTTTTGGTAACCTAATCCACATCATGCCTCCTCTAGGAGCTCAAATAAATCATATAGACTTTAAAATTCATCCTCTAGGTATAAGGATAGTGATACTGGGTTCATCTTCGGTATAAGAAAGATGCCTTATGATGCTGAAATATCCCAAAGAGATGATCCTACCTTATATTTACAAGTATGAGTTTATAATAATTGCATCAAGAGAGCCATGATTGATGACATGGATGTGGTGAATGTAGTTCCATAATCTTTCTTACAGAAGTTGGGATATGGGGAAACTAATTTCTCCTCTACAAGAAACACATTACGAGGGTATGTCAGTATTAAGGATACCTCAATTAAAACTATAGTTCTTCCTATCCCCTTTGGGTGAAAGACTATTTTAACATAATTCTACATCATTGACAAGGAAACAAATTATAACATGATCTTTGGTAGATGTTGGATTCACCGGATGAAGGCTATTACTTCCACTTTATTCCAAGAGGTTAGAATTCTCTATTTGGGAAAGGTCTTTGCTACTCAAGGGGATCCTAAAACCTTTGACATACATCTAGAAAACCTCAAGAAGAAACTAGGGGTGCATTTGGAATATGAGCTCCCTACGAATTAGTTAAACAAACCTTCTCTATCAAAATAATTGGTCACGACCACCCCAAATGTTCCAAAATTTGAAATCGACGATCTAAAAACATTCGAGGTAGAAAAGAAAGATAAGGGTAAGGTGATATCCATGGAAAATGTGTCCATCAAAACCACAAATGAGATTATGAATCTCTTAGAGAGTGATGAAATGATCCTTATCCCCTTCAAACCACAAGGAATGGGTAACCTCCTCAGTATAGCTTCTCTTCCTACCAATGATCTCGGTCTAGGCATAAAAATTATAGAAGTAACAAAGGAAGAAAATATTTTTGAGATCAAGATGATTCCCATCAAATCCATCTCTAGTGCTTCTTCAATTCCTAGCATTGGCCTAAACCAAAATATGTCAAAAACCAATCTTATTGTGTCCACAAGACATAATACCATAGCACGACAAATGTCAAAGGTAACCACTACTCCCTACGTAGGGAAAAACGTTGAGCAACGTGGTCATGCCCACATGAATATGATATGTCAAGAATGTGATAAGGAGGTTCACAAAGACCTCTTTTAAATGGATGGATTCATACTAGAGTTAGATGATTAGATATATACAATTGTAGGCTAGGGTTATAGGTTTGAACCTAAGGTAGTAGGCCCTTGTCAAGAGAATGGACAATTCAAATACCATACACATCATTTTTGTACCTTGGGAGGTGAGAAGTTAGACATATGTCAACTCACTTCACCCTAAATGCTCCTATACATAGTTCACTCGCATTTCCACACTGTACATTATTGCATCCATTTTGTTTATCATTTGCAATATCATATTGTGAAATAGTATAATGAGAAACTTACTTTTCAAGAAACTTTTAAAAATTTCAAATATTAGAAGAAAAATTCAATAATATCTCTTCAAGTATCCATCTCATCTTCTCCAATATATTCAATCTCTATATATTTCAGCTATTAAGACGAAATTTTGACATTGATCCTACCAAGACTCACACACTCAATCATATTCATGTTTTCTTCAAGCTCAGGTGTCTTTGCCCATAGTATGTACTAAATCTTCTTGATGTCACATCTTTCCCTAAAAATATATCTAATGACAGAAATCATCTAAGCATTTTGGCCCGGACCCCTTGTTCATCTATCTCAACATTCGGTGGTGAGCCCTTGCATCTTACTGGTTGCATGGGGTTGAGGTTGGGGGAAAATGTTCCTTCCCAAAAGCACGAGTCTAAAATCAATAAATCAAAAATAAATACAAAAATGATTTCTTTTACAAATAATTCTACACTTCTTTACCCTACCAACCTTTGGTGACCAGCCCATACTTCTTACTGGTAGCATAAGGTTGGAAAATTAGGGAAGTACCCTTACTTACCTATGTATTGTCCTTAGTGATAAGCCCATTCTTCTTACTAGTAGCATGTGGCAAGACATAGGGGGATTCGTCAAATAAATCAGTACGTTGTAAATAAATCAAGAAATAAAAAGTTCTTTGAAATCTTGAAAATCCTTAGAAAATGAGCTAGATGTGTATGTTACAAGAGAGTCAATCCCTGAAACCATTTTTTTCAATTAAAAGGCCATATATAGATCCAAGTCTAGTTAAAATTACAATAAAAATGAATTCTAAACTAGTTAGTTGACCTTGCTTAGGGTTCAGTTGTTGGTTCTAATTGGATCTCTTCGAAGATCTTGTCCTTTTGTCACCACCTTCATTCTTCAAAATCACACAACTCGTGTCCTTCTTGGCTCTTGGTGATGAGCCCTCACATCTTACTAGTTGTGTGGAGTTAGAGGTGGAGTGAGTTCATCTTCTTATTATATCACATTCATCATATTTTTCCAATAAAACAAAAGTAATAAATATTTCTTGAAAATCCAAGCGTCTAAGTTACAATTTTTTCTCATATGCATTACCACATAAAAATATCATTATGCTTATCACATTTGCATCATTATCATCCATAACATGCATCCATAAAACATATAAAAAGCTTAAAAAATTCTAATTATCTGTTATCCAATTTCCCCCCTTCACACAAAATTGGACAACGTGGGTAAATAAGACGCTGTGATCGGAAAGGGCTTCACGGGAGAACTTGGGGCCTACAGGATTTTTTTTTTAATTTTGAGAACGTTATAGTGTTTGGTGATCATATCAGACTATTTCTTCCTGTTTTCGGATCTTAGATGCTTAATGTTTGCTAAGAATAAGGAAAGTGAGCCCTAATGGGTCCACTTCCAGTCATCATGGGTATAAAATAATCATAATTGATAAATCATGTTTAAGGACCTTATTGTATTACCCTCCAGGTTCGAGGAAAATTCATGGGGGTCACATCTAGGGGAAGGATCATGATTTGAGAAGCACTTCCTATTGAGCTAAAAAGGGAGCTCGCCGAGCAACTCGATGAGCTACTTGGCGAGCTATAAATCTAGATCGGAAAGGATTAGGAAATTATGAGGGGATCGAAGTGTTGAGGTTGAATCGAGTTTCTGGTAAGCTAAACATAACTCATCGAGCTATGAGATTATTAGGGGTTGAGTTAATGGTGGATGATCAACACAACGTGGGAGCTCAGTGTGTGAAGCATTGAGAGATCATTATATGTCTCGGGTGGAAAGTTCTAATCTGATGTCGAGCGGCTCAAATGTTGAGATATGGACAAGTTTAAATGAAGCAAAGTGGCTCACACATCCAAGTTTCCAATTTGAAGTCACCTGAGTGAGTTGTGAATTTGCAATGGTGAATGACTCAGAGTTGGAAAGTAGGTTGCAACATGGTAAGTGAGCCAGGTCTAGCTCAGTTTGATGGGTTAAAGAGTACTCAAAAAATGGAATGAGTGGATGGATTGCTAATAGAGTCGAGATGATTGATGTAAAGTCAGAGTGAAGTTGAACTAGTGGACTCGATCTAGGAGTAGGGTCTCGTAATGCAAGTTGCAAAGTGTTGATTGGTATAACGATTAAGGGGTGAGCTACTTGGTAGATTGAAGAACAACTCAGGGATTCACATGGTCAAGAGGTAAAGGTGAGCTCATCAGGTAGATAGAATGGATGTCAACAGTATGAAGAGGATTGACTCGAGGGTTTGATGCTCAGAGAGTTTGTGAAGGAGATCAACTCGGTGGCTTGGATACTCAAACTAGGAGCTCGACTCAACATGTAAATAACTTGGAACATGTCTTGAGCTTAAGCTTGGGTTGCTTCATAGAGGATCACAAGCCTAGAACTCACCAAAGGAAATTAGCTCAATTCCTTGATCCACGGAATGGCTGAGCCAGAAGTGCAAAGGGAGCTCGAGGAATTTCAAGAGTCAACTCAGTGATGGAACTTAAGAATTAGGAAGGAGCTCATTTCAGAAGTGTCCTGCTTTGGGCTTTCAGATATATTTGGTTCAGAACTCGCTTAACTAGTTGATTGGAAAAAATGTACACCGAGTTTGAAGCCTAAACTCTAAAATTTGGAGTTATGGAGTCCATGTCTTCGGGTTTCAGAGCTATTGGGTAGTTTGGATTTTTGAGCTCACTTAGCATGTTCAGGGAGGGTTGGATATTGAGGTCCGAAGAGGTAAATGTTGAAGTGGGCGTGAGTGACACGTTAGGAGGTAAGGCTGAGTCATCAAACGAGTCAGATGAGGAGATAGAATATAGTGTTTTTGAGGTTGGAATAATCATGTAAAGCGTGACATGAGGGGACCGAGTCAACCAACTGGTTGGTAAAATGTGTAACTCACCAGTGAAACATAGAGTGGATGCCGTTGGATAGCCAAATTTCATGTCAAAACACTTCGAAGATGTATGAAGGATGGCTGGTTTTCAAGGG
Source organism: Taxus chinensis (assembly GCA_019776745.2). Taxonomy (NCBI): domain Eukaryota; kingdom Viridiplantae; phylum Streptophyta; class Pinopsida; order Cupressales; family Taxaceae; genus Taxus; species Taxus chinensis. The sequence goes on from CM034148.1 coordinate 628,381,026, forward strand.
GCCCAAGCTGATTTTCTTGACATGTTCACCATGCCAGAGCCAATGCAAATGTGTAGCTCCCGAAACATTTGGTGGTTAAGTTGGTGCAGTTTAAACATCGACCAATGTAAAATGGGAAGGAGGTGCATTCATCCCGCATTGTATACATGTAGCTCATAAAAGCAAACCATTTTTTGGATTGGAAAAACAAATGCAAAGCACGAGAAGTAAGGAACTAACCACTATAAGCCCAACACATAGCGAAGTATTTCAAACGGCTCACCGAGGTAGAAGGGAGGTGACTGCCAAAGAAAATGCAAAGGAGCTAATATTATTAAAGAGCTCGTTAAACAATAAAAGTGGATAGCTTGCCAACCAGCTCAGAGAGTTGACTGGTGAGCTGTTTTCCAAAGTAAGTCCACCTAGCAACATTAAAATTCCCTCCAAAGGAAAATATAACCTTGTGGACCTTGAGACATTTTAAGGAATCTTTAAAAAATGTATTAAAATATTATTTTTTAATTAAATGGAAGTAAATTTAATTTTATTAAGTTTTGAGGGACATAATGAGGTGGTGATTTTTTGGGATACATTGATGATGCCATCAAGTATGGAGTGCCACAAGAAAGTATGGCCAAAAGCATGGTCCATCATCTGCTACAGTCTGGCCCAGTCTTTAGGATTTCTTCCTTATTTCTCTCACGAGCTCAAGTAATGTCATAAAATGTAAAGGAAATGCGTTATTTTAGAAGTTTGAATTTTTTCTAAGTTTCCCCTCCCTTCACAAGCTAAGCTATTCTGAATTTGGAGGCTTACAAGCCTTCCTTCCAAAAAATTGTAATGGCAACTTCTACCTCTTCCTACTGTAATGATACACTGTGCAAGTGCTTGGAGTAATAAAATATGTTTTGTGACTAATTTTTGTCCTTGCATCATTTTTTCTGCTCTCTTTTGCCTCTCTCATGTCTGTAGGTACAATGTGTAACCTTAGTTTCCATTGCAGGTTCTTTTAGAGTTATTGTGCTTATCCAAGAATGAAGTATTATATACGGTTGAGTTTGTAATGCATGTCCATTCTTCCCATGTTCATCTTTCTTCATTGGCAAGCCAAAATTTTGCCTAGCAAACCCCTTTCTTGGTGCATCACCACTTCTAGTATGGGTTTTATTTCTTGCAAATCTCTCTCCTTAATCTCCTAGAAATATTAGTATAAATCTAGTTATCCATAGTTATTGCATTAGGAGTAGTGTAGTGCTTAGTTTAGGAAGAGGAATCTGACCTTCTGCAGAGGTTCACCTCAAGCCTGCAAGTCCCACAACTTGAGAGGTGATACCATGTTACCCAATCACACCAAATGCCCTATTCATCACTTAGTCATATGAAGGGTGCAGTGATTTGGTAATAACAATTTTTGGTGCACTCTGTGGGACCACAAGGGTCATATATTTCATAGGTGTGTGTATTTTTGTTCACTTTATTTCATTAAGTTGTGCTCTTAGTGAAATTCCAACCTTAAGAGGTATACCCAAGCACAAATGATGACTCCATTGGTCTCAGTAACCCACTCTCTGAGTTGTAGACCATTATTTTCCACCCATTTCCATCCCTTTCTTCAGCATCTTTCCATTTTCTCCCATTCATGAAGCTATGTAATCATGGCTTCAGTTCCATAGTGGAGTTCTCTTACAATAGTACCAGTTCACTCCACCTCCAAGCTTGGAAAATTCATTCCCAGGTGATTATAATCCACCGAAAATTTAATACTATGATGAGAAGCAACATGCATATCCCTATGATCAAAGTCATGGTCAGTTTTGTTGTTCACATAACTACGCAAATTTTCAAGAGCAAGAATATGCAGATTCTAGAGACCATCATACATATGAAGATGCTGAGGTACAACTTAAGATGCAAAAAGTGGAGGCATATATGGTGTAGTTTAGAGCCATAACTCAAATGAAGGAATTCAAAATTGGCTTCAGGGTACCTTGTCCATAGGTTGGCCCTATGCCAAAGTTTTACAACCTATAGAAAAAGATTACTTTTATGGCTGAAATGTTTCCTCAACTTGAAAGTTGGATTAAAGAGATAAAGGCCTATGAATTTGATGCAAAGAAACCTTGTTAATGGGTAAGTCCTACACCACCACATCAGAGTCCTTTTTCCATTTCCTAACCAATATAATTTTAGTGTAAAGCTCAAATCCCAAGCTTTTCACCTGTTTCCCATGTTGAGGATCCTATTTATTCATCTCCTATCTTCCCATCCCACTATGACTCTTCTACACCTCTTTCTTCTAAAAATATGTCTTTTCTACAAAGGTCACCAATACAAGAAGCTATACCTCTTCCACCACCTCAAACAATGGAGGGAACAATTCAGCTCCAACCCACCTCTCCTCTTACATTCCCAAATCCATTTTGGGAAGACCAAGAATATGATTATAGTGAAGAAGAAGAGGAGAGTGTTAAGGAACTTAGTATGGATGAGCTTGGATTTGGTTGTAAGATTGAACGTCAAACAAGTTCCCCTCCTAATTCAGCCTTCATCCAAGGTTGAAGCTCAAAAGCAGGCGGTGAAGATTAAATGTACACAAAAACAAGCAAAAGTAAATGATGAACAAAAGTCTACCTGTTCAGAATGAAACATCCATATTGGTTCCATATCATTAGAGTAGGTTGAATCACCACGAGTGGAAAAACTAGTTGTAGAAGAGAAATATTTATCTCCAAATCTGCTAGAAGAAGAGCACATGTAAGTAAAAAAAGAAAAGTTTCTAGATGTGGAAAATGTCACAAGTGAATGTAGTGATCCTAACTTCCATGCATGTCGAGAACTTGAAACACTTTTTGAGGATTACATTATTCCACCAAGGTCATCACCACATGTTGCAACTAGTCACAAAGAGCTTCATATTATGAAGAAAGACCATGTAGATTCAAAGGTCTCTATTGTAGGTTTAGAGGTTTCAAATCCTTTCCCCTCTCCATCTTTACAAAAATCTAATTTCTTAGAGGAATTTGATCTTTCTAATTTCATGTTTGAGAATGAGGACAATCAAGGTGAACAAAATTCCAATCTGGAGAGCACCATGGTATAGGAAGTTGAACCTTTGACACAACTAGGTAATGAAGAGGTAAGCTATCTATCAGATTTGAAGGGGTATTTGGATTAAAAAGAGCCCATGGAAAATGTCATTTTTGTTACTCCTTTATCTAGCATTCAATACAAATTACCTAGTGCTATGCAAGGAAATGTTTAAAAACCACCTACAGTTTCAAAAAATCCTTTTACACCAATATTGGAGGAATTGAATCTTCCATATGAATCATTGAATGAAGAGGACAATGAGTACACAAGAGAAGCTAAGTCATTTTCAGAAGCTTTGAATGATGATCGCATTATTGAGAGTTTCTTGCTTTCAATTACGGAGTTTGGATTGGTTAATGAAATGGTTTTGTAGGATATTATTCTTGAAATTATTACTGCCCCTTATGGTTATCTTGTAGGTTTTATGATTGATGAAGAGATAAAAAATGAAGGTAAATTTTGTCTTCAATTAGAAGAGGAAAGACTCCTAGGTGGGAAACATACTTCAAACACTAGTAATGATTCAACGATGACTTCATTAGAGACTGCAAAAAATCCATAAGAGTTGCATGCTATGGAGGAACTTCTAGTTGTCAACAAAGGGAAAGGGAATGAAGAATACATCACATCAACACCATTCATTTAGGTGGAAGAAGAGTCATCTGTAGATGAACAATGAAAGGAAGGTTATCTCGTAGATAACCCTACTTTCTAGGAAGGTTTTCACGGGGATTTCATTATTGAAGTTAAATCTTGAAGTAACGGGCATATTCAATGGGTTATACCATGTTCCATAAGGTATTTGGCTCCATTGAATTCAGAAGAGAAGCTGCAAATAGTCACATTCGCTTTAGAATTTGAGGATGAGTTTCACAGTCAAGGATCACTTGCAATGCATCTATAAAACAAATGCAGATAAAATAAAAGAGGTATAATTTCTCTTTCCAATTGATGCCTTGGTAAACCAAGTGGTGAATAGGGCTTGTTTCAGTTTTTTACTACCAGTCCCAGCCATGCCCATTGTTAAATCATCAGCATGGCTTCCCATTGTGAAGAAAAGAAGCTACTTCATACAACCAGTTTCAGGGTTCGTTTAGCTCACCTGTGTAGAGTAGGAATAGGTTTTCTTTCAGCAGAATAAGTGCCTCACACACTTTGCATGTTTCATCTGAGGCATGTATGGTTTTCACTGTGTGTGTGTGTGTGTGTGTGTGTGTGTGTGTGTGTGTGTGTGTGTGTGTGTGTGTGTGTTGTGTTCCATCGTTGCTCTTGCACATTTTTTTGGAGATGGAATTTTTAGAAGAGGAAAAGATTCAAGTTCTAATAGAGTTCCATGATGTCCAAGTCTAGTAGTTTTTTTACTTTGAATTCTGTAATGTGCTATGCATGCCAAACATCCTCATATTCAATGAAATTCATACTTATCATTATAGGCAGGTCCACAATCAGTAGTGCTTGAGGGGATTTTTGATTCCATTACAGAGAATCAAATCATTTTCTAGATATAAATGAATCCATGCCCAATGGAAGCTGAAAGCTAATGGAATTGTGCTTAGCAGGAAAACATCCCCGAGAGGTCACCAAAAATGTTATCCAATTTTACCCCTTTGGGAAAAATTAGACAATGTGGGTAAACATGACCCTGGGATCAGAAAGGGCTTCACGGAAGAACTTGGGGCCTACAGGAAAAAAATTGTGCTTTGAGAACGTTATGGTGTTCTGGGAGGTTTCAGGATCATATCGAACAATTTCTTCTTGTCTCTAGATCTTGGATGCTCAATATTTGTTGAGAGCAAGGAAAGTGGGCCCCAATGAGCCCACTTCTAGTCATCATGGGTATAAATTAATCAAAATTGATAAATCATGTTTAAGCTCCTTATTGTATTACCCTCCAGTTTCGAGGAAAATCCATGGGCGTCACATCCTGGGGAAGAATCATGATTTGAGAAGCACTTCCTATTGAGCTAAAAAGGGAGCTTGCTGAGAAGCTTGGTGAGCTTCTCAATGAGCTATGCATCTATCTCGACAAGGACTAGGCAATCAAGAGGGGCTCGAAGTGTTGAGGTTGAGTCGATTTTTTGGTGAGATAAACATAACTCATCGAGCTATGATAGTCTTGAGGGCTGAGTTAATGGTGGATGATCAACATAATACGGGAGCTTGGTGTTTGAAGCGTTGAGAGCTCATTATATGGCTCAGGTGTAAAGTTCTAATATGATGTCGAGTGACTCAAACATTGAGATTGGGGTGAGTTTGAACGAAGCAAATTGGATCGCGCGTCTGAGTTACCGGTTTGAAGTCAGCTGAGTGAGTTGTGCATTTATAATGGCAAACAGCTCAAAGTTGGAAAGTGGGGTCATGACATGGTAAGTGAACTGGGTCTAGCTTAGGTTGATGGGTTATATAGTACTCGATAGATGGAATGAGTGGTTGGCTCGCCAATAGAGCTGATATGTTTGATGCAAAGCTAGAGTGGAGCTAAACTAGTCAACTTGATCCATGAGCAGGGGCTTGTAATGAAAGATATGAAGTGTTTATTGGTAGAGTGATTAATGGGTGAGCTATTTGGCAAATTTAAGAGAAAATCTGGGATTTTCATGGTTGATAGGCAAAGGTGAGCTCACCAGGTGGATAGAATGGGTGTCGGAAGTATGAAGAGGATCGAATTGAGGGCTTAATGCTTGGAGGGTCTATGAAGGATATCAACTCGGTGGCTTGGATCCTTAAACTAGGAGCTCAACTCATCATGCAAATAACTCGGAACACAGCTTGAGCTCAAGCTCGAGTCGAGTCGTAGAGGATCACAGGCCTTGAACTCACTAAAGGAGATTAGCTCGGTTCCTTGAGCCATGGAATGGCTGAGCTAGAAGTGCAAAGGGAGCTTGAGGAATTTTGGGAGTCAACTCAACGCTGAAACTTTGAAATTTGAAAGGAGCTCATTTCAAAAGTGGGTCATTTTGGGATTTCAGAGATATTTGGTTTGGAACTCGCCCACCGAGTTGATTAAAAAAAATGTGCATTAAGTCTGAAGCCTAAACTCCAAAATTTGGAGTTCGGAGCTTGTGATTTTCAGAGTTCAGGAGTCTGCGTCTTCGGGTTTTGGAGCTATTGGGTGGTTTGGATTTTTGGGCTCACTCGGTGTGTTTGGGGAGGATTGGATCCCGAGGTCCGAAGAGGTCAATGTTGAAGTGGGCGTGAGTGATACATCAGGAGGTAAGGCCGAGTCATCGGCCGAGTCAGCTGAGGAGATAGAATGCAGTGTTTTCAAGGTTAGACTAACCATGTAAAGCGTGACACGAGGGGACCGAGTCAACCAACTAGTTGGTGAAACATGTAGCTCGCCAATGCAATACACAGTAGGTGCCGTTGGATAGCCAAATGTCGTGTCAAAATACTCCAAAGATGCACGAAGGAGGGGCAGTTTTCAAGGGGCCTGAGCTGAGTTACTCGACGTGTTCACCATGTTAGGGCCAATGCAAACGTGGAGCTCCTGAAACATTTGGTAGTTAATTCGGTGAAGTTTAAATGTCGGCCAATGTAAAACGGGAAGGAGGTGCATTTATCCTGCGGTGTATACATGTAGCTTTTCAAAGAAAATGATTTTTTTGGCTCGGAAAAACAAATCCAGAGCGCGAGAAGTAAGGCATCAACCACTGTAATCCCAACACGTAGTGAAGTATTTTCAAATGTCTCGCCGAGGTAGAAGGGAGGCGATCGCCAAAGAAATAGTGAAGGCGGTAATGTTAGCAAAGAGCTCGCTAAACAATAAAAGTAGATAGCTCGCCAGCTAGCTTGGTGAGCCCACTGACAAGCTGTTTGCCAAAGTCAGTCCACCTAACAACATTAAAATTCCCTCCAAAGGCAAATATAACCATATGGACCTTGAGACATTTTAAGGAATCTTTAAAAAATGTATTAAAATATTATTTTTTAATTAAATGGAGATAAATTCAGTTTTTTGAATTTTTGAGGAACATAATAGGGTGGAGATTTTTTGAGATACATTGATGATGCCATCAAGTATGGAGTGCCACAAGCAAGTATGACCAATAACATGGTCCATCATCTGCTACATTCTGACCCAGTTTTTAGGAGTTCTTCTGTTTTTCTCTCACCAGCTCAAGCAATGTAATAAAATGTAAAGGGAATGCATTATTTCAGAAGTTAGAATTTTTTCGAAGTTTCCCCTCCCTTCACAAGATGAGCTGTTGTGAATTTGGAGGATTACAAGCCTTCCTTCCAAAAAATTGTAATGGAAAATTTTTCCTCTCCCCGTTGTAATGATGCACTGTGTAAGTGCTTGGAGTAATAAAATATATTTTATTACTATTTTTTGTCCTTGCATTATTTTTGCTGCTCTCTTTTGCCTCTCTCATGTCTGTAGGTACACTGTTGAGCTGATGGAATACAACCTAAGTATGAAGGCACGAAAGGATTGGGCACGCGGGCATAGGGCGCATGAACACGTGTGGAACTATTGGAAAATAGGGTGTGCTTAGGAAGGTTTGAATAAGGACTTAGCCGTTTTGCAGATTGAGACTAATTATAGACATGGAGTGCAGTGCACATTTTGTAGAATACTTGAAGAACACACAAAGACTATTTTGGACGAGTAGAAGATCAAGCATCATGCAGGGTTTTGCATTATTAATAAGATTATACTACTATTGTATTATTAGAAAATCTATTAATAACGAGCTTGCATGCTCTTTTATTTATCATGTAAGGGCGCATGGCTATTATTAGCATGTAGCCTATTTTTGAAGGTGCATGGGTGGTGAAGGGCATGTCCCCACCCCTATAAATATGTATTGATTTGCTTGGTTTGGTATCATCACTTTTGTAATAGAGTTATGCTATTAGATTATGTGCGTGCATGACTCATGATGACATTGTTATTTATGTAAGAAGCTTATGTGTTTTACAAAAATTAATATAATGGATCTTTATTGCTGGCTACTAATTATAGACACATATGTGAATGGATCTTGCATGGTAAAGTTAATCTTGATTCTTGTTTAAGTGTTCATGCATATGGTTAAGATATAGATATGGTTTATACACGTCGTTATACTTAATTATCTTTGATGGATCTAGAATATATATTTAATCATGCTAAATCCTTGAACAAGCTGACATAAAAGAGGGACTTGGTACCCTTGCGCACTTTGGGTGAGCACTCATTCCAAGATGAGTGATGTGCCAGTGTGTCTTGGGATTTTGTGGGTAAAATCTAGGCTACATTTTGGTTCCCTTACTAGGACCTCTTTTTCATTTGTTTGGCAAGATGTTGCATGATGTTGACATACCAGTTGACCTTGACTAGTATTGAAGAGTGGTTAGACAATTTGGAAGAAGAGTATACTCGTAGATTTAGCACTGGACCTGAATTTAATGCACATGCATTAGTTGAACATAATCTGTATGATGAGCTGTATGAGATGTTCTTCACCATATTTCCTATAAAGTTATATGAGTGATTGGTTGCTTACGCATCAAAGCGAAATTGGAGGTTTTGTACACTTGTTTGGACACAGGAAGAATTCCAGGCCTTGTATGATGTAGATATGATGTGGATGTGCGATATAGATCATTGGTTCCATGGTTTTATGAATAGCTATATTTTGGAGTACGTACTTTTTACTTACTCTTGTCCAGAGGTTGTTAAGTTCCAGTTCATGTGAGAACCCAGAGGATCTTATTTGCACAATATTCCTTTGACAATTAAGATATTGATTGTGACCCTAGATTTGGAAGAGAAACTGATGGCTAACTAGATCCCATCATGCGTGGGGGCAAGAATAGGTGTGGTAAACGATGGCAGACCTAGCACTAGAAAGAAAGAGAGAAGAAAGGTGGATTAAGTTTAATGAGGCATGCAATAGGGATTTAAAGAAATAATATGAAGTTGTGGAATGAATGGCGATGTGGAGGGAGATGGCTTGTGAAGGATTTGGAGCTCACGTAGAGGAGGTGGAGCCAGAGCATTTGGAACTCCCCCATTTAGGAAAACATGACAGAGAACCCTCTTTAACCTCATATGAGAGTGCGCTGGTGGAAGCTACATGGGCTGCATGCATGCATTTGATCCCCCCTGACAACCTAGCCCTTACACTTAGTTTTCCAGTTTCTCCGATAGTTATAAGTAAACAAGCTAGTGCAGGAAATAGAGTAGTGACAGATAGAGTTAATCTACAATCAATTTAAGGAGTTAATTAGGTAGTTTATTCATCTATGGCGGTGTAATCATTGTTTATGTTATTCGGAGAGGTCTAGTTGGAGGTATGTTTTCTGGAGTGTAATCAGGACAAAACTTGGGCATGTAGAGCATTGGCGTCACGTCTGGAAGTAGCACAACTTCACAGATTATAGGAGTTCAATTTAGCACAACTATTGGGACACAAGGCAGTGCATCCTATGGTCCTATACCTGTTACAGGAGGAGGATTAGGTGGCTAGGTATTTGGTGGATTTGGTGGTTCTAGGGGTGGAGGAAACATATGAGGAAATACAAGTTTTGGATCTAGTGGACACAGTTTGCACCAAAATTGTGTGGATTATACCACGCTATGGGATGCTTTCTTAAAAGAGTTTTATATTCCTGAATTTGAGCAGAAGAGCATCAATGCACTTACGGATATCAAGCAGGGTACAACTGAGAGTATTCGAGAGTATGATGCATATTTCAAAACCCTTATGTCTAAGTTATCTTATGATATACATTTGAGCCAACATACTCAATGGTTCATTGGAGGACTGATCAAGCCTTTCAGAAGGGAAATATCACACAAAACTTATACAGATCCGTGCGAGGAACTGAAGCAACTTTACATGGTGAGGCAGTTGGGAGTGTAGACACATGAGTGATCCCATTTTTGGAAGATTAGATTGCAACGATGGTGAAACAGTTAGAGAAATTGTTCGCTAACTCAGTGCATGAGACACATAGTGGGATTTAGTGCACATATTGTGAAGTAGAAGGGCATACTAAGGATAGTTATCCTTAGAAGTTAGTGTGTGCCATGTTTCTAGACTGTGAGATTTGTCACTTGGATCATGATTTAAGTAGGTGTCCATTGTTGTAATGCATGATAAGAAAGAACGTGTCTTGTTAATGTAAAATTTATAGGTCTACCACTCATGATATTGAAAATTACAGGTTGATTGATCATATTCATGATGCCATTGATACTGGTGTATGTTAGACTAGTGATGTAAATAATTTAAAGGAGAAAGGTGAGCATCATGATCATGATCACAACGAAGGGCGCTCTAATGGAGGTTGTGGTAGAGGTCAAGGATACCATGGAGAATTTAGAGGCTGTGGTCATGGTGGTGGAAGAAGTGAGTTTCCTCATGGAACATGTTATACATGTAGATCCCATGATCATTACAAGTGCAAATGCCCTTAGAACATTATTTGTTATTTTTGTAGAAAGAACCATAACTATGAGGAATGCCCAGACTTGTATGGACAACTGAGTAAAAAAAAAGTAGGATAAGGACCGTGCAGGGATGGTTAGAGTATAATGCACTATGGAAGATTAGTGGATGGCAAAGTTAGTGCTGAACCCTAAGCTAGTATCTGTGAAGATCACTACACGCGTTGAGGTTACGCATGCCATAGAATTTTTGAAGTAGAAGCCCGCCATTACAAATAGGAGGTAATACATGCAAAGTATCCAGACATTACACATTAGAAGGAGGTTTATCAAGAAAACATGGAGGTGATTAGGAATTTGTAGGGTGAGATACAATGTTTGAAAGAGCAGTCGTGGAAGTTAGAATAGAATAAGGCAGTTGAGCTCCATCAGACGGATGTTGATGATTTAAAGGAGGTTTGCAAGATACTACAACATAAGAACATCATTCCTTTGTTAGTGAATTGGTTAAAAGGAAACAACCCGTGTAATGGAATTGAGTGTGAAAGATAGATTTTTCATGCTAACCTTCCTCCTCATAGTCTAGATTATGACAAGGGGATCACTTTGAAGGTTGTTGTTGATGGATGGCTTTTAAGTAACATTCTGATTAACATATGTGCAAAAGTGAATGTACTCACTTTGGATGCATGGATTCAAATGGGTAGACCACCATTGTAGTCATCTTCAAATGTACTGTTCATGGTAAAGAGGACTAAATTCATGCCTATTGGGGTTTTGAAGGATGTGTTTATTACTATGCAAGGGGCCAAGTTTACTGGGGACTTTGAAGTTTTGACACTTGTAGAGGCTGACAATTTTCCCGCACTACTTGGGCACCCTTGGTGTTATGCAAACAACGCTGACATGTGCTTCAATAAGGGTTACATCAGTTTTGAGAACAAGGAAGAGAACATCATCATTCCTTTGACAGATGGAAAAGTTACACCTTATGTAAAGCCCTTAAGTGAAGAAGATTTAAACAAAATTTATGTGTGCACCATTCGAGATCCGAAAGTGCTTGAGCCATCAAAGGAAGGATTTCTCCAGTGGGATGATACACAATCCATGAGTGATACTACAAGTGTTGCATGTGACAACTGGGCACATGACACTTATGAAATGGTTGGGCTCGAAGTAAGGAGTGTAGCTACGTGCGTAAGCAGGTCGCGTTGTGTTAGGCATTTGGGTAACAACCAGGTACCAAGGTACACTGGTGAAGGAAATCCTGAAGTATTCCTATACGCTATGAAAGTTCAATGGATAGATCAAGTGGAAAGAAGGATTAGGATAGTCTATAATCTGTGTGGGACAACAACACCTTGGTGGATGGTTCATAAAGATAATCTTTTAGAGTGGCAAGAAGTGAGAATTGCCTTCTCTGCTATATTTCTCCTGAGTAATGTGCCTATTAAGATATGTGAATTTCATGGTAAGGATCCTGTTCACCACCACGTTCAGTAGTGTGAGAGACTCTAGAAAAAGGGTCAAAAAGATTTACCACCTTTGTTGTGGGTGCACAAGCTCTACTACACCTTGTGAGGCTGCGCGCACGCATGGTATGTCTATGCAGAGTTGAATAGAGAGACTAGAAATTGGCAAGAACTGACTGCTAGGAATGATTCAGACCTTTGACTATTTTTCCACTAAACCTCTGGTGAATGAGGCATTACAGGTTATGAAGTGCTTGATAATGGGAGATAATGCAAAGGCTGAGGAACTTATTCAAGAGTTACTAGGTGAGTCAGACCTAGAGGCACGCTTTGAAAAGGAAGAAACTGATGTAGAACAACTTGGGAATGCCTCCCTAGAAAAAGAAAAGGGTAAGATGGTCTATGTGATTGATGATGAAGAGGTTGAGAATCTAGATGTTGAGCATACAAAGGGTACGCACGAGGTCTTAGAAAATTTAGATGAGAAGGCACACACCTACCATGAGCTGATAAAAACTAAAAAAGGTCAACATTGGAATAAGGCTCAACTTAAGGAGACCATCCTTGGAGATTATTGGTCTAACTCTGAGGTTGCTAAGATAATTGAGCTGCTGCGTGACTTCCAAGACTTGTTCCTTAGGGGTCATCATGAATTTAAAGGGGGTACATGAATCTTTGGGTGAGATGAGAATCAAGCTAAAGGAAGGTGCACGCCCAGTTAGGAAGAGGCCTTATAGGATGAATCCTAATCTCTGTGTCAAGGTGAAACAAGAAATTGACAAGATGCTGAATTATGGAATCATTGAGCACATTAAGGAGTCAAAATGGGTTAGCCCTATGGTTATCAGTATAAAGAAAGATGGACAAAATTATAATTTATGTGGATTACAGGGAGTTAAATGCTGCATGTGTAATTGATCCCTTTCCCACACCATTTACTAAAGAAATATTGGAAGGCATTGTGGTGCGTGAGATCTACTCCTTCACTGATGGATTTTCTGGATGTCATTAGGTAAGGATAGCTAAAGAGGATCAAGAGAAGACAATGTTCACCACTGTGTGGGGAAGTTTTGCATACACGGCCATGTCCTTTGGATTAAAGAATGTGCATGCAATATTTTTGCACATTGTTGTACATGCATTCCATGAATTTATACATAACTTCTTGCAGGTTTATTTGGATGATTAGATAGTCTATGGGTTTTGTGAAGGATCACTATGATAATTCAAGGCTTATGTTTGAGAGGTTCTGACAGTTGAACATATCCTTAAATATTAAGAAGTGTGTTTTTTTCTACACCCTTTGGGACTTTGCTAGGACACATCATCTGTAAGGAAGGTTTTTTAGTGGATCCTGCTAAGGTTTCTATTGTTTGGGCTTAGAGGAACCTACTAGCTAGAGTGAGGTGTGCGGATTCTTGGGGCACACAAAATATTAGAGGAAGTTCATAAAAGGTTAGGCCAAGATCGCCACGCCCTTGGAGGAATTATTGAAGGGTAAAGGTAAGTTCTATTGGGGTGAGGCGTAATAACGCGCATTTGAGACATTGAAGGAAATGCTTAGTACAACACCTATTACATGCTTTCCTTCATGGAATGAGCCTTTTCATGTACATGTGGATGCCTCTGGCATGACCATTAGCATGGTATTAGCCCAACCTAGAGAAGGTATTGTTGATCATCCTATTTTCTTTGCAAACATGAAGTTAACTCTAGCAGAACAAAATTACACTACTGCAGAGTGCGAGGCCTTGTGTATGATCTATGCACTGCATAAGTTTTGACAATACTTGCTAGAAACATCTTTTATTTTCTATACAGATCACATGACATTGAAGTACTTGGTGAACAAGCTCATTTTGCAGGGGCACATATGCTATTGGATATTGATATTTCAGGAATTTGAGTTTACAGTTGTGGTAAAGCTAGGAAAGAGTAATTCTACCAATGGAGATCATGTTACCTTCAAGGATGTAATTACACATGTAAGAGGTTTGCGATAATGAGCAAGGAATTGAGGAGCACAATGACTGAACTGCATATCTAGTTGGATGAAAGGCGCGCTATATCACGATGGACTTAGAAACAAGAAAAGGCCATTTTGTGAATATGTGTGGCATGACATGATAGACATATTAAAGATAAGAACTTACTATGAAGTTGGAAAAATGGTTATTCTTTATGACTCAAAGTTTTTACACCACCCTGGATAAGCTTAAGGTGCATTGGTTGGGACTGTATGTTATAACATATATACTTGATTTAGGAGAAGTATCAAGCACTGGATGGAACACCGTTGCCAGGTTACTTCAATGGGAGTATGCTGAAGCCCTATTATAAATAAGTCTTCTTGGTGTTTTTAATAAGGAAAATATTGTACTTAGATTAGATTTCTTTAATGCAGTTCCCTTTATCATGTGTTTCCTTCATCATTTCTAACTTTGTCAATTTAGTTCAGTGCCTGTAATAAGCGCGCTTGCACTAGTAGAAGCGGATTACTATCTAAGTGTTTTCATGAAGTAGAGGAATGCATATCCTTAATGTGGGGTGGAGTATATACAAGGGTACATGGACCACATTTGAATGTTATTGAAGATCACATATATTATAAAAGATATCTTGTACCAGGTGCTTGGAATAAAGGTGGAACCTAGAGAAAGATTGCTCATGATTGAAGACAACATATGGATGAATGGACAACTATGTAACAATGAGGTATGGGTGCCCATTGAAAGTACTTAGAAAAGTGATAAGTGGTGAAGTTCATTAGCGCATGAAGGCATGAAGGACCATCAAAGTAGTATTGCTCATAGAAGGTTATGGTGGCACGGACCATAAATCAACACCCTGAATCACCCTCAGGAAAATGGAACTACGCTGAGGCTTTCAGAAAAGATTATAAGCCATACTTTTGACTAAATACATATTTTGTGTGTTGTGAGAATTTTCACTGGGATGATAAAGTCAATCTACTATACTTGTAGTCATGAGCTAGTGAATGAGGTTGAAGTAGAGAGCTAAGAACCTTTTCAATTTGGTAGATTTAGCGCAAGGGTGATTATTCTACCAATGGAGTTCATGTTACCTTGAGTGTGTATTAGCATGTGGAAGATGTTTGGATAATGAGCAAGCAATTTGAGCTAGGGCACATTGACAAACTGATGTGGAGTTGGATGAAAGCTCGCAGCTAAAAGAATCACCTTTATAGTTGAGTATAGAAACTAAGAAAAGCACCTGGAAAATGACATGACATGATAGAATATTAAAGATAAGAAACTTGAAGTGGAGGACACCCCAATGGTTGTTTCTCTTTATGACCCTCAAAGTTTACATTTACACCACCCTGGGACTCACAGTTTTAAGGTGTATTGGTTGGGATTACAATGCAAAATGAAGGATTAATATGAACTTGATTTAGGTGCTTGCTAGTTATAGGCATAAAAAAACAAAAAATGAAACACCGTTGCCGAGGAGAAGCTGTTGGAAAATGGGAGTTTTAGTTGTATGAACTCCCCCTATTATGGAAAATAGAAAAGTCTATACCAGTGGTGTTTTTAATAAGGAAATATGAGGACTTAGATTATATTGTCTTTAATGCATTCCATGAGGCTCATCATTGCCCTTGATTGGGAGTTTGAAGGTAATTTGGATTTTGAGCACTGAAGTAAGTAGAGAATTGTAGTTCAGAAGTTATAATGGAAAGTAAGGAAGTGCGCTTAGGTTACGCCAAGGGAACATAATGGATTATAAAAAAATCTAAGTGTACCTAGTGGTCAGGTAGAACACACCATGCACAACCTTAAATAACCAGGAGTGGGGTCGGAGGTAAATACATTATGGCTACACATAGCAAAGACCAATAAATGAATGTGTATTTGAAGATCGATATGTTTCATAAAAATATCTTGTGTAGGTGCTTGGAAGGTGATAAGTTCAAATTTAGAGCAATCCTATTATCTCATGTTTTTGTAGACCACATATGGAGTGCCTGATGGACACACAGTGTAACATGATGGGAATAGGCTGCAGGAAAATGGAAACTACTTAATAAAAGAGAATATTGGTGAAGTATACTTGGCACATGAAGGTGTACGGAAGAGTGGTCCCCTGTAAACCCAGGTAGTAAAAGGTTATGATTGTGGTATGAGCGCCTTCGCGCCACGTTTGAGGAAGAATGGAGAATACAGCATGGAAAATTGAAGAAATGTCAAGTTAATGTAAAGTACGATTGGTAGTTGGATAGCAACACTTTTGTAATGCAGATTTCTTTTGGATGAAGGATATATGTAAGTGCCCTTGGTGTAAGATCCCTTATGTCTTCACAATGTGTTACTTCCAGGCATCTATATGTAGGTTCTCAAATGCAAGCCGACTGATCTTTAATGCAGACAAGCTAGACTGTGACTACCACACATTGAAAAAAGACTTACGTGTATCCAAGTAAGTCTACATATATTAAAAGATTAATTTAAGATGATATTAACATGAAGGTGATGAGTTTGGCCATTGGGAAAATTGAGGCAACCCTTGTATATATCTAGCTCAAGCCCATATTGGGAAATGGAAGAAACGTGGAGAATGAGTTCAAGCTCCCTGGACCACCAAAGGGGAAATATACAGTTGGTACTTTGGAAGACGAGGAACTAGTCTTTCCCCTTGTTAAAGAAGAAGGAGAGGAAGAAGAACTGCAAGAAGATAGTGGTGGCCTAGAGCACAGGGGAAGAAAATAGCCTACTGTAGGTGAGAAAAGAGAGTGCGAGGTAACCCCTCTATTATAGGAATTAGAAGATGAAGTGTTGGAGATAGGTGCGATGGAGGTGGATATAAAATAGACTACTAATGAGCCTTAGTTCAAGAGAGTACTAAAAAGAACAAGGAATTAGAGTGTGGAAAATTCACATCCCCTTCGGAGGTCACCTAAGACTTCACCTATGAAGGTAGAGATAGAAAAGAAGAAAAGGCACATGTACGTCTCATGAATAGATGATGAATATGAGAAGTCTGCGGATAGGGCACAAAATAATTAAGTACAGATTGAGGATACAGAGGATATATGGGAAGAAGAGATGAATAATTATGAAGAGGAGTTGAAGGAACAAAGTTAGAAATAGATAATGGTGTGCCTTTGGGCGCGCTTCATACTACACAACCAGATAAAGGCCCATTGTTGGATTTGAGAGTACATACCGCTAAGGGTAAGTGCTCTAGAAAGAAAAATAAGGAAGAGACATATAATAATCCATCTATTGGTTATGTTGACGACCCAAGAAAAACCATATGCACATGATTCGAAAGAAATTTGAAGGCAAAAGACTTATATGGATGGGAGCTCATGAATGCAGAGATGACGACCACCCACACAAGGAAACAATTTTCATGGAAAATGCAGAATCATATGGATGCTTGACTTCGACGTATGCAAGGAATCCTGTGTGTCATGTAGATTGAATAAGGTGCCCCATTCACACCATGTAATTGTTAAGCCCACTGTCATGTTTGATGAACAGGTAAGCAACGCCATGACTAGAGTATCTACTGAAGTTACACGTCAGAACATTGATAAAGTGGCAACCATTAGAGTGTTTTTGGATGATAAAAAGGATAAGGACATTGAAATCAAGAACCTTGCAGAGGAACGAGATAAGGCCAGGGTAGAAGTGCATAAAGTTCTTAAAATGGCAGAACAAATTAGTGATGAGATTATTGAAAATAGGCCATATTTTAAAGATAAGGTTGCATAAGATTTTCCATCCGCTTTGCACTATTTGCACACAAGTGTTCAATTGCAGCTGGAGGAGGGACCCATGTGCATGCCAACACCTAAGGATGCTACAAAAAATGGAAATAAGGCTAAGGCAACAGTAGCATGTAATATTACAAGCTATGAGGCCTTACATCAGATTTTGAAAGATGAGTTAAAGAAATCAAATCTGGCATTGACTATGTGCGCAACTCCAACTATGATAATAAAAACAAGGACTATGGCTAAAGAAGATGAATTCCTTCAAGAAACGAAGAATGAAACAATTGAGTGCATAAAGAGAGTTACATTGGTAGAAGAAAAGCACTACACACTTGAAGCTTCCCAAGTCCCACACAAGGAAAGAATAAAAGAAATTGGTAAGCTAGTAGTGCAAAAATTGGATTTTATGGACGGGATTGTCTCAAGTTTGTCCAATGTTTTCAGGATACTACAAAATGAGGGTGAAAACATAACACTCCATGAGATGGAGGTGGTTCTTATAGAAATTTCAGATAAAACAAATAAAGCACTAAGTAATTAGAATATATTGGAGGCAGAGATTAAAAATGCATATCCAGAGTTGATCCTTCCTGTAGAAGAATAGAGCGCCGAGTAGTCTCTCGTTCTTTAAGAGTAGTAACTACTTTATTATTTCATTCATTATTCCTTATTCTTTTTTCATGCAGAGATAAGATACGATTACCCATTGCTGGGGGTGGAAATGACATTAGTGTGGGATAATGTTGAGCTGATGGAATAAAACCTAAGTATGAAGGCGCGGAAGGATTGGGTGTGTGGGAATAGGGCGCGTGAATGCGTGTGGAACTATTGGAAAACATGGTGCACATAGGAAGGTTTGAATAAGGACTTAGCTATTTTACAAATTGAGGCTAGTTATAGACATGGAGTACAGTGCATGTTTTGTAGAAGACTTGAAGAAAACACAATGGCTATTTTAGATGAGTAGAATATCAAGCGCTATGCAGGGTTTTGAGTTATTAATAGGATTAAACTGCTGTTATATTATTAGATAATATATTAATAATGAGCTTACATGATATTGTATTTATCATGTAAGGGTACATGGCTATTATTAGCATGTAGCCTTTTTTTGAAGGTGCACGGGCGGTGAAGGGAAAGTCCTCACCCCTATAAATATGTATTGATTTTCACGGTTTGGTATCATCACTTTTGTAATAGAGTTATGCTACTAGATTATGTGCACGCATGACTCATGATGACATTTTTATGTATATAAGAAGCTTATGTGTTTTACAACAATTAATATAATGGATATTTTTGGCTGGATACTGATTATAGACACATTTGTGAATGGATCTTGAATGGTAAAGTTAATCTTGGTTCTTGTTTAAGTGTTCATGCATATGATTAAGATCTAGATCTAGTTTATGCACCTTGTTATAATTAATTATCTTTTATGGATATGAAATATCTGTTTAATCATGCTAACTCCTTGAACAAGATGACATAAAAGAGGGACCTTATACCCTTGTGTGCTTTGGGTGAGCGCTCAGTCTAGGATGAGTGATCTTCCAGTGCACCGTGGGATTTTATGGGTAAAATCTATGCTAAATACACTATGTAACCTTGGTCTCTATTACAAGTTATTTGGGAGTTATTGTGCTTATCTAAGAATGAATTATTATATGTGGTTGGGTTTGTAATGCATGTCCATTCTTCCCATGTTCATCTTTCTTCATTGGCAAGCCGGAATTTGTCTAGAAAACCCCTTTCTCAGTGCATCACCACTTCTAGTATAGGTTTTATTTATTACAAATCTCTCTCCCTAATCCCCTGAAAATGTTAGTATAGGTCTAGATAGCCATTTTTTTTGGGTTAGGAGTAGTGTAGTGCTTAGTTTAGGAAGAGTAAACCAGCCTTCTCCGGATGTTCACCTCAAGTCCGCAAGTCCCACAGCTTGAGAGGTGATCCCATGTTGGCCAATCACACCAAATGCCATATTCATCACTTGGTCATATAGGGGGTGTAGTGATTTGGTGATAAAAATATCTAAGAGTACACATATGAGACAAACCATGACCAAGTCAACTCTTATACAGAATGTCAATACCCAAGAAAAAAGGATGTCCATATATGTATATATAATAATATCAAGTTTTGTGTATAATGGCATTGCACCTTAGGAAAACTATGGTCAAAACACTCATTTATGAGCTGAAAATAAAAAAAATCAATTAATACATAAAAATGAGGCTAAGAAATAAAGGAATTTTTCCTATCCATCTCTTTAAGACACCTTACGATCACTTCAATTACTAATTTCCTAGAAGTTCTTCTCAAATGCATTTAAAAAGTAAAATCCAAATCCTAATGTGAAGGACCAAATATTTTTCATCTAACCTGTTCCTAACCCCCTTCCACTTTTGTTGTGCCTGACACCATCATTTCTAAATCCCTTCCAATTTAACCATACTCACGAATGAAACATTTCCAGAAGTCGGGAGTTCTAAATTCAAAAAATAAGTAGAGGGGAGGTATGTATGGAGTGTGATCGGGAGTTCTTGTAAAACACAAATGATTTCCAAAAAAAGTAAAAAGTATATATATATATATATATGTATGTATCAAGTTTGGTTTTCTAATGTTGGAGGGGATCTAATGTTGCTTCGAGTAGGTGTATGCACAGTTGACATGCTAGAGCAGATATATTTCTTACCCCCCGCGGACATGGTAAGTAGTCTTGTCATTTTATTTTTAAATATTTTATCGATTACATTTTATATCTGCACTTGATTCCTATTTTCTCTTCCAAGTGGAAGGAAGCTTGGATTGGTGTGATTTCAACACACGGGCATGTAAGGTATAATTTCTAACTTTCCCATTTGGGAGCGTCATACTTAGACTTCATGTTTTACGGCTCTTCATGGCTAAACAATTCTCTGAGGGGGTAATATGTACACACCCAAATTTGTAGGGTGCTATATTATTGGAATAGTAATAATCCCTGATGATGATAACTTTCATTTTTAGATTAAATGATGAAACCAATTCCAATTTCCTCACTTCTCACTTACTTATGTGACTTAGTTTACTTTTCTTCTTAGTTTTTTAGCCTTGCATGCTTTCGTAAATGCTTTCCCCCCTTTTCGTTAACCTTTAAGTTACTAAACCACCTTAGCGGTTGCGTAACCATTAGATCTATGTATACCGACGGTTATGTGCAATGTAATATGAGACTTAAACAACATGATCTGTAGGCATGTTGTTTCTTCCCAAGTTGATTTCTCACACCTTTCTTGACCAAATCAGCTATTTTTGAGCTTGTTAGATGTGTATATATTTCTTCTTCTCAACTTACTATTATTATTAAGTTAACTACCTCTTCCTGTGGTGATTTAGTACTTCTTGGTTGCCAAGTGTGCTATACCATTTCCCTTCCAATTTTCTATTAAAACCAAGACTTTTTCTAGAAGAATTGGTTGGAGTCTTTTAATTTGAAATTTCACTATTATGCTTCTGGAATCTTGACAAGAATCACAAAAGAAAACATAGAGCCTTTGCCTTGGTAATCTCTTTCCTGCATTGCTACTAGACTATCTGCAAACCATCTAGCTCCAACACTTATACATATTCTTCTTGCATACAAACCAACACAATTCCTTGGACAACATTGGAAAAGAAGCTAAGGGGATCAACAAAATCATAACCAACATTAGAAACTGTCTTAGTTTTATAGTTCCAAGTTGGAGGTGTACTTGAATTCCTAGAAGCTTTGTTTTATTAATTAGATTTCATTTCCTTGTTACATAAAATAGTGTTTTAAGGGAAGTAAAATTTACATAGTATTTTCATTTCCTATAAATAGATTTCGTTGAAAAATCCTTCTCACCTTATCCCTGCGGATTTTCCTGGGAAGGTTTTGGAGGAAGTTCATGTGCATAGTGCTTTGCATTTCTTCATTTATTCATTGAGAAGCACCTGTAGCTTCCATTTTGGTTTATTATTTAGATTGTATGTGCATACAAGAAAAACTTCTCTTGAAAGATTCTCCTTACTTATTCCTGTGGATTACAATGGAAGTGAGTTTGAAAAAGCTTATGTTTCTGTGCATTTCATTGAGTTTCTTCACAATAATATTATGTATGAATTTTAGTGTTTTACTGGGGAAGTTTCAGGGGAAGAAATTGCTTCTGAGAAGCTTTTAATTATTCCCGTGATTCTGAGGTATAACCAGAGGAAATTAGATCCATATTTATAAATTATAAAAATTCTCTATTTAACTAGATTAGAATTAATTCATCTGTAATGGAGGGTGTGACACATCCAACTATTTCACTATTTAGTTTATTTCATTTTAGAGTAGAAGTAGTTTTCATTTAATTGGAAGCAATTTGTCTCTGTGTGTAGATTAGCTTTATTTTAATTAATTAGTGAAAATGTAGATATTAGTTTTGTTTAGTTAATTTCCTGTCAAGCAAGTAGATTAAATTTTTCATTTCATTTGGTTAATTAATCGGGAATGAATCTAGCTAGTTAAGAGATTAAAGCACATTTGTCTTTTAATAAAGTTAGATTTACTTTTCTTAATTGGTTAAAATGATCATTTCAACATATTTGGACTTTTAAATCAAACTAGACGATTAAACCATAGGGAACTTACATGACCTGCACATATCTTCCAATTCCCTTTTGTCCAACTCAGCTCATAGGAATTCACACTAGCCGTTCTTAGTCCCTAGTTCTTAGATAGCTCCTTTTTAGCATTTCCCGCAATCTTGCACATTCCTGACTGTCCAGAAATGACCTTTAGAGGCTGAGTACGTCTAGAATAACGTGTTGATTCTTAGGCGTATAATGATCATGTGTGATTCCTGATACACCTATTCATTTAATAGATCTTATAAACCATTTAATATATAAACCTTTACTTTATATTTAATAAATAAAAATATGTTCATATTTTTATTTATTATTTATAATCTAAAGTTTATATTTATATTTAATAGTAATATTAAATATAATCTTCTTAGGAACTTAGTATTGGATAAAAACCACTTAAGATTATTGTTCCAATAGATAAAAACTTAAAACTATCACCCACATGTGGATGCATAAGATAAATACGCAAAATATTGAAAAGCTCAAATAAATTAAAGAAAAGATATGAGGGGACACTAATGGCCCTCCTTGAAAGAATATTTTGGAAATGTGCCTAAACAATATCTGTCATGCTTTTTTTTTTTTTTCCAATACCCCCTTCATTCTTATTTAGATAATAATTTGGGGTTAAGGTTAGGTTTTAAAGAATAGGCTACTTATACAACAAGTCTTCTAAAATAAAACCATCCTATTATTAGCCTAAATATGTGTTCAAGGCACATTAAATATAGTTAATCTAACCTAAGTTATCTTAATATTAGTGCATATAGAATATAACACCAACAATTTAGAATGGTAGAATAATAATCCTAACATTCTTAAATTGTGTAATCAAATTGTGTGAATAGACATGTCATATATATGTCAATGAAAGTATAGATAGGGTTTAGGGTTATAGAGAAACTACATTACTACAAAGATAAAAATGTGTGATGGTGAGATGAAATTGGTTGTATAAGCTAGGCAGAGTATCATCAAGTTATAAATCAAATTTGGAGACCTGTTGTCACCAAAAAACAACACCCTCTTATTTTTCATGAATGAATGGATGAGAAATCAATGTTTTTGGGTAACATGGGGTTGCCTCTGAAGTTGTAGGACTTGCTACTTGAGACAGACCTCCAGAGAAGATTGGTTCCTCTATCTAATCCTATTACTGGGATTGTAACTATCTAATCCTATTTTAACAATCCAAGGGACTAGTGGAAGAGAGAGATGCATGAAAAGGGGAAATCCTAAGATAACAGAGGTGATATCACTAAGAAGAGAGGGAAAGACACTCTCAGATGAGTGGAAATGGGAAGAAAATAAAGGAAGAGAGAGCAGACATGAGTGCCATAATACAAAACAACATTCAAACTCTCATTTCCATGGAACATGATAAAAATGAACCCTACAAAATAGAATAAATATGCACAACACACCAAAAATGTAATAGAGAGGAAATATAATGCAATAAACATAGGCTAGGGTAGAGAATAACCAAAAAAACATGAATTTTATTGCTTCAAAGAGATGCATAGTCCATTATAATGAAGGAATAAGGAAATAATCACCCTGTAGAGGTCCAGATCTTAGGTATGCAACTCAAAATACACATGCAACACCTAGAGGATGATGCACCAAAATTCCAAAAGGGTCCAACCTTTACAAATGGGCATCATTCTATAATATTAGAAAATGGGAAAGAGAGAGGAGGGAAAAGAGAGGGAAAATCAGATTTCCACCTTCAACCACTAACAACATGCATTAAATGTATAAAAATAGGCATGGGAACCCTTCCAATACCATTTCCCCATGATAATTTTATTTTAGGAGAAAGAATGGGCACCATACGTCATCAAATCTGGTAGTTGAGCTATATGGAGATGCTTCTTTAATGATGGAGCTGTATTTCCTGTTTTCACCTACCTAACCTTACCAAACTTAAGATTTATTTTTTCATGGTGAATTACATGATGAGACATTTCTAACGTGTCCAAGTTTGTGAAATTTGGAGTTACAACGAAAAAGTTATGGTCATTTGAATTTCAAGAGCTTGGGAGGGCCGTGACAGGGTTACTTGCGGGTTACAACAAACCGATTTAATGTAATTTATGCAATGGGTGGTTGAATCAATCGATCGTAAAACTAGAGGAAGGGTGGAACTATGCATTGTGTACCGATGGGGTATGAATTAACCAATTTATTCGTAGGTCTGTGTATGGGTGGAAAATTAGAGTTAGGGTGGAACTGTGGAACATTTCCACCTATTATGTCAGGGCCCACCTTATCCACTTTCGCTGCTCTTTCCTCTGTGTACCCTTGTCATTCATTTAGCCGAATCAGCCATTTAGTGAACTGATGACCTAGTAGAATGTTCTTTTTATTCCCCCAGTACTCGCTTCTCCCGACTTGCCCCCTTTCCACCTCACTATTGGCCAGTACGATAATGTGGAGAACAAGAGGAAAAAAGGAGTAGTTTCTCATGTTCTTACAAAGGCCGATTTAGCCAACCTAGAGTAGATTTTTCCCAATTTTGAGGTTTTTTGGATAAGTATGGGCCATAATGGATTTTTGAGGAGTAGAGGAAGCACTTCAACCTTTCCAAAACATGAGTTTACTTTTTTATTTTCAGTTTGTACTGCCCCAAGTTCAAGATGGAATTATAAGTTATAAAAATAGCCAAGGGGTATTTTGGATAATAATTTGGTGACTCAATGGGGTAATCTGCCTACTAGATAAGAGATCAATGACCTTGAAGGATCCATTGGGCATGGAGTCATCCTGAAAGACTTAGAAACAAATCTAAAGTTTGAAGAACTCACCCCTGCACCTTGATGACGCACTGCTTAAACTTGGCATTGACCTGTTCTGCCTGAGTTGCTGATTTTTCCCAACCTAAGAGTTGTTCAAAATAGAATTTAATAAGAGTGAAAACTATCTTGAATTTTAATTTCCACCACACCTTCTTGGGAAACTATGAGAAATTCAACAGTAACACTCCCAATATCAAATGCATGCAAGCTGCCATGGAAATTTCTTTTTGAAATGCCTTGATCTGCGCCTAAAGATGATTTTTTGTTGCTCTATATTTGATTTTGTGAGGTATCACAACTGATTAAACTTTGAAACTCTTACCACCAAATAATTTCTCTATAATCTTCCATGAAACACTTTGCAATGAAACCATGCTAGCCAAAAACAACAAAACACTGTGGAGAGCACTTAAGGAAATTGAAACTACACTATCAACAAGATAATGTGTTGAGATAACTTGGAGGAATTAAAACTAAACTACTATGTATAAGATATGGTATTTCCTTCAATAACAATGCTTGAGATAGATCCCATTGACTGAGATCTATAGCTCAACTTCATCTAATTATGACAATTGGAAAAAGTTATTTGACTTGTAACCTGAAATCATGCAGGGGCTACTCCACACTGTATTAAAATTTTAATGCCTACCTGGTTTAGCTATTTCTTGGTCCCATTTAAGGACTAAATATACTTCTTGGAAACTCCTAGCTTTTTGCTTTTTATCAAAACAATTCTTAATATGAGATTAATCTCTCTCTATTGTTTGCACTACTTGATTTCTCAATTCTTTTAGCTCCATGATCTCTGCATACTTGACTTCTATGGCTTCAAAATCAGACAATTCCAGCTATTTGATGATCTCTAAGGTTGGTAGTTTAAGAGATATTGGAAACCTTGTTTCTTTACCGTAAGCTAGTTTGTAGGGAGAGCTACTAATTTATCTTTTGGGAGTGATTCTATTATCCCACAAGGATGATTTTAAATTTGTATGCCAAGTCCTCTGATTCTCATCCAAATTCCTCCTTATGATTCTAAAAAGATTCTTGTTAGTGGACTCAACATGCCCATTACCTTGGGGCTAGTAATTTGAAGAGGTGCTCAAGTATATTCCATTTTTCACATCCGAATCGGAGATCTTTGTGCCAAGGAATGCCAAAGAATTATTGTAAATGATTGTGGAAGGAACACCAAATATGGTCACAATACCTTCATAGAAGTTCAGAATGCTAGTCTTATTTGCTTCCTTTAGTACAACTTCCTTTATCCATTTCATGAAATAGTTGATGGCTATGATAATCCACTTGTGTCCTGACATTGAATGTTGGTTAATCACTCCAATAAAATCTAATCCCCATTGCATGAATGACTGATTTATAGAGATGGGGTGGAGTGGAAGGGTTATTAGCTTCTCTTTCCTTATGAAGAATGCACATTTTTTACATTTTTAAACCTAGTCACTGAAAAGGTTGGGCTAATAATATCTAGATATAATAATCTTGTGAGATATTTTCCTTAGAGAAAAGTGACCTCCTGCTTCTCTATTGTAGAGCTCATGTAACACTCTCTCTATTTGATCTATTTTAATGCATCTCAATAGGACACCATTCACATATTTCCTCAAAATAATACCATCAATAAGCACGAAGGGAATGTAATGAATTCTGAAATACCTAATTTTGTATTTTCTTAAACCTTGGGGGCATTGGTCTATGTGGAGAAAGTTGACCACTTCACGAGTCCAAAAAGGGATAGGTAAGGCATTGGCTGGTTGCTCTTGATCACGTTGAAGCACAAGGATGGATTATTAATCAATATGCTGGTCTGAAGCCAGTTGTTCACATAACCCCTTTCCTTTGGCCATCTTAGTTACTGTGACATAAATGTCATACTCCATTACCTTGGTTATCGAACTATATATTTTCTCGTTCAGGTTTTTATTCAAGAGGAAGTTTTTCATGCTAACATGTGAAACTAGTAGATGAATCTTGTTGTTGAATGCCAAATTCCTAAATTTATTCAAACTTCTTATAATAGCCAATTCATGCTTCTCAATAAATGAATTTCTCACCTCATAATCCTCTAGACCTTGGCTGAAAAATGCAACATGTTGTTCCAAGCCTTCTTCATTCAGCTGCACTAGTATGGTGGATATTGTCTCTATGCCACCAAAAGTATACAAGGTGATATCTTTTGTAAAATCAAGATTAATGAAATTTGGGGCCTGTGCTATTACTTGCTTTATGGCTTCAAAGTTGTTTTTTCCTTCAGTGGCCCATTTGAAGGTTAAATTGTTCTTTAGCATCGATGTTAATAGCTCAAAAAGGTTGGAAAAATTTGGGACAAACTATCTAATGAAGTTGATTATCCCTAAGAAGCTTTGGAGTGCCTTATTATGACTGGGTAGTGGTAATGCAAGGATGAAATCAACTCTATCTGGATCAATGGTTAATCCTTCTTTAGATACAATATGACCAAGGAGTTTACCTTCATGAGTTAGGAAGATATATTTCTTTGGGCTGAGAGAATCTCCAAACTACCTACACCTCTCTAATACCTACCTTAGGTGGAGAAGATGATCAAATGCATTCTTAGAGAAGATTGTGATATCTACTAGATACATAAGAAAAATGTCATTGATCAACTATTTGAATTCCATATCCATGGCTCTCTGAAATGTTACTGTAGACACCAAATTTTGGTATCACCCCACGTTTTCTCTCCTTCAACAGGCTTACCCAAACGAATCCTGTTTCCAATCTAAAATTCATATTCAATTAATTAATCTGATAACTTAATTAATCTGCTATCACATGCCAAAACTTCATTATGTGCTAAATAATCAATTATTCCAATTAAATCATATCATCCTATTTCATAATTAAATAATCTAAAAACCATACAAATCAAAAGCCCCACATGTTCCCCACTTAATTCAATGAAATCAAAATCAGTCCCCACCTAAAAATCAATCCCCACCTAAAACTTCAAAATTATTAATTCATGAACCCTACCCATAAATTCAATAATTCAAAATCCTAACATCCAACAACAAATCCAAAAAATCAATAGTGTAAAGAATGCACATGGCATCACTATTACACCTAATCATGTCCCCACTCCACATCACACCTTTTCTTTTTCTCACACCATGAACCCTATAGTCAAATCAACTCCTCATCATGTCCCATTAAGTAGGGTTGCTTTTGTAAATCTCAGTTACTCATTAACCCCATTTTAATCCAAATTCAAGTTATAAATATGACCCTTATCCCCCTTTTGGATATATGAAAATTCTCAAGCTTGAAATAAGAAAATTTTACCAAATTATTTGTGAAGTTTTGAAGCAAATTTTTGAGTGTTTGGAGGAAAAATTCTGTCGCCCTCGTAAGGCCATTTTGATGATCATTTTATTGTTATATCAAGATACCATCTAGGTGTCATCCTCATTTCATTTATTCAGTATATTGTAAATCTCTTTTTTTTGGCATGTCATTTATTGCTTGTAATTTGTTCTTATCTTGTGAACACTGGGGTTGACATCC
Source organism: Taxus chinensis (assembly GCA_019776745.2). Taxonomy (NCBI): domain Eukaryota; kingdom Viridiplantae; phylum Streptophyta; class Pinopsida; order Cupressales; family Taxaceae; genus Taxus; species Taxus chinensis. Next base: position 628,409,676 of record CM034148.1, read on the forward strand.
ACCAAGGAAGTGAATGCTTCTCGGATCCACTCTGTCGGGTAAACCCCGCATGAAAATATCTAAGCTGTTTTTATTTAGTGTCAGTGAGTTACAGGTTTTTTGAGATTGCAACGAGGAGCTCATCAACCATTTGACACCCGCATCCATCATCATATCCAAGGTACTAAGCCCTTGCATGTTCGAGTTTGTTTGGTGTTTTATTGATGTCTCGCAATACTAATCTAGATAGGAAACTCTAATCAACATATTTGGCACACCCGGTTGTACTAGATCCAAGATTTGGTCATTTCATTTGTTTTGTTCCTTTACTCGTTTCGTGTAGGTATAAAAAATATACCGGTTCTCTTGTATCGTCATTTTCAGATATCAGTGACAAATATTTCATCTTTTGGACTCACTCGTTTGCAAGGTTTGGTGTTATCTCCATCAATATCAGTGCTTTGCGTCGTCTTCAAGATAAGTACTCTTCTTGTTTTCAACCAGATCGACAGTGAATCTATTTATAATTGGTATCAAGCTAATTTTTATTATTAAAAACAAAAAAATATAATAATAATAATAATAAAGCGAATTTGTTTATAGTTGATATCATGTTTATATTTATTATTAAATAAAGAATAACAATAAAGTGAATGAATAGTCAATTTTTTTTTTTTTTTTTTTTTTTTTATCGTCCTAATCGATCCCTCCTACCTATTTCCTAACTTCTTATTCTTAACCAAAATCTCATCCTTAAAACCCGAGTTCCACATTCCCAACTCCATGTAGCATTCCATCCACTCGCCACTCCAATCCATTCAATTCCGTTCCCCTATCTCGAGCCATCCTCACACCGAGCTCCTTATCCACCTCTCCCCCACTCCACTGAGTTATTTCCCACTGCCTCCACTCCCTGCAAGCTCCAATCTAACCTTTTTCTCAATACCAGGCCTGAGCCACTCGGCTCACCCTCCAACTCACCATTCCCAACTCCAACACCACATCTTCTTCTCTCACGAGCTCTCCCACTTTTCGCCCTCAGAGCTCATTCTGTTGTTCGACACTTTACACTATTTCTAGCACAGTTTCAAATCCACATAGATTTCGTGGGAGGTTTATGACATCCCTTTCTAGTATTTGGTTTACAATTCTTTGCAATACGTTTATAAACATCGAATAAGACCTGGGATTCCAAATTATCTTTCCTGAGAAATCAAAATTCGTTGACGGCTAGCTCTTTCCACTAACTGTAAATTCCAGTATTTTTTTATATATAGTCTTCTCACATTTTAGCAACACATACTACCTAAATCTAAAATCTAATTCCGGTATTATTCTAATATATCTATGAATTCCGATATCAAATTTATGCCATTTTTGTACGTATTGTCTATACAGTCCCTTTATTATAGCGATCCACTTACAATTCATTATCAGACACCTATTATTGATTTATTTTACGCCATGCTGATGCTTGATTACTTCTAATTGTTTCCAGTTCAACATCAAATTCACACCAAATTGTATTTAGTGACTCTATAGTCTCTGTATAACGGTTGGCCTACAATTCTTTAAAATACACCGTTGATAGCCATTGCTGTTCAATATTGAAGTCAAGTTTGGAGATTGTACGGTCCTTTTATATAAATTGACTTCCAATTCTCACCATATATCCACTATATGGAAATCGATTTACACTTCTTTCATTAATTTACCCTACTCCATTGTGGCATGCTACCAAGATTCTGATATTTGATTACTTCCAAAGGTCTACAGTTCACTTTCACATTCACGAAAGCTTTGTTGACAATGGCTTGATCACGACCTTTCAAGGATACTGAATATCCACGCAGATTCACATGTTGCCGATGCTTGATTGTTTCCAACGGTTTCCAGCTTAGTATAAAATGCACGCCAGCTTGGTGTTTCATGTCCATACAGTCTCTTTATAGTGAATGGCTCATAATTCTTTAGAATACATTTGGTAACGGTGGCTCACAATTCTTTATAGCGAATGTACGTGTAATTTAGCGATTGTACAGTCCATTGATATTTGGATACTTGGAACATCTAGGTTTCAAATTCACACAAACTCTGTGGCAGTGACAGTAAATTCCTTCAATAGCATTTGGTCTACAATTCTCTACAACACAATAAATGCCACTTGGATCACCATAGCTAATTACATATCTCTCGTTTATATTTATGTGATTTTCAATTATACATGTAAAAAACCATGTCCATGTACGGTAGGACCAACTACGTCATACTTAAAAGTTAACAAAGATGCGTCAATAAGGAAGTTTGATAAGATATTGTTTTCAATAAAAAAAAGTTGATAAGATATTGCTCCTAATTTTTTTTTTCCCGTCTCATCATCCTAGCATTTTAATATCCCATTGGTAGACAAGTGTAGAGTATAAGAAATCAATAAACACAACATACATATTCACATTGTTTTGATGACGTAGTTTATTGTTTAACCACATAATTATCATTTTATAGAATATTTTTATAATCTAAAGCTGGTTTGTCGTTGTATAAATCATGTTGTAATGTATTATTTTGAATACATTATCACATTGCATTGTTTGTAGTTCCGTGTTACGATTTAACATTGAATATTTATGTCATGATTTCGAAGTTATTTAGTCATTATTTCATCATCTATTTTGTTATTCTATTGTTTATTTCATTAATTCATCATAATTATTTCATCATTTATTTTATAACTTAGTTTGCATTCGGTTAGTTTCGATAGGTTGTTTATTTTAATTAACATACAAATGACGAACTTGTTTTTAGATTAATATCCTATGTGTAGGATTGTCTTTCGCATATAAATATTAGAACATTTTGTTTTATTATCCTTTTTCTATATTTTTAATTCATATCCACTAATTGTCATATTTTATTTTTGCAGGAAAAGTCTAAATTATGTTGCCAAAGATTCAGTGCTAAACCCAAACACACCGCAAGTCACCTCTTATGAACCCCATTTGCAATCGAGAATTGTACAATCTTAGGGTCCTCAGACGTTCCTGATCACCGATTACCACCTTCAAACACCGTTCACCTAGATAAACAGGAAAAGTGCTTCCAAGATTTCCTGAATCCTACACTTTTCCCACCTCAACTTGTTGCCAGATAAAAAGGAAATGCACTATACATGTATTCCTCATTTTCCCTATTTTCTCCTTTCTAGATTGTAATTTCCCTTTCTTTGGTGATTTGTTCTCCTCGACAGTCCATACCTCATTTTGGATTAAAAAGAACTCGTGCATCTTGCTTGCTTATGTATCCCAAAACCCCTCAATCGTGTCAGTCCAATAAATTGATGGATTATATTACACCTATATCATGTCATATCAACCAAATCCCCACTTCATCTAGAATACCCATCCAATCACCATAATTTACCAGCATTCACACTTCCTGTATGTACCGAAAATCAAATATGTTAATCCAACCTCAAACATCCTATCAAACATCTCCTCCTATTTTAACATGCCAAGATTCTTTATATCCTTATCCATCCACTCGTGTTGTACAACCAAGACCATCCAATATCTATCCTAAACCCATACCAACCATAACCATAGCCTCCATGCCTATCACATCAATTACTACTACTCCTCGAACATCTTTCACGATCAATACCTCATGTTTGCCTCCTTTTATCCCCATTTACAAATACTTTCACCATAACTCTAGTTCTCAATTATGTCAATCACAGAGTCCTACTCTATCCCCGTCACCTTATGTTAATGCCACCCCTACTTCATTTACCACACTTATGTACCTCAACAATCTCATCCACCCTACTATGTCCCTACTTCACAATATTACACAACCTCCCAACCAATTAGATCTTGAATCTTGGATATCTTCTAAAAAACCTTCCCAATTCCACCATCGGTAAATCCATTTCTACCTTCCACACCACACAATTTTGATCCTTATTCAGTTAACACTGTACATCTAGCACCTCTTTCAATACGCATACCCACATCCACTGTTGATTCTACACATGAATATATCTCATCCACTCCATCATCCACATCTATTCCATCCTTACCCATAATACCAAACATAGATCCAATCCTAGTTCCTGAACCTACCACATCATTCGTTGAGACCACATCCACATCGTCTTCCCCTCCTACATCATTTGAATAACCTATGAAAGAACTTCAACTTACTTCAACTTAAAATGATTCTTCTACCTCATCAGTGCAACCAAATCCATCTCCACTTTCCTTAGATTCCATTAAACAAATATTGCTTCCTACACCTATATCAACACCACCTCTAGATCCTTTGGTGGAAATTATTGTAGTTCCTCCTAAGGATGAAACATCTTGAATAGAATCGACAACCTCTAAAACATTGTCCCAAAAATCCCTTATACAAGAAATTAATATTCCTTCCTCTAAATAATCCAACTCGATACCCCTTCAACTAAGACCACTTCCCATTTCCATGAAAATGTGATCACTTCACAACCCCATCCTTATGAATCAACCCAAACCCATCAACCTCCTCCCTAAGGTATTTTTCGCTACATATTTCCCAGTCAACTAACTCAAGTATCCCAACCACCTATTACTCAAATTCGAAATCATCCTCTATTAAACCAATCAAATATCCCCATCTATCAACATCAAACACAATCTCATCAATCTTATCACGTCCCTATTTCCAAACAATAATATCTATCTCAACCTATTTAATCACAACCCCTCAATTATGTTCCCCCTTATCAATTACTTCTACCAACACCTCCTTCCCATCCTCAAACCAATGTCAACCTTCCACTTTGACATCCGCACTTTTAACCTCATCTACCTCATATGAACCACAATGTTCCATCCTTTAACTTCATCAACTCCATCGCATCTAATGATCACCTTTAAATGCAAGATTCATCTGAGTAGAACAGATAACCTTGATTAGCCATCAAAGCTCTTCGAGTGATCCAAAACTCAATTTGGTTCTCATAACCCTGAATCATTATCTAACACTCGAACTTTTAAATCCATCAATCACTGTAAATCCGTAATGTGATCCACCCTCATCCTGGTAGTCTAAATCAAAATCATGCATCAAAATCTTTAATATCCACATAGAGGATCCCCAAGAGAACCTTTATACCTCTTAGGAATGCATAAGAGTTACCTTCTTTCTCATGATTAAGACCTCGATTGGTGCACACATTCCCCATGTCAGTTAGCCGGACCGACGTCTGGATTGGTACAACATATCATACTAACAAAATTCGTTATAAAATCCTTTCACCCAAATCACAATAAGTAAGCTTAGAACGTGGTCTCAATCAAAATTGTGCATAATATAACTATCATCAGACCTCTACGGGCCATCAGATAATATGATGCAGTGTAGGGTCTATCTCAGACCATTGTCCATCACACTTATTGAGGATGATGCATTTCCACATTCAGGGGGAATTATCATTATCCCTTCCACAAGTCTAAATGCAACTCAAAATTTTCTACATGGTCATCCATCGAGTTGCCTAAGAACATCCCCCATCCGCATCTCTTCCGCAAATACCAATCATTTCAAACCTTTGAAGATGCATTTACTCATGGCTTGCAAACTTTCGACACTTCTGAACCCTTGAGCAAGGGCATCATCAAAATATCAATGAACCATAAACCCAAGTCATGAATTCACTAAATCCTCCACAGCATGGTGAAAAATATAAGAATGCCACTACTTCCATCGTGGTTAACATACTTCAAATGCCACATCCTACTCTCATCTACATGGATTCCTCCGTATCAAAGTGCAACCTAGACTGGACATCCTCCTAACTATACCAATCCTCTCAGGGAATCTTATAGTGCAATATTCAATACAGTTAACTGGCATTCCATCTAATTCGAATTCCTCCCATCCAACCCTTTAATGAATAATGACTCCTTCACTAGTCATGTTATCCAATAGCATTAATATACAGTCCATCATCAATCTCTTGTGTCTCCCAAATGGCATGGATAAAGTTTCAAACTTTTAAACACCCATGTCCGAATCTACATCATAGACTATTGGTGGACAATATCAAGTGGATGATCCTAAAGCCACCTTACCCAATCTAAGGCCTTAGATGTCACTTCAAGAAACCTTTTCCTAACCATCCAACTATTCCTTTAAAACTCTGACCTCCCACCTCTACAAACACCTAATGTCACTAAAATATAGTCAATACTGTGGAATGACAAGATCTCAATCACTATCACCTACACCATCACCTACATTTATTAAACCCACATCTATTCCAAACATCTTGCATCTAACTGCTCAGTCTACTTCATTCTAACATCTACATCTATATACTACACCTATTGCAATCTACATTATACCATGTCCGTAACTACCACATCCACACTCAATACTAATTACACGTAATCATTCTCCCATCTATGTCTAAGGCATTTAACCTCACATAGTAAGAATTCATTGTAGTCCTTGAATGCCCTATATATCCAATCTCAATGGTCACCTTTGACAGTTTTCATCTCACATCCTCCACATCCACACGTCACTTCCACATCAATCACATATTCTAATTAATGTTAGCTATTCTCATATCAACTTCATCAAAATCGATCTCCACATCTATTGATGTATACACCCAACAAAACTGTCAAAAGAGACTCTGACCCCATCCTACAATTCCATATCATTCCTATCTCTGTCGAGTCCTCACATCCTAAACAATCTAGGGGGACCCCTTTAGATATTGTCAAGTGCATCATATCTATAACCAGATGATGATCTAGGAGCCAAGTTCATGTACATAGAGAAGAGCCAAGGCTGCAAACATGCCGTCTAGTTCATCCGATCAGCACGTGGAAGAACATCATGACTACGAAACACAGTTCAATGATAGCTGATATATGTTGTGTTATAACTATTTGTCCAACTTTGGGAAATCATAGAAATTTGACACTATCATCCTAATCAAATTACCTATATTGTGACTAGCTTCCAACCTTTTTGGATATTCGCCATTTTTTTGAAAGTCCATATTCAGAGACGATCACATCATTCCATGGCTTATGCTCATGACCAACTTTGACCTTCAGGTGCATTCCTCAAAAATATATTACCCTGAAAATCTATTGCCAATCAATTATCTAACATCCACTCTTCCCAATACATCACTGTTCTCATGAGTAATTTCCAGAAAAATCTATTACATCAGTTTGATCAGGAGTTCTCTCCCCTTAAGATGACACTCTTATTCGAAAAATCCAAGTTTCAGACAAAGGGGTGGAATTGGCATCATTGTCCTTCCTCCTTATGACACTGCCCTTATCTCCTATAGAGTTATAAGCTTGTATTTCTGAATGCACAAAAATTATGGTTGAGTATGAAGGCACTCATACTTAGGTCTTTAAACCACTATCTTACTCTAGGAGTCCAAATCCTTGATATCTATGGGGATTCTCATCTGATCATTAAGAAAGTCCAAAGGTGATCTATCAATCTAAAAATGAGGCCCTTCAACAAGTATAAGGACATTTGTGAACTTCCTTCTTGAAGAACCTTTGATTTCTGCACACCATTCAAACCTGTCCCTTGAGTCGATCTAATCATTTTGTACCAACACCATGACATCTCTCGCGACTCTTAATCCCTTAGTCTATGGAAGAATCCCAAATCTTCATCAGTCATTCATACACCATCGTGATAAGCCCTCTCACATTAGTGAGGTATACCTTGCAAATTCAATCTTGTCGAATATAATTCCTTCTGACCTATTTAGTATTCTCAAATATTTGACCAGTATTTATCTCAATCCATCAACTCCTTTGACCTATCTAAAAATGGTAGGAGGTCCTTTCATTTAATGTGATAACTCATTATGTGATCCTTGGCAAAATCCTTTACAAGTGTGGCTTCGATGACATCTTTCTCCGTTGCCTTAAGTCTCATGAAGCCTCTCGAGCTATCCAAGAAGTCCACGATGAGTATGTATGGTGGACACTTTAGTGGTTTATATGTTTGCTAAGCACGTTCTTTGTCATCAGACTATTATTGGCCTTCTCTTAATCATGATTTGTTGTGAGTATGTCAAGAAGTGCACAAAATGTCAACAACACTCTAATCTCATCCATGTTCCTAGCTAAGCTTTACATCTTGCTCAAGATATCTATGGCCCTTTTCACAATGGGGCCTTGATCTCATTGGTCTAATAAATCCCCATTCATCACAACAACATCATTCTATCATCACTGCTATCTGAATATTTCACTAAATGGGTGGAAGCAATACCACTCATCTCAACTAAATCTAGATCCAATCACTTAATTTCATTTATCAACACATCATCTGCCGCTTCGGGTTTTCCACATAAACTTATTATGGATAATGGAAAGTAATTCCTTTAAAAAAGGATCTTAAAAATATTGGTGATTAATTCAACATCCAACTTAGCTTTTCTTCCCCATATTATCCTCAAGCTAATGACCAAGTCTGAAGCTACCAACAAAACTCTTTGAAATATCCTTGCCAAGACTATTGATCAAATCAGGTCAGAAATTGGCATCTCCATACTTCCCTTTGCCATATGGGCCTATCACACTAGAATTTGTAGACTTCTATAGGGGCCAATCATTTTCTCTTGTTTATGGCTCCAAAGCCATTCTCCCTCTCGAAGTTCAAATTCCATCCTTACATGTGTCTCTTTGTGACTTCATTTCTGATGAAGATTATCTGCCAAGAGAATATAATGCAACTTCAAGTTATTATACAAGTGCTCTCCTTCTCACTCTTGAACACCATCATGTTTATCAAGAGTGAATCCAACGTGCTTATAAAAAACATATAAAAGAACACAACTTTAAAATAGGTGACCTTGTCCTTAAAGGAAAATCAAAACGTCACTACCTAGAAAGGAGCCAACGGGGAAAGTTTTCTCCCAACTGGATCAAACCATATATTATCACACATAAGTATGGGTTTGGGGCCTATCGTTTGGCTTCCATCAATGGTAAACCTGAAACTAAACCTCTTAATGCATTGCAAATTATGGACCATTCTATATGGTTATCACATGTACCCATGATCAAATAGTCATATCTTTAGATCATTCCTCCATCATTATCCCCTTTCCATCTATCATGATAATGATATGAACTATGTGGTCTACCGTTACTTCTTTGATATAACCTTAAATATGAATACCATGGACTCTTCTCATAGCATATTCATTATGGATAAGTTCTCCCATTTGGTGAGAAATCCAAAATCAATTGCATCCATCACCCTCTCATTCTGCCTATTGGAGCCATGTGAAGGGTCTAAGGATGTTTCTTGTACATTCATTATCCCCTCCGATGTGGTCTACTTAGCTATTCCCAGCTCTCTCCCATATAAAGATAAAATTCATGAATGACAAATAAAGTTAAATAATAGTTGTCAAAAATAGACTGATCCCTCGAATGACAAGCTATTCATGCAAAAAAAAAGAGAGAAAAAAGAAAAGCATGCAAATCAAATTCAAAGAAAAACATGCAACATAGAAAGTCAGACTGAATCCCTCAAGAAATTAGACTGATCCCTTGAAGGATGGCTATCATATATATTATTCTTGCCATCCATATTATGTATAAAAGTATACCATACCCTTGAACGATGGCTACTCTGTTTTACTATGGCATTCGGAAGGTTTCCCACATTGATCAACCTTCCTTTTATCAGCAATCTCAGAAATGCTTCCCGCATCAATCAAAATTTTTTCTATTATTGCTTCTTCCTCCTTTCCCAGAGTTGGGACATAGAATTAGGGAGCACCAACTTTTGGAGAACCCTATTCCCACATATAAGATACATCTCAAACCTCCTTGTCATGTTGACATAAGGTTTATGAGAATATTTCATCCATATCTCCCATCAAGGTCTTTTGGTATAACTAATTGTCATTGGGTATGTACTAATGACTTATTTTTGGTTGCACAGATGCAATGCCTTAAGTAGCTTCCCTTTATTGTTCTACCTCCAAAGCTGGTTTCAAAGTATGACTTTCTTACATAGGACCCATACTGCGATGGTCATGTGTCACTTATCTCATTAAGGTCACCTTTTATCACAATCAAATTCTTAGAGATCAAATTTCATATCATAAAATATGCATCCATATGTTTACTCTTAAGGATGTCATCTATTAACATCAATCCATAAATCCATGGAATGTAGTTACTATTTCTAAACACTCTGTCTAATGCACTATTTTGGTTTGGGAATTCTACTTGATTTACGTTGCAATTTTTAAATTCTACTTGAGGAATAAATCTTAAGGAGAGTATTCATTAGCTTGTAGCTCCTCATCCCCCATCATGGAAAACACGACCTCTTCTCCATCCATCTTCCTGTATCTCCCTCATCTTCTTGTAAATTATCCACCCACTAACTCTTCTCACCATTCTCGTCCCTATCTATACCAAATAACACAGACATCTTTTTCTTTCACCATTCCATGGATTTATCATCCCCAGCTTGGTGCGTCTTCTTAACTATCCATGAAACATGACAATCCTACTCAAATTAGATCTATCATTCGGGAAAAAGTCTCATTCCAAATCACGTCCATTGGCCATTCGTTCCTCCTAGTCTCCTCTACCAACCAAATTTTTCACCTAAAATTCACCCCATCTCATTCTCCACTGCTATTCTCACCCACTTTTGTCCTTTCTCTATTGTTTCTTTGTTATCCTTCACCCATCCTCCACCATTAATAATTGTTGTTGTTTTTTTTTCCCTTAACATTCTTTTACTGAATTGTCTCTTCCTCTGTCACCTATTTCATCATTTCAGTCCCCCTTTCATCCTTTCAGTTTTCAGATCTTTACGATCTTACTTGATCACCCCTTATGTGCAAGCACTATTGGTTGAGATACACCCCTTTCATAAGATCATTCCGCTATAGAAAATCCTTCACCATTTCTCATTCCATCGAATGCAACAATCACCACAAAAAATGTCTTTCTGCCCCATCTCTTTCTCTTGACACTCTTGCATCATCACTTTCACAACCTGGGCATTCCCAATTAAGGGATTCCCCTCACACTCTCCATCCTACACTACATATATTCCTCCATCCATTTATGTTACACTCCTTTTCTTTCTTTCTTTCTTTAATATCACCCCATTCCCACCTTTTTTTCCACTTTGGCATACACACACTCACTCTTTTCTCATCCTTCCTAATATCTGTCTTCTGCTTGATTATCTTACTTACATACCTTTCACAATATGAAAAATGTACTTGAGGGTTTCCCTTCAGTCCATATTATCATTCAATTCTTCCCATAAACCTTGTCCAATCATCCACTTCTTCTCATCATTCTTCTTCTTCTTCCGCTTAGCGATCCTAATTAACCATTCTTGTCGGCATGATAATCCTACTTAAGAGTCTCCTCTTAAGGCTGATATGTCATCCACCCTTCCCCCATTTCATCATATTTCCCTCATCTTATTTCTCCCACCTCTTAGCATATTCATCTGCTCCACCCAACCATTCCACCCTTGTATCCATTACAATGTTGTATTTCTGCTTGCATATCATAACTGTCAGTTTGGTGATCTTACTTAACCACTCCTATGGCATGGTAATCTTACTTAAGAGTCCCTCTTAAGGATGATCCTTCATCTTTCCTTTCCCCATCGCTCCACACTTCCACCTTCCACATTTTCTCTTGCATTCCCCATAAACACATCCTCTTACCTCTTATTTCTTTCTCGCATAAACCATCTCCAACTTCCCCAATCATCATCTCCATCATCCCTTGCTTGGAAATATTACTTAACCGCTTCATACCATTTCTTACCATGTCTCGTTTCTTCATCTTTACCTCATTCATCCTCATCCACATCCTCATCTGCTACATCCTCTCCTCAGCTTCATCTTCTACACAAATCATTTATCCATCATTTCTTTACTCTTACAATTCCATATTCTTGAGTTCTCCCACATATCTACCCTCATGCTTACCCACCATTCTTATGGGTTTTCCCCTCAACATGATTTCATCATCATCTTCCATTTCCGTGCTAATAATTATCAGTGGAATTCTCCTCAAACATTCACTCATCCCCATTCTGCACTAGCCTTATTCCATATTTTTGACCTCCTCCATTCTATCTTCATTCCTTCTTTCCTTATTGCCCTCTAATCATTATCAGAGGGACTTCTCCTAACATCCCTTCAGTTATCATTTCATTCTTCCATTCACTCATTTCATTTCTCCCTTTCCTCACTTATCACCTCTTCATCCTTGTCCATCCCTGCCATCAAATTTTTGGTGGAACTTATCCTAACATACCTTAGTTTGTGTTTCCTCTTCCATTCCTCATTTACTTTTTTCTTTTCTCACTTTCCCTCACAACTTTCCCTATTGATCATTATCGGTGGATTTCTTCTAACATCCCTTCACTGGAATTGCCTCTTCTATTCTTCCCTCTATTTTTTCTTCACCACCTCTCCATCTTCACTTCACCCTCTTCAATATATGCCTACTATCTTCATCATACACCCTCTCCCTATTTTATTGTCATCAACTTATCTTCACCTCATGCATCTCCACATTTTTTCCAATCTATGTGTCATTCCTCCCCTCTAGCTTTTTTTTACATTCCTTATACTGCTCACTCTTCACTACATATCTCTCCTTTTGGTTTCCTTCTTCCCATCATCATTTTCTCTGTTGTCCTCTCCTTCTTTCTACCCCTATTTTCTTTCACTTCTTCTGTATCATCTAGATCCTCCTTTTCCCTCACACTTTCTTCTTACTTCCCCATTGATAACCTGGTTCACCAGCATTGTCCAATCTTTTTTGTCATTCCATTCTCCACATGCATTTCCACGCAGTTTGTTTCATATTCTTTGCTTGGGTCTTACTCCTAACACCTTGGTTCAATCTTCTTCCCATTTCCACTCTATCATCTCTTATTTCCCTATCATTTTCATTTTCCCACTACCAAACCTCCTTTCTTTCTCTACTGCCCCTACCTTTTCCATCATTACGTACCAATTTCTCTTCCATTCTCTCATCTTCTCTATAGCCTCCTACCCCCTCATTGTTTCTTTCTTTCTCTTCTCTATTCTACCTCCTCTTTCATTTTCTTTAACTTTTTCATCTTCCTCATCCCCTTTCCATCCTTCTCTCCCTTTTTCTTGATTTTAACCCCCTACTCTCATCTCATAATTTCATTTGTCTCTCTTATCATCCTTCTCTCATATCCACCACTTCCTTTTCTCAGCTCTATCATATATTTTGTGTTCAACTATTTCTCTCCCTTCATCTCTTTCATCTTTATTCACTCCCTTCATTTTTGATCTTTATCTCACTTTAACCCTCTCCTCTGTCATTTTCTTGTCTTCTTCTTGTTTTTTCCTTCTTACTTTATCATCCCTATCTCTTATATCCTTCTCCATCTTTCATCATTTTGTCTCCTTCACTTTTGACTTTTCTTGTTCTCATAATCTACCACTACTCCTGTCTATTCCTTTTTCTTATCTTTCCACTCTCAATCATCCTCTAACATTTCTCCTCTAACTCATCACCCTCCATATTTTTGCCATTTCTCTCCATCATCTTCTACATATTATCTATTTCTTGGTTCCCACTGCTTTCATATTACACATCTCTCTTTCATCTTCACCCTCTACTATGCCCTCTTTTCTCTTCTCTTTCCCTTTTCCTTTTCCTTTTTCCTTCACCATTTGTTCTATACTTTTCTTGTCCTCTTCTTCTTTGTACTTCATCATTTATTTCTTCCACCATATTCCCTCTTTATTATAATTTCTACTTCTTTCTGATAACACATCTCTTCCTCCTCTCATCTTCTTAATTTTAATTCTTCCCTCCTTTCATCTTGTCTTCTCCTTCTTGTTCGTCCTTCCTCATCAATTTATTATTTTATTCTCTTTCTCTATTTTCTTTTTCTCCAAGCCTATTGGACCCTCTCTATTTATTCTCCTCTTATCTCTATCATCTATAATCTACATCCCTCATCCCATATTCTTTTGTCATTTTCATCTTGGAGGATACCATAATGGCCATCACTTATCCAATCTTGTTCTCTTTCATGAATTTTTTTCTCTACTTTTGTTTCTTCACAAAAGTAGCTTGACTCCTTCTACTTTCTGAATAAGTGAGATTGCTTTCTCTTTTCTTTGCCTCCTAGTTTGTCGTCACTTACAGACCTTTTCTATGAAACATGTTTTCATCACCATATTTATCACCCTTTTAGAGAATTTTATCTCACACTTCTATCCCATATGCTCGTCGTATCCACATTTATGATTATACCCATTCCCCCTGGGGAATTGTATTTACATATCCATTGTTTATATCATGCCCTGTGATGGGGCATCATTATTTTCATCATCATCCCTTTTATGGATGCATGATTTTTCACTTGATTCCTTGCATATGAAGGATTTCACACACTTTTCACATTCAGTTGCACATCTTTTGAAGTTTTCTTGTGACCCATTGGTCACCATGGTTTACATCCATATTGCAGTGATCTTCACGCACGCACTGGTCCATAGAATATTGTCTCCCTTCTCCATTGAGATTGCAATTGTCCTCTATTGAAGTGATATTGGAGTCACCACCATATTTTTTCATTGTTATTGCGATCCTTTTTCACCTGGGGAATATTTCCTTTGGTCATGTCTTTATCTATCCTCAGACACATGATTTCATCCAACCCTTTTGGTTTTTGTCTCGTAGCTTGCTATCGAAAATCACTCAACAAAAAGGGGAAAATGTAGACGCCAAATTTTGTATCACCTCGCGTTTTATCTCCTTCAGTAGGCTTACCCAAACAAATCCTGTTTCCCATCTAAAATACATATTAAATTAATTAATTTGATAACTTAATTAATCCCCTATCACATGCCAAAACTTCATTATGTGCTAAATAATCAATTATTCCAATTAAGTCATATCATCATCCTATTTCATAATTAAATAATCTAAAAAACCATGCAAATCAAAAGCCCCACATGTTTCCCACTTAATTCAATCAAATCAAAATGAGTCCCCACCTAAAAATTCAAAATTATTAATCAATGAACCCCATCCATAAATTCAATAATTCAAAATCCTAACATCCGACAGCAAATCCAAAAAAATTAATAGTGTAAAGAATGCACATGGCTTCACTACTACACCTAATCATGTCCCCACTCCACATCACACCTTTTCTTTTTCTCACATCATAAACCCCATAGTCAAATCAACTCTTCATCATGTCCCATTAAGTAGGGTTGATTTTGTAAATCTCAGTTACTCATTAACCCCAAATTTTAATCCAAATTCAAGTTATAAATATGATCCTTCTCGCCCCCTTTGGATATATGAAAATTCTCAAGCTTGAAATAAGAAATTTTCGCCAAATTATTTGTGAATTTTTGAAGCAATTTTTTGAGTGTTTGGAGGAAAAAATCTGCCGCCCTCGTAAGGCCATTTTGATGATCGTTTTATTGTTATATCAAAATACCAACTAGGTTTCATCCTCATTTCATTTATTTGGCATATTACAAATCTTTTTTTTGGCATGTCATTTATCACTTGTAATTTATTCTTATCTTGTGAACGTGGGGGTTGACAGCTACCAAGGAAGTGAATGCTTCTCGGATCCACTTTATTAGGCAGCTCTGCATGAAAATATCTAATCCATTTTTCTTTAGTGTTTGTTAGTTGTAGGTTTTTTGAGATTGCAGCAAGGAGCTCATCACCCATTTGGCACCCGCATCCATCATCATCTCCAAGGTACTAAGCCCTTGCATGTTCGAGGTTGTTTGGTGTTTTATTGATTTCTCGTAATACTAATCTAGATAGGAAACTCTGATTAACAATTACTCCTACATTGGACAAACCAAAAGGCATTTTTCTATAGGCATAGGTTCTCATTTATTGGTAAAAGATATCTTGAACTGATCTTCCTCCTTTACCATGATATGATTATAACTAGAGTAACCATCTAAGAGAGAAAAACTTTCTGACCCTATGACCATTTGTAAGATGTGTTCCATTGAAGGTAGTGGGAAATGATCCTTCAAAGATGCCTTATTTAAGTCCCTGAAATCGACACACAATATGATTTCTCCTTTCCTTTTCCACATTAGAGCTAGATTAGTGACCCAATATGAATTCTTGATGGGAAAAATGATGTTTTCCTCAATTAACTTGTTCAATTCCTTCTTCATCAAGGGATCAATATGTGGGTTAACAAGCCTTTGTTTTTGTTTGATAGGTTTAGAAGTTGAATCTAATTCCATGGTGTGCTGAGATAAACTAGGATAAAAGCCTCTAAGATCTTAAAAAATCCATGAAAAAACATCAACATACTCCTGGAAAAATTATACAAAAACATATTTTTCTTATGGAGTGTTTACTTTACCAATTTGAAGAAATTTTCCTTCACCAATTGAGATGGGTTCTGAATCTTCACCCTTAACCATTATATTTGAATTTTCTTTTGTAAACTATTCATTAGGGTTGAAAATGGATTCTAAGGTCACTAGGCCCTTGGGAAACTTATTTGATCTAAGTTGAACAACTTGGTCTCCATATTACTTCTCTAAATTATCTCGATTTATTGAAGAAAACTTAGCCTCATCTTGAATAAAATTGACATTATGCTGATCATTCTTAAACACCTACCAATTGGTTTCATTGTTTGGTATAGTAGGTCTCATTACCACCTTGATATGTGGTTGTACTTTGTCTCTTTTAATGTTCTCAACAACATAAAATTTTGCCCAAATTACAGCCAACCTATCAGCAACTTCATTTTCTTTTCTTGTAATGGCATGTATGTTAAAGGCTTCAAAATATTGCAGAAGATCCCAAAATTTATGCTTGTAGGTCTTTAGTGAGTCATTCTTGGCTGCATTTTATCCTTTGACTTGGTTTACAATCAGCTCACTACCTCCAAAGGTTTTTAATTTTTGATATTTTTTTTCCTTGCCCACTAAAGACCATGGATGAGGGGCTCATATTATTCTATGTTGTTGGAACAAATATGAAATATGAAAGATGAGTAATACTTAATGCCAGTAGGAGACACAATGACTACACATCCTCCTGCACTTTATCTACTTCTTGATCTATCAAAGAACATTTTCCACATGCCATTTTACTCTAGATCATTTGTTTTCACAATACTAGGAAAAGGAAAATTCTCCTTATGTAGGCAATAGATAGCAAGGTTAAATTCTTCAATTTATTGATATGGGTCAAAACCATGACATTCATTTCCCCAATCATCAAGTAGCAAATTGGGAATGCCCTCAATCTGAGTATTTGCTTCTTGAGGACTAGGGTGATCCTCTTGATAAAAAATGGTACAATTTTTATAGATGGGGTTGGGAACATAAGGCTCTATATGGTATGTAGTAATTGGTTCATACTTAATAGTGGCCTTAGTACCATACCCAGTCCTGAAAAACATATGATACCAGTCAACCAATAGGTATCCTCCAATCTTGGCAGTGAAGTATCTGGATAGGAATAGAAAAAGAGAGGAGGTAGATAAATTATGAATATATATTAGGGGATATAAAAGTTGGGGCATGCATGCAATGTGAGTATTAAACCTTTGATAAACCCACTAGTCCCCACTGTTGTTCCGTCCAAGTGCACCACTCCTTTAGAAAGAGACTCATATTTGAGACCAAGTTGGTTTGCAATCTACTTAGGCATCACAATGATGCTTTCCCTTGAATAAATCATACAATGATGAACTAAATGATTTATTATGATTAAGGATACATGAAGGGAGGAGGCTTCATATTTTTATTTGGATATTCTTCCTTCTGTCGTATAACATTGGTAAGAACAATTTTTACTTGTTCCTTGGGTGGCTCACTTGGAATAGAGAAATTGGCCATAACTACTTGGAAGAGATCTCTTTGTCCTGGGATTTCTAATGATTCCCACATAGATATGCTCACTCCATTTTTCTTCATTTTTTCAAGGATGTTGAAGGGATTTAGATTATCCTTCTACTACACCTTACTTACAACAACCTTTTCTTTTAATTGAGTCAGTGTGAAAGGTCTTTTAGGCTGTTTTGTATATATGGAGCTAGGTGTTGTACGTGAAACCTTGTTCTTACGTGGGTGATTTCCGATACTAGAAGCCACCGACAACTTTGAATGATGGACGACTTAGGACCTTAGATGCGGATATGGATCTATAGGAACATAGAAGATAAATATGTGATAAAATTAGATAGATCTACAAAACTAAAATAAATGTGATTAGATAAAAATATGCGGGGGTTTCCAGAATAATGCTGGTTCCAAGAGGCTATGAAATCCCTTGGAGGATGTCAACCCTGTGTGATAAAGAATAATGATAAAATACAAGAGAAATAGATAACATGCAATCTAATGAACAAAGAAGATTGAAGATGCTTGTATGTCAAATGGTGTTATTGAACTGATCCAAACATAACATGCAACATGAATCACACTAAGTGAACCACCAAATTGTGAACAAAGTATTATGGGGATCCCAGTGTCATTACAAGGAAATTATGAGAGGACTATGATAAACAAGAGGTGTAAAACTAAAAACAACATTTTACCAAAATTTTCAACTTATTCTTCCCCTCCTCAAAGAGGGGGAAGACCCATATTTATAGCTTGGAGGGGAGGTTAGATTGGGGTTAACAGGTAACCGAGGTTTGATAAATTAACCCTAGTTAAGAGACATGATGTGATCACGTATGGCTCATGATTTGAATTATGAGGTTAAAGAGATAAGGATGTGATAAGGAGTGAGGAACATGATTAACATGGTTAGGTGCAATAATGCATCCCATTTTTGAATTTAGGAGTGGGGTGTCAGATGGGTATATTATTGCCCATGAATTGAATAAATTTAGGATATGTGAGATGATGCCAAATTCTAATTATCAAATGGGTCCACATGGAGCCCTTTTGATAATAAATAAATTAAGGGTGAGTAAATAGATGGAATTTACTCAAATTTAAGAAAAATAAAAGCTAGGGGGAAAGTTAAATGAAGGAGAACGAATGTGGGATGAACAAGAGGAGTTACACCAAAAAATGCTGTCTATATTTCCCCTTTTGTTGAGTGGTTTGTGATAGAAAAACCACGAGAAAAAAACAAAAAGGGTTGGATGAAATATGTGTCTGAGGGTGGATAAATACATGACCAAAGGCAATATGACCCAGGCGGATCGCAATAATAATAAAAAATATGGTGGTGACTCCAATATCACATTGGTAGAGGACAATTGCAGTGTCAATGGATATGGGTGACAACGTTCCATGGACCAATGAGTGGGTGGAGACAATTGTAGTATGGATGTAAACCGTGATGACCAATGGGTCATAGGAAAAAATAAAAATATGTGCAACTAAATGCAAAGAGTATGCGGAATCCTTTGTACACGAGGAATCGAGCAAAAAATCAGGTGTCTGCAGAAGGGACGAGGATGAAAATAATGATTCCCTAACACAAGGTACGATATAGAAGGTGGATACGTAAGTAAAAATGACCCAGGGGTAATAATCATAAATGTGGACATGATGAGTATATATAATAGAAGGGTGAGATAGAATGCCCTAAAAGGGTGATAAATATGATGGCAATCATGTTTCATAGGAAATATGCATAAGTAACGACAAATTAGAAGGTAAAAAAGAAAAAGTAATCCCACTTCTTCGGTAAGTAGGATGAGAAGTCAAGATACTTTTGTGACAAAACAAACGAAGAGAAAACATTCATGGAAGAGAACAAGATTAGACATGTGATGGTCGTTCTAGTATCCTCCAAGACAAAAATGTCAAAGGAAGATGGGAAGAGATTCTTAGAAATAGATATGATGATGCCCCTGCAAGAGGACTGGCGAAGATAAAAGATGTGACAGGGTTCTCAAAAAGAGAGGAGGTCAATTCTGCATAGAGAAGAATGAGAACGATAATGAAATGGATCGACGGTGGTAAATAAACGGAGAAACATCAGAGTTGATTATGAATGCTAGGTGCGAGGGATTTGGTGAAGGATATAGTGAGAAAGACAAAAGGGAATGGAAATGAGGAGTGGTTTATTATGAGAAGAGAAAGAAAGGTCGAAGGTGAAGATGACATGGATATGTAACATAGGGACAAAGATGAAGGAGGAGAAAAAAAGGAATGAAAGGGGAGGAAGAAGATAGAAAAGAAGGATTATAGAGGAAGGGGGAAATGATGAAAGAAAAGAAATGAGAAGACATGAAAATGAAAGAGAAGAGGGTGAAATTATGAAAAAGGGAGAGAGTTATTTAAAATGAAAGGCATGAAGGAGGGTGAAGCAGATGAAGGTAGAGAGGTAATGAAAAACAAAAGAGATGATAAAGAAAATAAAATTGAAGGAACTAGATCATAGTGAGGAAATCCAAGGAAAATAATATGGAACTGACTGCATGGAAATGCATGTGGATGGTGGGATGATAAAAAAGATGGGACAACCCTGAAGAGTTAGGTTATCGACATGCAAGTAAGAAGGAAGTGTGAGGTAAAACAAGGAATAAAATGATATAGAGGAAGTGAAATAAGACAAGGATCATAAAGGATGAGAGGACAATGGAGAAAATTATGTAGTAGGAAGGGAACCAAGAACGAAGATATTTGAGAAAGAGTGAGAAGCATAAGGAACATAAAGAGAAGTTGGAGGGGAGGAATGACACAGATTGGAAAAGATGTGGAGATACATGAGATGAGGATAAGTTGATGACAATAAAATAGAGAGAGGGTGTATGATGAAGATAATGAATAAATTGACAAGGAAGAATGAAATATGGAGAGGTGGCAAAGCAAATGAGAGGAAGGGATATGAGAGGCAATGCCAGTGAATGGATGTTAGGAGAAATCCACTGATAATGATCAGTAAGGAAGGATGGGAAAAAAGGTGAGAAGAGGTGGAAAGTAAATGAGGAATGGTAGAGGGAACACCAATGAAGGGACGTTAGGAGAAGTCCCATGATAATGATCAGAGGGCACAAAGGAAGGAAGGAATGAATATAGAATGGGGGAAATCAAATAGAAGGATCCAGTATGTGTAGAATGAGGATGAGTGATTTTTAGGAGAAGTCCACTGATAATTATTAGTGTGGAAATGAAATATGATGGTGAAATAATGTTAAGAGATGAACAATGACAATGATGAGTAAGTATGGGGGTAGATATGTGGGAGAACTCTAGAAGATGGAAAGGAAAGAGTAAAGAAAGGAGGGATAACAATGTGTGTGAAGTTGAAGGTGAGGAGAGGAAGCCATGGATGAGAATGAATGAAAGAAAGATGAAGAAACAAGACACAAAATAAATGGGGAAGCAATGGTTAAGTAAGATTATCAAGAAAGGGATGATGGAGATGAACACGGGGCAAGTAGGAAGTGGTTTTTGTGAGAATGGAAGAGGAGGTGAGAGGATTTGATGATGGGGAATGACGAGAAAATTTATATGGTGAGAATGTGGAGTGGTGGGAAAGTGTAGGATGAAAAATCATGCTTAAGAGGGAATCTTAAGTAAGATCTCCATGCTGCATGAGGAGTTAAGTAAGATCACCAAACTGGCAGTGATGATATGGAAGGAGAAAGACAACATTGTATTGGGTACAAGTGTGGAATATTTGGTTAGAGTAGATGAGTACGATGATATGCGAGAGATAGAAGATGAGGAAAATATGATGGGATATGGAAGGGTCAGATGGAAAACCATTCTTAAGAGGAACTCTTAAGTAAGATTGTCATGTGACGGGGATGGTTAAGTAGGATTGTCAATTCGAAGAAGAAGAAGAATGATGAAAAGACCGAGTGGTGTATACCAAAATGGAACAAGAGATGAAAGAAGGTGATAACAAGGAAACAAAGGAGTGTGACATGAGTGGATGGAGGAACATAGGTAGTTTAGATGGAGAGTTTAAGGGAAATCCTTAATTGGGATACCCACGTGGTGGGAGTGATGATGTAAGAGTTTCAAGCAAAAAAGGAGGAGTGGAAAGATGTTTGTGGTGGTGATTATCATCCACTGAAAGAGGAAATGGTGGAGATGCTTCTACAACAGGAGTATCCAAGGAAGAAGATATACCTTAACTAAGATTCTGTGGTTGTATGGATGATTAAGTAAGATTTTCAAACTGAAAGTAGAAGAGTGAAAGGGAAACTCAAGAGGAAAGGCAAGTAAGATATTCGACATGGTGAAAGGGGATAGAAAGGTGAGAAGGATGATGCGGAGACAAACGAAAATGAGTGGAAATGAGGATAGAAGAGAAATGGATCAAAGACATTGTTGAACATGTTGAGGGATAAAAATCTGCAGGATAATGAACTTGCTTTGAGAAGGATCCTCAAGTAGGATTCACAAACTGCAACGGTGAGTAAGTAGAATTTGCAAACTGAAAATTTTATTTGTGAGTGCATTCATGGATATTATGGATATATAGAATTCATAGTGTGAAATTTGATTTGATTTTGATCAAAGATGACCTTGATGAGATGAATGAAACATAGTTGTAGTAAGGGAATACAAGGAAACTATGCTCTAAAATGGATTGAAGATAAACAAGAAAGGTTACTACTCAAGGCATTGCACTTGTAGCCAATAGTAGGTGTTAACACATAACCAATGATAGTTATACCAAAAGACCATGATGAAATATGGATGAAAGATTCTCATAAATGTAATGTTGAAATGAAAAAGGATTTGAGATGTGTCTTGTATGCAGGAAGAAGGTTCTCCAAAGGTGGTGTTCCTTAAGTCTATGCCCCATCTTTGGGAAAGGGAAAGAAAAATAGAAGAAAGCTTATCAAAGCGGGAAGATTTCTGGGAAGTCTTCTAAATATCATAACAAAAGAGTAGCCATCCTTCAAGGGATTGGTCTATCTCTTATGATTTTTCTTTTGACTTTGATTTGCATGTTTTTATTTTTATTTTCCTTTTTCTCTTTTTCTTTTTTTACACAAACAACTATCCTTCGAGGGATTAGTCTATTTTTAATAATTTGATTTTACTTTTACATGCATGAATTTTAGCTTTACATGGGGGAGATTTGGGAATAACTAAGTAGGCCACTTAGGAGAGGATGATGATCGTACAAGTTACACCCCATAGACCATTTGTATGGCTCCAACAGGAAAATGAGAGGGTGATGGATGTAACGATCGTGGAGATATCACCAAATGGAAGAAATTATCCCTAATGAATATGCTATGAGTAGAGCCATGGTGTAAGCTATGAAAAATACACTACTAACAAGGAAGTAAAATACCAATAATCATACCTCCTCCTTCGCGTTCCGTAGCAAACCTCAGAATGGGCTAGGAAACTTGGATTGAGCCCTGATTTTGTGATATGTAGGTGCTTTTCTTCAAGACGGAGCAAGACCTTCCTGCAACAACGATCCTCTTACTTTGCACTGGATGGGAAAAAGGATTATGAGACTATTTTGGCATTAGGACGAGGCAAAAGGATGTTCTTTGCTCAAAGGATGCAAGAACTTAGATATGGCATGAAAGCTTATTCTCCGTGTGTTTAGAGGGGAGGGGTAAGGTTGTATTTATAGCCTGAGGGAGTGATTAGCTTAGATTAATTTAAGTAATCATGGTTTGAAAATGTGGGCAAGATTAAGTGAGTGGTTTGAAAATGTGGGCAAGATTAAGTGGGTGGTTTGAAAATGTGGGCAAGATTAGGTGAGTGGTTTGAAAATTTGGGCAAGATTAGGTGAGTGGGGGCCACGAAGAATGGGTGAGGATTTGAATTATATTTTTAATTCATAAGTGGAGGATTTTAGGTGAGTGGGGACCACGAATGGTGGGTGAGGATTTGAATTTGAATTTTTAATTCAATAGTGGAAAAACATGGAGAATAATGACATGTGGTGAGGATTAGATTATTTTTAGATTTTGAAATGGATAATTAATCAAATTATATTTGATTAATTCGAAGTGTATTTTTGTGGGAAATGAGGAAGGGGAATTAATTGATTTAGGATAGATGTGAAATTGGGGTGTCTACATTTGCCCCTCTTTGGAAGGGTACTATGAAAGTAGTGTCCTTTCAAAGAAAGTAGACGGTATGGGGGAAGAATTCAATCTACTTTTTAAAAGGTAGAGCGAATGTTTTTTTGGGGAGAATAGAAAGTGGTGAGTGACGGATGTTATAGTATCCTCCAAGACAAAAATGTCATGAGAAGATGTGATTATGAATAGATGTGGTGATGCCCCCTCGAGAGGACTGACGAGAATGGAATATATGACAGAACTCTCAAAAAGAAGGGAAATGGATTCGGTGGAGAAGAGGACGATAATGGAGTGGAAGAGACTGGAATGACCGCACGACGCAAATGGAGGAAGGATTCAATCGACCTTGAATGCTAGGTGTGAGGGTGTGTGGGAAAGAGAAAAGGGAATGGATAGGATTGGGGGTTGATTATGAGAAGAGTAAGGGAAATAGGGGAGGGGAACAAAAGGAAGGAAAAAAAGTAGAAATAAGAGAGAGGGATGATAGGGGAAGAAGGGAATGATGAAGGACAAACAAGGCAAAAACAAAAAAGTGACAGAGTAGAGGGTGAAGGGGAAAAAAGAGAGAGATGTGCAAAATGAAGGAAGCAACAGAGATAGTAAAGAGGGATGCGTGGAAGTGAAAAAGCAAGAAACGGGAAAGGATAAATAAGAAGGAGAAAACGAGGTGGGAGTAGGGGGTGAAATAGAGGAAAATAGAAAGAGGACGAAAGAAGAAGTAGAACGGAGAAAAAAAAGAAACTATGAGGGGCGAGGAAAGTGTGAAAAAGAGGAGAGAAAGGAAGAGAAACATATACAGAATGAACGAAAAGGTAGGGGTGGTAGAGAAAAGGGGAAGTGGTCAGAAGAAACGTGAAAATTAGGGGAGAGGAAAGGAAGATAGAACGAATACAAGGAGAAGATTGAAGGAATCGTGTCATTGCGAGGAAGACCAAGGCAAAGAATATGGAACAGACCGTATGGAGATGCATGTGGAGAGTGGGATGATAAAAAAGACAGGACAACGCTGAACAACTAGGTTATCGATGGGGATGTAAGGAGGAAACGTGATGGAAAAAGGGGAAGAAGATGATATAGGGGAAGGGAAATAAGACGAGGGGTGGGAGAGAGAAGAGGATAACAAAGAAAATGATGTAGAAGGAAGGGAATACAGAAAGGGGGTAATAAGTGGAAAGGGAACGATAGAAGGAATGTTCAAAGAAGAAAGAGGGGAGGAATGACATCGATTGGAAAAGATATGGAGATGCATGAAATGAGGATACTAGGATGACGGGGAAAATAGAAAAAGGATGTATGATGAAGACAGTAAAGATATTGAAGAGGGCAAAGAGGAGATGGAGAGATGGGTAAAAAGCGACAAGAAAGGGTGGGAGTGAGGGAAAAGAATAGGAGAGAAAAGAGAATGGGGGATAGAAGAGGCAATGCCAATGAAGGGATGTTAGGGAAATCCCCTTGACAATGAGTGGTGGGGAAGGGTGAAAGAAAAAATGAAGAAAAAGAGAAAGCGAATGAGGACTGGAAAGGGTAACGCCAACAAAGGGACGTTAGGGAAAACCCGTTGCCAATGAGTGGTGGGCTTAGAGGAGGGAAGGAATGAAGGGAAACTCTAGAAGGTCCAAGGGAGTGAATGAGGTCGTGCGGAATGCAGGATTGATAATTTTTAGGGAAAACCCATTGACAATTATGA
The DNA here is from genome assembly GCA_019776745.2 of Taxus chinensis. Lineage (NCBI taxonomy): Eukaryota > Viridiplantae > Streptophyta > Pinopsida > Cupressales > Taxaceae > Taxus > Taxus chinensis. The sequence goes on from CM034148.1 coordinate 628,435,420, forward strand.
GCGCGGGAAGAGAAGATGATGATGAAAGAATGATATAGGAGTGTTAACAAGAATGGCGAATATGTGTGTGGGTAGAAATGTAGGGGGAATGTGAGAAGATGAAGGGGAAAGAGTGAAGAAGATGGGAGGGAGGAGTTGGGACTAAGTGAAAGCGAGGAGAGGATGGGGGTGATGAGGATGAATGAGGTGAGGATGAAGAACCAAGACATGAAAAGAATGGGAAGAAACGGTATGAAGGATGATGGATCAAGGAGGGGAAAATGGGGGAAAAGAATGTGATTGTAGGTGGAAGAGATGAGTTGTATGTTGTAAGAGGATATGTGGAGAAAGGATAAGAGTAGGAGGAAAAAGTGGGTAATAGGAGATACCAGGTGGAAGAAGCGATCAACAAAGTGAACGAAGAATGAGGCGGGGGAGAAGTTCACGATGACAAGTTAAGTGTAGGGAGGACCCTGACATAAGATTGTCATGTGACGGAAGTGGTTAAGTAAGATTGCCATGTGAGCAAAACTGGAGATGACAAATGGTCAAGCGAGAAGTGGTGTTTGCGAGAATTGAAAAGGAGGTGAAAGGATGTGATAATGGGGAATGCCGAGAAAAAATGAAGGGTGAAGGGTGTGTAGTGATGGGGAAAGGCAAGGAGACAGATCATCCTTAAGAGGGACTCTTAAGTGAGATCGCCATGCCGGGTGAGTGGTTAAGTAAGATTGCCAAGCAGAGGAGGGTGATAGTGGTGGTAAAAAGATGTGATGATGGGGAATGAAGAGGAAATATGGATGGTGAGATTGGAGAGTGATGGGCGAGTGTAAGATGACATGTCATGCTTAAGAGAATCTCTTAAGTAAGATCGTCATACTGCTGGAGAGGTTTCGTAGGGTCACCCAACCGACAGGGATGATATGCAAAGAGAAAGACAAAATGATATTGGGGATAGGGGTGGAATGGTAGGGTGAAGAAGATGATCGCGATGAGAGGTGGGAGAAGGATATGATGGGGGAAATATGATGGGATGGGGGAAGGCCACAGGGTAGATCAACCTTAAGTGGAAGTCTTAAGTAAGATTGCCATGCGGCTGGAATGGTTAAGTAAGATCGCCAAGCTGAGGAAGAAGGATGATGTTAGAGTTGGTGGGAATAGGGTATGACAAAATGGACTGAAGGGGAACCCTCAAGTGAATTTTCCATACTACGAGAGCGTGTAAGTAGGATGACCAGGCATAAGGTGGATTTGGGGAAGGATGAGAAAAGAGTGAGTGAGGTATGCCTAAGTGGTATATGATATGAGATGAGGTGATAATAAGAAAGAAAGGACACAAAGGAGTGTAACATGAATGGATGAAGGAATATATGCAGTGGAGGGCAGAGAGTGTGAGGGGAATCCTTAATTGGGATGCCCATGTGGTGAGAGTAATGATGCGAGAATGGGAAGTAGAAGAGGTGGAGTTGGAAGATGTGTTTGGTGGTGATGGTTATTTGATGAGAGGGCAGGTGGTGAAGAAGCTTCTACAGCGGGAAGATCTTAGGGAGAGGGTAAACCTCCACTGAGGATTCCATATAGAAGGGGTTATTAAGTAAGATTGTCAAGCGGGAAGAAAAAGGGTGAAAGGAAAGAATACCAATGGGTGAGAGGGGACAGGAATGGTGAGAAGGGTAATATGGGTATAAGCGGCGGAGGAGTAAAAATGAGAAGTGAGAATGAATGGATCAAATACATGGTGATCATGGTGGGGGAGAAGGAGCTGCTGGATAGTGAATGCTACTTGAGAAAGATCATCAAGTAGGATTCGCAAACTACAACGGTGATCAAGCAGGATTCACAAACTGGAGAATGCATTAGTATGGGTGAATGGATGGGGTGCAAAGTAAGATGTTGATCATGCAGGAAGATACTCACGTGATGAAAAGCATCTTCATTTTAATATAGCACATAACAGGATGCATCATGATATAAAAGATCAGGATGACTAGACTGTAATATGCGTAATAGCATAGATAGGGGCCATCAAAAAGGTTTGATGCCCCAGTATGATATGCAAATGGAAGAGATCATAGACAGAGACCATCAAGAAAGTATGATTCCCCAGTACGACATGCAATCAGATAACATAAGAATATTACAAAGAACACCAGGATACAGAAAATCAAGATGCCTCCTGTAATATATCAAGATACAAGAAAGCAATTAATAATTTGCCACTAATAATGCAACACAAGAACCAGTAAACATGTCCCTAATGTGTCCCACAGTGATGATTGATTAGATGTGCCCCCAAGCAGGGGTACAAGGGATTGGGTTAGTCTCCTCAAACAAGGAAACAATGAGAGCCGGATTTTCCCTAAGCGAGGATTCACGCGAGGAGAAGGGGTTTGAAATTGGTAGTCATAAGGTGGTTGGACCATTCGTTTGGAATAATAGTTCAAAGGATGAACTGTGTTGCTTATTGAGTTTTTACAATTTTGTGGATGTTTTTGGTCTTTTGAAAATTTTACAAATGTTTTTGTATTTTGGATATTTTCTAATGTTTTTGTTTTTGGATTTTTGGATTTTCTAATGTTTGTTTTTGAATTTTATAATTGTTTTTGGATTTTCTAATGTTTTTGAATTTTTATGATGTTGACACTGTGTTTGGATTTTTGATGATTTTCAAATGTTTTTGGATTTTTGGATTTTCTACACTGTTTTTGGATTTTTGATTTTTAGATTTTATAATTTTTTTAGATTTTTGGATTTTTACACTGTTTTTAGATTTTTGGATTTTTGGATTTTGAATGTTTTTGGGATTTTTGATTTTTACACTGTTTTTGGATTTTTGATGATTTTCAAATGTTTTTTGATTTTTGACATTATTTTTAGATTTTTTTACGATTTTCAAATGTTTTTAGATTTTTACATTGTGATTGACAATTTATGGACCAGAGTGCAGACTTATTTTTGAGAGACGATGTACCGTGTTCCGCATTGTAACTTATGCTCAAAATAACATAAATTCACTTTCCATTGGCATGATATGGTGGTGATGATATGATGAAAAGAATTCCAACTCCATTCTTGACTCCACACAACTAGTAAGATGTGTGGGCTCATCACCAAGAATCAAGAAGGACGTAGGAGGTAGATAATGAATATAGAGACAAATGCTAACAACAATCCCTTTGGGAAATTGTGACTCCATTCTTCATAATGGTACTGAACCAGTTTCAAAAATGGCTTTCACTTTATGAGTCACATGCTAGACTTAGACAGTTATGTGGCCTGCTGATTGATAAGATATGAGGTTAAGGGATAGTTCTCTCTTCACTTAGGCATCTAAATTACGTGTTTGGGGATTCTATAATTTGTAAGCACTATAAGATTTTGTATTTTTGAAATGACTCCCTATGCCTTGCCCCATGCTACTAGTGAGAAGCAAGGGCTCATCACCAAAGGCAAAATATAGGCGAGTGAATTTCCTTTTTGTTTGTTTTTTTTTGTTTTGTTTTTTTGTTTTTTTTTTTTTTTTGGAATATTTTGCAATGTTTTTATGCTTGTATGAGAATGACCCTCTACGCTTTGCCCCATGCCACTTGTAAGAGGCAAGGGTTTATCACCGAAGACAAGACGTAGACGAGTAAGGGCACCTTCCTCCATTCCCAGTCTCACACTACTAGTAAGAAGTGTGGGCTCAACACCAAAGACTATGAAGGACGAAAGATGTGACAATGAATTATTCATAAGTTATTGAATTGATGGATTTTTTTACAATAGTGCTTTGTATTTGGGAAGAAACATCTGCCCCCAATCTCAGCCCCACACGACTAGTAGGACGCGAGGGTTCAACACCGAAGACTGAGATGGACGACCAAACGAACTGGGTAACAAAGTTTAGAGCTTTGTTATGAAAGAGAGAATGTATTAGAAGGGGATATATTACCATCAGTAAGCTTCTAGGTATGACCATAGAGGAAAGCGACTGAAAGTGGAAGAAGTATGATGCTCACAAACTTAATAGGATTTATATTAGCACTTGTCTCATGATGATAAATATGAAGATGTGATTTTGATAAAGAAAATATCTGCCAATGGAAATGAATAAATTTAAATTATTTGGAGATAAGTAAGACAAAAGGAACAATGTACACGTTGTATCCTGGAATAGTGAACATCTCAAGGATAAAATTTCTTTAAATGAACTGCATTCATTGGTTCATCAAGATCTTGACCATCTGCAGTGGCCAATTTATATGCTCCAGAGCCAAATTTATCTATGATTTCGTTGGGCTCAAATTTGTCTTGTTTGTCTCGTTCTTTGGGTGTGTTCTTTCGATTTTCTTTGAGAATGAAATCATTGACCTTAAATTGTATAGGTTTGAATTTTTCATGGTAGCTACGTCATAGCTGATTTTGATAGAATGGAAGATGATCTAGGGCGTTAAGGTCGTTTTTCATCAAGAAGCTCGAGTTTATTAAGGCGTGACTGTCGATAATAATATTTATTAATTACATCTTTGAAGGATATTCTGAAGGATGAGAATTCAACCTTGGCATGTAAAATAGCTTCCCAACCATAAATAAAGTAGAAGGAAGTGGCTCCAATAGGTGTGTGATAAGATGTGTAGTAAGCCCAAAGAGTGGGATAGATTTGGTTAAGCCAATAGCTTCCTATGTGTGTTGACAATGATGTTTTGTGTTATGTGGTTTTTTACTTCTAATTGTCCATTACTTGATTATTTTGAGGATAGATTCACAATTAAAGATGGAAAATGTTGTGTAAAGATATTTTTGGGTATACGTACCCTCGTAGAATGTATGCACATAGAAGTCTTGATAGGTGAGAATAATTAGTGATGAGATTCCTGCAAGATCGATCGTTGAAAGCATGATGGACACAATAGGTTGCATTGTCGCAAGTCGTCCAAACTCGATGTGGTTGTGTTTCGATAACAAGGCTAGAGATGTTAGGCATAAGAGCCAATATTGGAATGATAGAATCAAACTTAATGGTACTTGTTGATGGAACCTCATTTGTAGTGTCTACTGTAATATCAAGGTTTGAAAGGGAGTCTTGAAATGAGATCAAGGTCTCGTTAGATGTTGGAAGAATGTTTTCGCCCAAAACAAGTTCAATATATGTTTGGGTTGAAAGAGAGTCTTGAAATAAGTTCAAGTGCTCAGTAGATGTTGGAAGAATGTTGTTGTCCAAAACAGGTTCAATGTATGTTTGAACTAATGGAAGGAAATTTGAAGAAGATATGGATTGGTTTGGAATTAGAGAGGCTTGACTGTTGTCTTCATGATCTTGTGGAATTTCAGTATATATAGGAGTTTCGATAGTAGTCATCTCTTCATGGAAAGTTGTGGTATTAGATGTGTCATTGGTTGCAAGAGCATTGTCATCAAGTTCTACAGAGATGACATCGTCGTCAATTAAGTCTTGGACGTAATTCTTAAATCGCACACATTTATCTGTGTGATGACCATCAATGCGATGAAATTCACAGTATGTGTTAGGTTTGTACCAACATGGCTTAGCTTCCCCTTTGACAAAGGGTTTTGTAATTGGATATCTTATCAGTTTAGCCTCTTTTAGCTGATGAAAAACACTAGAGAGACTTTCTCCAAGGGGGGTAAACTGATGTTGGACTTTACATGAACTGATTTCTTCGTGAGGTTGTATGATCATATTTTTGGGTGATCGCTCACTGATTTGGGTAGCCATATGAGAGAGTTGTGTTGTCATCTTATTAATTTATTCTAATAGCTCATTGTGTGATGTTTTTCGTGAATTCATTCATGTTTAAAAGAGAGGGAGAACGAAGAAAGGTGCGATGAAGAAATCAACCTATTGATTGTGATTTTTATTTTCAACTCAATCGAGTTTTAACAAGTAAGGCTATAAGGAGAAAGCTTTAAAAAATTAAAAAAATCTACTCGAGATACAAGTGGGATATAACTCAAACAAGTTATGATGAATATCTTGATTGGTTTGGATTAAACAATTTTAGCAGACAAAAATGTAAGGAGTACACTCAAACAAGGTACTCAATACAAGTGAGATATAGCTTAAACAAGCTATGATGAATATGTTGATTGGTTTGACATAAATAAGCTCTGGATTTTTGATAGGAAGAGTAACTCAAACAAGTGACTCAACACAGTTGTGAACTCAAAATGAGATTTGAAGGGATTTGTGTCGGATGGGATTTTGTTAAACTTGTCAACTGATGAAATAATGAGTGAACTCAAACAAGTCACCCAATGTCATTTTGATATAGCTTAAAACAAGCTATAAAGGATGTTCTGACAATTAATGAGATAAGGAGTGAACGCAAGTCACTCAATATCTATTGGATATAACTGAAAACAAGCTATAGTGGAGATGTGTTGTTGGCTGAAGTGAGGCTAATGAAATCAGTGTGACGTTTTTATCTGTCATTGTGGGATTGCTTGAATGTTTTTGCTTGGTATTGAATCGGTCGAGAACTGATGGTGTTGTGGAACACGATTAGGATTTGAATTTTACAATAAACACATTGATATTAGCCAAGTTTTATGATTAAAAAAAATGCTAAACTATTTTATTTACAAACAGCAAGAAGTCATGTGTATCAAATTGTTTTGGCTGAAGAGGTAGATCCTTCGGGAATGATCATTGTTTAATGCAATCATACAAGTATGTTATGAAATGGTGGATGCAGGCTCTTATTACTCCAAGAAGATGCGTCCTCCGATATACCCTAGTCCTGATATACCTAATTCTGTACGGGGACAGAATTGGTACGGGGAACCCTTAGAGCACTAGAGGAGACTCACCAATTCTTACTTGCCTGTTTCGGAGTGAATCACCACGTCCAAAACAGGTTTTGTGAAAAGGTGGAAGGTGATGGAGGGATGAATGTGTATGGTGTCGTTATAACTCCTCGAAGATTTACAGGGACGATGCCCAGGCTTCGTTGTTACAGCTATTTAGGCATGACTTGCATGCACTGCATGACAGCATTACCTATAAGTGAAGAGCAGCGGCGAGGTAAATACCGAATGTTGTGATGAGACTAGGTCTCAAAGTGCAATGCAAATGCAAATGTTGTTGGTGCGTGGTAGTCAAGTCCACGTCACCGGTGTAGCTTTGGTGGTGATGAAATCCACCTTGTCTACGTGCTAAAACAATATGATGAAGTGATTAAACGTAGGGTTCTTTCCAACTTGAAATAAATCACTAGCAGAAAATAATTGCGTACCTGAGCGTACTTTTTTTTTTGTTTCAGCAATTGTCTTTAAATGGTGGTATTTTTTGCTGGATTTTTGTTGTTTTTGTTTTTGTTCTTGTTTTTGACAATATTCCAGTAATGCGGTTCTACAGAAAACAAATTAGTAGTTATCCTGCAAATGAAATGTTAGAAAAGTGATCGTGGTTGTTTTTGATTTGCCAGATCGCTCAAAGGCGCAGGAAAAGAGCATACACAACCGATGACCAAACAAATATTAAAAATATGAAAAAGGAAAATAATTATTAAAATGACAGTTCGAAAAACAAAGGTAGAGGATCCTGCAATGTTAGAACAAGAAACTAAAAAAAATTATGACCGTTTCTGATTTTCCAGATTGCTCGAAGGCGCAAGAAAAGAGCATACACGGATACAATTGGAATAGTTTTTTTTTTTTTAAATGTTAATAATTATTGCAATTAATCATGATTGCAAAATAGCCATAATGATTATTTTCAAAAAAAAGAAAAACGATGAAAGAAGAGGGTGAAAACGTTACCAAGAAGTGTTTTCGTGGAAAATTTAAATGTAAGGCAAAAAATTAAAAATAAAAATTATTTTCTAAAGCTTGAGTGGCCTCACATTTCTGATTTCCAAGATCACTTTTGAAGTGCGAGGAAAGATCATACGTGTGAGGATGTTTCGTGAAATAAAAATTAAAAAATAAAAATAAATAAAACTATAATTTTGTTGTTTTTTTGTTAAAAAGACAGGTGTTAGAAGAAATGAAACCAAATTTTTTTTGTAAGTCTAAATCTAAAAATTAATTTTTCATTGCATATATCTTTTCAATACCTTTCCGTTAAAAAAAAAATGAAGTCATTCCGAGTTCGGGAGCAAAAGTTATGGCTTCCGGAAGATGGGCTACGAGAACGCTCTGAATGAAAATTTTAAACGTGAGAAAAACGTCCCGGGAGCTGGTTTTTTTTATTTTCTGACTTCTATACTTCACCTGAGAAGCTAAAATTTTGTCAGCAAGGTTAAAAAAGAAAAATAAACAGAAAGAAAGAGTTAGATCACAAAATGATTGATTAAAATAAAAGAAAATAAAAATGATTAACTTCTTACAAAGCAGTTATTTTAGCAAAAATAAATAAATAAATGCATTTTCCGGATTGGTTGTCCCATGACAGTAAGATAATAAACTAATGGCTAGTTCATGTGTTTCTACAGATGATGAGTAAATAACAAAATCAAAACTGGGAACTAAGCACCAAGCGCCGAGGAGATCAAAGACAGAATGAGCTTCAGAGTGTCATTGTTGCTATAACCTGCAGATACACCACAAAACACCACACAAAAAAAACACTATCCAAAGCGTGAAGGTTAACCAAAGAAGACCATAAAGAATAGAAAATGAAATAATAATGAACAATAATAAACAAAGAACAGATAAAACCACTAATTGGAAAATTAATGGTAATAGATCGAAAGTAACCGGGCATGTCAGAATGTAAACTAGGAAAAATACACTACTAACAAGAAAGTAAAATACCAATAATCGTACCTCCTCCTTCGCGTTCCGTAGCAAACCTCAGAATGGGGCTAGGAAACTTGGATTGAGCCCTGATTTTGTGATATGTAGGTGCTTTTCTTCAAGACGGAGCAAGGCCTTCCTGCAACAACGATCCTCTTACTTTGCACTGGATGGGAAAAAGGATTATGAGGCTATTTTGGCATTAGGACAAGGCAAAAGGATGTTCTTTGCTCAAAGGATGCAAGAACTTAGATATGGCATGAAAGCTTATTCTCCGTGTGTTTAGAGGGGAGGGGTAAGGTTGTATTTATAGCCTGAGGGAGTGATTAGCTTAGATTAATTTAAGTAATCATGGTTTGAAAATGTGGGCAAGATTAAGTGGGTGGTTTGAAAATGTGGGCAAGATTAGGTGGGTGGTTTGAAAATGTGGGCAAGATTAGGTGGGTGGTTTGAAAATGTGGGCAATATTAGGTGAGTGGGGGCCACGAAGAATGGGTGAGGATTTGAATTATATTTTTAATTCATAAGTGGAGGATTTTAGGTGAGTGGGGACCACGAATGGTGGGTGAGGATTTGAATTTGAATTTTTAATTCAATAGTGGAAAAACATGGAGAATAACGACATGTGGTGAGGATTAGATTATTTTTAGATTTTGAAATGGATAATTATATTTGATTAATTCGAAGTGTATTTTTATGGGAAATGAGGAAGGGAAATTAATTGATTTAAGATAGATGTGAAATTGGGGTGTCTACACATGGTACTCATATTCAAGGTCATATCAAAGAAATGATGGTAGATCACATAATTCATATCATTACAATGATAAACAGAAGGGGCTAATGGTGGAGTAGTGATCTAAGGATATAACTAAGTGCTCATTGGTAGATATGCTGACAGTAGACTAGTCGCAAGTGCAATGCATTAAGAGGTTATATATCTAGTTTAGCACCAAGAGAGGGAAGAAATTAAGTTGCAACAAGATGAGATGATATTTTGCAAAGGATTAGATGTGATAGAAAAGAGAGAAATAAAACTATCCTTAAGGAATCAAAAATATGACCACGATGGTGCATTTTGGATGAAAATAAATTATGCCCTGAGAGAGACACAAATATGGCAGGACAAAAAATGCCATAAATGTGGACTTGATGAAATAAATGGTGCCCCAAAAGAGACACAAATATGGCCAAAATGGTGGACTTCGGTAAGCAAATAACAAAAATGGTCCCTCACAGAAGGACAAAAATGGCCACAATGGTGGACTTAGAATGAGATGAGGATTTTGATAGAACTAGTTTAGATTGGATGAATTTGGAAGAGGTAAATAAAATAATGTCAAGTAGCGAAGTTCCCTAGTGTCAAGGGAGTTATACAAATGATATTCTCAAGGGTGAGGGAAGGATTCTCCCCAAATGAATTTAAAGTGAAGGAGTTAAAGGATGTTGATAGAGTTTAGATGAGATTGTTTTATATTTGGATGGGATAAATGGTTGGAGACCACAAGTGTGCTTGGAAAGATAAGCAGTATTGATGAAAAATGGAGGACGTTCCTTAGGAAGAATTTCGTGTGCAGGAGGGATGTTAAGGGATGATGTGGATGAAGGAATCGTGGGAAACCCGATGGATGGGATATGAATTGGATTAAATGTAGATGGAGAAGGATATTTCCCCTGAATAAGGAAATCATATTTCACAATAAGGTTGTGGAAGATTGTCGGGAAATTCCTTATAATGTTTGATGTCATGTCCCAAGGTATGATGATAAGTGCAAATGTAATTAGGATTGAACCATGATGACTTCGGAACATAGGGATTAAGCACTTTAATTAGAGGAAGCATGATGGCAGATATTTGGACTAAATGTTGAAAAATGTCTGCATAGGACCCGATCGAAGTGTTATGAGGAAGATAAATCTTATGATGTTTTGGCTTGAACTTAGGTATTGATATAGATTAGATGGGGGAATTAGATAAATTAAGTTTGGTTGGAGGACTCGATTATTTGGATTGGGATTTAGATGAGGATGTACATTGGATGGGAAAATTATGTGTTTTGGAAGAAAAATCAAATTTAGTTGAAGGATTGTATTATTTGGATGTGGATTGATTGTTGTAAGATGTCGTAGATGGAGAGACTGATCCTAAAATAGATGTTGTGGCATTGGATTGTTGAAAAGAGGGAAAATATGAATGTTTACAAGGATGTGCAGGGGACTGTTGGGGATGTTTTCCATGAGCCTTAGACTTTGATCAGAGAATATTTACCTTTGATAGGTATGATAATAATTTCAACTGGAGGATTTGATGATGGTGGTGTGGCTATTGATGGAAAAAGAGGCCTAAAATAGGAAGAGGATATTAATGGAGAAATAGGTGTTTATATGATACGATTAATGAGATCTATGTGAGTTGTGGATTTTTTAGGTTTTGGAAAGGAAAGATTTAATTTTGGAGAATGCAAGCCATATTTATTTGATTTAGGTGGAGGTGTTTTCTCAATAGATGTTTCAAAGGGTATCTTTGATAGGGTTGAAGATGGAGAAGATTTGTTCATTGTGATAGATAAATTAGGTAAAGAGTATTGGGGCAGACTGGGTGATGTTTCCATGGGAAAGGATATAGGTACAAATGTTCAAGGTAGGGATAGGTGGATTTGTTGATATGATAGATATAGGGGTAGGTGGGATAGATAGGGATGTAGGCATATTTGGGATAGTTGGAGATGTGGGTGATGTGATAACCGATGGAGTAGACATTATGTGTAATGCAACAAATGCAAGAGTATTTTAGAGTGTAGAAGTAGGTGGGACTAGTTGTTTCATAAATGTTTCGAGGGGTAAGAATGATATATTTGCTAATGGGGTTGATTTCGGAGGTTGGGTTGTAAAGGTACATGTGGTACAAATAAGTTTAGTTGGGATGGTTGTAGAGAGGAGTGATGTAGATGTAGTAATAGGTATTTTTGATGAAGATGTGGGTGAAGGAATAAGTGTGAGAGATTTAGGGATATGTGTGGATATCCGTGGGGCTAAAATAAGTGCTAAGGATGAATCTAATGTGGTAGATTGGGGTGTGATCAATGTGGATGAAGTGGATGGTATTGTAGTGCCCACTTCCCTTTGAAACCTTTTGATACTGATCTTGATACTGTTGATTACATTATGGACATTATTATGGTTTTGATTTAGTATGATGTTAGATGTTGGACCATGGATTATTGTTGATCTTGATTTAGTTATGATGCATGATGATTATTAGAGACACTTTATATGTTGATGATGTTATACCGTTGGACATGGTTATATTATGAATGTTGTTCGGACATGTGATTTTTGGATATTGTGAGTAGACCTAGAAAATGGACATTATATGATGATGATATAGTTGTTGATATAAATTGTAAGTGATATTGTTGATTACCTTGATGTTGTTGTGATTCATATGTATAGATGATTTTGTGATTATATTTATATCATGTTGAATGTTATGATATGTCCATGAGGCTAAAGGAGGTACTTGTGTTTTGCAGGTTAAACTATCACAACAAACATCGGGGGATTAGAGACCAACCACATTAGAATTCTAGATGAATTCAACAAGGTCACCATGGAAACATGTTTTGTGTGTGTGTGTGTGTGTGTGTGTGTTTGTTGGTTTTTGTTAGGGTTTCCCATGGGGGGGATTACCTTTGAATGTGACCAAGGGGATTTATGTATTTATTAATGTGGTTTCTTTTACTAATGTTTGCATGTGTTTATTTTGTGGTGCTTTTACCCTTTTTCATTAGTTATTAAATGTTGTGTTAATGTTGTGAATAATCATGTTGTTAAAGTAAACAAATCAATATGTCATAAGAAAGTAATTAGTGAAGTGGTTGGCTTTTGTATTAAATATTGTAAGTATGTGTAAGTGACTTTGTAAGTGATGTGTAAGTTTACTTCTGAGTGTGAAACACTCCACCTTCTTGGAAATTCGAATTTGTCCTTGGAGGCTGATTTTGGAGGCTTGTGGGACAAGTAAAACTTGTCCCATACCTCTTAATTTTATTTACCAACCATACCTATGGTTGGAGGGTTGAATTTAGACCTTCTTTATGCATTTTGATATGACTATTTGCAAGTTTTAATTGCACTCTTCTTACATTTTATTAAATTTAGTCCTTATGGGGTGTGGGATTTTTGGAGTGTGTAATTTTATTGTCATATTATTCACCCACATGTTTATTGTGCATTAGAGAATGAATTTGATTTTTTTGTTGGAGTTGAGGATGTGTGATGTGGCATCCTACATAGATCCACTTCATCCTTTTCTTTTCCCCCTTATATTAAATTAGAACTCCTTGCTTTGTTTTGGGTTGTTGAACATTTTGCATACTTCCTTTTGGGTGAAATTTTACTGTGTGGAGCTCTTGCTTTTGGAAGGAGATTGGAGACCCTTGCATGCTTGTTGGTTGTTGATTTTGGACTGTATTTTGGCATTGGAAAGCTTTTTGTTTTGGAACTTAGACAACTCCTTCATGGACAGGTAAGAGCTTGGCTCTTGAAATACTCTTTTCTTTATGAATGTGCATGCTATTGTGTGAATGTTTTAGCATGTTTATCGACTGTTTGGGTAGACTGCCTAGGAATGGTGTAGGAGAAGGCTATGGGGAATCCATGTGGGGGGGGGGGGGAATAAGGGAATGCTAGTGGCATCAGAATTCTTATGGAGGGAGTGGGGATTGGGTTTCCACCTTGGAAAAGAAATGGCATTGCATTTCTTACTTTGTGGGGGGTGGGGCATAAGGAAATTTGTGGGGGGCATAAGGAGGGATTGTGGGGGGCATAATGATATGTGAGATGATTTATATTGGTAGTTTGTTTAGGTGGATACCCAATTCCCATTAGGAGGCATAAGTAGCTTCCCTCATAGTTCCTTGTTCCTTTGGCTTGCTTGATGAAGCCTTAGTCTTGTTTGTATTTTTTAATGTAGTTGTAAACTACATTCTGTTTTGAACTATGTTTAAAATGTGAAAATGCTGCATGTGTGTTGTGGAAGCCTTGTTGTCCATGGGTTGAATCATATATTTTATTGCATTATGGTTGGGGCTCGGGGGGCCAATGAATAAGGATGACTTATCCTTTTCATTGGATGTCTTGGTTAGGTGGAGAGCGTTGCCTTTCCCCATGCCTTTGTTGTGATCCAAAAGGAGAAATTCATGTTGCTGTTCTAGAGCAGAGAAGAAAGACAGTTTGACAGTTCCATGTGAAATGAAATCCCATTGTAACCTTTCCCACTTTGAAGTGGATTATCTGTATATTATTTGTAATGGAAAGATACTTTGTATTGAGCTATGAAAGTTATGTATTCCAAGTTGTGAAAGAGATATACTCTGTTCTAATCATCTGAAAGAAAGAAATTTGAAATCTGTTATTTGCATTCAAGAAATTGAAAGATGTAAAGTTGTATATTTGAAATCAATAAAAGATTGCACTAACTTTATCAATTTACATTGTTGTATTGAAACTTATCATCAAATTGTGATTTGAAATCTCTAGTTTCGAAAATTGAAATGAGGAATACGTATGAAGGAAATATATGTAACTCTGTTCTTTTGAAATATGTTAAAATTGGAAATCAGAATTTGCATTTTAGCTATTAAATGGTTTGTTTGAATAAACTAAATATGTTAGACTAGAATAGAAATGAATTTCCATATTTGGAAGATGAAAATGATAAACATATCCTTTAGAAATTGACCTCTATTTTGAGTTTTAAACTAGCAAAATACTTCCTCTAAAATGCACAGTTCGAACCTACAAACAATAATTAACATTGAAACATTGAAATCTAACATGTTATGATATAAATGAACTCAATTAGACTAAAACACTTAAGGAAAAATCCTTCAAGCATTGCAAAATTGGGCCCAAACCTTTCACAATTATTTTGTCTGTCTGAAGTTGTAAAAATTTGAATTGGAAATCAATCAAGCAAAATTACATTCTAAATGCATCCTAAATTCTTCTTAGAATAATTCTCCATGTCTGTTTGGCATGTTGAGTGAAGGAGAAGATCAAATTAAAAAAAATTTACAAGTCAAAAATTTACTAGTCTGCTTTGTATAAGCCTGCATGCTGTTTTCTTAAAATTGACCCCTTAAAATTTATTAAAATCTAAAATTAATGATCTCTATGTAAATAGGACGTCGAGATCTTTCCAGAAAGTCCTCGTTTGTCCCAAAACTGAGCTCTCTATCAAAAGTTATGGCCTTTTGAAGTTTTTCTTCACTTGGCGTTAAAATTTTGGGAAAAATTTCCTTAGCGAAGGCCTCGTGGCCCGAATTTTTCCCTTCAACACTTAGGAAAATTTTTGGGAAAATTTTCAAAATTTTCTCCACCACCCCGCCAGTTTGTAGCCAATCAGAGGTTGCCACGTGGCACCATGAGGTGTCAGTGGATGGCCGGATCCCTTTTTTAATTTAGCACTTCAAAAAATTTTGGGAAAATTTTCCAACTTTTCCCCGCCGCTCCACCATCTTGCAGCCAATTAGAAGCTGCACTACGTGGCCTCACAAGGCAACATGGCTGAGGTGCGACACCTTTTTCACCCTTAGCGCTTTTTAAATTTTTTTCTTGGGAAAAATTTCTTAGTTTCCTCCGCCTGCCCGCCAGCTGGCGCATGACCAATAAGGATGATGAAACATGTGGCGTTATCTGGGATAGGTAGAGGTGCGCGGGAAGTTTTTCCCTTTATGTTTCCAAACCCAAAAGGCTTAATGCCTTAAATCTCTTTGACAACCCGACTTCCTGCCAGAGCCTTCTCAAGCCGACACATGTCCTCTTTCAGGCCCGCAGTGCGCACGGAGGCAAATCACGCCTTTTCCCCGAAAAGGGAAAAAAATCCAAAACTCTTCCCCACTCCACCGACCCGCGCAAGGGAAAATTTTCACCCCTGGGCTTGCAAGCTCGCTCTTGGGAAAAATTTTCACCCCAAGGCCCGCTAGCCCATAACTTGATTTTTATGAGGATTTAGGAGGACTTCTTTATATCAATGGAAAGGTAAGGAAATTTCCTATCCAATGGAAATGATTTAGGGAAATTTTGAATGCATTAAGTGTGTGAAAAATCAAGTTGAATCTTTAAGAATGTTAGAGAGTGGGTATGATGAGGAATTACCCTCTGAACCTAGTTGAAACTTCTAACCCTAAATTTTGGACCTTGTGACCTCTAATAATTGTTTATAAAAGAAAAGTATATTCTAGTGGATTAGAATTGTTCTGGAACTTGTTAGTGATAGCTGTTGCCTTGTAACCTGGTAGTAGACTCTTTCAAATAAAAAAAATTATTCAATAATTTTCCCTAACTAACCCTAAGTTGTTTCTTGGGTCTCAAGTGGGTTGTTTTAGCAGAGCGTTACATGTATAATAAAATTTTAAGTGGATGTGATAAGGATAGGATAAGGTGTGGGTTCAGGACAAGGAGTAAAATTTGATATAGGTGTGTTAGGTTCTGAATAAGGAGTGGGAATAATACCTAAGATGGGAACATGTAGAGTTGTCGATGAGATAAGATCTTGATTGATGGTGTGAATCATATAAGAATTTTCTAGTTGAGATGTAAAGGGCGTGGCTTGATTTGTTGGTGGTTGATTAGGTAAATTTTGAGTAGTGGAGATATCGATTTGGATATCCCCTTGATTTATGAGTTGTTGGACACAATATTTGAAGGAGCGACATTTTTTAATGTCGTGACCTTTGACTCGATGATATTTACAATAATGGGCTTCATGATACCAAATAGGCTTGGCTTGCAAATTTTCCATGGGTCATATGGGAGGAAGTTGGATGGAGTTTACAGTCATCAATTTGTCAAATGCGGAGCAATAGGAATCTCCCAAGGGGGTATAGTTGATTGTTGGTTGAGGGGCTCGTTATTGAGGCCAGGTGATTTATTTTACGGACAAGGAATTACTATCCACAACATTGGCCGCATACTTAAATTTATCATTATGTGTGAATGGTTTAATAGATTTGATTTTAGGTTTGGTGGATCTGAGTTTAAGATGACCTTTTTCAATGGTACAAGTTTCGAGTTTGTGAGCCATTATGAAAGCTTCATCAAAGGTTCAGAATGAATGGAATTGTAAAGTAGATGAGATATGTTTTGCACATGAACATGAGAAGTGTTTGATGAGTTCGGTTTGTAGAAGAGTGAAGGACAGTTGGTTTATAAAACCACGCCATCATGTGACGAAGTCGACGATGGGCTCGTCTTTAAACTGTCGGATGGTGTATAGGTCAGTGATAGTAGTTTTGTGTGCAATGTTCATTAAAAAGTGTTCTAAGAATAGTTGCGCAAGCTAGGCGAAGGAGAGTATGGAATACTACGGGATATGGTTGTACCAGTCCAACATGGGACCGGAAAAATATCATGGGGAAAGTGCAAAGTAGTAGATCGTGATCATGCACAATAAGACATCATGCATGTTTAAATGTGCGGAGATGCTATTGGGGATATTCCTTACTGTTGAACTTAGTAAACTCGAGAAGTTTCCAATGAGGAGGGTAAGGTTTGATTGGAACCGATGGATGAATCGGTTCATTATAGAGTTTTTCATAGGATAAAGTATCCTTAGGTGCCAAGGTGTTGGCTTCTAGAGTAGCCAACCTATTCATTAAAGCGTGAATAGAATCATTTGATGCGATGTTAGGTTGAACTTGGATTGGTTGTGTGGTTTGAAAAGTAGTTAGATGAACACTAATTTGTGGATAAGGTTGTGGATATGTAAGTGTTGGGTGAATCGTTTTATAAGGTGGTTGATAAACTTGTGGGTCTGCAAGTGTATGGGGAACTGTTTGGTAAGGATTAACATGTGTCATAGGTTGAGATTGTTGCATAGGATGAGTTTGAACAATAAGGACATGATGTGTCCATTGAATTTGGGTAGGTTGTTGTTATAAATGATAAGTAAGGATATGAGTGTTAAGAGGTTGAGATTGCTGGAGCATACAATGTGTAGGAATGTATGTGTGAAGAGGTTGAG
This sequence comes from Taxus chinensis, assembly GCA_019776745.2. Classification (NCBI taxonomy): domain Eukaryota; kingdom Viridiplantae; phylum Streptophyta; class Pinopsida; order Cupressales; family Taxaceae; genus Taxus; species Taxus chinensis. Next base: position 628,453,166 of record CM034148.1, read on the forward strand.
CTGGCTAGACATGACATATTAGTAATCGGATGAAATAGAATTTTGAAAAAAAGGATGTGGTTAGAATGCGACTCCACCAATTGAGGAGATTGAGAGGATTGAGAGATCATGGAAGATTTGTCGAAGTAAGAAGTCATATATGGGGTTAGGAGGAGGCCCAAGTGTCTCTATAGGGGTGGGGGATAGTGTTGTGGTTGATTTAGGAAGATTGGCTTGGTGAGGAATATGAGAATTAATTCTAAGATAGGGATAATCTTAGATGACATGGTTCTCATGAAGCAAGGCCACGGAGATTGGAGGTTGGGTAACCGATGATGTGGTTTTGAGTTTAGAATCATGTTGGGATGAGATCGTTAGGAGGAAGTAATTTTATTGGGTGGAGGACATTGTTGTTTTATTTTGATTTGAGAGAGAGTGACAACAGGTGTGAAATAGAGAAACATTTTTTTATGCAATTTTTTGACAAAGAAATCAAGAAACATATTTTTTTTATCACCATGTTTAACTAAGAGGATGTGAACAGAAGGAAATTGGATAAAAAAGGTACCTAGAGAATGGATAGTCTAAGGTTGGTTTCATGCAGTTTTGGCTAAGGAAATGTCTATGAATGGTTTCCTGTTGGGTGTTCAAATCCCATTCAGCGAACCAGGTGAAAGGAGTGTTTTGATGTGTTGATTTTGTTCGTGAAGTATCAGGCTGTGTGTGATAAAATGTGAAATGCAGAAGAGTTAAACCCTTATTTAGGCTATGTGAGCATGCAAGATGTACTGAGGTTCGTTTTGATACCAAATTTGAAAATGTGAAGTTGGATGTAGAACAATTAGGTCTGGAAAGGGAAATTGCATAATGTAGAAAAGAGAAAATAGGGAAAAATCGAATAAAACCCCGAGAAACACTTTCCTTTGTTATTTGATTGCATGTGATAGTGACATATTTTGAAAATGCACCAATAAGTGGCTCAGGAAGATCCTAGGTACCCTAGAATTGCAACATTCATGAATCGCGAGGTGGGGTCTGGTGAAAGGATATTTGTAGGCATTTTTATGGTTTGAAAATTGGTTTTCTTTGAGAAATGAAATGTCCGTTGTCACAACATTGTGGAGGTCACCCTGCAAAAAGAAAAGAACTGACAATTAGTTCACTGTAGATCAAACTGATAGATCTGTCATAAATTAGTGATTGATTTGTACAAAGTAAGTACTAATAAGAAAAATAAGTAATCTGAAAACGAATTGTGTATCCAATGGATAAAGCCTAATAAGTTGAAATTGAATGTTCACATGTAATTGGTGGCAACACGTTATCAAACTTGTTGACTATCGATGTAAACTATGACATAAATCTATTACCAATATGTGATGAACATGGGACATATTGGAATAAAATTATGAGAATAAGTGACACCGAGCTATAAATGACGAGGATGATACGAGAACAAAGTTATAATGAAGCTTACATTATGAAACAATAAAGATAACCTAAAAATGGCCTAAATACCAATAACATGTGCATTTTGTTTTTGTTTCATTTATTTACGTGAATCTATTAAGAGGAAAGGATTTTCCTAAAGTGGATTTTGATTGAATGTAATTTGTTTGTGACAAAGACCGATTAACCAACATTGGATGGTTTCCACCTCATAGTCTAGTGGTGACAAAGCATTAACATTCAACATAGGTGGCACATCTCGACAAAAAGGTGAATGACGTGGCCCAAGCCACAAGTCAATGGTTTGATTGATGCCTTTTGAAATAAATTTCCCAACTACGACCACCCATGCATGTGGGGAAAATGAATGATACCCTCCTACTGAATAAACAAGGATTAGTTACATGTTTAGATGATACTCACATGAGTGGTAGACACGGGACTGTGGTCTACGTAAATGTTTCACATGAATCCAGGATAAGCTCATGTTATATTCATCCTAGGATAGTTGATTTACAAAAGATATCTAGCATGAGTTCGATATGTAGAAAATATGATGGAATTAGTATTTGAGATTTAGGCAAGGCATATTGCTAAATTATGAGAAAACCATGGTACAAAGACTATGTGGAGTTTACAACCAATGGCACGAGCTAGCGTATCAAGGGGAGGTTGATTTTACCTACAATATCATGCAAAATGATTATTTTTCTATGTGCCCAGAAAACTTGGTGAGGGATATGTCTGGGAAATAGACATTTGGAGCTCTATGGACAGCCACTATGAAAAATCTCATTGCCATCAATGAATTTTGATTCAGATTGTTAAAAAGAGTAATTTGGGATCATCAGGCCATAAAGCTTTGTGTAGATGTGACAATTGAGCTGGAAATCAGCTAGAAACATCAAGCATCAGAAATCTTGTGAGTCTGTGTGGATATTTACTGTAAGAGAATTAATGGTCACTACCCATAAAGTGTGTGTGAATATGCAAAACTTGATCTGGAAATAGTTGGAAGGACCACTAAGCATAAAAATATGGTAAGGTTTATACCTGTAATGTGAAATATTGTAAGATGACTGCTATCAGGAGACTGTACATTCGCTAAACTATAGTGTTTCTACGTAGCCAGATGCAATACATAGACTATATAACCACTATCGTTAGAGCTTTGTGTGCATATGAAGTTGAGCTAGAAACAGGTGTAAGCATCAAGCATCAGGAAGTTTATGAATCTGCGTGGATATTCCTTTCTCACATAAAAAACATTTTGAGCAGTCTGAGCAAGCTTTAAAGGAGCTATGGGCACGTGGGAAGATAGATCTTGGTGTGTGGATAGGTGTTTTTAGGAAGAGGAGGTGACATGTTGTGCTAACCGTGGAAAAATGTGTGGGTGATAGGGAATTAGATGAGATTGTACTTAGCCGAGTCCGTGTGGGTAGAAGGAGGGGAGCTCGCGGGAGATCAAGATTGGAGAGGGGATCATGGAGCATTTAACTGTAGGAAATTCACATAATGAATTTATTTGATAGAGCGTAATGAGGATTTGGTTGAGTGAGTACGATGGAGTTGAGATACAAGAAGGAGGAGAAACGGGATGGGTGTCCAGGAAGCTATGGGGGTTTTAGGGAGATGGGGGCTGAGTGGTGAGTGGACAAGGTGTGGTGAAGGAGTTGTGGGGAAAGAGTGGAGAGAGGTATATGATGAAAGAAATTGGTTGGGGAGATGGCCAAGTATGTTGGATGGAGAGAGATACATGAAGTGAATCAGGAGTCAGAGTTATGTAACAACTTGGGTAGAGAAGATAGGGGTATGTGAGATGAGGATCAGTTTTTAGGAGATGGGGAGTTGTGTGTTGAAGAAGTTTTGGGGAGAATCTGGATGAGAGATGAGGCAGATTTGGGTGAAGTGGGTAGAGAGAGGGATATCTCGGGGAGTGAGCAGAGTTGTATGGTATCTCAGGTAGGTGGGGGATGGGTAAGGGTAGTGTGGATTTGAGGATGAGTCGGGAGGAGTTAAGAAAGAGGAGGGAATGGAATGAGGCAAGTGGATAAGTTGATGGGGGGAGTTAATTGGGAATAGAGAGGTGAAGTGGATGTGAGGAGTGGTAGGTTGATTGGGGATAACCGGGAAAGGAGAGTCGAGAATGGGATAGATGAGTGGTGAGAGAACAGCTCAACTGAGTTGGCCGAGCTGGGGGAAGGGAGGATGGGGTGTTGGGTTAATAGTTTAGGTTGTAAAATATAGTAATAATTTTTTTTTTTGATTTTTTTTAAAAATTCTTTAATCATATATTACATTTATATATTTATTGCATTTGATTATTATTATTACTAATAATTTTATTTAATAGCAACAACAATAAAATTTTATTTCAATTCTAAAGAAATAATATAACAATACCTTTCATAACAACAAAACCACTTACCTCATGACGAAGAAATACTACAATATGCAAATGTCATACCGAGACTAGTGGAGGCTAAACTAGCACCCTACAAACAAGTCAGTCAAAAAATGAAATCTTCACAAGTGATATCTAAAGTGGTGAGAACCATGAAACTAGAACACCCATTATACTCACAACACCTATATAAGTTGAGAAAAGGAAAAAAACAAATGAAACAATCAGATCTTGGATTAGGTCCCACCGAGCATGCCAAAATGTTGGATAGGAAACCTCGTTCTCGTGCGGGTGAATGTCAATACTAGAAGCCACAAAAAAATTCAAATGATGGAGGGATTAGGACCTCAAATAAGGATATAGATCTACGGCGCACACAGAAGATAGATCTGTGACAAAAGATGATAGATCTCTGATAATATCTGCAAAAATGAAACAAATGTGATTAGATAAAAATATGTAGAGGTTGCCGGGACAATCCTGGTTCCAAGAGTCTATGAACTCCCTTGGAGGATGTAAACACCTCGTGTGATAAAGAATAATGATAAAATACAAGACAAACTTATAACATGCAAGTTGATGAATAAAGAAACCTGTAAGATGCTTGATATGTAGATGGTGCTACCGAACTGATCCAAACACCAACATGCAACATGAACCACGCTAAGTGAACCACCAAATCATGAACAAAGTATTATGGGGATCCCAGTATCATTACAAGGAGATTATGAGACTACTATGATAAACAAGAGGTTTAAACACTCAAAACAAAATTTTCCCAAAATTTTCAACTTATTCTTCTCATCCCTTTTTCAAAGAGGGGGGAAGACCCCATATTTATAGCTTGGAGGGGAGGTTAGATTGGGGTTAATGGATAACCAGGGTTTGATAAATTAACCCTAGTTAAGAGACATGATGTGATCACACGGGGCTCATGATTTGAATTATGAGGTTAAAGAGATAAGGATGTGATAAGGAGTATGGAGCATGATTGGCATGGTTAGGTGCAATAATGCATCCCATTTTTGAATTTAGGAATGGGGTGTCAGATGGGTATATTATTGCCCATGAATTGAATAAATCTAGGATATGTGAGATAATGCCAAATTTTAATTATCAAATGGGTCCACATGGAGCCAATTTCATAATTAATTAATTAATGGTGAGTAAATAGGTAGAATTTACTCAAATTTAAGAAAAAAAGTGAGGGGGAAAGTTGAAAGAAGGAGAACAAATGTAGGATGAACGAGAGGAGTTAGACCAAAAACCCGTGTCTACAGCAGGTTTGAATTGCCACCTCCTTGGAGTGTCAAAGAAGGTTGGGAAGGACCCACATTTTTTGACTTTCCATTTTCCTTAACCCTCTTCTTAGATATAATATTCACAACAACACCTTGAGGAAAGGTCTGATTTATTCGATAAAAGTCATCTATTTGCCAGTTTACAAGTGTAGTATCACTTGGTGGTGTCTCTTGAGTGATTATCTGCAGCTGATTTTTCTGCCCACTTTGTGTCATGTTTTCATTGATGTCCTAGTGCATATTTGTCATGTAAATGGTGTGTCTATTGAGTCATAGAGTGTAGAGTCTATGTTAGTCCATTCTGAGTCAAATTGATGTTATCAAGGTGCATGTAGGTTCATGTAGGTCTTGTAGTTTGGTTCTCTTTGGTTTGAATCAAATTCATGGATTGAATCATGTCTCTTTGTCATGTCCAACATGATCTCTTGTCTGTCAAAAGCATCTCAGGTCAACAAATTGGTCAAACAAGCAAATTTGACTTTAGTGCATAAGCCCAATTCTCAGGGAGCTTGACAAAATGGAGTAGTAAAGGATCTAAAATGAATATAAACTCTTGGAACATGTTTATTTTGATTGAAAAAACTAATTTCAGGGCTTAACAGATCACAAAACATGTTTTGGAGGCAAAGTGAAAATCCTAGCCTAAACTTCCCTTGAGAAACCTAATTGTACTTGCATGAAAATGGGATGGGATATATAATCTCAACGCTATTTTAAAAAAACCATGGGATAGGGTGGAGGAAGGTGTCCTTGAGCTCCATGCTAAAATTTTAGGTTCTCATAGAGGTCATTTGAGCAAGTCATTCAAGTTTTTGCAAGACTGGTTTTTGAGAAAGACTCATTCTAGACCACCTGGCCTTCTTAGGTGTCAAAAAAAATATGAAGAAGTGCTTAGATAACTCATAAGAGAATTTTTTTATAGTAAATTGTTCCTATAATTCATGTGTAGAAATAATTTTTCCAAAATGAGGTGTATTTGAGAAGTTCTCACCATTCTTCTAAGAATGTTTTTCTAGTGTCCAAACATGTGTTGGAATCGATAGAAGCAATTTTTTTATGTTTGACCTCAAAACCTCTGTGTGATCACTCCTAATTCCTCTAGTTTATGGTAATTTATGTGTGTTTTCAAGGTTCACAAGGTGTTGATATAGGTTGAGATTGTTGAATGTGCATGTCAAGCTCAGTCACAGGCTTCAAGTCAAACTATTCTTCATGTGCAAACACTGTTGGCAGTAAACTTGAGTTAGTTTATCCTACAAAAATGGGTTTATGGATTGCATGAAGCTACTTGAACTTCTTATAATGCTTGGTTGTCAAGTTTCAGGCACTTAGTATAGTAGGATAGTACAAATAATGATGAAAGGTAAATGCTTAAGCACTAGGTATGTACTCCTCTGTCCTAGTACTTAGATCAAGCCAAATTGAGCTAAGTTAGGTTGAAGTAACAAGTTGTATTAACAAGTATTTGGAAAGGCTCCATGTTGATCTAATCATCCTCCAACATAGATATTTGAGATGCATTTCAAGCACACTGGACAAGTTGTACATGTGGACAGTATCTACAACATTAGTAGGTTCTATAGGGCACTGTAGACTGCAAGTTTTGCTTATTAGGAGCTCATGAAAGGTCTTCAAAGGTGAAACCCTTGTTTTTACATGATGGAATTTGGTCTCACAAAGACCAAGTTGTTTGAATTTTTTTGATTTCATTGATTCTTGAGGGAGAAATCAATACTTACATGCTCTCAGGCACTCACTGTTAAGATAACCCTGATCTAAGGTTTCACCAAACTTGTTTTGATCGAATAATATTTTTCCACCATTCTTAAATTTCAACAAAATTTGTTAACAAACATGTGGGGTCACTCACGATCTCTATTGCAGAAGATAAAATTGAGAAGTTTTCATCAAGTGTGGAGTGGAGCATAATCATTTGAGTAGAATTTTCAAGAACCTCATGCACAGTCCTCTGTGTGATGGTAAAACGTTTATTTCAACAATTTTCTAAAGAAAATCCTACAAACAATGTATATGTATATATATATTTCAACACCAATTATAATGCATTGATATATTTCAACACCAATTCTAATGCATTGATATATTTCAAAGGAAATGAATGAATAATGGAGAGTGTTCTCTCAGGTTGAATAAGCATTGACTCTTTCTTGTGCAAAATTTCACCCACAGTAATCTTGTATCTTTGTTCATTTATGCAAAAGGAGAAGTTCAAGACAATGGTTTTATGTGATATCATCCTTCAAAGTGCATGTCATACCTTCAGATAAGTCTAGAAGGCATGAATAATTGAAATCATGCTTTGAATGCAAGCACATAGTATGGCACTTAGTTTGAAAAACTAGCAAAACTTGTTAAGGCTCAAGGTGATCTCATGTTGTATAGAGGAGTGAACTATTCAAGTTCATTTGTTTAAGTTTGTGAAACTTTTGAGGAAGGTAATAATACTTTCTCAGAGTCAAATGCATGCAATATCTTCCCATCTTGAAGAATAAGGTCAAGAGTATTTTTCTTGTCCTGTTACAATCAAAATGAAACTATGAACCTTTGAACTTTAATGAAAACATGAAAGGTTAGAAAAAACTTTGGAAAATGTGAGAATTCTTGTTTGAAAATAAAAACAAAACTTTGTACAGAAAAATGTTGGAAATTGAAGAGTCTATATTTTGTCTTCTTTTGAAGAGCTCGAGTCAAGGTTATAGGAGGCAGTTGGAGAGTCGGAGATTGATCATGCAGAGTGTCTGATGTTTATAAAATTAAGAGTCATAGCTTATATAGTGGTGTTTACATTTATGAATGAATGAATCATAGCAAATATAGAGTTTGAGGTGCAGAGGAGATAAGCGATTTTGGGACTATATAAAGTGTGGATAAGAGAATAATAAGATCATATATAGAAAATGACAGTTATTAAGAAGTGCAACAAAATAGGGATATAAAATAAAAAAAAAGGAATCTTGCTGAGTTGATAATTATCAAAGATCATAAGTATGATAAGATGAAGAGTGAAATGGCAGTGAATATGATTGAATAGAAGGTGTGGAAACAATATGACCTGATAAGTAAAATTTAGAGAACATTGAGACAAGCTAAGACATATAAGTGTAAAGGTAAATATCGAAGGGCTGATCAAAAAATTAGAAGCTATGTCAAGGATGATAATCAGAGAAATTTGACAAAAATCAGAGCACTAGTGTGGGAAATTGACTGAGAAACAAAAGAAAAAATTAGAGAATAAGGTGGAGTATAATCTAATAAATGAATTGTTCCAGTAAAGGGATCATGATTGGTTGATAAAGCAATAAGGGAGCTATATGATCAATTGAATGTTGAAATTGTCTAAGTAGGTGATTAGATAAAGGAAGTGGGTGCTTCTTGCAAGTTTAACTCTTGCACAATCCAACTGAGTAGGTGCTTAGCATTCATCAAGAGGGTGGTTGTATGAACTCTTGAATTTGGTGCTTCAGTGATTAAGCGAGTGCTTAATCAATTATAAATAAGTGCATTAGAATTGGTGTTTCTAATGGATGGTCTAGTTTCAAGTGGGTTTTCTCCCTTCTTGGGTTTCCCACTATAACTATTGTGTCATGTTCATTTTTTTTTTCTTGAAGTTAATTTTGCGCTCATGATCTAACTATTAAACCAAGTTAAGTAACTTTAAAAGTTTGAAAAGACCTAAATTATGCTAAGCACTGATTCACTCCCCTCTCAGTTCTTGTGATATCTAAAATATTTTACTTTGTAGGTGTATCTTGAGGAACAAATGTACTTTGCACTATCAAATATTGGTTTATAATGCCATTGAGGTACATTTCTTGGTTGTGTGGATTATGAAAAGGGAAACACCATTCATAATATTATACAAGGTTATTTTGAACAGGAACCAAGGCTTTGGATAAACTAGCCACATTTGGACTATATGGTTGAAGTGGTCTTGCAGGAGGAAACTGATTTTGATTCTGAGGAACAACTTGGAAGGAAGGTTTGTTTGGTTGATAAGGGGAATTTTTAGGTTGGTATGGAGGTTGATAAGGTCTGAAATTTTGGGATTGATGCATTTTAATAAATACCAACTTATTCCCAATTTTTTTCAATTGTTTCATTATCTCTTACAACTAAATGGAAGGGCCTGAGGAAGTAGATACTTGACTTGAAATTTGATTCCATGGGGTTGGAATATGAGCTAACTCAAGGGTTTGATGAAAATTAGGTGTCTCAATCTCCAAGAAGATAGGCATTAGAGGTTTAGGAGCAAGTTTCCCATCTTGAATAAGGCTACTCTTAGTGCTAATAATAATATCATAAGAATTTGGTAATGTTCTACCTTCTATAGACTGAATCATGATTGAAATATCACTTTCAAATCCTTTAGATAATAAAGAAATTCATATTGGGGTTTAGGTCTTACCAATTTAGGAATTTGGTCCCAAGTCCTCTAATTGATATTAAAATTAGTCATCTGATCATTTGGGGATATTTTTGTTGTGGTCAAATACTCTATTAAGGACAGGTGATTTGACTCGTCCTTGAAATGATTGCAAAGGGATGTGCCAAGTTCATCTCAATTATGTATTGAATTAGGTATCAAACTTCTATATCATTAGAGGGGTTTTCCTATGAAGCCAAGAGTCTAACTGCATCATCATCTTCAGTAATAAAATGGATGGAACAAACATTAGCAATGTCTTAGACGTGGTCATCTCGGGTAGTATAGTTTTCACTAGTGAAGAAAATGACCCTTTTAAGTGCAGAAATTGGTATATCATGTTGTGCATTGAGAGATAGAGAGATACCACCATTAAAACTAACAAAGGGAAAATTTATCTGAAGAGTCATGAATGGAATGGGTCTTAAAAGTCTAGAAGACAACAAGAAGGGAATATCAAAAGGAGGAGTAGAGAAGACTGTGTTTGGTGGTAATGGTGATCATTGAATTGATCTACCTCTTCTTCTTCTTCTTGGTGAAAAATATGAGTAATCAAAAGATTTTTCCTTTACATTTCTTGAACTTGTTTGAATCATTCTCATAAGAAATAGACAATCTTCTGCATGGAACCAGTAAATATAGTGCTTGGAGTGGAAAAATGTGTTATTGCAAAGCCTTCAAAAATATGAAATTCACCAAAATACACACCAAAAATTAGTGAAAGAACAAGAAAATATCTGGATGTCCTACTAGGCGTGCCAAAAGTGCTATCACCAAAAAATAACACCCTTTGATTTTTCATGAATGAATGGATGAAGAATTAGCATTTTTGGGTAACATGGGACTATCTCTGAAGTTGTGGGATTTGCTACTTTAGACAGGACTCCAGAAAAGGCTGGTTCTTCTACCTACTCCTAATACTAAACTATTCCTACTGCTGGAAATGTAACTATCTAATCCTATTTAAATAATCCAAGGGACCATGAGAAGAGAGAGATGCATGAAAAGGGGAAACCCTAATATAATAAAGGTGATAACACTGAGAAGAGGGGAAAGAAACTCTCAGATGAGTGGAAATGGGAGGAAAATAAAGGAGGAGAGGGAAGACATGAGTACCATAGTCAAAAACAACATTCAAACTCTCATTTTCATGAAGAACAACATAAATAAACCCTGCAAGAGAGAATAAATATGAACAACACACCACAAATGTAATAGAGAGACAAGATAATGCAATAAGCATAGGCCAAGGTAGAGAATAGCCACAAAACATGAATTTTATTTCTTCCAATAGATTCATAGTCCATTACAATGAAGGAAGAAGGAAATAATCACCTACCAGAGTTCTAGATTTGAAACCTATAACTCAAAATACACATGTAACACTTGGAGGATGATGCACTAGCATTCCAAGAGGGTTTAACCTTTATAAATGGGCATCATTCTACAATATATATAAATTGGGAAAGAGAGAGGAGGGAAAATTATATTTCCACCTTCAACCACAAATAACATGTATTGAATGTATGAAAATAGGCATGGACACCCTGCCAAGACTATTTCCTCATGATACTTTGCTTGTAGGAGAAATAAAGGGCACCATACCTCATCAAATATGGTAGTTGAGCTACCTAGAGATGATAATTTAATATTGGGACTATATTTCCACTTTTTCAGGTCTACCTAACCTCACTAAAATTAATATTTCTTGTTTTCATGATGAAGTACATAATGTGAAATTTCCAACCAGTCTAAGTTTGTGAAATTTAGAGTTACAAGAAAAAACTTATGGCCATTTGAAGTTCAAGAGCTTGGGAGGGTCATGACAGGTTTACTCATGGGTTGCAATAGACATCTTTAATGTAACTTATGCACTGGATGGATGATTTGTCCTGTCAAAAAATTGAAGGAAGGGTGGAAATCTGCATTGGGTACATACAGGGCTTGAATTAACCGATTTCATCACAGGTCTGTGTATGGGAAGAGAATCAAGGTTGGGGTGGAACTATGGAACAATTTCAGGTATTTTGTTAGGGCCCACCTTATCCACTTTTTCCACTCTTTCCTTTGCACTCCCTTTCCATTCAATCATATGACTTAACCATTAGATGAACTGACAACTCGACAAAATATTCTTTTTTCCCCTAATACCCGCTTCACCCAACTCGCCCCCTTTCCACCTCACTATCTACTGGTGCGGAAATGTAGAGAACATGAGGAACAAAGGAGAAGTTCCTCATGTTCCTCCAAATTCCAATTTAGCTGACCCAGAGTATATTTTTTCCCCAATTTTGAGTTTTTTTACTAAGTATGGGCTTGAATGAATTTACAAGGAGAAGGGGAACCACTGCAACCTTTCCAAAACACAAGTTTTCCCATTTCTATTCATTTTGTACTGCCCCAAGTTCAAGATGGAATTTCAAGTTATGAAAATAGCTCGGGGGTATTTTGGATAGCAAGACCTAAAAGTGTGAGAAATAAAAGTTCTTTAGAATGAGGACATGTTTTTTTTCAAACCTATCTTTAGGTCTATGAATTTTCCCTCTAATACTATGAGCTAAATTTTACTTAAAAGATCTAGTTTTCCTTTGTAAAAATATTTAGAATGTGGGCATACTCTAGTGAAATCATTGTCTTCTAAATAAATATGGCTCCTTCTCACTTGTCACCATAAACATGGGTTAGTAATGATGAGGGTTAGATGACCTCACCAAACCCCCACTTATGTAATTAGTACTTTACTACATAATAAATCTCCAAAGAGGGATCAAGCTACATGTAGTCCTAATCATTTGGTGAATTACATAATGATAAATATTACAAATAAAATGAAATCTGTAATTTGGCCACCAAACTTGGAAATAAACAATTGTGAATCAACTATAGCTCATTTTATTGTGTTGTATGGAAGAAATAAATATGTATTATGAACATGAGTAGCTTGTTGTAGTAGTTCTCTAAGGAATGAGTATTTTCAATACTTTCTCAATATCATTCTTAGAGTTCTCCTTTGATATGAGATCCCTATATGCCCCTAGATAATTAAGTGGATGTGTTTATAAAGGTGACCATTTGAATGATTTACCACTCAAATGACTTAAAATTACCACATATGATGGCTAAACTAAGTTGTGTATTTGAAAATATGATCATTGCAAAAACAAGGGGCATGCTCATAAAAGGCGGGATAGGTTCATGGCCAAACATTTCCTATACCCACAAAAATTTCCACATTAAAGTTGGAATAATTTTTGAGACAGGTGATAGTTTATAGATGTGTTATGTAAAGTGTGTAGTGATTCAAGAAGTTCCAATCTAGAGAATAGTTGTATACTATTGGATTTGAAGTATGGGATAAATCAAGAGGAGGATGACATTGATCAATTAATGAGTAAATGGGAATAATGTTATAATAAATGTAAAATCGATATTTCCAAGGGCATAAGACCATATTTTGGGTACTAAAATTCCCCCCTTTAAACAAATACTGACAAATTATTGATTAAAAGAAAAGAAAAAGTAAATGCAAATCTCATTTCTCAACCGTATGAAAGTGCTGTGAAACTCATAAATTTGCACCAGATTTGAACACAATAACAATTATATTATTTCTCAGTATTGATCCAGGATTGATTGATTCATAGAAAGAGGTTACATATAAAGAGCTGGAAACTCCTACAAATGAGGAGTCAACTCTAATCATGAATCAACCTTATCTCTCCATGATCCACATATCTCTCACAAATCCCAAGATAACACAACTCACTCAACTTACTCCTAATATCTCTCTAGGGATTACCTACGTAAGTTTTATAAAAAACTCACTTACAATATATTAAATTATTTCTCACACAACTCTAATGTTCACAATAATTAAACTATTCCTAACATTCACCCCCTTAGTGTGAACATGGGAAAAACATACACACTCTTATCTGCAGTATGCTCTCCTCTATGGAGCATGTCAAACTATGTGACTCATGACCTTGATACTAATGAAGGGAGAAATGCTCAACCTTCTATGGTTTTACAAGTTTACCACAAACCTTGACGTGTAACAGATCCATCGCTTGTCCACCTCGTGTGGTTTTCTGGATCTTCCACAAACCTTTTCAAGATCCATGAATTGTCTTACTGTGGTGCTTTTGTTCACCTATTTCATTACATCAAGAGTTACATTCAGGAATTTTATACATTACAATTGAACAATCATTTGTTCTTATTCTCATAAATGTACGCTGAAAGCAAACACACAACTTAAAAACTTGGCCACCAATTCAGTTTCGTGGCCTCGTCGATGGTGCCTGATGAGAGGTCACCGATTGCCCTCCTGCCTCCGTTGTCTCCAGCCTCCATCTTCCACTACTTAGTTAGAAAAATGTGTTGATTAGGCCCATTACAAGTTTATGGGTGTCAGTTTCAACTAATAATGCACCCCCTCACTTGGACGTCACATACAAGTGATAATGCGTTTGATAGTTGAAATGTGAAGAATTTTTTTTTTTGATACTTTTACAACACACTACAATCGACTTTGACTCTTATGCAAAGACTTAATGACACAACGAAAAAATGATACAATCAAATTTTAAACAATTAAATTATTGATATTTAATTAAAAAGTAATAAAGTGAAATTAATTTTTAAATAACGGTTTAATCAATAATCTATATTAACACCTAAAGGTCTAATAAACCTAGACTTAATATTAACAATGATGATAAACATATCTAATATAGCTACATGCTATTATTAGATGACAATCTTGAAGAAAATATAAAATAAAGATGATGAATCACACTGAAAAATCTTGGGAAAGACGTTAATGGCTCCACGTTGCCCATTTTAGCATGCACGGGATGTGTATCAAAGCCCACGGTTTTCTCCATGAGCGAGGGATTGCAGGGACAGAAATTGTTAATGATCCACTATAGATTTAAAGATGCTCACATGTCATTTTCTCCATGCAAGCTGGATCAACCACGTGGATCTAAGAACACAAGTCTTAAAGAATAACAACCAGTGAGTGAAGATGAACACCTTGCGCATGTGTTATTATCACATTTCTATGTACGCTTCTAAACTGCCACTAAATCTCATGTTGCACTGAAATATAGTTGTGAAAGCTCCAATGGTGAGGATATCAGGTTTGCATAGATCTATGTATGGCCATATGTGTGTGGAAGGGACCGGAATAGAGACACAATTCAACCAATCATGGCTCAACTATTATTATAGAACCGGATCTATATGTGCACACAGCTATAAAAAATTTAATCCACAAATGAGGATGTAAATACACTATGGATCTATAGTCAAAGCATGAACCACGGGGTGCTAAAAAAGTTCCAATTCCATCTAATGCTGATTCAAAGATCCTAGTCCAACGTTGAACTCTCTGTTTGATGTGCCAGGTGAATAGTAGAGATTTAGACTGCCCCCTTTTACAAATCAAAACTCCAATGTTCAAATAAGCTCTCAGGAATGCCTGCTCTGATACCAAATCATAAAGCTGCACCAGATTTGAACACAATAACAATTATATTATTTCTCAGTATTGATCTGGGATTGATTGATTCATAGAAAGAGGTTACATATAAAGAGGTGGAAACTCCTACAAATGAGGAGTCAACTCCAATCATGAATCAACCTTATCTCTCCATGATCCACATATCTCTCACAAATCCCAAGATAACACAACTCACTCAACTTACTCCTAATATCTCTCTAGAGATTACCTACGTGAGTTTTATAAACAACTCACTTACAATATATTAAATTATTTCTCACACAACTCTAATGTTCACAATAATTAAACTATTCCTAATATTCACCCCCTTAGTGTGAACATGGGAAAAACATACACACTCTTTTCTGCAGTATGCTCTCCTCTATGGAGCATGTCAAACTATGTGACTCATGACCTTGATACTAATGAAGGGAGCAATGCTCAACCTTCTATGGTTTTACAGGTTTAACACAAACCTTGACGTGTAACAGATCCATCGCCTGTCCACCTCGTGTGGTTTTCTGGATCTTCCACAAACCTTTTCAAGATCCATGAACTGTCTTACTGTGGTGCTTTTGTTCACCTAGTTCATTACATCAAGAGTTACATTCAGGAATTTTATACATTACAATTGAACAATCATTTGTTCTTATTCTCACAAATGTACACTAAAAGTAAACACACAACTTAAAAACTTGGCCACCAGTTTAGTTTCGCAGCTTGGTCGATGGTGCCTGACGAGAGGTCACTGATTTCCCTCCTACCTCTGTTGCCTCCAGCCTCCATCTTCCGCTACTTAGTTAGCAAAATGTGTTGATTAGGCCCATTACAAGTTTATGGGTGTTGGTTTCAACCGATAATGCACCCCCTCACTTGGACGTCGCGTACAAGTGATAATGCGTCCGATAGTTGAAATGTGAAGAATTTTTTTTTTCGGATACTTTTATGACACACTACAATCGACTTTGACTCTTATGAAAAGACTTAATGACACAACGACAAAACGATACAATCAAATTTTAAACAAATAAATTATTGATATTTAATTAAAAAGTGATAAAGGGAAATTACTTTTTAAATAACGGTTTAATCAATAATCTATATTAACACCTAAAGGTCTAATAAACCTAGACTTAATATTAACAATGATGATAAACATATCTAATATAGCTACATGCTATTATTAGATGACAATCTTGAAGAAAATATAAAATAAGGATGATGACTCACACTGAAAAATCCTGGGAAAGACGTTAATGGCTCCACGTTGCCCGTTTTAGCATGCACGGGATGTGTATCGAAGCCCACGGTTTTCTCCACGAGTGAAGGATTGCAGGGACATAACCTGCTAATGATCCACTATAGTTTTAAAGATGCTTGCATGTCATTTTATCCATGCAAGCTAGATCAACCATGCGGATTTGAGAACACAAGTCTTAAAGAATAGCAATTAGTGAGTGAAGATGAATGCCTTGCGCATGTGTTATTATCACATTTCTATGTATGCTTCTAAATTGCCACTAAATCTCATGTTGCACTGAAATATAGGTGCGAAAGCTCCAATGGTGAGGATACCAAGTTTACATAGATCTATGTATGGCCATATACGTGTGGAAGGGACCGGAATAGAGACAGAATTCAACCAATCATGACTCAACTATTATTATAGAACCATATCTATATGTGCGCACAACTAGAAAAAATTTACTCCACAAATGAGGATGTAAATACACTATGGATCTGTAGTCAAAGCATGAACCACGGGGTGCTAAACAAGTTCCAATTCCATCTAATGCTGATTCAAAGATCCCAGTCCAATGTTGAACTCTCTTTTGATGTGCCAGGTGAATAGTAGAGATTTAGACTGCCCCCTTTTACAAATCAAAACTCCACTGTTTAAAGAAGCTCTCAGGAATGCCTGCTCTGATACCAAATCATAAATCTGCACCAGATTTGAACACAATTACAATTATATTATTTCTCAGTATTGATCTGGGATTGATTGATTCATAGAAAGAGGTTACATAGAAAGAGATGGAAACTCCTACAAATGAGGAGTCAACTCCAATCATGAATCAACCTTATCTCTCCATGATCCACATATCTCTCAAAAATCCCAAGATAACACAACTCACTCAACTTACTCCTAATATCTCTCTAGAGATTACCTACGTGAGTTTTATAAACAACTCACTTACAATATATTAAATTATTTCTCACACAACTCTAATGTTCACAATAATTAAACTATTCCTAACAGAAACTTGTCAATGTGTTTGTGAACCAATATAACGTGAAAACCGCAACCACATGAAAAATGTGTTTATCAAAACCCAATAGTAATGTCAAATGAGAATGTGAAAAATTGAATATGTAAAGTGAAATGTGCACAAAATAACTACACCTTGTTGGTTATGTCAAACCATGCCACCAATCTATAATATGTGTAATATGCCATGGCATTTTTATCCATGTTGAATAGGTGATAAATTTTTTTAGGTGATTCAATATCTCATGTGATATTACCTTTAAGCTAGTGAAGTTTAGTATTGGTCTTGGGCTATTAAGGAAGTTAAATATTAGTTTTGGGCTACAAAGGGAGTCATTTATCAATATTGGGCTACTAAAAAATCCATATATATATATCCAAAGCTACCAAGGGAGTTGTGTAACAATCTTAGGATACTAAGGGAGCCATGTATTAATCTTGTCCTACTGAAGGAGCCATATGTCATTTCAATGATATAATTATTATAAATATGTTATGAATATGACCCAATCGTCTAATTCTATATGAATGAACTTATGCCAAGTACATGTAAATTTGATCTGAATTATAAATATATATTTAAAAATATATAATTAGTCACATATAAATTTTAGTATAACTCTAATCTTAATTATATGAATGTATTTGAAACTATGATATAAACTATATAAATGTAACAATTGTTTCTGAATTTGTATGATGAACTAAATAAGGTCCACGTAAATTTGATCTGAGCCATGTAACATTTTTCCTAAACTATATGAAATGCTATCACTTTTCTCATCTTATGACACCTGGATATGATTTGTATGAACTTATGAGAAATCCCACAGTATTCCTCCCTTTTGAGGCAAGGGATACCTTTACATATCACAATTGAAAAGAGGAAAGTGGTTAAGCTATACCATATATAATCAAAACATCTAGTGTAGAAACTATTTAAAGCATGTGTGCTAAACAAGGTTGTAAAATCAATGCATGTTTGAGATATGACTATTAGAGAACAAATAATACGCATGTCATCTAATGAGTAGACATATTATAAACATGTCTACTAATCCATAGAAATCAATAGCTAAAAAATGTGTATACATTAGAAACTAAACCTATATGGTCACATCATTTATAAAAACATAATAATCCTTGTAAATAAAATAATTCCACAAAAATAACTAAAAGTATAAAAAATCCCATGAAATGGTGATAAAATCCACCTCATCACCTATTTAATTATCCTCATCCACTAACATTTAATATTATCACATTCCTTTATACACATAATCACTCCACTTACTATTTCCATCTCCAATGGACATTTGATCCTTATCATCTCAAATATATATATGCACTTTATAACCATATCCATTCAGATCTCTAAACCCCCCAAAATCTATTAAAAAACACCCACCCCAAATTTTCTCCTAAGTATTTTATGCACTTGAAGCCCTAATATTTTATTATTTCTTCCTTTTTCACACATCTTTCCTCAAATGTTTTATGAGAGGTGAAACTAAATCATGAAGGAAAGTTGTAGATTAAGACATTTATTTGATAAAATCTCAACACAATTCTCAATTTCACATCTGGTCAACTTGTGATCTCTATTGAATTATCTTCCAGCCACACATGCGATTGGTTTGCAACTTACAATCAGATATACAGTTATTATATTTATCATTTCTATTTCACAAATGTCTTTTATTACTTTTAAAAGGTAAAGGATATGAACTATGTAGCCCCTCTAACCACAAAAATATACTAACATATTCTCTAGTTTTATGTTGCATACTTACATTGAAAAATTTATAGCTTACTTTATTAATGGAAAGAACCTTGTGATTGTCCCTCAAACATACAATGGTGAAATAATCCCATCATTTAAAATGATTCGAGCTTGATTTATTTGATATTTCTAACACTTTGTAGGGTAGCTCATATATTGATTTACATGTTGGTGACCACTGGGGACCAATTTTTTTATAGGTTAACTTATTTTCAGTTTCAAATATAAGATCATTTATTACATTAGGGTTTTAATATTTTATCACTTTTTTTTTAATCTTAAAAAAATCGTCCATTGCATATCTAACAACCATTTTTACATATTTTCACCACAAAATTCCAAAAGAAAAAAATGGTTGCACGACAGTTATGCATGTGACTATCATGTGATTTTTTTGTCATAAAAATAATTTCAAGTTATTTTTTATTCATGTTATGTGCTTTGTTTTCTATCATTTACCAAACTAAGATTGGTATATGTTTTTACCTCCCACTACAAGGTGACCTTGAGAACCCAAAACCATATTAGTCTCTTAGTGTTAGCCATTGTGTTTAGTAGTTATCATTGATGTCAAAGGAATTGATGGTAAAGGGTGTGTAGATGTCATATGTGTCAAACATGAAGGTTGATTGGTAGTGCCATGTTTTGGTGAAGTCCTATAGTGTTTTGGAGCATGATCCAATGTGCATGGTCATAGTATGAGTCTTCATAAGTTGATTTAAGGTTTTCATAAGGTCCATCATGGTTGTTATGATGAATAAAGAGTGTCCAAGTGTCTGTATGAGGTCATTATGGTCAGTTCATGATGAGTCATGGTGTGAAGTGGTCTTTTTAGGCCTATTCCTAGACCTAGAGCATGTGGTTCAACATGGAGGTATGATTTTTGGTGTGAGGAAGTCATGGTGAAGCATGGAAAGAGCATGTTTATGGTGTATATGATGTGTATGATTAATTTCAGGTTAGTTATTATAGGTTTGGTGTTGTTTCATGGGCCTTGGGAACCAAGAAGGTGAAGACAAAACAAGATAACAGAGGTAAGTCACCGTGGCTAGAGAATTTAAGGCCTAATTGAGCTAAGTGGTGACTATGGACAATTAGAAGATGTTGTAAAAAAGATTCATGACAAGTTTCAGGTCAAAGTGAAGAATAAATTGCAAGTTATGTCATTTTTAGTAAAATAAGGTTTGCAAAGGTGAAGATTTATGCTAAAATTTGACCTTCTGATGATCGTTATGGATTGTGTAGTTTCCATGGGACCCAAAGGTTTTGTAGGATTTTTTACATTGAGCTAAGACTATTTAAAAAAAATAATGAGGTGGTTTGATCATCAGGTTTTTATGAACGATCATTAAGAAGATAAGTTGGTTTGAAACCCTTGCAAAATGCTCCTCCTAGAGTGAATTGGAATATTTTCTTGGTATGATAACCAAATGACCTTGAAATTCTCATGTGATGATTTAGGATTTCATATAATTCATCAAGGCTCATTTTGGTGGTGGATTTGTCTTTTGGCTATTTTGGGAAGAGAAAGAAAAACCCTAGTTTTGTGGGTTTTACAGTTTCAAGGCTCAGATGGAAGCTTCATGATGAAAATTTAAATTTTCCAAAATCCTTAGGATATGTGCTACATATCAATGAAAATTTTATGCATGTTGCTTGGATAAATTTTGAGATACAAGTGCTCAAAGTTGCACTATCAATTTTAGCCTTAATGGCTTAAATGCCAGTTTTCTGGTTTGAAGCGAGTTTGATCATTTTGATTAATGGAGTTAATGTTTTTAGTCATGGATAACATGTTAGAACCTGGTATGACATGTTTGAGTTTTTGGAATGAAAGATCCCTATTTCACAATTACAAAAGTACAGGAGTTTTTTTATATCAATGTTCAATGCTCTGAATTCAGCATTTACAACCAAAAATAAATCTACTAATCAATCCTACAACAGTAACCATATGTTGTTGTTATGACTCGATGTAACCAATATCTCATATTTCATTTCAATGATGACTTGGTATAGAATCATTCTCTCATATTTCATTTTAGTAATGAATCAATATAGAACAGATCTCTCATATTTAATTTCATTGTATACTCAGTATACTTGTGGTTCCTTTTTTCATTTGAGGGCTCATCAAGTACAACTCACCAGGGGATTATCTAAGTACTTATTACGAGTACCCATCCTATATCCCGTACCTTAGTCTAATGAATTTAAGACAACACAACCAGCATATTGCAATAGTTTAGCCAAATTTTCAAACATGTTTGCCATAAATATATTCCAAGATGACATACTTGTCAAGAGGGAATATGTATTTCACCATACTTGAAATTTTTATCTTGATTAGACTATCTTGACTCATGTCAATCCTTCTCATTTCTGTGTTAGATGCTAAGAAAATATAAACCACACGGTCTAGTGAATATAATTCAACTTACGGTTACAAAGAGTCATCAAGTGTAGTTGAATCGAACCATGTTGTTTTGAGTACACTTCATCACCTATAGTTAATGCAAGCCAACATCAGCTGTAGACCATGGAATCTTCACTACCTAGTGTTTTACAATGAATTGAGATCCCATTATTATAGGGTCTTGATTCGAGGAACTAAACAGATTATTACACCATAATTACTGCTCCATATTAATAACCCAATGAACCCCATTATTATATGGGTATTGTACAGTAGTGGTTATATTGCAACCACCCATTAAGTTCCAGAAATCTAAACCTCCCTTCTTAAAGTTCATTAATCCCTTTAATTCACAAATTGTTAATCCCACCCTAGTTATTTTTAGCCTTTGGGTGTCATTCCTAAGGACTAACTCAGGTTCTGTGAACATCCCATTAAGTAATGTTATGCTTCTACTTAATTCGACTAGAAGGATCTGCATGATTATTTCTACTCACTACTTATTCTCTTAAAGTATGAAGACTCCATTAGTTACTTTTATATCTTAGAAACATCTTATAAGTATATTATAGGGAAATAGCCTCATACATCCAATTATACCTTTAGGATGATTAAAAAATTCATTTTAATGACTCCCAAATGGGTTCTATACATTCAACCCATGATAGTATCATGACTAATATTTACTTTCCTTTAAGTCATTAAACTATTCAAAATGTAATCACTTAATTAAACTTAATCCCCTAAGCATAACTCATCTATGTTAGAAGGATATTTTACATCCAACTCATAGTCTATTCAAAGGGTTCATTATGTCACCCAATGGTGAACAGTCCCTTGTATCAAGTTTTCATAACATAATTACATTATGCATACAAGTAAAATATGTATCATACTTATGACTTAATTATTGTAATAAGAAGAAATTTTTTCTTAATTCCTTATAGGTTAGGTTCATTTATACATTTAACCCCACATTATCATCTTATCCCTATTAAGTACAATTTCTTTCCATTATTGTACTTATTCATTTATTAGGATAGATATATTGAATTATAGTATAATAACTTAGATCCCTTTACTATTAATCATGAAACCCTTTTTATTTTATATCATTTATCTTAAAATACTCATACAAGTATTGTTTGTAATGATGTAATTAATCATAGTAATTCATAGCTTTATTTCCAAAACATATAACTTGTTTGAATAACTTATTCATTACTATCATACTTTAGTAAATGTAGTAATTTTAAGTTATAACAACTAATGAATATTCAAGGATAATAAATTATAATTATACCTTCCATATAGGTCATTAAAAAGGAAAAGATTCCCAACTATTCCCATTTTCCTCATATTAATGGATCAACAATAATATTCCTTTCTTTATAAATAGCAATGTAATATTGGTAACATTTTATATGACTTCTCCAAGATTATTAATCAATATCGAGATGTAAAGCAATGCATATCTAATGATTCCCTACAATCTTACTTTCCAAGTGAGATAACTCTTTTAAATTGTAAACATCATTCACACACAAACAATCCATTCAAGAGAGAATAATTTAAGAAATCACTTCAATCATTTCCTATTTAAGATGTCCATTCAAATAGATAAGAAATATTTCAAATTCCTTCAACATTTTACATTACTGGCCTTAGGCCTTACACACTTAATCACAAGAATAGTTCAATAAATTAAACATAATATTTTCATCAAACTACATTTCTTCAATCAACAGAAGAAATAAATATTTACATAAGTATTGCTCTTTTCCTTTTTCATGAAATTTATCTGTAAGAGTGTTAGCATTGGTTAGTTCATTTGAATTGAGCACAATGGGAGATAAATCCTTGGAACCAAATGTTGTAACTAAAAAATTCGAAAAGGAACACTACTTAATAATAGAAAATTGTCAAGGGTTCAAAAATATCTTTTTGTATTTGAACACTTCATAAGTACCATACTCAAGTGTATCAAAAAACCCTAAAATTTTAGCCTCTAACAATCCAAATGAGTGTGATTTCCATCGACTAGAATAATATCAACAAACAAATTTAAAATTCATCCATCATCTAACCAAACAAGTAATCTGAAAATATACAAGTATACATTCTCACTTAAGCCAATATCACACCAATAAAGAAAATCCAAGTATAGCATAATATAAGGTGAGAAAACAAGAGTATAAATGTCTTAATCATGTAGCCCATACTACATGATGAAATATTTTACTTTTTTTTAAGGGAAAATAGTTTTGAAGGGACTATACCCTATATATAAAAGGGCTCAAAATCCAGATAGTAAAGATGAGAGAAACAACTAAGAGAAGGGCAAAATAGCCAAAAAGGAAGGTTCAACAGCCAAATATTACAAATAGGAGAAAAAAGGATCTAAACTTAAAAAGATCCAGAGAAAAGAAGGCAAGATAAAAAAGGAACCAAAAGAGAAACAACATAAGGAGCCTCACCACAAAACAGCTCCAGAATCACCTGATGACAGCCACATCGCAGCCAAAAAACAACATCACAACAGCCCTTTACTTGATGGCTCTATCAATTTTGGTCTTGATAGTCTGTAGTGACATGAAGAAGGCAATGGCAGTGGCTTGAGAGGGGTCTTGTAAATCAGCTTGGGCTATTGCAATTGAAATATTTTACTTGAATTCAATTAATTTTTGTAAAAAATGAATTCCATTTCCATAGTCTAACAATCTAAAGGTTAGACAAGATTATAGTTCAGTAAAGAGATAACGGTAGTAAGCTCTCAAGACCCAATCTATCTTAACTTGTTATATAAATTTGTTCATGCCATAACTATTTGGCTCCAACCAAATGAGAAGTATATAATCCATTAAAATACATTATACAATATTTATGACATAATTTTTTCTAGGAACCATACAAGTACTCCATACAAGACTGGTGTGAATTATACTTAATCTGATTACCTCACTCGGATAGAGAAACAAAATGATTTCACACAGAGTAGATAAAAATCAAAATTGAACAACCTTTCAATGACTAAATGATATCCTTGATCATACAAATATGATCAAGGTTTGACACGAATTTAAAATGATCAATACTTAAGAAATTTTAGCGAACCATCTAACTGGTTCATGTTGAGGTTTCAAATAGAAGGCCTGACCCTACAAGATCATTAAAAACAATAATCAAACTTAAACCTACCAGTAAAAAGAGCATACTAGAAATTTTATTAAGAGCCAAGAAGTTCACAGAGTGATACACAATATCCCCCAAGTGGCCATTACAATTTCTTGGCTTAATACAATCCTATTCAACACTATACCAAACTGTCTATCTTGGTAGTGTAGAAGAATTATAATAGCATCACCATGAAAATAGATGGCCCAAAGTTCATACAACCCAGCAATAGATAACCATCCATGGCTATCAAAGAAAATATGAATGGCTAAATCAAGGAACAATAAAATAATTACTTACACATAAAATGGAGAATAAATTAATCAAAATGGGTATAAATAATACCCATAAGTTTTAGTCAAGTTCTAATCCAATCTGGGTTATGCAAAACTCAACCATTTCACAAGTTGTTTCACAGAATAATCCCCCATGAATATACCCAACTGGGTTACAATAGCTCACCCAGTTCGAGGGTGATCAAAGAAGTAAAAACCCCATGAAATCTCAGTTATATTGATAACAAATTTGAGTATTTAAACAAAACTCACTGAGTGCTCAGACCCAAGATAGACAACAATATCATTCAATACGACCCTAGTCTAATATTGATAGGTAGTTCTAAAAGTTCCCAATATAGATACCGATAACATAGAGTCTTATTATTTTTTTATTAATGATAAGCACATGCAAACCCAGATTCATCAAAACATATTAAAAATATAGATATCACCATATAAAAACTGATTTGTAAAGTATTTACACATGCAACTAAAGAATAACACTTTTTCTTTACACTACAGTCATGGCGAGTTTATTTCAAAATGAATAACACAGTCATGTAAATAAAATAAACATTTCAACCATGATAAAGCAAGTATAAATTTGTAAGATCAAAATCATATTTCCAACAGTTACTTACCAATCAACGGATTCCATTTTATTGTTCAATAATAAAACCCAGAACCCCAAAATGTTTTATATTATAAGAAGATTTATTTTTATGAACTAATTAGATAGAAATTTTTTTGCAAGGGATTAGAGCCTATCATGCCTGGTAGAGCTTCCTGAAGTTTTCTTCTAGCTCCCAAGATCCTTCTTCCAACTCCTCTATAGATTCTACAGTTGAAGTTAATATTCACAAAAATTTCTCCACTCTTCCACTGGAATCTCTCCCAATAGCTTCTTCCATAAAATAGAGAAGCCAAGATTCAAACCAAATAAAAACTAGATCAAACGCCAAAAACCTCCATTTGTAAAATGAGAAGGAGAAACAAAATGACCAAACAGAAAATCCAAAAACAATACTGCCTTCGCCGAATCCAGCATGTTTTCCCCTAGGTAATTTGGAACAATTTTCCAAATCATTAATTCTTGTCAGGATGTTCATTCCTCCCACTAACCCACCGAATTCCTCTAACCTCTTCCTAGGTTAGCTTCTAACTGTTTATCCAACCAAACTAATCATGCTAGATGTCATTTTTATAAATTTCCAAATTTAAATTTGGATTACCACTAAGGAGTGTGAAGTGTTTGTAATTAATGGCATTAAATAAAAGTTCCAGTACATGCAAAGGTGGAGGAAACCACCACTTCTTAATTGACCATGCATCCCCTTCCCAATGCCAACTCGGGGTCAACATTGAGTTAGGGTCTGAGTCTCCCTTCCATCCTAGGTTAGGATTGATTAATCTTAGCAACATTACCATTAGGAATAGATTATTTAGGTTAGGTTGTTAGGAAATTGACTTAATTCATATGCCTTAGGTCTTAGGTTAGGTCATTAAAATTCAAATGTTAACAAAACATCAGTCATAGTCTAGGCTTATTAACTGTCACATTTAAACCTTACCAACCAGGAAATATTTTTAAAATAGATTAGTGTTACTTGAGACAACTCTCAACACTTTCAGTCCTAAATATGGGACTGAATCATAAGCAAACTTGAATAAGTCACCAAGATTAATTAGTATACTTAGATAACTCACAACAATGAACAACTACAATTTCCTGCATTAATCACAATTATAGATCAAATTAAGGGAATGCCTTGGATCAATGAAACTGATCCAAGGTATTTTCTTAATCGATTCTCAATAATAATAATAATAATCAATCATTATTGACTTAGGATAATTTTCCAATTTTACTAGTTTACCAATTAGTTCCAAGATGAGATTTAACTTTCCACAAGCTGAAGACATCTAGTTAATTTTATGAACCAATTAAATGAACATCACAAATTCAAGAGTACCTTGCAAATAAATGGATTATTGATCACAGAAAATCTCAACTGAGATAAACATTAATCTAGCAACATGATTTAATTTGTTCTATAGAGCAACAACTCAAGAAAAATCACATGTCAATGTTCCAATCCATTTCTCAAATGAGCAAGTACATATGAAAATGATGGTAGAGGTGTTAAATTTTCCCCTCTAAAGTATCATCATCATGATGATTATCTTAATTCCAAATAGTTTATCTAGAAAATAGGTTCAATACAAATTATTTAACCATAGCGATTCCTTAGCAACAAACAAAATTTAATCCAAAAATTCAGTTTTTTAATGGTATAACAACATCAATGGTTGTAATAATACTCGATAAAGGTATTTTTCTCAAACAAAAACCCATAATCAGTTATAAGTCAAAATGATCCAAGTTTTTTGCATGAGAAATGAAATATTTCTGCTAAAACAAGTGAGGAAAATTAACTTTCATGTCCTCCATATTTTCCCAGGTTACACTTTACCTTCGTTAAACTCATCCCATTGGACCTTACATTGTCTAATTTCATGACTACATAAGTGCAACTTACAGGTTTCCAGTACTCTAACTGGCTCCACCATGATTACCCCTAGGTCTTGGACCTGTAAGGAATTCCAGTTTAAAACATGTGATAAATCTGAAACATATTTCTTAAGTAAAGAAATATGAAAAACATCATGCATCTGTGCCAATGAGGGAGGCAATGCAAGTTGGTAGGCCACATGGTTGATTATTTCAACAATCTTAAAGGGGCCTACATAATGAGGTGACAACTTGGATGACTTTCCAAAGGTAATGAAGCTCTTTTTAGGCTTGACCCTTAGAAAAAATCTATCACCAAGTTCAAATTTCCTTTCGACCCTTTTCAGATCCACATATCTTTTCTGTCTATCAACAGCCTCCTTTAATCTTTCCAGATTAACTTAACCTGATGTTCCATTTCAGAAAGCATTTCATGCCCAATTACTTCTTTATCCTCAATGTTATCCCAAGTGATAGGGGTCCTTGCACCTCCACCCATACAATGCCTCAAAAGGTGTCATTTTTAGAGAAGAATGGTAAGTGTTATTGTATGAAAATTCAACCAAAGGAAGATATTGTTCCCATTTGTACTGCTGATCCATGTAATACATCCTAAGCATATCTTCAAGAACCTGATTCACTCTTTCAGTTTTTCCATCCATTTCTGGATGATAAGCAGAGCTAAAGTTCATCTTTGTTCCCAAATCTACATTAAGAGTTTTCCAAAATTGTGAAGTCATTCATGGGTCCCTATAAGAGATTATCAATTCAAGAACACCATGTAAGCTGAAAATTTCTTGAAACAAATCTCTTTACAAGAATAGGTGAGTCATCCTTCAGATTCCCAATGATGAAATGTGCTACTTTAGTTAGTTTATCAACCAAAACCAAAATAACATCATGTTTATTTTATTGACATAGGTACTCCCTGAACAAATTCCATACTTATAACCTGCCATTTAAACTGTTGTATGCTATGAGGGTACAATAAACCAGCTGGGTGCATATGCTCAACTTTCACACACTGGACATTCTAAGTAGTGAGACAAATAATCTAAGATGTCTCTCTTCATCCCTTTCCAAAAATATTTTTGTTAACATCTACAAGCATATTTGTCACCTCTGGGATGTCTAGAGTAAGGTGCATTGTGAAATTCAGTCATCACTTTATTCCTTAACTCATTTCCCAGTGGTACGTACACTCTATCCTCATACCTCAAAATTCCTTCACCATCTAACTGAAACCCTTTGTACCTCATATCCTTTGGATTTGTAACAAGTGTTGTTTTTACCTATTGGAAGTAAGGATCAAACATTAAGGTGTTCTTAACCTCATCCTTAAATTGAGTTCTCAAGGTCACTAGTGCAGAAATAAATTTTCTATGACTTAGTGCATCTGCCACTCTATTTTATTTTCCTTTTATGTAGTTGATGTCAAAATCATATTGGGATAATAACTCCAACCATCTCCGCTACCTCACATTTAAGTTAGGTTGAGTGAAGATATATTTCAGCCCAAGATGGTCAGTTTTCAACTCGAAGGGTTTCCCTAAGAGGTAATGTCTCCAAACTTGTAGTGCATGTACTATTGCAACAAGTTCTAAATCATGGGGAGCATAATTTTTCTCATGCACTTTAAGCTTCCTTCTTTTGTATGCTATTACATGATCATTTAATAGCAATATACCCCCTAATCCTTCCCTGGAAGCATTCGTTACCACCGTAAAAATTCCATTTAGATCAGGGAAAGTTAGTATAAGGGATGAAGTTAGTTGTTCTTTCAATTTTTTAAATGCAACCTTGCATCCTCACATTTTTCACTCCATATGAAACTTTTTATCTTTATTTTGCAATGAAGTTATTAGGGTAGCAACCCTTGAGAAATCCTTTACAAATTTTCAGTAGTAACCGACAAGCCCCATGAAGCTTCTAACTTCATGTATGTTCCTAGGTGTTCACCAATCTATTATGGATGATATCTTTGAGGGATCAACCAAGATTCCATATTTATTTATTATATGTCCCAAGTATTGTACCTTAGTTTCATAAAAGGAACACTTGGATAGTTTTCCGTACAATTTTCTCTTTCTTAGCACCTCAAGTACAATCCTTAAGTTCTCATTATGCTCCTCCAAGATTTGTGAATAGATGAGAATATCATCTAAGAATACAAGCACAAAATTTTCCAAGTATTCTTGAAATATGTTATTCATCAAATTCATGAAGGTTGCAGGGGCATTAGTTAACCCAAAAGGTAAAACAGTGAACTCATAATGTCCATATCTCATTCTAAAAGTAGTTTTATGAATATCTTCTTCCTTAATTCTCAACTAATGGTATCCAAAAATGTAGATCTATTTTAGATTAAACCAATGCTCCATGCATCTGATCAAAAAGATCATCTATCCTTGGAAGAGGATATCTATTCTTAATAGTTGCATTGTTCAACATCCTATAGTCAATGCAAAGTCTTAAGGTTCCATCTTTCTTTTTAAAAAAGATCACCGGTGCTCCCCAAGGAGAGACACTTGGCCTTATTAACCCTTTAGAAAATAATTCATGCAATTGTGCCTTAAGCTCTACCAATTTAGTGGTAGTCATTTGATAAGGTTCCTTATAAATAGGTTTCGTCCCTGGTTTGATTTCAATGGTGAAGTCAAACTCTCTTTTCGGCGGAAGGCCTGGTAGCTCTTCTGGAAAAAAATCATTATAATTCCATAACAACGCATATTTTTCCAAAATTTCACCCCCTTATTTTGTTGAATCTGAAATTTTTATTACATAAAGCATGCAACCTTTATTTTTGGATTTTTTCAATTGCATAACAGATATTTCTCTAACTTTTATGCTTCTTTTTATTCCTTGAATGTCTGCTGATTTTTACAGGTCATCCAAACACCTTATATGTTTCCAAAAATAGTCCACAAGTGATTTATGATCAGCCAACAAATTTCACTCTAATTATTATGTCATAAGACCCTAGAGGTGCCACATATAAGTCTATCTCAGTTGTGAAGCTCGAGTATTCCAAGGCTGCACCAAAAAGACACTTACTAACTGTGTGGAAAACATTATTCCCATACTAGATAGTCCATGGTTTTTCCATTAAAACTAACTTTATGTTTTAATTTAGTGACTAACTTACTAGAAATAAAACATTCAAAACACCAATATCAAAAAGTATAGTTACAAGTAGGCCATACTGCTTACTTGACACTTCTATAGGCGTAGCCTACTTTTCAGCTTTCTTGTCGGCCACCACAGCATGTATCTTATGCTATTGGTTGCTTTCATTTTTATTTAAAGGATAATGAATTGCATAGTTTATTCCTCCATAATTAAAACAACCTCTAATGGGTAGCCCTTTCTTAGGCTCATATTTATTCTCAGCCTTGAAAGTATTGTTTGGCCCATGATTTCCCTTCTGGCCATTATTCTTATTATTTGTTGCAACTTTACCTATTGTTGTTTTCTTTTCATTTGCAACCAAAGGATTACCTTTCTTCCCAAACTTCTTCCATGTACCCTTCTTGGGTGGAAAAAATGAAGAAGTATTCCCATTCTTCTTAAGTTTCTCCTCCTTATGTGTAGAAATTGTCTTCAGTTTCTGCTCATGCTGAATGGATTTTTATACCACTTCTTCCATGGTGGCGGGGCTATGTACATCAACATCACTCACCATTATGATAGGATAAAACCCCATGATGAAATTTCTTATTTGGAATTTTTCATTTGTTTGATACGTGCAACACATATTTGAGAAGCTTGGTGAACTTCTCCCAATATTTGATTACCGACAGTTTTCCTTGAGTTAAAGTTTTGAACTCAGTCATTTTCTGGTCATAGTAGAGTTGGCACAGGTAGCCAAACTTCCTAAAATGACCCTTGAACTGGTCCCATGTGATATTTGTTTCATCCACATTAAGATCAACCTTGCGGCTATCCCACCATGAAGATGCTTCATGGGAGAGCTGATAAGCTCCCCACACCAGCCTTGGTTTCCTCAGAGAAATTTCTTATTGTGAAATATTTCTCCATCTTGCTGAGCCAATTCCCAGCCCCATCTCCCTGGGTGGTTCCATCAAATTTTTATGGACTTATCCACTTTATATCACTATTCAAGTTCAACTTCCAATCTTACCCTCTTATTCTCGGGCTGATTGGGTGCATTAATGTTATCATTATTTGTAAGCATTCTCATTTAAGCATTGAGATCCTCAACTTCATCATTTCTCTCATCATGTGGATTCCCCTGAGACTGCTCACTATCAGCCTCAGTGTTATTTATAGCCACTTGCTATTCAAGAAACCAATCCTATTCCTTATGTCCAATAGGGAAACAAGGATTTCATCCAACTTTTGAATTGTGGCTTCTTCACCACTTGGAGGTGGGTTATTTGAAGCACATGTCCCCTTGTTCTTACCATTTTTGTAATCAAGAAGTTTATTTTTATCATAAGTGGACTCAAATAGGTCCAAGAGCTACAACCTTTGGCTATGATACCAAGATGTAACATCCCTATTTCATGATTACAAAAGCAGAGGAATTTTTATTAATTTTTTATATCAATGTTCATTGTTCTAAATTTAGCATTTAGAACCACATTAAATATGCTAATCAATCCTACAATAGTAACCATATGCATTTATTATGACTCAACATAAATTGATCTCTCATATTTCATTTAAATGATGACTCAATATAGAACTGATCTCTCATATTTCATTTCATTGTATACTCAGTATACTTGTGGTTCCCTTTTTCATTTAAGGGCTCATCAAGTGAAACTAACCAAGGGCTTATCTAGGTATTTGTTACAAGTACCCATCCTATATACCACACCTTATTCTGGTGAATTTAAGACAACGCAACCATCAACTTGTGATACTTTGGCCAAAGTTTCAGACATGTTTGCCATGCCTATATTCCGAGATGAACATACTCATCATGAAGGAATATGTCTTTCACCACACTTGAAACTGTTATCTTGATTAGAATTTCTTGACTCCTATCAATCCTTCTCATTTCCGTGTTAGATGCTAAGAAGAGATAAATCACATGGGATAATGTGAGATAATCCACTTACGGTAACTAAGGGTCATCAAGTGTATTTGAATCGACCCCTGTCACTTTGAGTACACTTCATCACCCATAGTCAACGCAAGTTGACATCAACCATAGACCATGGACTCATCACTGCCTAGTGTTTAACAATGAATTGAGATCCCATGCCGATACGGTCTCGATTAGAGGAGTTGAACAGATTATTTTTCCATAATGAATACTCCACAGTAACCACCTAATGAACCCCGTCATTGGATGGGTACTGTGTAATAGTGGTTATGCTGTAACAACCCATTAAGTTCAAGAAATATAAACCTCCCTTCTTAACAAGTTCATTAATCCCTTTAATTCATAGCTTGTTAATCCCACCCTAGTTATTTTAGCCTTTAGGTTCATTCCTAAGGAATAACTTGGGTTCTACCAGCATTCCATTAAGGAACGTTATGTTTCTACTTAAGTCAACTAGAAGGATCTGCAGGTTTATTTCTTCTCATTACTTATTCTCTTTAAGTATGAAGCCTCCATTAGTTGATTACATATATTAGAAACATATTATCAAGTATATTGTAGGGAAATAGCCTCATACATCCAATTATAATTTTAGGATCCATTTTAAAGTTCATTTTAATGACTCAAAATGGGTTCTATGCATTCAATCCGCAATAGTCTCATGACTTACATTCACTTTCCCTTAAGTCATTCAACTATTCAACTATCATCACTTAGTAAAACTTAATCCCCTAAGTGTGTCTCATCTATGATGGAAGGATATTTTGCATCCACCTCATTGTCTATTCGAAGGGTTCATTCTATTACCCAATAGTGAACAACCCCCTTTTATCAAGTTTTCATAACATAATTACATTATGCATGCAAGTCAAATATGTATCATATTTATGACTTCATTGTTTACAGCAAGAAGAACCTTGTTCAAAATTCCTTAAAGGTTAGTTCAAGTTAAACATCTAACCCCATGTTATCATCCTATCCTTCTTAAGTACAATTCCTTTCCATTATTGTACTTATTTATTTATTAGGATAGATAGATTGCATTATAGTATAATCACTTAGATCCCTTTACTATTAATCATGCAACCCATTTTATTTTATATAGTTCATCCTAAAACAGTCATACAAGTATTGTTCATAATGATGTAATTAAGCATAGTCATTCATAACTTAATTTCCACAACATATAACTTGTTTGAATATAACTCATTCATTACTATCTTATTCTAATAAATTCCGTAATTAAAAGTATAACAACCAAGGGCCATTTCAAAGATAAGAAATTATATTTATACCTTTCATACAGGTTATTAAGAAGGAAATGATTCCTATCTATTCCCTTTTTCCTTATATTAAAGGATCAACAATAACATTACTTGCTTTATAACAACAATATAAAGTTGGTAACATTTCATATAAATTTCCCAAGATTATTAATCAATGTCAAAAAGTAAAGAAATGCATATCTAATGATTCCCTACAAGCTTACTTTCCAAGTGAAAGAACTCTTTTAAATTGAAAAAATCATTCACACACAACCAATCCAGTCAAGGGAGAATGATTCAAGCAACCACTTCAATCATTTCTAATTTAAGATGTCAATTTAAGTAGACAAGAAATAAATTCAAATTATTTCAACAATTTACATTACTGGCCTTAGGCCTTACACACTTATTCACAAGAATAGTTCAGTAAATGAAACATAATCTTTTCATCAAACTACATTTCTTCAATCAATAAAATAAATGTAGCTTTCCATAAGTCTTCCTCTTTTCCTTTTCCGAGAAATTTATCTGCAAGAGTGTTAGCATTGGTCAGTTCATTTGAACTAAGCATGATAGGAGCTAAATCCTTGGAACCATATGTTCTAACTAAAAAATTCATAAAGGAACACTGCTTATTAATAGAAAACAGTCAAGGGCTCAGAAATATCTTTTCTTGTTTTGATCACTTCAGAAGTACCTTACTCAAGTGTATCACCACCCTGTAATGTTACCATCTAGAAATCCAAAAAGTATGATTTATATCAATTAGAAGACTATCTAAAACTAATTTAACATTCATCCATCCTCCAACTAAATATGTAACCCCAAAATATACAAGTATACATTCCCTCTTAAGCAATATCACACCAATAAAGCAAAGCCAAGTATACATAATATCAGGTGGGAAAACAAGAGTAGAAATGCCTTAATCATGCAACCCATACTACATGATTAACATATTTTACTAGAATCCAATATATTTCATAAAAAAATGCATTCCATTTCAATAATCAATTAATCTAAAGGTTGGACAAGTTTACAACTGAGTATAAGGATAACGACAACAAGCTCTCAAGGCCCAAATCTTATTTTAACTTGTCATACAAAGCATTCCATATCATAACTATTTAGCTCCAACAAAATGAGAAGCATACAAGTAATTAAAATACATTATACAAGATTTATAACATAAGGTTGCCTAAGAACCATACAAGTGTTCCATACAAGACTGGTACAAATCATACTTAACCAATTACATCACTTAGATAGAGAAACATAATGATTCTACCAAGGTAGAGAAAACTCACAATCAAACAACCTTTCAATGACTGAACAATATCCTTGATCATATTCATATGATCAATGATCGATAAGAATTTAAAATGATCAATACTTAAGAAAGAGTAACAAACCATCCAACTGGTTCAGGTCGAGGTTCCAACCAGAATACTTGACCCTGTAAGATCATTAAAAATGGTGATTAAAACTTAAACCTTCCAGTTGAAATAACACATTGGAAGTATGCTCAAGAGTCGAACAATTCACATAGTGATACAAAATAACCCCCAGGTAGCCATTACACTTTCTTGGCTTAATACAATCCTATTCAAAACTATACCAAACCATCTACCTTGGTAGTGTAGAAGCAATTATAATAGTCATCACGAGTGAAAATAGATGGCCCATAGTTCATATGACCTAGGACAACGGATAACCCTCCACAGTTCCGCTAAACAAATCTGAATGGCTAAGTCAAAGAACAATCAAATGAATTTATTACACATAAAAGAGAATGCGTTTAATCACAATGGGTATAAACAATACCTTGAAATTTTAGTCAACTTCTAATCTGACATGGGTTGTCAAAAAATCAGAAACCTTTCCAAAATGTTCACAGAATAATGCAACCATGACTATACCCAACTGGGTTGAGCAACAAATCACCAACATGAGGGTGATAAAGAAGCCAAAGCCCCATGAACTCTCAGTTATAATGATAATGAATTTGAGTATTTAAAGAAAACTCAAACAGACCCAAGATAGACATCAATATCCTTAATATACGATGCAGTCTAACTCAATTGAGTGCTTGAGTTACCAATCGACTTGTATCACAGGGTCTTCTTTTTTTATTAAGGATAAGCACATATAAATTTAGAGTCATCAAAATACATTAAAAAGATCAATATCACCATAGAAAAAATGATTTGTAAAGTATTTACACATGTAACTGAAGAATAACACATTTTCATTTCCACTACATTCTTGGTGAGTTTATTTCAAAATGAATAACATAGTCATGTAAATAAAATCAACATTTCAACCATGATAATGAAGTATACAGTTGCAAGCTCAAAAACTAGTTCCAACAGTTACTTACCAATCAACTGATTCCATTTTATCGTTCAATAATAAAATCCCAGAACTGCAAAATGCTTTCTATTATAAGAAGAGTTATTTTTATGAACTAATTAGATAGATTTTTTTTTGGAAGGTATTAGAGCCTATCATGCATGGTAGAGCTTCTTGAATTTTTCTTCCAATTCCCAGAACAACCTCTTCATTTGAAGTAGTTAATCTTCAAAAAAAATTCTCCACTCTTCCACTGTAATCTCTCCCAATAGCCTCTTCGATGAAACAGAGAAGCCAAGATTCAAAGCAAAAAAAAACTAGATCAAATGCCAAAAACCTCCATTTTCAGATTAAGAAGGGGAAACAAAATTACCAAATGGAAATCCAAAAATAACACTGCCTTCGCCGAATCTAACATGTTTTCCCCTACGTAGTTTTGAATTTTTTTACAAATCATTAATTCTTGTCAAGATGGTCCGTTCCTCCCACTAATCCACTGAATTCCTCAGACCTCTTTTAGGTTAGCTTCTAACTGTTTAGCCAACCAAACAATTATGGTAGAGTCATTTTTAGCAACCTACCAAATTTTAATTTGGATTACCACTAAGGAGTGGAAATTTCTTCCATTAATGGCATTAAATAAAATTTCCAGTACATGTAAAGGTGGTGGCAACCACCACTTCCCAATTTACCATGCATTCCCTTCCCAATGCCAACCAGGGTCATCATTGATTTAGGATCTGAGTCTCCCTTTCATCCTAGGTTAGGATTTGATTAATTTTAGAAACATTACCATTAGGCATAAATAATTTAGGTTAGGTTCTTAGGAAACCAACTTAGTTCATATGCCTTAGGCCTTAGGTTAGGTCATTAAAATTCAAATGTTAACAAAACATCAATCATAGTCTAGGCTTGTCAACTGTCACAACCAAACCTTACCATCCAAGAAATCATTTTAAAATGGAGTAGTGTTGATCGAGTCTAGATCTTAATAATTTTTAGTCCTCAATATGGGACTGAATCATAAGAAAACTAGAACAATTCACCAAGATTAATTAGTATACTTAGATAACTTACAACAATGAACAACTACAATTTCTTACATTAATCACAATTGCAGATCGAATTAAGGGAATGCCTTGGCTTAATGAAACTGATCTAAGGTATTTTCTTAATCGATTCTCAATAATAATAATAATCAATCATTATTGGATTAGGATAATTTTCCAGTTTAATTGGTTTATCAATTAGTTCCAAGATGAGATTCAACTTTTGACAAGTTGAAGACATCCAGTTAATTTTACGAACCAATTTCGCGAACCTCACAATTTAAGAGTGCTTGGAAATAAATGGATTATTAATCACACAAATCCCAACTGGGATAACATTAATCTAGAAACATGATTTAATCTATTATACAGATCAAAAACTAAATAAAAATCACATTTCAACGTTGTAATCCATTTCACAATGAGCAAGTACAGATGAAAATATGGTAGAGGTGCTACAACCATATTGCCCTAGAAATCCTTAGTTGGCTTTCTTAAGAAGGTGATTGAAACATGAGTGTTGGATAATATTTATCTATGTGAGATATGCTTATTAGTGTTTGTACATATTGGTACAAGTGTTCTTGATGTGTTACAGGTGGTGGTTGGGCTTGGAAGTTTTTTGGAGGTGATGGAGTAGGTTTTTGTCAAGACTGGTTCTTGAGTCCTAGAAGCCTAAAAGAGCAGTTTCAAAGATTGGATTGGTTGAAGGCTTTCCACTATGATTTGTAAGGAAATGTAAGATGTTATGGAAATTAGATTCAGATACCTTTCCAATGATATATATTTTGTGTCTTGATGATTTTATTCTATAGGTGAACCCTCTTAGTTTATAAGAATTAGTTTTGGGGTCTTGAAGCTAGTTTAGAGTAGTTGCAGAGAGTGAGCTATTTAGAGGTCTTCCACTTGGATTTGAATGAAAAAGTGAGTTTTTATGGAAATTATACTTAGATATATTTCCAATGGTATATTAATAGAGTCATGATGATGATATTTTTATTTCAAGTTGGTCACTCTTTAGGACTGAATTTTCAGGCATTGAAGACCTAGTGGGGTTTGCATGATTTTGGGTGTGTTTCATGGTAGAGATGGATGTTTTGATGCTTTCTAGAGATTTTATGATATTGAGGAATTTTGTATGAATTTTTTGGTGGTTATAGATCCTTAAAGGTTTTTTGGAATACCTTGGAGCTTTTGTAGCATTTGTTAGTGCTTGAAGATCTTGTTTTGAGCTTGCTTGTGTTCTTAGAGCTCGTCGAGGATGTATTGAACCCTTCTGAACCTTGTGGTCATTTTTAGTTGATTTATATGATGTTGTTGATATATTTTTGTGTTGGGATGATAGAAATAATTGGTCATGGCCTACCTAGGAGGTGTTACGATCTTGATTTGTGTATATAAGCATGTTTATTTGGTCATTTGTGAAGAGAGTTGTGCATGGGGGAAATGTGAGACCTATAGAGGAGTGAATAAGATTTATGAGGGGTTAAGAATAAATATGATAAGAAATATGAATAGATGAAGAATATTGAAGACCATATGTGTAAGGACAATTGATATATTCAATCCTTAAAGGAGAGAGATTGAGAAAGTTTGGAGAGAGCATTTTTGGATGAAGGTTTGATGTTTTGTGAGATAAAGTTGGATCACAATAAGATGTGGGATCAACCTATTTTTAGTGGTCATTATTTTTCAAAATCTATTATGATGATTCATATTCATAGGAGTCCTTTGTTGTGAGTAATATCAGAAAAGGTTTAGGGGTTGGTGCTCCTTGTGGGGTTGGTGCCTCACTAAAAAAATCTTATAAGATGTGTAATATTATTGCAAGTCCTTGCTTTGAGTAATATAAAAAATTATTTCAGTGGGTTTTCATCCCTTTGAGGGTTTCCCACTAACATTTGGTGTCTTGTGTACTCTCTCTTGTGTTATGATCTTGTGAATGGTTAATAAACATATAATATGCTCATGTATGGTTATGTATGATGAATGGGTAATTGAATGATGAATGTTAATGCATGGTAATTGAAGTTAAATTTTTGAAGGAATGATTCACCCCCCTCTTCAGTCCATTTTTCTTCCAACATTTGGTTTTAGAGCTAGCCCTTGTGAATTTTTTTTTACAACTCGAAGGAGATCCTCTTGAAGCACATGTATGGAAGATGGTCATGATCAAGATGAAGTGAATCCTCTTGGTAGGATAAGATCATGATTGAAATCCATTAGGGTTTGAAATTTGTAAGAATTTTCTTGGTATTTTCAATCCTATCTCCACTCCAAATGATGAGAATACTGATGAAGATGTCAAAGTAGATCTTTGTGTTGATTTCGAAGCAAGTTTCCTTAAAAAAGATGATGAAGATGTTGATGAAGAGTTTGTAGCTGATATTGAAGATGAAGTAGATGTGTTTGAACACATAAATGTAGACAAAGTGTGTCTTGAATCCCTATAATGGGAGAAAATATATGGAGAGGTCAAAAATAACTTTGTAACTGAGTTGACTAATTATTAGAGTCAAATTAGCATGTTTGAAAGAAAAGCTAATGATGATGCCCAAGTACTTGAGTTTGAGTTGTTCCCTTATATGCTTGGATCTATAAATATAAAGGTTGATGCTGATATGTTTCATGATGGACTCAAATAATGTCATATATATGAGGTGATTCTTAGTATGTCTGAAGCATGATAAGATGATAGTATAAGGTTATTTTTCAGGATCTGAGACAGTTTTGTTGTTAGTAACATGTCAAAGAGAGCTTGACTTACTCAAAAGGTCATCCATAAGGTTGGTCACCATTATTTCATGATAGGTATGGGTGTTTATACAATGTATATTTATTTTCACTTGAGTAAATTAAACATAGGACCACTGGCAAGCTAAAATAAAGGACACACAACTTTGATTCTTAAACCCTATGTTTTGTATCATACTTGAAAAAGGATTGGTCTAAGTTAATTATACATCCATGAAGAAGTTTTAGGTCACAATATTTGAGTTGTCATGATAGAGAGTATCCTCCCAAGTGGATTAAAGTTTCATGTTTATCATATATGACATATTCTCAGAAGGCTTGTAAGGAGTAAGGATTCCTAATAAACAAATCCTAGCTAATCTATCTTTAAAGGTATAAGGACTGCATTATATACTCCTGGTTCAGTCAAAATAGAGATATAATTGATATTCAAAGAATTACGGGTTTCCATATTGGTGTTAAGGTGTTGAAAGGAATACATTAGTTGGTAGTAGATATACATGATCATTAAGGTGTGTCAGGGCCTTGTAATCAAATATGAGCCTATCTAGTTAGTATGAAATCTTGTCATGTTAGTTAAAGTACTATAAAGGTATGCCATAGTCAAATTCATCAAGTCATTATTTGAATAGAATGGTGCCTCAGTCTAAAGTCTATGTTCATGCATCATAAATCCATGGAAGTGGAAAGTCTGTATAAAGTTCATGATCTTGATTTGTGGAAGAGTTAGATGGTCCCTATTAAAAGTTGGTTTCTATCAAGATGTAAAAATGGTCTACTACTATTTGTATCCAAAAAGTTTTGTCTAAGGTTAAGGAAGTAATATACAAGTGTATTGACTAAAGTATGCAAGGGTTACATTTTGAAGAAGTCAAGAAGATGCTTTAAATTTTTTCAAGAGAGTTGTTCATACAAGTTAGGTTTCAAGTGACATCTCAAAATAAAGTATGAAATATCAAATCAAGATTACAAGTGTGCTCTATGATGTGTTGAAGAGTTGTCTCAGATGGATGTTGCATGGCTCTTGAATCAAGAAAAGGTATGCAAGACATAATGAAATCTTAGGACTGTAGTAGGTTGAAGATATGGTCTCAGGTTTGAGAAAGGTCAAAGGTTGTCTTGAGTACTACTGCAGTGGTATTCAAGTAGCTTAAGAGATGATGCAGGTTTTTGCAGAGTTGTTAAAGCCTTTAGATTATCTGAAAGTTTGGAAAAATATGTGTATGGAAGTTCTATAAAGGTGATTGAAGTTTCTCAAAGGGTCCATTATCCGATATGTGGAGGTAGACTTTGCCTTGTGTGTTGACTCATCTTGAGAAGAATACTATTTCTAGTGAATGTCTCTTAGAAGTATTGTTATATTGAAGACTTCTTATGAAGAAATATAGTTATATTTTATAATGATGGTTATGATAGCTCTGTGAAGAATATGGACAAGTGTGAACAGAATATTTTGAGCTTGTCAAGTGATTGAAAAATCT
Source organism: Taxus chinensis (assembly GCA_019776745.2). Classification (NCBI taxonomy): domain Eukaryota; kingdom Viridiplantae; phylum Streptophyta; class Pinopsida; order Cupressales; family Taxaceae; genus Taxus; species Taxus chinensis. The sequence continues at coordinate 628,494,659 of CM034148.1, forward strand.
GGTATGACATTGTTACGAAAATCTTGAAAGGTTTGAAGATAGAGTAAAAAGGTATGGACTGTGCATTGTGTTTAAGCTCCTAAATGAAGTATATAAGTATTACACAGAGTTTTTGATCATGAAAAAGGTGCATAAAATATTAATGGAAGTGCATTAAGGATGATTCTAATATCCAAAGACATTATGGAGAAGACAAATTTGGATTGTGTTCTAGTGTATCTTAAAGTCCTGATCATGAATTTACATGAGTAAATAAGTTGAGTTTCAGATGAAGAAAAGTGAATGGTGTATATCAGTCAATAACTACAAGATAAATAGTTATGTTTCACCCAGGTCATCAGAGTAGGATGTTGAAAGACATGGTTATTACACAAATGAAGGCATGAATTCTACTTAAGATATCATTTATGAAGAAGTAGTACATTTTCCTCTTGAGTTATTAGAGTACTATCCTATGGGGATGTTTCATCATGATATTGGTTGGTATTAAACTATAAATGTGTCTTCCAAAGATTTATGAGTTGTTCATCATGTGTTTCTATTAGTACTTTGAGATGAGTGAAATTCTAGCTATGAGACTCTATTTTTCTGCATTCTCAAGTTTTGTCAGTATTGTTGTAGCCACGAGAAGGAATATATATATATATATATATATATATATATATATATATGCCATATCAAGAACTTTTGTAGCTATGGATATGTTTTTAGGAGGATATAAAGGGTCAAAATGAAGGATTGTAAAGTGTAGTGCTATAATAGAATAAAAACTTGGGATTCTTGACTCAAGATGAGAAAGCAAGAGTGATTCACAGTTTAATGAACTTGTACAAGATATGTTATGAAGAATACATGTTGGAAGCACAATAGAATGAGGGGGGGGGGGGGGGTGAATCAGTCATAAAAATTTCTTACTTCATTTATCATTGTTTGTAACATCCATTAAATCATACATATTCTATAAGAGCTTATTAAGTGTGTACCATACATTCATGTGAACATAAAACATGAGAAAGAACACATAGACACAATATGTAAGTGGGAAACCCTCATGGGAAAGAAAAAACACTATTTTTTTTCTTATATTACAAAAATCAAGGAATCAAGTGAATATTACACATCATAAGAGATTTATTTAGTGAGAAAACAACCTCATAAAGAACACCAACCCCTAAACCCTTATTGATATTACTCATAGTAAGAGACTCCTATGAATATGAATAATCATAAAAGATTTTACAGAAATATGATCACTTAAAATATGATGATCTCACAACTGGCTGTGATCCAAGTTTAGTTCACAAATACATCAAACTCTCATCAACTTCTCTCTCCTTCAACTCGTTCTATTCTTCTTCTTCCATGGATTGATTTTTGATTCAAACCCTTGTATACATGATCTTAAACCATGTTATTAATTTCACACACATCTTTAACTATATATTTATTCCCTTTATCCTCTTTCACTTCCTTACCTAGGTTACATTTTCCCGTCCATGCTCAACTAGTTCAAAAATGAACTAGATAAGCATTTTTATATGTTTCTTAACTCTTAAACATAACATATGTCAGTACTCATCCAAAATATTGACCAATAAAACTTAAAACAATAACACCAAACTCATAAAAATCATAAAATGGACCCATGTAGGTCATCCATGCACCAAGATAACTAAATAAGCCAAAAATGGCTAAAACCCCATCACTTGGTTCATCAAAGACCTTAAAACTCACCACCGTGATTACTCAAGCCTTTAAAGGCCTCTCACAAGTAAAAAACATCATAAAACCATCATAAATTCTTGTAAATTAACTATCACCAATCAAATTATTCATAACACTACCAAGTGGGACCATATCCTATTAAAAAATAGTTGTTCCATAAATCAATATTCGCCAATCATGCTCAAAATCACAAAAGAAAACATAAAATATGGAATTTAACAACTCATTATAAATCCATTGAAATGTAGAATACATCAATGGTTTCTATAACCCATGAAAACTTCAATAATGCAAATGAACCTAACTTTCCTCTTCACCAAATCGAGCTGCCTAGAAGGTAGTTTTTGAAACTCAACTGGTTCGCACCCTTTCCATCACTTTCAAGAACTATAAATTCCTTAAATAGGAAAAAATTCATTCCTTTTCACTCTCTAATATATAGAAAACATCAAATAATAAAAAACATGAGTCTTTTACATCCATCTTCTAGCCATAACATCTTTATCCTGAAAAAGTCAAATTTACTCTTCAAAAATTGAGTTGTTTCACCTATCAAACACCTAATCAAGAGATAAAACATATAAAATTGTAAAGTTATTTGAATCTAATTTCCATAGCATCTTACATTTCCTTCCAAATCTATGTGGAAGGCCTTAAACTGTGTCAATCTTTGAAACTGCTCAAAACTACCCATCTAGGCCCAAAGACTAGTCTTCATAAATAGGGAAAATTTACCATCTAGGACTTAAATCATGACCTGAAACTATCATGGACATATACCATGACTCTCAAGCTTCCATAAATGGTGATTTAGTCCATACATTTAATGGAAAAATTTTCCACATACTGAAAATCTCTGGAAACTTACTTGTTTGACTGGGGTCCACATACTGTCACATGCTTGACCATACCTTTCTAGAAATTTATAGGAGTCCTATACAACATCCAATAATCACATTTTAATTTATAGGTCATTTGGATTCAATACTAATCAAATATTCTAATTCGCTCTACTGCTAGGGTTTTAAACCACTTTACCTTCTTAAGGATCGTTCATAAAAACTTGATGATCAAACCACCTCATTATTTTCATAAATTATTATTATATAAATGTAAGAACATCCCTAAAAACCTTTGGGTCCCATGAAAATTACACAATTCATAATGAGAATCACAAGGTCCATTTTTAACACAAATACACACTCTAGAAAACCCGTTTTTTCCAAAACTGATGTATCTTGCAAAAAATTCTTCACTTTGACCTAAATATTCTCATAAAACATTATGAAAACATAATATAAATTTCCATACTCACCATACATCTCAAATATTATTGTAACTCTCCAACCACATTGACTTACCAGTTCTTTCCTATCCTATATTCACCTTCTTTCTTCCCAAGAAGCATGAGACATCACCAAACCATTGAGAGCTATCCTGAATCTCATGTAGATTATCACCATGCTGCAACCATGCTCCAACAAGATTGATCCGATCCAAAACTCATGCCTCCATGTTAGACCACATGCTCTAGGTATAGGAATAGGCCTATAATGACTGCTTCAAACCATGAACTGACCAAGTTGACCTCATAAAGACACATGGAAAATATTGGCACATCATTCCAACCATGATGGACCTCATAATATCCTTCAATCAACTTAGGAGGACTCAAACTATGACCATGCACACAAAACCATGCTCCAAAACACCATATGACTCACAAAATATGACACTACCAATCAACCTTCATGTTTGACCTTTGACTTATACTGTTTCACTTGATTCTTAGAATGTTTCTCGGAATGTGACGAAATAGATAAGGGTAAAAGGGCTAGAAGAAATACCTGTTAAAGTTGGTTGAAGGTTGTTGCATGCATATGACTTCTTGATCCACAACTGATCATGAGAGCTTCCTTTTGGCTAGGAGGAACTACCTGAAATAAACAACAAGACCACCTGTTTCACACAGAATGTTTCCATTCGTAGAATAGAGGTGCTTCTATCCTTTCATTCTCTTGAGAAATAGATAAGGGTTAGGGCTAGGAGGAATACCTGTTGAATGTTGGGAGGGTGGGCACGTACCGTAGAGAGAGATCAGATTGATTGCGAAGAACTCCTTTTTGTCTAGGAAGGACTACCTGCAAGTAAGAATACAAGACCACTAGATTTTAGTTAGACAATAAATGAGGGAACTACCTTGGGCCCAGGAAATATTAGACTTCCTTTCGAAGGTGGTCAGTTCCCCTTTTAATACGAATTAACACAAATGATAGCAAAGAGGATATTGCAAAATTACACTTTAATTACCTTGTTAAAAAGCAATAGAAGAAAGGTTGGTTCTGGTTTGAGTCACAGTGACTGATGCCAGTCACTGTATAACCGACTGCGGTTATACACCGGTACTGGTTTCTGATAACTGATATCGGTAGGGGTGGTGATTTAGGGGCTTTCAATGAAGGTTGGCTGTGAGGCGGCTTTGGTGTTTATAAGGTTGGCAAATGATTAGGGGTAGGCAATAGGGTGATGGAGAAGACTCAGAGAGTGTAGGAGTTGTTCTTGGGGCAATGTAAAGGTAGAGGAATGACAGTGAGATGTAGGGTGCTACCAGGTAGTAGATCTAGGAGTGAAGTTATTATTACTATGATTCAGAAGTTCAAGAAATGTTATTTAAAAAACATATAAGACACTACTTACTAGTTCCTGATGAAGATACAGGTCCAAGGATTGTGATGACGAAGGCAGGGATCAGGTGGGATGATCTAACAATAAAAAATGAGCTATCTTCTCTCCTAATGCTTGGATGAGTGTCGCTGTGCTCTAGTTCCTCAGTTGCAGTCTTGGGCTCGATGTCCTTCTCTGTAGACTCTTCTCTTTTCTTCACTTGTCTCTGCTCTACCAAGTGAATTCCGGATCTTTCAAATGAATTCCGATCCTTTGTTTTTGGTTGGGGGAGGTCATTTACAGGGAACCGATGGTGGTTACGTAACCGACGGTGGTCGAGTAGGAACCGATGTTGGTTAAGTCAAAGTGGGCTATTTTTAGTAAAATAGCCAACTTTCCCTCCTTTTCTCCCGAGGGATTAGTTGTGGGCTTGGTCAAGTCATGATTAGGTTGGTTTTGGTGTGGGTGAGAAGTAATTATTCATGGGTGTGGATGTAGACCAAGTTATAGGTCTTAATTAGGTTAGTTTAGGGTTAGGGCTAGGTCATGATGAGGTGGCAAAATGAGGGTGGCAGGTTTGGATATGTGGATTTATTAATTATAAGGTAATTAATAAATAATTGTGTAAGGTTTAAGTGGTGAGGTTAGGTTGAGAAATGAGATACGGGGCACAGGGGTGTCGTAAGACACAAATTTGGTGTCTACATTAGCCCCTATTTTTCGTGTAGCTTGTCTTGTAAAGCTGCACTGACAATTAATAAGAAGTGATTGCCCCAGTTAAGGGTATAGGTAATCCCCCTCAAATCTATCACAGATTGAGGCGACGTGAAATCAGGGATAGGGTTGATAAAGGATAAATGGTGTTGGGCTGATGGTAAGATGGTGGGGTAAGTTCAAGGAAGCAGACGCACGTTGAAATGCGAGTGAGTGTGACCAGGGTACATGATTTGAAGAGCAAACAAGCAATTCATATGTAAAGGTCGATAGTTTATCCAAACAAGGGTGATATAATCTCGGTATCCAAGGCATAGGAAGTAGCTCCAGGTGATATAACAGGTAAGGTACAGGAACGTTTAGGCATGTTCGGCAGTACCAAATGGTTGGTTTGGTTGAGATAAACGTCACGGTCTTGGTCTAGGCAAAGTTGGTTGGCCGATCAATTCAAGTATCCTAATCATGCTAGAACACGAATAGGTGAGCTCGATTAAACAAAAAGCTACATGATGGGTGGATAAAATCATAATTTGCGGGTCTTGGGTGAGGTACATAATTGGTGTGGCCTTGGGTCAGGCCGATGGATTAGGTGTGGCCGTGGGTCGGGCCGGATTGGTTGGTTGCGGCTTTGGGTCGGGCTTGATTAATTGGGTGCGGCCTTGGGTCGGGCCGGATTGGTTGGTTGTGGCCTTGGGTCGGGCCTGATTGATTGGGTTTGGCCCTGGGTCGGGCCTAATTGGTTGGTTACGGCATTGGGTCAGGCCGGATTGGTTGGGTGTGGCCTTGGGTTGGGCCGGATTGGTTGGTTGTAGCCTTGGGTCGGGCCGATTGGTTGGTTTGTTGCGGCCATGATTTGGGACAATGAAGTCAAAATAATGCTATTTAGCAAAGCCGGGGGAGGCGACGTGGTGAGACAGAAAGTTTGGTGGATAAGGGCAGAAATTTTGGTAAAGTAGGCCTATAACCGATATTAGTTAGGTATGACCGGTATCAGTTAAATGACCGATATCGGTTATAGGTCAAAACCTATAAAAATAAAAATACGGCGTGTCATTTTCACATTGTCAATTTGAGTGCCTAATTTTTTCTTGTCTGAGGTGTGAAGTGATTTTGTTGATTTTGTGGGCTGTGTTGGCATTATTTGAGTGGAGGAGTGAGTGAGTGGTAGACCCCAGTGATCAGGAGGCAGAGGTTGCTTGGTTGAGGACCCAGCTAAGGAGATTTGGAGCCATGGCACAGCCAGGAGGAGCAGGAGGTGCTGGAGGAGCTGGACCACTACCACCTATCCCACCACAACGACGTGTAGTCGCACTGGTAGGCTCTGAACCCCTACTTATGTGAATTTAATGATTTTAACTTAGACGTGGGTTTTGGGTAGGAATCCTAAATTTAATAAAATAATGAATAAGTGGAAGTAATTTGTAAAATGGAGTGGGTAGGTAGGTTAGTTAGGCCAAAACGGCAGGGTGGGTAAGTTTTTAGGTATTTTGGGTGGGTAAATGGGTAGTTTTTGGAAAAAATTGGTTTTGCGGGCCGTTTTGGGTTTGGCCCTAGAATGGGACAGTGACCGATGTCGGTCACTAGGCGACCGACATCGGTCACCAAATGTTTGTAAAAATGTCTTTGTGGATAGACCGGTGTCGGTCATATGTCAACCGGCCTCAGTACGTAAAATGTGCTTGGGGGACCGATGGCGGTCGAGGGTGACTGGTACCGGTCAGCATGGGTAGGAGTTAGGTTTTGTGAACTTTGTGGTGGTTGTTTGTTGTTAGAGTTTTGTTTTTTTTGTTTGGTTGGGGGTAAAGGGGGAGGAGGTAGGGTGTATAGGAAAGGTGATTAGGGTGGGGGGGGAATGGGGTTGTTGGGTGCTGGTTCAGGTAGGATAGATTATGTGGTGTGTATGAAGTAGGAGGTGTTAAATTGGTGGGGGACGAGTTAGATGGCTAGAGTAGATTAGGAGATAAGTAAAGGGGAAATCGTAGATGTATAGTGTAAGATAGGTGGGTGTAGATGTGTGTGATAGAGTCGGGTTGTGGTTGGGTGGGTAAGTGGGTATAGAGGGTTAAGGTAGTTGTGTTTGTAAAGGGTAGGCCTGATGAAGTGGGTTGTTTTTACAGGCACGCCAACAGCTCACGATGTGGGATCAGATGCCCCCTCTATTGAGGTGGATGCGGCCACATGTGACCGCAGCACAGTGGGCCATCATGCGAGAGGTTGGAATCGGCGGAGTCCAGCCGTATAGGGCTGTGGATAGGGACCACAGCGTGATGGTTTCCCTCATCGAGAGATGGGATCTGGCAACCAATGTCTTCCATCTCCCTACTGGAGAGATGACAATTACATTAGAGGATGTGTATCGCATCTTGAGACTGCCGATCGTAGGTGAGGAAGTGTTCCAGGTGGATGCAAAGACAATGATGGATAACATCCTGCATGTATTTGGGGATGCAGCCCCGTTACTTACTTATCACAGCGCGTGTATTACCTATGGCGATATGTATCAGGCACACCGATAGGAGACATGACTTACTGTGTTGATGATGATTGGTATCACCTTCTTCGCCCTCCCTGACTCAGAGGGAGGTCGCTTCCCATGAGATTTGATGGGAGTTTTACATGAGATGGTAGAGGAGCATACATGCTATGCCTGGGTACCAGTGTATCTGGTGCAGCTATACAGAGAGCTGTGGGGTTATCGCCGTATGAGGTGATTTGGTATATGCTTGACATTTTTGTTACACCACTGGGCTTACGAGCATATCATCTGTATACGACCAGTAGGGTTGCCCCAGCAGACAGGGCCACAGATAGTATACAGATATGGGTTTCAGAGGTGGTTGGGGGTCGTGGGCTAGCCACGAGCGGTGCTCACATGACGAGATGTGGCCTACTATCGTCACATGTTAGATGGCTTGACCACGCTTGATATTATATGGAGGCCCTACAGAGGCCATCAGCCCCGAGGAGGAGCCTGAGCACAGTTGCGCTGGATCCAGTATAGTTTCTGGATAGCTGGACGGAGGCTTGGAGAGTATGAGTGGATACCCCTAGAGAGGGTACGAAGGTAGTTAGGCTTATGACAAGATGAGCCACCTCCCTTCCCGCAGTACCGGAGGGATGATGTAGAGGCACCACTGCCTGCACCACACCCAGTTGACCTAGACTGGGTAGCAGAGAGACCGGCTAATGATACAGTGGATGATGCCAGAGTGACAGGGGCATTTTTGGTGTGGTGGGCAGGTCAGAGAGCAGCTATGAGAGCATAGCCCGCACAGTCAGATTTGGCGGCTGTGATAGTAGAGAGGGACCATCTCTTGGGCTAGGTGTAGCTATTACAGGGGCAGCTTACTGCTGCACAGGCACATATTGGGGTGCTACAGGGGCAGTTAGCCCAGGCACAGGCTCAGGCACCGTCACAGGCACCGGCACAGCCACAAGCATAGCCACAGGCACAGGCACTACCGCAGGCACATGCACAGGTATAGGCACCGCCACAGGCACAGGGTGTACCAGCAGGGCAGGGGCCACTATTATTAGGATTCGGGGGACCAGCCCCACCAGCCATGGTGGCACGGGCCCACTATGTGGAGGCGAGAGCGGAGGCCTGGTATTATTAGGACATGCTCGATGGTACCAGGGCTGACTATTAGCCATATGTAGCACACAGGGCTGAGATGTCCCGGAGCTAGAGATCCTAGGGGGCTGCAGCCACAGCCGGTGGGTTGGTTACAGGGAGGAGGCAAGAGCTAGCACAAAGACCAGTAGGGGCAGGCCGAGGGTGGTGGAGAGAGCTAAGACATCCTGCGAGCAGAGATGGGTTTTTGTTATTGGATATAGACACTGGTCTACGGACCGAGTATCTATATAGAGGCCTGCATGCCCACATATGATTTATTTATTAATTGTTGTTGTATATACCGGCCTACGAGCCGAGTACATTTTTGTATAGTTGATACCGGCCTGCGAGCCGAGTATATTTTTGAAATGAGAGACCGGCCTGCGAGCCGAGTCAAGATTTGGACAGAGATAGCGGCCCGCGTGCTGGCTTTGTATTTTTTAGATCACAGAGGCCCCATGCAGGGCAAGTTGTATATTTGACATTGATATATATATATATGATGATTTTGATCCACATGCTGTGTATAATGATTGGGTTGATGTATATATTAAAATGTCTCATGTGTTTTGTCAATGGTTTTTGAAATTTAATGTATATAGATGATGAGTTTGATCCACATGGTGTGTATAATGATTGGTTTGATGTATATAGTCATATGTCTCATGGTTTTTGGAATTTAATGTATATAGATGATGTTGTTGAAATTTTGATGATATGTATATGCGTTGATGGGATTCTGATGACAAATATTGATAACGATGTCGTTATGTAGGGAAAAGAGGCGGGCGCCACAATTTTTTTTTGTAAAAAACTAGAGAAAAGGCCTAGGTTTAAGCAAAAGGAGACATGTGACTGATATCGGTTAGCTAACTGATGTCGGTAGACATATGACTGATACCGGTTAGGTAACCGATATCGGTTATGCTAAAACGAGCTTTTCTAAAAATAGAAAATCTTGGGAGGTAACTTAAGTTCTTATTTTTAGAGTCATGCAACAAGTTAAATATGAGAATGCGACGCTGTTTGATGACTGATACAGGTAATTACATGGGAGAATTGAGTGATAAGGAGGAAAGAGACAGGTAAAGTGATTATGAGCTGAGATTAAGAAGGAAGAAAGACAAGTTATATTGAAGATGGTGGTGAACATGGTTGAACAAGGAGAAGCATCCAGCAGGTAGAGACGAGAGGGAAGACATGTTGCACCTCAAGCTACTGCCTCCCAAGAGGTAAAATTTTTGGTTGTAATTCAATTCTTGCATGTTTTATGGATAGGATGAGGGAAGGTAAGTGGGTAGAGATGAAAAAGAAAAGGTGATAGGTAAGGGTTTGAGATGGGGTGAGTGTTATGGGGTAGGTAAGTAGGTGTTTCGGGTATGTTTGTAGGTACAGAGAGGGGTAAATGAGCAAATAATTATCATAAGTTGTGTTTGTAAGCAGGCTGTATAGGATTGACAGTGACCGATATCATTTAGAGATAGCCAGTGTTGGTTAGGTAACCGATATCAGTTATCTATAACCGATATCAGTTATCTATAACTGATATCGGTTACTGTATGAAATTCCAGAATGTGAGAAAAAACACTTGGGGATTTGATTTATTGAATGGTTGTTTTGATGATTTGATGTATATAGGCAGAGGCAAGGTTGATGATTAATGATAGTGTGCTAGCTTTTTTGTCACGAGTCCGGGCGGATGTAACACTAGCTGAATGGGTATTGATAAACCATGTGGGGTTAATTGGAATCCGCTATTATTCACGAATCACACGCAATCATGCTATGTTGCAGGCGTTGATTGAGAGATGGAATCTATAAAAGAATACCTTCTATCTACCAACAGGGGAGATGACAGTGACATTAGAAGATATGTTTAGAATTTTGAGGCTCCCAATTACAGGAAGACCAGTGTATTAGGCAGGGCCTAGCACGGTGTGGGGAGCGATAACAGTAGTATTTGGTTCAACTGCACGAGATTTGACACAGTAAGGTTTGACATTCACTTATGGTATAATGTATGCAGCACACCCTGAGGCAACAAGGTTGGCAGTGGTATTAATGATAGCGGTGGGGTATTATGCATTACTAAGGGTGGATGGGGGAAGATTTACAAAAGAAATGATAGAAAGGAGCGTGACTTTCACATGGGCACCCGCATATCTGGAAGAGCTATACATGGGTTTATGGGCCTGCAGGTGAAATCACAGGACGAAACTGGATTGTGCATACTTATTACATTGTTGGGCCTATGAGCACATTGTGTGTGTGTGACCAATAGGCTGACCAATCCAGGAAAGAGAGACAGGAGTGCAGAGGTTGGGATTCAGATGATGGGTCCAGACAGAATAAGAGGCAAGATCCCAGGCCATGACAGATGACATCGAGTATTATAGGTAGGTGTGGGAGATGGTGACAATTGCAGGTATCTGTTGGAGGCCTTACGGGAACTATATGGTGACAGAGAACATAGTTGAGGATTTGAGGGGTGTAGAGTGATTGAGGTGGATTGCGGGGCATAGGCCGGGTGAGTACGAGAGGATTCCTCTAGATCGCGTGTGGTGACAATTTGGATTTGTTTAGGATATACCCATGGCTTATAGACCATACATGAGGATCAACGCCGAGGCATCATTCTCACCTCCCCGGCCGACACCTCCAAAAGGACCAGAAGAGATAGTAGCCGATCGCAAGGTAATGGATGCAGGAGCGACAGAGGCTTATAGATTATGGTGGGTAGCAGAGCTGCAAGGTTCACGTGAGAGGGCCGATTAGCCTAACATAGCTGGGATTACAACGGAGAGAGATCACTTGCAGGGTTTAGTGCACCAGCTTTAAACGCGGGTGAATGAGACAACGGGGTTGGTAGCAGTTGCGAAGTCACGAGTGGAGAGACTAGAGGCAAGACTCCTCCGCGCGAGAGGGCATATTCATATGTTACAAGAGAGATTGGCAGATCAGTGGGAGGAACCAATAGCAGTAGCACCTTTGAGGATGGAGAGGCCAGGTGAGTGACGTTAATCATCACGATCATCACCTGGTTTGGGATGAGGCGCAAGGGTCTAAGTGAATTTCATAGAGGTATAAGAATACATAAGGATGCTGACCTGCACATCGATGATAGAGAAGATGTATTTGTTTAACATCTAAATAAAACTGAATATGTATGTTGATTTGAGTTATGATAATAATAAGAATGGTTGTGTTTTGAATGTTTGTTTTGAAAAAAAGGATAAAGATGAATGTTATCAAATAGAAATACACAAAAATATTTATATTTACAACACATGATAGGTTATGGTAGGGGATGCTCGAGCTAACCTTGGGAGACCCCATGTCTCCTAAGTGATACCTACATAGCCCATTGCACAAAGCAAGGAGGGGCCTCAGACTGATGTAGTTCTCCCTTAGGACCAGGGAGAGGTGAATTCAGGTAATTTGGTTGTGGTTAGGTAATTTGTTAGCTGGTAAAAAATATTGATATTGGTAGGGTAATGTTGTTGGTGTTGGTAAGGTATTGGCGATGTTGGTGTAGGTATAGGTGAAGCGAAAATTAGCTTACCCAAGTAGTAGGGAACCGTGTCCTGATTAAGGTCAACACATAATCCTAGATTCGAGTAAAAGAGGCAAAAGTGTCCCGTAGTTGAAAAGAGCTAAACAAACCACATATTAATGTAGGATGAGCTTGAATCCCTAGGTACCTTGCATATGCGAGAAGTCAATAGGTGAAAAGAGTTGTATAATCACAATATATCGGATATACGTCATGTCCCTTGAGTTTTGTTGCTTTGACGAATGGTGAGGTGAGGTGGATGGTAGAGCTGGGGCGCAGAGAATTTGTTATAAGGTGATTATGCTGACAAAAGAAAACCAAACCTAAATAGACAAGTCCATAACTCAAAAGTGCTTCTGAATACTACTTTTATTTTTCTGGATATAGACTGATCGATGTGGGAAGTCTACATGGGATATGTATTTTGTTGTTCTTGAGCTCTTCACGAAGCTGAGCAATGCGAGAAGCTTCTGATAAAGGTTGACTTTGTATAGCTGTCCTTCAAGGGAGCAGTCTATTTATAGTAGCAGATGCGGCTTTTGTGCATAGCTGTCCTTCGGGGGAGCAGTCTACTTATAATAGCAGACGTGGCTTTGCACATAGCTGTCCTTCGAGGGAGCAGTCTATGTATAACTTAGAGGTCTAGATGTTCATTTGGCATGAAGCATCTAGTTTTGTAGGAAGTTTGACTCAAGAATATCCCATAAGTGTATAATTGAGAACGTGTTATTTTGATACTTTTAAGTCATGGACCAGACTAAAAATGGGAAGGCATCTTTAAGAGGAGGTGATGACCAAACCACGTGAGCTTGATTCTATTTTGAGATGCATGAAACAAAGTGTATGAGGTGGTAAATGAGCTCAAGGGACGAGCACAAGGTAGATAAGAAGTGATATAACACTAAATTCAATAGTAGAATGGCCGAAGATGCAAGGCATTAAGGGGTTTAGGCTCAAGTTTACCATTAAGTGAAGCTAAACGGTAAGTGCCTAATCCATAAGTGTGAGTGATAATGTAAGGCCCAATCCAATTAGGAGAAAATTTTCCATGTTTGCTCTTTTCTAGTTTGGTTACATGTTGATTCTCTTTGAGGACAAGATCACCAACCTTAAAGGTATGCTCATGAAGTCGCTTATCATAAGCACGCTTGATGCACTTTTGATAGATTTGAAGGTGGTCAAGAGCTATAAGACGATGCTCATCAAGAAGCTCCAATTGGGCTAATCACTCTTAGCAGAAATCATCATTGGTGAGAATATCCTGAAGAGATATTCTTAGGGAGGGTATTTTTATTTCGAGAGGCAAGACAGCCTCGGTACCATATACCAAAGAAAATGGGGTGGCATTAGTGGAGGTACAAATGCTAGTCCGATAAGCCCAAAGGGCAAAGGGGATGTGATCAGACCAATTTTTTCCAGAATCGTTAACGACTTTCATGAGAATTTTGGTCAAGGTTTCGTTAGAAGATTCAGCTTGACCATTTGCTTGTGGATAGTAAGGTGATGAGAAGCTAAGTTTGATACCAAAGTTGTCACAAAGGTCTTGTAATAACTTGTTTTTGAAAGATTTTCCATTATCTGTTATTAGGCGATGAGGAACACCAAAACGATAGATAATGTGATGGTTAATGAATTCTACAATTTTTTCTTTTTTGGTTGAAATGAGTGGAATGGCCTCCACCCATTTAGTGTAATATTCAGTTGTTGTGATTATCCAACGGTGACGTTGCGAAGAGGGTGGGTGAATCTCACCAATAAGGTCTAAACCCCATTGGGAGAAAGGCCAAAGATCTCGTGCGACCTGTAGTGGATGGCTAGGAGTATGTTGAAGTTTGGCATGTTGTTGACACATAATACAATGCTTAACATATTTTTAGCAGTTTTTATTAAGAGTAGGCCAATAATAGCCTAGGTGAAGAATCCGTTTGGCCATGGCAAGGCCACTAAAATGTCCACCACAAATGCCGTCATGGACTTGTTGGATGATATAGGTGACCTCCGCGCCGGTTAGAAATCGAAGGAGGATGCCATCAAAGCTACGTTTATAGAGGAGTCTCCCCATGACAACGTAATGAGAAACACTTTTAAGAAAAACACATTTACCGTTACTTGTAAGGTCAGATGGGAGAACAAAGGTTGTAAGGTAATTATGAAATTGGTGATACCAAGTATCCTGCGAATCAGCGGAGACATTATTTATCATACCAACATCCGGGGCTGAGTAAGATGGGGAAAAGAGTTATTGGACCAAGACAAATATGTCAGAGTCAGTTGGTGAGGCAGGAATTTGCGAGGCTAAGCAAGCCATAGTATCCGTAAATTTATTAGTTGAGCGGGGAATGGTTTGGATAGAATAATGAGTAAATAAGGTCAAAAGTGAATCCACGTAATGTTTGTACTTTTGAAGTTCCTTATTTTTACATTGGTAGATGCTCGTAACTTGATTGATGACCAGGTGAGAGTCGCCAAAAATGTTAATAGATTTTACACCTAAGTGTAACGCAACCTGGAGACCCAAAACAAGGGCCTTGTATTCCACTGTATTATTAGTGCAGGGGAAATTGAGATGGAATGAAAGAGGCATAGGTTCAGCATCCAGAGGAATGAGAACAACACCAGCCCCTCCGCCACGCTGGCATTTGGATCCATCGAAGAAGAGGGTCATTGGATACGACTCATCACTGAGTGAAAGAGTGACAATGAGTTCGTCAGGGAAATTAAAATTGGTAAATTGTTCCCCAGGTAAAGGGGCTTCTGTGAGTTGGTCTAAGTTTCTGTTTAATTGGTTTGGAATCAGGTTTCATGGTAATGTTATGGATAGCAATGTCAGAATCAATTCCTGGCATGTCAGCGTAGGACCAAGCAAAAGCTTGGTTGCGGGAACAAAGGAAGGTAGTGAAGGAAGTTTGTTCTGATGCGTTAAGAGATTGTCCGATCTTCACAATGTGAGGATCGTCCTCTGTGTGGATGTTGATTTATATAGTTGACTCATTCAACATGGTTTGAGTGTCAGATGGTAAGGTGCGTTGAATATAAGAGTCGTCCACACCAAGGTAAGTGTGGATGAAGTCGTCATCCTGGCACTCAACAAAATTAATTGAAGGCGAGTCCTCTTCGATCATGTCTGGATACAGAAGGGGAAGAGAAGATGGGTCTTCATTATCGTGTTGATAAGTGAGAGGACCCAAGAAGATAGAGTTTATGAAAAAAAAAGGTAGGAGGGATAGATTCAGGGTCTATCAACTCTGTGGGTGACGATGACAAAATGGGTGATGATGGTTCGGAAGGGGTGACTTCGTCATCTTCCTAGATACAACAGATATGCGGTGTTTTCAGTGTAGGTGGGTCAGATAATCCAAGACCACGACGATCTTTGTGTTTACGTGTAGTTACAGGAATGATCGTATGTCGGCCTTGTTCATACAGACCAAAACCGAAGCCCTTCCAAGCATAGCGCGTCAGGAAGGTGAGGGTGAAATGATGATTAGTTAGATATTAAAAATCAGATTGGAAGGGAACCACACTAAGGAGAGGTTCAGGGGTGACAGAGGATGTATCGACACCCCCATACATTAGGTTGGTGTGGAAATTAGGTGATCCGTAGGAGATTACTTCCCCCACACGACGATCGTAGGTAGGATGCGCATGTAACTGTCCGTACTCCTATGGGGTATGGAAAGTGCTAACATTATATAGGTGATACTCCCCTAGCATAAGGCGTTGAAAAAAATATACTAAGGGATCTGAGGTCGGGATGTTTTCCGCAGGGAAGGAAGCGGTATTTGCGGCGATGGTTTCATTGGTTGAAGGTGTAGGTGCGGTTGAGGTGGATGGTTGAGGTGTGGTCGAAATAGATGGTTGGGTTAGATGAATGGGTGTCTTGACTGGTACAAGCACATCATTAGGGTGATATAACATATTGTAGGTTTTGAAGGGGGGAGGGTCAAATTTTACGGTGTAGGACTTCCCCTCATACTCGAATTTTATGCATCTATGTAAGGTGGAGAGAACGCATCCCATAGCCCGGATCCAAGGGTGGCCTAACAACATGTTGTATTGGAATTCTCCCTCAAGGACATAAAAGAGTTCGGGTAAGGTACGTGGCCCTACATGAATGTTAAGGATCACGGTGCCTAAGGTAGAAGTAATAACATCATTGAATAAACCCAACATGGTGGGGTTGGCACACATGTAGCTAGAAGGGATATTCATTTGTTGGAAGACTTTGGAAGAGATGATGTTTAGGCTAGCGCCCTCGTCAATCATAACATGATGTACTTGGATGTATCAGACGTAAGCTGAGATGAAAGAGCAGGGTTAGGATCTTCTGCACCAAAGTTGACAATTTCGTCTTCGAAGAAACTGATAGCAGTGGCTTGCTGTACAGAGACAGAAGTGGTTGGGGAGATAGGTTGTTTAGTGAGAGAAGCAACATGATTGGGTGTTAAAACGGAGGCAATGGGAAAAGTTTCGTTAGGTAGGACCTCTATCCCTTGGAGGATTTCAATGAGAGCTTGTCGATGAGATTCAGAGGTTTGAATGAGATCATACAGTGTCATTTTTACAGGTGATTGGTGAAGCTGTTTGATCATGGTACGGTGGGAAACTCCATCAGAGACTGGGTAGGTAGGTCCACGAATAACCACTTTAGGTGGTGGTGTGATTGGGATGGCGGACAGAGGAACAACGGTCGCAGGTGTGCTTTCTTTAGCTTTCCCATTGTTTTTCTGCCCTCGAGTAGCAATACTAATCATGTTGATCTCGTGAACACGAGAGGAGGAAGATGGTAGGGATAAGTCATTGTCTTCGAGAGGTGGGGTTGCAATAATGATAGATCTTGGTGAGGTGGGGATAGGTGGTATAGGAGAGGGGATTGAAGCTAAAGGTTTCTCCCTTCGTAAGTTGTCTTTCTTAATCTTTCTATCCGAGAGAGGTGACTGACGAAGGATGGCTTTCAAAGTTTTGCATCCCTCTACATCATGTCCTGGTGTGCGGTGGTAAGCGAAGATTTTAGACTCATCATAACCTATAGGTCTAGGTTTAGATGGATCATAGGGTCTAAGTGGGGCTAGGGAAATGGTCGCATTCTCCACCAACATATCAAGGATTTTGGCGTAAGATCCTTTGAACGGGTCAAAGCCAGAGGAAGATGAGGCTATTGACTGGGTTGGTTTTGGTAATGATTGGGTATGGTTGATTTGTATGGGTGGTGGTTTAGACAAGGGGATTTTGATAATTGGATTTAACTAAACGTGGCTTCTTCGGTGCAGAAGTTATGTTTAGCTGGTTAGATGATGAGGCCATAGATGACGTGGTGGCAGGAAACAACCACGGGGAAAGAGGAGTGACAGTAAACAAATCCTTTGATGATGGAGTTTGTTTAGGGTTGATAGGTGGACCGGCTACTTGGGGTGACGGTGTTGATACACCCATGGATCTTTGTATGGGTGTAGAAGGTGTAGGTCATTTTAAAGAAAACACAGGAGGTATGATGTATTGAGGCAAGGTGGAGGGATGAGGTCCCAATATAGAAGGTAGGTGTGACAGCGATGGTTTTAGTTGTGACAGAGGCATAGATTGGACTTGAGGAGATTGGGTCTGTCTCCTAGGTGGATGGACGGCTTTATTTTTGGATAAATCTAACCATTTAGGTGGGTGTGTTAAGCTGGGTATTGGTGAAGTCCCAAGTGTAGCCGGAAGGTTTGGTTAGGTTAATAGAGGTGGATGAGGTATTCGGTAGAGATGAGGGGGGTGAAGATGAGGACATAGGCATTTTGAGATTTTGTAAACACTTCGAGTATATGGTAGAGGTGTCTGGATCGGTCATCTGCATTTGAGTAGAGCATGGTGTACTCAAACGCTCCCATAGGACTCGTCTATCTTCTGAGGGATGAAAATCTTCACGTGTGAATAGGAACTTTTGTATGGAAGAGAGGTGGGTTGTGATTCCGGTCCATTGTGGGTGTGATACAGGGGGTAAATGAGGCACTGTATCAATGGGCGTTAAGAGGTCAACCGGTCACTGAAAAGATTTAGGTGATAAAGAACTAATAGGTAGGAGGACATGTTTGAGGGGATCCATCATGATTAAAGAATTTGGTGATGTCGGTTCGAGGGGTTTCTCTTCTAAGGATGACAGAAAAAGTGGAGAGCCTTCTTCTTTTACAGCAAGAGTGACGGAAGGAGATGTTTGGGAAATAGATAAGTTAGATAACATCCGCTCACAATCTTGCAAGGATGTGGTGTAAGAAGACTCATTTGTGAGAAGAGAACTCTGGGTGGTTAATTCCTTTATGGGTAAAGGAATGGCAAGATTATCGTCTTGTCTTGATGGTGGTGAAGGGGGTTCGGATCCTTGTGTTAGTGAAGAGGCTTGATTCAGAATTTCCTCGATAGAAGCTTTTGGTTGGGAGTCGAAAACTACATGGATTTCATGAAACACTCTCCTCGGCTAAGATATCTTGGTTTATGTTACTATTATAAGAGTGGTTTGGGAATGGTTTGTTGAAGATTTTCAAATTTCGATTAGCAGGGGCGTTAGGATTATTGAGGGTTATATCCCCTGCATCAACCATTTCCTGCACTATGTTTTTCAACATCTTACAGTTTTCATGACTGTGTCCCTTCACACGGTGGAAGTTACAAAAGTCATTTTCTTTGTACCAAGAAGGTATAGCGCGGGTGGAATCAAACCCGAAGTGAGGTTTAACAGGAGGTAAGGTGATAGCTCCCGCTTTGAGCAATTTTTCCAATATCACACCATAAGTTTCTCCCAAGGGAGTGTAATTGATAGGCTCGGCTTTATACTTATAGGTGGTTTTTGGCGGGGTATTAGACGGTGCTTGGGATTTGACCATCACCTGCGTGTACAACTCCTTTTGATTTCGAAGCAGTCGATGCATGAGAATTGGTGGTGTTGGTTTTGTTGGTGGAGTCTTGGGTTTAGAAATTAGGGTTTTTGTTGCGCAAACCGTAATTTCTATTCCTCTAAGGCTCAAATCTCTAGTTTTTTCAGCCATAGTAAAGGCCTCATCAAAGGTGTGGAAAGTTTGAATTTGGAGGGTGGGAGAAATGTGCTTAGAGCAGGCCCGTGTAAAGAGTTCGATAAGTTCGGCCTGAGGCAAGGCATAAGTAAGTTGGTTGATAAGGTCCCGCCATCGTCCAACGAAATCTGTGATAGATTCATCTTCAAATTGTCGGATGGCATAGAGGTCGGTGATAGATACTTTCTTGGCAATATTAATGGAGAAATGATCCAAGAAAGATTGGGGCTAATTAGTTAAAAGAGAAGATTGAGTGCTGGGTTAAAGCACTGTACCACTCCAAGGTGGGTCCTGATAAGGACATGGGAAAGGTGTGGAGTAGTAAGGCATCGTCATGAGCAATCAGATAGCAGGCATGTCTAAATGATCGCAAGTGTTGTTGAGGATCCTCCTTACTATTAAAACGAGTAAATTTTGGTAATTCCCATTGAGGAGGATATGAATGAAGGGGGACAGAAGGATGAATAGGCTCTCGACAAACTTGCTCGTATGTCAGGGTGCTATGGCTTCCTGAAACAGAAGCCTCCAGATTTTGCATCTTGTCCATCATTTGTTTGATTAAATCAGTGGTTGGGTAAGATGATGGTGCGGTTGTTGTAAACAGTGGAGGATTGGGCCAAGAGCCACTACTAGACAATGGTGGGGTTAAATGTTGATAAGGTATTGATGATGAATATGTTGAGGTGGACTGAATAGGGATGTCCTATATAAGATGTTGAAGCCACCGGATACGTGTGTGGAAATGAAAAGGTGGGCGGAGCTTGAGAAGGAAAGCTTGTGTGGATAGGTGGTAGAGAGCAAGTTATGAAAGGAGCAGTCTGCGAGAGAGATGAGGTAGGAGCAGTTGGTGGTAATGATATGTGGGGCCCTATATTAACCAAAGGAAAGCCAATCTGTGCCGTATGAACCCCTGAAGCCACTAAGTTGGGAGACGGAGCTAAGGATGAAGAAGGTAAGGTGGAGTTATTAGGTGGGGAAGGAGCTAAGTGAGCAGCTATACTAATAGGCATACCAACAAGGAGTTGACCGTCGAGTGTACAGTCAGGGGTATGAGACAAATAGTACTGTACAACACTAGGATTAGCATCTGAAAATTTCACAAATTCCTTATCTCCTATAGGGATTTTGGGAACCTCACTGGTGACCGTAGGATTCCCCATAGGATGTGAAGGGGGTGATTTAGGCAAAGGCACAGAACAGGCATGTGAAACCATGGCTGCGGCTTATTTCCAAGTGATAACAACCATGGACAAGAGTACACAGTAGGGATGCAATCTATCAAGAACAAAAGCAACAACAAAATGTTGGAATTGGTAGGTTGCTGGTTTTCGGGAACTGTGAAAGACAATAACTGATATTGGTCTAATAACCGATGTTCAGTCAGACTTTAGCCGGCGTCGGTCAGTTAACCGATGTCAGTAGAATAGGAACCGGTGTAAGAAGCTGTAAGAAGCTGCTGATTTGGGGTTAACAATGCTTAGTATACCTACCAAACTATTCTGAAGTGATCATTGAAATAGTGTATGACAGAGAAACAGAACTAAAAACAAGCAAGATGCACAAGCAAATTAAGAGACTAACCCTAGGATTATTTTTAATTATTGTGGGCTTATGCCTTAGACGTAAGATGATGTCAATCCTAAACAAAAGACCTAAGGGAAATGTCAAGTTTGTTTTGGCTTATAAGGTTACCTCAATCAGGCGGAGGAATACCGTGGAAAAGGGGGGATGTTTGAGTTGTTGTGTTGATTATGATGTGATTTGGGATGTGTTGTGTAATGAAAGCAAGATTAATTTCTTATCAATACCGTGGATATTACCCCCATGTGTATGACCTGTTACTTAATCTATGTTCACTAGAATTGAAAACAGCAAGCAAGAATGTGATGCACGTGTTTTAAACCCAAATCGAAAATGATATTCGATGAAGCAAAGAAGATGACTTTCACTAATGCAACGATGAGGAAGAAAGACAAATTATTTTACCAAAAATGACAAAAATATCTTGTGAATATTTAGAAGAAGAAAATAGCAAGTGTGCTCCTTATATGAAAGCAAACAAGAAAGAAAGAAACCCAAGAAGGGTCCCACCGGGCGTGCCAAAATGTTTCACACAGAATGTTTTCATTCTTAGAATAGAGGTGCTTCTATCCTTTCATTCTCTTGAGAAACATATAAGGGTTAGGGCTAGGAGGAATACCTGTTGAATGTTGGGAGGGTGCACGTGTACCATAGAGAGATATCAGATCGATTGCGAAGAACTCCTTTTTGTCTAGGAAGGACTACCTACAAGTAAGAATACAAGACCACCAGATTTTAGTTAGACAATAAATGAGGGAACTACCTTGGGCCCAGGAAATATTAGACTTCCTTTCGAAGGTGGTCAGTTCCCCTTTTAATACAAATTAACACAAATGATTGCAAAGAGGCTATTGCAAAATTACACTTTAATTACCTTGTTAAAAAGTAATAGAAGAAAGGTTGGTTCTGGTTTGAGTCACAGTGACCATTGCCAGTCATTGTATAACTGATTGCGGTTATACACCAGTACCGGTTTCTGATAACCGATATCGGTAGGGGTGGTGATTTAGGGGCTTTCAATGAAGGTTGGCTGTGAGGCGGCTTTGGTGTTTATAAGGTTGGAAAATGATTAGGGGTAGGCAATAGGGTGATGGAGAAGACTCAGAGAGTGTAGGAGTTGTTCTTGGGGCAATGTAATGGTAAAGGAATGACAGTGAGATGTAGGGTGCTGCCGGGTAGTAGATCTAGGAGTGAAGTTATAATTACTATGATTCAGAAGTTCAAGAAATTTTATTTAAAAACGGATAAGACACTACTTACTAGTTCCTGATGAAGATACAGGTCCAAGGATTGTGATGACGAAGGCAGGGATCAGGTGGGATGATTTGACAATAAAAAATGAGCTATCTTCTCTCCTAATGCTTGGATGAGTGTCACTGTGCTCTAGTTCCTCAGTTGCAGTCTTGGGCTCGATGTCCTTCTATGCAAACTCTTCTCTTTTCTTCACTTGTCTCTGCTCTGCCAAGTGAATTCCGGATCTTTCAAATGAATTCCGATCCTTTATTTTTGGTTGGGAGAGGTCATTTACAGGGAACCGATGGCGGTTACGTAACTGATGGTGGTCGAGTAGGAATCGATGTTGCTTAAGTCAAAGTGGGCTATTTTTAGTAAAATAGCCAACTTTCCCTCCTTTTCTCCCAAGGGATTAGTTGTGGGCTTGGTCAAGTCATGATTAGGTTGGTTTTGGTGCGGGTGAGAAGTAATTATTCATGGGTGTGGATGTAGACCAAGTTATAGGTCTTAATTAGGTTAGTTTAGAGTTAGGGCTAGGTCATGATGAGGTGGCGAAATGAGGTGACAGGTTTGGATATGTGGATTTATTAATTATAAGATAATTAATAAATAATTGTGTAAGTTTTAAGTGGTGAGGTTAGGTTGCAAAATGAGATGTAGGGCACAGGGTGTCGTAAGACACAAATTTGGTGTCTACACCACCAAAAGAGATTAAATAACATATGACAGTGGAATGCCTAGCATATACTAGTTCCTGAAAGTGTGATACTCCCTAGAAGGCTATCAATCCATTGTTTAAAATAATTCAATGTTAACAATAAATGAAATCCTACTGTAGTTAAAATGATTTAGGTATCTCATTTGACTACAATAAGTAACTTTGTTAACAACAGGCTAAGCTATGATTGAATCTGAAGGGAAAAGTTTTTGTCAGAGTACTGCTACTAGTCAGGGTATGGTTTTGGGATGTTTTGGGTATTTGGTGGGGAATTTAGGCTCTATTCTTTGTCTGAGGGTAAAACACAGAGACCAATGTCGATCTGGTGTAACCGATGATGGTTCAGGATGGATCAATGAAGGTCATGGGTAACTGGTGTCAGTATAGTTGAGTGACAAAAACTTATTAAAATCTTGGTGTAAGGACAGATTTGAGGTGAAATGGAAATGAAGAGGGCAGTTAATGGAAAGGTCTATGGATATCTTAGGTATACTCAGATGTGTTTAACAGCCAGGTATGGGAAATTTAATGGTGTGGCTGAAGGAATGATCAAACTTGCATGAAGGTAAATGGTGGGAGAATGGGAGTGCAAGTAGAAACTGATAATAGAGGTAATAAAGCCTACTAAAATGAAAGTAGATGAATGTTGGTTAACAAAATACTTACTGTTATATGATCTTGATCACTGGATGAAAATGGCAGTTGATCAGATGGATGGAATTTGGTGTGATGATGGCGCTTCCCCAGATGCTCCTGTGAATGTAAAATGGCTTTGTGATCACTTTTGATGCTGGCTGTGGATGTTCAGATGCATGTGTGAATACTAGTTCTACCTACATGCATCTATGGTCTCATTTCTTGCTCTCTTAATGTGCCAACCTTGAAACAAGGATACCAAAGGGAATAAGAGGTAACTGACGATGGTTCCAGGTTGATTGGTGAGGGTTAAGGGAAAGCGACGTTGGCTAGGGTGGGATTTCCTAGTTATTCTAAAATGGGTAGAGCAATTTGATTTCTTGGATCTTGTTCCTTTTTCTCCACGGATTAGAACAGAAGCTTCTTTTGTAACGGGCGGGAATGTGGTTAGAGGGAATGTAGGCTTTGATTTTTAGGGTTTAGGTAGGTCTTTGTTAGTTATGACAACATACTAAGAATAGATTTGGGGTGAGGTGGCTAGGTGAGGTGTATAGGTGAGGTGGTGGTGTAGGAATTATATTAATTAAATAATAAATATTGTGAGTACATGGATTAATTTAATTTAATTAATTAAATTAATATTAGTGTGGGGTGAAAGGATCCATGGTTAGGTGAGTGTGTTCAAGGTGATTATTTGACGAGGGACCAAAGGGAGTGTGACCCAATTTTGGTGTCTACATTTTGCCCCCTTTTGTTGCGTAGCTTGTATTGGTAAGCGACGCTGAAAAAAATAAGATGTGGTTACCCCATGTATGGGTGAAGGTGATCCCCCTCAAACTAGGAACTAATGAGGAAGAAGGTAGAATCAGTGAGTGGTATGATAAAAGGTGAATGTGATGAAGAGGAAGGTGGACAACGGGGGTAAAGGGGTAAAAGGTCTAATCAGTGAATCTAGGTAATGGGTCAGGGTCAAAGGTAGTAACAGTCAAACACGTGCACACATATAAACTACAGCACGATACCAGGCTGAAGAGCATGCAAAATCTACATTGTCTAAGTTTGATAGGTTTATCCCAACAAGGTTGAGGTGATTCTACCTACATGCATCTATGGTAGATGAATTGACAATAAAGTGTGTGGTTGGTTTAACTACCTTATTGGAGGGTAGTGGATTTTTGCATTTAGGTTGCACCTTCTTAGGTAAAGGTGACATGGGGCACACAAGATTTAGAGGGAAAAGTAGATGGTGGAAGAGGACAGGTTACCCATGGGGATAACCGAGGTGCTATGGAGGTAGATGGCACAAGTTGTGCAGGAGGTGTGAGGGAAAGGGAAGGAAGTGTCGTGGGTAGTAACAAAGTTATTGATGGTATTGGAGGTATAGGTGGTAAAAATGTTACAGGTGTGGGCGGAGGTTGTGTCGGGTGCTTGGGGATATTAGAGGTTTGTAATGGGGAAATGGGTTGCTGCATTTTTGGTTTACCAGTGGATGGAGGTTTCTTAGCCAGGGTCAAGGAAGGTGAGGTCCTAAGATGGACGGAAGAGGTGAAGGTGATGAGGTGTACAATTGGTGAGGTCGGGGTATGAGTTCTAGGAGATTGGTTCTTCTGTTTAGGGGCCGGAGTTAGGTTTGGTGTTGAGTTTTTAGAGGATGTAGCTAAATCCAATTTGATAGGTGGATGAGTAAGGTTGGCCATTGGGGTGACCCCTAAAGTAGTAATAGGTTTAGTCAAGGAAGATGATGTAGGTGTGGGTTTGGATTTAGATTCATGTTGGGTTATGGGTAGAGGTGCGAGCTGAGCCATGAGTGGTGTTATGGAAGAAGTTGTGATAGAGGTGGTTATGTTTGGTTTGATTGGCCGAAATAATTTTGGATAGATAGTGGAGGTATCAGCAAGTGACATCTACATTTGTGTTGAGACAGGAAGTAGAAGACGCCCCCAAAGTAAGGCTCTATCCCCATAATCTAAGCGAGTCGGCTAAACATGAGAATGACATTGCTGTAGGTGAGGTTGATGAGGATCCTAATGGAAATTCCCGTAAAATGTGTCTTAGAAGATGGGGAATTCACTAGCTTCAAGCTTTGTGGGTAAGAGAGCCGAAATTAGGTTAGTAGGATATTGGGTAGCTGATGGAGAATGGTTACCTAGAGGCAAAGGTATCTCTACTGGATCTTTGATAGGTGGAGGAGATCCTCTATAGATGATGGGTGCTCCTTTGTGGGTGGAGGAGATGAACAAACGTCTCCCTATGGGTGGAGAGAGGTACTGCTGGGTGACGGTTCTCTAGGTGGAGAAGCCAAAGGTGAAGTGGGCTTGATGTTAATAGAAGGCTCCTCCACAGGTGAGGAAGGAGATGAAGGGTGTTCCTCTATGGGTGGAGGAATAGGTGAGGTGGGTTCATGTGTAGAAGGAGGACTTTGGGCTAGGATTTCCTCTATGGAAGGAAAATGAGGTAATTGGGAAGCAACTGGTGCGTTATTGAAAATAGCGTGGACCTTGTGGGTATCACTATCATGAGTTGAGGTCTCCCCGGTTTGGTCAGAAGAAGGGGCATGATTAGGAAACAGTTTCTTGAAGATGTGTAGGTTTTGGTTGGCTGGTGCATTCAGGATTATCATAAGACTAACTCGCCTATTCTCGAGCATTTCTTGGACAATATTTTTGAAAGTGATGCAATTGCCATCACTATGACCCTTTACCCTCGATGATAGTTGTAGAATTCATGTTCTTTATACCACACAGGTGTGGGGCGAGAAGGGTCAAAACCAGTGCGTGGTTTTAGAGGAGGAAGGGTGATGGCCCTAGCTTTAATTATCTTTTCTAAGATAGAAGAATAAGGATCCCCAATTGGGGTATATTTCTGTTGTTCTCGTCTGAAGTTGAAAAGTCTAGACAGAAGAGAGATTAGATGAGGGATTAGCCTAATTTGATGGATGAGTTGGTCCAGCCTTGAGTACCACTGCATTAGCAGTTCCCTTGGATTTTGAATAATTATTCTATGGTTTTGAAGAAGAAGATGTATCATTTGACTTAACTGCCACATTATTATTGCGTAGTTGGATTTTCTTTTCTTCGATGGCCTGAATCTCTAGCTTTCATGCCATAGTGAATGCCTCGTCGAAGGTTCAAAAATTTTTCACCTGCAAGGTCAGTGAGATATGTATAGTACAAGCCTAAGTGAAGAGCCCTATAAGTCAAGTTTGTGGTAATTGGAATGTGAGTTGATTGATCAGGCTATGCCAACAAGTGACAAAATTTGTGATAGACTCATCATCATATTGACATGTAGATTAGAGGTCAGTCATGGTAACCTTCTTAACAACGTTGATGGAGAAGTGATCCAAGAAGGCTTGGGCTACCTACTTAAATGAGTAGATAGAATGTCTAGGTAACCCACTATACCAGTCTAATGTGGGCCTGGTCAGAGACGTGGGAAAATTCCTCAGAAGAAAAGTGTCATCATGGGTGATCAGATGACACCCATGTTTACAAGATTGCAAACGCTATTACGGGTCCTCTTTGCTATTGAAGTAGTTAAATTTAGGAATCTCCCGATGTATGGGATATGGATGAATAGGAATGGATGGGTGTATAGGCTCATTACAAATTTCATCGTAGGTGAGAGAGTTACAGGAGCCGGAAACTAATGCCTCCAGTGTCTACATTTTTTCCATCATTAACTTGATGAGGTCATTGGTAGGTGGTGATGGATGGGTAACTCCTCTAGTGTGAGAGGGCTGGTGTTGGACATATGATGGAGGTGGCATTCTAGTAAATGGTGATGCCACATAAGTAGGTTGAGAATGAGGGAGTGAGATAGGGGGTACGTACCCAAAATGAATGAGAGATGAAACAAGAGGCTACTGATAGTACGTATATGGAGGTGGAAGGGTCAAGGTAACCCTAGTAGCAATGGGGGCTAAGGACTGTGGAATAGAAAGGAAAATGTTTTGAAATGGGGTAGGGGTCATCGACACAGAGGATGGTTGTGTTGCTATGAGAAAATATGAGACAATAGGCACATATGAGGTTATGTTCTGGGTAGTTGACGAAGGTATAGTGGATGCTGTGGGTGTAATAGATGTGGTAGATGCGGTGGTCATAACAGGTATAGGGCCTAGCTGCAAAATGACTGGGGGAAAGGTAGGTGTGGGTAGCGTAGAGCTAGAAGGGACTAAAGTGAAAGTAGGAACAAGAGTTGGGGGGATAGATACGGGCATGCCGTATATCAACTGATCCAAGGCATATCGAGTGGAGTGGGAAAGGTAGAACTATAAGGCAATAAGGTTCTGGTCAAGGAGTCGTGAAAAATCCTCGTCACCTGTGGCGATGGTGATAGAATGGAAGGTGGTGAAGGACTAGGTGGGAGTGGTTGAAAACTAGTATGGAATATGAGGGTAATTGCTTGGATATGAGTCAACACCATGTGAACAAGTACTAATTTGGTAGGACTACTTTATGTAAATGACACAATAATACAAAAGAAATAGGAAAAACAGGCAGTGGTAGGTGGATTAGGTAAAAATGTTAGCTAGAAAATTACACAGCCTAACTGATGCCAGTTAGGATAAACCGATTTTGGTCATAGATAACCACGTTCAGTCACTGTGGAAAAAGAATAGTTTACCAAAACAAGGTAAAAGGATAATAATCTGCCAGGTAGATAAGCTGTAGATGTATTTTATCAGGACAGAGAAGATGATGAGAGTCACAGAGACTCTGAACAATAAAGAATATGAAACAGGTGTCCTTTTGGGTAGGTTAACCAAAAGAACAATAAACCAATGCCAGTTGGGTAAAATTAGTGATGGTCAGAGGGTAATCGATGATGGTCACTAGACCGACACCAGTTACTGTGAAATTGAAACAGAGATGAAGAAAATGTGGTTGTGATTTAAAACCAAATATGGAATCAAACCTAGAATTCTGAGAATGATGAAAATGGGGTCCATGCACACTTAGACGAAGTTGAATTACACCAACTATGATAAGGAGCGTGTAAGGAAAAATAAAAATATGAAGAACATGTCCTCTCACCTCAAAACGCAAGCCAAATAGAAACACTAAGAAAAATATGATCCTAAGAGTGATTTTTCCTTTATGTTTGTTCAGATTATGCTATTTAGAAGACTGACTCATGAACTTTAGAATAGGATTTTTGGTGAGGAAGGCTTCATACGAAGAAGTATATCTACAAGGAGAGGTTTCAGGTTATGTTATGGTGGGGGCGGGCCATCCTATGAGATAATGACTTGTCAGAAGTAATGAGCTGGGTACCCACTATGTTGTGATCATGTGATCACCTACAACTTCTTTCGGGAGAGATGTTGTTTAAGAATGTGTTTATTGTTCAATTTTGTGATGTTTGGTAAGAATCAAAGAGAGAGAAAGAGAAAGAAAGTGCTTTTATATGATTCATTTGTCAACCATCAAGTGGTCATGACTTCCAGCATATAGGTTGCCCTCATTTAATATGAGCTAATGTAGTAAAGCAGAATGAAATGCAATTAATTTTAAGCCCAAATTGAAATATTAAATTCGATGTCACAAAAGATGAACATGAGAGAATATGATCTTTCACTAATGCAATACAAGTGAAAGAAAAGAAGAATTCTATTTATAGCACCAAAACACGATTGCTTTGAGACAATAGAAAGAAGAGAAGATTCTAGGGGAGAAATTTAATGTGAGAACCTTTCAGAAAGGAAACAAACATAAAAATTTTCACCTAGAAATGAAGAAATGCAAGAAACCTCGAATGGGTCCCACCGAGCATGCCAAAATGTTTCACTTGATTCTTAGAACATTTTTTGGAATGTGACGAAATAGATAAGGGTAAAAGGGCTAGGAGAAATAACAATTAAAGCTGGTTGAAGTTGTTGCATGCGTATGACTTCTTGATCCACAAATGATTGTGAGAGCTTCCTTTTGGCTAGGAGGAACTACTTGAAATAAACAACAAGACCACCAAAAATAGATTAAATAGCATATGATAGTGGACTGCCTAGCGTATGCTAGTTCCAAGAAGTGTGATACTCCCTAGAAGGCTGTCAATCCACTGTTTAAAATAATTCAATGTTAACAATAAATGAAATCCTACTGCAGTTAAAATGATTTAGGTATCTCATTTGACTACAATAAGCAAATTCATTCACAACAGGCTAAGCTATGATTGAATCTGAAGGGAAAGGTCTCTGTCAGAGTATTGGTATTGGTTAGGGTATGGTTTTGGGTTGTTTTGGGTATTTGGTGGGGAATTTAGGCTCTGTTTTGGGTCTGAGGGTAAAATACAGAGACCGATGCTGGTCTGGTGTAACCGATGATGGTTCAAGATGGACTGATGACGGTCATGGGTAACCAACGTCGGTACGGTCGGGTGACAGAAACTTATTAAATTCTTGGTGTAAGGACAAATCTGAGGCTAAATGGAAATGAAGAGGGAAATGGAAAGGTCTATGGAGATATTGGGTATAATTAGAGGTGTTTAACAGTCAAGTATGGGAAATTTAATGGTGTGGGTGAAGGAATGATCAAACTTGCATGAAGGTAAATGGTGGGAGAATGGGATTGCAAGTAGAAACTGATAATAGACGTAACAGAGCCTACTAAAATGAAAATAGATGAATGCTAGTTAACAAAAAACTTACTGTTGTTTGAGCTTGATGGCTAGATGGCAATGGAATTTGATTAGATGGATGGAATTTGGTGTGGTGATGGCACTTCCCCGGATGCTCCCGTGAATGTAAAATGGCTCTGTGATCACTTCTGATGCTGGCTATGGATGATTAGATGCATGTGCGAATGCTGGTTCTATCTGCATGTAGCTCTGGTATTTTTTTTGCTCTCTCAATGTGCCAACCTCGAAATAAGGTTACCAAAGGGAATAAGAGGTAACCGACGATGGTTCCAAGTTGACAGGTGGTAGTATAGGGAAACCAACGTTGGTTAGGGTGGGGTTTCCTAGGTTTCCTAAAATGGGTAGATCTGTTTGATTTCTTGTATCTTGTTCCTTTTCCTCTGTGAATTAGAACTAAAGATTCTTTTGTAATGGACAAGAATGTGGTTAGAGGGAATGTAGGCTTTGATTTTTAGGGTTTAGGGAGGTCTTATTTAGTTATGAAAACATACTACGAATAGATTTGGGGTGAGGTGGCTAGGTGAGGTGTATAGGTGAGATGGTTGTGTAGGAATTATCTTAATTAAATAATAAATATTGTGAGGATGTGGATTAATTAAATTAATATTAGTGTGGGTGAAAGGGGCCATGGTTAGGTGAGTGTGTTCAAGGTGATTATTTGATGAGGGCCCAAGGGGAGAGTGACCCAATTTTGTTTTCTACATATACCTCATGGTGAATCATAACACCATGACACTCTTTTCCATAAATTTATCTAACATCAATGACAACACTAAGACACAATGGCCAACACTGCAGCATTGATGTCTTGAGAAGGTATGGTTATGCAACTTTAAGGACCAATATCTATGTTGAAAACAAAATGATAGGAGTCTAATTGTTAGTTTAGTTTGCAAAAAAATAGTGGTATATATTATGAGTCTAAAAAGAGTGAATATAGTCAAGATTTCAGGTAATAATTCAAACTTAAGGACAAGTCTCTCATAAGAAAGACAAAGCACTAAGTCAACAAGGTTAACAAGTATGAAAAAAAAATCAGTATGACTGTGGAAGTACACAATAAAGCTAAGAAAGGTTATACGACCGTGTCATCAAATTAGGGCAGGTTGCAAGAATACTAAATACAGATCTGGAGCTTTATTCAGGGTGTTCTGAGTGTGAGATTGTACTTGAGACTCTAAATAACATCTTAAGAGTTGAGTAGGAAAATTATGACAATGAGAATGATAAGTGTTAATAAGGCAGAAGACATTAAGTTGAATATATATAAGTCAGCTACAACTAACAAGATACAATACAAATGGATTTTGTATGAAATAGTGTGAAAATAAAAGGTATAAGACTGCTTGAAATAGGGAAAGTTGTCTTTCACTTCCAAGAAGGTGTAATTTGAAAAGGTTGAGAGATTTATTGCAAGGAAAAATGATCATACGATCAAAATAGGTGGATTTTGAGGAAATAAGGTAGTAAACATTGAAATGTTGTTTGAGATCTAGAGAATTTATGTTGACTCATCTTCATGACATGAGAATAAGCTAGGAGTCCTTAAATTTGCTTTGTTAATTAGAGTATGAAGGAATAGTGATAGGGGGAGATTTGTGATGGTTGGTCATGAGTTTTGTATATTCTTAGAGGCATGAGAAGTTTTACCAATTTTTCCTGAAGACGATCTTTAGGGCTTACGATCCTAAAAGTTACAAAAGTTGTATTGAAGGAAACTTTTGTGTTCTTTAATATGGTTCTAACCTAGATGGAGGAGTTTTATATATTTGAAGACAAATATGGAGTTTATACACTCAGGGGGAGTCATATGCATGATATTATCAGACTCATAGATCATTTATTGTTGTTGAAGAAAACAAGAAAGAGAAAAGTACAATCCAAGGGGAAGCTTGTGCTTAAGTAAGTTTAAGTTTAAACATAGTTTACATTGTGTATTGTCCCAAGTTGTCATTTTTCATGTCTAGTCATCCTTTTATCCGTTGTCATAGATGTCAAAGGGGGAGAGTGGATTCAGAAACATGGAAATGAGGTCATGTAGGTGTGTTTGGTCTTGTTGGTTGCCATCAATGTTTCTGAAGGTGGTTGCGATCAATGAAAAAGGGGGAGATTACTGGCCATTGTGTCTAGTAGTTGTCATTGACGTCAAAGCCATTGATGGAAAAGGATTTGTAGATGTCATATGTGTCCCCATGAGTTGTCTTTCAGTGTTAAACATGATGGTTGATTGGTAGTGCCATGTTTTGATGAAGTCCTAGAGTATTCTGGATCATGATCTAATGTGCATGGTCATAGTATGAGTCCTCCTAAGTTGATTGAAGGTTGTCATGAGGTCCATCTTGGTTGGTATGATGTCTCAAGAGTATCCAAGTGTCTATATGAGGTCATCATGGTTAGTTCATGAGGAGTCATGGTGTGAAGTGGTATTACTAGGCCTATTCCTAGACCTAGAGCATGTGGTTTAGCATGGAGGTATGATTTTTGGAGCAATAAAATCATGGTGAAGAATGATGATGGTGTATATGATGTGTTTGATGAGTTTCAGGTTAGTTCTTAGAGATTTGGTGGTGTTTTATGGTCCTTGGGAAGTAAGAAGGTGAAGAACAGGAAGGATAACATTGGTAAGTTGTTGTGGCTAGAGAGTTTCAGGCCTATTTGAGCTAGGTGGTGATTATGAAAAGTTAGAGGATGTTGTCATGATGCTTCATGAATTTTTTTAGGTTAAAGTGAAGAAATTGCAAGTTATGTCATTTTTGGTAAAATCGGGTTTGCAAAGGTGAAGATTGTTTGCTAAAAGTTTACATTTTGATGCTCATTTTGGATTTCATGATTTGCATGGGATGTAAAGGTTTTGGGGGATGTTTTTCCATCAATCTAAGAGTGTTTTGTACAAATAATGAGGTGGTTTGATTGTTAGGTTTTTATGAATGACCATTAAGAAGATAAGTTGGTTTAAAACCCTAACAAAACTATCCTCCTTCAGTGACTTGGAAATTTTCTTGATATGATATCTAAATGATGTATAAATTATAATGTGATTATTTTTGATTGTAGATATTTCATCAGGTCTCATTTTGGTGGTGGTTTGGTCTTCTGGCTATTTTGGGAAGAGAGAAAATTTTTAGTTTTGTGGGTTTTATAGTTTTAGGGCTGAGATGAAAGATTTAGGATGAAAAGTAAATTGTTATAGAATCCTAGGGAGATGCGATACACAACCATGAAAATTTTTATGCATGTTTCTTGGAGAAATTTTGAGATATAAGTGCTCAAAGTTGCACTACCGATTTTGGCCTTAAGGGCTAAAATGCTAGTCTTCTAGTTTAAAGCGAGTTTGATCATTTTTCATAACGGGACTGATGTTTTTGGTCATGTATAGAATATTGGAACATGTTATGATGCTTTTCAGCTTATGGAATAATATGTTGAGGTGGTTTCATGTTGAAACCCTAGTATCCTAGAAATTCATAGTTGGTTTTCTTAAGAAGGTGATTGAAACAAGAGTGTTGGATCAGAATTCTCCATGCGAGCTATGATTCTTAGTGCTTTTACATGTTGGTACAAGTGACCTTGATGTGTTCTAGGTGATGGTTGATCTTGTAATTTGGTTTGGAGGTGATGGATCAAGTTTCTCTCAAGACTGGTTCTTAAGTCCTAGAAGCCTGAAAGAAAAATTTCAGAGATTGTATTAGTTGAAGGCCTTCCACTATGAGTTGGAAGGAAATGGAAGATTTTATAGAATGTATATTCAGATACCTTTATATTGATACATGGTTTGTTTCTTGATGATTTTATTTGATAGGTGAACCATCTTATCCTATAAGACCTAGTTTTGGGGTCTTGAAGCCAGTTTGTAGAAATTGCAGATATTGAGATGTTTGGAGGTCTTCCACTTGGATTTGAATGAAAAAGTGAGTTGTTCTGGAAAGTATAATCAAATATATTTGAAATTTTATATTAATATTATCATGATGTTTTCTATGTCAAGTTGGTCACTCTTCAGGACTGAATTTCCAGACATTGAAGACCTAGTTGGGTTTGCATGCTTTTGGGTGTGTTTCATGGTGGAGATGGATGTTTTGATGCTTTCTGAGATTGTTGATTATGATGAATAATTTTTTATGACTTGTGTGGAGTTGATGGAGACTTGATAAAGTTTTTTGAAGACCCTTTAGCTGGTGGAGAATTTTTTAGTGCTTAGAGAGCTTATTTTGAGATTGCTTGTGTTCTTGGAGCTTGTTGGAGATGTCTTGACCCATATCGACCCTTGTGGTCATTTTTAGTTGCTTTATATGATGTTGTTGATATTATTTTGGGTTGGGATTATAGACACCTATAATTTATCTTGAGCAATTTAAATACTTAAATTGCACAATTATACCTTTTCCCACAAATTGATGACATATCGTCAATATCACACATTTTCTCTTCTACCGTCGTTAAATAATTGCATTACGTTAGTTAATTAACTCTTATATCCAACAATAATGATGATTAATGACATTTCATTAATTAACTTCCCTTTCTATCTAGATTAATTAATTATTTCTAATTAATTAAGCTTCCCCTTCTACTAGATCAAAAAGTTGTCATTTATTCAATTAAATTCCCCTAATAGCCTAAATCATGCTAATATTCATCTAAAAAGCTTTTATAAGCTTGTACACATACTAATTAATCACTATGATTAATCAACAAATCCCCTTAAATCCCATGATTCACTAGAGGACAAATTAAACTCTCCTAAAGTAAACTTAACCACTCCTAAACCATGCTTATCCATAACTAACCTAACTTTGCTTTTATCTGAAATGTAATAGGATGTAGAGATTATTTTACCCATTGGGTTATAAAAGGAACATGTTATCACAAAATTATAACACCCCCTAAATGGCCTGCTTATGGATGGGGCATTCAATGTAATTTTTGTAACATTGGGTTACCTCTAAAGCTGCGGGACTTGCGAGCTCGAGATAGCCCTTCAGAGAAGGATGGTTCCTATTCCTAAACTACCTACCACAATCTAATCCTAATGCAAATAAGAAAAATAATCCTAATTTAACCTTCCATGGGACCGGGGAGAGAGAATGCATAAAGATAAATCTATACTAACATTAGCGATACATCAGAAAAAGAGGTTGTTTATCATTCCCTAGCTACCTAAAATGGAGGGAGGTGAGAAATGGAGAGGGTGGACAAGGTGCACCACAAAATAAATATGGAGTTCACATAAAACACCACTTAAAACCCATTAAAATTAGTTCCCAAAAACCTGAAATAGGCATCAGAAATATGCACAATATACCCTGTAATAGAGAGAGGTAGGTAGAGACACATGCAAAGGATGGAAAAGATGCATCACAAAACACATTATATTGCTCCAATAAGTATGCACAATACAACATTATTGGGCAAGATGCAAAGAAATGACATAACAAAGCTTGGGAAATAGGCTTAAGCTTCACATTCAACCCTAACAGAGAAGAAAAAGAGAGGGGGCAGGAGAAAAATGACCAACTCCTTTACAAATGAGCCTAAGATTACACTTTATAGATTTAGAAAGAAAGAGAGAATTGCAATCCCCAAATTTCCTTATCAACCACTTGCAAGATGCAATAAATGAGTGGAATTGATGGTCTTTTTCTTAAAAAAGGCTCCACATACTGTCCGATGACTTGTAACAAAGAAACAATGATGGCCATGCTTCTTAATTGCACTCCCAATCACCAATAAAATAATTATTCTATACGTGTTCCATTTCCACTAAATTATCCATCAAATTTACACTAATTCCTAAATTTATTGGTTTTAGAGCCATGATTCCAACGAGTTTTCATTTGTGTAATTTTGTTAAGAATTTCTCAAGATATGAGATTCTGAGTGCAGATGGTTGTTTTGGTTTGCTAGACATTTCTTGGCCTTCATGGGACTGGTAATTAATTATTTGGTTAGAGATTATAAAAAATATTTCTTCCCTCCTAATGTTTCCTACATCCTATAAATAATTTATTATTTAAATTGTTGTGTCGGCCCAGCATTGATATGATTACTTTTAAAGAAGGGGAGGGGAATTTTGATGTTTAAATGTTTACAATGCCTTCCATCTCAGCGAACTCGGTCGAGTTAGCACTTCTCCAATGTTACCTCACAAGATCCTTCCTTCTTTGACACTAAGCATTCTTCAATATGTCTTCCCCATCATTTTCTTTATGTCAACCCACCTATCTCCACGTTGGTACTTTATATTGGATGCTCAAATGTCACGACAGTTTCACTACATCGTGCTTCACCCCTTATTCTTGGATGCTGATCTCACCCACCACTCGGTGAGTCATACCCCTTATGACTCGATGCTACCTATCCACCGAGCCATCTATTTACATCATACCACGTTTTCATCACTGACCAATCCGTTACATTCTCCACATTGGAAAGCTTGTGCCAATGAGACAATTGACATATCAGTGAGATTTCTATTTTGTAGTGTTTGGTGTCACCTTATTGCCTTCGACGTCCATTCCTTCCTTGGAGATTGCACTTAATGTATCATGGGTGGTGAGCTCATGTGGGGAACTATGGATTTATTAGCCCCTGTGTCTCGAGTGCATTTTGGGTTATATATCCCTGACTCGCCCGCATTGGGATTTCTCCCCCTTTGTTAACCTTTCGGTGGGCCTCTGACTGGCCATCCGCCCACACTTAGAGTGTCACGACCACTTCAGCCCCTGTTTCCAAAAATGACCTGAGTGCAACTCGGGCCCTCGAATCCTGAGTTCACCATATAATACTCTACAGACATTTCAACTTACTTACACACGAGTGGTCCATCCTTGTTCAGGCCATCGGGGCCTATTTTCTCCTCCTATGCTACTTCCCATTTACTGCAGTGATGTCAGTATTTTTGTGCACAAGTGTCCCATGGAACATTCAGGCCCTTCAACCCTGCCTTATCTGTAATACACTATGGAAAAATCCTTCAAAACTTGCCAAAATAATTTGATTTCATTGACTTTCATGCTCATCCCATATCAGATCGGGCATATAACAACTTACTTGAAAGATCAACTCATGTAGTTTGACCAGTTGGCCTATCCACCATTCCAACTAGCTCGTCACGCCTCAGATATTTTCGAAGAGTTATATAGTTACCTCCATTTATCTTTTATGGGCCTAGCTGACCTCCTAGCTTGATCCTACATAGCTCATCGAATTACTTGCAACAACTCTCTCATTCACCTGTTGAACTCATCTACTGTATCTGGAAGGAATTTTACTTTAGAGCTCAACTTGTTAGTGGCTATTCAACCATGTTGTCAATGAATCAACCCATATATTATGCAAATTTTTCCTCATAATGTCTTCTGAACAAATATTCAAGAAACAACTCAATCATGGGTGATTTGGTCTTCCAAAAAACAACTTGGTGCAACATGGGTAGTAACATGACCTCGCTGTGAAAGTGGAATCCTACCAACAATGTATAACTTGGTGAGTTACAACATTCACGTAGCCCAGCTGCCATAGGAATGGTTACCCTCAGCTCTTGGATTATCCTGATCCTCATCGAATTAACCTTAGAGCTCGTTTATACCTATACCAACTTGAGCTTTAAAGAGTGGCTCAGTTCCATGTAACTTCAGTGGAATTATTTACGAGTTACAGGTGCTAAAAGTAGCTCAACTTCCAAACAATTAAATTAGCTCGTCCACTAAACATTCAACTCAATGAATTTTTGACAGCTTGGTGGACTATGTGAATAGATCATCCACCATTATCTAAACTCGGTTATCCCTACAAACACCAAAAATAAAAATAAGAATTCTTCTAACCTTTTCTAAATCTTGTCAATCCTCTAGATCCCCTAGGTGCATTAGGAACTATGAAAAGTATTGGAGGTGCCTTCTGCCATCAAGTGGTCCCTTTGTTCAGTGGTCTCAACGCAAGTTTGCTAGTTGTCCCATTTCACCAGCATAGTGAAATTAGATAGCAATTTGGTGACTTGTGGGGCCATTTTCTTGCTAAATGGAGTGGGACCAGTTACATGTAGCAATCCATTGGGCACAAAGTCTGTATGGTCTTCATGGAGTGGTATCAACTTGGAAATATTTACCTCGGAATGCTACTGCTTGGATCTGGATCTGTCTCTCACTACTACACTCCCAAATTTCATAAGAAAATATTGAAATTTGTTTTTTGAGAGTAGAAAATTGTTTTAAAACTTGAATTTCAACCTTTCCTATAGTTGCAATCTGTTAAGGTTGAATGATGAACACCTGTTATCTTGGACATTACGAAACTCTATTAAGTTCTATTTTTCTTTCTTCTTCTGAATTTCCAATTTCAACCTACTGCATGGAGCTTTGCTGAAGGTGAGAGCTGAGTTCTAACTTGGGCTGCTGGATGATATTTGATTACTTACACAAGCACTGAAATCTTGCTACAGTTTTCCTTAGAGAGAATAATCAAGATCACCTCCTTAACTGATTATAGTTACTCAGCATTTGTTTTGATTTTGAGTTTGCAACTATCACATGCAACTATGATGCAACAACTAGAGGGCAGGGTGCATTGTACTAGCTGGAGCAACACAAAAAAAAGCTATGTACAAAAGAACAAATCATACATGTCTCAAATAATACATGCAAAGTGTGAATGAGAACTTATTATGTTGAAAAAAAACCTACTCCTACCATACACTAACCAGGGAAATGTGCAACTTCAAACAAAACCTGCCACTGACGATGAGAAGTAGCTTCCCTTCCTTATAATTGGAAGCCATGCAAATTATTTGGCATTGAGTATAGATGAGATTAGAGGTGAAAGATTTCCTGCAAATTGACTTTCCACTCCTTCATTCATCAAGGTATCAACAATGAATAAGACATATACCTCTTCTAGCTGCTGTTCAATTGGTTCCAAGAGGTATTGTTGTTGATCCTTGGAATTTTATCGCTCTCCCTCATTTTTAGAAGCAAGTATGACTGGTTGTGGCTTCTCCCTTGACTCTAATGAAGCCAAGTACCTAATTGGGAAAGGTATGGTCCTTTGAATGTGCCCACTTATTTAAAACTTAACTCCAAAAATGGAGTCTTCATGTAGACCTTATTGAAAAGGGGGACTGTCTTCAACTTGATTTTCTTCTTCTTGCACATCTACAAACAAAGGATGTACCTTTTTTATGGATGTTATGAAAGATATGAACTTTTTTTACTTCTTCCCTTCCACCTTAGCAACATGGAACTCCTCCTCAAAATGTATCCCATCATTTTTATTTGTAACATCTAATGAGGTTACCTGTACATTACTGCAATCAGCTGCAACGCATTGCTCATTTGTGAGTTCCTCCTTTGTTACTTGAAGAGAAAATTGCTCTTGAATACCCTCTTCTTCATATATTATGAAGTTTTACAGATCAAAATATTCAGTAGGCTGATCTAGATGATTGTTTAGGATATCAAGATCCTCTTGAATGTTCTCCTCCATCATGGGTTCATCAATTAAATCATACTTTTCAAAGGAAAGAAAGAAATATTCAATGATCTCATCTTCATTAAATGCTTCTGATTTGGTCTCCCCCATATGCTCCTCTTTAATAGAACTTGGAGCTGATTGTTATTTTTCTTCCTCTACTGATTTTGCAATGGGTGTGTGATCATCAAATTTTGAAAATATGGTGCCCAAGTGAACATTGCATTCTGAGCAGATTGATTGTTGATCATCACTCTCTTCTTTTTGAACTGCTGTTGCAATTTTTTTTTCAAAATTAGCCTTGATCACTAGTTCCCTGAATTTGATGCCATCTGTTGGATTTACCATCAAGGGGATTTTATCAATTCCAAACCTCAGAGCCAAAATTCTCAAATTCTGTGTTGTATTTTTTTCATTGGGCTCCATCTCTTGTTTCCTTGTAGCTACTACAAAGTTAGACTTGACCATCACTTGCTCTTCAAATTTGGCTTCCTATTTTGGCTTCACCATCAAGGGAATATTTTCAGTACAAAAATTAAGATCCCATCTTTTCATATTCTCTCTTATTTCTTGTTAACTAGAATCTTCTTCTTGTTTGTCTTGGATGACTTTTTGACTGTTTTCTCCCCAAGATGAGCTTGAGACAACAAGAGGAGGGATGGGTTAGGTCACAACTGATCTTGTAATTATTTTTGGTGGTGGAAGGGGTAGAACTTATTTATTTGGAGGAGATGACTGTTTGGAAGGGAAAATGGTAGAGAAGTTGAGATTAGATGGTAGATTAGAGGATGGAGAAGGGAAATTAACACTTGGGGAAACATACAATGGGCTTGAATCTTAACTCTGCTGAAATGATAAAGCTTGGGAGGGAGAAAATGAAGGACAAGGTGCTGGTGATTGACTTACCCTTTGAAAAGGTTTTCTTACACTTTTCTCATATACTTCAATCTCCTCAGTCAACTATGTAAGTTGGGGTGGCATTTCAACCATGAAATAAAGCTTCTCCTATGAGCTATAGTGTCTTGGAAAAGGGCCTTCCCATGGATAAGGTGCCCTATAATTTTTTTTAAATGATTTCATCTGTGCAGTAGCTCTTAATTGAACCATGCCAACCTCCATTCTTTGTATCTTCTCAAGTAAATCAACACTTTCCATTTGACTGTTACCATTACATGCATACCCTTGTTCTTGGTAAGCTTCATAGCTAATCTGATTTCGACAATGCTCATATGGGTAAGCATAGTGGTTCTGAATTTGGTCATAATGCTGATCTAGAGGAGATGTGAAACTCATTAAAGGCTGATTATACTGCTGCAAGTGTGAATTCCACTGCAGGAATGAAGCCATGACTACACAACCTCATAGAATGGAAGAAAATGAAAGACATGGTAAGAAAGGTGAATGAAAATGGATGGAAATGGATTAGAGAAGGGTCTGAAACTTCAGAGAAAGGGTTTTTAACCAAATGGAGTCATCAAATGTGTTTGTGAGTGCTTCCAAAAACTGAAATTCTAACAAGAACACACCAACCTGTTGAAATGAAGTCTGTTACAAAGATTGATCTGCAATCTAGCTAATGATTTTCTTGAAATAGAACACCTTTGAAAGATGGAACTCTAACTTCTATGATGTCCTACCAGGTATGCAAGAACTGTTATCATGAAATTACAACACCCCCTGAATGGCCTGATTATGGATGGGACATTCGGTGTAATTTGTGTAACATTGGGTTAACTCTCAAGCTATAAGACTTGCGGACTTGAAATAACCATCTAGAGAAGGCCGGTTCCTTCTCCTAAACTACCTCATACAATCTACTCCTAATGTAAGTAAGAAAAATAATCCTAATCTGACCTTTCAAGGGACCAGGGAGAGATAATGCAAGAAAATAAACCTACACTAAAAACAGTGATACACCGAAAAAGGAGGTTGTTAATCATTCCCTAGCTTCCTGAAATGGAGAGAGGTGAGCAATGGAGAGGGTGGACAAGGTGCACCATAGACCAAATATGGAGTTCACACAAAAAACCACTTCAAACCCATTAAACATAGATCTAAAAAACCTGCAATAGACATCATAAATATGCACAATATACCCTGTAATGGAGAGAGGCAAGTAAAGACAATAATACATGCAAAGGATGGACAAAATGCATCACAAAAACACATTATATTGCTCCAATAAGTATGCAAATTACAAGATTAGTGGGAAAGAGGTAAATAAGTTCCATTACAAAGATTGGGAAAGAGGATTAAGCTTCACATTCAAACGTAGTAGAGAAGAAAAAGAGAGGGGCGGGATAAAAATGACCAACTCCTTTACAAATGAGCCCAAGATTACACTTTATAGATTTAGAAGGAGAGAGAGAATTACAATCCTAAAATCACCTTATCAACCACTTGAAAGATGTAATAAATGAGTGCAATTGATGGTATTTTTCTTACAAAAGGCTCCCCATGCTGTCCTATGATCTGCAACAGAGAAAGAATGATGGTCATGCTTCTTAATTGTACTCCTAACCACCAATAAAATCATTGTTCTAAACCTGTTACATTTTCCACAAAATTCTCCATCAAATCTACATTAATTCCTTAATTTCTTGGTTTTTGTTTCTTGGGCTTGGATACATGATTCCAATGAGTATTCATTTTTGCAATTTTGTTAAGAATCGCTCAAGATATGAGATTCAGAGTGCAGGTGGTTGTTTTGGTTTGTTAGGCCTTTCTTGGCCTTCACGGGACTGAAAATTAATTAATTGGATGGAGATCATAAAAAATATTTCTTCCCTCCTTCGAATGTTTCATGCATCCTATAAATGATTTTTCATTTAAAATGTTTTGTGGGCCCATCGTTGATATGATTACTTTTAAAGAAGGGGAGGGGAAGTTTAATGTTTAAATGTTTACAATGTCTTCTAGCTTGGTTGAGCTGGCTCTTCTCCCATGATACCTCACGAGCTCCTTCCTTCTTTGACACAAAGAATTCTTTGGGATGTCTTCCCCATCATTTTATTTATGTTGAC
Source organism: Taxus chinensis (assembly GCA_019776745.2). Taxonomy (NCBI): domain Eukaryota; kingdom Viridiplantae; phylum Streptophyta; class Pinopsida; order Cupressales; family Taxaceae; genus Taxus; species Taxus chinensis. The sequence goes on from CM034148.1 coordinate 628,537,269, forward strand.
CCACCTATCTCCTCGTTGGCACTTTATATTAGATGCTCGAATGTCATGTTAGTTTCACTACAGAGGGCTTCACCCCTTATTCTTGGATGCTGAACTCACCCATCGTTCGAAGATTCATACCCCGTATGACTTGGCGCTAGTTGTCCACCGAGCCATCTATTTACATCAGACCACATTCTACTCTCCAACCACTCCATTTCATTTTCCACATTAGAAAGCTTGTGACAATGAGCTAATTCATACATCGGCAAGCTTTCTATTTTGTATTGTTCGATGTCACCTTATTACCTTCCACATCAATGAATTCCTTGAAGAATGTGCTCAATGTATCTCAGGTGGTGAGCTTGTGTAGGGTTATTGGTATTTCCTAGCCCTCGTGTCTTGAGTACATTTTGGTTTTGGGCTCCATATCTCTGAATTTCCCACATTAGGATTTCACCCCCTTTGTTGACCTTTCCATGAGCCTCTTACCGACCATCCACCCGCACTTGAACTGTTGCGGCCACTTTAGCCCCTGCTTACACAAATTGCTTGAGTGCAACTCAGGCCCTTGAATCCTGAGTTCACCACACAATACTCTATGGCCATTTTGGCTTGCTTGTGCATGACTGACCCATCCACGTTCATGCTATCTGAGCCTATTTTCTCTACCTTTGTCACTTCCCATTTACTATGGTGATGTTGAAATTTTTGAGCACAAGCGTCCCGTGGGACATTTGGGCCCTCAACCTTTCCTTATCCACAATACACCATGGAAAAATCCTTTAAAAATCACCCAAATCCTTTGATTTCATTGATTCCCTGACTCATCCCATATCGGCTTGGCCATCTAACAACTTATTTTAAAGCTTGACTCATGTAGTTTGACTAGTCAACTTGTCCACCATTCCAACTATCTCGTCATGCCTCAAATCTTTTCACAGACTTATATAACTACATCCATTTATCTTTCATGGGCTCAGCTGACATCCTAGCTTGAACCTACGTAGCTTAGTGAATTATTTGTAATAACTCTCTCATTCAACTGTTGAACTCATCTACTTTACCTAGTAGGCCTTTTACTTTGGAGCTCAGCTTGCTAGTGACTATTCGGCCATGTTGTTAATGAATCAACACATTTATTATGTAAATTTTTCCTTGTAATGTATTCCTAATAGCTCTTCAAAAAGTTGCTCAATCCTAGGTGATTTTGTCTTTTAGTAAATAGGTTGGTGCAAAATGGGTGGTAACTCGGCCTCGCCATGAAAGTGGAAGCCTATCGACAATTCATAGCTCGGCGAGTTACAACATTCACGTAGTCCATTTCCCATAGGAATGGTTACCCTCGGCTCTTGTATTAGCCTGATCCTCATCGCATCAGCCTAAGAGGTCATTTATACATGTACCAACTCGAGATTCAAAGAGTGGATTGGTTTCATGTAACTTTAGAGGACTTATTTATGATCTTGGGGAGCTAAAATTAGCTCAAATTCCAAACAATTAAAACAGCTCAATCACTAAACATTCATCTTGAGTAATTTGTGACAGCTCAGTGCACTATGTGAATAGCTCGTCCACCATTATTTGAACTTAGTTATCCCTATAAGCACCCAAAATACAAATTTTAAAGAATTCTTATAACCTTTTTTGAATCTTATCAATCCTATGGATCCCCCAGGTGCATTAGGAACTCTAAAAAGTATTGGAGGAGATTTTTGCTATCAAGTGACCACTTTGTTCATTTGTCTCAATGCAAGCTTGCTAGTTGTCCCATTTCACCAGGGTAGTGAAATTAGATAATAGAACCCTATTCTAACATTTTTACTTACATCTTCACATACTTATAACCTAAACTATATGCATTTCATCTTGGAGAATTCTTCCATTAGAGGAGTTAGGTATCTTCATATTACATTCATCCATCCATGTTCTTGAGTCATATGGAGAAGATCAAGGAGGTCTTATAGCCAAATCTTGATTGAGATACATTCTCAAGCCTTTAGGATCAAACAAACTATCATATTTTGATAGCTAAGGATCTACATAGGTCCATCTATTGTTTAGCTTTCAAAAGAGTAGAGGATAAATGTTTAGCATGTTAGTTTGAGTTTCATTCAAAGTTATAATGCATAATGTTGATATTTACTCTTGTTCAGATCTTATCATGATGATATTTGTGTAGTTAGTTCATGTTTTGAAATTATTAAGGTGTTAATTTCAATTCCCTTTGCATAGCTAACTAATAAATTGATACATATGGCACGCCTGGTGGGACGGATCCATATTCCCTTTGATCTTAATGAATTTTGATAGTTTTATCATGTTTTTACTAACTCATATCATTCAAATCTGAAATGAATTGAGATTCTTACTTTATTTCATCATCTTTATATGCATTAAATCTCATTTATGTGATTTATTGTGATGGGTTACTCTTTGATTTGAGATAATTTGAGAAAAATTTCAGTGTTTTGAAGTTACCTACATCATTTCTTGTGCTTTTGATGTCATCTCCAGGTACAGGCATAAACAAAAAATTTGTAAGGGGTGTGTACATATAAAAACTTGAGCGTACACATAAAAATGCTAACATACATGGTATAAGTCGAGTGTATACAATATGTTGTTAATAATATTTATAATATTTAATATTATAAATATAATCATTTCATGATATTAAATATTTAACTTAAATTATATACCTAGGTTAACATATTTAATAATAGAAATAGAAATATTCCATATTATTAAATATTAACCTATATATTAGTGATGGACCCATATATATTAAGGGTTGACTAGACCACTTAATCATTATGTTCCAACACTCCCCCTTAATGTTAAGTGGGATAACATAACCTATGCCAATAGATTACCTACTTGTGGTACACTACTAGATTTATAATCCTTAAACCATAAAGGTTTTAGGCTAGTATATCGGTTAAAGGAATTATAACACCTTCATCATACTCAATTTACTTTTTGGTACAAAAGGATTTGGAATCTTAAAAATTATCACATGATCAGTGGCTAAGTATGATTTGTGAGTTTTACATGTTCTCATAAAAAGTTATTGAACCCAAGCATATAAGAGCATTTTATACCTAAGGAACTTCTTAATAGTATGCTTGTACTGAATGTTTACCAGTAAACTCAATAGCACTAAAGAGTTTACTGAAGACCACCTTTAAGATCTTTCTACACTTCTTTCTAAAAAGAAGTCGAGGAGGTATACATGCCCGACGGTCTTTTTTAACACTTTCTTGAAGGTCTTTTACAAATTCCCAAAGGTATTTTTACCAAAACCAAGTTCCATTAGGAGGTGACATTTTTATGCACACTCCCCCTCAATGGAAACTTTGACAATCCAAGATTTTCATGAAAGTAAAAAAACTTTACAACACTCAGGGATTGTGAAGATGTTAGTAACCTACTCTTCAGTCAGCATGAACTTGAGATTTATGTCATCACTTAGCACTTTCTCACGGGTGAAGCACATATGTATTTCAATGTGCATTGTCCTTTGATATTGAACCAAATTATTAATCAAGAATAATACAACTCTGTCCACAACATAGAAGATGAATACTTCCTTTAACTTCCATATGTATCTCTACTAATAGCCGCTGCAGCCACATGGCTTTTTACTTCTTCCATTGTAATTCTCTACCTTAGTAGAAGAAGTGAAGATTGTTGATTGCATTTTTTGTTTCAAGTAATGGTTCCTACACCAAAAAAACTTGAACACATATCAAGTATATTTATAACACAACATCAATATGGTTAGAATCACAAAACTCATATAAGATAGAATTTTCATTCTTAGTATAATGCAACCCATAATTGATTGTCCCATTAATATATCTAAAAATTATTTTACAAGATTTCAATGATTTCTAAAAAAGGTTCCTGCATAAACCTTGAAGTAATTCCTACTGTATAGGAAATATATGATCTATTTATAGTTAGATAAATCAAACTATCAACTAACAACGTATATAAAATAGGATCAACCTTTTTCATATGCAGTTTTATGATCAATATTTATTCCAACTTCTATTAAAGTAGAAAATGGTTTACAATCAATCATAAGAAACTTTTTCAATACAATGGTTGCATATTGTGTTTTAAAAAATAACAATAGAATGAAATATAGTCATACAAAGAGCATGATGTGAGAGACCTAACTTATTCATTTCAAAGTACTGCTTAAATTTCTCTTTAATCCTATGGATTAAATCAGAATTGTCACCAGTCATAAGAAAATCATCAATATATATACATATAATGATAATTTGTGAGCCTTATTGCTTAATGAATATATCATTGTTAGAAGAACAATTAACAAAACCTAATAGTTTAAAGAAGGAAACATTTTTTGCATACCAAGCTCTAAGATCTTGTTTTAAACCATACAATGATTTCTCAATTTACAAACATAGTTTTCTTTACCAGTTTCTTCAAATCATTTAGGTTGAAACATGTAAAGTTTTTATTTTGAATCGCAATTCAAAAAACTAATTTGCTTATCCATTTGGTGGATTTCCCACCCAAATTGAGCGTAAATTACAAAAAAGGCTCTAATAGTACTCATTTTAACTACAGAGAAAAATGTCTCAACATAATCAATACTAGGTTTCTGATTGAAACCTCTAGCATCATGTCTAGCTTTATTTTTGTTAATACTACCATCAACATTATACTTTAATTTGTATATCCACCTAGACCTGATAATACTTCGCGGATCAGGTTTATATGAGGTAATTAATGCACGGTACATATGATGGCTTCTAGTCATTTTCCTAAGGTTAATAGAATTTAAAATTTCTAACATAGATTGAGCCCAATTTAATTTCTTATCTAGGAAGATAAGAGTTTTAGAAACATCTATAACATCAAAACATCATCATGACCATTTACTAAATCAGAATAAAAACCATCATTTAGAAGCATTTAATGAAGTAGCTTCAAGAGAAGAAGACACCACATGTAAACCTTTCACTAGATTATATCTATTTTATATAAGATTCGATAATTAACATGTCATAACCTTTCATGCCATAGTTTCAAATTATTTAAACTCTAAAAAAAATGGAGAAGAGAAATCATAAAAAATATACAGACCATTTCTTTGAATTCCTTCAACTACTATACTCTCATTACTATCCTTGATATACCAAGTATCCTTCATGCATGGATTCTAATTGTGTCCATACCTCTTTCAGATGTTTGATATTACCAATGTGTAGAAGGTACTCGTCATTCACATTGCACAAAATCATAGAAAGAGCCTCTTGCATTCATTGTAAGAATGCATTCATGTTATCTATAGTCGCTTAACAAATAGTGGGAGCAAAACTTAAATCCAGAAACAATCATCTGGAGTTTCCTCGCCATAAATTCTAGTTTGACCCAAATGTTGTATTTGGTTTCATTGAGGATCTGGGTTTTGTCAAGGCAGAAATAATTAGACGCCATTATTTTTCTAAACCTATAAAACACACCCCCATTATAATATACAATGTACTACAGAGTTAGATACATATTTATTTATAATAAAAAACAACACTTTTAATAGAATCAGATCTAAATTTTATAGATATAAAGAAACTATTTGATCTTAACTAAATATGTCATTACAATGCATTTTAATTAACCTCCCATGATCAAAATAATAACCTACAATATAAAGGGCTCTGCCTTATACCCCATATTTATATAAAAAATATTTCTGATTTTATAAAAGTGAAGAAGAGACCCCTAAGAATGCATAACAACTTCAAATTTTTGAAAAAAAAATGTAGACAAAGATCCGACCAACTTAAATTTAACATCTAAATGACCGTCATAATGGCTTATTTTTTGGTCTGTTGTGACTGTCATTTGACCGTCAATGTTAACACAATGAAAGTTTTTATGTAACCTACGAGCTTAAATTTGATGTCTAAATGACTGTCATATTGTCTTATGTTTGGTCTAGTGTGACGGTTATTTGACCGTCAAATTTAATGAAACCAAAACTTCTTGTGTATTTCCAGAATGTGAAATTCTAGAATTTCTTTTTCTGTTAAATATTAGGGAGGTTATATTTTAATACATTATAATAGCCTATTATAATTTATAATATAAAAAATATATACACTTTTTTAAAAAAGAGGTATATAGTTTATATAATGTAAATAAAAAACAACATATAGTTCATAAAAATTATAAACTATAGTATATTTTTTTAATAAAAAACACAATGACCAAATACAAAACATCGTCCACTTGCTATGTAATTATTATTTTAGGTTTTTTATAAACATAAATTATTCCAAGGTGACCCACATTAATATGACATGATAATTTGGAAACATAAATTATGATATTAGTTTTTTCTAATTAAACATGTCATACTTACGTGAAAAACCTAAGAAAATGCCATATGATTTTAAAAAATACTAAAGTTTTAAGTTTAATTTTTTATATATATTACTTAGAAAAAGAATGGGGCTGCTTTAGAGTTGAAGTAGTTTTACGGTTTAGGTGTCCATTTTTTTATTTTTATTTTTATTTTTTAAAACATTTTTTTACGGAGCCCATATGAATGGGGTAGTTATAAACTATAATATAAGAACTATATAAAATATATAGTTTTCAAATTATATAAATTTTAATACAATGTTTATATAAGTTATTATATAAAAATTTATTCTATATATGTTTTAATTTAAAAATATAGTTTTAGATTAACTATAAACTATAGTTTTTCAAATCAAATTCTTTTAGAGGGGTCCCAAATAACACGGGTATGAATGTACCTTTTGAAATAGTTAACCTGAAAACATTTGAAATTATAGAAAATATGAAAATTATTTCATATAGTAATAAATCCTTTCCCTTTCTTAATGTGATTTTCACATAGGTAAATATTTGAAGCCCCTTTCACATGTGCACACATCAATCTCCAAACAATCATTAATTCCATGTAATTTACAAAATGTAAATGAAAGTAAGAATCATATCATATTACATCTCCCACCAAAAAAATAGGGATTTAAAATTGAAGAGTTTAATTGCGCAAATGTAGTGCCAAAATAAATTGGGGGAAAAAAAAGAGAAAGGGACCAGATACTTTTAAATAACCCTTTCGGGTTGGTTGAAAAAACCCATATAAATTAAATAAAAAAAATACAAAACATTTTATATTAATTCATTTAATTTACCTCGCTCTATTACCATGTTAGAATTTGGGGATTCTAATAAATACAAATTTAATCAACTTACATATTATATAATGTTACAATAAATATTTACATAAACATAAGTAAATAAAGAAATACCTACATGAAATAAGTAACACATGTGACACAATATTTATAGTGGAAAATCCCAATAGGGTAAAAACCACTTTGAAAATAGCCTTTTACTTCAAAGAAATTATTTTACATCCAGTAAGATCACCTTCTCCTTTGAAACCCTATTTACCAAGGGTAAAACCAAATCACTTGATTTGCACACCTTTGATATATTTACCTAATATATAGAATAAGGACTTAAAGTTATTTTTATATAAGGTGATCGTGTATGTCTCCCGACCCACCTTTTCAACCTAAAATGGTTGACACATACACCTAGGTTTATAATATTTAATATTAGAAATATAATCATTTCATGATAATAAATATTTAACCTAAAGTATATACCTAAGTTATCATATTTAATAATAGAAATATAAATATTCCATATTATTTAAATATTAACCTATATATTAGTGATGGACCCATATACATTAAGGGTTGTCTAGACAACTTAATCATTATGTTCCAACAACATTCACACTAGAGTTTTAGCTCTTTCTCCAAGACACTGAGTGTTGTGCTGAATTTCAGCTATAATTTGGATACCTTCTCATATGACTTGAAGGACTCCTCAATAAAGTTTTAATCTAGTTACTGTCATGTCATGGACCAGTGATTCAATGGCCTTTCCAAAGGTGACATGTTTATGAATATCCTTAATGGTCTAAACTTCATCATTGGTGAGAACTAGAGGAGGTGGAAGAGTAGTTAATGGAGTAGGATCCATGACCTTATCCTTTTCCAATAAGGATTTTATAAAACCTGAAAGAATTAGTTTTTTCTCTTCCAATTGCTCCAAGGTCTATTTGTCCTTTTCAACCTGTTTAATGACTCGAGTGATAGTTTCTTTAAGGTTATGAACCTCATTTTCAGGCATTGATTCTCCAAGTGGAATCCTTTTGAATTCCAAATCAAACACCAAAAGATCTCTCTCTTCCTTATCTTCTTTGGGATTTGCAATCTCCATGAATTGTTGACCTTGCGAATCTGATACAAGCTTTGAGGTGATCTTTGATTTCTTTGTTGGAGGAGGGGGGAGAAGAATTGAGCAAGGTTGCCACAACATCGAACTTGGGAACCAAAATTTGGGAGATAGACTTCATTTTCCTACTGTCAACAAAAGGTTGAACCCAAGAAAATGAGGACGAAGTGATAGAAGGAACAATGGGCCCAAGCGCAAGTTAACTCATCGCACTTAGTGTCTGCACTACTGATGTCTCAAGTGGGGAAGTTATTACATTTTCAGAAAGATACTTAGAAGAAGTATCCATCAAACCTAGAGGTTCAGTCATTTGACATTCATTCTATATCTTAGTCAGTAATGACAAGGGTTATTTCTTCTCCTTCTTTCATTCCTTCATTGTCTTCTTTACTTAAAAAAATAATATTTTTTGATCTTATAGGGACTTCTGGATGCTCCAAAAGATCTTATTCTTCAGCCTGTTCATGTTTTATTTTTTTAGCTTTCTTCAGGTATACCTTTGTTGATGAGGATGGATTAGATTGCTCAGGAATCTCAACATTAAGTGCAAGTTCTTCTTTCCTAGGAGAGGGAGTTTCATGTGAAGAATATTTAACTCTCTTCATCCTAAAATTTTACATCTTATTATCAAACCAGAGCTTGGTTCTCACAATGACTGAGGTTGATCACTTCTTTCAAATCATCCTTCTCCTTTACAAACCAATCAAGGGTTTCAAGAGGAGAGTGTTTGATGGTTCTCTCATATTAAATAGATTGCAGATATTCCTCATCATCCTAGTGCTTCTTAGGTACTTTTTAGAGATTAAAATCTGTAATTTGGTGAAGGGAAAATCTGTCAAAGTACCTTCTCGTAGTGCCTCAGATTCACCTACACAATCAGTCCAATAATATTCAGTATTGGCATAGTCAAAAAAACCTAATATGATATTCCTAGAAATATATCCATTGATTTCAAAGCAGGATCAAGACTTGAAATGATGAAGAGTAAGAGGGACAACAATTCTATCAATGTTTTGAGCATCGAGGGTTGTTCTACATGTATAATTTCCCAAGGTTATAGGGAAATGAATTCCAAAAATCTTCTTATCTTTGCAAGTCTAATGAATTTTATCCAACTACCTCTAAATTTAAACTAGTGCCATTTTATCATTGCAAAACATAGGAAGCCTTAAAGGGGAGCCATTAAAACCATCTAGCCTGTTATATGAAAAATTTGTAAATTGGGTGTAGAAACTCCCATATTTAGAGATCAAAGTCTTTTATTCCTTCAGAAAATCTCTAAGCAGTATCTCCTTCCAAAAGCCTCACAATGTACATGGTGAACACATCATTAACTCTCTAAAATTATGATTGCTGACTTTGAGGGTTAACTGAGGACAATATTCATATATAGGGGCATCTTTCTTATCCTCAACAAAATTGAAACCAAGCCATTTCCTAGATGCTGCATGATGGTGTACATAAGGTAAGAAGTCATGTAGAAGGTCTTTGTTCTCTAAACATTAACCAGCTACTTTCCATTAGGTTTTCACATGGATTATCTCACCCCAATTCAGATTCTGCTTCCCCTCACAAATAATGTTGATATATGGACACATCCAAAAATGAAATTCATTTGTAGAAGGCACTCCCATGATTCTAGCTAAAAGAGTGATGATGTCTAAAATTTATTCATTGAAATCAACTCTGAACAATGTTTTTTGAAGTCAGGATGCTCCTTTTTAGGGTTCTTCAGCCAAGACTTGGCTACCCTAGTCTTGTATTTCTCACTGTCTTGGTCAAATAGTGCTTGTGCTTGAGCAAGAGAGAGAGTATTGAAACCTTCCACCATTGGGATGCGTAGAGACAATATAGATAGCTTCATGGAATCTAATCACGTAATTACCTCACCATGTACATTAATAATTTCCTTTGATTCCAAATTGAAACAAGCCCCGCAAGTGAGCACGGTATTCAACACACTAACAGAGATAGGGAAACCACCTATAAATTCAATCCCACTATTTTTGATCATTTGAGTGATGGGAGTAGGGTTATCACATTCAAGTCTACTCCAAAAATCATCGAGGTCAAGATGTCGAGCTTCGTTGTCACCGATGTTAGGCATAGAGGTTTCCAACGAGGAGAGGTGTTCGTGCCCTTGGTATTGCATCTTCATCATGAAAGAGGAAGAGAGAAGATATCCTTTAATGGATTATCACCATGTATCTGAATAATCCCTACAAGAGAAAAATACAAGAGCATGAATGAGGGAAATGGCTAGCTTTTCACAAACGTGAGTGAGGAGAAAATAAGCATACAAGTGTGAGGAGAAAGAATAGTTATATTCCTTTATATAGCCACCAATTTAAACAGAGGAGGAGAGAAAAAAATAAAATGCACAACAAACCCCTCAAGCCTGACTCAAAAAGGTGATCTACGGGAAATTCAAAATTATTTGGCCTACATACGGTCCACAGGACATATGGGTCACGCTTAGAGCCTGATATACTTGATATAAGAGGAATGTGGAAAAATTGGGTTTGGGGAGCACAAATGGTCCATGGGACATGTGGGATGCGCGGAGCTGATTTAGCTGATATACAAGGCAGTGCTGGGAAAGTTGGTGAATCGACGAACAGAAGGCTTGATAGCACTTGGGACACATGCGGGACGTGAACGGAGCCGATTCAACTAACGAGTAAGTGGTGTGGGTAAAGTTGGTAAATCGGAAAACAGAAGGCCTAGCAACACTCAAGACACATGCGGGAAAAAAATACCTAACATATCCGACTAGAAAGGAATGTGGGTAAATCAGCGAATCGGTGAACAAAGGGCTTGACAGTACTTGGGACATGAGGGATGCCCAGGTCCGATTTAGCCACAATACACTAAAAATGACCTCAAAGAGTGAAATTTTCTAACTTATTGAATTTCACCACTTACCAGAACACATTCAAAGGACACTGACTCAAAATTTGAAAATTTTCCTTTTAAAATAGGAGGGAATTTTGAGGGTGACAACAACTGGCTCTTTCTGGGGATGACTTGACTAGAACAAAGGAATGAGGCAAGATCAAGAACCACAAGAATACTCTGGGAAAATAATGGCCTAATGTCTTATCCATTGGGAAAATAGATGTCAAAGGAAAAACAATCACAGAAGACAACACACACAAAGGAAAGACCAAAAACAAGACACAAGGGAGGGACTAAAAAAACAAGACATTATACACAATATAAAAGGACTACCTAATCACCTAGGAATTGAACAACTTCAAATAATTCCCACTATAAGGAAGTGGGAGAGAAGATCCATCCATATAATCCAAGTAGAAAGAATTTACTCCAAGAAAAATGTCTGATCTTGAAAGGACCAAGCCAAAGAGAATCAAACTTACCATGGCTTCCATGAGGTTCATGTATTTTGTCCCATAGTAGGACAATATCTCCTAATTGAAAGTATCTAGGTCTAGCCTTCTTTTCAAACAAATCTTTCACCTTCTGTTGGTGGGTAAAAATTCTATCAAAAACCTGCATCCTATCCTCATCCATCTTTTGGAGATACATGATCCTCTTATCCAAAGAACTAATGAAGCTTGAATCCTCAATAGCCTTCATTAAGTGCAAGGCTAGAAATTCCACTATTATTGGTAGCTGAGCTTCAACACCATATACCATCTGAAATGGAGACATTCCAATTGCTCTTTTGGGTGTAATTCTATCTACCCAGAGGGCATCATAGAGCTTCTTGTGCCAATTCCTTTGAGAGTCATTGACAAGCTTCTAAATGATGGTTACTAAATTCTTATTTGTGGATTCTACTTGTCCATTTCCTTGAGGGTAATAATCAGAAGAATGAGCAAGGGAAATTCCATAGCCATAGAAAAATTCCATCATCTCAGAAGAAGAAAAATTAGAAGCATTATCAGTCACAATTTTGTTTGGGTATTCCAAACCTTATCAAGATGTTCTCCTTGATGAAATTACACACCACCTTAGAAGTAGTACTTTTGACTGGAATAGCCTCTACCCATTTTGTGAAGTAATATGTAGCAGTTAGCACATGGGTATGTCCAGTACAATGGAAGGTGGGTTGAGAGTTCCAATAAAATCTAATCCCCACTATTGAAAAGGTTCATCAATTATTACTGGTTTGAGTGGTAAAGCAGCTAATTTAGGTCTCCCAACAAAATTCTGATAGGCTTCACACTTTCCTACCCATTTTGATGCATCTCAAAACAATGTGGGCCAATAGTACCCTACACGAAGAATTTTGTGAGTAGTGACAACAGAGGAGAAATGCCCTCCATAGGCTTGATCATGAAAAGCTAAAAACAACTTCTTCTAATTCTCTTTGTCCACACACTTAAGGAATCTTCCATCAATGCCTCACTTGAATAAAGCATTTTCCCATAATACATATTGTGTAGACCTTAGCTTAATAGATCTTTTTTCCTTGGCACTCAAATGAGATGGAAATTATCCATAAGTAATAAAATGTGCAATATCAACATACCACTCATCTTGTTGAACTGAGAAAGAGGACAACAGGAACATCAACTGCTTCTGTGGACAATTCTTCATCAACTCCCTTAGTAATAAGTTCACATAAGCCTTTACCCCAGACTAGCTTTGTTGGCTTGATATCAAGGTCATATTCTTGAACCTTTTCCACCCAATTACCTCACTTAGTTCCAAACTCCTGTTGTGTAAGAATAGACTTAATAGTTGTATCAGGCACAAATACAACAGAGTGGGAATTGAGTATATAAAAATGAAACTACTTAACAACTTTGACCACTGCAAAAGCATGTTTTTCCATCAAAGTATATTTTAGCTCATGATATTTTAGAACATAGCTCATGAAATAAATTGGAAGTTCATGATTCTCAAGTCTTTTTCAGTTAGTATGGCAGCCAAAGTATTCTCAGTAGCATAGCAATAGATAATGAAATCTTTGTTGAAATTAGGACATGCTAAGATGGGAGTTTTAGCAATAGCTTCCTTGATACCTTTGAAAGCTTCTTTTCCTTCAGGATTCCAACCAAAGGTTTTCTTCCCTTTCATCATTTGAGCAATGCTCATAGTCAGTTTTGCAAAATATGGAATGAATCTCCTTAAGAAGTTTATCTTACCAAAGAAAGAGTGAACACCCTTTTTGCTTGTGGGAAGGGGAATCTGCTGAATTGCCTGAACTCTTTCTGGATCTATCTTGATTCCTTCTTTATAGATGATATGTCCCAACATGGCTTGCCTTCAGTAACAAAAAAGATATACTTCTTAGGATTAATGGATACCCCATGTTCTCTACATTTTTGAAGGACTATTTCAAGATGTTGAAAGTGATCTGCCCTTGTTTTGGAGAAAATAGTCAGATCATCAAGGTATACAACAATGAATTTTCCCTTGAGACTACCAAAAGCTAAGTCCATTGCCCTTTGGAAAGTAGCACCGACATTGATAAGACCGAAAGGCATCCTCTTATAGGAAAAGGTGCCCCAAGGAGTAGTAAAAGCAGTCTTGTGCTGATCTGGGGTACTAACCTCCACCTGATTGTATCTAGAGAATCCATCCAGCATGGACAACATCTCTAAGCTGGTGACAACCTGTAAAACTTGATCCATCATGGGGAGAGGGTAGTTTTATTTTAGAGAGGCCTGATTTAAATTCCTGAAATCCACACAAATACGAATCTCACCATTCTTCTTCCTTACTGGCACAATGTTGGCAATCCATGTTGAATGATGTATAGGGAAAATAATCTTTGCTTTCAGTAACTTTTGAATTTCTTGAAAAATGGTATCAACAATCTTGGGATTGTATTTCCTTTGCTTCTTCTTGAAAGGTTTGATCCCAGGCCTCAGGGGAATATAATGTTACATCTCCTTTGGTTGAAAAGATTTGAGATCATCATATGAATAAGCAAGGACGTCAACATATTTTTTAATAGGTTCAATGCTTTCCTCCTCTCTTCTTGAGTGTAACATTTCCTGATATTTACCATCTTGGGTTCATCATTACTTCCAATATTGACCTTCTCATACTCAAGTGGATTGACGAGTCCCTTGAGAAGCTTTAGAATTGATGTACCTATCATGTTTATCAAACAGATCCTCTAAACTCACCAGCCCTTTGGGGATCTTGTTACCTTTTAATTTGATACATCCATCCTGATCCATTTCTTCCTTAATATCATCTTCATTAGAAGGCACATACTCCCTAGGAAGAGTTTCACTTCCTTCAAAATATAATTGATTGAAATTTGTCCTTAAGCTCCAAGAAAGAGATAAAGTGTTGATCATCATTGAAAAATTTCCAGTTGCATGCATTATCCGGCACACTAGGCCTATGAATCATCTCAATGGAAAATTTCTCTTGAGAGAAATCTAGGTGAGGAATCAACAAAGATCCTAAGATAGCTAGAGAATCAACTCTAGTGTTATTTTCTCTTGGCACAACTTCAATGGAGAAAGCATCAAGAAATTCAATGGAATCCTAGACAAGATTTCTATAATGTTTCAACCTCCTATTCTTGACTTGGAAAAGATCCCTGACCTGTTTCACAATCAACTCTGCATCACCATGAGCACAAAGATTATTTACTCCCATTTCTTTTGCCATGTTCAATCCAAGTATGAGTGCCTCATATTCAGCTGTATTGTTTGTATTTTCAAAATAAATCTTAAATGAAAATGGATGAAACTTCCCTTCTGGAGAGAGGTTAACACCATGCTAGCTCTAGAACCAGCTGAAGAATAACTTCCATCAAACTCCAGAGTCCAAATGCCATTGGGATCATGAATCACTCCCATAGGAAGTTTGTGCCTCATCTTTTGACATGATCATATAGTTACCATGCCCTATATCTTCATAGAGTATTTGTGCTTTTGGATCATCAGTATTTTGAACAATGTACTCAGTCTGTCTCTAGTGGTAGCATTTTTTTCATTTTTCCATTGACCGGGATGAGAGCGTGTGACCAGTCCATTTGGATTTCACCCCTACTTCTTTACAAAAGTTCCTACTTAGTAACATACCATATGAGGGAGGAATGTTGGCTACTAAAATAGTAGCTTTGACCCTTTTTTCTAGAAAAGCAACAAAAGCTAATTGTGCATCCTTGATTCTTCCAACTAGAGGCACTTCCCTACTCTCCATAGAATAGCAAGAACCGAATGTATGTGTTAGATTTAGAACCAGAGCATGAGCTAATTTTGCAGGCATTACATTTTCTGATGCTCCTGAGTCAATAACACAATTACTAAGTTTATGGCCGGCTATGAGAAGCGTTACATAGAATGGTTTAATCTTCTCACTGGGTGAAGTAACTCCAGCCAAAAGACTTGATTGAGGTGAGGAGGAGGGAGTGGGTAAAATACCTTTAGAAGTATTGGGTGAAGTTTTGGATTTGGAATTGAAAATTTTACCATTTTAGCAAAAGCATTTGGATGAGTCTGGTAAAATTTTGCCTCTGAGATTTGGATTTTTGTCTTCTTGATGTGGTCAATAATATCAAAAGATCCAGATGTGGATGGGGCATCATTACTAGGAATGAGGGGTACTTTGGGTTTTTTAGGTTTAGGAGTTGAAGAACAAGGAGGTTTGGAAGAAGAGGTAGAAGGAGAAGAATTAGCATTACTCACTTTTTGTGTGGAGGTAGTGGGAATAGGGGCTCCTCTTCTCGCAACTACTGGAATAGTTATAGGAAATTCTTTGTATTTTCTAGAAGGCTGCACCACTTTTTCTTTCCTATTCATTTTCTCCAAAGTCATAACAACATATGACTCACTATTCATATCTTCCACTACTTCATCATACTCATCTTCATCATCCATACCTTCAGTGGTGAGGAAATGAACTTGAGACTCGCTAGGTTCTTCCTGCTCTTTGTCAATCTCTTCTTCAAGCTCCTCATAGTCTTCATTCTCCTCTTCATCATCAGGTTCTTGAACCTCACAAGTTACGTTGACTGGAACCTTGATGGGAGGGCCTTCAATAGCCAATCTAGTATGAGAAGAGGGAAAATGGTTCCTAGGCTGAAAATTATTTCTTGGAATATCTTGGTAAGGAGCATGTTGAGCCAACTACTTCTTGATAGCAATGAGATCATTTGCCAACTTCTGTACTAACTGATCAGAATTGGCTCCAGGGGAAGAAGAGGAAGATGCTTTAGATTTGGAGGGTTCTCTTTTAAATTTACTAGACATGATTAGATCATCTTCAACACTGATGGCCAACCATTGATCAACATCCAGAGTTAGAAGATTGGCCCTCCTTAGTGCATAACTTACTTCAGGAAACTGAGCATTGAGGAAAAATCACTTTTGAATTTGATCTACAGGACGGGTGTTTTGTGGAATCTTATGAATTAACTTGTTAAATTTGGCCACAAACTCCCTCATGGGTTCATGTGGCTCCTTTTTGATATGAGAAATTTGAGCCAAGAGAGCATGCACATCTTCAATCGGGTTTGAAACGTTGCTCAAACTGGGTTTTCATGGTAGTCCAATCAATAATCGATCCAGCAGGAAGGTGATAGAACCAATCAGCAACATTTTCTCACAATGTTTCCACGAAGAGCCTGATAGAAACATCTTCATGTTCAACCCCAAGAATCCCACATGCAACAATGAAGGCTGCGATGTGTTCATCTGGGTGCACTTTCCTGTCACCTCAGAATTTAGGAAAAAAATTCCTATTACCCCTGGGAAACTCATGCAATGACTGAGGAAGAGAAAGAGGCCCAACCTATTGTCCCCAAGGTAAAGGCGCTGCCATTTTTGGGAAGATGAACTGAAGAGGAACTGTAACTCTAGCAAGTACCAGGGCACGAAGATTAGGACTGAGTTGTTCTTGAGGAGTGTTGTTCTTAGAAATCCTGTCTTTAGTAGGAGGTGAGCTCACAGAATGAGTTCTTTTGTTCCTTCTTGCTAGAGGAAGAGGGAAGTTTTGTTGAAAATGGGGATCTTCTACCCCAAGAGATTTCTTCCCACGTGTATAGTGTAGAGTCATCAGACCATAAAATGATCTCAAAATTATTTTAGAAAGGGATACGTTGAAATGAATTCCCCAGTAGAGTCGCCAAAAACTGTTGGTTTGCAAAATAGCACTTTAGCAAATAACAGTTAGGGGACAACAAGTCCCTCCTCTTTATGGGAGAGGTTCCCTTATTGAAAGTGAGAAACAAAGCTTATATACAAATGTACAACTTTCATATTGATGAGGACTCCTGATACTTTGAAATGTTTTATGCCAATAAAGATTGCCAATACATAGAAAATAGAAGAATAAGGAAACTAAAAGGGAAGAACACAATAGTACTTTTAGGTAATATAGATAACAAAATATAACCTTACATGTACTTATCAATGGAATATAGAATAGAATCATTCATGTGATAATATCAGGTATAATTCCATAGACACAAAGTTCTAGAAATCATATCATAAGAACACAAAATTTCTTAGCATGAAAGATTGATGATTCATAAATCTTAGACAAGGAAAGGAAGAAAAGCAGATAGAGACAAGAGAAAATATTCTGTATTGATCACTTTCAAATCTATTACATTTCAAGAATATCAGGATCCATCCCTTTACAATGGCATGGAGAGCCCACTTTATAGCTTACAAAAATGGTTACATTCAGTTACAACTTCTTTTAATCTAAAGATTAAAGACCACTTAACAAATCTATTAAAAGAGTGTCCTTAATTGAATATTACATCATGAGTTTTACAAATCAAAAGAATAAGAGAAGTGTCCTAGGACCCAGAAATTGTAAACATCTGATAGAGACTTAGAGGGGCCCACCGTCTTGAGAATCTGATGTCTAAATTTCTTTAACACCTCAGCTATTTCCATGCACTTGGGTATGGTGGTGTTAGAAGTGGCATGAGTCCACATTCCAAGGCATTTCTCCATATCCTTCTCAAACTCTGTGTTTTCTCAAAATTCCTTGTTGGCCTCGGTGATAGCTGACTAAAGAGAGAAGACATATTTCATCTTCTATTTAGACATGGACTCTTCTTTGAAAATATCTTCTTTGATGAAGGTGATGAACTGAGCCTTGATTTCCTGTATGGAAAATTGATTACTTGTGGCCTCATTTTGGATTTGAAAATGAATATCTTGGAAGGTAGAAAAAACACAAGTCTTGAAAGCTTCCCCTTTCTACCTCATATTCTTCAGTTCTCCCACAGCTTCCTCCAAAACCTTGATCTTCCAATCAACACTGAAAACCTAGGATTTTGATAGATTATTCTTGGCTTCATCAAATACTTTTCTTGCCAATAAAATCTTCTCATCTGTCTGGCTCATTGAACGGAGATCTTGAATACATTCACACCAGAGTTTTAGCTCTTTCTCTAAGCCACTGAGTGTTGTGCTGAATTTCAGCTGTAATTTGGATACCTTCTCATATGACTTGAAGGCCTCCTCAATAAATTTTAATCCAGCTACTGTCATATCATTGACCAGTGATTCAATGGCCTTTCCATAGGTGACATGTTTATGAATATCCTTAATGGTCTGAACTTCATCATTGCTAAGAACTAGAGGAGGTGGAAGAGTAGTTAATGGAGTAGGATCCAGGACCTTATCCTTTTCCAATAAGGATTTTATAAAACTTGAAAGAATTAGATTTTTCTCTTCCAATTGCTCCAAGGTCTATTTTTCCTTTTCAACTTGTTCAATGACTCGAGTGACAATTTCTTTGAGGTTATGAACCTCACTTTCAGGCATTGATTCTCCAAGTGGAATCCTTATGAATTCCAAATCAGACACCAAAAGATATCTCTCTTCCTTATCTTCTTTGGGCTTTTCAATCTCCATGAATTGTTGACCTTGTGAATTTGATACTAGCCTTGAGGTGATCTTTTCTTTCTTTGTTGGAGGAGGGGGAGTAGAACCGAGAAAGGATACCAAAACATCAAACTTGGGAACCATAATTTGGGAGGTAGACTTCCTTTTCCTACTGTCAACGAAAGGCTTAACCCAAGCAAAGGAGGAGGAAGAGGCAGAAGGAAAAATGGGCCCAAGTGCAAGTGAACTCATCGCACTCAGTTTCTGCACTACTGATGTCTCCAGTGGGGAAGTTGTTACATTTTTAGAAAGATCCTTAGAAGAAGTATCCATAAAACCTAGAGGTTCAGTCATTTGACATTCATTCTCTATCTCAGTAGTAATGATAGGGGTTATTTCTTCTCCTTCTTTCATTCCTTCACTGTCTTCCTCACTTAAAACAACAATATCTTCTGATCCTATAGGGACTTCTGGCTTCTCCAAAAGAATTTCTTCTTCAACTTGTTCCTGTTTGATTTTTTACCTTTCTTCAGGTATACCTTTGTTGAGGAGGATGGAGTAGATTTCTCGGGAATCTCAACATCAAGTGCAAGTTCTTCTTTCCTAGGAGAGGGAGTTTCATGTGAAGAAGATTTAGCTCTGTTCATCCTAAAATTTTACATCTTATTATCAAACCAGAGCTTGGTTCTCACAATAACTGGGTTGATTACTTCTTTCAAATCATCCTACTCCTTTACAAACCAATCAAGGGTTTTAAGAGGAGAGTGTTTGATGGTTCTCTCATATTCAATAGATTGCAGATCTTCCTCATCATCCTAGAGATTTTTAGGTACTTTGTAGAGATTAAAATCTATAATTTGTTGAAGGGAAAATCTGCCAAAGTACCTTCTCCTGGCCTCAAATTCATCTACACAATCAGCCCAATAATCTTCAGTATTGGCATAGTGAATGAAACCTAATATGAGATTCTTAGCAATATATCCCTTGATGTCAAAGCAGGTTCAAGACTTGAAATGATGAAGAGTAAGAGGGGCAACAATTCTATCAATGTTTTTGAGCATCGAGGGTTGTTCTGCATGTATAATTTCCCAAGGTGATAGGGAAATGAATGACAACAATATTCTTATCTTTGTAAGTCTGATGAAGTTTATCCAACTGCCTGTCAAATTTCAACCAGTGCCATTTTATCATTACAAAACATAGGAAGCTTTAAAGGGGAACCATCAAAACTAGCTAGCCTGATATATGAGAATTTTTTGAATTGGGTGTAGAAACTCCCATATTCAGAGATCAAAGTATTTTCTTCTTTAAAAAATCTCCAAGTAGTATCTCCTTCCAAAATCCTCACAATGTACATGGTGAACATGTCATTAACTCTCCTAAAATTATGATTGTTGTCTTTGAGGGTTAACTGAGGACAATATTCATATATGGGGGCATCTTTCTTATCCTCAATGAAATTGAAACCAAGCCATTTCCTAGATTCCGTGATGGTGTACATAAGGTAAGAAGTCATGTAGAAGGTCTTTGTTCTCTGAACGTTAACCAACTACTCTATTAGGTTTTCACAGATTATCTCACCCCAATTCAGACTCTGCTTCCCCTCACAAAATAATGTTGATATATGGACACATCCAAAAATGAAATTCATTTGTAGAAGGAATTCCCATGATTCTAGCTAAAAGAGTGATGATGTCTTAAATTTCTTCATTGAAATCGACTCTGAACAATGTTTTTTGAAGTCGGGATGCTCATTTTTTAGGGTTCTTTAGCCAAGACTTGGCTACCCTAGTCTTGTATTTCTCACTCTCCTGGTCAAATAATGCTTATGCTTGAGCAAGAGAGAGAGTATTGGAACCTTCCACCATTGGGATTTGTAGAGCAATATAGATAGCTTTGAAATCTAATCGTGCAATTACCTCACCATGTACATTAATAATTTCCTTTGATTCCGGATTGAAACAAGCCCCGCAAGTGAGCATAGTATCAACACATTGAACAGAGATAGGGAAACCTACCTACAAATTCAATCCCACTATCTTTGATCATTTGAGTGATGGGAGTAGGGTTATCACATTCAAGTCTTCTCCAAAAATCATTGAGGTCAAGATGTCGAGCTTCATTGTCACCGATGTTAGGCACAGAGGTTTCCAATGAGGAGAGGTGTTCGTGCCCTTGGTATTGCATCTTCATCATGATAGAGGAAGAGAGAATATATCATTTTAATGGAGTGTCACCATGATATCTGAAAAATCCCTGCAAGAGAAAAATACAGGAGTACGAATGAGGGAAACGACTTGCTTTACACAAATGTGAGTGAGGAGAAAATAAATAGGAAAGTGTGAGGGAGAAATAATAGTTATATTCCTTTATATAGCCACCAATTTGAATGGAGGAGAGAGAAAATAATGAATGCACAACAAACCACCCTGAGACGACTCAAAAAGGTGATCTACAGGAAAGTCAATTTTTTTTGGCCTAGACGGTCCATGGGACATGTGGGCCACATGGAGCCGATATACTGATATAAGAAGAATGCAGAAAAATATGGGTTTGGGGAGCACAAATGGTCCATGGGACATGTGGGACACATGAAGCTGCCAATTTAGCCAATATACAAGGTAGTGCGGGAAATTCGATGAATCGATGAACAGAAGGCCTAACAGTACTTGGGACATGTGGGACATGTGGAGCCAATTCAGACCGAAGAGTAAGTGGTGTGGGTAGAGTGGAAAATTGGTGAATAGAAGGCCTGACAACACTCGGGACATGTGGGAAAAAATACCTGACATAGCTGACTAGAAAGGAATGTGGGTAAATCAGCAAATGGACGAACAAAGGGCCCTAATAACACTTGGGACATGAGGGATGTCAAGGGCCGATTTAGCCGCAATACACTAAAAATGACCTCAAAGAGTGAAATTTTCTAACTTATTGAATTTCACCACTTACCAGAACACATTTAAATGACACTGACTCAAAATTTGAAAATTTTACTTTTAAAACAGGAGGGAATTTTGAGGGTGACAACACCTACCTCATGTTTTTCCGGTGCTCTTCTTCCTTTATACGTGGTCTTTGTTGCAACCTTCTTGACACCATAATTCATTATCCACCATTTCCCCACATGCTTTCTCAACCTTACATGCTTCCTTCTACTAGGCCACTCAACTTGTATTACTCCAGCCCACACTGAAACGGATGTGCGGTCCTCTGCGCATACATAACCTTGGAAAAATAATGTGGTTATCGACGCAGAAGGTGCAAAATGAAATAAAAAGAAAGGAACAAGAAACGAGAAAGGGAAACACAAGAAAATAAAAGCATAAAATGAAAGTATAAGCTAACTGGAAATACTTCCTTATTACAAACACCAAGAAGACTTATTTAGAGTAGGGCTTCAGCCTACTCCCATTGAAATAAATTGGTAATCTCATCCCATCTACCACTTCTAACTAGCAAACACCTAAATCAAGAATGTATGAGATGATGTAGGGTCCCAACCAATGGAATTTCAACTTCCCATGATGGTGAAAATACTTAGAATCATACAACAAAACCATCTACCCAACCTCAAACTGCTTGTTCTTGATATGATGATCATGCCATGCCTTTTGTCTTGTTTTTTCTGTCTTCTGACTCCATTTAGTAAGTGATCACCTTTCATCTAATTGTATCAACTTATAAATCCTCTCTTCTAGTGTTTGTTCATCAGATAACACTCCTACACGTGCTATACATAGTGATGGTAACAATAATTCAACTGGAAAAATAACCTTCACACCAAACACTAATTGAAACAATGTGGCCTTGGTCAACCTCTTGTAGGTTTTCCTGTATGCCCATAGAATGAATGATACTTTGTCATCCCAATATTTTCTTCCAACATCACAAATATTAGTCAACATGTGACTTAGTATCTAATTAAATGCCTCAGTAGTTCCATTCGCTTGAGGGTTATAAGAGGTATTCTTGTGTTGGTCCACCATAAATTCTTCCAATAGAATGCTGACCACTTCATTGAGAAAGTGTGTAACTCTATTAATTGTTAAAATTAAAAGACAACCATACCTGCTAATTATGTTCTCCCATAAAAATATAGTAGATGTCACTATGGTGCAATCCTTTGTAGGCACTGCCTCTGCCCATCATGTCAAGTAGTCAGTGCAAGTAATGATATACCGTGAACCAATTCTTTGCACAGCTGGTGAAATTGGTCATATAAAGTTGATTTACCATTTTTCAAATGGTTCAGTGTTGGCTATTGGTCATAAGGGAATTTCATCCCTCTTTCTAGGTTTTCCAAGGCGTTAAAAATGGTCACATGCCTTACAAAACCCAATATAATCCTGGTAGATGGTTTCCCACCAAAGCCCTACTAGTAAAATCTTCCATGCAGTAGAATTTCTTGCATAGTGTCCTACTACAATCTCACCATGTGCTCATGTTCCAATATGCATCAACGCAGAACCTCATCACAACCTAGCTTATACAGGTCTCCACTAATCAACATGTAGGGTGCGGTGCGTATTGATAACTGCTTTTTCTCTAGAGCCTTCATCCCTTTCAAGTGCTATATCTATTTTTAAGAACACTACGATATATTCCAAGTTTGAGGGTGTGTGCCGAAACCTAAATAGCTACACATCTGGCATGGTGTCCTCAATGCTTTACAGGTCCTCCCCGAGTTTATTCTTGATAAGTGGTCCATTCCTGAATTGATTTTTCTTGGTTTTACAACCACTGTGAACTCAAACTCTTGGAATAATATGACCTAACGACATATGCACCCTTACAAAATAGGATTATTGACTAAGTATTTCAATTCCATATGGTCTGTGTAGAATATAAAATGGTGTTTCTTACAACAGGCACTACCTACTTATGCTATGTGTAGATCATTGACAATGCCTCGCGCTTAGTAGTTGGTGTAATTATGTTTAGCTGGTGTCAACTTTCTACTTATAAAACACAAGGGATGATCAAAAATTCCCTCACTTTGTTGTGCTAGTACTACTCCTATAGTTGTCCCTAAGGCATCATCATGCACATGGACATACTTATCCTAAGAAGAGTCCAAAAACATAGTATGGGAATTGTGACAAGCCTATCCTTCAAAGTATCAAATGCCCTCTACTATACCTCTCCCTAATGAAAGACACTCTTGTGTTTTAGAAATTCCTCCAAGGGTGTGGTAATCTTGGCATACCTATGCATCGAAGAACATACTAAAAATAGGTCTTGATGAATTTACTATAGTATCCTATATGCCCAAGGAATCTGCACACTATGCTTTGACTAGTAGGCTCCCCTAATCCCTCAATAAATACAACTTTTGTGGGATCCACTAGTAATCCTTCTTTGCATTAATATGTCCTAACATTGAGGTTACAATTTCCCATAAATTGGTCCAATTAAAATAATGTTCCAAATGGAGTAACAAAGACACATTTATTAATGTTGAGGGATATCCTCAATTTCCGACATCTCTTAAACATTAGCCTCAAACTATCACAATGGTCTTTTACCAATCCTTACATAGTCCAGTCATCGAGGTTGTTAACAAAACTGAAAACTCACGGAAAATAAATTTATGGCTAAAGTCCTGAAATGCTTGTACCATGGTGTGCAAGAACATAGTAGGCACATTCTTCAATCCAAAAGGTATAAATTTGTAGGAAAAAAATTCCCCATTTAGTGGAAAAAGTGGTCATTCTCTAGTCTTCCTTTGTAATCCTGACTTGGTGATACCTTGAGAACCCATCCTTGAAAGATTAGACTTCACACCTAGCTACTCCCTCCAAAATTTCTCTAGTAAAGAGGGTTGGAAAAGGATCAATGACAAATACCACATTAAAATCCCTGTAGTCAACATAGATTCTTATCCTCCCATACTTCTTGATACTAATAACCATTGGGCTTATCCATTCTGATTCTTCCACTGCCTCAATGATACCAGATGTTATCATCTTTTCTATTTCTTCCTTAACCCGTATGCACAAATTTGGATTCATTTGATAAGGCCTCTTCTGAATTGGGTGTGAAACTTCCTTCAACTTGATCTTCATCTCCCCTAAGGAATGGTGAATTCCTTTTAGTTCATGGCACCCACGAGGGAACAAATCCTGGAACTTTCCGCAATAGATCAATGACCTTTAAAACTTCTTTTTATGAAAAATAGTCCCCAATGATAACTTCCTTAGGTTCTGTCTCTATCCCAATGTTAACCTTATTTGTTTTCAAGGGCTTATGGTAGGCACGTGCTCACTCATCAGCGTTATCTATGACTTTACGCATACCTTCAGAATGGTTAGCACCCAATGTTTCTAGTTATTCTCCATCTACTACATAGACCATTTTTCCTTTTTCTTTTTCCATGCACGCACGCTCAAGTTATACTTCCTCTGATTCTTCTTCATTGAGGCATGTCTCCAAATAAGGCTCACCCAGTAAATTCAGTAGCCTATCCTCTACCATAGCATTATATCCAATTGTAAGGCACTTGATTAATTGCAACCCCTTATCTATTGATGGCTTGGTACTCCTATACTCGAAATATTGAATGAGATTAGCCGCCAACTCCTACTAATTACCCATTTGATAATGCATCTCCAAATGAATATACCATGTATGTGTACTACATTGTAGGGTGGAATACAACTTATGCACCCATAACGAAGGTGGTAAATCTTCTATGCTTCCCATCCAGACCTTCTCACACACTTGGATATTAATTGAGGTGGTCTCTTTACCATGGTAGTCTTGTATGAAAGTGGGAGCGTTACTTCTGATGAACCTTACAGAGAATGTGATTCTTACCTCATGCCATTCTAGGAGGCTCTCTTGAAGTGTAGCCCACCAATGCACTGCAGCTGTCAGTAGGTTATAATTCAACATTCCCTTTCTCTTGTCCTCATTCTTCCACTGAGCCTCCATTTATTGCAAAAAAATTTCAGAGTATGCTCCTCCAGAATAACTTGGTAACTTCTTTCCTCCTAGGCACTTGACTGAGCACACCTTTCTTACCCTTGTTACATATCCTCTCAACTATTTCCCAATCAACTCATAATTCCCATGTGCCCAATTATTGCATGTTATGATAGTAGTATCACTCAAGGACTGAGCATCTTTAAATTGGATGACTCCCTCCATGGGATGAATTATATTAGGATATTTGATGGAGCACACATAGATTCTATCAAGGAATACTTCTCTTAAGGGATAATTATAGGGCATTGACATCCCATCTATCAAAGGGATAATCACCCTTTCTTCATTGTTCTCAAAGATGATATAGCCCTTGTTAAACCATAGGTTGGCATTATTCTTGTAACACCATGGGCACCCACGTAATGTTGGAAAGTTATCTGCCTCGGCGAGCACCAAGACTTCAAAGTCTCAAGTGAACTTGGCCCCTTGAATGGTGATAACCACATCCTTCAAGATGCCAATGGGAATTTTCTTAGTCTTGTCTACCATATACAACACATTCGAAGATGTATGTAATGTGGGACTTCCCATTTGATGTCAGACATCTAGGGTAAAAACATTGACCTCCACTCCTGTGTCGATGAGGATATTGCTTAGATGTCACCCATCAACAACTACATTCAATGTAATCTCCTTATCATAGTCAAGGTTGTGAGGAGGAAGGTTTGCAAGAAAAACCTACCTTTCACACTCTACTCTAGTGTGTGGTACCTTCTCCCTTGGCCATTCTCCTAGCAACGGAATAATATTCTCTTGCCTTAACATTCTACATACTTCCTTGACCTCATCCAGGTCATCCTTTGGAGCCTTGGCATTCTTATTTTACTTCAACTGCTTGGATTGATCCTTTAGACATTGGATCTCCCCTTATAAACTCTGAATAACATCCATAGTCTCTTGATACACCTCCTTATAATGAGTAGGGTTTTTATAATTTCCATGCATTGCTTCCTCTCTTGAAACTAATGTCCTTTGTCTTGAAATTTCCATAGCATGCGCAGCCTCTGCTCACGTTGTCACTAGTACAGGTTCTAGTCTTAACTCACATGCCACTCTTGGCATCCACCTTACCATTCCAACACTTTTGTCTTTCTGGTACTGCTGGTTCATATGCTCATAAATCCGTGAACACTCTTCATACTTATGTTTCTTTCCACACCATGCGCATTGTAACAGATCAGGAGAATCACATTTTTAATTCTCTATAGATCCACATTTATAACAAGTTCCTCATGGTAACTCACTTCATCATCCACTGCGGTTATTGTGACCACGAAATCCTCCACAAAAAATCTTCCACGTGCTCCTCCATCTGCGTTCCCTTCATAACGACGATAATCATCCTTGGAACTACTTGTAAGACTAGTC
The DNA here is from genome assembly GCA_019776745.2 of Taxus chinensis. Classification (NCBI taxonomy): domain Eukaryota; kingdom Viridiplantae; phylum Streptophyta; class Pinopsida; order Cupressales; family Taxaceae; genus Taxus; species Taxus chinensis. The sequence continues at coordinate 628,564,715 of CM034148.1, forward strand.
TGGCACACACCAAGATTAATAACATCATGGATCTAATCAATCATTCTGTAATCCTTGGTATCATGAGTCATAGAGGTATAAATATTGCAATAGCAAGAAACATTCCTGTGGATTCCATGCTGTAGTAGAGGGCACATAATTACATCATGGTCCCCATGGAAAATTTCATAGTCTACCACTATGGTGCCGTACTTACTTTCAATGGGAAACTATTCTTTGCGTGCCTTTCTACTTCCTAGTATGTACACCAGATCCCACTATGAACCTCATGTGCTAAGTTTTCAGACAACTTCTCCAACTGCTTGGCCATTGTAGTAATTTGGGCTTCTAGAAAAGGACTAACACCAGTATCAATGCTCCTAACAGCTTCAACGTGCAGGGCATCTTCCAATGCCTCCTGTGGGTCTGTGAAAGTCTTGTGTTATAGAGCCCATATAAATGGTGTTATCAATCCTCTGAAAAAACCATTAAGTATGTTGAGAAGGATGAATGTCATAGGATATTTTATACAAGAGAGTCTAGAAACACGCATCATACTCTCTCACATTCTCTGTCATTCCCTACTGGATCTCCTTTAGAGTGCTGATGCTCTTCTGCTCAAACTCAGGGATATAGAAATCTGCTAGGAAGGTGTTCTTCAATGCGGTGTAGTCTACCCACTGTCTAATGGGGGTCATACTTCCTATGCCCCAACTATGCACACGTCCTTGCAATGTTGTTGCAAACTGAATTTCCTTCCACTCCGGGGTAGTGATCCCTTTCACACGCCATAGTAATTCACACTTAGGGACATTGCTCTGTAACATATTCAATACCCCTATAGAATGGTAAGTGTAAAGAAATATCAAAGAATACTTGTGGAGGTGGTTGAGGCATTTGTCCTCCTAATCCAGAGCCTTGGTTCCCATTTGGTGTTTCCTCCCCTCCACCAGATCCACTAGATACACTAGGTATTATTCCTCCTAACCCACTATATCCTCCAAATCCACTAGGTCCACCAGGTCCTCCAGCCTCATACACCCCACCAGATCCACCTTATGTAGTTGGAAAATGGCCTAAAATGGTTGCACCTAGTGTACCCAACATCCCACTAAACTGTGCACCCGATGGTTTGTGATATTTTCCCACTACTAATTGTGTGTCCCACACCACTCCTAGACATGATACCCAAACCTTGTGTAGTTACAACTTGTCCAAAACTTCCTCCAAATACAGAAATGGATTGCTTAACCATGGATGTTCCAAATGAGAAATTATAACTTCTGGGTGTAGACTGATTACTTCCCCACTTATACCAATTGGGTTAACAATAATTATCCCCCTGACTCTGGAAAACCAAGCACTAGGGGTTGGTCACAAGGTGGGTTCAGATGCATGCCGATAGCTCTCCTTTTTTCATGTGACAAAATATCATCAAAAAATGAAGGGGATTCTCTCCTGTCCTTTCCAAGATAGGGGTAACACAGACTGCTCAGGTTCCACTTCCTTTGCACGAACCTTAACTCCTTCTCACAATGTCTACCTCCATAAATCCATCACACTTTTAACCTTGTGTTATCTAGTCATCTCCCTTTATCGAGCTTCACTATACTTGAGTCGTATCTCCTCCCTTTCCTTCTCAACCTCAATGTTTTCCATCTTCCTCCAACCCTAGATTCCTCTCCCAGAACTCAGAGAAGTTTAGCCGGCCATGGGAAGTGCCTATAAACTCAAGGCAATGATCAAGATATTCATAGCCAAAGGAATAACATGCAAAAATGATCCTCTGGGATCCCTCAGAAAACTCAAACTCAGCAAATTCTAGGCAAGAATACGTAGAAATGGCATATTCTAGAGTATAAACTGGTACAGCACTCCTTTCCACTAGTGATAAACAAAATCTATCTAAGTCAGATCTGCATCCTACAACCTTTGATAATCATCTTGGGTCCATACGCGCGATCTATAATACTATCTTGATTTAGATGCATATTTTGAAATCCATTCATATAGTTCTACTAAGAAACAATAGACAAATGTCTCATATAGCTCATTGTACAGGTTCTCTTCTATCCATCTACATGCATTGAACTCAGGTCAAGTGTTGATTTTTTTAGCAAACTTGTCCTCCGTTCTCTTGAACCATGCTTCAAACACTTTTGAAGGTCCATACATTCTATCATCACGCATCAAAGGGATAATTATGTATGCCATTTTTCACAACAAATTTGAAAAGATGGTCCCAAAAATGGAACCAAGATGTAGTCATTTTTATACCCTTAGATTAATAGTAAAATCCCATGCGTACTGGCCTATCACCCAGTAGGCACCGGGCACTCACTCGAGGCATGCGCGGGTGCCAAGATCCTTATTTATGTGATTCTTATGAGAATACATCATCTTATGACATATAATCAAGTGCAAAGGAATGGGAAAAATACCGTGCAACATTATGAGAAACCTAGGATGAGTTTTCACATCAATGCATCCATAGAAGGGAAATATCCAACAACATATAAAAATGGTTCATACATAAAGGAAATGCACAAAGATCATACTCATGAATGCATATATGATTCAAAATAGAGTATTATATTCATATTGATGATTCCAATAACCACATTACATTCCTTGAGGTCATAAGATACCCATAAAAACATGTAGAGCAGATTTATGCATCAAAACTACACTATGTCCTTCACACTACAAAAATGAATACAAACACATCCCTCTAACTATGCCATCACTCCTATATTTTCCTAATCCCAAACCATATAATTCTCCATTATGTTTCTGTAGAGGCTTCACCTCTCCTCCAAAAATCTACCATAATAATCACTCTCTATCTTCTCTCTCCCTTTTCCGCTATCTGCACACCTCTATATATAGCTTTTCCTACCTCCACCGCCATGCCTTATGAGGTAATAGATTGGCTTCCAAGTGTTTAAGTGGTCCTCCAATGGAGCATGCCTCCTTTGATATGAGCTCTCCACTCAATGTAATGATGTTATTCTAGAACCTTCCATCACATGTATGGAATATTCCATTTTTGATCCTACAGTCACATAGGCTAACACCTTATCCACTTCGCATGTTACACGGGTCATGATTTTCTCATGTGCTACCTGGGACGCCGAATATGGCTAAGTCCCCAAAATCTATCTCTTGCCTTGTGCATGTGCCATGTGTTCTGGAAAATCCTACTAGAACCCTTCCCTTCACGCCTTCACCCTAAGCACCCCTCTTTAAATAGGTCTAGCTCACCCATGCGCCTTCTTGTACTTAGCCAATATTATGGGGCCCAAAATCCACAATGTTTTAAATAGTTATATTCTTGAGTAAGAATTTTCCACTTACTCTTTCCCAGAATTTGGTAAGTTCTAAATTTTGTGCATGCCCAAAGGATCATATCTGCACAGTATTCCTTTAGAAATCAAGATCTTGATTGTAACCCTAGATTTCAGAAAAGTAGCCTATGGCTAGCTAAAACCCACCATGAATGAGGGCACAAGCAAGTTTGATAAAGATGAAATACCTAGTGGTAGAGAGACAAAGATAATAAATGTGGCTTAAGTTTAATGAAAGCGTGTGAGAGGGATATGATGAAGTAACAAGAGATCACAAAAATAATGGTGTTGTGGAGGGAAATGGCTTGTGATGGATTTGGAGATCAAGTGGAGGATGTGGAGCGAGAGCATCTAGAACTCCCCCATTTGGGAAAGCATGGAAAATAACTCTCTTTAGCTTTGGATGAGGGCATGTCGGATGAGGGATTGTGGACCACACATGTGCATCTGAACCTACCTAGCGACCTTGCCTTTTTTCTTAGATTTCCAAATTATACAAAGTTAATAGTAAATAAGCCAATGTGAGCAGTAGAGTTGCAGTAGATAGAGTCAATTTGCAATCAAGTTCAGGTGTTAATCATGGAGTTTATTCATCTATGATGGTGCAATCATCATCTATGTTATTTGGAGGTCCATCTGGAGATTTCTTTTCTTGCACGTCATTGGCATAGAACATGGGGGTGTAAAACATTGGTATAACGTCTGGAAGTAGCACAAATTCACTGACTATGGGAGTATAGTTTAGAAAAAACATTAGAAAAAAGGAAATGCATCCTCTGGTTTGATTCCTACTTCAAGAGGAGGATCAAGAGGGTTAAGTGGCTTGGGTGGTGGTGGGTACGCTGGATCTGTAGGTGGTGGAAATAATAGGTTCTAGGTTTGGTGGACATGATCTGCACCAATCTCAAAAAATTTATGTGTATATGTCTCTTCATCTTCCAGAATATAGAGGCATTGAAGATGCATCTGAGCATGTACATATGTGTGAAATAATGTGGCACGCCAAGGGGATTATAGCTCTAGAGTGCAAAGTGAGTCAGTTTGCAACTACGTTAGAGGGGTGTGTGCACAACTGGTATAGAAAGTTTGATCCTAATCAGACTTGTGTGGATTATGCAACCACTATAAGATGCCTTTTTAAAATATTTTTATATCCCTGAGTTTGAATAGAAAAGCATAAGTGCAACTTTAAGATATTAAGTAGGGTGCTATTGAGGAGTGTTTGGGAATATGATGTTCATTTGAGACTCTTCTATCTAAGTTATCTTATGACATCCACGTGAGCTAGCATACATAGTGGTTCTTTGGAGGAATGATCATGCCTTTTAGAAGAGAAATTTCACGTAAGACCTTTACAGATCCACATGAGGTACTTGAAGCAACTTTGCGCACTAAGGTAGCAGGAAGAGTAGACATAGGAGTGAGCCCATTTTTGGAAGCTCAAATTGTAGTAATGGAAAAGAAGTTAGATAAATTATCTAGTAATTCAACACATGAGACATGTAGAGGAATTTTGTGTTCAAAATGTGAAGTAGAAGGGCATACTGAGGATATTTTCCCTTGTAAATTAGCGCACTCATTATTACTAGATTACAAGATATGTCATTTGGACCAAGTTCAAGTTGATGCCCATTTTTGCAGCACGTAATAAGAAAGCACGTTTCTTATTACAAAAATATTTGTAGGTCTTCCACTCATGATACTGAGGATTACAGGTTGATTGATTATATTGATGATGTCATTGATATTGGCGTATGAAAAACAAGTGTTGCAAATGACTCTAAGGATAAGGGTGAGCATCATGAATATGATCACAAAGAGGGGCATTTTGATGATGGTCATAGTAGAAGTTAAAGATACCGTGGAGGATTCAGAGGTCGAGGTAACTAGGGTGGAAGGAATTATTTCCCTCATGGAACTTGTTATACATGTGGATATCCTGATCATTACAAGTGCGAATGTCCTCAGAACATTGTCTTTTCTTTTTGTGAAAAGAACCATAAGTATGAAGAATGCCCAAACTTATATGAACACTCTAATAAGCAACATAAATAAGAAAATAAGGGTGAGGGGATGGTTAGAGTACAACATGTGTTAAAGGAACAGTGAATGTCGAAGTTAGTGTTGGACCTTGCGTTAGTACTTGTGAAGATCACTATGCATGTTGAGGCTACACGCGCTAGAGAGTTTATTCAATAGAAGCCTATGATTATGAAGTAGGAAGTATTACATGTGAATTATCTAGACCCTATGCATCAGAAGGAAGTATATCAAGAATCCATGGAGGTCATTTGGAATTTATAGGGTGAGATACAGTGTTTGAAAGAAAAGTCACGGAAGTTAGAACAAAAGAAAGAATCTGAGATCCATCTAACAAATGATGATGATTTCAAGGAGGTTTACAAGATGTTGTTCTAAAAAAACATTATTCTATTGTTAGGGAACTGGTTGAAAAGAAACACTTTGCGCATTAGGATTGAACATGAGAGATAGATTTTGCATGCTAATCTTCCTTCAGACAACTTGGATTATGACAAGGAGATTACTCTAAATGTCATTGTTGATGGTTGGCTCTTAAGTAATATTTTGATTGACATAGGCATAGAAGTGAATGTACTTACTTTGGATGCATGGGTTCAGATGGGTAGACATCCATTGCAGTCATCTTCTAATGTGTTATTTATGGAAAACTTGACTAAGGCCATGCCTATTGGAGTTTTAAAAGATGCATCCATTACTATTCAGGGGGCCAATTTTACTAGGGATTTTGAGGTCTTAGTGCTTGCAAAAGTAGACAATTTTCCTACATTACTTGGGCCCCCTTGGTGTTATGCAAACAACACTAACCTATGTTTTAATAAGGGGTATATCAGCTTTGAGAATAAGAAAGAATGCATCATCATCCCTTTGATAGATGGAAAATATGCACCTTATGTAGAGCCTTTAAGTGAAGAAGAATTGAATAGAATTTATGTGTGCACCATTTGAGATCTAGAAGTTCTTGAGCTATTGAATAAAGGAGTTATCTAATGGGATGATTCAAAGTCCATGTATAATAATACAAGTGTTGCATGTGATAACTAGGCACATGAAACTTACGAAATGGTTGGGTGGGAAGTATAAACTGCATTTATGCGCATTAGTAAGCCACACACTATCAGACATTTGGGAAGCAACTAGGTACGAAAGTACATAGATGAAGATAATCCAAAAGTATTCCTGCTTGATATGAAAGTTTAGTGGGAATGTTAGGTGGAAAGAAGGAACATGTTAGTGTATACTCTACCCAGGATGGTAGCGCGCTAGTGGATGGTTCATAGAGATAATAGTTTAGAGTGGAGAGAAGTTAGGATTGCTTTATCTACTTGATTTTTAAGGAACAATGCACCTACTCAGATCTATGCATTTCATGGTAATGATAATTTGAAGCTTTACCACTTTCATTGTTGGTGCAAAAGCTTTATTTCACCTTGCAGGGCTATGCGTGTGCATGGTATATCTATGCAGAGTTGAATATAGAGTCTGGAAATTGGAAAGAACTTACTGAAGGTATGATTCATACCTTTGACTATTTTTCCACTAAACCTCTAGTGAATGAGGAATTATATGTTATGAAGTACTTACATATGGGAGATAGTGCAAAGGCTGAAGAGCTCCACCATACATTGAATTTTTTTTGATGTTGGAAGGCGAGATTGCGATGATAAAGTCTCTATTGTAATTTGGGCATACAAGACAACCTATAAGAGGTTAAACAAAGAAACTCCTTTTCAGCTGGTGTTTAGGATAGAGGTAATTCTACCTATAGAATTCATGTTACCTTCTTTGCGTATTGCATGCGCAAGAGGTCTGGTTGATGATTAGGAATTAGAAGAATGTATTGAAAAACTAATGTAGCTGGATGAGAGGTGTGCCATAACATGATGGAGTCAAAAGCAAGAAAATTCCAGGTAGAAGACATGACACGATATGCACATCAAGAATAAGAAGATTGAGGTTGGGAAAATGGTACTTTTGTATGATTCAAAGTTTGTATGCCACCCTGGAAAGCTTAAGGTGCATTGATTGGGACTGTATGTTATCACTTATATACTTAATTCAGGTGCTTACTAGTTAGAGGTGCTAGATGGAACATGGTTTCCCAATTACTTCAATGGGAGTAGGTTGAATCCCTAATATAAATAATTCTTCTTGGTGTTTATAATAAGGTAGTATTGCCACTTAGAATATGTTTCCTTATTTTATTCCCTTTATATGTGTTTTCTTCATCATTGCTATGCTTTGTCAATTTAGTTTAGTGTTTAGTGTAATAAGTGTTTTTACGTGCCAGAAGCTGATTACTATCTAAGTGTTTTCATGCACAAATGACCATGCATACCCTTAGTGTGGGGTGGTTTATAAACAACGACTCATTTCTAAGTTGGACTAATAGCTGAAGACATGTTTGCATAGAAGATGGTTTGTGCAAGTGCTTAAAATAAGGGTGTGTAAAAGAAGAGAAAATTTCTCATGAATAAAGACCACATATGGAAAAATGGACACATAGTATAGCATGAGGTAGGATGTAGTAGGGGAAAATATTTAGTGAAAGGTGCATTGGTGAGGTACTTCAGTGCATGAGGGCATGAGAAAGAAGGTCTGTGGATGAGAATTAGGAGGCATGCCAGAAGGTTATGATTGTGGTGCAGAAATGAGCAGTGTGAAAGAATTAAAGAAATGAAAAATCAAATATGGGTACGATGGTCGGTGGTGAGTAATAAATGTGATAATTTTTTGAAAATATATATAATAACGTGATACGAAATCATTTTTACCTTTTCCTTCAAGTGTTATCAAGCGATTTGTTTGCAAGCAAGTTAGAGAATGAGATGTGAGGTGCAGAGAGCTGCGAACCAGTAAAATTTGTTAGATCTGTGCATAGGGTGATCTTGCGCTCCATTTGGAAAAGTGTTTGAGTGAGAAAAATGTGTGTGGAGAAATATTAATAGTTAGGGTTTGGTGTCAAGCTAAGGAACGTAAAGTTTAGTTGAAGAACTTGGAAAAGGTAAATAGATTACACCTTTCTAGTTGATATGGCACCCAAAAGAGCACCTGGAGCTGACACAAGGGGAAAGAAGAAGAAGGAAGTTGAGATTGAAGTTGAAGACACACACACACACACACACACACACACACACACACACACACACACACACACACACACACACACACACACACACACACACACACACACACACACACACACACCACATGCACACGCACACGCACACGCACACGCACACGCATGCATACGCATACGCATACGCATACACTATACACTTACACATACACATACACATACACATACACATTTATAATTTAAAATTTACTTATTTATATGTATTTTAGCTCTCCTATTTATAATTATTTTATATAAAACTCTCTATTATATAAATCCAAACTTTGTATGTTAAGTTAAATAACACTAGTTACTCCTTATAATTAATATTAAAAAACTACATTTAAGTTTATGAGAATGTATGAGAAGGGGATATAGAGAGTTTTAAAATATTGTTAACATAATACATACACACATATATACATATATAATTCAAAATTCACTTGTTTTATATATATTTTTACTCTCCTATTTTTAATTATTTTATATAAAACTATGTATTTATAAATCCAAACTTTTTGTGTTAAGTTAAATAACACTAGTTACTCCTTATAATTCATATGAAAAAAACTACATTTAAGTTTATGAGAATATATGAGAAGGGGGAAATAGATATTTTTACAATATTTTTAACATTTCCATACTTTCTCAACAGCTAAATCACAAGAAGAAAACCCAATCCATCCAAGGTAAGAATAACACCTAAATCGACTTGTAAAAATGAGATTTGACACACCATTATAAATAGAAAGATTAAGAGGGTGTAAATTTACAATGATGTGTAATTAAAAAATATTTGATCTACATACTACAATATTTTAAAATGTGTCAAATCCCTTCTTATGATACACTTAATTTACAAGAGTTTTAAAAAAAGGATATTCATCATCTCCAAAGTTTATGCTTAACTTTCAATAAGATTTTAAAAAAAAACATACTTACTTTTGAAGTAATATTTTAATAAAACTCTTGTTAGATATGCAAATAAGAAAATAACAACACAAATTACCTTTAATAAACATTAAAATAGTAGTTTACATTCCTTTTTGATTTAGTAGGAGTATAAGTGAGAGAGAAATAATTACACATACATACAAATCATGCTTCTGATTCCTATTTCCAAGGATGCAATAAACTTAACACTATTTTTCCTCAAATAAAACAACATAGAGCTCCTTAGTTACTACCAATAAACAAGAAGTGTTCATAAATTTCTCAAACACAAAGACTTGCATCTCTTCAATTTTTCATAATAAGAAGGTGCTTTCAAAACACAAGAGTGTCACACATGAATGTTTCACTTGGAGTTAACAAGGCACCACAACCACATTCACATATAGCTACTTATTTATTCTTCCTCTCCATCATACCATGCCAAAAGATAGGTGAAGGTTCCATTCACCTCCCGGTCACTCAATGAGGGAAACGTCACTCCTCATTGACCCAAGAATCCCCCAAATCCCACAAGGATTCCACAAACCAAAAAATGAATCTTGACACAATGGTATAACCAATACATATACACATACATACAAATTTCACAAAACAAGGAAATCAAAGCTTAGCTGGGACACAAGAGAAAAATGAATTTAACTATCTAGAACAATATCAAACATGCTATAAAACCAAACAAGGTTTGCAAGGAGAACAATAGTAATCCATTTCCACTTAAAGGTACACCAAATAAGGATAATTAGTGCTTGTTTCCTCCATATTTTACACATTCTAACATGAATTTACAACACTTATTGTTGGACCCATAGAATATTGGCCAAGTATGAAGACACATAGGTGTGCATAGGGTCCCAGTTATGAAAAGGAGTGCAAGGTAAAAGCACAAAAGAGAAAGGTTTAAGGAAGCACATAGCACGTGTGACACATGAAAGGAGGTTCGGGGACTTAGTACAATTTGAGTGCCCAGGGCAGAACACGTGAAACACGTGACCAGTTACACGTGGATAAGGTGCCAGCCTGGCGATAGGCTGGCCCAGGAAGGAGCATGCCTTTGGATGGAATCTTCTAGAAGAACATCATGAGATAAAGTGGAAAGCTCAAGCCTGGAGGAGCATACTCACATGAAGGACCACTTTTGACACTTGGCACTAGATCTGAGGGTGTTGGAAGGTGAGTTGGTAGTATAGGAGAGTTATAAATACAAGTGCCTGTTGAGTAAAAGAGATGGAGAAGGAGTTTGATATACATAGCGAGTTTTAGGGATAACATGGGCGGAGCTCTACAAAATTACTATGCGAAGACTCTGAATATTTTCATTCAAGAGAGAATGTACTAGGCATGGAGTTGTAATTTTTCTTTTGGTAGCTTAGTTACACAAGTCCAGTGAAATGCATGGCTGCGGTCTGCTTCTCTGTGACACTCTGTAATGGTTCAATGAATGTAATAAGGTTACTTGATATAATATAGACATGAATATCAATGGTTCTAATGCATATTTTCTCTCTTATAAGTTCTCTTTCCTTTCATGCTATGAATGAATGCTTGTATAATTCTTTCTGTCATAATGCATGTTCTAGATTCTGTTAAAACACTCGGTCTGAAGTGACTGCAAGGATCTAGAGGCCGTTTTGAGCCCTATGGTTCTTGTATGTTTCAACCTCCCTCATGAAAAATCTTACACTAATCATAGATGATGTTTCCCATTAAAATCACATAAAAGAGAGACTCGTTACCCACGTGCACATGCCTCGGGTGAGCGCTCAGCTTCCACTGGGTGATAGGCTGGCACACAGTGTTTGATGGGAGTAAAAATGACTACATCTTGGTTCTCATTTCCGGGACCTCTTTTCAAAGTTGTAGTGGGATATAACATACATCATGATCTATGTAGTGGGTAATGACAGAGCGGTTAACATTGGAAAATGTTGAATCATGGTTCAAGAGCATGGAGGATGAATTTGCTTAGAGATTCAACACTGGACCTAAGTTTAACACACGTGAATGGGTAGAAGAGAACCTCTACCATGATTTGTACGAGACCATCTTTTGCTATTTCCCAGTAGAACTATATGAATGGATTTCAGACTATGTGTCTAGATCAAGTTCACGTTATGGATTGCATGTGTGGACCAAAGAAGACTACCAAAGGCTATAGGATGTATATCTGACATGGGCTCATGTTGTAGATCATTGGTGGGGAAGAGTATTAGCTAGCTACACTCTGGAGTATGCCATTTCTATGTACTCTTGTCTGGAGGTTGTTGAGTTTGAATTTATACAAGAACCTAGAGGAACGTTTCTACGTGCTATTCCTCTAGCTATGAAGATATTGATGGTTACCATGAGTTTAGAGGCTTTCCCAATGGCCGACTAAACCTTTCTGAGTGCTGGGTAAGGGAGCTTGGGTGGAGGAACATGGCAGATATCATGATAGAGAAAGAGAGGGAAGAGAGATGGCTTGAGTATAGTGAAGCACGTGAAAGGGAGATTGATATACAACACGAGGCTGCTAGTGTGATGGATCTATGGAGACAGACGTTACGAGAAGGAGTTGAGGTTCATGTGGAAAGACATAGAACCTGAGTAGTCTGTGCTACCCCATCTTGGAAAGTGCGTAAGGGAGACCCCTTCAGCTTCTAGTGAGAGTTCATCGCATGGAGAAAGGAGAGTCATTGGAACATATCTAAAACCATCCAGTGACTGAGCCCTAGCACTTGGTTTTCCTGAACTAGGAAGAAGTGTTATTGACCTAGTTAATATCAGTGGAAGAGACAGATCCACGTCTAGAAGGTACAATTTTATAGTTCCTTCTTCTATGGCTGCACATATTCTAATATTTGGAGGAGTCTTTGGATAAGGAGTAAGTGTACAAGCTTTCACTCTCACATCAGAGAGTGGCGCGGGCCACAGTAGTGGGAGTGGGGCGCTATCACAGACCATCGGTGCACAGTTTCAGTGGGACTGTGGGGGCACTTGGCACAGCTCCTATAGGCCCTATTAGACCCAGTGGTTCTAGTGGATCTAGTGGCTCTAGAGGAAATGACCCGATGGACCTAGTGGATTAGGTGGTGGAGGAAACACCGGAGGGAACCAAGGCTCTGGCTTAGGAGGACAGGGACCCCAGCCACCACCTCAAGTATTCTTTGAAATGTCTCTGCATTTACCAGATTACAGGGGCATTGAGGATGCTATGGAACATGTTCACAAGTGTGAATTGCTATGGTGTGTGAAGGGTATCACAACCCCAAAATGGAAGGCTAGTCAGTTTGCAACCATGTTGCAAGGGTGCACGCATAGCTGGTATAGGAAGTATGACCCTCATCAAATAGTGGTGGACTATACTGCCTTAGAGAATGCATTCTTGGTAGAGTTCCACATTCCTAAGTTTGAGTAGAAGAGCATCAGCGCTTTGAAGGAGATTCAGACAAGGAATAGAGAGTGTGTGGGAGTATGATGCGCACTTTAAAACTCTCTTGTCTAAATTATCATATGATATTCATCCTTCTCAGCATGCACAGTGGTTTGTTGGAGGTTTGATCACCCCTTTTAGAAGGGCCTTGTTTCATAAAACTTTTACAGACCCGGGTGAAGCATTGGAAGATGCCCTACATGCTGAAGCTATTGGTAGTATAGATACTAGTATTAGCCCGTTCTTGGAGGCTCAGATTATTGATATGGTAAAGAAGTTGGAAAAATTATCTACAAAATCAGCCCATGAGACTTGCAGTGGTTTGTGGTGCACATATTGTGAAATAGAGGGAAACGTTAAGGATAATTTCCCCTAGAGGATGGTATGCACTATGATAGTAGATTGTGAAATTTATCATGGGGACCATGATGCAAGTAGATGTCCCTTACTGCAAGTGCATAATCAGGAAGAATTTATCTTGTTATTGCAAAATTTGTACCTCTACAACCCATGATACTAAGGACTGTAGGATCATCGATCAGATATATGAGGCCATTGATCATGGGGTGTGCCAAACCAGCGTAACCAGTGGTTCTAAGGATAATGATCACTGTTATGAGGAGCACATAGAAGGAGGCACACGTGGAAGAGGTTTTTGAGGAGGATTCCATGGTCGAGGTAACTGCGGAGGAGGAAGGAGTGATTTCCCGCATGTGAAACATGTTTCAACTAGTGGATCTACAAAACATTACAAACGTGAGTGCCTGGACCTGTTGTAGTGCTCATGGTGTGGAAAGAAGCATAATTATGAGGAGTGCCTGAAATTATTTGAGCATATGAATCAGTAGTACCGGAAGGAAAAGGGTGATGCAATGGTTAGCATCAAGAAGGCAGATGTATAGTGGATGCCTCATGTAACATGGGATGTAGGTTTGGAACCTATCTTGGTAACAAAAAGGGTAGAATCCGCACAAGAGAGGTACCAAGACAAAAAACCATGGTTTCAAGGTAGGAGGTCGTTAATGGAAAGTATCCAGACCCCGCACATCAAAAGGAGATATATCAAGACACCATGGATGTTATTTGGAGCTTACAAGGGGAGATCTAATGTCTAAAGGAGAAATCCAGGAGGGAGGAACAATGAAGGAGAGTTGAGGCACAAAAGGATGACTTGGATGAGGTCAAGGAAGTGTGTAAAATGCTAAGGCATGAGAATATCATTCCCTTGCTAGGATCCTGGTTGAGAGAGAAGGTACCACATGCTGAAGAAGAGCATGAAAGACAGGTCTTGCACGTGAACCTTCCCCCTCATAGCCTCAACTATGACAAGGAGATTATGTTGAATGCAGTTGTAGATGGATGGATCCTCAGCAATATCCTCATTGACACAGGTGCGAAGGTTAATGTTCTGACTTTGGATGCATGGTATCAGATGGGAAGACCTGCATTACATCCATATTCGAATGTGGTGTATATGGCAAAAAAGAATAAGGAAATTCCCATCGGTGTCTTGAAGGATGCAGCTATCACTATCCAGGGAGCCAAGTTTACTGGGGACTTCAAAGTCTTGGAGCTCACCAAGGCAGAAAATTTCCTAGCACTACTTGGGTGCCCTAGGTGTTACAAGAAAAATGTGGACCTTTCAGTTCAACAAAGGGTACATCAGCTCTGAGAACAAGGAGGAACATGGGTCATTATACCCTTGGCTGATGGGAATTCAACACCATATATTGAATTTTTGGGAGAGAAAGTTCCTAGACATGATTTATTTGTGCTCAATCAGAGACACTGAGATGATGCACCCTACTAACGGGGTTATCTAGTTTGAAGATGCTCAGTCAATGTAAGTGATACCACCAGTTTGACATGTGAAAATTGGGCATATAGAACTTACGAATTAATGGGATGGCAGTTGAGAGGGTGGGTTACCAAGGTAACTAAGGTGTGCACGGTTAGGTGTCTTAGAGGAAAACAATTGCCCAAGTATTCAGGAGGAACCTTCCCTGAGATATTTTTGCAGGAGGCAAAAGCTTAGTGGAAGGATGGAAATGAATGAAGGGGGATGTTAAGTTATGTCTTGTCTTAGCACAGCATCCTGGTAGTGTGCCACACATTAGGAGATCCTTTTAGACTGGCACGAGGTAAGAATTTCTCTCTCTGTCAGACTTTTCTATGAGCAATGTACCCACCATCATCAAATAGTACCATGGGAAGGATCCCACCTCTTTCCATATCCAGGAGTGTGAACGGGTTTAGCAGAGAAGGTGTAGAAGATTTTCCACCATCCCTCTCGGTGCACAAGTTGTATTCTACACTATAGGGTTACGCGCGTGCATGGTACATTCATTCGGAGACATGCACTGCCAGACACAAAATTGGAAAGAGCTCATGGCTAACCTTATTCAAACCTTTGAATATCAGATTACCAAGCCATCGGTTGATAAGTCCCTGTAGGGTATCAAGCGCCTTACCATGAGGGATAGTGTTAGGACAAAAGATAGGATGTTTGAATTACTATGTTAACTAAGGATTGGAGGTACGCTTTGAAGAAGAAGAGGAAGAAGTAAGAGTTATAGCTTGAGCATGTGTGTTTGGAAAAGGAGAAGGGAAATTTGGTGTATTTGATTTATGGAGAGGGATTAGAAAGCTTGGATGTTATCCATTTTATGGGGACACACAAGGTAGTGGACAGTGTAGATATTCACATGCACGCACCTATCATGAGCCTTTAAAAACAAAGAAAGTTAACAACGGTTCAGAAGAAGAACCTAAGGAAGCTATTATTGGTGATTACTAGACAGAAGAAGGAAGTATCGAAGATCATTGATCTACTACATGTTAATTTGAGGATTTATTCCTATGTGCAGGTACCATGAGCTCAAAGGCATTCATAAATCCTTGGGAGAGATGAACATAAAACTAAAGGATGATACGTGCACCTAGTTAGAAAAATTCCCTACCGAATGAATCCAAACTTACGTGCATGAAGGTCAAGGAGGAGATAGAAAAAATGATAGCTTCTGAGCCTCATTTTTCAGTTACACTAGAATTAGAGTGGACCTCAGCACTGCTCATGGTTGTCTGCATCAAGAAGGATGGGTGGATTAGAACTTGTGTGGATTATCAGGGTATTACACAATGAATGTGTCATTGCTCCATTTATGGATATCAGTATACATAATGAAATGGCTTGCTCCAAGGAGTGGATATCAGCAAAATCTATAACACTCCTACGGCCATGCTATTTTCGTACTAAGAGTCTGGATCTGTAGAATGGAAGACCAGGTCATGATCCTTCTTTTTTGCCTTATTGAGCTTCCTGTAATTTCAACACAAATGGTCATAGCCCATTTTTTTTATTGAGATCACAATGGGAGAAACCCATTCTGAATTCTCCACAGCATAATGGTGAATCCTGCATCAAACAACTTCATCCATAAGTTTCTTCTTTTACAGTCTTGGAAAAATTAGGATTCATTCTATATGGCATTTGCTTTATAGGCTTAGCACCATCTGTGACAACTTGAGGTAGAATGTTCTGACCCAACTGTAGGTAGTTGATAGAGTATCCTTGTACATTAAAAAATGAATATGTGTATGTACCCTTTGGGACTTTATTGGAGCATATCATAGGTAAGGATTCCTTGCTGGTAGATCTCCATCTACAGCATCACCAATCTATTATGGGGTTAAGGGAGCCTACTAGCTAGAGCGCAGTCGTGGACTTCCTTGGGCATTCAGATAATTTTATGGGGATCATGCCAAGATCAGTGTGACTGGAGAGGATATCCATGACTGAAACATCAACCTGCACTTTCTTCATTCAGTGTCCACTTCACTGGAGAGTAATCGCAGTAGATCCATAGGGTGTTTGATACATTAAAATATAGGATTATCACTGCACCTATTTTATCACTTTTCCCTCTTAGGCCGAGGGATCACGTTTCATCTTCACCCTCTCTCTACCACATCCAAGGTGTCATTGAGCAGCCTTGCACAGCCAGGTGAAGGTTTCTTGCATGAACTCTCCTTAGCCATGGTATTCCCAGTAACATTGGGTACACAACAGTACCATTTTTCATCACCTGAAAGTCTACCACACATACAACCACCCATAACAGATATTGCCACATTTGAAACTACGCGCTCTTCTGGTTTAGTTTCTACTGGAAACACCCTTTGTATTTACATGACCTTAACATGAAGTGTTGAAGGGCGATCAATTTAGTAAACCCAAGCATATTCATTACAAGGACTCAGTCATGTACGATGGGTAACTGCAGCACTTCCATCAGACTAAGACATTCATGCATTGTAGTGAATACCATTACATAATACCTCAGCTTGTGCAGCATAGGGATCCGCCTCTGCCTCCAAAACAGGGACCTCAACCTCTTTCCTTCGTCAAAGCATTGAGTCCACTATGCCAGCTCCCGCCTCTTCTCAAAAGACATAGCCAATACTTGACCATATGTAATATTTGCACGTGCACCCTCGGATTTGGAAGGATTGCAAGATCTTCCAAGATGGAAGGTATGGTCCTAGAAGGAATGAAGACCTGTGAAATCAGAAGTAATCCTGGCCACACCCAACTTTCTTCTCCTATGTTTCTTACTAGTTTCTCCTTTCATCTTCTTATGTGATGAAGTTCCATCTTGATGTATCTTTTTCATTTCTTTCTTTTTGTTAGGAAACACATCTACTTCATTGGGTGGGAATTATGCAGGTTATGCTACTACATCAAAATAATTCACAGGTGCAGGTTTGTCCTGGGATCATTATCTCCTTGTACAAAGATTGTAGAAGCTCTATCTGGACAATTATACTTATAATGACCCTTTTTATAACAACCATAACATACAACTTCAGAAATGATTTATGTCTTTAGACCTCTATCTCCTCCTTGCGGAACTAAATTATTGAAAAGTTTAAGATAGACTTAATAGTTAACTGACCCATCTGCACTTGCAGCGCGTAGGACTAGGTCAGTAGATGTACATCAAGAGAAAGATTTGTGCTCACCGAGAGTGGTTAGTGGCATTCTGGACCAAAGACTGCATGACAGTGTGGACAAGGCTCTACTTTAGCAACACATTATCTTTGAGGCTCCTCTTCCATGCTTTCTTCTTGCCTAGTCTTACAGGTACTCCTTTTCTTGTTCAATGGTAGACTTGGCGGTCATATTTCACTCGTTGTCTGATCTCTGGCTTCATCCCAAGAATGAAGTGCCCTATACCCATAGGAGATGGATCCATGAAGCATTCATCAACCCATACTAAGCTAATACCTTGACCAAAATTCTGTGATCTAGGCATTGAGCTTCCTCCTTAGCTCTAGACCACGAGCATGATAATCCCTTATCCTTCTCTCCTTGGGACAACTTTGTAATAGGATGATCATGAGATCTGCATATCTCTATTATTCACCAAATGGTGTTTCAAGAAAAGTTTTAGTTAAGTTAAATCCCATGAGTTTTTCACATGAATATCACATGTAGGAGGTTTCAAACCGACCTGAAGGGCTGAATCACTCCAAGAAAGGATTATGAGTTAATAAAACTGAATCAGTCCATTGTTCCCTCACCTTATAAGAGCCATTACAAATACAATATCAAATTTAAACTCTTGGCATGATGACCACATTAGGAAAACATCTTCATTAGATTGGGCTAGATGGTGTTACTATATGATTCCAAGAATCTTCCCCATTTTCAGGGAAGTTGAAAGTCACAGTGAAATAGGTCCTTACCCACAAGTACAATCCTTGAACAAGACGTATGCTAGTACAAATAATTGAAGTCACTGATAATGGAAAATAGAAATGACCAGTAGGTGAAGCCCTACTGGTAAATACTTGACTTACTGGATGTTTGTAAATAACTGATTTTACTGTAGTTTAAACACTATTCACTTTAGTGAAAAGTAAAGTTACTTGCGGTAAATCCCTATTCACGGTAAAAAGTTTTGACTTTATGCCTTGCGGTAAATACTTATTCACGGTATTTTTGTGACTTTACTGACGTGTAAATACTATTCCGGCAAAAATGACTTTACCATGGTAACTGGACTATGCACAGTAAAAACAAGGTTACCCTCCAAATGATTTTTGACTAAGTGGGAAGTATCTCTTCAGAAAATCCATCAACGAGGAATGGTCCCGGAAACGTTGAAAAAATGTCATCACCAAACCGGCACTATGATAATTCTTCACCGGTTGAACTCCTCATGATATGATTATTTACTAGATGCACCACCTTTAGTTCGGTGGAAAATGTGCATCTGGCAACACGAGATAGGTGACAAACATAATTAGAACACAAGAAGTCCCATCGACTATGATAAGAAGGAACGCGATGATAAGAGTCTGAAATATCAGAGTTAAATTGGTTAATATTGCACCATGAAATTGTGGAGGAATCTCACCCATGAGGTACTTCAAGTGAAGTTATTGAAGACGGGCTTTGCCTTCTGCCAATTACTATGGGAGAAAGTACGGTGGTAGGTGAATTACACCTCTTAATGGCTTCTTCAACACACCTTTAAACTATAAGTGGCTTCCTTTACACACTTCATACAATATTTCTCACTACTTCCTTCTATGCTAAATGAGAGGAGTTTGAGCCTCTAAGCGAGTTCTATAGAACTTCCAGGCTTATCCATCTTATCTCTAAGATAGTGATAAGAAGATCCACTCTGACATTGAATCATGATTACATACCTTAATCTTGAGTCTGCAAACATGTAAGGCTTATCTTTGGAAAGAATTGAAGATAAACTGTCTTGTGAATCATTTCATCCATAGGGTTCCACATTTTTAGGGAATGAGTTTACAAGAGTAAAATACACAAAATATTTATGACCTCACTCCTTTTCCTTATTACCAATATAAGTATTTCTAATTCCTAGATAGGAGTGATAGAAAAGACTTCTCTACTTACCCCCAACTTTGACATTTTAAGGGCAAGGGCAAGGCCAAACCACTTACGAAAAATATTTACTTTTTACCACAAAATTCCTATTGTACGTTTGACTATTACCGTACTATACATTATTGAGCGGCATCGTACTAGCAGCACCGTTATCTTCTACAAGACGCTACTACTAATTATACTTGACAAACATCCTATTCCTAATACATACATTAATGAAATAGAAATTACGAAGGAAAATTTTAGTGTCGACAACACTCTCATTTTTACTTTGTAAAATAGAAGAGTTTGAGATAAAAGTGAGTTCCATAAAATAGGGCTTTTAGATTTAATCGACTGAAAGAATATCTATGAGATTGAAGCGGGCAGTTTGAGTTTAGGAACCAGAAGGGGTTACATGGGCATGGAAAGAGTGAAGAGTTGTTGTCTTGTGAAGATTTTCATCCCAGTTATGGTTTGAAAAACTAGGGAACGGGTTCAGAAGCATTGTATCATGGATTTAAGATCGAAGGATTGGAAGAAGTAAGACAAAGTAACAAGGAGAGAATAGGGGTGATAAAAATACCTCGACCATGGCACCCAAGAAAGGAAAGGGCAAAGCTAAGGCTAAACAACCAAAACCCATGGTAGACACAAATGAAGAATGGTATGCAGAGATGCAATACCCAAAAGGGGTGATGATGAGGAAGGAATGGGAATCCCACTTAAGAAGTGTACCTGTTAGTGACTATAATCACTGCATGAACACAATAGAAAAATAAATGGTGTTGGAATTAGTACGCCCCACCAACAAATGAACACCTGAGGGTTTTCCTATATACGATGATAACATTAAGGTTAAAACAGAGAAGGCAGGGCTTTTGCAACTCTATGAGTTGCCTTATTTTGGAAAACGAGAGCACCTGTACCAAAGGTTGATGTCACGGGTACATGAAGATTATTTCCACTTTGCAGGGTGCAAGATGCACGTGACTCCCTAGCTGATTTCATAGTTTACATGCCTCATATGTGAGGGAGATAGCTTGGAAGATGACCTTTGTGACAAGGAGGCCATTCATGAGACCATCACCAAGTATGCCTACTAGAAGGGATCATGGTACTATGACATTTCAGACATCAAGGACCCCATAATGAAAATGGTCACACATTTGGTGACTAAGCTGAATGGCTAGGAGAGGTGGACGTAGGTCAACAAACCTTGGCTACATGTCTACAGGAAGATTGTAGATGGAACCATATACAACCTGTCTGTATAATTCTTGGAAGAAATCGTTCAGTTGTTTGAAGGAAGGGGACAAGATCCTCTTCGGCAACGTCTTGCTCACCATTATATTTACAGAGATTGGGGTGCCTAACGCACTGAGAAAAATTTGTATGGGAGTACCCTGTCGAGGATTCTTCACTCGCGAAGAGGTTTGAAAAATATGCCTGCGATACAATGACAACACCCCAACAAGGCGAGGATGGAGAAATGGTACACGCACCTGAGGAAATGCATTTGGGGCAGAGTGGAGAATCCCTGAACAACTTCCAGCAGCCACCGAGGGGGAAGCTAAATTCATGGTTTATCAACACTACCTGCTTGGGTAGATTCAAGCTGATAGATGAATCATGGAGCCCTTGGTGTAATCTTCCCTTCGTGTTCACTGCTTAGTACTTGCAAGTGGGGGTGAGCAGGTTTAAAGAGTCAAAAAAGCTAAGGCTAGAGCTAGGGTAGTCTGGACTAAGAACATAGGGAGATGAGGAAGAATCTAAATTACCCCAGTGGCAAGTGTGCGTACATGGAAATGTACGTATCTCATGAGATTCAAATGACAAGGCCAATGATGCTACCCATCACTGGAGGCTCTATGACGTGCATGTACTTACATATAAGGATGAAGTTCAAGAAGGGTGCGTATCTAGAGAGTGAAGTCTCCATACCTAAAGAACCCTTAGGGAAGAAAGAAGCCAGCATCCAAGAAAAGAGGGAGAGGAGAAGAAGAAGCACTAATTGTGCAGACTACTCAGACAGTGAGCATGCCATCCATGAGTGCTAAACCCAAGCACTTACATACGGAGAAAGAAGTCTCTAGTGAAGGAGAAGATGTCAGAGGTAGCGGCGCCTAGGAAACTAATCTCCAAGGAAGAATCACCTAAGGAAGAAGATAAGGCCGAATCCCCTAATCAGGTAGCCACCTCTCAGAAAAAAAGTAGAGGGTTGATGAAGGAAGCTGACTTGGAGGCAACCGACAACTTGGAGAAATACATGGGCGAAAGAGGGGATGAAAGTGAAGAAGATGGCGGAAAGGAGGAAGAGGTAGAGAAAGACTAAGAGTAACATGTGTTTAGAATCTACGAGTCAGAAGAGGAGAGTGGAGATGAGAGGTAAGAGTTCATATTCACATGGCACAAGGGCACACAAGGATGAGGAAGACACTGAGAGACAGAAGGGGGATGCCAGAGGATGGTGGGGAGCAGGGAGCTATAAGCTTTACAAAGGAGAAGATCACGGAGGTGGCAGAGAGAGAAGCACAGAGAATGCTCGAGGTCTTGGTAGACCAAGAGTTGGAGTGCAACATGGACATAGTACTGAAGGAAGGGAAGGAGAAGAACATTAAAAAATTACATGACAGCCTGGGAGGCCCCACTCTGATAGTAAGCTTCCCCAAAGGCATGCGCTCGTGTAGGAGAACTCTTGATGCAAAATAGAGGAAAGTAATGGGCTATGTGGATGACACAAAGAAGGTGTTACGCACGTGATTCCAGAGCACTGTACCCACAGAGAGGCTCCTAGCCATGGGGTCTTTTGAGAAGGATGGTGCATACCCTAGAACCAAGAAGATGCTCTCTTAGGCATTCGATTCCCACATTGATGAGCCATACTTTGAATTATGCTAAGGAGCGCTCATCACACTACCGGAATCTAAGGGTGTCAATACCTTAGTGAATGCTCAGGAGCTCGCGAGATGAGAAAGTCTGTAATGCACTGAATAAGGTCATAGTTGAGACCGAGGCTAGATTATTCACATGTGCAACGACAGGATTAGAGTGTTAGAGGTGAAGTTAGGTCAGAAGGAAGAATAACTAGTGGAGAAAAGGCCAAGAGCTTGAAATAGGAAGAATTGATCACACAGTTAAGGCACGAGTTAAAGGAAGAGGTAACAGGTGCAGGAAGTTTACAAGAATATAGAGTCTATCAAAGGCGTCATCCTCCTAAAGCACCCGAACTTAGAGCCACCTGCACAAAAGTACTCATCCCTCCTGGAGTGTATAGAAGATCTAACACACATCCTCACTATGGAGAGATGACCCTTGGCACTGGAATCTACAGAAGAAGTGGCTACATGCTTGAAAGAGGAGGACAGGTTAAAGGTGGTAGCTCTTGTTTCTGAGTATAGCCAAGTACTTGTAGAGGTTAAGATCATTACCTAATCTATGGAGGCTGCATATGATACATGCACAGACAATGATAAGGTGGTGAGCTCCTTGGTCACCAAACTTGAAGTGGAACTAAAATAATTCCAAGAAAAGAACAAGGGGAACTGGGTGGAGAGGGACAAGGTTTTGGCTGAAGTAGAGAAGAAATCAAAGGTAATTGAGGCTTTAAGGAGCTCAATTAAGGCCCAGCTAAAGGAACTATAGCCATAGATTACTAGAAGGATGGATAAACTCAAGGACCTAGGAAAAGAGATGGAGCAAACTGTGTTCATTTTGGGCACCCAGGGAGTTGGCCTGAGTTTTGATGAAGTGAGCACCCTGGTGGGCGACCTCTGACAGAAGTCACAGGGTGAGGTTGAAGGATGGAATAAGCTAGATGCAAACCTTTAGAAAGACTTTCCTAGCTTGTTGAATTGATGTCCCCCCCCCATTCTTCATTCTTTTCCCCAATTCTTTCATCCCTTATTCTTTCTGTAAAGTGTAAGACTATTCATTTGTTCATTAGACAGTAGGGAAACCTGGTCAAGTAAAATGTTTCCGAGGACATGGAATAGATGTAATGTGGGGAGATGTTTATATCCCTGGAATATTTTCTAAGTATGAAGGCGTATAGGTGGGTAGGGTCCTAGCTATGAGAAGGTGCGTAAGGAAAAAGAGCACGAGAGAAAGGTTTAAGGAAGCACATAGCACATGCGATGTGCAAAAGGAGGCTTAGAACTTAGTAAATTTGAGAATCCAGGGTAGAACATGTGATAAGAATGAACGTGGATAAGATGTCAGCTTGACAATAGGATGGCCCAGGAAAGAGCATGCCTTGGATGGAATCTTCTAGAAGAAAATAATGAGATAAAGTGGAGAGCTCATGCCTAGAGGAGCATGCTCGCATGAAGGACCACTTTTAACACTTGGCACCGGATCTGAGGGCGCTGGAAGGCGAGTTGGTAGTATAGGAGAGTTATAAATACAAGCGCTTGCTGAGTAAAAGGGATGGAGAAGGAGTTTGATATACATAGCGAGTTTTAGGGATAGCATGGGCGGAGCTCTACAAAATTACTACGAGTGAATATTTACATTCAGGAGAGAATGTACTAGGCATGGAGTTGTAATTTTTATTTTGGTAGCTTAGTTACACAAGTCCAGTGAAATGCATGGCTATGGTCTGCTTCTCTGTGACACTTTGTATTGGTTTAATGAATGTAATAAGGTTACTGTTAGTGCAAAATCACAGCACCCCTGGACGTACATCAGGCTTCTAGGTTGATGTTCAGGCTTCCAGTGTGATTGCACAACATGGAAACCTCTCTCCAAGCATGGGACTTGTAAAACCGAGAGAGGAATCTCCAGAGAAGGCTGGTTCCTGCTCCTAAACTACCTGCCACGAGCTATTCTAGTGCAGGAAAGCTAATCTAATCCTAATCTAACCATGCCAAGGAGACAGAGAGAAAGAGAGAAGGGAAAAACAGCAAAAGCCTACACTAAAATGGTGATACACCAGAGAAGGAGAATGTTGGACATCTATCAAAACTGCCATGGGACAAAGAGAGGTGAGCAATGGGAAGGATGGACAGATGCATCACAGGCCCAAGGATAGATTTTCACATAGAAAATGTCCCAAAACTCCATGAACACAGCTCCAGACCTGCAATGAACATTCAAACATGCACAAATACCTGCAATGAAGAGAGGCAAGAAGAGAACAAGCAAAAACGAGGAAGGATGGACAGATGCATCACAAAACACGTTTTGTTGCTCCAGAAGTTTGCACAGAACATCATTCCATTAATAAGAGGCAAAAACGCCATTACAGAGCAAGGGAGGAGGTTCTGACTCCATTTTCAACCCTAGAGAAGAAAAGAAGGGAGAGCAGAGTAGAAAGAATGAACCACACTTTTTTATATTTTGCCACTCCTTACAATATATAGGAAGAATGAGAGAAGGAAGAAAGAGGAAAGTCAGATCTCCTCCAACCGCCTCCAGGTCATATTTTAAATCATTTCATCATGGTAGAAGCGATGGATCCTGGCAAAACGGCGGGCTGTCTGCTGCATTAAAACTGGTCGCTGAAATGTCACTTCTGTCATTACCACGCGTCAGAGCTGTTTCTCGATTTTCTCTCTCTAGACTGCACCAAAACTCGAGATTAGCCCTAGAATCATGTAGAGGATTTCACTAGCTTTCCGTTGATATAAGGAACATGCAAATCTGAGCTCTGGATCAAAAGATATGACGATTTGAGGATTTAGGGCACGGAACAGGCGAGAACAGATTTTTAAAATATTTTCCCATGCATTGCCACCTGGATGACACGTGGCAGACTCTGATTGGATGAGAAAGGTCTTCAACCCATCGGGTTTGGGATTCTCCTCTCCATTTGCATCGGGTTTGGGAGGTGGCTCAACATATGTTTTCGCCCCATGCTTTTCCGACTTGTTTCCCCGACTATGAAACCTGATTTTCTTTGTGCGTCGGGCTTTCCAACCCCTCCGACACATTTCTTAGGTGTCGGGTTTTTCAACCCTTCCGACATGTTCTTGTGCCATGTTTCTCCATCGTGTTTTCCTGACTATGAAACCCAATTTCCTTTGTGCGTCGGGTTTGGACGACCCGACGACATATCCCTTTGTGTGGGGTTTTCGCTTGGATACGTGACAGCTTCTCATTGGTTCGGATCAGTGCTCAAAAACTCACCCTTTGAATTTTTGACCTTTTCCCTTGTGAGAACATGTGGCAGCTTCTGATTGGCTCTCGGCTCCTTCGCGTACTTCACCTCCATTTATCCCGGATGTCCCATTTGATTTTGGCCCCTTTGTGCTCATTTCGGCCGATTCGGGCATTTTTGGCCCGCTTGTCCCACTTTGCTTCAGACTGACTTGACCCTTTTCGGCCGGTTCGGCCGGTTCGCGCCCTATTGTCCCACACGTCCCAATTGCTTTTGGGCTCCTTGTGATGATTTCGCGCGATTCGGCCGGTTCGGGCATTTCGCGTCCATTTGTTCCATTCGTCCCGAACTGCCCCTTTGTGCTTATTTCGGCCGATTCTCTCTCTCGGTCAAACCGGCATTTCGCGCCTGCCGCGTACTTTAGTCCCACTTGTCCCAAATGCTTAGTGGGCCACCTGAACTCATTTCGGGTAGTTCAGGTGGTTCGCGTACTTTTGTCCCATTTGATCCAACTTGTGCTGGACTGGGACTTAGCTGATTTTCACAAATTTTCCTGGCCCGAACTACTTGCTTTCTGCAACCTTCTCCGCACTTTCTCAGAGCTTGTTCCTTTTTTCCTCGGCCAGGGGAGTTAGAAAATTACCTGAAGGGACCTTGCAAGCCTGATTTTTGCTCTGAATCAATCAATTTTCTTGGGATTTGAATATTCTGATGCATGTTATCAAAATTACCCTGGGGGGGGAATTTTGGATAACAATTTGGCGACTCAACGGGGGCATCTGCCTGCTAGATGAAAAGACCAGTAGCCTGAAGCAATCCATTGGGCATGGAGTCATAAGTAATAGCCTGAAAACTGATCTGAACTTTGAAAATCTCTCCTCTGAGCCACTTGGAAACCCACCGGGCATGTAGTTGTTCTCACCAAAAAACCACTGAAACGAACTATGCAAGAGCAAAACCAGCAACACCAAAAACTATGTACAAAACTGAAAATCATACATGCCCCAAATGGAACATGCAGAGTGTGCACAAGCACTTCTTCTGCTGAAAGCAAACCTAGCTACTCTACTCTAACTGGAAGCAAAGGCAAGCTAAGCAAATCCTGCAACTGGTTGTGAGAAATAGCTTCCTTTCTTCAAAATTGGCAGCCATGGAATTGATTTGGCACTGATCATGGCTGTTTGGATGGATGGAAAATCAACAAGAATCTGGTCTTCTATCCAAATCATCAAGGTATCAACTGAAAAATCCAATACCTCTTTTAGTTGCTCTGCATTTGGATTGAAGAGGTATGGCAGCTGCTCCTTGGTACTTTGTAGCTCGTCCTCATGCTCAGAAGCAAGCATGACTGGTTGTGGCTTCTCCTTTGGCTCCAATGAAGCCAAATACCTGATTGGGCAAGGTCTGATCCGTTTGATATGCCCATAGCTCTGATTTTCAACTCCAAGAATGGAGTCTTCTTGTAGACCCACCTGAATAGATGACGTGGAAGAAATGGTAGGACCCTTCTGCCCTTTCTCTTCCTCCGATGAAGAACATGGAAAATTTAAATCTTCCAATTTTGGTTCCAAAGGGCTGCTATAAGATGCAGGCTGCTGCAAATGAATGTTCTCCTTCATGACAGCAGACTCTTGTGTTTGGAATGTGGATGATGAAAGAGAGAATGGTGAAAATTCAACCGGCTCTTCTCCATCAAAACAGTCCTCCAAATCTGACAGGTAAACTGCCTCATTGCTGTCCTACTGCTCATGTTCAACTTCCTCCATGGTGTCCTCTTGATCTGCAACTTGACCACCATGGTTTCCTTCACTCTCCAATATTGAGTTTGAGAGATCAAACTCCTTTTCAGTGCTAGAACTTGAGAGAGATGAAGTGGAAAGAAGTACTGAAGGTTCTTCTGTAACCTGCTTTGTGCTCAAAGCCCTTGGATCTGCGTTTTTCTCCTCCATAGCTAGATTGTGCTCCTCTTCTTTTGGATTTGGAGCAGCTTCTCCTTCCTCCAATGTTTGAAGGCAATCTTGCTCTTGATTGAACTCCTTCTCCAGCATGAAGTTTGTCAAGTCAAACTCTTCAATCTGCTGCTCTAGAGGACAAGTTGGGGCTACAAGATCTTCTTCTTGTGCTGCAACAAAATCAGTCTTGACCACCATTTGTTCTCCAACCCTAGCTTCTTCTGTAGGCTTGACCATCAAGGGGATCCTTGTCATCCCAAATTTGGCAGCCCAAACCTTCAAGCTGTCTGTCATTTCTTTTCTGTTTGGCTCTTCCTCCTGCTGTCCTTGATGACTGATTTTTACAATTTCTTCTTTCCCACATGGAATTGGGAATGCAAAAGGAGGGATAGGTTGAAACTCCACTGATTTGACAATTTTTTGTGGTGGTGGAGGAGGTGAAACCTCTTGTTTCTTTGGAGGAGTGGGTGTTTCTGTTAGCTCTTGTGGAGGGGATGACTGTTTGGAAGGAAAAAGGAAAGAAGAATCGAGGTGTGGTGGAAGACTGAGAGGTGGAGAAATGGATTCAACATTTGGGACAGCAGATGGAGAGTTTAAAACTTGACACTGCTGAACTGAAACAGATTGGGAAAGAGGAAAAGAAAAGGCATGAGATGGTGTGTTTACCTGTTGACAAGGTTGCTGAATACTTCTCTCATACACTTCTATTTCTTCAATCCACTTTGCAAGCAAAGGCAGTGTTGCAATCATGAAGTCAAGCTTCTCCTGAGGGCTGTAATGACTTGGAAAAGGTCCCACCCATGGACAGGGTGCTTCACAACCGATTCCAAATGCTCTCATCTGTGCCTGAGCCCTGGACTGCACCATCCCCTCCTCCATCTTTTGGATTTTCTCCAACAGACCAGCATCTTGGATCTAATGGTCTTCATTGTATGCACACCCTTGCTCTTGGAAAGCTCCATAGCCAAACTGACTTTGGCACTGCTGTTCATATGAGTATGCATGCTGATCTGGAGGATTTGTAAAACGTTTTGGAGGTGGAATATACTGCTGTTGTTGATGTGAAATCCATGATGGAAATGAAGTCATGATTGCACAACTTCATGGAATGGAAAAGAATGAAAGGGATGGAAAGAAAGATGGATGAAAATGTATGGAAACGGGTCTGCAAGCTCAGAGAAATGGGTTGCTGATTAGATGGAGTCGCCAGATGTGTTTGCAATTGCCTCCAAAGGCTGAAATCTTCACAGGAACACATCAACCTGCAAAAGATGAAGTGAAAGACCTCTAAGGTCCCACCGGGCGTGCCAAAACTGTTAGTGCAAAATCACAGCACCCCTGGACGCACATCAGGCTTCTAGGTTGATGTTCAGGCATCCAGTGTGATTGCACAACATGTAAACCTCTCTCCAAGCGTGGGACTTGTAAAACCGAGAGAGGAATCTCCAGAGAAGGCTGGTTCCTACTCCTAAACTACTTGCCACGAGCTATTCCAGTGCAGGCAAGCTAATATAATCCTAATCTAACCATGCCAAGGAGACAGAGAGAAAGAGAGAAGGGAAAAACAACAAAAGCCTACACTAAAACAGTGATACACCAGAGAAGGAGAATGTTGGACATCTATCAAAACTACCATGGGACAAAGAGAGGTGAGCAATGGGAAGGATGGACAGATGCATCATAGGCCCAAGGATAGATTTTCACACAGAAAATGTCCCAAAACTCCATGAACACAGCTCCAGACCTGTAATGAACATTCAAACATGCACAAATACCTGCAATGAAGAGAGGCAAGAAGAGAACAAGTAAAAACGAGGAAGGATGGAAAGATGCATCACAAAACATGTTTTGTTGCTCCAGAAGTTTGCACAGAACATCATTCCATTAATAAGAGGCAAAAACGCCATTACAGAGCAAGGGAGGAGGTTCTGACTCCATTTTCAACCCTAGAGAAGAAAAGAAGGGAGAGCAGAGTAGAAAGAATGAACCACACTTTTTTATATTTTGCCACTCCTTACAATATATAGGAAGAATGAGAGAAGGAAGAAAGAGGAAAGTCAGATCTCCTCCAACCACCTCCAGGTCGTATTTTAAATCATTTCATCATGGTAGAAGTGATGGATCCTGGCAAAACGGCGGGCTGTCTACTGCATTAAAACTGGTCGCTGAAATGTCACTTCTGTCATTACCACGCGTTAGAGCCGTTTCTTGATTTTCTCTCTCTAGACTACACCAAAACTTGAGATTAGCCCCAGAATCATGTAGAGGATTTCACTAGCTTTCCGTTGATATAAGGAACATGCAAATCCGAGCTCTGGATCAAAAGATATGACGATTTGAGGATTTAGGGCACGGAACAGGTGAAAACAGATTTTTAAAATATTTTCCCGCGCATTGCCACCTGGATGACACGTGGTAGACTCTGATTGGATGAGAAAGGTCTTCAGCCCGTCAGGTTCGGGATTCTCCTCTCCATTTGCATCGGGTTTGGGAGGTGGCTCAACATATGTTTTCACCCCATGCTTTTCCGACTTGTTTCCCTGACTATGAAACCCGATTTTCTTTGTGCGTCGGGCTTTCCAACCCCTCCGACACATTTCTTAGGTGTCGGGTTTTTCAACCCTTCCGACATGTTCTTGCGCCATGTTTCTCCATCGTGTTTTCCCGACTATGAAACCCGATTTCCTTTGTGGGTCGGGTTTGGACGACCCGACGACATATCCCTTTGTGTGGGGTTTTCGCTTGGATACATGGCAGCTTCTCATTGGTTCGGATCAGTGCTCGAAAACTCACCCTTTGACTTTTTGACCTTTTCCCTTGTGAGGACACATGGCAGCTTCTGATTGGCTCTTGGCTCCTTCGCTTACTTCGCCTCCATTTGTCCCGGATGTCCCATTTGATTTTGGCCCCTTTGTGCTCATTTCGGTCGATTCGGGCATTTTTGGCCCGCTTGTCCCACTTTGCTTCAGACTGACTTGACCCTTTTCGGCCGGTTCGGCCGGTTCGCGCCCTATTGTCCCGCGCATCCCAATTGCTTTTGGGCTCCTTGTGATGATTTCGCGCGATTCGTCCGGTTCGGGCATTTCGCGTCCATTTGTTCCATTCGTCCCGAACTGCCCCTTTGTGCTTATTTCGGCCGATTCTCTCTCTTGGTCAAATCGGCATTTCGCGCCTGCCGCGTACTTTAGTCCCACTTGTCCCAAATGCTTAGTGGGCCGCCTGGACTCATTTCGGGTGGTTCGGGTGGTTCGCGTACTTTTGTCCCATTTGATCCAACTTGTGCTGGACTGGGACTTAGCCGATTTTCACAAATTTTCCTGGCCCGAACTACTTGCTTTCTGCAACCTTCTCCGCACTTTCTCAGAGCTTGTTCCTTTTTTCCTCGGCCAGGGGAGTTAGAAAATTACCTGAAGGGACCCTGCAAGCCTGATTTTTGCTCTGAATCAATCAATTTTCTTGGGATTTGGATATTTCTGATGCATGTTATCAAAATTACCCTGGGGGGGGGAATTTTGGATAACAGTTACCTAATATAATATAGACATAAATATCAATTGTTCTAATGCATAATTTCTCTCTTATAATTTCTATTTCCTTTCATGCTATGAATGAATGCTTGTATAATTCTTTCTATCATAATGCATGTTCTAGATTCTATTAAACCACTCAGTCTGAAGTGACTGCAAGGATCTAGAGGCCGTTCTGAGCCATATGGTTCTTGTATGTTTCAACCTCCCTCATGAAAACTCTTACACTAATCATATATGATGTTTCCCATTAAACTCACATAAAAGAGAGACTCAGTACCTACGTGTGCCTCGGGTGAGCGCTCAACTTCCACTGGGTGATAGGCCGACACGCATGGGATTCCTTCCTTTTGTGATGGGAGAAAAAATGACTACACTTATACCTCTAATTAGAACTTGAAAGCACTTATAAATTCACTAGGGATAACCTACCTTTCCTTCGTTTCATCCATTTGTTATCACGTAATGTTTTCTTCATGTTTTACCCACTTATACCTCTAATATGATCTACTAATTATCCCATACACATAAATACTATTGCTAGAACCACATTGGGTTCTTAATAAAGTATTACAACATTCAACGAAAAAATATACACTCTCAAATGAGAAATAAAACAATTATATGCCATTAAAAAGATAGAAAAAGGAAGAAAACAACCATTTTCCACATGAGGAAAAATAAGAGGAATGAAAATTACCTCTTAATAATTTTTTCCAACAAATCCACAATCAATCCAAACAATCAAAAAACACTCTAAATGCACCTCTAACAAACAACACCTCTCCAAGTCCAAAATGCTTAACCCCAAAAAAAGAAAAGAGGCTTGTTTAAATAGGTAATATATTAAAATGAAGCAGTCAATATGACCATGCCAAGTGGCATGTCCACATTCCTAAAATAAATAACTCCCTAATGTGTCTTAAAGTCTCTTACATGCCCCCATGTGCCAAGATCACATCCCCACACAAACTCAAATACTAACAATAAGTTACTCTTACATGATTTTGGAATGAAATCTAAAAAAAACAAAATCTAAAAATCAAAATATAAATGCAATTCACATCAAAAGTGACTCATTCAAATCAACTTGCAAAATTATCAGGATTCCTTACACAATATTTAATCAAAAAGTGATTGGAAGGATTTTTAAGGCTCATTATGAGGTCCTTTTGAGTTCTTAAGTGGCCAAAAGGTTATGAAAAAGTACACTTACTATAATGGGTAGGTGTATGGGGAAGTTTAAGGAGTGTGGGAAAAAATTTTAATTGTCCCATACACCACCCAAAGTCTCCTACAAAGAAAAATTCAAATGTTCCATAAATGGAAAATTCTCGAAGTCTACTAAAAGTTCCAAGCAAAGTTAAACTAATAAGACTAACAAAACATAGTCTAATTAAGAAAATGCTTATTGAATATAACAATAGTTACATCAAATACAAAATCTTAATGGAATTCTAACTAATCATGAATATAATTCAAAACCTAGCTAAAGCATGCCTACTAGTATTTTCAATTAACTAACATAGACCCAAATAGATCTAGGAACAATCAAATTAGGAGTTGTTTCTACTCTAAAGAAGGTGAGATGGTCTCTCCAACAATGAATAAAAGATCATATTGGATACCCATCTACTAACCCCATTAAATACTTAAGGCAAGAATTGAGCTTGGCTATAAATTATATTTCTTATATGATATGCAATTCAAAGCATGGTGTAAATTTTAAAGGTATGTGATGAGTCCTTTTTATAGTTTTTCCTTTGAGGAAAACTAGAATATTGGTGCATCTATGACTAAAATAAAAATATTATATGAATAATTGATAATCATGATTAATCTTTGCTAATCACAATTAGTGAATTAACTAGTGATTAAGATGTGAGGAGCCTTAATTAACCGCTTAGGGTCAATTAGAAGGTTATGATAAGATTTTGAAGCTTTCTCAGACATTGTGGAGGGAAGTGGGGTGATTTTGAGTGGGTGGAAGAGGAGTTTGAGCCAATAATAGGGTATATTAACCAATACAAGGGGAAAATAGGCTTAATTAGCTAATAATCACTAATTTTCTATTTGGAAGAGGATTTTAACTTACGATTCGTCGTAAAGTGGCATCCTAAATGCGAAAGGGGTTAGGTAATAAACTACTTGTTAATTGACCAAAATGGTAAGAAATGTTAGTTAATTAGTGGAAATCACTAATTATAATAGAAATAGAGTGATTTGTGCGCGTTTTGCAATAAGATTACAAGAGCAAATTTTAGGTGTCTACAATTCTCATCAACCAAATAAAAACAAAATGAACCAAAATAAGTAAGGAGGATTAAATCATTAACCCACACACAACTTAAGCTTAAGAAAATTGATAAATAAATCAAATTAATTAATTTAAGGGTCCCATGAATATGAGGAAAACACAAAAAACAAATGATAAATTTAAATCACACATGGTCATCACACATATTTGAAACCTATTTTTTTCAAGACTATGTGACCTATGTTGGTTGGGAGGCCTCATGGGAGTTATTCTTGCGTCATCCTCTTTTGGTATGTTTATATTTATTTGTGTATGAATATAAAGTACTATTTAACCATATGCACACTCAACATATCCATCAGATGCGCTCAAATAATAGAGTCAATTAGGTGTAATGCTAGATTAAGAGATAATACACATCATATATACTACATATACAAACAATCAACAATCATTTTAAAACATGATAAAAATGCATCCATATGATATCATTATATACAAAACATCTCAATAACATCATCATATGAAAACATTCATCTAACACCATCATTTTATATAATGTCAAAATAGTCATGCATCCTGTTGACACCTCATGCCTTGATAAAATAATAGTGTTAGTAATAATCCTCTAGATCAAGTATGATATACTAAGCATCCCATGTCGATATAACATATACAATAAGTGATATAAAAATTCATAAAAAATAAAGGAACATAGACTAAATAGGGACCTAGTTGAGTGGAAAGTACACCATTTGTAAAATATAAACACAAATACAAACTCGTGAAAACATTTCAAACTTTAAATAAAAAATATGTAAATTTATAACCATCATGGGCCTTTTGAGTTTACTAGCTTTTTCCAATTTATAACCAAAGGTATGTGACTTCAGAGGGTCAATAATGCATCATTGGCAAAGAATTTGGCTGAGGTTTTCACGGGGATCATTTAAACCTAACGTAAACTAAGATCATGGTGGAATTAAAAATAGGTTTTGGGATCAAACTAATAATAAGGGGAACCAAAATTTCACAAGTGTTTTGAGTCTAATTTATCCATGAATTTCAAGAGGGTCCCCAATTTCTTATGAAGAAAGAAGGGGCATGTTATGCAAATAAATGGTGACTACTATGAGAAAAAACTATCGAAGTGTTTACAATATATAAGTATCAAGGTCACTAACGAAAAAAGATAAATAACTAAAAATAAGAAACATATTTACAAATCATGAATATTGAACACAAGTCATGATATTATTATACTACATAATATTTAAAAACTCTTCCAAGATTTATAAATGTGTGATATGTGCGTTAATATATCATTATTTGAAAAATTTAGATGGGAGTGAGAAAATATAATAGAATTAATATTTCTATTTAAATATATAAGGTTGAGAATTTCTCTACTACTATCTAGGCATCCATATCCCTAAAATATTTACCTTTGGTTCCATTCAAGGCCTCACTCCACTACTAGCTAGGTTTTCATAGCCCCATTTGAGATTACATTAATCAACCTTAAGATAAAATTGATTTTACTTGACATCAAGGTCTCTTTTATTTGTGTTACTATTTTTTTAATAAATGAAGGGTTGGAACGTGTTGGAGCTCAAAATTGCACTTTAATCCAAATCATGGAAGATTCATAATATTGAGAAAACATGGTACTATCTCCAAATGTGGGACTTGTGGCTTGATACATATCTTCAGAGAATGCTGACTTCCTCTGTCCCATGGATTAGGAAAACCCATAGAACACAACCTAATCTAATGTTAAAACTACTCCTATAGCTAACCTACAATAACACATCCAAATAACCGGGGAGAGGGAGGATGAAATAAAACTATAAAAATCAAATCCTAAGCTAAAGGGGAAGTGATAACACTAGAAAGAAGGTGGAAATCCTCCATTCTAAGTGACACAGATGCAAGTTCACACAAAAGAGACCATGAAGATGCACACAATTATAATGCAAATAAGTGAAAGAATACACAATATGCAAGAGGGTAGAGATATTCACACCAAACAAAAAGTATTTGAAGGAAAGAGAGATACCACACTAAAATTAATCAATCCTTTATTATATATATATCAAGTCAATAAATTATCCATTCACAAGTTACAGAGGTGGGAAGCATAAAATCTTGATTTTCTCAAAGAAAGGTCCGAAAAATGCTAAAGAAGAAAAATGGGGGAAGAACCCTTATAAAATTACAAGTAAATTACATTTATAAAATTCCTATGAGGAAGATAGAGAAAGGGTAGAGATAAGGAAAGAGTGACATGTTGACATACCACTCTCTAAAATCATGTTGGAAAAATATGGACGCCATGATTCCTTGCAAAGTTTTGTAGTATAAACATGGGCATCATTTGAAGAAAATCAAATACTACAACATGAATCCTTGATTCCATCACACAACCTCAGATTACACAGAACAACTCCATGTATCATTAAATTTTAGTGGTTGGGGTAGTTGTTTCATCGACATGCACGTATTTGTGGCCTTCAGAGGAAGTATGATGTTTTTATGGTTTTCCATAGATTTACTTTGACCCATGGTTACCATAGATTTTCATGTTTCCTAAATGATTAATGAATCCTCCCTTGTTTGGTGGTTCTTGAGTGTTTCTATAATTTGTTATTAGATGTTCCCTTTATGCCGCAGAGGCCTTTCTTTCCTTCTATGAGATGCTTTACCCATGGCTATGTTTTTCGTTCAATGGAATTGAGAATGTAGAACACTAATTTAGTGTCTAGTGGCTTCCTAAGTTAGTCACTTTTGAATTTACCTTTCCAGTGATGTGTGACTCCTAATTTTGTGGAATTTATCCTTGGTTCCGAAAAATTGAAAACTCTATGGAATTCTTATGTATTATGAGTCCACATGATACTGTGTTTCTAAGTTACAGAGTGATAAATGCATTCTCACTTCCTTTTAACACTTTGAGGACTCCATCCTTAGCCAATTTTAGATCTTTACATGAGTGTGCAACCTCACGATGTTATAACTTTCCAACCTTAGAAGTATTACTTTCCTTAGTTCTAAAAAATAATAACCAACTCTGTAAAAAACTATCTCTACCAAAATCGACCAAAGTCCCGAGTGCTCATTCCTTTGTTCCACAGGTGGGGAGAACCCGCAGAACACTACATTTTCACATTCTAAGGAAGATTGAATCAGTGTCCCATGAATTATATTGAGAAATATTTGTGTAAGTCCTAACCTAGATGAGTTGGGTAGTGTTTTATTTTACTAAACAACCCAAGACATGTTGGCACATCACTTAGAAAAACCTAAGCTCTCACCCAAAGTGCGTAAGGATACTGGGTCCCTCTTTTATGGTATCTTTGTCAAGGATTTAACATGATAAAAACACATATAATCCAGATCCATAACAAACATGTAAGGATAAACTAGAAACATGTCTAGATCACAACCACATGTAGGAATGAACTAAACAAGAATCAAGATCAGATCTACCATACAAGATCCAAAATTAGATATGTCAGTAACCATTATCCATCCACAAATATCCATTGTATTAATCACTGTAAAACACAGAAGCCAAATACATACATAATAGTATCACCATAAGTCATGTGCACCCATAAACCAAAAACATAACCTTACAAGCATTCATGAGTCCAAATCCATGAAAATCAATACATACATACATACATACATACATACATACATACATACATACATACTTACACACACACACACACACACACACACACACATATATATATATATATATAGGGGTTGGGACTTTCCCTTCACTGTCTATGCATCCTCAAAATAGGTTGCATGCTAAGAATAGCTATGTGCTGCTACAAGACAAATACAAAAGCATACAAGCTTTCCTAATAATATATCTCCTATAGTTAACTCCTAGTTTAGATTCTAAATTATTAGCTCAAAACATTACATGTTGCTTGATCTTCCACTCATCTCAAAATATCCTTTGTTTAGTCTCCAAGTCTTCATACCTTTGCGTGCTCTACACTAAAACCTATCTTTACCTATCCATGTAAAACAACTAAGTCTTGAACTCATATTTTCTTGGGTGCACCATTTTCTGCTAAATTTATGTGCATGCCTACATGCCCCAATCTTATGCACCTTCAGTACATAGGATGTAATTCATAAACCCAACATTACCTTGCACTTGCTTCATTTTCACCCTCGGTAATGGGTAATCATGCCTTATCTCTCAAAAAATACAGACTAAGGAATAAAATAATGTTTTATATAAAATGAATGAATAAATACCATAAAGAATCAGGGCACCCTACCCTTCTAAAGGTAGCATTAACTCAGGATATTCACTTTTGATCTCTTCCTCTAACTCGTTCCAATTACCAAGCACCTTATTTGTCTTATCAGGGATATCTACGAGTACTCCTTTCATTTAATCCATAGTCATGTTTTCACCTTCATTATAAAATACTTTAAGGACATTCACAAGAATCGAGATCATCCCATCCATCCCATCCATTCTTCATTCTATCAGCTTCCCAATCTCCTTTATTCTATCTTTATGAGGTTCCCAGGTTGTTGCGAGCGCATCGTGCTTTTCTACTAATAATGTCATCCTCTCCTCATGCCCAAGTGTTTCATCATTCTTTGCTACAAGGACTACATTATCTTCCACCAGAGTCTTTGTCTTGATTATTATCTCACGATTTGTGCACATATTCAATGCCGAATCTGTATTTTTCATCTCATCTTTCAAGGTCTAGAACAAAGACTCATAACCTATTATCCGACATGTTGTTGTTGCTTTAGTCCTTTCCGCCTATGTTGCAACATTCTTTGGTTTTAGCATCCTCACTGTACCTTAATCCAACACCATATGAACAAGTGTGTGTAAATAATGAATAATATATGGGAACCTCGTAGCCACTTTCTCTTCCAAATGTGGCCTTCCCTTCAAACTTTTGTCACCGATCTACCCAACCATATCAACTATTTCACACGCCTTCACCTGAACTCTCTCTCTCTCTCTCTCTCTTTACTCTTTTAGGTGCTTAATCTCTACTTCTTTATCCTTTCTATCCTCTAAAAAAGTTTGAATAGTTGACACTTTATCTATATTTCTACACACAACCTTTGCAGATACCTTTGTTAATGCATTACTTACTTGTTCATGTAAAAAATGAGTTGGCTTGATCATTACATGGCAGGAATGTGGGGCCTTCTTCATCCTCTGAGAGACACATGATTCTTCACACACATCAAAATCAGGCTAATTGATGTGATTCTACATAATCCACAATAACTACTTACAAGTGTGTGTGGTTTCCATCTCGGGATCCATCAACTCCCAGCCATAAATATCCTCAAGATCCAAAGTACTTTGGAACCTAGCATGAATGATATTTGTAGGATCATTTATATAACCAATTGTAGGAGTTTGATACATTTCCTCATCCTTCTTCCCTGTGCACTTAGATTTTGGAATATGCACTCCCACATCAAGAACTGGTCCCTCACTAGTATGTATATCAGTAGGCTCACCAAATGGTTTAACCCTATCTTCACCATTCTTTGTGACAACATCGCCATTGTATAATTCTTGTTCATCCAACCTCTCTACATCATGTTTCAATTCTTCACCCAGAGGTTCCTCCACATCCATAGTATTAACATGACTCTTCTAAGTGTTGTCTTTTGATTTCTCACCCTCGCTATCCTTAGTGGGGATGTACCTGCACCTTTTATTTTCCGGTTATGCCTTCACAGGAGAGTTTCTAAGTGACCTCCTTGGTAGTTATGATGGCCATGCATCATGAGTCCTTGTTTTCCTTAATAATCTCCCAAATTTCTAGTCCTTAGTGCCCTCTTTTGAACATATCCCCACAACGCTAGTTTTCATCCCTTATTCTTCTTCACCTTCTTAATTCTTCAGAGGAGTTAGCTTGCACGTTCTCTTATCTCCTATAGTTGGTTTCTTTCTTCTTCCATTTTCTAAGACACCACTATCTTCCTTGAGTTATTCCTCCTCATCTTCTTCTTCATCATGGGGAAAAGTAGACTCTTCATCATGTAATGTGCCGAGAATATGCCTCCTCTTTGGTGATTTAGGGAGCTTGAATTCATTCTCAATGTATTTTCCATTTTCCAACTTGGGCTTAAGGTAGATGTATGGCTTAGCCACTCCAGCCTTCCCAATTTCCAAACTCATAGAATTGATATTGATATCATCTGAAATTAACTTTTCAATGTAAGAAGACTTACCGTAGTAGACATATGTATTTTTGAGTGTATGATATTCATAATATACTTTATCTGTGTTGAAAGTTAACCTACAAGCATTTGAAAACTTGTGTGAAAATGTCTAGAAATAGCACGTGGTGAAGACATATGGAAGCTTGCACCATGGAATCCATTGCACATCCTTCATTCCAAAACGCCTTATGAAAAAATGTTGGTAAACAGAAAACTATTTTTTTTTCTCCAATACCGAAGGAAGATCCTTGGGTATCCTCTAATCATATTCAAAGGAAGCACATAGGAACTCATACCAGAGTCATGTCCTCTATTTGTAGGGTCCACTCATTGATCCATCACATGTATACTTTGAAAATTTATCTACAAGGGATCTCTTTTCTTCAGGATATTGCCAAATATTATCTTTTGGCCCATCGGGCACTCCAATTTCTACAAGCACAATGGACAAAAGGATAATGCCAAAACTTATCTTATCCCCTTGGTACACCTCTGTGATGATAGTCTCAACAATAAAGTTAGACAAATTGTAGATCACTCCTTCTATCAACTTCTTAGCAACATGTAACCACATTTTGTTCACTTGTGACCAGTGATCTTGATTGTTTAGCTTGGTGAGGAGGTGCACTACTGTGTGAATAACATGGTTTTTTTTGTAACATACAGATATCCATTCCTCGCCCTCCCTTTATGAAAGACACCACTTTTATAGTTTCTTGTAAGCCTTCCTTGTCAGTAAGATCACTGTTAATATCGGTGCTCAAGCTTCTTAACCTTGTCAATCTCCCAATCAGGGGCATGGTAAGTCTCATTAGCCACCCAACAAAGTAATAAAAGTCCTCATGGAATTGGCTCATTAGCCACTGGTAAAGATTTTCTAGCTTGCTAAAATAGGGGAGCTCATAGAGCTGCAAGACTCCCACATTCGGAAGTAGTTTCTCACCTGCATCATCGTAACTGACCATGTCATTCTCTATTCACAGATCTATTTTCATGACTAGAAGCTTGTCCAATTTTTCATTTTTATCCTTTGTCTAATGGTTGTAGTCACTTACTTTACATCGTATAACATGTGACTCCCAATTGTGGCCCATGAATACACCTTCTGGGTATTGCATCTCTAAAAATAGAATTTCAGGGGTATCTTCCACCTTCGCTTCTACTTCCTTTTTCTTCCTTCCCCTTGTAGTTGGTCTAGGTGATTGCTTCGGTGCCATATTGAATCATGATAAAAATACCTTCTTGCACGAGATTCAAGCTCTATAACTAAAACCCACATGCCCTAGCTTCAAACTTGAACCTTAACTTTCTGATTTGATTCCATGCATGCCTTTTTCTTTGCTCAAACACTTTCTCCAATAGAGCACCAACCGATCATGTGCACAAATCTTCCTAGGTTCAATCTCTATTACAACTCTCTCACACTTTTCTATGCCACTCTCTTGTCAACTCGCTCGAATGTTTCACAATTCAAGGTGAAAATGATAACGCAAGCCCACCTTTTATAAATTTTACAAATTCCTCCACATTTATTTCTCTCCACCACTATACTCAACATTAAATGGCATTTATTTCCTTTTCTGCATTGATTTTTCCACACCCCATCCATAACCTTCTAGCATACCCACTACTTCTCGGCCAAAAATTCACTTACGCATGCCTTCATATGCCAAAGTTCCTATCCAATGTTCCTCAAACCAAGTATTTTCCACTGTTGTAGCCTACCTCACATTACACTGTGTGTCCATTCATCCACACATGGTATTTATTCATGAGTGTTTTTTTTCTTTATCCGTACCCTTACTTTAAGCACCTGTACACTATTTCTCTATGCATACCCATCTTCCAGAGATCATTCAAACTTACCCATTTATCCTATATATACTCCACCCCACACTAAATGTATGTGTGGTCCTCTACACATGAATTCAATAGATAATAATTAGCTTCTGGTGCACAAGCACACTTATTACAACAAAACACATAACTAAATTGAAAAACATAAAAACAATAAAAGGAAACATATATAAAGGAATGAATTAAAGGAAATCTAATCTATTGGTAATACTATCTTATTAAAAAAACCAAGAAGACTTATTTATATTAGGGCTTCAACCTACTCCCATTGAAATAATTGGGAAAATGTGTTCCCTACAACATCTGAATCAAGTATGTAAGTCACAACATATGGTCCTAACCAATGCACTTAAAACTTTCTAGGATGGCGCAAAAAATTTGAATCATACAAAAGAACCACTTGTCCAACTTCAATATGCTTATTCTTAATATGCCTATCATGTCATGCCTTCTTCCTAACATTTTTTGTCTTCTGGATCTACCTAGAAATAACATGCCTTTCATCCAACTGCATTAATTTATCAATGATCTCTTTAAGTGATTTCTCATCATCTAATCCTCATGTGCGTGCAATATGTAGGGAAGGTAACATAAATTACATTGGTAAGATAGCTTCTGTGCCAAACACTAACTGAAAGGGTGTGTCTTTGTTCATTATTTTATAAGTTATTCTATATGCCCAAAGTACAATAGACACTTTATCATCCTAATCTTTCCTTCCAACATCATAAATATTAGTCAATGTATGTCCCAATATCTTGTTGAAATCCTTAGCAGTGCCATTTTCCTATGGGTGATAGGGTTTTGTCTTATGGTGTGCCACCATAAACTCTACCAATAGTATCCTGATGGTCTCATTAAGAAATTGAGTTCCCCTATCACTTGTTAGAACTCAGTGGACATCTATACTTGTTGATTATGTTCTCCCATAAGAACCTTGTTGTTGTAGTTATCATAAAATTCTTTGTAGGCACTGATTCTACCCACCTTGTAAGATAGTCTATACAAGTCATGATGTAGCATGATCCAATCCTGCATGTGGGTGGGGAAATAGGACCCATAAATTCAACTGCCCACTTTTCAAAAGGTTCTACACTAGTAATAGGCCTCAAAGGCATTTCATCTCTATGCCCAGGATTTCCAAGGCATTGACAATGGTCACAAGCCTTACAATATTCTATACAATCCTTATAAATTGTTTCCCACCAAAGGCTTTCTAATTAAATCTTGGATGTGGTAACATTTCCTAAATAATTTCCACCTTTAATCCCACCACGAGATTCCTCCATAATGGAAGTACTCTCATGCTCAAGTACACATCAGCACCAAACCTCATCTCGTCCTAATTTGTATAAATATCCACTAATTAACATGTAAGGTGTGACACGTATAATAAGTTATTTCTTCTCCAAATCCTTGAATTCCTTTAGGTGCAACACCTGTACGCAAGAATACATCAATGTCTTATAAGTCATAGGGCACACAGTTCAATCTGAAAATTTGTGCATCCAACATTATATCCTCAATGCTCTATGCATCCTCACTTGAATTAATCCTTTATAAATGATCTAGTATTGAGTTACTCTTATCTGGCTTCACCACTACTGTAAAGTCAAATTATTGGAATAATATAATCCACCTGCATATGTGCCCCTTCAAAATAGGCTTGTTGACTAAATACTTAAGTGTCATGTGATCTATATATAATATGAACAGAGTTGCTAACAAGTATTGCTGAAACTTATGCAGCATGAAAATCATAGACAATGCTTCACACTCTATAGTTGTATAATTTTGTTTAGCTGGTGTTAATTTCTTACTCGCAAAGAAAATAGGATGATCAACAATACCTTCTCCAGGCTGGGCTAACATTACACTAATGGCCATGCCAGAGGTGTCCACATGCACATGGAATGGTTTTTTCCATGAAGAAAAGTATAAAATAGGTGCAGAAGTAAGCCTT
Source organism: Taxus chinensis (assembly GCA_019776745.2). Classification (NCBI taxonomy): domain Eukaryota; kingdom Viridiplantae; phylum Streptophyta; class Pinopsida; order Cupressales; family Taxaceae; genus Taxus; species Taxus chinensis. Next base: position 628,608,368 of record CM034148.1, read on the forward strand.
TCCTTCATTATCTCAAACACACGCTATTGTGCTTCACCCCAATGGAAATTTCCCTTACTCTTTAGCAATTCCTACAAGGGCATGAATATCCGAGCATAAACCTTGATGAAATTCCTGGAATAACCCGTGTGCCCAAAGAATCCACGTACCTCGCTCTAGTTAGTAGGTTCCTCTAAGCCAAAAAGGATAACAACTTTAGCAGGATTTACCAACAAGCCTTATTTACATATGATATGACCCAAAAAAGTCCTAAAGGGTGTAGAAAAAATTCACTTCTTGGTGTTTAGGGAGATGCTCAATTACCAACACCTTTCAAACATAAGTCTTAAACTATCAAAATGATATTTTATTAGCCCATAAATAGTCTAATCATCCAATTAAACTTGTAAAAATTTATAAATGAAGTCTTGTAATGCTTGCACAAAAATGAGTAAAAATATTGTAGGAACATTCTTCATTCCAAAAGGCATAACTGTGGATGCAAAACTTCCCCACTCAATGGTGAAATTTTTCTTTTCCTGATCTTCTTTAGTAATCCACACTTGATGTTATCTAGAAAATCCATCATTGAAGGAGGAGATCTCACACTCTGAAACAAATTCTAGAACATCCTTTGTAAAGGGTGTGGGAAAGGGATATATTACACAAACAACATTAAAATCCCTATAATCTACACAGATCCTTATCCTTTCATCTTTCTTTATGCTTATCACCATAAGGCTAACCCAATTTGACTCCTCAATGGGCTCAATGATTCCAGACTTCAACATCTTATCAATCTCTTCCTTTAATTTGACACACAGATTAGGATTCATCCTGTAAGGCCTCTTCCTAACCGGGCATGCACCTTCCTTTAACTTGATCCTTATCTCACCCAAATAGTGATGTACCCCTTTTAAATCATGATAGCCTCTAGGAAATAAGTCTTGGAAGTTTCTCAATAGCTCAATTATCTTTGCAACCTTTGAGTCAGACAAGTAATCACCAATGATGACTTCATTAGGTTCTACATCTGTCCTAATGTTTACTTTATTTGTTTTCATTGGATCATGGTATGCACATACCTTCTCATCTACACTATCCATGACCTTGCGTGCACCCATAGTATGATCAACATCCATATTTTCCACTTCTTCATCAATCATGTAAACTAGTTTACCTTTTTCTTTTTCTAACCAGGCATGCCCAAGTTGTTCTACATCTGTCTCTTCTTCTTCGAAGCACACCTCCAGATATGAATCATCTAGTAATTCCTAAATAATCTCCTCAGGCTTTTCACTATCTCCCATAGTCAAGTGATTCATAATCTGTAATGCCTCATTTATTGGTGGTTTAGTAGAAAAATAGTCAAAGGTCTGAATCATACTTACATTCAATTCTTGCTAATTCCTTGTCTCTCAATTCAATTCCACATAAACCTACCATGCACGCACACAACCACACAAATTGTAGAAGAACTTGTGTACCCACATTGAAGTAGGTAAGGCCTTCCACCCCTTTTTCAAGAGTCTCTCACACTTTTGAACATGGTGCAAAGTAGAATCTTTCCCATGAAATTCACATGTCTTGGTAGGTGCATTGCTCCTAAGAAATCTAGTAGAGAAGGTGATTCTCACCTCCCACCACTCTAAAAAACTATCTAATGTGTGTCATCCACCAGCGCGTTGTTGTCCCACGTAAGGAATATATTGGCATATTCATTATTTCCAATTAATCTACCCAATGGGCTTCTATAACATGTAGAAATACATCAAAATTTCCTTCGCCAATGTTCCTTGGTATCTAGATACTGCCTAAGCACCTAATACAACGTGTCTTGCTTACGTGAGTAATTGTACTCTTCATCTCATTCCCAAAAGTTTCATAAGTCCCATGCACCTAGTTGTCACAAGCAACGTTGGTTGTATCACTCATAGATTGTGCATCATACCATTGAATTATACCTTCTTTTGATGGCTCAAGCACTTCAGGATCTCTAATGGTGTGCACATAAATTCTGTTAAGATATTTCTCACTTAATGGCTCCACATAGGGTGTCACTTTTCCATCTGCCAAAGGAATAATCACGTGATCTTCCTTGTTCTCAAAATTGATATAACCTTTATTAAAGTGCATATCAACATTATTTGCATAACACTAAGGGAACCCAAGTAAATCTAGAAAATTGTCTGCTTCTGCAAGTTTCAAGACCTCAAAGTTCTCAGTAAACTTGGACACTTATATAGTAATAGTGGCATCCTTCAATACTCTAATCGGTGTGGCTTTAGTTCTGTTTCTCATATATAATACATTTAAAGATGGTTGTAATGGTGGCCTCCCCATCTGATTCTATGTGTCCAAGGTGAGTACATTCACTTGTGCACCTATATCAATCAGTATATTACTCAATAACCATCTGTCAAAAAGTGCATTCAAGGTGATATATTTTTCATAATCAAGACTATGAGGAGGTAAATTTGAATGCAATATCTATCTCTCATGCACAACACTTGTGCATGATATCTTCTCCCTTAACCATTACCCTAATAAAGGAATGATGTTTTCTTGGCACAAAAACTTACAAACCCCCTTTAAGTCATCTACATATTTTTGAGGGAGCTCAACTATTTTTTCCTACTCCAACTTTCATGACTACTCCTTCAAGCATTGTATCTCACCCTACAAGTTTTGAATAACCTCCATATTTTCCTTATAATTTTTTTTTCTGATGAGTAGGATCTAGATACTTTGCATGCAATACCTCCTATTTTTTAATGAAAGGTTTTTACTTCAGAGTCTCAAACACACGCACAACCTCAACGTGTGTAATAACCAACACCAAGATTATCTCAGGGCTAGGTTATAACTTCACCATCCACTGATATTCCACAGAGTATTGTACTCTAACCATTCCCATGTCCTTATCTTGTTTGTGCTAATTTCTCATGTGCTCATACAAATCTAGGAAATCCTCAAACTTGTGGTTCTTTCTGCACCAGGAGAAAATAATATTCTGAGGGCACTCACATCTATAATGATTAGGGGATTCACATGTATAAAATGTTCCTCGTGGGAATTCACGTCTTCCACCACCATGACCTTGACCTCTGAATACTCTAGGGTAACATCTACCTCTACCACCTCCATCAGAGTGCCCTTTATTGTGATTATGATTATGATGCTCACATTTTTCCTTATAATTGTTGGCAACACTGGTCTGACGTACACCCATTTCAATAACATCATGAATTTGATATATCAATATATAATTCTCTATATCTTGAGTGGTGGACTTACAAATCTTACAATAACAAGAAATGTTCTTCCTTATCATGTCCTATAACAAGGGACACTATACGCACCCAAAATTACATGTGCTACATTGTCTGAAAATGGTTACAAAAGTCCCCAATGATGATTCAAGTCCTTTCCAGAAGGTGTTCGAGCTCCAAAGCCCATTCGCAGTGTATATTTGTTACCTAGATGTCTTTACTTATCCTTCCCACGCTTTTAAATATTTCTTCCTCTTTCTACGCATGTTTTGGCCTTTAGTGCTAGGACCTCTACCCTGCCTGGGTGGCAGTTCTGAAACCGCCACCCTACGTAGAGTGGCAGTCCTGTCCACTTTTTCCAGATTCCGTCATGCGTGTTTTAACATATGATGGTTCACTTAATTTCACTTTTAACATGCATGCATGAGCCAAATTGTCTAAAATTATCTTTGATTGCTTGGTTCTCCTTCCTCTTCTATTTTTAAATAGATTTAATTAGTTGGAACTACTTCTTATTGCCTTATGCATGAAGGCACCTCCCATCCTCAATTCCTATATATTGCATTCTTGTATTCAAGAAAAAGGCCTGAGAATTTTTGTGTATCTTGCAATGTATTGCTGCCACAATATTGCTATGAATTACGTGCAACCAAGCTTTGATCTCTTGTGTTATCTCTCTTCTACTTGAATTGCATCTAGGCTGTCATCAAGCTGCCATTGCTCAAGCTCTGTCCTCCTGATTCTATTCTTGCATTCCCAATCTCTTGGACTCACATGAACACTCAGAGAAATAAAGGAACATACTGAGGGGATGGATACAGATACAACAATATTTTCCAAAGATCTTGCTTGTCCAGGTCGGATTTGTGTATTTATTTGCTTTATTTGTTAAATTGTCAATTTCAAATCACTAGTTTCAATTACATATCAAATAGAGTAGATGATCATTCATTTCAATAGAGTATAAAATCACAAGTATATTAAATATTTAGTAATTTTTCCTCTTTAATATTATCGGAGGAGTTGTGGGGAACGATAGCCCTTTTAGGGTCATGATTTGTTATTCACCTCTGAGGTAGGGTTTGAAGGGTTTTGATTAGATTAGGTTATTTTTTTTAGATTAGATTCATACATTCGCACAAGTAACCAGCTACATCCAGATGATTACTTGTCTTTAGTTTATTTATTAGATGAAAACACATTGCTTAAAAATTAGAAAAGATCAAAAATATTTCCTTTGATAGATTAGTTTTCTTTTATTGATTTGATCTGATATATTGTGAAAACTCCAAAAAAATAGATTAGATTTCCTTCAGTAATTAGTTTTCTTATCAAAAATCATTTTATTTCATTTTGTATGACCATCAATGGTCCACAACAAGAAAATACATACAATTGTGATTCCTTGGTCCCACAATCCAATGGGCCAAAATTGGTAAATGACATTGATACCAGTTTATGTTGACATTCTTATGCACACCTACAACTTTTGCTGAGAAAATAGAACAAATCAATATGCTAAACATCACTGCTAATCAAGCCTACGACTATTGGACTACTCTTGGCAACAGGGTTTTATTACATGCATTACCATATAAGGGCCACAACCTCCACAAGTCTTTAGTTTTGATCCTCAGGTCCCATAACCCAATGGGCCTGCTAATCAGTTAGACATTGACACTAGTTTGTGTACATTAGTATTCAAATATTCACCACTTCTACCAGATTTTATTGCACAACTTTCCTTACTGAACATAGTAGCTGATCAGGCTAAGAATTTCTAGACCAGACCATAAAATAACCCATAAATCCCTATGGATCCACCACGTCTCTCATTCTTAATTCCATGAAATTTTATGGAAATCTATAAGAGGTTCCCGTAGGTAATTTTCCATGTGTTCAACAACATACAAAAAAAATCTCAGTAGATATCACATTGATTAGAGTCTTCGAGTGGTTATTATCTCAGACCGAGCCATCACACCACTTCAAGTTAGGAGATCATTCTTTCTTAGACTCGTAGATCTTGATATTACGTGTTGAAGATATAAAATTTCTCAATTATCTTGATCCCCATCATTAAACTCACATTCACATTCATTGTACACTTAGTTGTCTCAGCATGACCTTGATATGTTGAGTGCAAAGAAGGTCACGTGTTGATTTTTTGTCGTAAAAATTGGTGAACTTGACATGAAGAGCTAGTCTCTAAATGTTTCTGCTTTCTTCATGCATCCTTTATTCTATGAGTATTCTTATACCCCTTGAATATGTCGAGATACGATGAGTACGGTTGACCCCTCTCAGTTTTTGACATGTATAACTACCAATCAAATATACCACAATAATCACCTTCACTTTCAACGTGGGTAGACAACTGCTCATTGGCTCAAAACCCTATGCTTCAGGGAACCAATTTTGGTTCCTATGTACGTATTGAGGAACTTGACCAAGTCACACAGACCTATCCTCACAAAAAATCAAGTTCAAACAACATGAATTTCACTGGTGACGTAAATTCATCTCCCTAGGTATTGTTTCGACAACCCATTAGCATGCAATCAGACCAACTTCCGCATCTAGATGAGGAGTATTTGGCATGATATGCTAGGAGTGAACAAAACTTCTAGAACATGAACCGAGATTTTGATAGGTTGTAAGGACAAGGTGATGTCATACTCCAAAATAATAATGCTACCCCTCCACCAACTAAAAAATACTACTAATGAGGGGTGGCAACATAGTGAACAATTCATAGCAGGATAACATACTCCTCAACAACCTCTGAGGGTTCAACAAAAAAGTACCTAAGAAAAGCACCGCACCCCATCAATGGGTGATGTCATCTTGGCTTTGGTAGAAAAATCCTAGGAGCTAGATCTTGTCCAAAATACTCATAATTCATATGCAAGGAAAACATGAACTTCTCCCTACCTACGAAATTACAAACAAATACCTACTGCATAGAATCCTCTAGTTTAGATGAGTACTCAAAACCCTGGAGATCTTATTACGGGGATGGGCACCTTGGGATGGGCACCTTGGGTATGCCCCCTAAAGCCACGTATGGATATCTGCAACAAGCACCATCTGGAAGTGCGTTCTCAAATGCCATACTAGCTAGAAATGCAACATTCCCTGGCTTCATGCCTTTTATTCCATATCAAGGTAATTAACCCCCCTACGTACACATGTATTCTAAATATCTGCAAGGGGGCATGGATACATACCCACGTTCATATGGAGAACCGTAGGGGATGTCATATGCCCCCAAAAAAATCTATGTTGTCCCATTTTAGCAACCGATGCAGCCTCCACCTCCCCAAAAAGGATATTTAATGGTGGAAACATACGCAATGGGGACCTATTCTGAATATCTCAAGGAGCCCCTAGACTTCTCCATTCAGACAATCATGCTCCCGAGACCCTTTCTTGATCTTTCAAAATTCAAAGGGTAAGGTGATCCTAATGCCCACATAAAGGCTTATGTAATGGTCATTCGAAGAGCTACTCCCATGGGATGTAGTCATTGTGAAAATTTTCCCTGAGATACTAGAAGGTATTGCTCTCGACTGGTACTATAGGATACCATAGGATTTAATACACTCGTTTAAGAAAATCATATCAGAATTTATTAAAGCTTTTGATATGAAAAAACTTTTGAGAACAAGAATCAAGGAATTCCTTCATATCAAGCAAGAGCACAATGAGTCTACAGCCCACTTCATTCAAAGGTGGTGAAAAGTTCTCTACTCCTTCTGCAAGCGCTCCAAATATGGATCAAACAGATATTTGTGATTTGTTCCTCCACTCTCTCAACAGGGAGACAAAGGAAGAGGTTCAAAAGTTCCTACTAAGGAGTTATGAAGAGGTGTTAGAGGATGCTCTTTGAATTGACTAAGAACCAACCATTGATAGTGGTTGTAAGAATTATGGAGCTAATAGAAGGTTAGTCACCCCTAATCAAAATAACCCCGGTTACTCCAACAACACAAATAACAACCAAGGACCAAAAATCCTTAATAAGAATCATGGAGTCATGATGGATGGAGTGACAGACCAACCTAAGAAACCTAATGTTGTTAATGCTCCCAATACTTATGAACTTCAAACAACCATGCAATAACAATGATAACAATCAAAGAAACAATAACTTCTCACCCTCAGTCAATGATGTAGATTTTAACCATCAACAACAACAATAACAACAACCTCATAAAGAAAGAAAAACATAAACCCAAGGTCCTAACCAATACCCAAACGGGTATCCAAACCAATTTCAAAACCAAGGGAAAGGGCTCCCGAATTTTAACAATAACAATCTATAGCTGAACAATAACCATAATTTCAGGCCACAACAAGGTGCAAACCAAAGGCCTCAAGATTACGATCCTGATTTATATTGTGGTTTCCATAGGGTTAGTGGGCATGACACAAGAACATGTCGTGATTGTAACAAGTTTTTACAACATTTTCTAGAGGATCAAAGCTAGTTATTTGTTGACATGTTTTTGGAAAACCCAATAGATCCCACTCAAAACACCTACATGGGACTGGTATCTCCACAGAACACACCATTGGGAATCTTTAACAATCCTCTCCCCATTCATGTCCAAAGGATGGTAGAATAGATCCCAATGGTTTGAAGAAAGGTATTGTAATAGGGACCCATGATCACAAAGCCTCAACTTAGTCAAACCCACAAGTGGCACCTCCTTTGGATGGTCGCCAATAAATGAAAAATTGTGGGGTTGGTGGAGTTAGACACTGAACCTCAAATTAACACTGCTACTAGAACTAAGGATTATTCTTTACAGCCTATCCTAATCTACCCAACTACATCAAATGACATTCACGATATGCTAAGCAAGCCAATAGGATCTTACGATTTGATCAGTGACTTAACTAAGAAATTCTCACACATTTCCTTCTTAGATTTGTTAAAGAATTCCCCTACTCATAGGGTCACTCTACTAGAAGTGTTGGGTCTTGGTCATTTGGATAATGTCACCCCTCCTCCAGAAGCACAAATAAACCATGTGGACTTTGATGTCTATCCTCTAGGGAAGCTTGAAAGAGATGTTGGATTTGTATTTGACATTATCAAGATGCCCACAGACACTAAAATAGTTCATAGAGGCAATCTGACGTTGTTTTTACAAGTTTGGATTTACAATAACTATGTAAAGTGTGTAATGATTGATGATGGGGCAAGTAGTCAACATAGTCCCCTTTTCTTTCCTTCAAAATATAGGGTACAGAGAGACCAATTGCTCTTTGACACGAAATACGCTTGAGGGCTACGACAACCTCAAAGCAATGTCAATCGGAACTATAGTGCTTCTAGTCACCCTTGGACCTAAGATGGTACTAACCGAATTTTATATTATAGATCGGGAAACCAACTATAATATGATCCTTGGTAATCCTTGGATTCATTGCATGAAGGTGATTCCCTCCACTTTGTTTTAGGATTTAGGTTCCTACATTTAGGGAAGGTCTTTGTGGTGCAGGGTGATCCAAAACCCTTCGACATACACCTAGCTAACTTGAAAAAGAGGCCAGGAATCCACTCTGAGTTTGAGCTTCCTACAAATCATTTTAAATAAACCTGCAAGCTTAGTACTAGAGGAAACACTGGTTCCTACAATGGAATTAGAAGTCACGGGTTTGATCGAAGGCATTCTGACAGTCAAATATGAAACCTATCATCGTAGAGACAATATCGTTAGGAACTATGGAAAATATTGTCGAAATATTGGAAAAATATTTACCCATTCTCCTTCCTTTCGATTCTATGGGCATGACGACATACCCTAGGACTCGGTTCTCTACCAGATAAATGAGGTTTGTATGGTTGAGGTAACTGAGCTGAAGGAGAAAGATTCAAAGGATGATCCAACGTCCATTTTTCCAAGTAACTGTTGGACTCTCCATTTTGATGGAGCTAAATGCCATTTTGGTGCTGGGTAAGGTGTGATTCTTACCTCTCCTGAGGGAATGATTATACCTTTTTCCTTCAAATTAAACTTTGAGTGCACAAATAATGGGGCTGAATATGAATCCCTTCTACTTGGTCTCATCATGGCCAAAAGAATGGGTGCTCTTAATATCAGGGTGCTAAGTGATTCACAACTTGTTGTAAATCAGGTATCCAAAGTATATGAGACTAGAGTTGAGCATTTACAACTCTACAAAACAATAATTTTAAATTTAAAAAAGAGGTTTGACTTCATATTAATTGAAGAAATTCCATGCGACCAAAATCTCCTTGCAGACTCAATCGCAACATCCGCTTCTCTCTTTACTCCAAGTGGTGAGTTGGAATATTCAAACTTCACAGCCTCAGTTTGTGTAGAACCTTTGGTTCATAAGACACCGCCAACTCAAATGTTGACATACGTAGAGATTGAGAGCGAGTATGTCATTGCAATCACATTGACATTAACAAAGAAACTCTAGAATATCTAAACTCTCTCGCAAAATTACACCTTGTACATCATGAGGTTAATCTTTCTCTTATTCCACACTCTTCTTCCTATGTTTGAAATCCCATGATGGAATCCTCTCCTGGGAGGTAACACAAAATTTGTGAGGTGGGAGAAGAGGGGAATTTAGAGTTACCTCCGTCCCCACCTGAGTTTGAGGAAGGAAACACCTCCTTAATCAAGGGAACAATCGATATAAATATCGGGACCAAAGAAATGTAACGCCTCCAAACATGACTAATATCTATGATGATTTCTACTTTAGAAGGTACGAACATTGACATGTGATTTTGTATTTTGACGGTGTACTCTTATCACTTTGGAAATCATGTTTGCAGTAGAAAATAATTCATCCATTGAGAAGGTACATTCTGTCATGTTTTTTTTGAATTTAATAAGAGAAACTCACCTCCTTATGTAGAATTAGTTTGCTGCTTGAATTGAGAAATTGGGTTTCCGTTTAAAAAAAATATTCTTTCAAAACAACATTACCTTGGATCAATGATCCAAGGTATGCTTTTAATTCATAATTTTGTGGTCATAATGACCAAGTCTGTTAGATCATTTGATCGTTGGATTCAGTCTGTGATAGAGAATTGATGAAGTATTTGGACCTTGTTGTATTTTGAATGCAGATGTCATAACCAGTTCTTCTTTTGTTAGCATGCAATGTTTTCTTTGAATGGGAGCCTATTGTATCTATGTCTCTATGATATTTTGTTAGTTATAATTTTAAGACTTAAACTTAGACCTACATATGGACCTATGATGATTTCCTAAACTAAAGTTAACCTAACTTAAAGTATGGCTAACCTAAAGGGGTCATAATGAAATGACATGGGAATTAGGTGGTCGGTGGCATCCATTTCTAAATATTAATTGGGATTTAATGCATTCTTATCTCTTCCTACTGCTAAATTTGGCATGGGCATTAGAAAAATTAGGGGAGGCTGAGTTGGCATCTCCACTGAGTTTGGGTGCATGTAAATTTGAATTTAGTCTTTGCCAAATATGGAGATGGCGGTGGTGTGGAAAAAGGAGGGAACTGACAGTCTTTGGCATTTAATGTTTTTAAACTTTGTAAAAATGCCTAGGAAGATGAATGAGGGGTTTTACATGGTTGTTTTGATATTTCAGTTCATTTTCAAGCTCGAGATTTACATGATGTTTTTTAGTTCCTCAAACCTTCAGTTCAATTCTTACATGACTGGTTATTTTTACATTACATAGAGATATTATTATAATCTATAAAAATGATAAGAAGAAGGTATACTTGTATCAGAAGTTGGTTGGTGTTGTTTGGTGAAGAAGAGATTGTTGAAGTTCTGCTTGGAAATCTTCTGCAATCAATGAAGGAGAAGCTATATCAGGCATGATAGGCTCTACCCATTAAGTTGTTTTTCTTTAACTTAAATGATCATAAAAACAACTCTTCTCTTCTTCTTAACATTGTGGTTTTATTTTAGCATGGTTTTTTAGATCATCTCTGCATATGTTTATTTTGTGGTGTTGTTTATATGAATGTTGTTTTGACTCCACTGGTAAGAACGAATTGTGTTCTAGGTTTCATTTTCTCTTGATTGATTTGTTGGGTTATGCTTTTATCCTTTTTCATGAGCTAGAGTTGATGTCGAAGCTATTGGTGATCTAGTTTGGAACTGTGTAAATTTTTAAGCAGCTTAGTTGCTTAAATTTGTGGGACTTGTTGTAAAATATCTTATTTCACCATTGTAAAGACTTCATGTGCTAATATGTTTGTATAACTTGTATGATTATTTGACCTTGCATGAATCTTTGTGAAGGGTAAAATTCTAGGAATATGGTTTTAGCATATTCTTCTGAGTTCTTATAGAAGGATAATTTTTTTTATTATCGTGTCTATTTCTTATCACTTCAGTGATTGTGATTTTAGGTTCTCATTTTTCTTACCCTTCCCGTAGCAGCCGTCTGTCCCTATGATTTTTGGGGAAAGATAAATTGTTCAAGGTTTTTACATGGAATGGAGTTTCATCTGTTTGGGCTTGCTATAACTTTTTTTTCTTTAATTGAGGGTCTGGTAAGTATAATCTTGTTATCTCCTCAAAAGGAATCCTTTTTTATGGAAGTATAATTGCTTGGAAGCTCTGTAAGGGAAGTCTTATTCTGTTCTATTTTTTTGAGTATTTGGGTGACCTCTGAAATTGAGGCAACTGTTGTTAAGAAGGAAAAATTATCTTAGGTTTTTTCATGTTGTTTTACAATTGTTGTTGTCAACTTGAACGTCTAAACAGTTCTATGGACATCTTTTGATGTGTTTAGCTGTATGATCTTTGACCTTGGCAATCGAACTCAGTTTCAATTCATTTACATTTTTGATAGTATTGTTTTGATTAAAAAGAATGGTGAACCTTGTTGGTTAAATCACATTCTATACTTCCTTCCTCTTGTGGATCTAAGTTAGGAAGACTGAGTAGACTTGCCCTTCAAATGATATTCTTCCTTTCTCTTCTATGTCTATTGGAAAATGGTTACCTGTTGTCTTGTAGATTTAGGTGTTATCTTTACTTCCCCATTGAATGATGAAAGGTAATGATGTTTTGGTTTGTCATTTCTTCCCTTCTTTGGGACTTTTGTCATTAAATTTGTTCCCTGATTTGTTCTCTGTATGATATTTTGGTTTCGGAAGGTATAAACTAAGATGGTTAGTATTTGTTCATAGTTATTATTTGTCTCTTCCTAATCCTGCTTAGAGTTAAGAGAAATTAATAAATATCTCTCTTTTCATCAATCTTATTCCTGCTTCAAAATGGAAAAAGGTATTGTCCTTCTTTGATCGGTACCATTATTTAACTTCTGGACATGATTGATAAGATTAAGTTCTAGTTGTCCTAGGGAAACATAGCTGAAGTAGTGAATGATTAGATGGATTATTGCTTTTGGTTGGAAATATTTGAGTAAATCTTTATGTTAGTATAAAATATTGGTATGATTGATTTAGTTGTATCTAATTGTCAAATATTACCATTCTAATCTCTTGACTTAATGATGGTAATTTTTGTATCTCTTTGGGGATTGAGTATAGTCCCAATTGCAAGCTAATTTAATCTTATCCTTTTGATGAGATCTGTTTAGTTGTTGGACTTTAACTTAAATTGGGTTTTAAATCTGAATTTGAGAAATAGGATACTTAAACTAGTAACACATTTAAATGATGTGATTTGGATCATCCTAAACTTAATCTTGTGTTTTTAATTTAGATTATTGGCATCCCAGATTTTAGGATAAACTTAGGTGAATGAAATGTCTAGATGGAAGTATTATTGTTCTATCTGCTAATGAACTATTCCTAAAGGATAGTTAGGATAGTTATCTTCTTATTTTAAATAGGTTTAACTGAGAAGTGAAGCATGTAAAGTAATGTATGAAATTAATATTGTGGTTGTGATGAAATATTACTCATCTAAATTATTGTTTTAATTATTTTATGAAAGACAATACTATAGAAGGTTGAAGTTGTTTATCTCATGATCTATTCTTACTTATGTTATGATTTATAGATTTTTCTCTCTCTTGGACATTAAATGTGTCTGGTAACTCCTTTTGGTATGTCTTTCTATATAGCTCAGGACTATTTCATAACAAGAGTTCTTTTAATGAAACAATTAGCTAAAAGTACATTGTTTTAATGTTTAGTGCTTATCATACTTAGTTTAAGGAACTGACTCGTGCTAGCAATTTTGCTGATGGAATTCGTAAAGATATAAAAGGGGAAAATATTTATAGGAAGTTACATTTATTTACCAAAGAGACTGGATCTTTTATGATGAAATATGTTCATTATTGAAATGTATTTGATAGAAAAAGAAATTTGTACTTATAATTGATCTTGTTATTGTTGTTTGACATTAGAAATGTTTGAAGTGTTTGGATTTATAATGTATGTGGATTTATAATGTATGAATAATATTGATGAATGAAATATTTGTGGACTTTCTTGAACTTGATGTGTAATATTTTTGGGTATTCTGTGAATGGAAATGTTAATTATTTCTCTAATTTTTATATTAGTAACATTCCCTCTCTAGTGAAAATGCAATTTAGTAAGTTTACATTCTTGCATGGTTATCTAACTATATCACTATGACTATATTTAAATAAAATGTTTGTGGGTGAATAAAACTATGATGATAACTTATAATATACTATGGGGTTATAAATAAACATTAACCCTTTATAAGAAAAGGGAAGAAAACTTGCCTGCAATGAATCATAAAATTGTTGTAAGACCTTTTGGGAATGAATCCGGATGTTATCCTTGGATAGTAGAAGGTGTGATTCCTCTTGAAAGATTACTTAATAAGAATAGGAATGAAGAAAAGGAAAATAAATGGGATTATAATTCATTCCATTGAAGTCTAATATAAAAAGAACTTACTCAGAACTTAAGTAAGATAAGGTTTGGGTAATTAAGTAAGCAAACATCTCTTTAATTGTGTGTTGGAATTGTTATGTAAGATATAAATAAGAATGTTAATGGTATAAAAACATAACTTATGAAACGATTAGGGGGAATATGTATTTGCATACCTACTTCTAATTGCAGTTTTTAACTTTGAACCCTAATGTTAAATAAACCTAGTTACTCGGTAGGGTAACTACAATTAATCTGTAATGAGATAATTAATATTTCATTAACTTTCTATAAGGTATGTTTTCTGAGATGAGGAAATCTCATATGGATGTTGACACATGCCAACTGAAGGGAATTACCTTTGGGAATACTAGAGTCTTCACAAGGATATTGTGTTGTAGTTGACATGTTTCAAAACCTTTTCGAGTTTGTTCATCTAGACTAACATAAACTCGCACTTAATCATAGTTCTGCCCTAGGTAGGCATAAGGGCATGACCTAGTGTTGAGGTCAACTCATGTTGAATTAGGATGAAAAGACACACTCAATCGATGCAAGTCGATTGAGTATGTCTAAATACCCTTAGTCACCGTAAGCAGTCCTCGACACTAGGCCATATTGCTAACCTTGAACAAGTGGAATGATAGAATTTCGTGAAGACCATTATAAATAATAGATCAAGTGGGGTGAAGGATGTATTTTGTATGACAAGTATGCCATCTAGGAATATAAACATAAAAAATATGTTTAAAATCTTTGGCCAAAGTATCGCAAGTTGTTGGTTGTGTTGTCTTATGTCATGTAGTTTAAGAAGCGTGATTTCACATGAATATCGGTAACAGTTATTCAGATAGGCCTCTTAAACAAAACACTTAATACCCTGAAAAGGGTAAAGGAACCAAGTATACGTAGTATTAAAATTATTAAGTTAACATGAGAGATCAATATGATACTAACTCATGAAATGAGAGATCGGTGTACCACTGAGTCATTTACACTAGCATATGGTTTTTTGTTATGAGATTTATTGGCTTGGAATGTGTGTTCTAAATTATGTTCATTTAGAATAGAGAACATTATGCAAAAAAAAATTCCCTTGTTCCTAAAGTCTTAAAATGGGAATGTTATATCTTGGTATCAGAGCTGAAGGTTGCAGCTCTTGTACCTATTGTGTCCATAATTTGATAAAACTTAAAATTTTCTTATTAATAGAAAATGGTTAGAATGAGAAGAAATTATGCAAACAACCCACCACTCGGTGGAGAAGAAGATACTACCCAAAAAATCGATGAGATCCTTGCTTCCTTATTGGAAACAAGAGATCATCTAGTTGTACTTGAACATCAAGTAATGGGTAATGAGTAGGAGGAAGAAGAGTTTAGTAATAAAAATCAGCCACCTCCTATGGACAACACTAATATTGTGTATTTAGGCATTGATAACAATAACGTTGTCAATGCTAATGCAAATACACCCAATCAGCTTGAGAATAAAAAGGAAAGATTGTAAGCTAAACTCACTAATGATATAAAAAGGGTAAGTCCACCTAATTTTGATGGCACTACACTAGGAGATGGGCCTGAGAATTGGCTCAATGAAATGGAGAAGTACTTCACTATAAGGAACTTTTCAGAGGAAACTAAAGAAATATGGGGAGCTTATCAGTTTTTCCATGAGGCATCTTCTTGGTAGGACAACCGTAAGGCTAAGTTAAATATTGATGAAAAAAATATCACTTGGGATCAATTTAAAAATTATTTTAGGCAACGATGGCTGCCACAACTTTACTATGATAAAAAATGACTGAATTTGAGAACTCATCTCAAGAAAAGTTAATTGTAACCGAGTACTGGGAGAGGTTTAATAAGCTCCTTAAGTACATAACTTAGTACCAAACTGACGAGAAGTTTAGGATACGAAAAACTCATTATGGGATTAAATCCCATTATAAGTGGTGAAGCGGATGTTCATAGCCCAACCACTATAGAAGGGGTTATTGAAAAATGCATAAGGAGTAGAAATTAAATGCGATCTCTACCCATAAGGAAGAAATCAGAAAGAAAGTTCCTAATTATTCTTCATCCCTTGCACCAAAAAAGGGACCATTGAAAAAGTTTGGTATGAAAAACAAATTTTTTGCTGATAATAACAAGAAAACTACAATAAATAAACATGTTGCTAATGTACGAAACAACTTTGTCAAGAAAAATAATAATGGAAAAAAGTCCTATGGAGGACAAAATGATAAACTTAAGGATGGAAATAAATTTGAGCCTAAGAAAGGCCTTGTAAGAGTTTGTTACAATTGTGGCAAGGATCATTATGCAAATCCATGTCCTTTGAGGAAGGATGACCACAATCAGTAGCATAAGATACATGCTGCAGTAGCTGACAAACAAGCAGTAGTGTCATGTAAGTTATTTGGTATACCTATAGCTATACTTTTTGATACTGGAGCTATTGAATTATTTATTTCTACTAAAAGCTTCAAAATTAAAAATAAAAGATGGAAAAATGGATACAGCTATACATTTATGGAAATAATGTTGTCCACACAGTTAGTATGTGTCTTTTTGGCAGTCCTTGATCTACCTAGTTTCTCCATTGAAATTGATCTTTATGTTGC
The DNA here is from genome assembly GCA_019776745.2 of Taxus chinensis. Taxonomy (NCBI): domain Eukaryota; kingdom Viridiplantae; phylum Streptophyta; class Pinopsida; order Cupressales; family Taxaceae; genus Taxus; species Taxus chinensis. The sequence continues at coordinate 628,625,123 of CM034148.1, forward strand.
TCCTTTGGGGTCTTATGATGTAATCAAGTTAACTGGATAGCTGAACATAAGGTAAAGGTTGATTATTTTGGAAAACATATTAGTATCTGGATGACCTATAGGAAATTGTTAGCCATGTAGCATAAAAAGGCAAAAAACAAAGGTTGCATTTTGTATGTAGTAAAAATTTCTGAAACAACTAAAGGGGATTGAATTCTTTGTTACAAAATAGCAATGTGTTTCTAGAAGAACTACCCAGCTACCTGATTCTTTTTTCGAAATGTGACGAAACTAAGGGTAAAAGGGCTACTTGTTGAAAAATTAAGGTTGTATGCGTGTCTACTAAATTAGCTTCAAAATTAAAATAAAAGATGGAAAAATGGATAAATCATAAGCTATACATTTATGGAAATAATGTTGTCCACACAGTTAGTATGTGTCTTTTTGGACAAGTCCTTGATCTACCTAGTTTCTCCATTGAAATTGATCTGAAGAAATTATGTTGCTCCTTTGGGGTCTTATGATGTAATCATAGGTGTTAACTGGATAGCTGAACATAAGGTAAAGGTTGATTATTTTGGAAAAACATATTAGTAATCTGGATGGACCTATAGAAAAATATAGAATTTGCTACTAGTCGATTCAGGGTGGTAAAATGTGAGATTTCAGTTAGGAAATTGTTAGCCATGTAGCTATAAAAAGGCAAAAAACAAAGGTTGCATTTTGTATGTAGTAAAAATTTCTGAAACAACTAAAGGGGATAGTGAATTCTTACAAGAAAGCTCAAAGTCTTTCTCTCCTCACCTCTATTTCTATCTGAAAAATGTGAATTCTTGGAAAGACACCCGCTGTTACAAAATTTCAGCAATGTGTTTCTAGAAGAACTACCCAAGTCTTCCACCCAAATGGGAGTGTTTCACCTGATTCTTAGAGAATTTCTCGAAATGTGAGCTTTTCGGGGACCCTGGAATAGTCTTTACCCGCCTCGATTAGGGACCCGATGAAGTCTCTACAGGCCAGAATTTCTCGAAATGTGACGAAACAATAAGGGTAAAAGGGCTAGGAGGAATACTTGTTGAAAAGATGGTTTTAAGGTTGTTGCGTGTGTGGTATGACTTCTTGATCCATAGATGACCGTGAGAGAGATATACTCGGCGATCACCTTTTCACTATCCTTTTGGCTAGGAGGAACTACCTGAAATAGAAAACAAGACCACCAAATGGAAGATTAAATAGCATATGCAGTGGACTGCCTAGCGTATGCTAGATCCTGGGAAGTATGAGAGATAATCCCGTAGAAGGATATCAGTCCATTGTTGTAAATAAATTAATGCAAGAAATAAGGTAAATATTTTCCTACTGTAATCAATATGATTTAGGCATCTCATATAAACCCTTGCCTTTTACAATAAGAAAAATCTAATCTAACAGGTTAGGTTAGGATCAGATCTGAGGGTCAGGTAAATGGTTCTGGGTGTCTGCAGGCTTGACAGAGATCTGATGAAGGTCATAGGTGATTATAGGTATCTTGGGAGGTAAGTAGGCCTACTGTAGGTTGTTGGTCTGTACTATGTTGACAGACATAGAGATTGATATCGGTCAAGTCATGACGAATGCCGGTTAATTATGACCGATGTCAGTCACTGAAGAAATGACAGGGGTTAATTTCCCCCCAGAACAGGGGTCTGGGTCTATTTTCCAAGTTAATAGGGAACTAAGTGAGGTGTCTAGGAGGTGTGAGTGGGAATGTAGGTTAATGGGTAGATCTGGTGGGGGTTTTGGTGAAGTTGGGAGGAGTTATGGGTTAGTCCGTACCCAGAATTCCTCTAGCTGGTGAAGCTGGTGAATGGTAGTAATGGGGCAGTATTAGATAGCTAAACCAATGCCGGTATAGAATTGACTGATGACGGTTTAGGGAGACCGACATCGGTGATTGTGGGAAAATGGGAGATGTGCAACATACATAATGGATTTTGGATCTTCTTTATGATTACACAAAGGGTTGGGTAGGTTGGAATGAAGTGTTGGATTGCTAAGATGGGGTTTTGAGGGGGTTTGGAAGGAGTATAGGGGGAGGGAGAGGAGAAAGAAAGCACAGACCAGGCAGGAGGAAGAAAACAAAAAGTTAGTTGCCAGAGAGAACCTGTGAGTGGCCAGGAAGGCAATAACACATAGAAGAATCTAAATACTAAAAATATTCAAACAAAACTGGATTGAATAGAGTAGTATACTTACGCACCAAAATTGGAATTTGCTACTAGTCGACTAGATTTTGGAATTTGCTACTAGTCGACTGTGGGTGAAGAGTGGAGATGGTGGTAAGATATTTCTTCTGTGAAGGTCCACTGGTTGGTAGGAGACTCTTGCTTGCGCTACTTGGGATTTCCTCCTTGCTTGGTTGAATCAAATCTTGTCTTAGATGGTTGTGGATGTCTGGGTGTGAACGGATGCTTGCTTTGATTGCATGCAGATGTGATTATTCTCTCTTGCTCTAAAAAACATGTCAACCTCGAAACAAGGTTACCAAAGGGAATAAAAGGTAACCGATGACGGTTCCGGGTTGACCGATGTCGATTAGGGTGGGATTTCCAAGGTTTACTAAAATGGGCAGATCTGCTTGGTTTCTTAGATCCAGCTAGTTTATTTTCACGGATTAGAACATAAGCTTCTTTTCTAACAAGCGGGAATGGGGTTAGAGGGAATGTAGGATTTTATTTTTCGAGTTTAGTTGGGTCTTAGTTAGTTATGGTTAAATACTAAGATTAGTCTTAGGGTGAGGTGGCTAGGTGAGGTGTATAGGTGAGGTGGTGGTGTGGGAATTATCTTAATTAGGATAATTAGATAATAAATATTGTGAGGACATGTATTAAATTAATTAAATTAATATTAGTGTGGGGCGTAAGGGGCATGGTTAGGTGAGTGTGTTTGAGTTGGTTATTTGACGATGGACTAAGGGGAGTGTGATCCAATTTTGGTGTCTACATTTTCCCCCTTTTTGTGTAGATTGTATTGGTAAGTGACATTGACAAAAAAAAAAGATGTGGTTGCCCCATGTGTGGGTGCAGGTGATCCCCCTCAAACTAGGAATTGATGAGGCAGAAGATAGAATCGGTGAGTGGTTTGATAAAAGGTGAATATGATGAAGAGGTAGGTGGACAATGAGGATAAAGAGGTAAATCTCCAATCGATTAATCTCGGTAATGGGTCAGGGTCAAAGGTAGTAATAGTCAAACGCACGCACACGTATAAACTACAACATGGTACCAAGTTAAAGAGCATACAAACTCTACATTGTCTAAGGTCGATAGGTTTATGTAAGTAAGGTTGAGGTGATTCTGGTATCCAAGGTATAAGATATGGTCAGGAATGTTTAGGTATGTTCCGGTACACCAATGGTTAGGTCAGGATAAACGGTCATGGTAAGAGGCAAGGTAAGGTCATTAGGTAAAATAACATAGGTAACAGTGTCGTAAGGTATAACGAGCACATGAGGTCATAGGTCAATAGCAATGTTCCAAGTCGAAGTAGCTAGGTCATGGCACGGGTCAGACTGAGGTATGGGTAAAATAATGAGTCCCCAAATGATGAAGAGGTTAGGTGGTAAATGACAAGGTCAGGAGGGTAAAGTGAAGTGTCCAAGTCAAGTGTGGGTAAGGTAGAAAGGATTCAGGCTAGCAAATTAGGGGTAATAGATAGTAATAAGACTGAGCAGGATAACCAAAAATGGTCATAATTAACCGATGTCAGTTGCCATGAACCAACCACGGTATGCTACGGCATAGGACCAATGTCAGTCAAGGTGAAACCGTCACTGGTCAAGTTGGGAAGGTTATAAAAAGGAAAAGTTCCGTGTTTTTGAAAATCATTTGTCATTTTCCACATAGGAGAAAACAATAAGAGAGAGAGAAAGAGGTGGAAAGAGACCAATTGACATAAAGAGTTGAGTTGACGAGCCACATAGCGAGTGATCATTGGTCGATAGGTGGGTCTATGAGCATGGTGTGATTGATTTGATTGGGTGGAGAGCCAACGGGAAATTGGTGATGGTAGAGGCAGGAGAGGGATCGGGTGGACCTGTGCATCGGCTCGAGGTGCCACCACGTAGACATCAGCATGATGAGGTAAGAGTCCATTCCTATTGTTATTTGTTTTGAGTGGGTGGAGGAGAGAAATTTGGTAGGAGGAAAGTTGGATTTGGGGGGAAAATATTAAAATTTGAATGCGGGGAATTTATTGAGAAAAGGGGAACAAGGGAGGGTAGATTTAGTTAAATGAGGGGTGGGAATAGGTATTGGGTAGGAATTGGTGGGGGAAATGGGTAGAAAGGAGAAGTGTAGGTATAAATAGGGTAGGGCATCACGGGTTTGTCACCATGACAGTGACCAACATCGGTCCGCTCTTAGCCGATGTCAGTGGGTGAGGATTGGTATCGGTCATAGATGCAGTGACCGATGCCGGTTATTATTGGACCATGGTTAATCAATGATGACCGATTCTAGTTGGAAGGCTAGAGAGGCAGGCCTATAAGGAGATAAAATAGATGGGTTACAGATAGATAGGTAGGGGTAGGGAGAGTTAGGTTGGGGAAAGACTTATGGGTATGGTTAGGTGGGTGAATAAGGAAGATCGGTGGGAGGGAAAAAATGAAAATAGGTGAGGGTCTAAGGCATGGGTAGATAGGAAGTGTTGATTTAGGGCATAGATATAGGTGAAAGGTTGATTTAGTTAGGGTAAGTGGTATAGTGGGGGTGACAAGGTTGCATGCAGATATGGTCAAGTGTTAATAATATGATTGGTTGTATGCAGGTCAGGGACAAACTATAGATGAGGGATAGGGTACATCCCTTTCTCATGGAGATACGGGGGAGCATGACACATGAGAAGTGGAGCCATATTAAATATGTGGGCCTGATTGGGGTTAGATGCTACTGACACGTAGTCTGGGAGGTGAGTTTGATGGTTTCTCTCATCGATTGATGGGTTTTGGTGATCAATACATTCCATTTGCCAATAGGTGAGATCAAGATCACCCTAGAGGATGTTTACAAGATCCTACGACTACCTATATCAGGTACACAAGTTTACTTGATCTCCTCAGAGGCATCCAAGGAGATACTATTACCAGTGTTTGGAGAGGGGTTGGCATTGTTAGGATTCCATAGTGCCAGTATGAGCTACGGGGTGATGTACCGAGCCTACCCTGAGGAGATGAGGCTGGTAGTGATTTTGATGGAGGTAGTCTATTGTTTTTCACTACCAGATGTAGAGGGTGGGAGATACCCATGGTCACTAATGGGGGTTCTACATGACACGGTGGAGATCAGGACTCGGTTTGCATTGGTGCCTACATTCTTGGTATAACTATACATGGATCTGTGGGCTTGTGGATGACTACGGCGATTCAACTTGTGCTACACATTCCTATTACATTGTTGGGCCTATGAGCACATTGTGTGTGTGCACCTAGTTGGTATGCCTTGAGTTGATGCATCTGAGCTAGGTTTTGTTTGAGTGGGATACAGGTGATGGGTGTAAGTTATGGGAGAGCATCGAGTGGTGAGAGCTACACATGATGTAGCCTATTATAGGCAATTACTGGAGGGGTTGTCCAGAGTGGACATCATTTGGAGGCCTTATGTGGGTTTCCCTTCATACAGGTAGATGGTGGTGGAGCTGGCTGGGTTATAAATTTATAGGTGGATAGAGGGGTGGTGGGCAGGGGAACATGAGATGATACCCGTAGATTGGGTCAGACAAAAGTTTGGATTTCCATAGAATATACCCCCACCCTTCCCAAACTATAGGAGAGATGATGTGGAGAGGCCTATGTCTCCGCCATGACCTACACTGGTGACTGGGAAGGAGGAGGAGCCGGTTGATAGATAGATGATGCTGGGGTGACAGACAAGTATAAATAGTGGTGGGCTACACAGCTACGATTAATACTGCCAAGGCCAGGGTAGTTGGATTTAGCCACCATCACAATTAAGAGAGACACCTTACAGGGGTAGGTGGGTACCATGGTGACACAGTTGGGAATAGTACAGGGACATCTGACAGGGGCTGAGGCATAGCTTGCGACTCTATAGGCACAGGTGGTTGCTTTTAAGTCATATGGAGTACAGGGAACAATACCTGCACTGAGGGGAGAGGGAGAGGGTGGAGATGGAGATGGGGTGTATCTAGCCACCCTATAAGTGTAGGTGACAGGTTTACAGGGCTAGTTGGCTGTTGCACATGGACATATAGAGGCCCTTCATGCCTGGGTAAAGGTGCAGGCTCCGCGGCCGATGGCACCACCACAGGGGCAGGGATAGGTCATGTTATTCAGGTAGGAGCACGGTAGGGTCAGAGGGTGATGGAAATACCATAGATAGTACCTACAACTAGGTTGAGAGATGCCATGGGTGAGGTGAGATTCTACCAGGATCACTTGATGGCAGCGGGGATATATGTCTTATCATATGCCGAGCATAGAGCACAACAGGCCTCTAGTGAGAGGAGAAGATCCCGCACACATAGTGTGGAGAGTACAGGGGGCCAGTGAGGCTAGGGGCTAGGTCATGGTGAGGCCACTAGTGTATGGAGGTCAGCTCAAGAGGCAAGACCAACAGGGGCAAGACTAGGGTGAGGTGGAGAGAGGTCAGCCAGACATCAGGCTAGAGGAATAGAGGAGGAGATAGATGAGACAAGCTTGGATATCAGATGGGGAGATGATTTAGTTCCATGTATGATTAGTTTATTTTTGACATCATATTTTTGACATATATACCAGCATGCGTGCGGAAGTCAGTGAGGATGTACATGAGAGTTTTTGAGATTTTTTTATATACATCGGCTTGCGTGCCAAAGATATTTGAGAGTCATTTATATAGATACACATGTTTGGATGATTTATTTATAGAGATGATGGTGATTATGGAATGATGTATATATGGTTGTGTGTAACTTGCTATTATGATTTGTATATGTGATGGAAACCAAGTAGTGTAGGCATGATAGAGCCAGGTCATAGGCATGGATCGAGTCAGGTTTTTGGTTTAGGCATGGATGGAGTCAGTTCATATGCATGGATTGAGTCAGATTTTTGGATTAGGCATGGATGCAGTTAGGTTAGGCATGGTTTGAGTCAGGTTTTTGGTTTAGGCATGGATGGAGTTAGGTCATAGGCATAGAGTGAGTCAGGTTATAGGCATGGATTAAGTAAGGTTTTTGGTTTAGGCATGGATGGAGTTAGGTCATAGGCATGGATTGAGTTAGGTTTTAGGCATGGATTGAGTCAGGTCATAGGCATGGATTGAGTCAGGTTTTGGTGTAGATTACAAGTAATTGATAATCTAGATAACAAATGGTAATGTAGATATATGTGATTATGTAGATTTCTAAATTTTTGTTATGTGTGGAAATATGAAATGATGAATTGGTGAATGTTATGGTGATGTTTGAAACATGGATGGTAGATATGTGTATTAGTTATTGTATGTTGAGATCTTACTTCTAGTTGTCGATATACAAAAGGAAAAAATTAGGTAGAATGTGAGTAGGAAAATAGGGGAAAATTGGTGAGGGTAGAGAGTGGCCGAGCTAACCTTTAAAGGATCCATGCCCTCGAAGTGCTACCTACATAGTCCTGGAAAAAGGGGACCTTAGGCCAATGTAGTTCTCCCATAAGCTAGGGAAAAAGTGAGGAGATCTAAGAATGGGTTGGTAGGTTATAGGCATGGTTGAGTCGAGATATTTTAGGTATGGTTGAATTGCGAGAAAATAGTTATGGGTGATTTTAAGTTGATTGTGGTGAAAGAGGAAAATTTCTCAGAGATAAGTGTCAAGGGTCTAGTCTTGTATAGGATGATCAATACGTAATGAAGAAGTTAAAAGATAAGAGGAGACAAGAGAGCCACCTGATTAGTGAGGATCATAACGGGTGGATCATACCTTAGATAGGCTGGTAAATGTAAGACCCTAAATACATTACATGATTGATTATTCTAAAGGTGAATAATAGTCACATGATCACCAAATGTTAGAGTTTCAGCAGGTCCCTTGAGGTGCTAGGGAATGAAGGTGCAAAGGGTGAGAAAGTGAAAAAATGGTTAGGTTATATGATATGAGGTAGCATTCCTGTTGGCAAGAGATCCAAGATACGAATGAGCAAGTCCATGACGATTTTTTTTGTTTGACTTGTATTTGAGATAGACTAATCGATGCAAGAAGTCTATATGGGATGAGGAAATTATCTCCTTGAGGTCTTCGTGAAGCTAATCAATACAGGAAGATTCTTGTATAGCTGTACCAAGAACGCAGGTGCCCATGCAAACCGATTCTTGCTCTCCACCATGTCATGTAGAATCCCCATTAGTGACAATGGGAATCTATAACCCTCTACATCTGGAAATGCAAAATAGCATATTGCCTCCATCAAAATCACTACCAGCCTCATCTCCTCAGGGTAGGCTCGGTACATCACCCCGTAGCTCATACTGGTATTGTGGAATCCTAACAATGGCGTCCCCTCTCCAAACAATGGTAACAGTAACTCCTCAAATACCTCTAAGGAGATTGATAAAACTTGTGTACCTACTATAGGTAGTCGTAGGATCCTATAAACATCCTCTAGGTGTGATTGTGATCTCACCCATCAACAAATGGAATGTATTGGTCGCCGAATCCCATATATAGATTAGGGAAACCATCAAAATCACCTCCTGAACTACGTGCCGGTAGCGTTTTGACCCTAATTAGGCCCACATCTACAACATGGATCCACTCCTCATGTGTTGTTCTCCCCCATATCTCCATAAGAAAGGGAGGTACCCTATCCCTCATCCGTAGCTGATCCTTGGCCTACATACAACCAATCATATTATTAACACTTAACGATACTTGCATGCAACCTTGCCACCCCCACTATACCACTTACCCTAACAAAATCAACCTTTCACCTATATCTATGCCCTAAATCAACACTACCTATCTACCCAGGCCTCAGACCCTCACCTATTTTAATTTTACCTATCTACCCACGTCTCAAACCCTCACCTATTTTCATTTTTCTCCTCTCACCGATCTTGCTTATTCACCCACCTACCCATACCCATAACTCTTCCCCCCCACCCTAACTCTCCCTACCCCTACCTATCTACCCATAACCCATCTATTTTAGCTCCTTGTGGGATTTCCTCTATAACCTGACAACCAGAATCAGTCATCATCAATTGATCACGTTTCCAACAATAATTGGCATCGATCACCGCATTTGTGACCGATACCAGTCCTCACCCATTGACGCTGGCTAAGAGTGGACTAACGTCGGTCACTGTAGTGGCGACGAACCCACAACGCCCTGCCCTTTTTCTACCTACACTTTTCCTTTTTACCCATTTCCCCCACCAATTCCTACCCAATACTTATTCACACAACCCCTCATTTACCTAAATCTACCCTCCCTTGTTCCCCTTTTCTCGTTAAATTCCCCACATTCAAATTTTAATATTTCCCCCCCAAAACCCACTTTCCTCCTACCCAATTTCTCTCCTCCACCCACTCAAAACAAACAATAATAGGAATGGACTCTTACCTCATCACCTTTACATCTGCGTGGTCGCACCTCGGGCCGTTGCACAGGTCCACCCGATCCGTTTCCTACCTTTGCCATCACCAATTGCCTGTTGGATCTCCACCCAATCAAATCAATCACACCACGCTCTTAGAACTACCTATCAACCAACGATCACTCACTCTGCGGCTTGCAAACTCAGCTCTCCATGTCACTTTGTTGCTTTCTACCTCTTTCTCTCTCTCTTGTCATTTTCTCCAATGTGGTAAATGACATGATTTTCTAAAATGCAGAAATTTTCTTTTTTATAACCTTCTCGACTTGACTAGCAATAGTCTCACCTCAACTAACATTGGTCATGTGCCCTAGCATAATGTGGTCGGTTAATGACAACCAAAATTGGTTAATTATGACTGTTGTTAGTTATCTTGCTTAGTCTTATTACTACCCATTTACCCCTAATTTGCTAGCCTGAATCCTTTCTACCTTACCCACACCTAACTTAGACACTTCACTTTACCCTCCTGACCTCATCATTTACCACCTAACCTCTTCATCATTTTGGGACTCGTTATTTTACCCTTACCTTAGCCTGACCCATATCGTGACCTAGCTACTTGGACTTGGCACATTGCTAGTGACCTGTGACCTCTTGTGCTTGTTATACCTTAAGACACTGTTACCCATGTTGTTTGATCTAATGACCTTACCTTACCTCTCACCATGACCATTTATCCTGACCCAACCTTTGGTGTACCAAAACATACCTAAACATTCATGTACCTGACCTACATTGTGTTTCGCTGACCATATCCTATATCTTGGATATTGGAATCACCTCAACCTTGTTTGGATAAAGCTATCAATCTTAGACAATGTAGAGTTTGCATGCTTTTCAACCTGGTACCGTTATGTAGTTTATATGTGTGTGTGCATTTGAATGTTACTACCTTTTAACCTAACCCATTACCTAGATTAACTGATTGGACATTTACCCCTTTACCCTCGTTGTCCACCTTCCTCTTCATCACATTCACCTTTCATCAAACCACTCACCGATTCTATCTTTTACCTCATCAGTTCCTAGTTTGAGCGGGATCACCTTCACCCACACATGGGGCAACCACATCTTATTGTTGTCAGTGTCACTTACCAATACAAGCTACACAAAAAAGGGGCAAAATATAGACACCAAAATTGGGTCACACTCCCCTTGGTCCATCGTCAAATAACCAAATCAAACACACTCACCTAACCATGGCCCCTTACGCCCCACACTAATATTAATTTAATTAATTAAATTAAATTAATCTATGTCCTCATAATATTTATTATTTAATTATCCTAATTAAGATAATTCCCACACCACCACCTCACCTAGCCACCTCACCCTAAGACTATTCTTAGTATGTTTCCATAACTAACTAAGACCCAACTAATCTAATCTATGAAAAGAAACTAACTGGATCCAAGAAATCAAGTAGATCTACCCATTTTAGTAAACCTAGGAAATCCCACCCTAACTGACATCGGTCACCCCTAAACCGATGCCGTTCAACCCACAACCATCGTTGGTTACCTTTTATTACCTTTGGAAACCTTATTTTGAGGTTGGAACATTTTTGAGAGAAAGTGAGAATAAGCACATCTGCATGCAATCAAAGCGAGCATCCATTCACACCCAAACATCCACAACCATCTAAGATAAGATCTGATTCAGCCAAGCAAGGAGGAAATCCCAAGCAGCTCAAGCATGAGTCTCCTACCAACCAGTGGACCTTCATAGAAGAAATATCTCACCACCATCTCCACTCTTCACCCACAGTCAACTGGTAGCAAATTAAAAGTAAGTATAATGTTCTATTCAGTCCACTTTTGTTTGAATACTTTCAGTATTTAGATTCTTCTGTGTGCTATTTCCTTCCTAGCCACTCACAGGTCCTCTTTGGTAACTATCCCTCTATAATCCTTCCAAAACCCCTCAAAACTCCATCCTAGCAATATAAAAATCCATTCCAACCTACCCAACCCTTTGTGCAATCACAAAGAAGATCCAAAATCCATTCTGCAACATCTCTCATTTTCCCACAGTCACTGACTTTAGTCTCCCTAAACCATCGTTAGTCGATTCTATACCGGCATCAATTTACCTATCCGATATTGCCCCTTTACTACCATTAACTAACTTAACCCATAAATCCTCCCAAATTCACCAAAACCCCCACCAAATTTTCCCACTGACTTGCATCCCTACTCATAACTCCTAGACACCTCACTCAATTCCCTATGAACTTAGAAAATAGACCTAGACCCCAATTCTTGACCCTTGTCATTTCTTCAATGATTGACATCGGTCATAATTAACTGGCATTGGTCATGAATCAACTGGCTTCGGTCTCTATGTTTGTCAACATAGTATAGACCAGCAACCTACCTACTTACTCCTAAGATACCTATAATCACCTGTGACCTTCACCAGATCTCTGTTAGGCCTGCAGACACCCACAACCATTTACCTGACCCCTAGATCTGATCCTAACTTAACCTATTAGATTAGATTTTTCTTATTGTTTTTATATGAGATGCCTAAACCATATTGATTACAGTAGGAAAATATTTACCTTATTTCTCACATTAATTTGTTTACAACAGTGGATTGATAGCCTTCTAGGGAGTATCATACTTCCAAGATCTAGTATACGCTAGGTAGTCCACTACATATACTATTTAACTTCCATTTGGTGGTCTTGTTGTCTATTTCAAGTAGTTCCTCCTAGCCAAAAGGAAGCTCTCATGGTCAGCTGTGGATCAAGAAGTCATACACACAACAATCTTCAACTAGCTTTTCAATAGGTATTCCTTTTAGCCCTTTTACCCTTATCTATTTCGTCACATTCCGAGAAATGCTCTAAGAATCAGGTGAAACATTTTTGTCACGCCCGGTGGGACACATTCAGGGTTCCTTACATTTCTTCATTCCTAGGTGAAAGTTTCATGTTTGTTTCCTTTCCGAAAGGTTCTCACATTAAATTTCTTCCCTGGAATCTTCTTTTATTTCTATTGTCTCAAAGTAATCGTGTTTTGCTGCTATAAAAAGAACTCTTCTCCTTCATTTGTACTACATGAGTGAAAGATCATACTCTCTCTTGTTCATCTTTTTGTGTCATCAAATTTAATATTTCAATTTGGGCTTAAAATCAACTGCGTTTCATTTTGCTTTACTACATTATCTCACATTAAATGAGTGCAACCTATATGCTGGAAGTCATGCCCAACTGATGGTTGACAAATGAATCATAGAAAATCACTTTCTTTCTCTTTCTCTCTCTCTCTGAGCCTTACCAAACATCAAAAAATTGAAAAATACACACATTCTTAAACAACATTTCACCCGGAAGAAGTTGTAGGTGATCACATAATCACGGTACAGTGTGCACCCTTCTCGTTACTTTTGTAGAGTCATTATCTTAGAGGACTACCCACCCCCACCATAACATAACCTGAAACATCTCCTTGTAGATCTCCTTCTTCGTAGGAAGCCTTCCTCACCAAAAAATCTATTCTAAAGTTCATGAGTCAATATTCTAAATGGTATAAGTTGAGTAAACACAAAGGAAAAAACACTTTTAGGATCATATTTTTCTTAGTGTTTCTTCTTAGATTGTGTTTTGAGGTGAGATGACATATTCTTCATCTTTTTATTTCTCCTTACATGCTCCTCATCATATTTGGTGTATTCCAACGTCGTCTAAGTGTGCCTGGACCACATTCTTATCATTCTCATAGTTTTGGGTTGATTCCACACTTGATTTAAATTATAACCATGTTTTTATTCATCTCTGTTTCAATTTCACAATAACCAGTGTCATTCTAGTGACCATCGTCAGTTACCCTCTGACCATCACCAGTTTTATCCAACTGGAATCGATTTACTATTCTTTTGGTTAACCTACCCAAAAGGACACCTACTTCATCTTCTTTGTTGTTCAAAGTCTCTGTAACTCTCAGCATCTCTTTCCTGATAAAAATCCACCCTACAACTTATCTACCTAGTAGATTATCAGTCTTTGACCTTGTTTGGAAAATTGTTCTTTTTCCACAGTGACTGACCGCGGTTACCTCTGACCGATATCAGTTTACCCTAACCGACATTGGTTAGCCTGTACATTTTTCCAATTAACATTTTAACTCAATCCACGCACCGCTTCTTATTTTTCCTATTTTTGTTGTATTTCTATGTCATTTATAGAAAATAGTCCTACTAAATAATTACTTGTTCACATGGTGTTGACTCATAGCCAAGAAAACACCCTCATATTCCATGCTAGTTGTCAACCACTCCCACCTAGTCCTTCACCACCTTCTATTCTATCACCCATAGATCCTACCCAACCTATCACCATTGCCACAGGCAATGAGGAGTTCACATGACTCCTTGATCAAAACCATGTTGCCTTATAGTTCTATCTTTCTCACCCGTCCACTCAAGATACCTCGGGTCAATTGATATATGACATACCCATATCTATCCCTCTGACACTCGTTCCTACTTCTGTGTCAAACCCTTCTAGCTCCGCGCTATCCCTACCTACCTTGCCCCCAGTAATTTCATAGCTAGGCCCTATACCTGCTATGACCACTACATCCACCATCTCTATTACACCCGCAACATCCACTATACCTTCGTCAACCACCCAGAACATAACCTCATCCACACCTATTGTCTCACATATAGCTATAGCAACAAAACCACCCCCAGTGTTGATGACCCCTACCCCTTTTCAAAAAAATTTCCTTTCTATTCCACAGTCTTTAGCCCCCATCGCTACTAGAGTCACCTTGACCCTTCCAATTTCATAAGCATACTATCATTAGCCTCTTGTTTCATCTATAATTCATTTTGGGTATGCGCCCCTATCTCACTCTATCATTTTCAACCTACCTACGTGGCATCACCATATACTGGAATGCCACCTCCATCATATGCCAAACACTAACCTTCTTACACTACAGGAGGTACCCATCCATCACCACCTACCAATGACCTCATCAAGTTAATGATGGACAAGATGCAGACACTAGAGGCATCGATTTCCAGCTCACACAACTCTCTCACCTATGACAAAATTTTCAATGAGCCCATAAACCCATCCATTCTTGTTTGTTCATATCCCATACATTGGGAGATGCCTAAATTTAACTGCTTCAATAGTAAAGAGGACCCGCAATAGAATTCATGGTCTTTCAAACATGGATGTTATCTGATCGCCCATGATGATGCTTTGCTTCTGAGAACCTTTCCCATGTCTCTGACTGGGCCTGCATTAGACTGGTATAGTGGATTACCTAGACATTCTATCTACTCATTTAATCAGGTAGCCCAAGCCTTCTTGGATCACTTCTCCATCAACGTTGTTAAGAAGGTTACCATGATTGACCTCTACTCTATATGTGAATATGATGATGAGTCTATCATAGATTTTTTCACTCGCTGGTGTAGCATGATCAATCAACTCACATTCTAATTACCACAAACTGAACTCATAGAGATCTTCATGCGGGCTTGTACTAGACATATTTTTCTGATCCTGCAAGTGCAGAATTTCCAAACCTTTGATGAGGCATCCACCATGACACGGAAACTAGAGATTCGTGCCATCGAAGAAAAGAGAATACAACTACGAAATAAGAACATGAAATTTAAGTCAAATGATACCTCTTCTTCTTAAAAACCATAGAATAATTATTTAAAATCCAAGGGAACCACTAACCCAGTGGTACTCAAGGTCGGCCCAGCTCATCCATCGAATTAGGATAACCCCTCATCTAATCTTTCCCCTCTCCAGACTTTTCAATTTAGACGAGAACAATAGAAATACACCCCAATTGGGGAGCCTTATTCTTCTATTTTTAAAAAAGCTCATTTAAAGCTAGGTCCATCACCCTTCCTCCTATAAAACCACACACTGGTTTTGATGCAGCTCTCCCCACACCTGCATGGTATAAAGAGCATGAATTTTACAGCTATCATCGGGTAAAAGGTCATAATGACAACAATTTGTAACACTTTCAAGAACATTGTCTAGGAAATGCTCAAGAATGGTGAGTTAGTATTGGATAATCCGAATGTACCTGCCAACCAAAACCTGCACATTTTCAAGAAACCATTTGCTAATCATGCCCCTTCTTCTGACCAAATTGGAGAGACCTTAACTAATGACAGCAATACTCACGAGGTCTATGCTATTTTCAGTGATGCACCAGTTGTTTCCCAATTACCTCATATTCCTTCCATAGAATAAATCCTAGCCCAAAGTCCTCCACATACACATGAACCCACTTCACCTATTCCTCCATCTCCTCCCTCACCATGAATGAGCCTTCTATTAACATCGAGACCACTTTGACTTTGTCTTCCCCACCTAGAGAGCCATCACCTCTCTGACCCATGTGAGATGTTTGTTCGTCTCCTCCACCTATCAAAGATCTAGTAGAAATGTTGTTACCTCTAGGTGACCACTCTCAATCAACCACCCAAGATCATGCTGACTTACTTTTGGCTCTCTTACCCATAGAGCTTGAAGCTTGCGATTTCCCTATTTCCAAAACACATTTTATGGGAATCACCATTGGATCCACATCGACCTCACCTACAGCAGTGTCATTCTCATGGTTAGCTGATCGCCTGGATTATGTTGATAGAGCCTTAATTTGGGGTCATCTTCTACTTCCTATCTCAACACAAATATAGATGTCACTCGCTGACACCTCCACTATCTATCCAAAAGTTTTTTCAGCTAACCAAACTGAACACAACCACAATTATCTTGAATTATCCCATGAAACCACCCATAAACCACCATGCATTTACATCCAAACCCACACTTACATCATATTCCATGCCTAAACCTATTACTACTTTAGGGGTCATCCCAAAGACTAGCCTTACTCATCCACCCATCAAATTAGATTTAGCCACGTCTTCTAAAACTAACACCAAATGTAACCCAACCCCTAAACAGAAGAGCCAATCTCCTAGATCTCATATGTTAGGTTGTGGAGCCTATTTTCATGTGTGAAAGTGTTGAAGACTGTACACTAAGAGTACTGTACACTTTTCATGTATCCTCGTCGGGGTTCAGGGGCGCTGCCCCCCGAAATTTTTTTTTTTAGGCGTAAAATTTTTTTGGCCTCGAAAAATGCACCCGACATATCAGGAAATGTGCTTTTCTCATATGGGTGAGTTTTTTGACCCATAGGTTTATGGGACGGATTTTTCCCATGGTTTTGATACCCACAGTTTTGTAAAACTGCTTAAGCAGTTGTCTATTTATATGGTCTTATGCATATGATAGACGTACAAGCAAATGTATTGCAGATGTGTTTTGAATTCGGCTGTGACTTCGGTAGAGTTTTTTTGAGCATAGCTCCAAACGGATCTGGGTATTGTATTGAGAGAGCGGTGGCTTGTAATAAAATCTGAGCAAGTGATTCTTGGTGGACGTAGCCCAAATTGGGTGAACCACGTTAAATACTGTCTCTTTGTGTTGTGTTATTTTATTTTGTAATTTTATTTTAGATCTGTAATAATTTCTGCATATTAGTTTCTACTGTTGCGATTCTGTGAGGGATTATTCCACATATTTTATCCCTTATTTCCTAACAATTGGTATCAGAGCCTGGTTTGGTTTACTGATGTGTTGAATCGCAGGGAAATTTTTTAGCTTGAGTGGGAGCTATGGCAGATGAAGGAAGATCTAGGGTTGATAAATTCAAACGGGCAGATATTCAGTCTTTAGAAGATGCAGATGGAAGATTACCTTTATCAGAAGGATCTTTATACTTCCGTTGTCTGAGAAGGTGAAACAAACCCTCGAGTATGACAGATGCGGAATGGGATTTGTTGGATCAGAAGGCACTTGGAACGATCCGGATGAGTCTTTGCATCTTCAGTATTATTTAAATGTTTCAAAGGAAAAGACTACAAAAGATCTAATGGATGCATTAGGGAAGTTGTATGAAAAACCCTCTACCTCTAATAAGATATTTTTAATGAAAAAGTTGTTTAATATGAAGATGTCTGAGAATAGTTCAGTAGTATATCATTTAAATGATTTCAATACGGTAGTGAATATGCTAGCTTCTGTTACAATAGAATTTGATGAAGAAGTTAGGGCTTTATTAATTCTATGCTCTTTACCTAAGAGGTTGGAATAGCCTGGTAATGGCGGTAAGTAACACGGTTCCAGCTAACTCGAAGTTGAAGTTTGAGGATGTTGTAGGGGTGATTCTAAGCGAGGAAATGTGAAGAAAAAGCTCTGGGGAATCTTCTACTTCAGGGAATGCTTTGACAGTGGAAACTAGAGGGAGATAGAAGAATAGAGGGAAACCGTGGAAAATCAAAAGATCGTGCAAGGTCAAAATCCAAGAACAAGATTGTATGCTGGAATTGTGGAAACCTTGGGCATGCAAAGAAGGACTGTTGGGAGCTTCGGGATAAGAAGAAACAACAAGAAGAAAACAAGGAGGCAAATGTGGGAACGGGTAATGTATGTCAGGATGCTTTGATTCTTTCTTTGCACAAGATTACTGAATCTTGGGTTTTAGATTCAGGGGCTTCTTTCCATGCTTCTCCACATAGGCATTATTTTGTTGATTATGTTCAAGGAGATTTTGGGCATGTTTTTTCTTGGTGATGATGAGCCTTGCAGCATAGTTGGAAAAGGTTCTGTTCAGGTTAAGATGCAGAATGGGAATACTTGGCTATTGAAGGATGTCAGACATGTGCCTACATTAAGATGAAATTTGATATCGGCAGGGCATTTGGGAAGTGATGGTTGTACTGTGATATTTACAGCAGACTCTTGGAAGGTTACTAAGGGTGCTCTTGTGGTGGCAAGAGGTAAGAAGTTTGGAACCTTGTATTTAACCACTGATAGTACTAATGATTGTAATTTTGTGGCTTCAGATGCAGATACCACATTATGGCACTATAGGCTCAGTCATATGAGCCATAAGGGCATGAACATCATAAAGGAGAATTTGCCTGGATATATAGAAATAGGTTTGGATTTATGTGAGAACTGCATATATGGGAAACAAAAGCGAGTAAGGTTTCTCAAGGTTGGACCTACAAAGAAAGAGAGTAAGTTAGAGCTGGTGCATTCCTATGTGTGGGGGCCAACTCAGATATCATCTCTTGGGGGTTCAAGTTATTATGTTACTTTTATTGATGATGCAACAAGGAAAGTTTGGGTTTATTGTATTAGAAACAAATCTGATGTATTTGACACTTTTTTTAAATGGAAAGCCTTGGTTGAGAATGAAACAGGTCTTAAGCTAAAATGTCTCAGGTCAGATAATAGAGGGGAGTATTGCAGCAATGAATTTAATGATTATTGTTCTAAGAATGGAATCCGCAGGTAAAAGACAGTTCTAGGAACTCCACATCAGAATGGGGTATCAGAAAGGATGAACAGAACAATAATGGAATGTGCTAGGAGCATGAGGTTACATGCAGGACTGCCTCTTTCTTTTTGGGTAGAAGCGGTGAGCACAGCTGTGTACTTGATAAACAGAGGACCCTCAAGTGCTTTGGATGGAGGCATACATGAGGAGGCTTGGTATGGTAAGAAAGTTGATTATTCATTTCTTAGAGTCTTTGGATGTGAGGTGTTTGTTCACATAGACAAGGATGATAGGACTAAGCTAGAGGCTAAATTAGAAAAATGTACTTTCATTGGTTATGGTGGTGATGACTTTGGATATAAATGTTGGAGTATTAAGGACAAGAAAATCATTCGATCTAGGGATGTGGTATTTAATGAGAAAGTCATATATAAGCAGCAGTTGCAAGAAAATAGGGAAGAATCCAAGAAAGAATATGTAGCGGTAGAGGATCTTCCAGATGGGAAAGTGACACATGAATTAGTTCAGGAACCCCCTCAACAGGAACCCCAAAATCCTATATTGAGGAGGTTTTCTAGGGTAAGAAGAGAACCTGAACGTTTTTCTCCTTCTCTTTATTATTTATTACTCACTGATAGTGGATAACCAAAGAGCTTTGATGAACCAATGCAGGTAGATGCCAGGAAGAAGTGGGAGCAAGCCATGGATGAGGAGCATCAGGCTCTCATGGAGAACCAGACATGGGATTTGGTAAAGCTACCCGAAGGTAAAAGAGCATTACAAAATAAGTGGGTGTTTAGAGTCAAAGAGGAAGGAGGCAAGAAAAGATACAAGGCCCGGTTGGTGGTCAAGGGGTTTGCACAGAAAAAGGGTATAGATTTTGATGAGATTTTTTCTCTTGTAGTAAAAATGACTTCTATCAGAACTGTTCTTGGAATAGTGGCAGCAGAAGACTTGCACTTAGAACAGTTAGATGTAAAGACTACATTTCTCCATGGTGATTTGGAGGAGGAGCTATATATGTAGCAGCCAGAAGGATATGAATTCAAAGGTAAAGAGGAGATGGTGTGCAAACTGAAGAAGAGCTTGTATGGCCTGAAACAAGCTCCACATCAATGGTATAAGAAATTTGATAGCTTCACGATGGAGCAAGGTTATATCAGATGTCATTCTAACCATTGTGTGTATACAAATAAATTTGAGGATGGAAGTTATATTATCCTGTGTTTGTATGTTGATGACATGCTAGTTGCAGGTAAAAAAATGTAGGAAATAAAAGTACTCAAGAAGTAGCTAAGTGAATCATTTGCTATGAAGGATTTGGGTGCAGCCAAATAATTCCTTGGTATGAGGATATCTTGGGATAGGAAGGAACGGAAGCTGAATTTATCTCAGGAAGAGTACATTAAGAAGGTCTTGGAGAGGTTTAATATGCAAGATGCTAAAATGGTTGGGACTCCTTTGGCATGCCATTTCAAGTTATCAAAGGAGCAGTGTCCCAAGACAGAGCAGGAAAGAAACTAGATGTCCAAGGTACCTTACTCATCAGCAGTTGGCAGTTTGATGTATGCTATGGTGTGCACTCGGCCTGATATTGCCCATGCAATGGGAGCTGTGAGTAGATTTATGAGTGATCCAGGTAAAGAGCATTGGCAAGCAGTGAAGTGGATCCTTCAGTATTTGAGAGGGACCATGGGGATAGTTTTGT
Organism: Taxus chinensis; assembly: GCA_019776745.2. Lineage (NCBI taxonomy): Eukaryota > Viridiplantae > Streptophyta > Pinopsida > Cupressales > Taxaceae > Taxus > Taxus chinensis. The sequence goes on from CM034148.1 coordinate 628,645,774, forward strand.
GCTACAGTAGATCAAACACCACTTTACGTGGTTATGTAGATTCAGATATGGCTGGAGATGTAGACAATAGTAGGAGCATGAAAGGTTATATTTACACTGTAGGTGGGACAACAGTGAGCTGGATTTCACGACTACAGAAGCTGGTGGCTTTGTTAACCACAGAGGCTAAGTATGTTGCTACCACAGAGGCAAGCAAAGAGATGATTTGATTACAAAAATTACTTGAGGAGTTGGGGCATAAGCAGAAGGAATGTAAGATGCATAGTGATAGTCAGAGTGCTATACACCTAGCTAAGAACTCTGCATTCCACTCTAGGAAAAAGCATATACAGTTAAGGTACCATTTCATCAGGACAACTTTGGAGGAAGAGAAGTTGAAGTTGGAGAAGATTCATACTAGTCAAAATCCTGCAGACATGATGACCAAGGTAGTCACAAGGGAAAAACTAAAGTTGTGTTCAGCTTTGGTTGGTCTTCACAAAAACTAGTGAAGGGTTGAGAAGCTTGCTCAGAGGAAAACTAGTCTCCAAGTGGGAGATTGTTAGGTTGTGGAGCTTGTTTTCACGTGTGAAAGTGTTGAAGACTGTACACTAAGTGTACTATACACTTTTCATGTATCCTCGCCGGATACATATCGGGAAACGTGCTTTTCTCATATGGGAATTTTTTGTGACCCATAGGTTTATGGGATGGATTTTTCCCATCTTTTTGATACCCACGGTTTTGTAAAACTGCTTAAGTAGTTGTCTATTTATATGGTCTTATGCATATGATAGACGTACAAGCAAATGTATTGCAAATGTGTTTTGAATTCGGCTGTGACTTTTGTAGAGTTTGTTGAGCATAGCTCCAAACGGATCTGGGTATTGTATTGAGAGAGTGGTGGCTTGTAATAAAATCTGAGCAAGTGATTCTTGGTGGACGTAGCCCAAATTGGGTGAACCATGTTAAATACTATCTCTTTGTGTTGTGTTATTTTATTCTGTAATTTTATTTGAGATCTGTAATAATTTCTGCATATTAGTTTCTACTGTTGCGATTCTGTGAGGGATTATTCAGCATATTTTATCGCTTATTTCCTAACATCATACCCCAACCTCACCAACCACACCCTTATCACCTTCACCCCTTGACCTTGGCTAAGAAACCCCCATCCACTAGTAAACTGAGGATGCAGAAGCCTGTTTCCCCATCACAGACCTCTGATATACCCAAGCACCCGACACAACCTTCACCCACACCTATAACCTTTTTACCACCCATACCTCCAATACCATCAATAACTTCTTCACTAATGATGACACTTCCTTCCATTTCCATCACGCCTCTTGCCCAACCCATTCCATCTACCTCCACAACACCTTAGTTGCCCCCATGGGTAACCCACCCTCTTCCACCATCTACTTTTCCCTCTACATCTCGTGTGCCCATATCACGTTTACCCAAGAAGGTGTAACCTAAAGGAAAAAATCCACTACCCTCCAATAAGGTATTTAAACAAACCACACACATTATTACTAGTTCATCTACCATGCCTCTACCCAAGTGGACATGACCAACACCTAAGACCATAACTCAACCCACTCCCCCTCTTGTAAAGAATCTTCCTCTAAAATTAGTGGAACCTGCACCCAAACCCACATTCACCTCCCGTTGTGATCCACTAGTGGGATCCTATGCCAATATCTTAACCAATCTCCTTGAAAATTCTGTCATCACATTACCACCTCTTAGACCTTACAACCCACTCAAACCCAAACCAAAAGGGTTTGACAAAACCAAAGTTTGTACCTACCATTATGTGCCAGGACATGATGTAGAGAATTGTAAGGCCTTGAAAACCACTCTTGTGCAGTTGTGTCCTCCTGAAGAAAAATTTGATGATGATGATCTTCTTGATGAGGTCCCCATTTCGCTAGCACCAATTTCCACAGTTCTTCCCTCATTGCCTACTGAGTGACCAAAATCTCCACCCCCATAACTCTTAGATCCATCCCTGAGATTCAAAATTAACATGGTTTTTATCAGATAACTCACCAAAACTCCACCAAAATTTCAATGTGCCCAACTCATTTCACAAGGTTCCTTCCCACCTCTTGGATTCTTCCCTTCCTATTGTTACACCTTTCATGGCTCACCTACTTCATCTACCTCCCCGCCTCAAATCAACATGATCCACGTTGCTACCTGCACTCAGAAGGAAAAAGGCAATGAAAAGGCAACCGACCCATCAACTAACCCTATACCCAACATACCATCTTCACCCACACATAAAGTCACTATCCACGGCCCCACATATCTTATTTCTAATAGGGTTACACATCGCATGATGCTCAAACAATTACACAAATCCTCCCTCAAAATGTCCCTATATGACCTCATCCAAACCTCTAAATCCCGTATCCAAGCTCTCATAGAGGTTCTTCAGTCTATTGAGGTTTTACCCAATGACCCAACACCTGTAGCCTCTCTTACCAAATTACCACCTTCTTCTACACCTCCACCTATTCACCAAGTAGCCACCCTTAGCTTCTCAGCTGAAGAGATTACACCACACCAAATTGATGACCCTAATCCAACCCTTTTCATCTCCATCCATATTGATAATATATGTGTATGATGTGTTATGATCGATGGGGGTGCTAGCATTAAAATCAGTTCCTCCAATGCATTCGACCAAATGCGCATGCTCGATAATTACATGCATAAACATCCCATCATGTTACATTCATTTAATGACGCTATCACTTCTACACTTAGGCACCATCATCCTCCATGTTCACATGGCCCCCCGTACTATTCCAGATTTATTTTACATCTTGGAGGGGGAGTTTCATTATAACTTGTTTCTTCGTATACCCTAGATTTGTGTCATGGGTTTGAAAGGAACTATAACCATATCGTACCAAGCCAAGAACACATATGCTAATCAAACACCATAATCTATAAGATGAAATCAATAAGATAGAATAACTTTACATAAAACCTTTGCAAATAAATGAGAAGTAATATCATATATTATTATGGAACTCAATGCAATACTTTGAGAATGGGCCTTGCTTAAATAGGCAAGGAATAACAATCTAAGAACCAGTCAAGGTCGTAGATCAAGCCATAAATCAAGGAAATAACTAGTCATCAAAGAACTAGTCAAGACCATAGATTTAGGAGAGAACTAGACATCAAGGATCTAGTCAATACCATAGATCAAGGAAATAACTATACCTAACAACTAGATAATATCTCTTAATATCTAAATAAGATAAAATAAATATCCACACACATAAGTGGGTGAGGATAAATACAATAAAGGTAAATAAAGTACCTAGGTGAACATAAGATAAGGTAAATACCTACTCTAACACCCCCCTCAAGTGAAGCTAGGGGAAAAAATAGAAGTGGCATATCCACAGTATGAGTCCCGGCAACTAGGCCTGATGAGGTACTCATGTCCAATAACTGGGAAAAAAGGGACACTACAAGGTACCCAAAACTAGTAATAACAAAGTAAAGAGAGTAAAGACTTGCTCCAAGGCACCCCAAGAAACTCAGCTCAAAAAAATCATACAATGCTGAAGAATTTTGGTGTGCACTGTGGTTTGAATCCACTGCTCGATCACAAAACTAAAAAACAACTGACACTGGGCTCCACTAGAATAGCTCCATACAAGGAGACTGTCAATGGGGTGATGTTGAAAGTGTAAAAAAAGCACCAAACATAATTTGATCAAGTGTTACAAATAGGTGTGCCACGATCCAAGAACAATAACCAAAGCAACAAGGCAAGGACACAAAATCTAGAGTGTCACGATCCAAGAAAAGCCAATGTAACAAGGCAAGGACACAAAACCCAAAGAAGCAGGATCAACACCACACCCTCCCATACTACTGAATGGGTGGAGTGGCGCTATAAATTTGTATGAGTTGTCAAAACAACTACTTGAACACTGACAACTAACACTGGGCTCCACCAGAATAGCTCCCCCACAAGAGAGACTGTCAACATGCCAAAAGTGTAGAAAATATAGATACGAAATCTCTCAACAAACAAGAGAGATACACTACACCTACTAAATAAAAATGCTTAAAATAAGAAGCATCACAATGCATAAGGTATAGAAAGTAGAGTAAGAGGCCAAATGGTGGAGGAGCCACGCCTGTAGAGTCCTCTCAATGAATGCCTATGTCACCTCCACGAGTGATCAGATATCCACCCCAAATCAACACGGATGGATGAAGAAGATGCTTGCATATGACTTGGTGTAAAATGCACAATGGGTGCATGCAAAAGAACATCAGAATGTGTGTCAAATTGATCATGTTTGAGAGTTGAAATCTTAGGTTTCTCAATCCTGAGTGAAGGTGTAGAACTCATGTGCTGCTCATGATCCTCAGAAAGAGTTGAGTGAACAAAAAAAGGAGCTCTGTCAATGTGTGATCCCAATGAAGTATCTGCTCAAAAACCAATGTCATGATGAGAATTCAACTTAACATGTGGAATAGAGGAAACAATACCCTATGAATTTTTTCAATGACTCTACTAGTGAGACCCATAGAATGGAGCATGCGAGAAATAAATGCAGTGGTATGCTTCTCAAAAAAGTCATACAGCTAAGAAGAAATAGGATACACAACATGTGGTACTGTAATAGGCACAGATGTGGAAGAGCATGTAGTAACGAGCTTCATAGGTGTATGAGCATCAAAAGTAGGTTCAGGCTTAAAGACTGGCAGATCAATGTCAATGGGTACAAGAGAAACAACTACAAGTGGACTAGGAGCATGGATATGGTTGTCCACAATATGATAGTAATGCTGTAGGCTAGCAAGTTTGTTCTGTAGGGAGTGTATTATTGTATCCTTATCATGACTGAGTGATTGTAGAAGAGAATTTCACTTCTTGAGTGATCTATTTTCTTCCACAAATTTTACAATATCCTCTTAAAGTCCACATATTTTAGAGAAAATCATATCATTCTCAGAATCCATGATAGGAACAAATTGTAACTCCCAAAAATTTAGGACGTCGAGCTCAGCTAAAATTGCGTCCACAATTGATTACAACACTCCTCCATATTTGGCACTTTATAATTATAGTGCAAGTCTAAAAATAAATGACTCAAATGAAAAGAGCATGAAAAAACAATCACTTTTGCAAAAAATGGCACTCAAAACCGAGTTACCGATCAAAAGTTACAAGATTTTTATTATTTTGCTATGTTATTTATTTTAGTTGCCACTAAAACAATATAAATTGTTGTTGCCTTCATCACAAAATTAAAATTAAAGAGGGCTGAAGCTAAGCACCTACTAGTAGGAATCACAAGCTTTAATCCCTCATATGACCAAGGGCTAAGGATTTTAATGGGTTACTATTCTGGGGTGTGTCGTGTGTTTTCAAGAAAGTCACATCCAACTGCCTCTTCTGGTAAAAATTAGTATTTCTGGACTGTGTAGACAGTGACCTTTGTTTGCCAAAAATAACAACATGCGGATTTACTCGAATTAGTAAAAACGTGCATAGCATCCGTGGACCCCTGCCAAAAAAGGAAAGAATTGAAATTCTTTTGCACGTAACCCAAAAATGATCTGTTGTACCAAAAACCAACCCAATGTAGATCTCACAAAATCCAATGGTTTCTTAATTGTGTGGCACAAATCCCGAGGGGAACCTATGTATCTCACTATAACCACAAAAAATGACTGCCCCCAGAAATGGCTGAGTTTATAGTCAATCTTAGGGTTTTCACACCTTCCAGATCCAATGGAAGCCTCTGTTTTGCATAAAAATGCATGCAACAACAAAATATGACCAAATCCCAAATATATGAATACACAGATTTTATTTACAAAATAAAACTTAAAGACGGATGTCAACAATAGTCTCCTACTCTGATACCATGAAAGGAATGATAACCAGATCATACCAAGCCAAGAACATAGATGCTAATCAAACACCATGATCTATAAGATGAAAGTAATTTACCAGAATAACTTTACATAAAACCTTTGTAAATAAATGAGAAGTAATATCATATATCATTATGGAACTCAATGCAATACATTGAGAATGGGCCTTGCTTAAATAGGCAAGGAATAACAATCTAAGAACCAATCAAGGTCATAGATCAAGCCATAAATCAAGGAAATAACTAGTCATCAAAAAACTAGTCAAGACCATAGATCAAGGAAATAACTAGTCAATACCATAGATCAAGGAAAGAACTATACCTAACAACTAGATAGTATCTCCTAATATCTAAATAAGATAAAAGAAATATCCACACACATAAGTGGGTGAGGATAAATACGATAAAGGTAAATAAAGTACCTAGGTGAACATGAGCTAAGGTAAATACCTACTCTAATAGGGTTGTGTTCCTTCCACTTTGCATCATTGTGTAAAGTTTGAGCATGAAGGACACACATATACCATTCCGGCTGACCCATCACCTTTCAAAACTTGTAACATGATTTACCAACCCAATGACGTGATTATACCCATTAAAGCGTGTACTTCTAGGACCATTTTCTCTTCACCCACACCTCTACTCACCAGTGCCGCCACTACATCAACCACACCTAAATCCTCCATTCCTACCGCGGCCACAACCTCCATGGCTGACCCGTCAACCTTCAAATTAGCTAGCTCCACCTCTGATCCAACCTCTAACACATCATCTATCCCAATTGCCCGCATATAAACTACTGATCCCTTGGAAGGTGTTTTTCAACACCTCACTTTGGGGGAGTATTGCCTATATAATGTCAACACATTCCTCACACCACAGGAGTATGGAATCCTTCATTGGAAACCTCACTTTGATCACCGCATAGGAGAGTGTCTCCTTTATAGTATTCCCCACCTTCGTAACAATCTCACCTATGGGGGACTTGATACTTCCACATATACACCTGAATCACCATAAAAAAACTGCCCCTTTTTCTGCTGACTTCCAGTCCCTCACCAATTACCACTTCATCCACACCTTCCTGCACCGATGTGCATGGAAAGGTTTTGGTTTTGGATTTTACGAGCAAGGCTGTCACATTGTGATTCCATGTACTACCTACAAACATAATGACTGCAGTGGTGTTGGCTTTACTAAACTACCTACAAAGAAGGCCCGCATTGAACTCATTGTGGATATCGATCCTTCTCCACCTTCTTCACCACCTTCACGGATAGAAGCATCCAAAATCCATTCCTCCTAACCTTTTTTTCATAAAAAACCATTTCCTTAGGGCCTCTAACTTATCAACATGAGGGCGAGGCTCCCTCTTCTCTTCCCTTTATGTATCTTGAAATGATCAATGATGATACACCTTCTATTAATGTCATTCAATGTCAAGATGATAAATCTATACTGACCTACCTTAGTGCAGAAGACTCTTATAGTCACCGGTTGTTACCATCTGAGATGCAAACCATGTTGAATGAATTGACCATTAAGGTTAACATCCATACTCAAAACAACCCGCACATTCTAAAGATTAGCCAATCTTTAGATACTGCTGAATAAGAAGCCATCACTTCTTTTCTCAAAAACCATAACCATGCTTTTGCTTGGTCTTATGATGATATGCCCGGTATTGATCCCACCATAGTGGTCCATAATATCGTAACCATTCCCGATGCTAAGCCAGTACAACAAAAGTTGAGAAAAATGCACCCTCACATTGCTCTTCTAGTCAAAGAAGAACTTCATCACCTTCTTTCTGTTTCCTTCATCTTACCCATTGATTATCCCTGATGGATTTCTAACATTATCCCTATCACTAAGACAATAGGGGGACTTTGCATCTGCATATATTGTCGTGACCTAAACCTAGCTTTCCTGAAAGATGACTTTCCTCTAGTTGGTATTGACAATCTGGTTGACCTTACTGCTGGTCACAAGATGCTATCATTCATGGAAAAGTTCTAAAAGGATAGGTTAGGATCAGATCCAGGGGTCAGGTAAATGGTTTTGGGTTTCTGTAGGCCTAACAGAGATCTAATGAAGGTCACAAGTGATTATAGGTATCATGGGAGTAAGTAGGTAGGTTGCTAGTCTGTACTATGTTGACAAACACATAGACCGATGCTGATTAATTATGACTGATGTCGGTCACTGAAGAAATGATAGCGGTCAAGAACAGGGTTTTGGGTCTATTTTCCAAGTTAATGGGGAGCTAAGTGAGGTGTCCAGAAGGTGTGAGTGGTGATGCAGGTCAGTGGGCAGATCTGGTGGGGTTTTGGTGAAGTTGGGAGGAGTTATGGGTTAAGTTGGTGAATGTTAGTAAAGGGGCAGTATTAGATAGGTAAACCAATGTCAGTATAGAATTGAATGACAACAATTTAGGGAGACCAACGTCAGTGACTGTGGAAAAATGGGAGATGTTGCAGAATGGTTTTTGGATCTTCTTTGTGATTACACAAAGGGTTGGGTAGGTTGGAATGGAGTGTTGGATTGCTAGGATGGGGTTTTGAGGGGTTTGGAAGGAGTATAGGGGGATACTTACCATAGAGGACTTGTGAGTGGCTATGAAGGTAATAACACATAGAAGAATCTAAATACTGAAAGTATTTAAAAAAAATGGACTGAATAGAGCAATATACTTACTTGGAATTTGCTACCAGTCGACTGTGGGTGAAGAGTGGAGATGGTGGTGAGAGATTTCTTCTGTGAAGGTCCACTAGTTAGTAGGAGACTCTTGCTTGAGCTGCCTGAGATTTCCTCCTTTCTTGGCTGAATCAGATCTTGGCTTAGATGGTTTTGGATGTCTAGGTGTGAATGGATGCTTTCTTTGATTGCATGTAGATGTGATTATTCTCACTTTCTCTCATAAATGTGCCAACCTTGAAATAAGGTTACCAAAGGGAATAAAAGGTAACCAAGAATAGTTTTGGGTTGACCGACGTCGGTTAGGGTGGGATTTCCTAGGTTTACTAAAATGAGTAGATCTGCTTGATTTCTTGAATCTAGTTAGATTCCTTTCGTGGATTAGAATGGAAGATTCTTTTCTAATGGGCGGGAATGTGGTTAGAGGGAATGTAGGATTTTATTTTTAGGGTTTAGTTGGGTCTTAGTTAGTTATGGAAAAATACTAAGAATATTCTTAGGGTGAGGTGGTTAGGTGAGGTGTATAGGTGAGGTGGTGGTGTGGGAATTATCTTAATTAGGATAATTAAATAATAAATATAGTGAGGACATGGATTAATTTAATTAAATTAATATTAGTGCAGGGCGTAATGGGCCATGGTTAGGTGAGTCTGTTTGAGTTGGTTATTTGATAATGGACCGAGGGGAGTGTGACCCAATTTTGGTGTTTACATTTTTCCCCTTTTTGTTGTGTAGCTTGTATTGGTAAGAAACACTAACAAAAATAAGATGTGGGTGAAGGTGATCTCTCTCAAACTAGAAACTGATAAGGTAAAAGACAATCAGTGAGTGGTTTGATAAAAGGTGAATGTGATGAAGAGGAAGGTGGACAATGAGGGTAAAGGGGTAAAGGTCGAATCGGTTAATCTAGGTAATGGGTAAAGGTCAAAGGTAGTAACAATCAAACACACACACATGTATAAACAACAACATGGTATCGACTTGAAGAGCATGAAAACTCTACATTTTATAAGGTCAATAGGTTTATCCAAATAAGGTTGAGGTGATTCTGGTATCCAAGGTATAGGATATGGTTAGGAAACACAATGTAGATCAGGTGTAGGAACATTTAGGTATGTTCTGGTACACCAAAGGCTGGGTCAGGATAAACGATCACGGTAAGAGGCAAGGTAAGGTCATTAGGTCAAACAACACGAGTAATAGTGTCACAAGTTATAGCGAGAACATGAGGTCACATGTCACTAGAAATATGCCAGGTCCAAGTAGCTAGGTCACGACATGGGTCGGGACGAGGTATGGGTAAAATAATGAGTCTATAAATGATGAAGAGGTTAGGTGGTAAATGATGAGGTCAGGAGGGTAAAGTGAAGTGTCCAAGTCAAGTATGGGTAACGTAGAAAGGATTCAGGCCAGCAAATTATGGGTAATGGGTAATAATAATAATTAGCAGGATAAATGACAATAATCATAATTAATCGATGTCGGTCGCCATGAACCGACCACGGTATGCTAGGGTACAGGACCAATGTCAGTCAAGGTGAAACTTTTTCCGGTCAAGTCACAAAGGTTATAAAAAGGAAAAGTTCTATGTTTTTGATAATCAGTTATCATTTGCCACGTAGGAGAAAATGACAAGAGAGAGAGAGGTGGAAAGTGACCAAGTGACACAGAGAGCTGAGTTGGCAAGCTGTAAAGCGAGTGATCATTGGTTGATTGGTAGGTCTATGAGTATGGTGTGATTGATTTGATTGGGTGGAGAGCCAACAGGGAATCAGTGATGGAAAAGGTAGGAGAGGGATTGGGTGGACCTATGTAGTGGCCTAAGGTGCCACCACGTAGACAAAAGTGTGATGAGGTAAGAGTCCATTCCTATTGTTATTTGTGTTGAGCGGGTGGAGGAGAGAAATTGGGTAGGAGGAAAGTGGGATGACACCCATAGACTGGATCAAATGACAGTTTGGATTACCACGGGATATACCCGCACCCTTCCCATAGTATAGGAGAGATGATGTGGAGAGGCCTATGTCTCTACCATGACCTTTAGTGCTGACCAGGTAGGAGGAGGAACCAGTCAATCGATAGATAGATGGTGTTAGGGTGATAGACAGGTATAGAATGTGGTGGGCTGCACAGTTACGAGTAGTACCGCTAACGTTGAGGTAACCGGATTCAGCCACAATCATGGTTTAGAGAGATGCCATATAAGGGCAGGTGGCTACCTTGGTGATGTAGTTGTGAATAGTACAGGGACATCTGACAGGTGCCGAGGCATAGGTTGTGACTCTGCAGGCGTAGAGAGTACAGGGACTAGTACCTACACTAGGGGGAGAGGGAGAGGGTGGAGATGGAGATGGGGTGCAGGTAGCCACCCTACAAGCGTAGGTGATAGGTTTGTAGGTCTAGTTGGACACGGTGTAGGGACATGTTACAGGTTTACAGGGCCAGTTGGCCACTGCACAGGCACATATAGCGGCCCTTCAGGCCCAGGTACAGGTGCAGGCTTTGGGGTTGATGGAACCACCACAGGGGCAGGGATAGGGTCCCATTATTCAGGCAAGAGCAGAATAGGGTCAGAGGCCGATGACACCACCACAAACAGTACCTACAACTAGGTTGAGATATGCCATCGGTGAGGTGAGATACTACCAGGATCAATTTATGGCAGCGGGGATATATGTCTTATCATATGCCGAGCATAGAGTACAGTAGGCCTTGAGTGAGAGGAGTAGATCCTACACACATAGTGTGGAGAGTACACGGGGCTAGCAAGCCCAGGGTCTAGGTCAAGGTGAGGCCACTAGTGCACAAAGGCTAGATCTAGAGGCAGGACCATCAGGGGCTAGACCAGGGTGAGGCAAAGAGAGGTCAGCCGGATGCTGGGCTAGAGGAGCGAAGGAGGAGACAAAAGAGATAGGCTTAGATATCATATGGGGAGATGATTGAGCTCTATGATTGATTATTTTATTTTTAACATCATATTTTTAACATATATACCGGCCTGCGTGCTAAAGACAGTGAGGATGTACATGAGCATTTTTGAGATTTTTTATATACACCGGCCTGCGTACTGAAGATATTTGAGAGTCATGTGTATGGATACACATGTTTGGATGATTTATTTATAGAGATGATGGTGATTATGGCATGATGTATATATGGTTGTGTGTAACTTGCTATTATGATTTGTATATGTGATGGAAACCAAGTAGGCATGATAGAGCCAAGTCATAGGCATGTATCGAGTCAGGTTTTTAGTTTAGGCATGGATGGAGTCAAGTCATAGGCATGGATTAAGTCACGTTTTTGGTTTAGGCATGGATGGAGTCAGGTCAGGCATAGATTGAGTCAAGTTTTTGGTTTAGGCATGGATGGAGTCATGTCATAGGCATGGATTGAGTCATGTTATAGGCATGGATTGAGTCAGGTTTTTGGTTTAGAGCATGGATGGAGTCAATTCATAGGAATGGATTCAGTCAGGTTTTAGGCATGGATTGAGTCAGGTCATAGGCATGGAGTGAGTTGGGGTTTTGGTGTAGATTGCAAGTAATTTGTGATGCAGATAACAAATGGTAATGTAGATATACGTGATGATGTAGATTTCCAAATTTTTGTTGTGTGTGGAAATATGAAATGATGAATTGGTGAATGTTATGGTGATGTTTAAAACATGGATGGTAGATATGTGTATTAGTTATTATATGTTGAGATCTTACTTCCAGATGTTGATATACAAAAGGAAAAAAATTAGGTAGAATGTGAGTAGGAAAATAGGAGAAAATTGGTGAGGGTAGAGAGTGGCCAAGCTAACCTTTAAGGCCCCCATGCCCTCGAAGTGCTGCCTACATAGTCCTAGAAAAAGGGGACCTCAGGCCGATGTAGTTCTCCCATAAGCTAGGGGAAAAATGTGAGGAGGTATGAGAATGGGTTGGTAGGTTATATGCATGGTTGAGTCAAGGTATTTTAGGTATGGTTGAATTGTGGGCAAATAGGTATGGGTGATTTTAAGTTGATTGTGGTGAAAGAGGAAAATTTCTTAGAGATAAGCGTCGAGGGTTTAGTATTGTATAGGATGATCAATACATAATGAAGAATTTAAAAGATAAGAGGAAGCAAGCGAGCCACCTAATTGGTAAGGATCATAACGGGTGGATAATACCTTAGATAGGCTGGTGAAGGTAAGACCCTAAAGAAATTGCATGATTGATTATTATAAAGGTGAAGAATACTCACATGATCACCAAATGTCACAGTTTCAATAGGTCCCTTGAGGTGGTAGGGAATGAAGCTGCAAAGGGTGAGAAGGTGAAAAATGGTTAGGTTATATGATATGAGGTAGCATCCTTGTTGGCAAGAGATCCAAGATCACAATGAGCAAGTCCATGATGAAAAAGTTTTCTGTTTGACTTGTATTTGAGATAGACTGATCGATGCAGGAAGTCTATATGGGATGAGGAAATTATCTCCTTGAGGTCTTCGTGAAGCTGATCGATGTGGGAAGCTTCTAATTTTTTTTAAGCATGCTTTACATAGCTTTCCTTTGAGGGAGAAGTCTATTTATAACAACAATGTAGAGAGAAAGATGTCCTTTTTGAGGGAGTCATCATTTTATTGGAAGTTTGACTCAAGGAGTTGGATCCCTTGTAGAATCTATGTGATGGATTTTAAGTCATGGACAAGACTAATGTGAAGAATCAAATTCTTATTTAGAAATCAAGGGAAAACAACCATGGGATCTCATCTGAGAGAAGATGAAAAGTATCCATGAGAAACATGCCATGTGCAGAGTCATGCTACACATATTTAAGAGAGGGTAAAAGAGTGATGGGTATGCACATTATTCTTGTTTAATCATTGGGGATGGCATAATGAAAGGAGGGAAGTGAATGGCACTCAAGGGATGAGCATGAAAAGAGGAAGAAGGTGAGGTATGATTGAAATTCAATAGTAGAATGGTTGAAGATGCAAGGCATTAAGGGGCTCAGGTTCGGGTTTACTGTCGAGTGAAGATAAATGATAAACACCTGATCCATAGGCATGAGTCATGATGTATGGTCCAATCCAATTAGAAGCAAATTTTCCCCATTTAATTTTTTCTGATTTAGTCACATGTTGATTTTCCTTCAGGACAAGATCACCAACTTGGAAGGTTTGTTCATGAACACATTTTTCATAGGCATATTTGATACATTTTTGGTAAACTTGGAGATGGTCAAGAGCATTAAGACGACATTCATCTAATAACTCAAGTTGTGTTAAATAGTCCAAGAAAGATTCATCATCATTGAGCATGACGTGGAGGGAAATACGAAGAGATGGAATCCAGACTTTGAGAGGAAGAACAACCTCTATACCGTAGACCAGAGAAAAAGGAGTGGCAGAATTGGAAGTGTGAATACTAGTACAGTACACCCACAATGTGAAAGGAATGTGTGTATGCTAGTCCTTCCTAGTATTATTAACCATTTTCATGAGAATTTTGTTTAGGGTTTTATTAGTGGATTCAGATTGGCCATTGGTTTGTGGGTAATAAGGTGACGAGAAAATTAGTTGAATGCCAAAGGCGTCACAAATTTTTCGCAAGGTTTTATTTTTGAATTGTTTTCCATTATCAGTTATGAGGTGATGTGGAACACCAAAGTGACATATAATGTGATGATTGATGAACTCACATATTTTCTTGGGTTTTTGGAGATGAGAGGTACAACCTCAACCCATTTGGTGTAGTATTTAGTAGCGATGATTATCCATTGATGTCTCTGGGAAGAATGGGAATTGATCTCTCTGACGAGATCCAAACCCCATTGAGAGAAGGTCTAAAGGTCACGTGCGACGTGTAAGGCATGAATAGGTGTATGATGAAGGTTGGCATATTATTGGAATTTTACACGTTTAACGTAGTTACAACAATCATGGTTAAGGGTCGGCTAGTAATAGCCTAGGTGGAGAATATGTTTGGAAACTGTGAGACCACTGAAGTGACCTCCACATATGCCATCACTAACTTCCTTAATGGTATAGGGAATTTCAAAACTCGTAAGGCACCGTAAGAGAATATTGTCAAAGCCACACTTATAGAGAAGGCCACCCATGATGATGTAACGAGAGGCCCTTTTGAGAAAGGCACATTGTCCATTACGAGTGAGGTCAGGAGGTAAGATGGAGAGGGAAAGATACTCTGAATATTGTTTATACTAAAGGCCACTTGGGTCAGGAGCAGCAGTTCTGATAGAGTAAACTTCATGAGGTAAATAAGAGGGTGATTGGAGTCTTTGTATGGTGACAAATATTTTAGAGTCAGTGAGTGAAGTGGGTATCTAAGAAGCTAAGAAGGCCATGGTATCTACAAATTTGTTGGTAGAACATGGGTTGGTTTGAAGGGCATAATAGTTGAAGGTGGTCAAAAGTATGTCCACATGATGCTTATATTTTTGAAGTATCTCATTACAACACTAGTATATACCATTGACTTGGTTTATGACCAACTGAGAATCACCAAAGATGATGATGGACTTAACATCTAAGGTATAAACATCCTGGAGACCAAATACGAGTACTTCATATTTAGAAATATTATTTGTACAATCAAAATTGAGTTTGAAATACAAAGGCATGGGTTCACCATCAAGTAGAATGAGGATAACACCAGCCCCACCCCCACACTGACACTTAGAACCATCAAAGAAGAGTGCCATTTGGTAAGTGGGTTCATTAAGGGAAAGGGTAACAATAAACTCATCTGGAAAGTCAAAGTTAGAGGGTTGATACCTGGAAATAGGTACGTCGGCCAATTGGTCGGTGATAGCTTGGCCCTTGAGGGACTTTTTATGGATGAATTTGAGGTCAAGGTTGGCTAGAAGCATAAGCCAATGTGTAGCCTGTTGGTTTTGATAAGGTTTGGCATACATGAAGTGCAAGGGATTAGTGTTGGTCACAACATAGGTTTTGTGGTTGAGTAGGTAATGGCAGAGTTTGGTGGCAACAAAAACTAAGGCTAAGAAAAGTTTTTCAACATGGGTGTATCGGGTTTCATAATCTAGAAGAGTATGGATTATGTAGTAAACCACTTGCTCCCTATGTTGTTCATCATGATGAGTGAGCATGGCCCCTAAGGAATGATCGGTAGTAGATATGTATAGGTAGAAGGGTTGATCGTCTTTAGGTGGAATGAATATGGGTGGTTGGAGAAGGTATTGTTTCAAGGCCTTGAAAGATTTGTGGCAGTCATCATCCCATTTTAAGGAGACATATGAGAAGATGATGAAATGGCTAACATCGATTAGAAAGTTACAAAATTAAATAGCGAATAGACTGCAACTTACCTTGTAGGCTACGAAGTTTCCATAGGTTAGTGGGTGGAGGAATTTCAAGAATGGCCTTGAATTTAGTAGGGTTAACCTTTATATCACGTAAGGAAATGATAAATCCCAGGAGCTTTCCTAAGAGAACTATGAAGACACACTTATTGGGCCAAAGGCGAACTCAATACTTAATGAGGTAGTCAAAGATGGTTTTTAGGACGACGAGGTGCTTGGAGTGGTGTTTATATTTGGCAAGGATATCGTCTACATAATATTCCAATAAATGGTGCATGATATCATAGAAGATGTAATTCATAGCCCACAGATATGTGGCATCAGTGTTTTTAAGGCCAAAAGGCACGACTCTAGAGTAGAAGGTCCCTTAAGGAGTGATGAATGTGGTTTTGTGTTGATCCTTTAGGACAAGCAAGATTTGTTTATAATCTGAGAAACCACTCATGATTGATAACATTTTTTGACCAGTAGTAAGGTCAACCAACTAGTCAATAACAGGTAGAGAAAAGTTGTCTTTGGGGCAAGCTAGGTTGAGGTCATGGAAATCTGTGTAAATGTGGTCCCCCAATTGCCTTAGTGATAGGGAAAATGTTAGAAATCCTTCGGCGATAATCAATGGGTAAGATGAAGGAAACAAAAAGAAGGCACTAAAGCTCTTCTTTAACTAGAAGAGCAATGTGAGGGTGCATTTTCCTCAGCTTTTATTTTATGGGTTTGACATCAGGAATGGTTACGATATTGCGGACCACTATGGTGGGGTCAATACCAGGCATATCAACGTAAGACCAAGTGAAAGCATGGTTATGATTTTTGAGAAAAGAAGGGAGGGCTTCCTGTTCAGTAGTATCTAAAGATTGGATGATCTTTAGAGTGTGCGGGTCATCTTGAGTATGGATGTTGATTTCGATAGTCGATTAATTAAACATGGTTTGTGTCTCAGATTATAATGAACAGTGAATATAAGAGTCTTCTACACTAAGATAGGTGAGTATAGATTTATCATCATGAAATTAAATGACATTGATAGAAGGTGTATCGTCATCAATCATTTCAGGATACAGGAAGGGAAGAGAAGAGGGTGCCTCGCCCTCACGTTGATAAGTCAGAGGCCCCAAGGTAATGGTGTTTATGAAAAAAAAAGTTAGGAGGAATGGATTATGGATCTATTGACTCTTTTGATGAAGGTGGTGAAGAAGGTGGAGCAGGTGAATAAGGTGGAGAAGGATTGATATCTGTAATGAGTTCAATGTAGGCCTTCTTGGTAGGTAGTTAGGAAAATACAACACCACTACATTTGTTATGTTTGTGGGTCATACATAGAATAACAGTGTGACAACCTTGCTCATAAAATCCAAAACCAAAACCTTTCCATACACATCAGTGTAGGAAGGTGTGGGAGAAGCAGTGATTGGTGAGTGACTGGAAGTTAGCAGAAAAGGGGCGGGTTTGTGATGATGATTCAGGTGTATAAGTGGAAGTATCAAGTCCCCCATAGGTTATATTGGTGTGAAGGTGGGGAGGACCATAAATGAGACACTCTCCTATGCGGTAATGAAAGTGATGGTGTTGGTGAAGGCTTCCATACTCTTATGGAGTGAGGAATGTGTTGACATTATATAGGTGGTAACTCCCCCAGAGTGAGGCGTTGAAAAATAGCTTCTAAGGGATTGATGGTCAATATGTGGGTAGTTGGGATAAATGATGTGTTAGAGGTTAGATTGGAGATGGAGCCAACTGATTGGGAGGCTGACAGGTCAGATGTGGAGGTTATGGCAGCAGTAGTAATAGATAATATATGTGCGGTTGATGTAGTAGTGACACTGGTGAGTGGAGGTGTGGGTGAAGAGGAAGTGATCATGGAAGTAGATTATTTAATGGGTACAAGCATGTCATTGGGCTAGTAAAGCATGTTGCAATTTTTTAAAGGTGATGGAGTCAGCCAGAATGGTATAGGAAAATGATGCAAAGGGGAAGGAACACAACCCCATGACATGAATCCAAGGTCTACCAAGCAATAGGTTATATTTAAATTCCCCCTCCAAGATGTAAAATAACTCCTTAGAACAGTACGGGGGACCACGCGAACATGGAGGATGATGGTGCCAAGTGTAGAAGTGATATCGTCATTAAATGAACGTAACATAATGGGATGTTTATGCATGTAATTGTCAAGTATGCACATTTGGTCGAATGTATGGGAGGAAATGATGTTAATGCTAGTGACTTCATCGATCATAACATGTTGTACACGTATAGTATCGATATGGACGGAGATGAAAAGTGCTGGATCAGGGTCATCCAATAGGTGTGGTGTGATCTCTTCATCTAAGAAGCTGAGGGTGGCTAGTTGGTGAATAGGTAGAGGTGTAGAAGAAGGTGGTAAATTTGGTAAGAGAGGCGACATGATGAGGTGTAATAATGGAGGTTGCGGGTGTTGGGTCATTGGGTAAAACCTTAATAGATTGAAGAAACCTCCATGAGAGCTTGGCGATGAGATTTAAAGGTTTGGATGAGGTCATATAGGGACATTTTGAGGGAGGATTCGTGTAATTGTTTGAGCATCACGCTATGTGTAACCCCATTAGAAATAGGATATGTGGGGCCGTGGATAGTGACTTTAGGTGTGGGTGTAGATGGTATGTTGGGTATAGGGTTGGTTGGTGGGTCGGTTGAATTTTCCTTACCTTTTTTCTTTTGAGCATGGGTTAGCACTGTGGATCATGTTGATTTGAGGTGGGGAGGTAGATGAAGTAGGTGAGCCATGAAAGGTGTAATGATAGGAAGGGTAGAATTCAAGATGTGGGAAGGAACATTGTGAAATGAGTTGGGCACACCGACATTTGGGTGGAGGTTTGGCGAGTTCTCTAATATGAACCATATTAATTTCCAATCTCAAGGATGGGCTCTAAGAGTTGTGGGGGTGGATATTTTGGTCGCTGAGTAGGCAATGAGGGAATAATTGTGGAAATTGGTGGTTGGAAAAATGGGGTCCTCATCGAGAAGATCATCGTCGTCAAAGTTTTCTTCAGGAGGACACAACTGGACAAGAGTAGCTTTCAAAGCCCTTATAGTCCTCTACATCATGTCCTGTAACATGACTGGTAGGCAAAAATTTTGGTTTCCTCAAACCCCTTTTGGTTTGGGTTTGAGTGGGTCGTAAGGTCTAAGAGGCGGTAATGTGATGGTGAAAGTTTTAAGGAGATTGGTTAAGATTTTGGCATAGGATCCCACTAGTGGATCATAATGGGAGGTGAATGTGGGTTTCAGTGTAGGTGTGGCTGATTGTAGAGGAAGATTATTTGCAAGAGGGGAATTGGGTTTGAGCTATGCTCTTAGGTGTTGGTCGTGTCTGCTTGGGTAGGACCATGGTAGATGAATTGGCCATAGAGTGTGTGGTTTGGTTTAAAATACCTTATTGGAGGGTAGCGGATTTTTCACCTTTAGGTTGCACCTTCTTAGGTAAAGGTGATATGGGTGCACGAGATGTAAAGGGAAAAGCAGATGGTGGATGAGGGTGGGTTACCCATGGGGGTAACCAAGGTGCTGTGGAGGTAAATGGTGTGGGTTGGGCCAAGAGGTGTGAGGGAAATGGAAGGAAGTGTCATGGGTAGTGAAGAAGTTATTGATGGTATTAGAGGGTATGGGTGGCAAAAAGGTTACAAGTGTGGGAGGAGGTTATGTGGGGCACTTGGGTATATTATAGGTCTACGATGGGGAAATGAGTTGCTGTGTCCTTGGTTTTTCAGTGGATGGGGGTTTCTTAGCCTGGGTCAAGGGGGTGAGGTCCCTAGGATGGACGAAAGGGGTGAAGGTGATAAGGGTGTGGTTGGTAAGGTTGGGTATGAGATCTAGGAGATTGGATCTTCTATTTAGGGGACAGGTTAAATTTGGTGTTAGTTTTAGAAGACATAGCTAAATCTAATTTGATGGGTGGATGAGTAAGGCTAGCCGTTGGGATAACCCCTAAAGCAGTAATAGGTTTAGGCACAGAAGATGATGTAAGTGTGGGTTTGGATGCAGATGCATGGTGGTTTATGGGTGGTGTCGTGGGAGAATTTGAGATAATAATGGTTGTGTTTGGTTCGATTGGCTGAAACCACTTTTGGATAGATAGTGGAGGTGTCAGTGCGTGACATCTACATTTGTGTTGAGAGCATGAAGTAGAAGACGGCCCCAAAGTAAGGCTCTATCAACATAATCTAGGTGATCGGATAAGCATGAGAATGAAAATACTATAGGTGAGGTGGATGTGGATCCAATGGAGATTCCCGTAAAATGTGTTTTAGAAATAGGGAAATTGTAAGCTTCAACCTCTGTGGGTAAGAGAGCTAAAAGTAATTCAGCAGGATCTTGGGTGGTTGATGGAGAATGGTCACCTTTAGGTAATGACATTTCTACTAGATTGTTGATAGGTGGAGGAGATGATGGGTCCTCTATGGGTGGAGGAGATGAAAAAAGCATCTCCCATGGGTCAGAGAGGTAAATCTGGTGATGTCTCTCTAGGTGGGGAAGCCAAAGGTGAAGTGGTCTCGATGTTAACATAAGGCTCCTTCACCGGTGAGGGAGGAGATGGAGGGTGTTCCTCTATGGGTGGAGGAATACGTGAAGTGGGTTCATGTGTAGGTGGAGGACTTCAGGCTAGGATTTCTTCTATGGAAGAAATATGAGATAATTGTGAAGCAATTGGTGCATCACTGAAAATAGCATGGACCTTGTGGGTATTGCTATCGTTAGTAGAGATATTTCTAGTTTGGTTAGAAGAAAGGGGCGTGATTAGGAAAATGGTTTCTTGAAAATTTATAGGTTTTGGTTAGTAGGTGTGTTCATATTATCCAATACTCACTCGTCATTCTCGAGTATTTCCTAGAAAATGTTCTTGAAAGTGATACAATTTCCATCATTATGACCTTTTACTTGATGATAGTTATAGAAGTCGTGCTCTTTGTACCATGTAGGTGTGGGGTGAGATGGATCAAAACCAGGTGTGTGGTTTTATAGGAGGAAGGGTGATGGCCCCAACTTTAATGAGATTTTGTAAAATAGAAGAATAAGGGTCCCTGATTGGGGTGTATTTCCATTGTTCTCATCTTAATTGAAAAGTCTGGACAAGGGGGAAAGATTAGACGAGGGGCTTAGCCTAATTTGATGGATGAGCTAGGCTAGCCTTGAGTAACACCACATTAGCGGTTCCCTTGGCTTTTGAATAATTATTTTGTGGTTTAAAAGAAGAAGAGGTATCATTTGACTTAAATTCCATGATCTTATTTCATAGTTGGATTTTATTTTCTTCGATGGCTCGAATCTCTAATTTCTGTGCCATGGTGAATGCCTCATCGAAGGTTCAGAAAGTCTGCACTTGTAGGGTCGATTAAATATGTCTAGCACAAGCCTGCATGAAGAGCTCTAAGAGTTCAATTTGTGGTAATTAGAATGTGAGTTGATTGATTAGGCTACGCCATCGAGTGACAAAATTTGTGATAGACTCATCATCATATTGACGTGTAGAGTAAGAGGTCAGTCATGGTAACCCTTCTTAACAATGTTGATGGAGAAGTGATCCAAGAAGGCTTGGGCTACCTGATTAAATGAGTAGATGTAATGTCTAGGTAATCCACTATACTAGTCTAATGCGGGCCCGATCAGAGACATGGGAAAGGTTCTTAGAAGAAAAGTGTCATAATGGCGATTAGATAACATCCATTTTTGAAAGATCGCAAATGATGTTACGAGTTCTCTTTACTATTGAAGTGGTTAAATTTAGGGCATCTCCCAATGTATAGGATATGGACGAATATGGATGGATTGGTTTATGGGATCATTGCAAATTTCATCGTAGGTGAGAGAGTTACAAGAGCTGGAAACTGATGCCTCCAGTGTCTACATCTTGTCCATCATTAAATTGATGAGGCCATTGGTAGGTAGTGATGGATGGGTACCTCCTGTAGCATAAGAGGGTTGGTGTTGGGGCATATGATGGAGGTGGGCATTATATTATATGGCGATGCCGTGTAGGTAGGTTGATAATGAGGGAGTGAGATAAGGGGAACATACCCAGAATGAATGAGAGATGAAATGGGAGGCTGCTAATAGTATGCATATGAAGGTGGAAGGATCGAGGTGAATCTAGTAGCGATGGGGTCTAAGGACTGTGGAATAGAAAGGAAAATGTTTTGAAAAGGGGTAGGGGTCATCCACACCGGGGGTGGTTGTGTTACTATAGGTATATGTTAGACAATAAGCGTGGATGACGTTATGTTTTGGGTGGTTGATGAAGGTATAGTGGATGCTGTGGGTGCAATAGACGTGGCGAATGTGGCGGCCATAGCATGTATATGGCATAGCTACAAAATGACTGGGGGAAAGGTAAGTATGGGTAGCGTGGAGCTATAAGGGTTTGACACAGAAGTAGGAATGAGTGTTAGGGGGATAGATACGGGCATGCCATATATCAATTGACTTGAGGTATCTCGAGTGGACGAGTGGGAAAGATAAAACTAAAAGGCAGAAGGGTTCTGGTCAAGGAGTCGTGCGAACTCCTCGTCACTTGTGGCAATGGTGATAGGTTGGGTAGGAGCCATGGGTGATAGAATGGAGGGTGGTGAAGGACTAGGTGGGAGTGATTGACAATTAGCATGGAATATGAGGGTGTTTTCTTGGCTACGAGTCAACACCATATAAACAAGTACTAATTTCGTAGGACTACTTTCTGTAAATGACACAGAAATATAAAAGAAATAGGAAAAAAAGGTAGTAGTGAGTGGATTGATTTAAAATGTCAGATGGGAAACTGCATAGGTTAATTGATGTCGGTTAGGGTAAACCAATTTTGGTTAGAGGTAACCACGTTTGGTCACTGTGGAAAAAGAATAGTTTTCCAAACAAGGCAAAATATTGATAATCTACCAGGTAGATAAGCTATAGGATGGATTTTATCAAAATAGAGAAGATGCTGAGAGTTACAGAGACTTCGAACAACAAATAAGATGAAGCAGGTGTCCTTTTGGGTAGGTTAACCAAAAGAACAGTAAATTGATGTTGGTTGGATAAAACCGGTGATGGTCAGAGGGTAGCCGACGATGGTCACTAGACCGACACCAGTTATTGTGAAATTGAAATAGAGATGAAGAAAAACATGGTTATAATTTAAATCAAGTGTGGAATCAAACCCAGAACTCTAAGAATGATAAGAATGGGGTCAAGGAACACTTAGAAAAAATTGGAATACACCAACTATGATGAGGAGCGTGCAAGGAGAAATCAAAAAGATGAATAACGTGTCCTCTCACTTCAAAACACAAGCTAAGCAGAAGCACTAAGAAAAATATGATCCTAAAAGTGATTTTTCCTTTATGTTTGTTCATCTTATGTTATTTAGAAGATTGACTCATGAACTTTAGAATAGATTTTTTAGTGAGGAAGGCTTCCCACGAAGAAGGATATCTACAAGGAGAGGTTTCAGGTTATGTTATGGCGGGGGCGGGCCATCCTCTAAGATAATGACTTGAAAAAAGTAACGAGAAGGGTGACCACTATATCACGATCGTGTGATCACCTACAGCTTCTTACAGGTGAGATGTTGTTTAAGAATGTGTTTATTTTTAAATTTTGTGATGTTTGGTAAGACTCAAAGAGAGAAAGAGAAAGAAATTGATTTTCTATGATTCATTTGTCAACCATCAGTTGGGCATGACTTCCAACATATAGGTTGCCCTCATTTAATGTGAGATAATGCAGTAAAGCAGAATGAAATGGAGTTGATTTTAAGCCCAAATTGAAATATTAAATTCGATGACACAAAAAGATGAACAAGAGAGAGTATGATATTTCACTCATGCAGTACAAATGAAGGAGAAGAAGATTTCTTTTTATAGCACCAAAGCACGATTGCTTTGAGACAATAGAAAGGATAGAAGATTCCAGGGAAGAAATTTAATGTGAGAACCTTTTGGAAAGGAAACAAACATGCAACTTTCACCTAGGAATGAAGAAATGTAAGGAACCCTGAATGTGTCCCACCGGGCATGCCAAAATGTTTCACCTGATTCTTAGAGCATTTCTTGCAATGTGACGAAATAGATAAGGGTAAAAGGGCTAAAAGGAATACCTGTTGAAAAGTTAGTTGAAGGTTGTTACGTGTGTATGACTTCTTGATCCACAACTGACCGTGAGAGATTCCTTTTGGCTAGGAGGAACTACTTGAAATAGACAACAAGACCACAAAATGGAAGTTAAATAGTATATGTAGTGGACTACCTAGCATATGCTAGATCCTAGAAGTATGATACTCCCTAGAAGGCTATCAATCCACTATTGTAAATAAATTAATGTGAGAAATAAGGTAAATATTTTCCTACTGTAATCAATATGATTTAGGCATCTCATATAAATGAAATAAGAAAAATCTAATCTAATAGGCTAGGTTAGGATCAGATCCAGGTGTCGGGTAAATGGTTCTGGGTGTTTACAGGCCTGAGAGAGATCTGATGAAGTTCACAGGTGATTATAGGTATCTTGGGAGTAAGTAGGTAGGTTGTTGGTCTGTACTATGTTGAAAGACACAAAGACCGATGCTGGTCGAGTCATGACTGATTCCAGTTAATTATGACCGATGTTAGTCATTGAAGAAATGACAGGGGTCAAGAATAGGGGTCTGGGTCTATTTTCCAAGTTAACGGGGAACAGAGTGAGGTGTCTAAGAGGTGTAAGTGGGGATGTAGGTCAGTGGGCAGATCTGGTGGGGTTTTGATGAAGTTGGGAGGAGTTATGGGTTAAGTTGGTGAATGGTAGTAAAGGGGTAGTATTGGATAGGTAAATCGATGCCAGTATAGAATCGACCGATGGCGGTTTAGGGAGACTGATGTCGGTGACTGTGGGAAAAGGGAGATGTTGCAGATTGGATTTTGGATCTTCTTTGTGATTTCACAAAGGGTTGGGTAAGTTGGAATGGAGTGTTAGATTGCTAGGACAGCGTTTTGAGAGGTTTTTGAAGGATTATAGGGGGATAATTACCAGAGAGGACCTGTGAGTGGCTAGGAAGGGAATAACACACAGAAGAATCTAAATATTGAAAGTATTCAAACAAAACTGGACTGAATAGAGCAATATACTTACTTGGAATTTTCTACTAGTTGACTGTGGGTGAAGAGTGGAGATGGTGGTGAGATATTTCTACTGTGAAGGTCCACTAGTTGGTAGGAGACTCTTGATTAAGTTTCCTGAGATTTCCTCCTTGCTTGGTTGAATCAAATCTTGGCTTAGATGGTTGTGGATGTCTAGGTGTGAATGGATGCTTTCTCTGATTACATGCAGATGTGATTATTCTCGCTTGCTCTCAGAAATGTGCAAACCTCTAAATAAGGTTACTAAAGGGAATAAAAGGTAATCGATGATGGTTTCTGGTTGAACGACATTGGTTTAGGGGTGACTGGAATTGGTTAGGGTGGGATTTCCTAGGTTTACTAAAATGGGCAGATCTGCTTGATTTCTTGGATCCAGTTAGTTTCTTTTCATGGATTAGAACATAAGATTCTTTTCTAACGGGTGGGAATTTGGCTAGAGGGAATGTAGGATTTGATTTTTAGGGTTTATTTGGGTCTTAGTTAGTTATGGAAACATACTAAGAATAGTCTTAGGGTGAGGTGGTGGTGTGGGAGTTATATTAATTAGGATAATTAAATAATAAATATTGTGCGGAAATGGATTAATTTAATAAAATTAATAAAATTAATATTAGTGTGGGGCATAAGGGTCCTTGGTTAGGTGAGTGTGTTCGAGTTGGTTACTTGACAATGGACTGAGGGGAGTGTGACCCAATTTTGGTTTCTATAGGGAGTTTTATTTCACGATTGAGATCAATCCGGGAACTAAACCTATTTCTAAGACACCGTATCGAATGAATACCATTGAATTGGTAGAGCTTAAGGCACAATTACAAGAACTATTGTCTAAAGGTTTGATAAGATCAAGTGTCTTGCCTTGGGGAGCTTCAGTAATTTTTTGTGAAAAAGAAATATGTAACACTTAGATTGTGCATTGATTATAGGATGTTAAACAAGGCAACAATAAAAAATAGATATCCACTTCCTAGAATTGATGATCTGTTTGAACAGATGTGTGGAGCATCAATATATTATAAGATATATTTTCAATCTGGATACCATCAGTTAAGAATCAAGGATGAAGATGTTTATAAAACAAATTTTAGGACAAGGTACAAACATTATGAGTTCGCAGTTTTACCATTTGGTTTGAAAAATGCACCTACAGATTTTATGAATTTAATGAATAATATTTTTCAAGACTACTTGGAGAAATTTGTTCTTGTATTCTTAGATGATATTCTCATATATTGTAAAAGCATTGATGAGCATCATGAGAATTTGAAGATAGTTCTGGAAATCTTAAGAAAGAGAAGGTTGTATGGTAATTTGTCCAAATTTTCTTTCTACAAGACGAAAGGGCACTATCTAGGACATTTCATAAGTAAGGATAGAATAGTTGTAGATCCCTAAAAAATTGTTGTAATAACTGAGTGGCCTACACCTAATAATGTACATGAAGTTAGAAGCTTCACGGGTCTTTTTGGTTACTATAGAAAGTTTGTTAAAGAATTTTCAAAATTCGTTGCACTAATAACTTCGTTGTAGAAGAAAGATAAGAAATTTGTGTGGAATGAAAAATGTGAATCTACATTTAAGAATCTAAAGGATTAGTTAACATCTGCACCTATTTTGGCTATACCTGATCCTAGAAATCGTGAAATAAGTCAACGCAAAGTCCAGTGGGACCAGTTTAACAAAGAAAGTGCAACCTGGGAAAACCTTGAAGACATGAAAATCTCTTTTCTACATTTATTTGAGAAGAATTGATTATGTTAATTGATAAAATTTGAAAAATTTATTCGTAGCATATCAATAAACCGGCCAGTCTTGGGTAGATACTAAATTATTTAGTACTGAAACAACTATTTAATGCTAAATAATTATGAAAAATTGAATTTCTCCAATCTAGTTTTGTTATGAATTTACAAAAGAAAAAATTATATCTTGGTTATAATCTTGATTGAATTTATTTGTTTACTAAGTTAATCATCAAGACAATGATGCTTTTTAGGAGGGATGTATGTAACACCTCCAAACATGAATAATATCTATGATGATTTCTACTTTAGAAGGTACAAACGTTGACAAGTGATTTTGTCTTATGATGGTTTACTCTTATGAATTTGGAAATCATGTTTGTAGTAGAAAATAATTCATCTATTGAGAAGATACATTCTGTCATTTTTTTGTTGTATTTAATAAGAGAAACTCACCTCCTTATGCAGAATTAGTTCATTGCTTGAATTGAGATATTTGGTTTCTATTTTAATAAACTCTTCTTTCATAACAACATTCCCTTGGATCAATTCCATTGATCCAAGGTATGCTTTTAATTCATAATTTTGTGGTCATAACGACCAAGTATGTTAGATCAGTTGATCGTTGGATTCAGATTGTGCTAGAGAATTGATGAAGTCTTTAGACCCTGTTGTATGTTGAATGCAGATGTCATGGCTAGTTCATCTTTTGTTAGCATGCAATGTTTGCTTTGAACAGGAACTTATTGTCTCTATATCTCTATGATATTTTTTATTTAGAATGTTAAGACTTAAACTTAGACCTACCTATGGGACCTATGATGATTTCCTAAACTAAAGTTAACCTAACTTAAATTATGGCTAGCCCAAAGGGGGCCTAATGGAATGACATGGGAATTGGGGTGGTCAGTGGTATCGGTTTCTAAATATTAATTGGGATTTAATGCATTATTATCTCTTCCTACTTCTAACTTTGGCATGGTCATTAGAAAAATTAGGGGAGGTTGAGTTGGCACCCCCACCGAGTTTGGTTGCATACAAATTTGAATTTAGTCTTCGCTAAATATGAAGATGGCAGTGGTGCATGGAAAAAGGAGGGAACTAAAATTCCTTGGTATTTAATGTTTTTGAACTTGGAAAAACATGCCTAGGAAGATGCATGAGGGGTTTTGCATGGTTGTTTTGATCTTTTGGTTCATTTTCCTATCTCGAGCTCTTGGATGATGTTTTCAGTTTGTTTAACCTCTAGTTCGATTCTGGAATGACTGGTTATTTTTTCATTACATAGAGCTATTATTGAAAACTGTAAAAACTATAAGAAGAAGGTAGAAGTGTTGGAATTTGGTTGACGTTGCGTGGAGAAGAAGAGGTTGTTGAATTTATTCTTGGAAATCTTCTGTAATCAGCGAAGGAGAAGCTATATCAGGCATGATAGGCTCTACCCATTAAGTTGTATTTTTTTTACTTAAATGATTATAAAAACAACTCTACTCTTCTTGTGAACATTCTAGTTTTATTTTAGCATGGTTGTTTAGATCATCTCTACATATGGTTTATTTTGTGTGTGTTGTTTTATATGAATGTTGTTTCGAACTCCACTAGTAAGAAGGAAGTGTCTTATAGGTTTCATTTTCTCTTGATTGATTGTTTGTTGGGTTATGCTTTTATCCTTTTACACGAGCTTGAGTTGATGTCAAAGCTATTCGTGATCTAGTTTGGAACTGTGTAAATTTTTAAGTAGCTCGGTTACTTAAATTTGTGGGACTTGTTGTAAAATATCCTATTTCACCAATGTGGAAATACTTCAGGTGCTAATCTATTTTTATAACTTGTTTTATTATTTGACCTTGCATGAATATGTGTGAAGGGTAAACTTCTGGGACTCTGGTTTTAGCATATTCTTTTGAGTTATTATAGAAGGCTGAAAAAAAATTTGTGATCATAATTGTTTCCTTATCACTTCAGCGATTGTGATTTTAGGTTCTAATTTTTCTTATGCTCCCTGTAGTAGTCATCTATCCCCGTGATATTTGGGGAAAGATAAATTGTTCAAGGTTTTTGCATGGAATGGAGTTTTTTCTATTTAGGCTTGCTAGAAATTTTCATTCTGTAATTGAGGGTCTAGTACGTATAATATTGTTAGCTCCTAAAAATAATCCTTGCTTACGGAAGTATAATTTCATGGAAGATTGATCTGAAAAACGTGATGTGTTGTATTTTTTTCACTTATAAAAGTTTTCAAAGATCGTGATTTTCTTAACCAATTTTAATTATGCTTAAATCCAAAAATTTATTAAATTTTGATTATTATGCATCCATAGAAGTGCGGAAAACTTGTGTAACAAATAAATAATCAGAAAACTGAAAACATTCAGATAACAAACAAGATTGTTTACGGGGTTCAGAAATTCCTACGTCCTCGGGTTCAGATTGAACCTATCCATTAATAATATTGAAATTAAAGTACAATAACTCTTACAAACAACCAATAATGAATCAAGACCTGCAAATGAGCTGATAAATTTCCAAAGAACTCTTAAAAATAGTAGAAACTGTCCCGAGAACGATCAGTGCTCCTACAGTGTTTTCACAATGTGATCTCCCTGTAACTGTGTTATAAAAACACCTAACAATGGAGATTTAAAAACATTCTATGAAAAAAAGTCATATATCTGAGATCATATCTGAATTCTGAACATTCTTCATGTCTACACCAAGTCACAATTCGGACCAGAAGTGCATTGAAATTCATGTTTTCCAACTAGCTATCTTGTAGATCCCTGTTAAAAACTTCATTCAAAGCTTCCAAAAATAGGCTAAAACTAAAAAAAAAACATAAAATATTACATGTTTGGAATTTTCTCAGAATTTTCTTCATTTCATATTTTTACTCTGAGTGCCTAATCTGAGTGCAAGGCCTTCAAAAATGGCGTTTTTTGAAACTGCCTCTTCTTGGCTTTACACAAACCTGTCCCCACCTTGTATAAGTTAAAGCGACCCATTTTATAACTTGTTGTGCTCCCTTGGCAGGTTGGCTAGGCAGATTGGCTTAGAGCCATGAGGTTAGGGGATCAAATCCCACCTCCTACCATTTTTCCACGGTTTTCCCTCCAAGTGGGTAAAGATCCACTTATTTTTATCAATGGATACGGGAGTGCTTTAAATGGTAAGGCTTATACATTGTTTATTGGCTTAGAGAGCCGTTTTTTGGTGGAAAGGATAAGGATTGCACATGGATATCCCACATTTTGTGGTTTGTTAATGTTTAAGGATTTATAAAGCCTTTTCCACGCATGAGAAGTGGTCAAAAGACCACGTGGGCATAACCGCCTCCTCCAACACCGCTTCACCTCCTTCTCTCCTCCACGTGGAAGATTCCACTACAACCGTTTTACAAAGGGGCTGAGCATAATGTATGGTGGTAGTTTATAATCATGTATAAACATTAATATATATATGTGTGTGTGTGTGTGTGTGTGTGGCATTTGTAAGTGGACTTACCAAGTAAATATAATTTTGACCCATGTAATGTGGTATGAAAATAATTAACTCGGTCAATAGTATATATTCCACTTGTCGTCTCCTGATAGGCAAATCGATCAAAAACCATCAAACAACTCCCTATATACTTTTCGCCACGTGTCACAGTGTGATTGGTCCATTATTGACCAGTTGACTAGAGTTGACTTTCTCATTGACCGAACTTTGACCGGACATAACTAGAGCTCACGATGTCCGTTTGTCACATTCTTATAGTCGTTGGAAAGCTCTCAAGATGATCTTCTACACTAAAACCATTTAGGGATGTTTAGGAAACTTTAAAAAATGATTCCCTGATCAAAGAGCCATAAGGGAAGTGTTATTTTGTTCTATTCTTTTGAGTTTTTGGGTAACCTATGAAATTGAGGCAACTATTGCTAAGAAGAAAAAATTATCTTAGCTTTTTACATGTTGTCAACTTGAACGTATGAATAGTTCTATGGAAATTATTTGATGTGTTTAGTTGCATGATCTTTGACCTTGGCCATCAAACTCAGTTTCAGATCATTTATATTTTTGACAGTAGTATTTTGATGAAAAATAATGGTGACCCATGTTGGTTAAATCACATTATATACTTCCTTCCTCCTATAGATATAAGTTAGAAAGGTTGAGTAGACTTACCCTTCGGATGATCTTCTTCCTTTCTCCTCCATGTCTTTTTAAACATGGTTACCTGTTGTCTTGTGGATTTAGGTGTTATCTTTACTATCCCCATTGGATGATGAAAGGTAATGATGTTTTGGTTTGTCATTTATTCCCTTCTTTGGGACTGTTGTCATTCAATTTGTTCACTGATTCGTTCTTTGTATGGGATTTTGGTTTAGGATAGTATATATTGAGCTGGTTAGTATTTTTTCATAGTATACTAACCTCACTCTCGCTGATTACCTCACTAAGATGAAGATCGAGAAATGAAAAATTATGGGGGAGGATTCTAGTAAAGAAATGGGTGAGGATGGTCATGGGGAAGTGAGCACTTGTAAGAAAAAGAGATCGTGATGGTAATTTAAAGGGTTTTGAGGATTTGAGTAGTAAGGTCCAATACTTAGAAGGGATGCTCCAAGCGATGGAAGAAACCAATGTTGGCTAAAGGGAAATAATGATGGATGTCATCAATGATTCTAAGGAAATTGTCACCTGCATAGGTGAAGTCCAAGTATAAATTTTTAGAGCTGGAGAAACTAGGTCAAAAAGCTTAGCGACACGGCTGAAAGGGATGGAGGAGGGGAACTAAAAGTAAGGAATTTTAACTTTCACATCAGTAGCTCCGACGAAAATCTAGAGGATGATATTAATGAAAAAGGTGCTGAGGGTGGCGTGAACAAAGATAACCATGACGGTAGCAATGGTGGATCCCCAAAAAAATAACTTTTGGTTCTGGACTATTAGCAGAAGTTTGGAAAAATTATACTATTTTGTTGTTTTAGAGACTGTTTCTCCTTCCCTTTGCTTTCCTCCACCTTTTTACATAGTCTAGTTCTTAATTGTAAGAGTTAAGCATGTTTAACTCCTTTCTGGGACTTTTTCGTTTCCTTCTTGCTTGTATTTTTTTGTTCCTCCTTTTGTAATGGCCCCTAGAGGAGATGATCCCTATTTTTACTGTATCTAATAAAAAAATTATTTGTTCATAGTTATCTTTGGTCTCTTACTAATTGTTCTTAGAGTTAAGAGAAATTAATAAATATCTCTCTCTTTTTATCGATCTTCTTCTTGCTTCGAATTGGATGAAGGTGTTGTCCTTATTTGATCGGTACCATGATTTAACTTCTAGACCTGTTTGATAAGATTGAGTTCTTGTTATGCTAGGGAAACATAGCTGAAGTAGTGAATGGTTGGATGGATTATTGCGTTTGGTTGGAAATATTTGAGTAAATCTTTGTGTTAGTAGAAAATCATTGTTATGATTGATTTAGTTATATCTGATTTTCAAATCTTACCATTCTACTCTCTTGAAATAACGATGGTAATTGTTGTATCTCTTTGGGGATTGAGTGTAGTCCCAATTACAGGCCAATTTAATCTTATCCTTTTGATGAGATATGTTTAGTTGCTGGACATTAAATTAAATTGGATTCTAAATTTGAATTTGAGTATTAGGATACTTAAATCAGTAACACATTTAAATTATGTGATTTGGATCATCCTAAACTTAATCTTGTTTTTTAATTTGGATTATTGGTATCCCAAATTTTAGGATGAACTTAGGTGAATGAAATGTTTAGAAGGAAGTATTGTTTTTCTATCCATTGTTTTCCTATCTATTCTTACTTATCTTATGGTTTATCAATTTTTATCTCTCTCTGTTAAATGTGTGTGGTAACTCCTTTTGGTATGTTTTTTTGTCTTACTCAGTACTGTTTCATAATAGTAGAGTTATTTTTATGAAACAATTAGCTAAAATCACATCGTTTTAATGTTTATTTCTTATCATGCTCAGTTCAATGAATTGACTCGTGCTAGAAATTTTACAGATGAAATTCGTAAAGTGATGAAAGAAGAAAATATTTATAGGAAGTTACAGTTACTTACCAAAGAGACTGGATCTTTTATGATGAAATATTTTCATTATTGAAATGTATTTGACGGAAAAAGAAAGTTGTACTTATAATTTATCTTTTTATTGCTATTTGACATTAGAAATGTCTGAAGTATTTTGATTTATAAGAAATGTAATATAATATAAAAACACCGAATAATAAAATATAGAAACTGAATTCATTCGGGATGTCAATTACAATGATAGAGGTTACATTTTATAATGTTTGATCTCCTAAAAAGGTGCCGTCAAACTTCATCTTTGATCCCTCATATCACTCTCCATGCATATCTAAAACTTATCCCTACGATATCTCTCACATCCCTTTATTATCTCACACACCAAAATAGCTAACGTGAGTTGTTTCTTCAACAACTTCACTCACACACAACTATTAACTATATTATTAATATGAGTTGTATGAAATCATTATTAATAATATTAAAATTTATTAATAATGTCACAATATTTTTGTAACATTCACTCCCCTATTGTTAACATTAGTAATTCCTAATATACACTCCCTTAATGTTAATAAGGTAGAAAAAATAATCACACTTCCTTCTGCAGCTTGCCGCCCATGCGTGCTCATGATCTGGATGGTTTTTTAGGTCAATGAACAACTTGAAACAAAGGATGGTTTTACAGGAAAAACACCAACCTAAAACAAAGGATGGTTTTACAGGACAACCAACAACCCAAAATAAATGATGGTTTTATAGGACAGCCAACAACCCAAATATCATGTTGTTGCTTTTCCTTTGTGCTTTCGTTTATCCACTATGTCTTTCCTTTAGGGAATAGGTAGGGACCACTACTTAGTGAATACAAACTGAATAGAGGGAAAGTTGAACGTTGAGACCATGTTCCAATTTCCCCCCTGAATGTGAACATTTCACTTATTTAAATAGGAACTCTGAAAACATACATACACACATACACACACATTTACACACACATTTCCACCA
This sequence comes from Taxus chinensis, assembly GCA_019776745.2. NCBI lineage: Eukaryota > Viridiplantae > Streptophyta > Pinopsida > Cupressales > Taxaceae > Taxus > Taxus chinensis. The sequence continues at coordinate 628,679,598 of CM034148.1, forward strand.
TAGCTTCATGCACCCTCGATGTTGGTGAATGACGAGAGGTATTTGATTAACCTCTAGCCTCTGTTTCCTTCATCCTCCATGATTTCAGTACTTACTCATTAGATTGAACCATGGAGCTAAAATTTGCACCACCTTTTGTCGATGCATCTTCCCCACAAATCTTCACTTTGGTGATGAAATTCCAAAGCAGGAGTCTGGGGGTGGCATCCCCCAACAAGATAAAGGGGTGGCACCCCTTATAGAGTCCTGAGGTGTAACATTCCTATTTTAAGACTTTAGAAACAAGGGAATTTTTTTTTGAGTAATGTTCTCTATTCTAAATACGTAATTTAGAACACACATTCCATAACAACCATTCTTATAACAGATAACCATATGCAGCTGTGATGACTCGGTAAGCTACCGATCTATTCATTTCATGACTCGGTGAACTACCGATCTATTCATGTTTAACACTAAGTATTGAGTACTTTTCTGTATACTACGTATACTTGGTTCTCTTACCCTATTCTGGGTATTGAGTGATCTGTCTAAGGAACCTAACTGAATAGTTGTTACCAATATTCATCTGCATCATGATCCTTAGACTAGGTGACATAGGACAACGCAATCAACAGCTTGCGATACTTTGGCCAAAGATTTCTAACATACTGTTCGTATTACTTATTCCTTGATGGCATACTCGTCAATCTAGAATACGTCCTTCACCCCCACTCTATTGTTATCTAGAATGTCCTTTACTGACTTCCGTCAGTCCTCTTGCCCAAGGTTTAACCCTAGTTCTGGTTAACAACGTAGGTTATGATAGGAAGGGGCTCACAAAGACTTAGGATATATTGGCATACTGGGTCAACCTAGGTCAACCCCATGTGCCAAGGTACCCTGAGTCCTAGAGGGCTACTTCATATCATAACTATGCTACTACCCAGTCCTAGAGAAAAACTAAGTTCAAGTCCATAAGTGTGTAGATCTAGACGATCAATGCAGAAGGGTGTTGCCACATGTCGACTGCAACGTTGTATCCTCGAGAAGATCCCAATCTTCTCAAAGGTACAACCCTGTAGTTGGCATGTGCCAGCATCCTATAGAATAGCCTCGTTGAGATGTACATACCCCTAGGAGATTATTAATGTTTAATTAATTTGGATACTTAAAAGTAGATTTTAGCAACCCTGCCCAAACCCTAATCCAACTCTCCCTAAGTTCTTTTCCAAATCAGGTTCCATTAATCCTTGAAGAACTTCCTTAACTTAAGATTTCTTTCGATGTTCGTTAATTTTGGCTCAACAAGAAGCTACCAAGAAGAAAGGACAACAACCTCATAAGTTCCATTTAATGTGACTTAACCATTCAAGGAAGTGTAACAACCACCTAGGTTGTAACTTAATAGACTTTATTAAATGAAGTCTAATGATTATAATCATATCTTCCTTTTTGTTTACTTTTTCATAAGAGAGGAAGAGTCTTCCTCTTCATGGTTAAGTTCTAGGGTTTAACACACCCTTTATGTCCTTTACAAATTCCATAGTTTTCATTGTAAGTTCATTACACGTTACCTTAATAATATGAATTGTTTAGATAAGAACATTGAATTCTACAACTTATTTAGTTGCATCACATTTAGGGAAATTACTCTAATTCCCTTTTTCCTACTTATCCAAGAATACTCATTTAAACATATAAATAACATGAAGAATATCAACAGGATAGGATTCCATTTCTTTTACAAAGGTACAAGATAATTTACACAACCCATGCAAGTAAATTCTCATCCTTCAATTCATTTTCAAAACTTATACATTTACAAACTTATGCATTTTAGGCATACTGCATGACAACAACCTTCATTCAAAAGATTATAACTTTTCTTTTTCAATACAACTTAAGAACGAATCAGAATTCTTCACAAGAATCAAACTTAGATCAGCCAATGCATCATATAAGTTTTTGCCTTCTTTTATCACTTACGAAGTCCATCTGCAAAAATTGCTAGCACGGGTCAGTTCAATGAACTGAGCATGATAAGCACTAAGCCTTAAAATGAAGTGCATTCCACTAATTGTTCCAATAAAAACAACCCTGCTTTAATGAACAATTAGTATTTCATACTCTAAGCATAAGTAATAACAATAAAGAGAAGAGCATTAATGAACCAGAATTCACAAAAAGAAGAACAAAATATAATCTATAATATCTGTCTTACAAATTAAAGTATAATTGATCCTATCAATTATCTTTACCAAACAACAGATCATAACATCTCATTGTTTCCAATCCTACCAAAATATAATACAACACTTATCTTTACTATAAGATACAGGAAGTGTTTACAGCATATTCTCTCTAGGATGTTTCATCTAATTTTTCAAGTAAAGAAGAAGAGAAACCATTTCCATTATGCCAAAGTACATAACATCCGCAAAGCAGAAACAGGTGCATATCATGACTTAAACTATTTCCTTTAAAGGACATCTACTTTAACATTCAACATTTTAAGGTATTCATCAGAACAGATTCACATAAAAGAAATCCAAGAAGGAATGATGGATTAACAGTCAAACAACAAGTTTGCATTTCCTTTGTACCAACCAATCATCAATCTCTTTCTACTTCATTCAGTCAAATGACAAGTATAAGAAGACTAATTAAGTACTGATTCTCTTTTTCCAATAAGAATAATTAACAGAAGGTTTTGAACCAATGAACTTAACCCAACTGCATTAGGAAAGGAGTCCTAACAGAATATGATCCCAATCTATAATCATTTCTTTCAACTTAATTATCAGTTTTACCTTTTCTTATACATACAGTCTAAGTTCGTGCAAAGGTTCCCAAAGGAGTGAACAAGAACAGCCTCAAGGTAATAAGAAAACATGCTACAATTTTTCTTTCTTAGAACCCTTTACCATCAAACAGTGAAGTTCCATCAATCCTTACCCTTAATTTTCCCTTTTTAAACTCAGGATAATAAAACAGTGAAGTTCAAACACAACCCGCAATCAATTTTGAATCACAATTTATCTTTCAAGACTTAACATTCATTTATTGGACCCAACAAGAGGTGTGAAATCCGAGTAGGTACTAGCACTCAAATTCTTCCCAAGAGTTCAGTCCTATATTTCAACATATTACTATAAGAGGTAACAGATTGGGATTCCAATAAGAACGATAAACCAACAAGATAATTTCAGTCAAGATCATGAAGAGTTTACCCAACAACCCTCTAAACCATGTTTCCAGTTTTAAAGTCAAGACCCGAATGAATATGTTTGAAATACAACCAGTTCAAGACTCAATATGTAATTCCGAACACAAGAAATCATAAGCTCCTTCAAGGTTCAGGATCATTCAAGAGAATATAAACAAGTTCGGGCAACAACTTGTTCCCTTTTTAGTTTACCTTTTAAAACAAGAAAAACTACAAAAGAATACCAGAAACAGAACCGACTTCTCGTTCAGGTTACCATTTCCACAATAAGTAATAATTTCATTGTACAACTTTGCATCACAGAATCTCACATGAGTTCGTATATACACCAGCATCGTAATGCTATGCCGAAAATAATGTAATTACTTATAAACATTTAAAAATAAGAATAGAGCTTCCATTTTCTGTTAACATCTTATCAAACCCTGTTTCCCAACTCAATGAAATGTAAGAACCTTAACAGAGCTCAGACCAAACAAACAACAAAACATGAAAGCCGTGTTCATAATGAACCTTCATTAACAGTTTATATGGTCATAAGAACAATAAATCACAAGCACCGTGCCATATGCGGACTTCAATCAACAGTCCAATTTATCCAAGATAATAAAACACAGGCTCCAAGTTATATGTGGGTTTCAACAATAGTCTAAGTTTTTACAAGATAAAATACAAGAACCAAGCCATATACAGTTTTATCCACAGTCCCATTTATCTATGAAATAAAATGCAAGCACCATAGAACCGAGAATCTCCAACAACAGTTCTCTCCTACCAAAACAAGTTTCCAACAGAAAGCTCGAACTTGCATACAAGTTTTCATAAGAACTGGAGTTCTTTACCAGCTCGAGATCACAAATCACTTCGAGTTCACAAAACACTAATCTCAACAAACACAGGTGGAACTCAGAGTTCCTTAAAAACTCAGCTAGTAATTTATTGGCAACAAAGTAGTCGGAACCCAAACAAACAATTTCCAACAACCGAAAAAGTTAAACAGAGTTACCAACTTTGTTCTTGCATGCATAGTTCTTTTGTGCTAAAACAATACAACATAAGTTTTCCAACAGAATCACATATACCATGGATTTGAAACCCAGAATGCAAGATTTACTAAACCCATAAACCAATTAACCAGATAGAGCATGCAATGCACAAAACTCAACAGAGCAGAGTTGCTTTAATGAAAACACTTAGAGGAAAGCAAGAGATTTTAACAGTTAGAGCCTATCATGCCTGATAGTGTCTCTGTCAAATCGAAGAAGACCTCCAGCCGAGCTCACTTCTTCTCCTCTTCTCCACGAAAGATCAAACAACCAGATACCTCTTCCACAATGCCTCTTATAAATTCCACGAAATGAAAATAGATTCGAAACCTCAAAAATAGCCATGAAGTGCAGTTCAACCTGCTGGTTTGAAAAACCAGAGCGCATGCAGAATGAAAATCAGAAGAACATGCAAAGTGAAACAACCCAACAAAAATCCACTGGCATGCCTACCAAGATGGTTTGGGCTCATAAACCAAAAGCAATTAATTCCATTAATTCCAAATCTCCCACCTAATCTTCCTTGCCACCACCTGCCAAGTCTGGCGAATGCCAAGTCTAAATTAACATGTATTTCCATTTTAGTGATACTGCCACCTAAGCCTCCACCAAGTCATCTAGCCCCTACCAAAACTGGCAGTCCGTATGCATTTACCAACCTTATCAATAACATAAATGCCTTAGGAACCGTCACCCAAGTGCATGCGACCACTTAAGTCCCCATTCATATCCATTAGTTTAGGATAGATTAGATTGCTTAGGTTAGATCTTAGGTAGAATTAAAATTTATACCTTAGGATATAACACTAACAACTAACCCCCACCATAGGCCTTAGCAATTAGGTTTAGATAAACCCTCATAGGTAAATAATTCAAAGTGCCATAGTTTAAAACACTAGGTTAGGTTACAATAATACCTTGTAGTATTAGGATCTAGGTTAATTTAATACCTAGTAACCTTTCTAATTCCATTAGCACCGAGCTTAGGTTAGGTTGCAAATCAACCAAGCTAAGGAGCTTTAGGTTAGAATCAGAATTCTATCAAGTGACATAGCTTAGGTAGAATATATTTTTTTTTACCTAGCTTAGGATCCCGTAGGTTAGTCCTATATAGGATCCTGGATCTCTCTTATGCTGTGAACAGGCTGCATCCCTATTTTCGTCAGTAATGACCTGTCATGGTCGATCTCCAAAGACCCAAGCAAAACAACCCACTGAATGGAAGTACGTTCACACAGAAATCAAAGAACTTGCAACAACAAAGTTCAGTCCAATGTGTATCTTAACTCATGGAATGTCAATTTTACCATTCGTTCAACAGAGCAGATTTAAAACATTCCTTGGATCACTGAAATTGATCCAAGGATGAGTCAGATAAATAGATAAGTTTACAACTCTTAAACCAGATTGCAAATCACCTACCAGAAGTGAAAAATGGATTCAGGGAAGCCATTCCAATTCAGTCAAAGGATCTTAAGAGTAGAAAAGACTTATCCATATCAAGCATGATTTCCAATAATCAGAAGAACATATCCTTATAAGGAAAATCACATGTCAACACTTGAATGCAAAGGAGGAAAATAACAACTGTCAAGGGTGTTACATGCTTCCCTCCTAAAAAGAATCATCATCCCGATGATTATCTCTTTTAACAATTTACATCAAGGATAGTCAATTCATTCACTTCTCTTATCCTAAGTCAAATATTTCAAAACCTTATAGTTCCAGAAATCAGCATTAAATAACTTTTTATTCAAATCAAGTAAATATCTGCCCAAAACTGGCTTACTTAATGTCATAAAAGATAAAATCATAATTTTTTATCAGTCAACAGATTCAATTCTGTTCAAATAGATATGGAAAAGTAGTTTTCATATCCTCTAGATTTTCCCAAGTTGCACTCTCCTTGTTAAACTGGTCCCACTGGACCTTACATTGACTTATTTCTCTATTTCTTAAATGCAACTGGTGAGTTTCCAGCACTCAAATGGGTTTAACCATGATTATTCCTGGGTCTTGGACCTGCAAGGAATTCCAATTTAACACATGTGATAAATCTGAAACGTATTTCTTAAGCAAAGAAATATGGAAAACATCATGCATTCGTGACAAAGTAGGTGGTAGTGCTAAACGATAAGCTACAGGGTTGATTACTTCAACTATTTCAAAAGGTCCCACATAATGAGGTGATAACTTGGCAGCCTTGCCAAAAGTTATGGAACTCTTTTTTGGTTTAACCTGAAGAAAAACCTTCTCTCCAAGTTCAAATTTCCTGTCAACCCGCTTTAAGTCAGCATAACTCTTTTACCTATCTGCTGCTTCTTTTAAGCGTTCACGAATCATTTTAACTTGTTGTTCCATTTCCGTAAGGATTTCAGGTCCAATTACCTCTCTATCCTCAATGCTATCCCAACTAATAGGGGTTCTGCATTTCCTTCCGTAAAGTGCCTCGAAGGGTGCCATCTTAAGAGAAGCATGATATGTATTATTGTATGCAAATTCAACTAATGGAAGGTACTCCTCCCACTTATACTACTGATCCATACAATACATCCGTAACATATCTTCCAAAACCTGATTTACTCTTTCAGTCTGTCCATCCATTTCTGGATGATACGCAGAACTAAAATTCAGTTTAGTTCCAAGAGCTGCATTAAGCATTTGCCAAAACCTTGACATCATTCTAGGGTCTCTATCAGATATGATTAATTCAGGTACTCCATGTAATCTGAAAATTTCATGTACAAATATTTTAGCCAAAACAGGAGAATCATCCTTTAGATTTCCAGCAATAAAATGAGCTACTTTCGTTAGTTTGTCAACTACTACCAAAATAACATCATGTTTATTTCTTGACATAGGCAATCCTTGTACAAAATCCATGCTTATTACCTACCATTTGTACTGCGGTATGCTATGAGGATACAATAAACCAGCTGGGTGCATATGCTCCACTTTTACACGTTGACATTCAAGACAATGAGTCACAAAATCAATAACATCCTTTTTCATTCCCTTCCAGAAATATTGTTGTTTTATATCAGCAAGCATTTTTGTAATGCCAGGGTGTCCAGAAAAAGGTGAATTGTGAAACTCTGCCAACAATTTCTTTCTCAAATCATTAGGCAAAGGTATGTATACTCTGTTTTCATATCGTAAGATTCCTTCATTATCAAAGTGAAAACCTTTATACCTTTCATCCTTCGGATCTACAGCAAGCACTATTTTTACTTGCTGAAAGTAAGAGTCAGATTCCATAACACTTTTTACTTCATCCTTAAACTGAGTTCTTAGTGTTATAAGAGTAGAAATGTGCTTCCTATGACTTAGAGCATCAGCCACTCTATTCTCTTTTCCTTTAATGTAACTTATGTCAAAATCATATTGAGACAAAAACTCTAACCACCTTCACTGTCTTGCATTCAGATTTGGCTGAGTGAAAATGTACTTCAGCCCAAGATGATCAGTTTTCAACTCAAATGGTTTACCAAGTAGATAATGCCTCCAAACTTGAAGTGCATGTACTATGGCAGCAAGCTCTAAATCATGTGGAGCATAATTCAACTCATGTAACTTAAGTTTTCTACTTTCATAAGCTATGACATGATCATTTTGTAACAAAATACCTCCAAGACCTTCCCCGGATGCATCTGTTACAACCGTAAAGTCTCCATTAGGATCAGGTACAGCTAAAATAGGTGCTGAAGTCAACTGAATTTTCAAATTTTTAAAAGCAAGATTCACATTTATCATTCCAAACAAATTTCTTATCCTTTTTCTGCAATGAAGTTATTGGTGCAGCCACCTTGGAAAAATCCTTAACAAATTTTCTATAATAACCTGCAAGGCCCATGAAGCTTCTAACTTCATGTACATTCTTTGGTGTAGGCCACTCAGTTATAGCTACAATTTTAGAAGGATCTACAGCAATCCCATCTTTACTTATAACATGACCCAAATAGTGAACTTCGGTGTCATAGAAAGAACATTTGGACAACTTACCATACAACCGTCTCTTTCTCAGAATTTCCAAAACTATTTTCAAGTGTTCATGATGCTCCTCAACACTTTTAGAATATATGAGAATGTCATCCAAGAATACAAGTACAAACTTGTCCAAGTATTCTTGAAAGATATTATTCATTAAGTTCATAAAAGCTGCAGGTGCATTCGTTAATCCAAAGGGTAAAACCATGAATTCATAATGTCCATACCTTGTTCTGAAAATCCGTTTTATGAATGTCCTCATCCTTAATTCATAATTGATGATATCCAGATTGAAGATCTATCTTAGAATATACCGATGCTCCACGCATCTGATCAAATAGATCATCAATTCTAGGAAGTGGGTATCTATTCTTGATTGTTGCTTTGTTTAACATCCTGTAATCAATGCACAATCTAAGTGTTCCATCTTTCTTTTTCACAAAGATCACTGGTGCTCCCCAAGGTGAAACACTTGGTCTAATCAAACCCTTAGACAAAATTTCTTGCAACTGAGCCTTAAGCTCTACTAACTCTGTGGTAGTCATTCGATAAGGTGCTTTAGAAATAGGTTCAGTACCTGGTTTGATTTCAATCGTGAAGTCAAACTCCCTTTTGGGTGGTAACCCCAGTAATTCTTCCAGAAACACATCACTGTAGTTCTGTAACAGTGGATAACGTTCCATGAAATCACTATTTTCTTCCACAGATTCTGAAATTTTTACTGCATATAAGGTACAACCCTTATTTTTGGCCTTTTTAAGTTGCATAGCTGACAATTTCCTAACAGAAATTTCTCGTTTTACACCTTGAATCTCTGTTGTTTTCTGCAGATCATCTAAACAACTAATATGTTTTTCAAAATAGTCTACCTTTGCTTTATGCTCTGCTAACCAATTTACACCTATGACTATATCATAAGATCCCAAAGGTGCTACATAGAGATCAACTTCTGTGGAAAAGCTAGGTAAGTCAAGGACTGCCTGAAAAGACACATACTAACTGTATGAACAGAATTATTACCATAATGTACAGTCCATGATTTATCCATTTTTCCATCTTTTCTTTTAAGTTTTGAAGCAATTTTACTAGAAATAAAACATTCAGTAGCTCCCGTATCAAAAAGAATAGTTACAGGTATGCCGAATAACTTACCAGGAACTTCTATAGGTGTAACTTACTTTTCAGCTTGCTTGTCAGCTACTGCAGCATGTATCTTGTGCTGCTGATTACGATCATCCTTCTTCAAAGGACATTGATTCATGTAATGATCTTTGCCACAGTTATAATAGCCTCCTACCGGTCCCTTTTTGGGCTCAGAATTATTTCCAGCCTTAAAGTTATCATTTTGACCTCCATAGGACTTCCGTCCATTATTATTACTCTTGGCAAAATTGTTCCGTGTATTTCTAGCAGACTTATTCATTGTTGTTTTCTTATTATTATCAGCTGAAAACTTACTTTTATTACCAAAATTTTTCCATGGTCCTTTCTTAGGTGCAAGAGAAGCTGAAGAAGAGTTTGGAACTTTCTTCCGTACTTCCTCCTTGTGAGCAGAAATAGCCTTTAATTTCTGTTCTTTGCCTTATGGATTTTTCAACAACCCCTTCCATAGTGGTTGGGCTGTGAACATCAACCTCTCCCCCAATAATGGGATTCAATCCCATGATGAATTTTGTATCCTGAACTTCTCATCAGTTTGATACTGAGGTACATACTTGAGTAGTTTCGTAAACCATTCCCAATACTCAGTTACAGTTAACTTCCCTTGAGCCAAGTTCTGAAATTCAGTCATTTTCTGATCATAATAAAGTTGTGGTAGCCATCATTGCCTAAAATAACTTTTAAATTGATCCCAAGTGATGTTAGTTTCATCAATGTTTAGCTCAGCCTTACGGCTGTCCCACCATGAAGATGCTTCATGGGAAAGCTGATATGCTCCCCAAATAGCTTTGGTTTCTTCTGAGAAGTTCCTTATTGCAAAGTACTTCTCCATTTTGCTGAGCCAATTCTCAGCTCCATCACCTAATGTGGTGCCATCAAACTTAGGTGGACTTATCCTTTTTATATCATTGGTGAGTTCAGCTGCCAACCTAGCCTTTTTGTTTTCTGGCTGGACAGGTACATTAGTATTGTTATTATCAACACCCATATTGGGGTTGTCCTCAGGAGGTGGCTGATTGTTATTACCAGCTTCTTCTTCCTCCTCATTACCCATCACTTGTTGCTCGAGTACAGTCAAATGATCTCTTGTGTCCAACAGGGAAGCAAGGATCTCATCAATTTTTTGGGTTGTTGCTGCTCCTTCCTCAGGTGGAGCATTATTCGCAACGTTTCCTCTTGTCCTAACCATTTTCTGTTACAAGAAAATTCAAGTTTTTATCAGATTATGGACACAATAGGTCCAAGAGCTACAACCTTCAGCTCTGATACCAAGATGTAACATTCCTATTTTAAGACTTTAGAAACAAGGGAATTTTTTTTTAGTAATGTTCTCTATTCTAAATACGTAATTTAGAACACACATTCCATAACAACCATTCTTATAACAGATAACCATATGCAGCTGTGATGACTCGGTAAGCTACCGATCTATTCATTTCATGACTCGGTGAACTACCGATCTATTCATGTTTAACACTAAGTATTGAGTACTTTTCTGTATACTACGTATACTTGGTTCTCTTACCCTGTTCTGGGTATTGAGTGATCTGTCTAAGGAACCTAACTGAATAGTTGTTACCAATATTCATCTGCATCATGATCCTTAGACTAGGTGACATAGGACAATGCAATCAACAGCTTGCGATACTTTGGCCAAATATTTCTAACATACTGTTCGTATTACTTATTCCTTGATGACATACTCATCAATCCAGAATACGTCCTTCACCCCCACTCTATTGTTATCTAGAATGTCCTTTACTGACTTTTGTCAGTCCTCTTGCCCAAGGTTTAACCCTAGTTCTGGTTAACAACGTAGGTTATGATAGGAAGGGGCTCACAAAGACTTAGGATATATTGGCATACTGGGTCAACCTAGGTCAACCCCATGTGCCAAGGTACCCTGAGTCCTAGAGGGCTACTTCATATCGTAACTATGCTACTACCCAGTCCTAGAGAAAAACTAAGTTCAAGTCCATAAGTGTGTAGATCTAGATGATCAATGCAGAAGGGTGTTGCCACATGTCGACTGCAACGTTGTATCCTCGAGAAGATCCCAATCTTCTCGAAGGTACAACCCTGTAGTTGGCATGTGCCAACATCCTATAGAACAGCCTCATCGAGATGTACATACCCCTAGGAGATTATTAATATTTAATTAATTTGGATACTTAAAAGTAGATTTCAGCAACCCTGCCCAAACCCTAATCCAACTCTCCCTAAGTTCTTTTCCAAATCAGGTTCCATTAATCCTTGAAGAACTTCCTTAACTTAAGATTGCTTTCGATGTTTGTTAATTTTGGCTTAACAAGTAGCTACCAAGAAGAAAGGACAACAACCTCATAAGTTCCATTTAATGTGACTTAACCATTCAAGGAAGTGTAACAACCACCTAGGTTGTAACTTAATAGACTTTATTAAATGAAGTCTAATGATTATAATCATATCTTCCTTTTTGTTTACTTTTTCATAAGAGAGGAAGAGTCTTCCTCTTCATGGTTAAGTTCTAGGGTTTAACACACCCTTTATGTCCTTTACAAATTCCATAGTTTTCATTGTAAGTTCATTACACGTTACCTTAATAATATGAATTGTTTAGATAAGAACATTGAATTCTGCAACTTATTTAGTTGCATCACATTTAGGGAAATTACTCTAATTCCCTTTTTCCTACTTATCCAAGAATACTCATTTAAACATATAAATAACATGAAGAATATCAACAGGATAGGATTCCATTTCTTTTACAAAGGTACAAGATAATTTACACAACCCATGCAAGTAAATTCTCATCCTTCAATTCATTTTCAAAACTTATACATTTACAAACTTATGCATTTTAGGCATACTGCATGACAACAACCTTCATTCAAAAGATTATAACTTTTCTTTTTCAATACAACTTAAGAACGAATCAGAATTCTTCACAAGAATCAAACTTAGATCAGCCAATGCATCATATAAGTTTTTTCCTTCTTTTATCACTTACGAAGTCCATCTGCAAAAATTGCTAGCACGGGTCAGTTCAATGAACTGAGCATGATAAGCACTAAGCCTTAAAATGAAGTGCATTCCACTAATTGTTCCAATAAAAACAACCCTGCTTTAATGAACAATTAGTATTTCATACTCTAAGCATAAGTAATAACAATAAAGAGAAGAGCATTAATGAACCAGAATTCACAAAAAGAAGAACAAAATATAATCTATAATATCTATCTTACAAATTAAAGTATAATTGATCCTATCAATTATCTTTACCAAACAACAGATCATAACATCTCATTGTTTCCAATCCTACCAAAATATAATACAACACTTATCTTTACTATAAGATACAGGAAGTGTTTACAGCATATTCTCTCTAGGATGTTTCATCTAATTTTTCAAGTAAAGAAGAAGAGAAACCATTTCCATTATGCCAAAGTACATAACATCCGCAAAGTAGAAACAGGTGCATATCATGACTTAAACTATTTCCTTTAAAGGACATCTACTTTAAAATTCAACATTTTAAGGTATTCATCAAAACAGATTCACATAAAAGAAATCCAAGAAGGAATGATGGATTAACAGTCAAACAACAAGTTTGCAATTTCCTTTTACCAACCAATCATCAATCTCTTTCTACTTCATTTCAGTCAAATGACAAGTATAAGAAGACTAATTAAGTACTGATTCTCTTTTTCCAATAAGAATAATTAACAGAAGGTTCTGAACCAATGAACTTAACCCAACTGCATTAGGATAAGGAGTCTTAACAGAGTATGAATCTACCCTTTAATCATTTCTTTCAACTTAATTATCAATTCCCTTTTCTTATACATACATTCTAAGTTCGTACAAAGGTTCCCAAAGGAGATGAACAAGAACAACCTCAAGGTAATAAGAAAACATGCTACAATTTTTCTTTCTTAGAACCCTTTACCATCAAACAGTGAAGTTCCATCAATCCTTACCCTTAATTTTCCCTTTTTAAACTCGGGATAATAAAACAGTGAAGTTTGCAATCAATTTTGAATCAATTTATCTTTCAAGACTTAACATTCATTTATTGGACCCAACAAGAGGTGTGAAATCTGAGTAGGTACTAGCACTCAAATTCTTCCCAAGAGTTCAGTCCTATATTTCAACATATTACTATAAGAGGTAACAGATTGGGATTCCAATAAGAATGATAAACCAACAAGATAATTTTAGTCAAGATCATGAAGAGTTTACCCAACAACCCTCTAAACCATGTTTCCAGTTTTAAAGTCAAGACCTGAATGAATATGTTTGAAATACAACCAGTTCAAGACTCAATATGTAATTCTGAACACAAGAAATCATAAGCTCCTTCAAGGTTTCAGGATCATTCAAGAGAATATAAACAAGTTCGGGAAACAACTTGTTCCCTTTTTAGTTTACCTTTTTAAACAAGAAAAACTACAAAAGAATACCAGAACAGAACCTAACTTCTCATTCAGGTTACCATTTCCACAATAAGTAATAATTTCATTGTACAACTTTGCATCACAGAATCTCACATGAGTTCGTATATACACCAGCATCGTAATGCTATGCCGAAAATAATGTAATTACTTATAAACATTTAAAAATAAGAATAGAGCTTCCATTTTCTATTAACATCTTATCAAACCCTGTTTCCCAACTCAACGAAATGTAAGAACCTTAACAGAGCTCAGACCAAACAAACAACAAAACATGAAATTTGTGTTCATAATGAACCTTCATTAACAGTTTATATGGTCATAAGAACAATAAATCACAAGCACCGTGCCATATGTGGACTTCAATCAACAGTCCAATTTATCCAAGATAATAAAACATAGGCTCCAAGTTATATGTGGGTTTCAACCATAGTCTAAGTTTTCGCAAGATAAAATACAAGAACCAAGCCATATACGGTTTTATCCACAGTCCCATTTATCTATGAAATAAAATGCAAGCACCATAGAACCGAGAATCTCCAACAACAGTTCTCTCCTACCAAAACAAGTTTCCAACAGAAAGCTCGAACTTGCATACAAGTTTTCATAAGAACTGGAGTTCTTTACCAGCTCGAGATCACAAATCACTTTGAGTTCACAAAACACTAATCTCAACAGACACAGGCAGAACTCAGAGTTTCCTTAAAAACTCAGCTAGTAATTTATTGGCAACAAAAGTAGTCGGAAACCAAACAAACAATTTCCAACAACCAAAAATTAAACAGAGTTACCAACTTTGTTCTTGCATGCATAGTTCTTTTGTGTAAAACAATACAACATAAGTTTCCAACAGAATCACATATACCATGGATTCAAAACCCAGAATGCAAGATTTACTAAACCCATCAACCAATTAACCAGATAGAGCATGCAATGCACAAAACTCAATAGAGTAGAGTTGCTTTAATGAAAACACTTAGAGGAAAGCAAGAGATTTTAACAGTTAGAGCCTATCATGCCTGATAGTGTCTCTGTCAAATCAAAGAAGACCTCCAGCTGAGCTCACTTCTTCTCCTCTTCTCCACGAAAGATCAAACAACCAGATACCTCTTCCACAATGCCTCTTATACATTCCACGAAATGAAAATAGATTTGAAACCTCAAAAATAGCCATGAAGTGTAGTTCAACCTGTTGGTTCAAAAAACCAGAGTGCATGTAGAATGAAAATCAGAGAACATGCAAAGTGAAACAACCCAACAAAAATCCACTTGGCATGCCTACCAAGATGGTTTGGGCTCGTAAACCAAAAGTAATTAATTCCATTAATTCCAAATCTCCTGCCTAATCTTCCTTTCCACCGCCTGCCAAGTCTGGTGAATGCCAAGTCTAGATTAACATGTATTTCCATTTTAGTGATACTTGCCACCTAAGCTTCCGCCAAGTCATCTAGCCCCTGCCAAAACTGGTAGTCTGTATGCATTTACCAACCTTATCAATAACATAAATGCCTTAGGAACCGTCACCCAAGTGCATGTGACCACTTAAGTCCCCATTCATATCCATTAGTTTAGGATATATTAGATTGCTTAGGTTAGATCTTAGGTAGAATTAAAATTTATACCTTAGGATATAACACTAACAACTAACCCCCACCATAGGCCTTAGCAATTAGGTTTAGATAATTTCCACATAGGTAAATAATTCAAAGTGCCATAGTTTAAAACACTAGGTTAGGTTACAATAATACCTTGTAGTATTAGGATCTAGGTTAATTTAATACCTAGTAACCTTTCTAATTCCATTAGCACCGAGCTTAGGTTAGAATCAACCAATCACAACAGAATAAGGAATTCAGAATTCTATCAAGTGACATAGCTTAGGTAGAAATATATATTTTTTACCTAGCTTAGGATCCTATAGGTTAGTCCTATATAGGATCCTGGATCTCTCTTATGTTGTGAATAGGCTGCATCTCTATTTTCATTAGTAATGACCTGTCATGGTTGATCTCCAAAGACCCAAGAAAAACAACCCACTGAATGGAAGTACGTTCACACAAAAATTAAAGAACTTGCAACAACAAAGTTCAGTCCAATGTGTATCTTAACTCATGGAATGTCAATTTTACCATTCGTTCAACAGAGCAGATTTAAAACATTCCTTGGATCACTGAAATTGATCCAAGGATGAGTTCAGATAAATAGATAAGTTTACAACTCTTAAACCAGATTGCAAATCACCTACCAGAAGTGAAAAATGGATTCAGGGAAGCCATTCCAATTCAGTCAAAGGATCTTAAGAGCAGAAAAGACTTATCCATATCAAGCATGATTTCCAATAATCAGAAGAACATATCCTTATAAGGAAAATCACCTTTTTCACTTCTCATTTTCAAATACACGAGGAAAATGTCACTTCAAATCTTAATGCATCATGGTGACAACAGCTCTATCAGAGTGTTGAAAAATTATTCCATGCATGTATGGTTGGTCCAATGCTGAGGTAACAAAAAATTCAATACAAGTGTCAGATCTAATGCGAGCTTGATGTCAATGGAAAAGTGAGTTGAGATAGAAAACATCAAGGGTGAGTTGTGTGAAATCATACAATTGATTTAAATGAAATCATGATGTTAATATTGCTTGAAGAAGGCTACATGCATGTGAAAGGACTGCTAACACTTGTACAATATAATGTGTTTTTAGTGGTTTGATTTTACTTATGGTTTGATACGGGTTCCTCTATCAAGAGGATTTAATGGGAAAGATATGTGGTGTTAGGATAGTGTAGGGACTTGATCAGATCATTGGTAATTATTTTTTCATGATAGGTGTATTTATAGGTGTATAGGACATGTTGAAGACCATAGGTCCATAAAGCATACTTTTGAAAAATAAGATGAAGATGTGGGTACTTACAAGAGGGCACGAGGAGAAAAAATATGTGCAAGACTTTATTTTATTGTCATGCACATTCATGGATTACTAGTACCTTAAATACCAATAGCATTATGGATTTATTTTCAATCTTCTCACACTCAACAACAATAGGATTCAAACCAATTCTACATGCCAAGTTAAAGCACCATATCCTTTTGTCTTCGTAATTGACAAGTAGATATGCACACACAAGAAATATAAAGATATAGAGATTAATCACACTAGAACAAGTATGAATAATGAACAACTGTAATGCAATAAATAGTTCATAGTTTGAACTTGACGTGAGGAGATTCTTAGCTCCTCTGCGCAAATACAATGCTAAGGACCTACTACAAATTCACAGTTGGAGTATAACACACAAATTCATTCTCCCATCATAGCCTAAGACCAGATATTTCTCTGATACCACTGATAAGAAATATAATATAATATAATATAAAAAAACCAAATAATAAAATATAAAGATTGAATTCATTCGGGATGTAAATTAGAATGATAGAGGTTAGATTTTATAATGTTTGATCTCATACAAAGGTGGATTCAAAATTCATCTTAAACCCCTCATATCACTCTCCATTAATCTCTCAAACTTATCCCTAGGATATATCTCACATCCCTTTATTATCTCACACAACCAAAATAGCTACATGAGTTGTTTATTCAACAACTTCACTCACACACAACTATTAACTATATTATTAATATGAGTTGTACTAACTCATTATTAATAATATTACAATTTATTAATAACGTCACAATATATTTGTAACATAATGAATGAATCATATTGATGAATGAAAGATTTGTGGACTTTCTTGAACTTGATGTGTAATATTTTTGGGTATTTTGTGAATGGAAATGTTAATTATTTGTCTAATTTTTATATTAGTAACATACCCTCTTGGGTTTTAATAGATTGAATAGAGATCCAGGTGCTATATGTGTTACCCTCTCTAGTGAAAATGTAACTTAGTAAGTTGACATCCTTGCATGGTTATCTAACTATATCACTATGACTATATTTAAATCAAATGTTTGTGGGTGAATAAAACTATGATGATAACTTATAATATACTATGGGGTTATAAATGAAAATCAACCCTTTATAAGAAAAGGGAAGACAACTTCCATGTAATGAATCATAAACTTGTTTTAAGACATTTTGGGAATGAATATGAATGCTATCCTTAGATAGTAGAAGGTGTGCTTCCTCTTGAATAATTTCTTAACCAGAATAGCAATGAAGAAAAGGAAAATAAATGGGATTAGAATTCATTCCATTGAATTCTAATATAAAAAGAACTTACTCAGAACGTAAGTAAGATAAGGTTTGGGTAATTAAGTAACCAAACATCTCTTTAAATGTGTGCTGGAATTGTTATGTAATATATAAATCAGAATGTTAATGGTATAAAAACATAACTTATGAAATGATTAGGGGCTATATGTATGTACATACCTACTTCTAATTGCAGTTTTTAACTTGGAACCCTAATGTTAAATGAACCTAGTTGCTCGGTAGGGTAACTGCAATTAATCTGTACTGAGATAATTAATAAGCCATTAAATTTCTATACGGTATGTTTTCCTAGATGGGGAAATATCAGATGGATGTTGACACATGCCAACTATAGGGAAATACCTTCAAGAAGACTAGGGTCTTCATGAGGATACTGTGTTGTAGTTGACATGTTTCAAAACCCTTTTAAGTTTGTTCATCTAGACTAACATAAACTCTGACTTGATCACATTTATGCCATAGGTAGGGATAAGGGCATGACCTAGTTTTGAGGTCAACTCATGTTGACTTATGATGAAAAGACATGCCCAATCAACACAAGTCGGTTGAGTATGTCTAAATACCCTTAGTCACCATAAGCATTCCTCTACAATAGGCCATGTTGCTACCCTTGGATAGGGTTAAAACTTGAAGAAGTGGACTGACTGAAGTCAGTGAAGATCATTTTAGATAACAGATCAAGTGGGGTGAAGGACGTATTCCATATGATGAGTATGTCATCTAGGAATATAAATATAAACAATATGTTTAAAATATTTGGCCAAAGTATCGCAAGTTGTTGGTTGCGTTGTCCTATGTCACCTATTTTAAGAAGAGGGATTTCAGATGAATATCGGTAACAAGTATTCATATAGGCCTCTTAAATAGAACACTTAATACCCCAAAAGGGTAAAGGAACCAAGTATACATAGTATTAAAATTATTAAGTTAACATGAGAGATCGATATGATAGTGAGTCATGAAATGAGAGATCGGTGTACCACCAAGTCATTTACAACAGCATATGGTTTTCTGTTATGAGATTGATTTTCTTGGAATGTGTGTTCTAAATTATGTTAATTTAGAGTAGATAAAATTATGCAAAAAAAAAATTCCCTTGTTTCTAAAGTCTTAAAATGGGAATGTTATAGGAAGAACCAAATATTTTGAAGCTAGGGTCCTCTTTAACTCCTGAGGAGGTTGAAATATATACCTGAATTCTCAAGGAGCATAAAAAAGCATTCGCATTTAATCACAAAGAAATGATGGGGATTGCATCACACATTACGGTACACAATCTCGTCACCAAACCAGATGCAAAGTCAATTAAGAAAAAGACAAGGCCCATGAAGCCAAAGGTGGCCATCATGGTGAAGGAAGAAGTGATGAAACTCCTCTAGGTGGGATTTATCAAGCCAATTGACTACTCTCAATGGGTATCTAGCATAGTCCCTATTCTAAAAAAAATGGAAAGATCCATATCTACATAGATTTTCAGGATATAAATAAGGATTGTCCCAAAGATGATTTTGCATTACCATCCATCAATGTTATCATTAATGCAGCAACTGGTTTCGAGTTTTATCTCTTATGGAGGGATTCCCTAGATATAATTAGATCAAAATATATGAAGAGGATCATACCAAAACTACCATTATGCGGTCATGTCATTCAGGCTTAAGAATGCTAGTGCTATGTACCAATGAGTGATGAATTATATATTCCATGATATTATACATAAGATTGTGGAATCATATGTGGATGACCCACCGGCTAAGGCCAAAAAGTGTTGTGATCACCCAGAGGTGCTTCATATCATTCTTTCTCACTTAATCGAATACGACATCACATTGAATCTAGAAAAGTGTGTGTTCGGTATAACAGGAGGAAATATCTTGGGGTACATCATATCTTCATGAGGAATTGATGTAAACCCAACCAAAATATGAGTTGCATTGGAAATGATTCCACCAATGGATGAGTCTTGCATTAGGTATTTTCTTGGCAAACTCGGGACAATCTGAAGATTTATCCTCAACTTGACCTTTGCTATTCACCTAATCAACAATTTTTTGAAAAATGATTCCCAGATTGATTGGAAAAATGAATGCAATAACACATTTGAGTCATTTAAATGATTTTTATTGTCCCCTCCCACACTAATGCCGCCTAGATCAAATTTCCCTTTGATCTTGTATTCATGAGCTACGGATGTTTTGTCAGCCTACATGTTGGCTCAAGAGGATGATGATAAACGAGAGTGTGTAGTCTATTTTATTAGTCAAAAGTTTCTTGATTATGAGACACGTTACACCCCAGACAGAGAAAGAATGCCTTTCCATAGTCTTTGTGACAAAACACTTAAGACATTATATGTTGAATCAAGAAACAAGGGTTATTGTTAAATCAGATCACTTGCGGACATTCCTCACTTGTGAATGGGAACTTCATAACTCTGATGGGTGAATTTGAGCTAATGTTTGTTAATAAGAAATCCATTAAATGACAAATCATTGCAGATTGGTTTGCTGATAATCCGTTAGATGGAGGTGATTTGGTAGATCTAGAATTCCCCAATGAGTGTGTATACTTCATCAAGACTAGGGCCCCCATTTCTATGTGTTCATGGTATACCAACATCATTAATTTTATAGTGGACCATACATATCCAGAAGGGGAAACATCTCAACAAATAAGGTGGTTACATGTCATTTCCAATAAGTACATTATTGTAGAGCAGGTGATCTATCGCAAGGCCTTCAACATAATGTTGTTAAGACGTGTTGACGCTGAATAATCTAAAAATATTCTTTATGAGTCACATAGTGGAGAATATGGAGATAACTTCAGATGCCACACCACTACTCGAAAGATACATTGAATGGGATATTTTTGGCCCACTCTAGAGCATGACGTAGTAGAGTTTGCATGCAGATGCCACAAATTCCAAGAAGTCTCCCATGAGATCCACATACCGGCATAATCTTTGTAACCAATTGCAAACCCAAACCCATGCCTAAATTTAATAGGTAAATTCTCCCTTCGTCAAAAGATGGCCATAACTTCATAGTCATGACCATAGAGTACTTTACCAAGTGGGTAGAAGCCATGCCTCTTACCACTGTACTTGGTTCTATGATCACTAAGTTCATCTTAAACTAGATAATTTGTAGGTATGGTGTCCCACAAGTCATTATCTCAGATAATGTCACGTATTTCAAAAATGACGAGGTGCGTAAATTGTGTGTAAAGGTCAAGATAAGTCATCACATGGCTTCTCTTTATTACCCTCAGGCCAATGGACAGGATGAGGCTACGAATAAAACATTAAAGTCCATCCTCATTAAGACCATTAAGGAGAACAAATGATACTGGCATTTAAAGATTTTTCTGGCTTTTTGGGCCTATCAGACGTCAGTTAGAACACCAACAGGGGAAACCCCCTTTTAGTTGGTATTTGCTGTGGAACTAGTTTTACCACTCGAGGTTTACATACTGAGTCTCCGTATTTCACTGCACGAAATCTTGGGAGAAGAAGGTTATTGAGAAGAACGACTCTCTCAGTTAGAGATTCTTGATGAGGTTAGACTCAACATTGAAAAACGACATAACATTTATGCTGATGGGATGGCTCGACAATACAACAAGAAGGTTTAAGAGCATGAAATATATGAGGGAGATTTGGTCTTAAGACTTTACAGCTGGATAGACAAAAAGACCAGTGAGGGAAGAAAATTTAGACCTAGGTGGTTGGGTCCATATCAAGTAGTATAAGACTACAAAAATGGGGAATTTTTCCTGTGTACACTAGAGGGTGAGGAGTTTAACGCATCTGTGAACTCTCTTCACCTAAAGAGGTATTACACATGATCCGTTAGCATTTTCATATGTACATTAATGCATATGCATTGCACTTTTATTTTCCATCTCATTCTATAAAATTTGTGATCAAGCGATTTATTCTTATAGCAACTCCTAAAAACTTTTGAAAAACATTGGCAAAACATTCAAATTATGTCTCTTCAAATTTTCATGGTATCATCAATTGTTTTCAAATTATTTCATCAGTTCAAATAGGATAAGACAAAGTTTTTATCGTGATCATGCCAAGGCCTACATACTTGGTTCTGTTTATAGTCTCTTTCTAGATTAGGTGTCATTGTCCATAGTTTATTATAGAAGCTTCATGGTGTCACATCTATCCCATAAAAATCTCTTTGGAAATAAGAACATACTAAGCATTTTTCCTAGAGGTGTAAATCAAATGCAAATCCATAGAATTTTTTTATTTTACACATTTCTTTGCCCTACCAACCTTCAGTGTTAATCTTGCATCTCTTACTAGTGATGTAGGGTTAGGAAAAGAGAGAAATGCCCTTACTCGCCTATTTCTTGTCCACGGTGATGAGCCCATGCTTCCTAATGATAGCATGGGGAAAGGTGTAGGAGGTATCTTTGATAAAATTGAAAGTTACAAATAATTTATTCAAATGTTGTGAAGTCATAAGTAAAAAAAAAGTGAGTTAGATGTCCAAAATTCCAAAAGAGTTTAAACTTCAAAACCAGATTTTGTCAACCAAGTAGCCATCTACGGATCTAAGTATAGATAAACCGGAAAGTAAATCACATTATAATCTATGAGTAACTTGAGTAGGATGAGGTTGTAGTGTCTCAATTTGGTCCTGTCAAACCATTGTCCTTCCCTCATAATTACCATTCAAAAAAAATTTATAACTTGTGCCCTTTCTAGCTCTTGGTGTTGAGCACCTCACATCCTATTGGTTGCATGGGGTAAGGAGTGGAGCAAGTACATCTCACTTATCATATCATTGTATTACGAAATTTTTTCCAAGACAAAATGAAGTATCAAATATTGCTTAGAGAATATAAATTTCAACATCACATTGTGTTCACATTATCATATATCAACATTATAAAATTACAAAACGAAATTATGGTATTATCATTTCACACCCATTGCATGCATTCTGAAAAGCATAGAAAAGATGGAGATTCTAAACATCTAGATTACACATGAGAAATAAACAAAAAGAGATTCAACTCAGATACAATGGTTTACCGAACCAAAAATAGGAGTCTATATATATATCATAGTGAGTCAAGTTTATGTATAATGCCATCATGCACTATGGTGTGGTCAAAACACTCACAATGAGCCTGAAATTATACAAAATAATAATATAGTTCTTGACAGAATTGAAACAAAGCAATAAATAGGCCCAATGGCCTATCAATCCCTATGGGATCCTTCAGATGGTGCATGAACATGTCTAGAGCTCCCATTCTATGGCTGCGATGATGCTGAGAGTGAACTGAGTGGTGTGAATGCTCATGCTGGTGGACGCGTTGGTTCTGGTCTTACTACGGGAATGAATCCACTTAATAAAACAATTGGCAGCCGCATATCCATCCATTGTGTTATGAAGGGAGGTGACCACCTCTGTTATCCTCCGAACCGGAGAAAACATGTTATTGTGTCTGTTGTTAGCTAGTGGTTAACTTGAATCATCAGTCATCTCGGCTCGGGTCTTCCCCAAGGGGATCAGCAGAGTGTCTACGGACACCCGTCATATCAGATCTCTTGACTCTTTTGTAGTCTTTGCAA
Organism: Taxus chinensis; assembly: GCA_019776745.2. Lineage (NCBI taxonomy): Eukaryota > Viridiplantae > Streptophyta > Pinopsida > Cupressales > Taxaceae > Taxus > Taxus chinensis. The sequence continues at coordinate 628,703,281 of CM034148.1, forward strand.
GAAGGGAAAGGAGAAGAAATAGATAATTTAGAAAACTACAAAATGTAAATCAAAATAAAATTCCAAAACTACTATGTTTTGAATTAACAAAGTTGAGAGAAGAGCATCAAAACATACTCAGATAGTCTAGGCATCCATAGGTGAGGGTCATTGACCGCTACAACCGATGCAGTTGGTAGTTGTGGGGCCTCCCCAAATCCATAGAGACCAAAATGCTTTATGATTATGGAATCATCACCCCTCCTCCTCATCTATAGGCAATGGCTCATCTGAGACCAAGGTATCTCTCTCTATACAATAGCCTCCTCGTGTGTACCTCTCAGCATCTCCTGAGTTTCATGCAACTTAGGGTCACTCTCCTCCTCTACCGTATGAGCTACCTCACTAGTCTCGGCATTACCCCTCATCATCCTCATTAGTCCCCTATCTGACTGAATAACTCTTTCATCGGTCATCGTCTTGTGTATGCTCCTCAGAATTGGAGTCTACACTAATGGGCCCATCCTCCTCTCTATTGTGGGTCAGGAGTGGTCATAATCTAGAGTAAAGGTGCACGAGGGGCACGAGCTGCCCATCAAGAATGAACCATGTGCCTAACTGCAATAAGGTACACCAGGAGTAACCATTATCCATCTCGGGATCTCCTCTAGGGACCCTTCGGGCCTTCTGAATGGTCCTATAAACTGATACCACTCGGGGAAGTATGTTAGCATATAGTAGGCCAAACTATTAAGGACACCTGATCAAATGAGATGAATCTAAAATCTCTCTAGCCTTCTCAATTAGCCGGCATGTAGTATAACAAGCTATCACCGTGGGCACCTCTTGTCCCCATAACCCTACCATGTCCTGGTAGGGAGTAGTAACCATGTCTGTCTATGGTACAGAGAAGTCCACTAGCTGATGAAGTGTACTAAGAACTAACATAGCTGTCTACCTCACTACTCGGATGGACCCCTAGGTCTAATACCTATAGTCGCCTTCCATAGGGGGTGATATGATCATATACCCATATCATGACAAGAGTGATGTGGCTCAGTGAATGCCCCTGCAATCAAAGTACCCTATATAAGTCATGGCAGGTAGTCCCTAGGATGTCTTCTCCCCATGCATACCTATGGCCATGTCCCTCAATCTGTGTGATAATGGGATCCCAATAGTAGAGAAAAGTGTTACCTCTCTCGTCCCTGAACCAATCACAAGGAAAAGATACCCATAATGGCTCTCCTAAATGATCGGAATAGGATCATTAGACAATCGACCGGAATTTCATTCCCTTCTTCAAACCATATGATACAACAATGAATCTCTCATATATGTGGCCCATTATGTCATCATGTCCCTGGATCCCATTGTGTCTAAATTCAATCTCGTCCCAATAAGCAAGATCCCAAGGATGCAGTATACATCCTCAAGAGTAATGGTACACTCGCCCCTAACATCTGCAAACTGGAAGGTGTTTCGATTAGTCTACATCACAGTAGGAAGAAAAAAGTCACACAGATATGTGATTGGTGGGGCCAACGTGGGGGTACCTGTGCAATCCTCTAGATACCTACCCTCTGTAGAATGTCCCTATCAGCTTATGCCAGCTGATTTAGGATCCCAAGGATCCAATCACATTCTCTTTCTTGACTCCAATAGTTGTATTCCTCATTCTTCTCCATTCACCAAAAAATGAGAAAAGAGATTAAGTTAGTAGCGTATACAAGAAGAAACATCTCACCAAAAACATGATAAAATATAGAACAATCCAAGTTAGTGAATGTTTTGGTCATTTTGTTCAGAACCGCCACCCAAGCAGGGAAGTAGTCTTGTGACCAACGCCCTACTTTGGGCAACGGTCCTGAGCTGATTTTCCAAATGTGCCCCTAAGCCTAAAAAACACTCAAAGGTGGAAAAATAGGCCATTTCTCTATGAAAAAATAAAAGAATTCCCTATTAGAGCACCCCCCTAGAGACTCATTTAACACAAAAAAATTAAAAAATAATCTCGCTCTAGGTGAAATTTTCAACGTTTTTACATTCTAGGAATAAAAAGACAAAAGTGAAAATAATCAACCTTTCAATCACATTAGTCGCTCTCTCGTATGTGGAGGTGCATGATCACTATTCCACAATGGTCATTTCGGTTGTACTCTCATCAGAAACGGTCATTGTGAATCCAAAGCTCCAAAATCACCAAATCAAGAATGCACAAATGAATTGAAAAGTGAGTTTGTTGTTTTCATATATATATATATATATATATATATATATATATATATATATGATATATATATATATATGTTATTTTTAACCTCGTTTTGAGTGTATGTGTTCATAGGGCTGGAGTCATTGGCGCAGGTATATCTCTATATCCCCGCACCAATGGTAATTCCTCTTAGTCATTTTGATTTAGTGTTTATTTTTTATTGGTTTATCTATCTACACTTGAGTGTTCTTTTTCTTTTATAGGGTAGCGGGAGTTTGGGGAGTGGTAAAATTTTGACACACAGGGCATGTCAGGTATAACTTCTAACTCCCCTTTTCGGGAATGCCATACTTCGACTCTATGTTTTATGCCTTTTTCATGGCTAAGACACTTCTTCGAGGGGGGAAATATGTATGTACCCAGATTTTGCATGTGTTATATTTTTAGAAAAACGGTTACAAAAGTCCCCAATAATGATTCAGGTCCTTTCAAGAAGGTTGTTCGAGCTCTAAAGCTCATTCGCAGTGTATATGTGTTTCCTAGATGTCTTTACTTAGCCTTCTGACGCTTTTTCTAGGATTCTGCCTCTTTCTACTGCATGTTTTAGCCTTTTGTGCTGGGATCACCGGCCTGCTTGAGGCAGCGATTTCAAAACCGCCTGCCAAAATAGGGTGGCAATACTAAAATCACCTCCCTACACAGGGTAGTGGTCCTGCCCACTTTTTCCAAATTCCTTCATGCGTGTTTTAACATGCGATAGTTCACTTAATTTCACTTTTAGCATGCATCCGTGAGCCAAATTGTCTAAAATTAGCTTTGATTGCTTGGTTCTCCTTCCTCCTATTTCTAAATAGATTTAATGAGTTAGAAATAATTCTTCTTGCCTTGTGCATGAAGGCACCTCCCATCCTTAATTCCTATATATTCCATGTTTGTATTCAAGCAAAAAACCTGAGAATTTTTGTTTATCTTGCATTGTATTATTGCCACAATCTTGCTAGGAATTGTGTAGCCAAGCTCTGATCTCTTATGTTATCTCTCTTCTACTTGCATTACATCTAGACTACCATCAAACTGTCATTGCTCAAGCGCCATCCTCATGTTGTTGTTCTTGCATTCCCAATCCCTTGGACTCACATGAACACTCAGATAAAGAAAGAAACATATTGATGGGACAGATACAAATACAACCAAATTTTCCAGAGATCTTTCTTGTCCAGGTTCGAATTGAGTGTTTGTTTGCTTTATTTGTTAAATTGTCAATTTCAAATCACTAGTTTCAATTACATATCAAATAGAGTAGAAAATCATTCATTTCAATAGAGTATACAATCACAAGTAGATCAAATTGTTAGTAATTTTTCCTCTTTAACATTACCAGGTAAGTTGTGGGGAACGATAACCCTTTCAGGGTCATGATTTGTTCTTCACCTTTGAGGTAGGGTTTGAAGGTTTTTGATTGGATTTGGATAAATTCACACAAGTAACCAACTACATCCAGCTGATTACTTGTCTTTAGTTTATTTATTAGATTAAAACACATTGCTTAAAAATTAGAAAAGATAAAAAAGATTTCCTTTGATAGATTAGTTTGATTTTATTGCTTGATCTGATGTATTGTGAAAAATATAAAAACATAGATTAGATTTCCTTCAGTAATTATTTTTCTTATCAAAAATCATTTTATTTCATTTTGTATGACCATAAATGGTCCATAATAGGAAAAGACATACAATTGTGATCCCTTGGTCCCACAACCTAATGGGCCAGAATTGGTAACTAACATTGATACCATTTTATGTTTTCCCAATATTATGCACACCTAAAATTTTTGCTGAGAAAATAGAACAAATAAATATGCTAAACATTGATGCTAATCAAGCCTGCGACTATTGGAATGCTCCTAGAAACAAGGTTTGATTATTTGCATGAACATACAAGGGCCACAACCCCCATGAGTCTTTGGTTTTGATCCTCAAGTCCCACAACCCAACGGGCCTTCTAATTAGTTAGAAATTGACATTAGTTTACGTACATTAGTATTCAGATCCTCACCACTTCCACCAGATATTATTACACAACTTTCCTTGCTAAACATAGCATCCGATCAAGCTAAGAATTTCTGGACCAGACCAAAAAATCACCCATAAATCCCAGTGGATCCACCACGCCTCTCATTCTTACTTCCATGACCTTTTACAGAAATATATACGAGGTCCCACAGGTCATTTTCCACATGTTCAACAACCAAAAACAAAATCTCGGTAGAGCTCAACATTGATTGGAGTCTACAAGTGGCTATTATCTCAAACCAAGCCATCACACCACTTCAAGTTAGGAGAGCATTCTGTTCCTTATACTCTCAGATCCCGATATTGCATGTTAAAGATGTAATATTTCCCAATTAGATTGATCCCCATCATTACACTCACATTCACATTCATTATACACTGGCTATCTAGGCACGGTCTCGAGAGGTTGGGTGTGAAGAAGGTCACGTGTTGATTTTCTGTCGTACAGACACCTACTTGAAGCATGATCCAAATGACATATCTCATAATTTGAAAACATGGCACTCACCAATTTAGAAGGAAAACTATCCTTAGTATTTCCTTCCACCTCGCAATCCATACACTAAATACCACTACGCGTCTCATGGGCTGATTATCTGACAATTTTTTCCCACCTCGTAAACCATACTCCAAATACCATTACGAGTTTCATGGGCTAAATTAGCTGACAATTTTTCCAACTATTTCTCCATAGATGCAATCTGAGCTTCCAAAAATGGGCAAACCCTCGTGTCTATTCTTCCAACTACCTTAGTGCAAAAAGTTTCCTCAAGTTCCTTACGCGGATCTGTAAAGGTCTTATGTGAAAGTGCCCTTTTGAAAGGTGTGATAAAACCCCCAACAAGACATTGTACATGCTTACTCTGGTGAATTTCATAAGACAAATTTGATAGAAAAGTTTTAAAGCATGTATCATACTCCCTTACGCTCTCAGCCATGCCTTTCTTAATGTCCTTTAGCTCATTGATTCTATTATGTTCAAACTCATGTATATGGAACTCTGCTAAGAAAGCATCAAACAATGTTTTATAGTCTACACAAGTCTGGTTTAGATCATACTTCCTATACCAACTATACATGCATACTTGTAAAGTAGTAGCAAACTAACTTGTCTTATGCTCTAGAGCTATAATCCCCTTATCGTGCCATAGTATCTCACACATATGCACATGATCAACTGAATATTCAATTCCTCTTTATTTTGGTAGGTGAAGAGACATCTCATAATAAACTTGTTGAGGTTGGTGCGTAATGTTCCCACCAGATCTAAAACCTATATTACCTCTCGTATTCCCTCTACCTCCATAACCACAAGACCCACTTGATCCCGAACAACCTAATCCTCTTGATCCTCCTCCTGTAGTGGGAACCAGACCAGAGGATGTGTTGTTTTATGTCCCCATTATTGTGCTAAATTAAACTCCCACAGTCTATGAAATTATTCCACTCCTAGAAGTGTTACCAAAATTCTACATGCCCATGTTTTGTGCTGATGATGCGCCAGAAAATATACCTCCACCTAGACCCACAAATAACAAAGATGACATCTGCGTCACCATATATGAATGTGATATCTGATTAACTCCTAAATTTAATGGGAAATGAAATTTTCTTGTCGCTACTGAAGCACCTACACTAGTCTATTTCTTAGCCTCAGAAATTTGAACAACAAGTGCAAGGAATAGGTTTCTAGGTGGGATAAAATGTGAACCCATGGTTCTTAGTTGTTCTTCCTCAGATGTGCTCTCATCTAAAACCGAAGAGGGGTTTCTGTCATGCTTACCTAAATGGGGGAGTACGAGATGATTTAGCTCCATGTCTTCCATGCGAGCTCAAAATCCTTCACAAACTATCTCTTTCTGAAACACTATTCATTCCACAACATCATGTTGCTTTGTCAGGTCCCTCTTGCATGCTTAACTTAAGCCACTTTTCTTATCTCTTCCTCTCTACCACCAGGTCTGACATTTTTCACCACACATGCCCCTACCTTCTTGTGTGGTGGGATTTAGTTAGCCATAGGTCGTGCCTCTAAATTTAGAGTTACAATCAAGATCTTAATCTCTAAAGGGATAACATGTAAATAAGATCATTTGGGTTCATGCAGGAACATGAAATCAATAACCTCTGGACATGAATAATTAGAAAAATATGTACTCTAATTTATAACTCTGCTAAACACCACTCCACCAATGATCTATAATATGTGTCCAAGTCAGATCAACATCATGTAAATTCTAGTAGTTTTTTCAAGTCCATACAATTGTTTTATACCTCCAATTTCTCTTTGATGCATATGCTACCAACCACTCATACAACTCTAAAGGGAAATAGGAAAAGAATGTATCATAGATCTCATGATATAGATTTTTTTCAACCCACACGAGTGAATCAAATTCAGGTCTAGTGTTAAATTTATGAGAAAAATCTTCCTCTAAATTCTTTAGCCAGTCCTCAATACTGGCCAAAGTCAACTGATACATCTTCATCATGCAACATCCTTTCAATAAATTGAAAAGAGGTCCTGGAAACAAACCCAAAATTTAGTCTTTTATTTTACCAAATAACCCAAGGTGTGTTGACACATCACTTAGGAAAACCTGAGCACTCACCCGAAGTGTGCAAGGGTATCCAGTCCCTCTTTTATGAAAACTTTGTCAAGGAGTTAGCATGTTAAACACACATATAATCTAGATCCACAAAAAAATACAAGGACAACCCATAAAAAGGTCTAAATCACAACTGTATGTAGGAATAAACTAAATAAGAATCAAGATCAGATCTACTATACAAGATCCAGAAACATATATGTCAATAACCATTATCCAGCCAAGAAGATCCATTGTATTAATCACTGTAAAACGTAAAATCCAAATACAAACATAAGAGTATCACCATAAGTCATGCGCACCCATAAACTAACATCATATCCTTACTAGCATTCATGGATACTAAATCCATGCAAATCAATACACACACACACACACACACACACAAATATATATATATATATATATATATATATATATATATATATATATATATATATAGGGGTGAGGAATTTCCCTTCATTGCCTACACATCCTCAAAATAGGTTGCATGCCAAGAATATCCATACACCACTACAAGATAAATACAAAATCATGCAAGCTTCCCTAATAATAGATATCCTTTAATTAACTCCTAGTTCATATCCTATTATTTGCTCAAAACATTACATGTCGCTTGATCTTCCACTCATCCCAAAATAGCCTTTGCTTAGTCTCCAAGTCTTTATACTTGTACGTGCTCCGTACTCAAACCTATCTTTAGCCTATCCATGAAAACGACTAATCTTGACCTCATATTTTCCTGTGTACACCCTTTTCTACTACATTTCCACACATGCCTACACGCCCCATGTCTACGCACACTAACCTTATGTGCCTTTAGTACCTAGCCTGTAATTCATCAACCCAACAAGTTGTTAAAAATTACAAGGGGTGTAATTTTGGAAAACAATTTGGTGACCTATAGGGAACATATTCCTGCTAGATAATAGAGACTAGTAGCTTTGAAGCATCCATTAGGCATGGAGTGAAGCATAACCTTACAGAAAAAACTGGTCTTAAACTTGAAAACCTGTCTCTTGAATCTGCATGAACTTAGCACTGAACTACACATGATATTGTGGAGCTATAATCATATAAATTTGAAGAATTCTTGAACAATTTGAAATCCACCATAAAACCTGCTCTGAGATGATCCATGTATGACTACAAGGGTATTTTGAAACCTATGTACAAAAGGAAAGATCATATATGCTTTTATTGAAACATGCATATATTACTCAAGCACTTATTAAAAAAATATGATCACCACAAGGATTGAGGAATATGTACTCAATCAGTGATAAACACACAACGAAAGGAGAAAACCTCCAACAACACACAAAACACACAAGTATTTACAAGATGTAATGTAACAACTCAATGGGAGTGTTTGAGATAAATCCCATTAAATGAGATTTATAATACTTCTCCATTAAGGCTGGATAACTCAAATGATTTGGCTTATTTATTGGAAGTGGTGATGTATGGTCCACTTCAAAGTGCATCAAACTTAGAGTGCCTCCCTGATTTATCTCTATCCTTGTCCCAATTGAGGACTAGATCAATTACCTTGAAATCCAGGGGCTTAGTTTTCTTGTCAAATAATTTTTTGGTTGAATTTTGATGCTCTTCTAACATGATCATGGAGGATTAAATTAATTATTTAAATTCAACCAAATCTTCCATTCTGATTTCTCTTTGGTCTGCATCCTCAAATTCTAAATTATGTGCTAGCTCCAATGAAGGTAACTCAAATGATAATGGGAGCGTAACTTCTCTACCATAGACAAAAAGAATGGGGAATTTCCATTTTCTCTTTTTGTATTGATTCTATTATCCCAAATAGCACTCTTTACCTTAGTATGCCACTGTGTTTGGCAGACCTCCAAAATCCTCTTCATGATCTTGATTAGGTTCTTGTTAGTAGATTATGTCAAACCATTACCTTACATGTAGTAATTGGAGGAATTATTTAAATAAAATCCATATATAAGATCCCAGTCAGAGATCTTGGAACCTAATAATGCCTTAGCATTATCAGAAATGATGGTTATAGGAACCTCAAACCTTGTCACAATATCCTTTAGAAAATCAAGTATGGCTGATTTAGTAGCCTCCTTGAGTGGTGTGGCTTCTGTCCACCTGGTAAAGTAGTCTGTTGTTTTCAAGACCCATTTTTGACCCACACTTAATAGAGGATTGATCATACCAATGAAATCAAGTCCCCATTGAGAAAAAGGGTTCATTTACCTGAATGGGATGAAGGGGAAGGGTTGACATCTTCTTATTACTAGTGAAGAAAGCACATTGTTTGTATTTTTTGAACCATTGATGTGTATCCACAAATAATATAGGCTAGAAATACCCTGCTCTGATAATTTTCATTAGTGTAGTCCTAGTAGAAAAATGTCTATTGGAGAAACTACCCTGGAATTCTGCCAAGACCTTATTTACATGTTTGTTCTCAATGCATATCAATAATACTCCATCGAGGTTTTACTATAAAAAATTCCCTCCTAGGATTTTTCAGAAAATTAAAAACCCATCTTCAGAATTAGAAAATTCTTTCTCAAAATCCAAAGAACACTGGGACTTAATATTCCATGAACTTCTAGAATGTAGTGTTCCATGGGTTTTCTTAAACTCGCGGAACAAAAGAAAATTTTGCACTCAAAATGACTTAAGAAGAATCTTAAAGGGAGTTTTCCAAATCAAAAAAAAAAACATGGGTTTTTTCCTCATATGCAATGATGCAAGGATAATGAAACCCAAATACCGAAATATATCCCAAAAGGTTAAGTTTGGAGGTGGCTAAGTAAAAATATGTGGAACACTAATATAGTGTTCTACGGATTTCTTAATCATTCAATGCTCCACGGGTTTTCTAAAACCCACAGAACAAAGAAACTAAAGCGGAAGACATAGGTAGAGTTTCATAAAGGAAATCCATGGGACATGGAACTAGTGTTTTGTGGGATTTGCAAACTAGTATTCTGTAGGTTTCCTCAAACCCATGAAAGAAGGAAAGAAACGCCATTTTTTATTGTCACATGACAAGGGTTGTGGGTATTATTTCAAAGGTAGAAATACAAGGTATTAGACCTCTACAACTTGTGAAAGAGGAATATATGAGTTTAATGGGTGCAAAGGAGTCAGTGTCCTATGGATTTCTCAATCTGCGGAGATATCAAGATATAAAAGCTAATATATGGAAAGTCACAGAATGAAGCAGCGGTGGTTTTGAGGCCATATCTTTCGCATTGGAGCTCTAAATTTAATAAATTTGGTGGCATTGAAAATTTCTAATCAATCAATTAACTATGACATTAAGGAATTCAAATTTTGACAAAGTTTGAATTGTTAAAAATGCAAAAAAAAAGGAAAAAATTGAAAAAAAATGTATTTCCAGTTAGTCAAACCTCTAACCACCTCAACCCTAATTAATTCTTAGGCAGTGCCCATACCTTCTCTTGAAAACCTTGATAGCATGTTATAGAGGAAGACAACTTCTTATCTCATGGAGTTAATGATAGAAAATATTGGTGGGTGGTGAATTTAGTTATTCTCATTAGAAACTAAAAATTTGAATCTAAATTATTTCTCTCCCATCTTCCCTCTTTCTCTTGTTCCTATGTTCTATAAATGTAAGTAACTTTACACAAAAAGGGGGTTCTCTTCAAAATAATTTGGAGCTCTACCTTAGATTTTCATATTTTCCATGCCTCTAGAAATCTGTAACTATATTTTGCAAGTTTTTATGAAGCCTATGTTCCTGTAAATGGAAGTGAGAATGTTTAATGATATGCAACTGTGGCCTTTACTTCATACATTTCGTATTGGATGTGAGTCTTTGGCCCTCTTGTCTCCCTTTGACTTTAGTCACTTGTCCATTGTAAAAATTGTGTTTCTATTAAATCATTGCATGGTGGTTTTATTTTTGTCTCCAAATGTATATTTGGACCCTTTTTTAGTTTTGGTAAATCACCTTATTTCAGTTTACAACTCTTTTCATTTTCTCTTAACCCTGAACCCTATGAATTTTTAGTTTAGTTATAGTTTAGCTAATTTTTGAAGTCATGGGTTAGTTTTTAATGAAATAATATAGAAGAAAAAAACCTTCTCTTGAGGTTGATCTCATTTTGAAAGTCCCACATTGTTTAGATCATCCCATGTTACACCAAAAGTGTTGATGTTCATCCATGACCATTCATAGGGTGACACTTTTGTGAGTTAACAGTTTTGGCATGCCGGATGGGACTAATGTATTATATTTGATATCATATCTCCAAAATTAATGTGTGTTTGGTGATATCCCACTTGTGGATGTTGTATATGACACATCTGGAGACTCTAATCATCATATATACTAGTCCAAATAGAAAAGTGTCTCAATCTTATGAGAAGAATTCAAATAAGGTTGAGGAAAGTAAGTGGAGAGCTTTTTGACTACTTGTAGTTGTCACTAAGGAGAAGAAGAAGAGGTAGATCCACACAAAGATCACCATCACCTCTAGACTGAGTCTTCTCCACTCCTCTTGGTTGGCTTTTTTAATTATCTTATAGGGTTTTGCGACCCATCACATGTATGGATCTATAAATAAATCAAGCATTTGTCACATTCAATGAAGTAAATCCTATGATTTTAGCTCAATATGATGACATTCTAGTTGTATATATGAAAAGTATTAATTTCTTCACCAGAGAGAACACTATAAATCCCATTGAGAACATCAAGGACGTTGCTAACATCTATTTAGTATACCTTGTGACACAAGACAATTTAGTAGTAAGATTATTGACGGATTTTTTTACAGGAAATGATTTCCATTGGTACATGGGCTTGAGAATAAATTTTATTGCCACTTGGGATGAGTTAGGGGAAGTTATTTTCAACCACTTAGAAGATAAATCAAACCATCTATCTCTACTAGAGTAGTTGACAACAAAAAAAGGGAACCTAATGAGCTAATGTCTAATTTTAATATTAGATTTCAGAGGAATTGGGATAAAATCCCACACATGGTGAGACCTACACCTTAATATACATTACTTTATTATCTAAAGTATATAAATAATTAAATTTCAATCATGATTTAGTCTATGCGGGTTATAACTTTACCATAGGCTTATGAAATTTCAATTAGAGCTAAGAATAGTCTTATTCTGGCTGAGAAAATTACCCCTAGACCTTAAATTCCCATATTACTAGAAGTATGATTACCCTTTCCTTATCAAAATCTTAAATTAGATCTCATCCCATCCCTAAGGAGCCATATATATAATCAAACATATACCTCGGCTAGTCCCTCAACTAATTTACAAGAGGTCAGGAAGCAGTTGCACAATTTTGGAAATGAGTTGGTATCCTTGAAGAGGAAACAAGTTTAATATTTCAGACCCTACCATTACCATACCAACCCAGAAAGCCTCCTTATCTACCAAAAAAACTGACATTCCAAGAGGATCCTCAAAATCAAATTACACCTACAAAGCCATTTCAATCCTATAACCCAAACACATATAGCTCATCTAAGGCTCTGATTCGAGTACAAAATAATCTTATATAAGACTATGAGTGGTGTTTCCGTTGCAAGCTTCCCCATAATTAAAAATCAATCCTCAATAGTATTCTAAGCAGGGCACTAGTAGTATAGAATGCTTCATCTTTTAAATATGCACCCACAAAAGTAAATCCATGGTAGGAGGTTACTTAAGAAATGACGTCAGGTGATACTTCACTTGTAGACTAATAGATGTAATATTTTTATGGAATCAACTAATTATAAGAGAATACTCAATAACCCTCATCAAGTATGTTCATGAATGCCATGGAGAAAATAAGGCAAGTGGTAAAAAATAATCCACCCTTCATTTCACCAAGTTCACATCCTCAAATCAGGAAACTCACAAACTTAGGAAGATTTCATGCTTCAAAGAGTGATCCATGGAATTTAGCCAACCCACGCAACATTGTAGACCCATGAAATGTGGAAAATCCACTAGTCATAGGTAGTCTGTATATTGAATAAATTTTCCATCTGAAGAAAATCCATGTATTGAACAAATAAGGAAGGAAAATGTCACTCCTCTATTATAGAAACCTACGAGTACTCCTTTCAAAATTTTGAATAAAATGAAAAAGACCAATGTGAGCATCTCAATGTGGGGATCTATAAGTATCCCTAGATAGAGGGACATTCTCCAAGATTCCATGGCTGATCTCCGTGTACCACACGAAACACCCAATGATAAGGTAAATATTATGCTCACCAATGCATCTTAGCATAAAGATGACCAATAAGGTAAAATCATAAAGCCACCACCTTTCTATGTGTGTCTCATCATATGTAATCAATTGGTTTATACTTATATGATATGCTTAGGGGTAAATAGTTGAGTGATTCCCCAAAAAAAAGTAGATAAAATTGGTCTTGAATATAAGTCACTCTTTAAAGGAGTGGTACAATTAGATGGAACCGTGGTGGGAACCATTGAAGTTGTCATAGGTCTAAGCATCACAATGCACATGTGTCCTAACTTATCAATTCCATATGATGTATTCATCATTGACCTCCCCCCATTCTTTACTTTGTTCTTCTCATGGGATTTTACAGCTAATATTAGAGGATACATATCCATAGATTGGTCTCACATACTCTTCAAGACAAGGTATGGTACCAATGTTACTATAAGATCAAAGCCTATTTCTATATATCACATATAACCTTATACACCCAGCCCTATTAATACAAACTACACCATCCTTGATCAAGAAGATCACCAAAGTGTCCAAGAAATGGATAATCAAACTGAAGGCATCCCAAATTCTCTACATTGATGAATGGGGAACTAAGTTTCATAATTTTGATCTATATAAAAAATTGAAGAAATTGTCCTTATAATCTATTGTCTACAAAAATAAAGTTCACCCGTGTCTAGTATTGTGAAACCCAATTATGAACAAAATGATGACATTTGGAAACTATTTTTTGATGGTTCAAGGAGAAGATGGTGTATTCCTTATATATCCTACTAGTGTGAAGTATTTTTCTAATTTCATATTCGAATTCAATTTTTTTAACAACTCAACAAAGTATGATTCTCTCATACATGGACTGCAATGGACAAGAAAGAAGAAAATAAAATAATTAAAAATCGTTGAGGATAACAATCTCGTTGTGAACCATGTCAGAGAGTTGAATGTGACTAAGAATGATTTGATTAAAACTTACGAACAAATGTTATGGGAATTTTTAGAGTATTTTTAGGATTTCAATATCTGCACCATACCAATAAAATAAAATGAATCCATGGATAGGTTAGCCATGGTGGGAGAAATATTTGATGTTGTTGGAGATGTCAAAATAAGTAAAGGGAGGTCACATATCAAATTAGTGGTGAGACTTGTGGTACTAGATAACAACACTAATTGGAAAGTGTTTTAAATGATAAATATATCATCAACTTCATCCAAGGAGAGGTTAATTTATCTTCAAGAAATTAGAACAAGTTGGAATGACACTATGGAGATTAGAAAGTCCAACTAAGATAAAACAAGTTGCCCAAAGGATTAGTCACTTTGGAATCCATTTTCAATTTAGATAACAAAATAATAAGAGAAAAATTAAACATGATAGTTGAATGTGAGGACTATGAACCTATTTCAATTGGCAAGAAACAAGAGAGACATGCATTTGTAATTTTTTGTCAAGATTTTGCTGATGTTTTTGCTTGGAGCTAAGAAGAAACTAGAGATTTTGATCTTGATTTTGTATAACACCCTATCTAGCTATATTTCATAGCCAAGATCATTACACAGAAGAAGAGGCCTACTAATCTATTGATTTAGCCTCTCATGAAGAATGAATTGAACAATATGATTGAGGTAAACATCATTTTCCCCATTAACCATTCAATATGGGTTAGAAATCTGGTCCCAATGTGGAAGCGAAATAGATAAATCATACTATGTGTTGATTTCATAGATATAAACAAAGAATATTTGAAATACCACTACCCAATACCTTCTATGAAGTAAATTTTACAAATGATAGAAGGTTTAGAAAGGTTTTTCTTATTAGATGGCTACTCAAGATACAATCAAATTATGATAAAAGAAGAGGATCAGTTTAAAACCTCCTTTACCTCTAAATGGAGAACATATGCCTAAAATAAAATTACTTTTGGTTTGACTAATGTGGGAGTGAAATTTCAAATAACCATGGATTTGGAATTCAAATTTATAATTAAAAACATGGGTCTTGTCTACCTTGATGAAATTACGGTATTCACTAAAGATGTAAATGATCACCTTTTTAATCTCAAGAAAGCACTCAAAATATGTAGAAAGTTTAGGGGTTCTCTTAATACCAAGAAATATATTTTCCTATAACATGAAGGAAAGCTCCTAGGCCACATTATCTCCAAGAAAGGAATTGTTATCCATTTCCCCCCCAAGAAAAATGGAGAACAAGGGTGTGACTAGACCCGAGCACTAGACAGACCCCCCTAAAGGTGAAATCAAGTTTTCAGGAAATTTAGGGATTTCAAGAGCAATATCAGTGTTTTGGGAGTCTTGGAATCATAAGAGGATTTTTCATCTTCTGGGTTTCAACCATTAAGGTTCAACATAAAAATAAAGAAATGCTGGCCCACATTCAGGCAAAACAGGAGAATAGTGAAAAATTAAAAAAGGCTCCCAAATACCCCATTACAATCCCTCAACCACCAGGTCCCTTAGAAAGTTCATTAAAAAATCCAAAAGTGGTCAAAAATTATAAAAGGGCCCAAGAGGCCAACCGAGCCAAAAACTGGCTCGCCAAGCTACATGGTAAGTTGGTCGATTTACAAGGTGTGAAAACCATGGTGAGATCATTGGAGGGCTCAGTGAGTTAGCTCTCTGAGCCAAAATGTGTTGTGGGTGAGATGAAATGGTGCACTAGGGGATGAGGATCCCTCTAAAGCTCGGGTGAGTTAAGAAGCGAGTTGGGTGGTGCGTTGAAGGAGCTCGGAAAACTCCCTTGAAGCAGTGACTTGTAGTGATAAGAAAACAAGGTGAAGCTGGAGTAAACACCTTTGCACTGTGTAGAAGACCAGATCAGTTAACCAAGCTATGGCCTGAGCTGGCCATCATGAGGAAATGGAAATGGGGCCGACCCCACAAGTGTGCATGCTAGGGTCAAGGAAGAAGCTCAAACTAGTGAAGGTATAATGAGTGGGGAGATCCTCATGGAGCTCACAGGATTTGAAATGAACGGTGATGGTGAAACTTGGGAAAGCTAAACCAGAAGGCCAAAAGGCTGACTAGAACAAGCCCATAGGGAATTTTGGGGTAGCGTGGTGGGCGATGGAACAAGTGGCTCATAGGGGGAGATCGAACTAGAGAATTTAGCCGAGTAAGGAGATATGGCAGTAGGTTGAGGAGGGGAGCCTAAAAATAGAGAAGGATCAGGTAGCCATGAAGAGGATATCACATGTGTAGGGATTTTATAATGATAATCATAGAATGGATAAGGCATAGATAAAGTTACAGTATCGAGTCGTAGGGAGAAGGAAAAGAACTTAGCGAGATGAGCGAGCCAAAGTCTTTTGGTGAATGGAGGAGAACTGTCTTTGTAAGCAAAAACGGTTGCGTTTAGCAAAAACCATGTAAAAGATATCAAGTTCACCATAAATATGGCATTTTTTTCATTGGGCATCGAGTGGCGATTGAAGTGTCAAAGACTTTGCATCGCCAAAGAAGCCCACAACGTAAAACAAGTAAAGTGATTTCAAATCACCACATGCATGGTGAGTTTGGAAATAGAGTTAAGTGGCAAACAGAGGAGCTCTAACTTGACAAGTAATTAGGGCCCAATTCGATGCAAAATAAGAAAAGAAAATTCTAAGATCCACAAAACATATCCATCTTGACATGAGTTAAGCAGGGAACGGTGAGGTGAAGTCTTTGTTAAATGAGCCACTAAGAAAAGTAGAGGAAGTTATGTTTGATGCAAAATGAGTTGGAGATGAGTCATTCACCACAATAAATGCCAGGGAGGATAGAATTAACTGGTAAATCAAGGGGAAAATTCTTGGCTAAGGCAACCCATGCAAAGTAAGATCATACCAAAATGTTGCATAAAATAGGACGAGTTAAAATAATGCAAATTGGTGATGCAAGGGGTGAACACTCAAGCAAAAATGGTCCCATGCAATGAAGCACAAGTCATATTAAAAATTGATAACCAGAGGTCAGTTTAGGGGTTATTTGTATGGTAAAGTCTTATGATACAAAAGGACCATAAGCCAAGTAGAGGAAAATGTAATCACCACAATATAAGTAAAATTAATCCCGTTCAATGCATTGGAGGGCCAAGCTGTAAAAGGAGCTATTTGGCAAGTTACCCAGTGAGTCAAAACATGAGTTAAAGGGTGAGATATGTAGTGAGTTGTCTTATGATCTCACCATCAAAGAAGATAAGTGACATTCCCTCAGTTTCCTGAAATGAAATCCAATGTGAAAATGAAGTTAAGTGGGGAAATGAAACTACTTTACTTCCTTAAAAAATAAGAAAATAAAAGTAACGTGGAAAAGCCACTGAACTAAGGGTAAGGTGAAGTAATTGGTGAATTACCATTAATTTAATTCCTTAGAATATAAGAAAATTAAAGTAGTTGGAGAAGATTGATTGTGACGGGAAGTAAATGGGGGTCGGATTACTGTGGGTAAGGAGAAGCAGTAGTAATGGCCCTTGATTTTCCCACTGAACTACAAAACTTCAAAATGCCATAAATTTCAGCTGGGAGCTCCATTTCACACAAACTTGGAATTTCCAAAAAGGTCTTAGATCCCTCTACATGTCAAAAAATTAATATTTCATATTTGGTGAGGGTAAAGGGGTAAAAATGGTATTAATTCTGTTGCACTCTAACGCAATATATAACCAACTACCACCATCAATGGAGCATGGAGACCAATTTATTGTCCAGAAAGCTACAGTACAAGGGGGATGAGTTGTTCAGGTGTCCCATGATTCTTTAAATAAAATATTTCACTTTGTAGGTGGGAGAATGATGTATTCGAGAACTTCCATTTTCTCTCTCTTCTCCAATTTCTTTTATAAATTATAAGCTCCTTTCATTTTGGAAGGGGGGATTCTCAGCTTAATGAAACTCTACCAAAAATTTGTCTAGGAGAAAGCTAATATGTTGCAAGCCTTCATTCTAGACATCTTGTATGATGATCATGTTCATTCTCTTTTAATTATGTGAACTATGTATATCAATGAAGCAGTGTATTTGAGTCTTTTGGATGTTTTCTTCCCTTTCTTTTATTTGTTGTTTCTACTTACCTCTTCATTTACTTGTAGTTGTATTGTTCCAACTTTAATTGTCTTACATGTTTCATTATTGTTGTGTTTTCATGGAGATGTTGTTTTGGTGTTGATTTTTACTATGGTAATTGTTCCACCCTCTTTTCACTTCATTTTTTATCATTTCCACACATTTTGAGAGATTCCCTACCCCCGCTTCTTGGTGCATCACCTTCTATAGTTAGATTTCTTTCATTTCTTTCTATTTCTCTCTCCCTGGTTCCTTAGAAGTCATAGATTAGAAGTAGTTGGATTTATTTCCATTAGAGGTAGTTGTTGCATTGGTTTAGGAAGAGGAACCAACCTTTTCTGGAGGATTGTTTCAACTGCAAGTTCCCACACTTTGAAGCAATTCCATGTTACCTAGTCACACTGATGGCCTTAACACACTCACATGCTAAGCCATAAGAGGGTGTTATGATTTTGTCAACTACAGGGTCCCACACCTTGAAGAAATTCCGTGTTACCCAATCACACTGATGGCCTTAACACACTCACATGCTAAGCCATAAGAGGGTGCTATGATTTTGTAATAATAGTTCTAGCACGCATAGTGGGATAAAAATTAGAAGCAAAAAATCATTATCTAGAACGCAGTTGCACAATTTCCATTTTCTCGGTGTTCTTGAAAAAATAAGTTGTAGTTTTGGAAGCCTTACAACAGAGAGTAGTTAAAGTAATGAGGTTGTAACATTCCCATTTCAAGACTTTAGATATAAGGTAATTTTTTTTATCATTCATAATGTTCTCTGTTCTAAATTAACATAATTTACAACATGCATTCTAATGAAAATCCCATAACAAAAAACCATATGACAGATGTAAATGACTGGGTGAAGCACTGATCTCTCATTTCATGACTCGACATTTAACTAATTTCTCATGCTAGCTTAGTAATGTGTATAATATGTATACTTGGTTTCTTTTACCTTTTTAGGTGTACCCAAGTGTTCTTTCTAAGAGACCTATCTGAATATATGTTACCGATATTCATATGAAATCCCGCATCTTAGACTAGGTGACATAAGAAAATGCAACTAGCAGTTTGTGATACTTTGGCCAAATTTTTTAAACATGTTTATCATGTTTACATTCCTAGATGAAATAATCATCAAATGGAATAAGTCCCTGACCACACTTGCCCTATTATCTAGAGTGGTATTTCCTAACTTTTTTCATTCCAATATGATTCAAGGTTTCACACTAGACAAGGTTAGCAACACACACTAGTGTGGAAGAATAATCATGGTGACTAAGGGTACATAGCTATACTCAATAAAATTACGTCGATTAGGCGTGTCTAGTTATCTTAAGTCAACATGAGTTGAAATCAACACTAGATCATGTTCGTATCCCTATATAGGGTAGAACCATGATCCACTCTTTCACTTATGTCAATCAAGTTAAACCAACTATGCAGGGTGTTGGGACATATTAACTACATCATAGTACCCTCGTAATGGCTCATGTCATTACGAAGGCACTAAGATGTAGTTGATGTGTACCAACATCTAATTGAGTTTCCTCAACTAGACTAACATATTTTAGACTAAAATTTTATCAACCCTTTTAATCATTGTCTTAAAGATTAATTACAACAACACTTAAAGATTCAGCTGACATCATTTAACCTATAAGGTTACAATTTGAAGTTACATGTGAGGTAGGTATGGAGGTAAAATATGCTTCCTAACCTTTCAGTTACATGTTTAAGTTTGTCTCAAAATGAAACAACTTGTATCAAATAACGACATGATTGATCTTGAAGTTAAGTAAGTGTGTTCATAAGGTCCCTTCTTATTTCAGCCTTAACTTAACAATATATAATAAAATTTTAGTTTAGACTTCATGAAGATGAATTATAAATCCCATTTAATTCCTTTTCAATCAATTTATAATTTAATTAAAGAGATATTCCTAATGAATAATATAGTCAACCATTCTCCTATTATATTCTGAACACTTTATCAAGATCTTTCATTAAGTCTCTATGATTAATTTCAAGGAAATTATCCTTTTTCCTACATCATGGACTAATGTCCAATTATGGAAATAGATTACTTATGTTTCAAATACATCTAAAATTCATACACATACATCTATATAATTCAATCATATTCCTTTTATTTTGTTTAAGGATCTACTTATGAGTGTAAACTTATTAGTTGCATCTCTTTATGTGAATATAAACCAACTAAAATTTCAAATCCCCAAACCACTCCCATAACATTGAAGAATATAAAATTCCCTCCTTCATTATGATAATACTTAATAATACATCCCAATTCATAACAAAGAAGGTATTACAATAAATTAGTATTTAACAATCATCACATCATTTATTCATTAAAAAGTAGTGATACATTCACTGAATCTAGAAGTATCCCAGAGATTACAAAGTGTCATAACAACAATACAAAACTAGATTTATTACAACTTTCTTTCCCGACAAAGTACATCTAAAATAATGACACCATATAAACATCATAATAAAGATACAATTCTTTTAGTAAAGTAGATGTAACTTTATATATGTCTTTCTCCTTTCATCTTTTATGAAATTCATCTACAAAATTGTTAGCACGGGTCTGTTCATTTGAACTGAGCATGATAAGAACTAAATCATTAAAACCTTGTGCTTTTATCTAACTATTTCATAAAAAAGAATCATGTTTTTATGAAACAGTTCTAAAACACAAACAAGATAAACAAAAGGACTTTTCTCTAAAGATTACAAACTAAGAAGGAGAGATAAGTTTAAAGTTTCTAATGTGTAAATAAGGTTTAATTAATCATCAAATCGTCACTAAATTTTCATTAAAAAAATATTTTTAATTTTTTGGAATAAAAAACAATATTAAAGAAAGTAAATTCATATTTCATCCTAACATTACCTTATAATTCAATTTCTAAAATAAGATCCTCCATTCAACCAGTTCCAAATTTTCAAGAAGTAATACTAGATACACAAATCTACCCATCTGAATATGTATACTATTTTGCTATTTCAAGAGAACATAAAAAATGATATATCAAGGAATTAACAGACAAAATAGAATTATATTCCATCAGAAAATCATGAATATTCCAATCTCAGCAAAAAGGCTAAATTAAATTGATTAAGATTATGGCTCTATGTTCCAAGTAAAGAAGAATTTATCAATTAGAAAAAACAAGTTAGCTCACTGAAGAGATACTCTAAAATACCTAAGTGAGTTCATTTCAAGTTCAAATCAAAGGAACAGTCATAAATAACACTTTGCAATCCTAAAAACTACACTTTTATAACAATCATAAGACAAAGGAAAGATGAGTTACCATTTAGAGCCACACACAAGTTTAACCAACCACTATCAAATCCAGGAAGGGAAGAATGGTTAAAGTTCAGAACCAAACTAAAACAATATCATTCCCTTTATCTTATGTCAGAGTTTATCCAAATGGAATGATTACAAAAGTAATGAATGATTGAAATTCTATAATTGAAGAAAAATACTTCAACCACATCCTCAAAAGACTCTTCAACACAATAGTCTCAAAGATATCAAAGTATCCTAAAGATTCTATCCTGTATATAAGTTACAGATAAAGGAAAATAGATATACATCAAGCAGATCCGGTTTCCCAACCCCAATGTTGGACTATCTCATGAAGATAATTAATCAAATTGATCAAACTTACCTCTATACAAAGATACTAACACATTAAGGAGGAATCCACAACCATATCTCATTTCACAGGCTAAGCATCCACTCTAAGAAAAAATAGACAAAATGATACAGAATTGACTTCACTAAGAGTAACACACATCAAGTGATTAATCAATCGAGGGAAACCAACTTAAGATCAACAAGATATTAACTCAGGTAACAACATAGCTTAGAGTTCAGAATAAATAAACGATCCAGGAAACAAAGCAGAAAACAATATCATACAATGAGGGAATTAGTTTGTCCTTCCTCCACAAAAGTAAAATCACTATTCGCGATTCAAGCAAATAACAAAGAATCGATTTAGTACTTATAAATCTCAGCGAAAGAAAGGAAAAGAGAGTAACTCAGACCTATTTCAAGCTATTTTCCTTAAGAACTACTGATTAAAAAATGATACGGAGAGAAATATCATTCAAGAAACTTCCTTTCACAAAATTTCAACAACAACCGATGATTCAGAGAGAACTTCCAATATCTAAAAAGATCTGCGAAGGTAACCAAAATCCCAGAGTGGGTTTACAAAAATAAGAAGTAAATACAATAAAATGGAACCTTAAAGGTTTTGTATTCATTCCTTCTATACAAATTATCCATATAAGGCTCAACAAAATGAGAAAGACAAATTCAATACCAAATAAGAGTTTTCGAAATCAAAACATGAACTGGGTATTCCTTGAAAGAATAAATTACAGTCATAAAACAAGTTGAACATAAAATAGTCTATAGTACCATTATCAAGAAAAATAATCCAAAAAACAGAACTAAAATTAACTAGAAAAATGGTGAAATGCCAAAATAAAGACTCCTTCAAGCTAGTTCCAATGATAATAACAATGAGAGAATGCAACTAAAAATCTATGGATTTCAACTACACCAAGCTACTATTAAATTATATGCATCCTCAACATAAGTTTTCATTTATTCAAAGAACCACACAAACCTATTGCAATATCAAGAAGGTTCAAATACAAAAAAACTATCATTATAGTCACAAATCAACATTTCCATATTTTGTTCTCATCAATGAAGAACTAGTCGCATCCAAAGAAATAAAAAAAACACCATTCAAAAAAGAACAACATCATAAATACAAAAGGTTTCAAATAGATGATTTTTTTATGAATCATTTAAATAAAATCATAAGACTTAATGGATAGGGCCTATCATGCCTAATAGATATCTTATCTTCACTTTCTCATAGAAAATCTTTAAGCCAAGCTTCGATAACTAATCTTTTCCATGAAAAATGCCAAAAAAAAAACTCCTTAAAACCTTCTTCACTTCCCTCTTATAAATTTCATAGTGATATTTTCTTCACTAAAACCACCATGTAAGGATTCAAACTAGGGTTCAAAGACCAAAACCACATGCAGAGCTAAATCTCTAAAAAAGACCAAATGATCAAACAAAACTGAAACCATTATCTTTTCCCAACTTTCCTTCTTTCTAGGCAATTTTTCCGCCATTACCAAAAATATTAAATGCCAAATAGGAATGAAATTCCTTCCACTTATCCTTCCATCTCCAACTTACATTTTTCCACTTACTAAGTTCAAAAATGTATGCGACTAACACTTTGGCAGAGATTATAATTAGACCATGCCTTATTTTTCATGCTTTCACCAAATTTGGTAACATCAGGGAGATAAGACCTCATTAAATCCCTCTTAAATACATTGAGGTTGGTGCCAATGACCTGCCCCCTTTTGCATGTTGTCCCATCTGCCCCCCTTTAGGTTAGCCAAACTTTAGATTAGGTTCAACATTATTTTAGGAACTAACTTAGGTCCTTAGGTATAATTCTAAGGTTTTAGTCCTAAGTTTTATTTTTTTAAAAACCAACCCTAAATAATCAAAGAACCTAGAAACTTAGGATGTATTACCATTTAGGATAGGATTACCAATTTAGGAACATAAATTTAATTAGGTTCCTTAAGCTATAACAAGAATTGCATCATACAAATTACCAAAGTAGGACCCTAATATTGTCTAAAATCACTTTCAAAGAAGGGAGAGACAAAGATGACACAACTCCAAGATGACCAAAATTCAAGGATCCCCATGATTTGTCCAACCCATTCAAAACAACTACATTTTCATGAAATTGAAAGCATTCCTTGGTCACTAAAATTGGTCCAAGGTGATGTTAACCTGCAAACGAGATTATGAAGACTGAAGTACACATTCAAGTGCAAAAAAATTGTGAATTAGTTTAACTGAATCAATTTCTTATTTCCACATGCAGTGAATTATTTAGTATAAGAGGAATGAAATACTTCATTTTCAATTCAGCATAAACATGATAGAATTCTATATATTGTATTAGATAACATATTATCTCCTGCAAATATGATTCTTAATTCACAAGAGTACATCAACTTCAACAAGAATCACATGTCAATTTTTGCAACTTCAAAAATAGAATTCATCATAAATATCAGCCATGTTAGAGGTGTTACAGAGGTCTTACATTACCGTAGAGAAGAGGAATTAATTGGTGATTTCATGTTGCTTTACTTCCAAGTAATCAGTAGTCCAAACAATGCAGAAAAGAAAGGAGTAAGTAATTACACCTCAGACCACTGATAGAAGGAGAGGAAGTAAGTTGTTTTATTAATTCAAATTAGAAGTCTTTAGTAGTTGTAACTCTAACTTGCACTAATTTAAGTTATGCAATTTCTTCATGTAAGGTGTTTACTTAAATTTATCTTGTTACTTCAAATCAAAAGACTTAAGTAGTTACACTACTTCAAGTTGCTACATTAGTTCAAAGTGAAAGACTTAAGTAGTTTCCCTTCCAATCACAGATAATAAATAGAAGTAAGTGCATCTCCAAATGATGCAGAGAAGGGGAAGTAATGCAGAATAAAGAGAAATAAGTGCACCTTTCCCAAGGGTGGGCCCTTTTGCAAGACACTCTAGCCTTCAGTAGAAGCTTGGCTTCATGGATGAGATGTTTCCCCAACTTGCAAAATGGGTTGGGGGGATAGAATCTTATGAGCTTGAGATAAGACAACTGTGTTAATGGGTAGTTCAAAAAACACCTCATAGTATTTTCTTTTCTCCTTCCCAATCTATATGACTTCAGCAGTGTCATGAACCTAGTTTCTTGCATACCTCCCTAATGTGGACTCCACTTCTCCATATTTTAATCTCCCATCCCACCTTAATTCTTCTTCCCTTTTCCCTTATAGACCCAAGTTCCCTCCACAAGAGAAGAATGTAAAATCGCTTCCTCTACCACCTAAAGCAATAAAAAAACCCGGTTAAATCCTAACCCACCCCTCCTCTTGTATTCCCAAATCCATTTTTGGAAGGAAAAAATTAGAAAATCAGTTGAGGATAGGAGAAACAAGAAGAGCTTAGCAAGGAAGAATTGGCAAGGAACTTGAAAGAGTGGGCTGCCAAGTTTTACATCAAGAAAATGTCATTGATGGTTAAGCCTTCGGTAAAGGTTGAGATTCAAGGAAAATAGGCGAAATTCAATTATATAGTAGAAGTAGAGCAAGGACAAGTTGATGAATATTAAAATTCAGTGTGCTCTGAGTGAAGCGTGCATGATGGCACCATCTTTGTGGAGATTGTTGATCATCCACCACCAGCTACAAAATCAACAAAGGAAGAGGAATCAGCTCCAAGTATAATTGAGAAGGAGCACATGGAGGTAAGAAAGATAGATTCAAAGGTATTAAGCTATAAGTAGGTTGCACAAGATATTTTAGATCTCTCTCCCACTTCATCTCTCCAAAAATCTGATTTTTTATATGATTTTGAGCTCACAAGCTTCATGTTTGATGATGAAGAAGATACACATGATGGACAAGTTGTAGAACTGGAGGTCATCATGCAAGAGGGAGAAGCTTTAACACAACAAGGAATTGATGAGATAGATTGTTTATCTGACTTGGATGAGTGTTTTGATGAGGAGGATCCTATATAAATCACATATTTTTCTGCTCCATCATTCATCCTTCAACAATAAGAGTTTGATGCCATGGAGGAGAGCATTTAGGCGTGACATGCACTTCATAATAGTCCTCTTGAATCAAGATTGGAGGAATTGAATCTTCCAAATTCCATACCAGATAAAGAGGAAGAGAAAGGAAAGGATGGTACCAATTTCATATTAGTCATCAAGGTAGAAGATTAGTTGTCTGTAGATGAGAAACAAGAAGAATATCAACTCAAAAACAATCACCTTTTCCAAGAAGGATTACAAGAAGGCTTCCTTATTGAAGTTAAATATCAGAGTAATGGGAAGACTCAGTGGATCAGAACTTTCCCCATCAGGTACTTGGCTTCATGGATCTAAAATAGGAGTATGAGGATGAGTTTTTAGATTGTCAAGAATCAACTGCAATACCTCATAGAACCAAATGAAGAGAAACTAGAGGAGGTATTTTTTGTTTTCAATTGATACCTTGATGAATGAAGTGGAAAATAAGCTTGCATTCATTTTTTCGCTCTTAACTACAACTATCTTTAGTGCCAAATCATCTACATGGATGCAAATTGTGAGAAAGGGAAACTACTTTTCCTTGGTAGTTTTAGGTTTTGTTTGATTTTCTCATTTCTCTGGTTAGAGTAGGGTAGGAGTAGGTTTTTTGTCAATAGAAGAAGTGCTTGTGCACACTTTGCATGTCTTACTTGAGGCATGTATGATTTATCTTTTGTATATAGCTTTTGTTCATGATTGCTCCAAGTAGTGTAGTGAATCATGTCCTCGTAAGTAGTTGCAGCAAACAGATCATAGTTGCATGAAGAAGTTGTAGTCCTTAAGGATATTCAAATGTAGAGAAACTAAAATCTAGTTAAGGGACAATTTTCAGTGTTTTCAATTCTTTGTCTCTCAAGATGAGATGCAGCTAAGCATCTAGTGCCGCAGAAAAATCATAAAATCAGTCCCAAAGAGTAGCCTTCCTAAATTATTTTAGGCTCTAGCCTTCAAAACCATTCCAAGTAGTGTGTCGGAGGTGAAATATTTAGAGGAAGAAAGAAAATCAAAGTTTAATAGAGTTCCATGATGTCCAACTAGCCATTGTTTTATTCCATAACTTTGTAGTGTGCCATACTTTCCAAGAAATCATTGGATCCAATGTGCTTCACGATTGGTAAGGATCAAATGTTGAGGCAGCAGTTACATGTGTTCATCATTCAGCCTCATGGATCATAGTTGTGAGGAAAGGTGGAATTTTAGTTTTAATACAAATTTCCATTCTCACAAAATTTTTTTTAATATTTTCTTAAAAAATTAAAAAAAGTAACTAGTAGGTGGTAGTCTTTGACAGTGTTCAAGAGGCTAAAGGGTATAGGTTTTTAGGTTCATATTAGTTCAGGGTTGATACAGGAGACTTCATGCCCAATGGATGCATTCAGGCATCTGTTTGACCACATCTAGCAGGAAGATGGCCCCATGAGTCACCAAAATTGTTATCCATTTTGCCCCTAGGAAAAATGGACAATGAGGGTGTGACTAGACTCGAGCATGGGACAGACCCCCCTAAGGGTGAAATCAAATTTGTAGGAAATTCAGGGATTTCAGGAGTAATCTATGTGTTTTGGGATTCTTGGAATCATAAGAGGATTTTTTACTCTTTTGGTTTTTGACCCTTAAGGTTCGACTTAAAAGGAAAGAAATGCAGGCCTCGTAGGCCCACATTAGACCAAAATGGGTGAAAGGTGAAAAAAATAGAAAAATGGATCCCGGATACCCCATTACACTCCATCAACCTCTTGGTCCTTGGAAATTTCATTAAAAAATCATAAAAGGGTCAAAAAATTGCAAAACAACCCAAGGGGCCAACCGAGCCAAAAATGGCTCACTGAGATACTCGGTAAGCTAGGTTATTTATAGAGTGCGAAAACCACAGCGAGCTTAGCAAGTTATCTTGTCAAGCCAAAATGTGTTGTGGGTGAGCTGAAATGGTGCATTAGGAGATGACAATCCCACTAAGATTGGGTGAGCTAAAAAGTGAGTTGGGAAGTGTGTTGAAGGAGCTTGCCAAACTCCCTTGAAGCAACGAGTCACGCCAATGGAACAACGAGGTAGAGATAGGGAAAACACCTCAACATTATATAGGATATTGGCTCTGTTGAATGAGCTATGGGCTAAGTCAGCCATGGGGGGGCAATGGAAATTGGGCCGAGCCCATAGGTATGTATGTAGGGGTCGAGGAAGCATCTCAAAGCTGCAAAGGTATAATGAGGGGTGAGTTCTTTACGGAACTTACGGGATTTGAAATGAATAAAAATGGTGAAAATCAAGTGAGCTAAAAAATAATACTTGAAGGTTGACCAGAACAAGCCCACAGGGAGGTTTGGGGCAATGTGGTGGGAGATGGAGCAAGTGGCTTGTGGGGGTGATCCTAAATCAAAGAAGTCAATTGAGCAAGGATATATGGTGGTAGGTTGAGCAAGGGATCCCATGAACAGAGAAGGATTGGGTAGCCATGGCGAGGAGATCATGCATGTATGGAGTTTAGCATGATCGACGTATAATGGATAAGACTTGGATTGAGTTGCAGTGTTGATTCGCAGTGTCAAGGATAAGAACTCAGTGAGGTGAGTGAGACAAAGTATTTCAGAGAATGGAGGAGCAATGGCTTTGTAAGTAAAAATGGTTGTGTTTAGCATAAACCATGTAGAAGACATAAATTTATCTGTAAATCTAGAAAGTTAGTTGTTGGGAATCGAGCAGTGATTGAAGGGTTGAAGACTTTGCATCGCCAAAGAAGAAGACAATGCAAAACAAGTAAAGTTATTTCAAATCTCCGCGTGCATGGTGAGTTGGGAAATAGAGTTAAGCGGTGAACAAAGGAGCTCCGAATGGGCAAGTAATTAGGGCCCAATTCAAAACAAAATAAGAAAAGAAAATGTTAAGATCCACAAAACATAGCCAGCTCAACATGAGTTAAGCGGAAAATAGCAAGGCAAAGTCTTTTCTAAATGAGCCACTAATAAAGTAGAGGATGTTGTTTTCAATGAAAGATGAGTTGGAGATGATTCATTCATCGCAATGGATTCCAGGGAGTATAGAGTTAAGTGGAAAATTAGGGGAAAAGTCTTAGCTAAGGTGAGCCCATGCAAAGTATGAGCATACCAAAACACCACATAGAAGGAGGTGAGTTAAAATAATGCAAATTGGTGATGTGAGGGGTGAACACTTAAGCAAAAAGGGCTTCATGCAATGTAGCACAAGTCATGTGAAAACCCAATAACCAGAGGTGAGTTGAATGGTGATTTTAAATGGTGAAGTCTTATGATACAAAAGGACCGCAAGCCAAGTAGAGGTGAATGTACTCACTGCAATATAAGTAAAGGTAATCTTGTTAAATGCATTGGAGGGTCGAGCCACAAAAGGACCTATCTGGCAAGTTACCTAGCAATTCAAAAAATGAGTTAAAGGGAAATATATGTAGTGAGTTATCTAATGCACTTTCCATCCAAGTAGATAAGTGACAGGCCCTCAGCTTCCCGAAATGAAAGCCAATGCAAAAATGAAGTTAAGTGGGGAAATGATACTACTTTACTTCCTTAAAGAATAAGAAAAAAAAAGTAACGTGGAACAACCCTTGAACTAAGGGTAAGGTGAATTAATTGGTGAATTACATTGTTATCCAAAATGTTCCCCTTGCACATTTTATGGCTAACTCCCTTCATTCTTCCCTCTCTTGTGCCTCAGTCATAATTTTTTCTTTTCAGGAACTCAAGACCTTATAGAAATGGCACCATTGGATAGAGATTTTTTTCAGCTTTCCAGAATGGTAAAGTTTTCCTCCTAACTCCATGTATTTTTAAAGTTATGGCTCGGTGGAGATTTTGTGGGAAATTTTCCCCTGAAAGGCCCGTAGCCAATAAGATGAGGCCATGTGTCCTCGGGAGGGTGGAAGGTAGAGGAAAACTTGGAATTTTACCAAGTGTTTGGAAAATTTTTAGAAGGAATATTTCACCCCGAAGGCCTGCCGACAAATTGGATGCTGCCACGTGTCCAAGGGGAAGAAATTAGAAAATTTCCTAAGGTTGATACAAGCAAAATTTTCGATGCCAGGCCCGCATCCAATCACATTGTGCCACGTGTCTCTAGAGGAAAGGAGCAGCGGAGGGTGGAGGAAAGATTGGAAATTTGGCAAAAGTGATCGGTGAGGGTGCAAAGTTAATTTTTTGCCCCAAGCCCCACATCAAATGGGAGCTCGCCATGTGTCTCATTAGGTCATCGGAGCTTCGGCCACTGGGGAGAAAGTGTGAAAAATTCCCAAAGGTTAGAGCAAAGGAGAAATGTTAACCCCAAGGTCTGTGAAAAATGGAAACCCACCACGTGTCTTCAACCGGTGAAGTGTAAGAGAAATTGGGAGATTTTTCCCAAGAAAAATCAAGGGAAAATTTCAAAGGAAAAGTCCGCCCCCTAAACGCGAGCCAATGGGATTTGCCACGTGTCCAATGGCAACAAAAAATGCAAGACAAGCCCGTAAAAAAAATTCAAAAGGAAAAACCCATGTCTAATAGGGTTCTGCCATGTGTCCAGCTCAGGGAAAATGGTCAACAGCGATGGAAAATTTAAGAGAAGATGCCCGCAGTGAATCATATCATGCCACGTGTCCTCAGGTCATCGGCCTGGCGAAGAATTTTTGGAAATTTTTCCAATGGCCAAAACGGTGGAGAATGAAGCGCAAAAGGCCCACAGCCAATGGAATCATGCCACATGGTACCGGATCAGTGGGGTACGGGACTTTTTGGGGAAATTTTCCCAAATGCAAAAAAGTTGGAAAATTTCAAATTTTTGGCCCGTCAACCCATTTTGGCCCTGTTTTGCCCTAAATCGTCAAATGACCATAACTTT
Source organism: Taxus chinensis (assembly GCA_019776745.2). Taxonomy (NCBI): domain Eukaryota; kingdom Viridiplantae; phylum Streptophyta; class Pinopsida; order Cupressales; family Taxaceae; genus Taxus; species Taxus chinensis. The sequence goes on from CM034148.1 coordinate 628,734,041, forward strand.
CGATCCAGAGCTCATTTTTTTGCGTTCTTTATATCAACAGAAATATGATGGAATTATATACAAGATTCCAGGCTCAATTTTGTATTTTGATGGATTTTGGAGAGAGAAAATTGAAAAATTCCTCTGGCACATGGTAATGAACAAAAATTATATTTCAACCACCATTTTTAATGCAGCATGGCTCGCATTCTCTCCCATCATGGAAAAAAATGTCAAGGAATGGACCTGTAAGGATACCCATGCTGTTTATTATGAATTTGGTTAGTGGTTGAAAGTTTTCTCACGTTTTCCCTTGTTTCTCTCTCCTGGGTTCATTTTTTGCACTGTAAAAGCCAAATTTGGCTCATTTTTTTGGGGTTGGACATTTTTTTTTGTTTTTTGTTTTGCAGGCTCCCTCCAAAAAGGGATTTTGTGGAATATCAGACCTCTTCCAAGACTATAACATGTTTTCTACCTCTCTGATATTGTAATGCATGTATTTTTGATATTGGAAATGACAATGCAAGCTCTGTGAATGAGTTTCAATCCTCTGTTTGTGTTGTTTGCTTCATTTCTGACCTTTCATTACATTTTATTAGTTTGTGCCTAATTTTTGTTGCATTTCTATGATCGGTGTCAATTTGTAGAAGTAAAAAATGCTAACCACTCCTTTAGTGCATCACCTTATTAGCATTAGTTTCAGTTTTTTTTTGCATTCTCTATCCCTGTCCCCTTGGAATTTAGAGTAGGATTTTGAGTTTAAAACCTCTGCAACTTGCAAGTAATACACCTGATCAGAGGAGCTGAGGAACTAGCCTCTAACCTGGAGATTCTTTTCCCATTTTTACAAGTCCCACACTTGGGGAAGAGATTCAATGTTGTGCATTCACACTGGATGTCCAAATGTCAGACTAGAAATCTGATCAACATTCAGGGGTGCTGCTGATTTGCACCAACATACATTACTTTACTTCCCTGTAACATAAAAAAATTAAAGCAGTTAGAGAAGAGTGATGGTGATGGGAAGTAAATGGGGTCGGATCACCATAGGTAAGGAGAAGCAGTAGTAATGGCCCCTCATTTTCCCACTGAACTACTAAACTTAAAAACACCATAACTTTCAGCCTTTAGCTTCATTTCAAGAAAACTTGGACTTTCTGGAAAGATCTCAAAGACCTCTACACCTTTAAAACTTAATATTTTATATTTGGTGAGTGTAATGGGGTCAAATTTTTCATTAATTATGCTGCACTCTAATGCACTATACAACCAAATACCACGATCAATGGAGCATGGAGACCAATTTCTTGTCCAACAAGCTACAATACAAGAGGGATGGGATACATCGGTGTTCCATAATTATTTAAATCAAATATTTTACTTGGTAGGTGTAAGAATAGTGTATTCGAGAACTTCCATTTTCTCTCTCATCTCCAATTTCTTCTGTAAATTGTAAGCTCCTTTTATTTTGGAAGGGTGAATTCTCAGCTTATCGAAATTCTACCAAAATTTTTCTAGGGGAAATTTAATGTGTTTTAGGAATTCATTTTGGACATCTTACAGGATGATCCTGGCCTTTATCTTATAATTAAGTAAACTATGTATATCAATGAAGCAGTGGATTTGAGTCTTGTGGATGTTTTCTTCCCTTGCTTGTGTTTGTTGTTTTTACTTTTCTCTTCATTTAATTGTAGTTGTATTGTTCCATATTTAATTAACTTACATGTTTCATTATTGTTGTGTTTTCATGGAGATGTTATTTTAGTGATGTTGTTGACTGTGGTAATTGTTCCACCCTCTCTACACTTCATTTTCTATCATTTCCACACATTTAAGATATTCCCCACCCCTTTTCTTGGAGCATCACCTCCTATAGTTAGATTTCTTTCATTTTATGTTATTTATCTCTTCTTGGTTCCTTAGAAGTCATATATTAGAGGTAGTTTTTATATTTATTTCCATTAGAGGTAGTTGTTTCATTGGTTTAGGAAGAGGAAATAACCTTCTCTGAAGGATTTCTTCAACTAAAGGGTCCCACACCTTGAAGAAATTCCATGTTACACAGTTACACAAATGGCCTTAACACACTCACATGCTAAGCCATCAAAGGGTGTTATGATTTGGTGATAACAGGGCTTGCAATAGATCTAGAGAGGGTGAGTGCCATTTTGGCACTATCATTTCTTATTCATAAGAAAGCATTGTAAAGTTTCATGGGAAGAATTAACTTTTCATGCATTTCATTCTAGACTTTTCCAAACATATCAATCCATTAACATTTATACTAAAGAATAATGTGCCTTTAAAATGGATTAAATATGGGAAGGGAAATTTTGAGGCCATCAAACAAGCAATAACACAAGGTCATACCCTCATCAGTCTAGGTTTCTCCAAGAAATTCACCTTGAATGATTTTTGAGGCATAGATACCATATCCACCATGTTAGTACATCATAGTGAGGAAGGTTTGAAATATGCTATTTCATTCTTTAACCAAGGGCTAGAAGAATACAAGGTGAAATAATATTTTGTTGAGAAGCATGTGTTGGCTATTATAATAAGTTTGAAAAAGTTTAGACACATGGTATCCAACAAAATCCACGTAATGGTATCCCATTCTAGTGTGAAGTATTTTTTATAGAATAAATATTTAATCAAGAAAAGGGCTTAATAGATTACCAAGGTGATGGATTATGACGTGGACATAAAGATAAAAAATCTAGTGATAGGAAAATTTTATACAAGAAACTAGTTTCATATCTGGAGAATGAAAATGATGTTTTCCTAATGCTTCAATATGATAAAAAACTAGTAGATACCTCACTCATTCCATGTTGGACGTGAAACATAATACATTTTCTCCAGATAAGACAGTGTCCTTAAGGCTTGACTAAGGCCAAAAAAAGGTATTTTAGGCTCCAATCTATCCATTATATGCTTATTGATGGGATCTTGTTTAGAAAATATTGAATGGTGTGCTTTTGAGGTGTATTAAGGAAAATCAAATTGATAAAAAAAATTCATGAGTTTGACGTTGGAGAAGCAAGAGGGCATTTTCTCCAAGAGCAATAACACTCAATATCATTAAGAGTGGTTATTATTGGTCAAATATCTTCAAGGACTACCATGCATGGGTTAGAAAATGTAAGAAGTGTGCCTTCTTCACATGTAAAGAGAATTTATCATCCGTCCCACTTCATCCCATATGAGTAGATCAATCATTCATGCAATTGGGATTGGATTTCATTCGAGTGATCAATCTGCACTCTAGTTTGGGACACAACCACAAATTATTTCACCAAATGGATAGAGGAAGTTACATTAAAGGAAGCGAATGAAGCCATCATCCTATATTTTTATAAAGACATTGTAACCAAGTTTGGCATTCCTTCCATGATCATTTCTGATAATGCATTTGCTAAATCATATCTTTGAACTACTATCCCCAATGTAAATGGGTAGGCTGAGTCAACCAACAAGAACCTATTGAGAATCATAAGAAGGACCTTGAAGGAGAAACAAAGGACATGACACACCAGACTAAAATCATCCTTAAGGGCTGATAGGATCACCCCCAAGAGATCAACAAGAAGCTCACCCTAGAAGTTGGTTTATGGTAAGGAAGTGATACTACAAGTGTCTCTTGATTTACCAACATTAGAGATCAACAAACAAATAGAAATGTTTGAATTTTTAGACATGGAAATTAGATAATAAAAGTTTATAGAGATTGAAGAATTGAGAGAATGAGCCATGCAAGAAATGGAGCTGAATCAAGATCATATTAAGAAATTTTTTGACAAGAAATTAGTAACAAAAAATTTTCAAGATGGGGACCTTGTCCTTAAATGGGATCAAGATAGAGAGCTAAACCAGGTAAGCATTCAAAATTGTTAACAATGTTGAGTGGCCCTTATGAAATCTCCAGCTGCAAAATGAATAATTCTTTCCAATTGTCAAAATGGGATGAAGAAGAGATTATGATTCTGGTAAAAAGGATCTATCTAAAACATTACTTTCAAGTTTATTTTTAATTCATCCAAGTGTTGTGGAGCACATTTTTTTTTGGTATTTTTATTTTGATTTGTGATAAGTATCTTTTTCACACTCTACGTGTTCCATTTGGACAAGTATGATATTATCTTTTGTACATAAGTTGTGCCCCTCATTTGTTGCATTTTTAGTTCAGATCCGGTTTTATGGTTGAAACAAGATATTTTGGGGTAGTCTTCAATGATTAATCATGTGCTCCAAAATCAATTTCATTCATAACTTATCCACACTCTCTCCTTTTCCACATAATTTAATTTTGTAACAATTGCAAGTCTCATCCATAAATACCAAATAATCAGTCTTTAGAATAACCTATAGGTGATTTTTTGATTTCATATAAGTTCAAGGATGAAAATTCTAAGCTCTATGATCAAAATTTTCAATTTTTAAGAGTTGAATCCATAGCTAATGGATTGCAAAATGAAAGTGATCATATATCTAATAGGAAGATGGCCCATTTGAGTTGTCAAATTGTTATGTAAAGTGCCCACCTAGGATATTTTGGAAACTTACAAACTCAACTTCAAAATTAGAAAAATATTTCTCTAAAGCCACACAACACTGAGACTTAGTCTTCTGTGGAATTCCAGAATGTGGTGTTCTATGGGTTTTCTCAAACTCACGGAATAAAGAAAATTTTTACACTCAAAGAGACTTAAGAAAAATCTTACAAGGAGTTGGTAGTGTAAAAAAAAAATATGGGTTTTTTTCCTCAAATGTTGCGATGCAAAGATAATGAAACTCAGATGCCACAAAAGAGCCTAGAAGGTTAAGTTTGGATGCGGATGAATAAAAAGCTATAGAATACTAGCATAATGTTCCATGGGTTTCTTAAGCATTCAGTGCTCCGCATGCTTTCTAAAACCTGCAGAAAAAATAAACTAAAGTGGAAGACTTAGGCATAGTTTCACAAAGGAAAGTTATGGCACATGAAACTAGTGTTCCACAGGATGTGCAAACTAGAATTTTGTGGGTTTTATAAACCTTGTGAAATAAGGAAAGGAGATATAGTTTTGAATGCCACATGACTAGGGTTGCAGGTAATATTTTATGGGATGCAAAGAAATGCATTAGACCTTCACAAAGAGGAATATATGGGTTTCACGGGTGTGTGGGAGTTAGTTTCTCGTGAATTTCTCAATCCAAAAAGGCATCCAAATACAAAATTTTGTAGATCATTTAGTGGAAAGCCACGGAATGAAGAAATGATGGTTAAAGGGCCATATCATTCATAACAAAGCTCTAAATTTAATAAATTTGGTGGCATTGGAAAGGTATCCTCAAGCACTTCACCTTGGCATCAAGGAATTTAGATTTTGATAAAGTTTGAAGGGCCAAAAATGCAAACATAGAAATTAATAAAAAAAATATATTTCTAGTCAGTTAAGCACCCAACTACCTCACCTACCCAAATTAAAAGCTCGTATAACACCATACCTTTTCATGCAAACCCTGATAACATGTTACAAAGGAATACACATGATTGTCTCATGGATTTAATGGTGGCATGATCAATGGGTGGAGAATTCAGTTCCACTCATTACATATTTGAAATTCAAATCTAAATTATTTCCCTCCCATCTTCCCTCTTTCTCATGCTCCTATGTTTTATAAATGTAAGTGCCATTGCACAAAAAGGGGATTCTCTTCTATGGAATTCATATTTCAACCTTAAGGATTCACATTTTCCATGCCTCTAAACCTATGTAACTACATTTTGTAAGTTGTTCTCAAGCCTCTATTCTTGTAAATGCAAGTGAGAATGTTAAATGATATGACACTGTGGTCTTTTCCTTCATACACTTCATATTGGATGTGATTCTTTGGCCCTCTCATCTCACTTTGAATTTATTTTCTTTTCCCTTGTAAAAAATTTGTGTTTCTATTATATCCTTACGTGGTAGTTTCATTTGTGTCTCCATAGGCTAGATTTGGACCCTGTTTTAGTTTTGGTGCATCAATTTATTTCAATTTACAATTATTTTCACTTTCTCTCAACCTTGAACCTTGTAAATTTGTAGTTTAGTCATAGTTTAGTTGTATTTTAAAGTTATAGGTTAGTTTATAATCCCCAACCTTCTTTGGATGTTGATATCAATTTGTAAGTCCTACATTGTTGAGATCATCGTGTAGACACCTAAAATTAACACCACCAATTTATGTATCTGTGTCCACTAGCACCCCCTTGTTATCATATAACTATCACATTATACATTAGATCCACTACCACATAATTATCATTTTATCTGTTAAATCCTTATCCTAATTATTATTCCTCCCATATATTTACTCCTATAAATATTATTCTACAACTATAAAATCTCATTTTACCCCTTCCTAAACCACCCAAACCTTTCATAAACCAAAATCAAATAAAGCCAAAACAAAATAATATCCTCCCAACCATTTCACAACCCCCTTGACTTGTATAACTATCTTCCAACCTATATCCTTCAACAAAACAAAAATTAATCTTGATTTGGGAGGTTGTTACAACTTGTTTCTCATGTCTCCTTGATCGCCATTGATTCCCCCAATATCTGGTGATTATCTATGCTTTTTTTAAGTCCTATATAAACACATTTCGGACCTTCAATCAAGGTTATCTTCTTCTATGTTACCTAAGAGATTCTCCCATTTTGGTTTACTAGCTAAATACTCCTCTCACATTGTTCTACCATAGTCCTCTCACAAATATTCCACCACAATAACATTCAAGATACAAAATCTCCCTTCTCCTACCTTTAGAAGTCACTTAGACATCTGTCAACTAGGTTCAACATTCTATCTACATCTACAACCAAAAATATTCCACGTGACATCATCATCTCACCTTCATCAACTTAAATGAGGCAAGTACCTTTTATCATCACATCACTTATATGTCAATTGTAAATTAATATTTAAGCTTTATCCCACAATTTGTAAGTCTATATTGTCTACATAACAATTGTCAGTGACTTTCTCAATCACCGGTGGTCATCCATAATCCCTGGTGATCCCTATTAATTTGGTCATTCAACCCCTTAATCTAACATTTAGCTATCTAGATCATATCAATTATCATTATTCTATCTTTACAGGTGTCTATCTGTTCTATCCATCTCATTTGAGCCATCGTTCGTCTTCTAAAATTTTTCCTAATCAAATCCATTGCTTAGATTTCCTTTCCAAGCGCATAACTATCACCATATTTTATCCTTTGAGCCATTAATCAATTATACCTATCATCTTGTGTGCCTTTGTGAGCACGTGACCATCTACATCCTTATGCATTTGATCCATTTTGTGATTCCTAGACTCTTTATCGATCAGGCATCACCATCAGACCATCATATAGCCTTGGACCATGTCAGTCCCTTTATCTTTACATTATTGGTTATGTCATCTATTTATCATTTTATCCTATTATTATCAGATTATTTTCTTGAACATAGATTGACATCCTTACAAGGAATTCCATTAACCTCCGAGGACTAGCCTTTGCCAGGAAATCTGCTATATATTTATCTAATCCCATATTTTTTTCAATTTCTATGCATTGCAAGTAGCTTATCCCATTGGAAAGAAGAATCTTTGTATCCACTTGGATCTGTTGATGCCATTTATACGTCAGCTACAACATACATCTCTATGGGTATTGGTAAACCCCGTGTCTTTGGAGGTCAGTCTTGTTTGTATTATTTTTCTTTTTTAATTAAAGTAGAAAGGTAAAAATATATCTAAACATTTTGGCATGCCCAGTGGGACACAATTCCCTTCTTTCATTTATTAAAATTTCATATTTTTCACATCTAGGTTTTTTACTCTATAATCACTAGTAATTTGGTCAATCTCTAATGATCGTGTGAATCACCAAAGATTCAGTAAATCACCAACAATTTCTCTAAGTTATTTTGATTACTCAGTAGTCATCCTTCTAACCTCTATTTTTCAATTATTTTTTGTCCTCTACTAGCTTGTTTTTTACAAGTTTCTACTTCTGGGGATTTTTTCTTGTTGGATTGCTATATTGCTAAATATAAATTAAAAATTAAAAAAATTACAAAATAAAAAGGAAGCCTTATCAAGGTAAGTCCTTTTCCCTTCTTTTTTGCTTTCTATATAGCATATTTGTCGTCTATCCTCATTGAAATCAATTGTTTCTTTTGGATTAAAATGAAAATTACATAATACTTGATCATATAGCTTTAAATATGAAGGTTAACTAATTACATTCGCATTATCTTCCCTCATACACAACCAAATCACATCATATATCAAATTTACATTAAACATTCCTACCCAGGTGATAACTATTGGGATTGGATCACCTGATAGGGAAACTAAATTGGTGTTCTGGCTGATTATAAACAAATGGTTTTTAGTATATTGGCTAAGTTCCTGACTCCCTTATCGTTGTGGGACCATGAAGTAAGGGGGTAAGCCCCCAATACCAGGCCCTATACTGGCACTAGCATAGATTTTGGCCTCACGTACATTTGGGTATATTTAGGACTCCAACCTTAAACATCACCTGAAACCATCGTTAAATCAACCATATCATTAGGTTCCCTCTTAGCCTTTCCTTCCACATTTAAATTTTAATCAAGAGAATTAAAATTGTTTTTCTTAAATTATCTGTTACATTTGTAGCTCTCTTAGGCATTTGTTGTACCATCCTCAGTTGATTATCATGGATCAATCCTCTACATCATTATATTAATTTTCCCCTTATGCTTCATTTTGACAATAACCTTTGGTTACTTCATCTACATCTTTTCATCCCAATCAATTTCAAAATATTCCCTACACAGGATGTAATCCTTCTTAGTTTCATCAACCTATCATAACTCACTCAACTCTACTTCAACCAATCTTATATACTTACAACAACCATGTCCAACAACCCTATAACTATTCTTTACAACCAAGTTACTTTCAAACTATCACTCCTCAGTCCATGTCAAGAGCATCTCATCAATCGGTCCTTTCCACATCTCCCCACATCCCTTTATCACAACCTACTCTACAAACAATATCTTCTCAAGCTACCTCTTATCAACCTCCACATAAAGCCCATATAAAATAAAACCATCCTGATCCACATTTTAATCAATAAAATCAATCACATAATGATCCCCTGCAAGCTCTATTAAATATATTAGACAACTTGGAAGCCGCTACCAAGAGACCTAAACACTTCCTCACTTATGAACAAGTTTGTAATGAACCCATCCATTTTTCAGTACCGTATAAATCATATCCTCTACATTGGGAATTTCTAGAATTTACCATGTTCCATGTCTAGGAGGATCCTTAGCAACACATACTATCCTTTAGACATTTGTGTTATCTCATCATCCATGATCAATATCTCCTTCTTAGAACCTTTTCTATGTCACTGGAAGAACCTGCTTTGGTTGGTACAACTCCTTCCCTCGACACTCTTTACTCTCTTTCATTTAGATAGCTATGTTATTTCTCGATCAATTTACTATAAATGTTACTCACAAAATCACCATTTATAACATTTATATCATCAAACAATCTGAAAATGAATCCCTTGTCGAATTTTTCACTAGGTGGAAAAACATTATTAATCAGATGTCCTTCTCACTGCTGAAATTATAAATGATTGAGTTATTTTCTCGATCATGTTCCCCTCACATCTCATCTACCCTCCAGATCCACACATTCCAAACCTTAGATGAATCCTTCACCATGGCTAGGAAATTAGAAATCCAAGCCCTCAAAGAAGGCCATCTTGATCCTCAATCTGCACATGTCCCATCTGATTCTCCTAGGTCTTCCTATGAACCCGATAAGACTACCACACATGATATCATATCTTATCCTCTTGACCCAGCACCCTCGATATATTTAGTCCATATAGATACTGCACATCCTTCAAATCACATCATCAACAATATTACATATGATCTTCCCTATGAAGGGTCTCCTTCATAACCTATGCTTCTCCTTGAAAACTCAGAACCCCTGGAACCTCACATGTTGATATCACCCGTGTCCACTATCCAATAATCCATCACCTCCTTGCAACCCTTAGACTTTACCTTGGAGACCGTTACTAAGGATGCATTCATCGTCAAATATCTCGACATCCAATAATTTTTCAAACTAATCAAAAAATTAGACAACTCACATAAATATAACCCACCTAAATCATGTATAGAAGCAAAATCCCCCCTCATCCAAATCAGACCCAATCCTATCCCCAGATACTCACTTACCCTCTAGTCTGGAACCTTGTCTTGAATCATACACTATACAATCAAATACCATCATATCCATGACCTCATCCTCATCATCTGTCATAAAACCCCCTCCTTTACCTAAAATAAACACTACAAAATCAAAACAAACATCATATAGGGCCTCAACTACACCATCCATTTTGGTACCCCATCCTTTATCACAATCTAAATCTATCAGATCTACAGTTCCATCTTTATCATCTATTTTGGGCCCCCATCCTTTATCTTAATATCATATCACACATCTGTACCCCATCTCATCCATAGTCGGTCCCTCCTCATCTATTTTTGACCTCATACATCATCCAATATTATCAATAAAACATCAATATCCCTTTCATGGGTCATATCCTCTCTCTTATCAACCTCACAACACCCTTATGATGTTTCAACACTAAACAAAATCTACACATTCACCCCCATCCAAAAATAAGGCACATCCTACCAAGCATCCTTGTAAATCAAAATCAAAATCCATTAATTCAAATCCCTCAAAAGGGACTTACATCATCATCCTTGAGAGGCTCATGCGGGCTTCTATCATCACATTACCACCAATCAAAACAACCAATCCACATTCTCATAAACCTTCCTGGTACAATCAAAATAAAACATGTGCCTACCATAGAATCCCAGATCATAGTATAAAGAGTTGTGAAGTGCTTAGATCCATAATTCAATGAGTCTTCCTTGTCAATGATCTTCTCCCAGAATAATACCATCCTAAGCTATCATCGATATCATCTACACCTCCACCCCTTATTTTTTGTAGGACAAGGGGAACATCCTCAATATCGTATTAGCAAACCTCTATTAGACATGTCTTCAACACCTTCTATTGAAAGTAGCTCAATGTCATCACCTTCCATTGAAGGTATCTCAAGATTTTCAATGTCCAAAACTTCCAATGGAGGTCTCTCAATTTCATCAACATCTACACGCAATTCATTAGCCATTTCCTCACTGACATTTGCAGGAAAAGGGGGTCATCCTCAATCAGATCTCGACAAAACTTTCTCACGTGTCTTCTCATCACTTCCTAGTGAAGGTCCCTTGTCTCAAATTAGTATAGTTCACCCACCCATGTCAGCCTAGAATCGTCATACACAAAGAAAAGGAAACATCAAATCTCTATCATCTACCCCTCCTCATCAACTGTCCTCTTATATCCTATACAAATTTTCAACGGCTGATCTATTAAGGGATCCTTTATTTACCATATACTAAATTAATCAAGATCAAAAATTTCATCAACCTAAACTGGAAAACATCATTCCCTTTAGTGCATGTTATCTCTATCTACAATTTCATGTTAGGGGAACCCCTCTCTATTGAGACGTCAGAAGTCTTACCTTGCACACATTCCCCTAGCACATCTTTACCAAACCTATCCTATTGATCTAATACAAAATGTCACTACTCTGGAAATGAGTAAACATGAAAAAGTTTTCCCCTAACTGGATTGGGAAATATAACATGGGGTCAACCTCTAAATGCCTTGCAATTTTGGCCTTTCTACTATTAACACATTGACCATCATGACAATAGTCACATCAAATATATTATTCCATCACCAGAAAATCATTTAATCATCATAAACAATTTGAAAGCATGTGGTCTTCTGTTACTATCCTAAAAAACCTTAAAGATGAGAACCACATATTTCACATGGAAAAGTACCTCCTTAGCAGGAACCCCGTTATCATTACATTCATATACCTTATATACCAACCAAAGACATGTCCTACATTTCCTCCCCTCCTTGAAACAATCTATTAAAATTTTTCCCTTAGCTTAAAATAAAGTCAAAATATCTATGGATGCATCTTATCAAGAATAATAGACTAGTCCCTTGAAGGACATCTATTTAAATATAAAAATCATATTATTAATAAAGAAAATTAGACTCATCCCTCAAAGGATAACTACCCGTTAACATCATATAACGATCCCTCAAAGGATGAATATCTGTAAAAATCAAAAATTAAAAATTAAAAATTGGAGATCACTCCCTTGAAGGCTAGATACCCATGTAAAAAGGATTCCCACATCAATCGACCTTCAAAACATTCAAATATCAAAAGCATCCTAGGAAAGCTTCCCACATTGATCAACTTTCCCATCAAAGAAAAACTTCCCAGATTAATCAGTTGACGTCAAAATAAAAATAAAAACAAATAATATATAGCTGAGGAATTTCTCTATCAAGTTTTTAATATGAATAACCATCTTTCCCAAATTATCTACACATGATAAACCCCTTCTCATGTTCTAATGAAGGTACATCTTATCACTTCATCTCTATATCTAAGATCCTATGTGTGACTACCCATTGTTAGTCATGTGTTAACATTCATTATAAAGGCCAAAAGTGTAAGAGACTTCACTCTGTTATTTCCCATCATATATGTATCAAAATCAGGAACAAAGCAATCAATCCATGTTTCATTATTGACCATGGTTTTGATAAACATTAAAATCACTTTAAAATCAATATCAAATACCACATCATATTTTAAAACATAACTTTAACAGCTATCAACCTTGCCACATCAACACCTATCAATTATCATATCAAACATCTCTCAATATCAACACAATCTTGAGCACATTTTAGCATTACACCATTTCTATTCAATCAAATCAACAATAATAAATTGGTTTCTTCCTCGAGTGCATTTCTTACTTGACCACCATCAGGACCTAATCTAGGCCTTATAAGTCCACCTTTGTGGCAACATCAATTTTTGTCCTTTGACCTCATAAAATTATCATTTTATCCCCCATCGCCATTAAATTCATACACCTATAGGACATGAACCCTTTGGTTCCCTATCACTTGACTTCGCGGCCTTGTAAATTCACCTTTGTGGAAACATTGATTTTTGGTCCCTTGACCTCGTCAAACCATTAGATTTTACACTGTTAAGTCATATGTCTATAGGACATGAACCCTTTGGTTCTCCTATCACTTGAATTCCTAGCCCCATAAGCCCATCTTTGTGGAAACATCAATCATCAGTCCTTTGACCTCGTCAAAACATCCTTTTTATTTCCCCTTTATTGTCATTAAATCATATGTCTATAGGACACCAAACCCTTTGGTTCCCATATCACTTGATTTTTTCATGGCACCCATCTTGTTTCTATACCTTGTCTTGAGGAATTATCTCTCATCTTCCCATCCTTGCATCTTTCATCCATCTACTCTTTTAAACTCGTGACTGATTCCCTTTTAGTTCATCCATCACTAGTTTTAGGGGGAACACCTCATTATAAAATTATACATCATTCATCTATCACATCTCATTTTTATCTCGCAACTTGTCTACACCAAAACTACTCAAAAAAAAGGGGAAAATGTAGACACCTAAAATTAGCACCACTAATTTCCATATCTGTATCCGCTAGCACCCCTTTGTTATCATATCAATATCACATTATACATTAAATCCATCATCACATCATTATCATTTTATCCTTCAAATCCTTATCCTAAGTCTTATTCCTCCCATATATTTACTCCCCATAATTGTTATTCTGCAATTGTAAAATATTATTTTACCCCTAACTAAACCATCTAAACCTCTCATAAACCAAACTCAAACAAATTAAAAAAAAAAATACCCTTCCAACCATCTCATAACCCCCTTGACTCATATAACTATCTTCTAACCTATATCCTTCAATAAAAAAAACCAATTTTTATTTGGGAGGTTGTTACAACTTGTTTCCTATGTCTTCTTGATCTCTAGAGATTCCCCCAATCAATGATGATTCTCTTTTTTGTTTTCAGTCCTATATAAACATATTTCAGACCTTTAATCAAGGTTATCTTCTTTTATCTTACCTAAGAGCTTCTCCCATATCAGATTACTAGTTATAAAATCCTCTCACATTGTTGTACCATAGTCCTCTCACAAATATTCTACCATAACAGCCTTCAAGATACAAAATATCCCTTCGCCTTCCTTTGGAAGTCACTCAAATGTCTGGAAACTAGGTTCAATGTTCTATCTACATCTGTAAAAAAACATCTTCCAGGTGACATTATCATCTCACCTTCATCAACTTAAATGAGGTAAGTAAATTTTATCATCACATCACTTATCCGTCAACTGTAAATCATTTTTAAGCTTTATCCCACAATCTCTAAGTCTGTATTGTCTACACAAAAATCACAACTGACTCTACTCAATCATCGGCGATCAACCCCAATCATTGGAAATCCCTATTAATTTGGTCATTCAGCCCCTTAATCTGACCTTTAGCTATCTGGATCATAACAACTTTCATTATTTTTTCTTTGTGTCTATTAGTCCTATCTAACTCCTTTGAGCCATCATTCATATTCTACCAATTGTCCTAATCAAATCCATTTCTTAGCTTGTCATTATAAACGCATAACCATCACCATATTTTCTCCTTTGATCCATTTATCAGTTATACCTATCATCATGCTTCCCTTTGTGACCTTCTGACCATCTACATCTTTAATCCTTTGAGCCATTTTATGATTCCTAGACTCCCTTTGGATCAGGAATCACCATTAGACCATCATATAGCCTTGGATCGCATCAGTCCCTTTTTCTTTGCATTGTTGGTTATGTTGTATTTTTATCATTTTATCCCATCATTATCAAATTAATTTCTTGAACATAGTTTGACATCCTTTCAAGGAATTCCATTGACTTCTGAGGACTGGCATTTGCTAGGAAATCCACCATATATTTAGCTAATCCCATATTTTTCTGAGTGTCTGTGCATTACAGGTAGCTTATCCTATTGGAAAGAAGAATATTTGTTTCCACTTGGATCCATCGATGTCATTCATACATCATCTACAATAGACATCTCTACGGGTATTGGTAAACCCCGCGTCTTCTAAGGTCAGTCTTGTTTTTATTATTTCACTTTGTTAATTCAAGTAGAAAGGTAAAAATATCTCTGGACACATCCCATACTACACCAAAATTTTCTATGTTCATCCATGAAAATAAAAAAGGTTCCTTTTTTTTGAGTTAATAATTCTTTTTGAAAACAGTCCCACTAATTAATGTATAAGGGACCAATTGCAATCTAAGATGTATTATTTTTTAGTTTTCTAAAACTAGGAGGGTAGCAACTAGTTTCCAAGATTTTCATTATGTCATTAATCTAACTATTATAAAATGTTTTATTTCCTTTATCTTGTTGAAGCTCTGTGATGCGTAGATACTCAACATTTTGTAGCTCCTCTGTGCTATGCAAACTTCCATTATTATGTGGATTTGTAACATTATATGGGTTTTTTTTAGAGACTCTTAAGCTCTGCGAATGCTCTATGGTTTGTTATTGTTCCTCTTACATGAAGAAAGAATCTTCTTGATTGTCTTAAGCATCTAAGAAAATATACTCACATAGTTACCTTCCTCTTAATTTTGTGTCCTTGATGGCTACGTCAAAATCCATGACTTTAGTTACCCTTCCAACTTTTTTCTCACTAATTTCTGATTCGATGATAAAGTATCTCACACTAATATGTGAGACTAAATTTTTTATGTGGTTGGAAGCTAACAAGGGATTAATTTTTTTGAGAGCCCATAAGATGGCGAAGAACTTCTTCTCAAAATGAATATATTTGAGAGTAAAATATTTCAACAAACTCAAAAACTCACTTTTTTGCAAACATTTATGAAAAAAAACTCAACCACTTCCTCATGTTAAATGTAATCAATGTTTGTTTTATCACCTTAATCATCAACAAGAGAATGTAAACTAGAACCATATAAGATATCATGAATTTCTAAAATATCACAACTTAAGATAGGTCCCAAAAAAAAATATTGTAGAATAATATAGAAAAGGAACTACATTTTCATGATCCTTATGAAGTTCATTACCCTTCTCAACTACATATTCTTCATAGTCAAAATCATCATAAAATAAATTATCTTTATTTGACACTTGTGTCTTCATTGAAAACATATAAACTAGTTAGATCAATAAGAATATTTACATTTTCTCTAACAGGTTCAAGGTGAAGTAAGTTCCAGATACTATGATAAATCATAAAAGAGTTTGGATTTGATTAGGCATGAGGAATATTATGAGTAACATGTATAAGATTAAATAGTTGGATATTATGATTCATAATGGAGCAGCCTTGGGGATTGAATTTTTTTATCTACTATGATGGATTCTACATATTCCACGTGAAAAGAGTTTACGTTGGGATTATTTAGTAATGTGGATAGTGTAGACTCTCAAATTTGGAAATTCAGTCTTTTGCACTACTAGTTTTTATAATGCACCTCTTGCTAAGATAAATACAAATTTCCCATTCCAACTTAATACAATATGAGGTCTCATGTTTATCTTGTCTATCCTTGAACACTGGCATGTCATCAAATTTTGAGCACACAATGCATAAAATCTATATACAAACATCAAAAAAAAAGCTCCAAAATTCATATGCATTATCTTTCTTCCAATGGAAGGGCCATAAAGATTGGCCAGGATAGTATATCTTGTCCTGAATGACTTATATGGTCTCAAATTGACATTCCCTTTAAATTTTATTTCAAATTTATATCTTTTTTTGGATATTCTAATCTCTCAAGGTAGGCTTTTCATTAATAAATATTTTATGAAAATTTATATAAGCAAGTAAACACTGCCTCATTTTCTAATCTAGAAATAATATGGTGCTACATTAATACAATCACTTATAACACTTGAAAAATATACCCAAGGCTCCATAAATCTCATAATTAGCACATATAAAGTCATTAAGGAAGCAATCTTTATAGCTTTGAATCTCCTTACTAGGTCAAGGAATTAATATCCCTCATCTACAAGCATCTAAAGAACACTTTCCCAAGTATCTTAGCAAGAGAAAAATCAATTCAGGCATGGCCAAAGATGGTTGTAAAAATTAGTTAAATTCATTTAGATATAACATTTTATGTGGAGGATGCCATGTAGTTAGAGGCATTTTCAAAGTACTACCAACATTGGAGGTGCACGGGGGTTCCCATAACCCAACTAATTTTTATTTTTCAAGACTTCTCATCCATGACTATATTTTTATACGATGATTAAAGTATTCAAAGAGCTTTGCATGATGATTGACAAAATAGGGTTTGACAATGAAAAAAGTTTTTAGAAAACTTATAGTGTTTAGAAGTTATAGAGCCCATATTTGAGTAGGTACAAGACCATATAAGAGGTGCAAAACCATATGGTATGACCATACAAGTTTGGTACAGCCCTACCCTAGTCCATTTCCATATGACGTTGTCACGAATGAAGTTTTTTACAATCCATATCTCCATGTTCTTACAATGTATCTTCCCAAAACCTTCCATAATCATTAGTCATCAAATAAGTGTACTCATTACTTTGTATTTTAAAGTTTATATATTGTTTAGCAGTATAAAATTGTTATTATGATTGTAATGATTAATGTTAGAAGTTAATTAATCAAAATATCCACATGTTGCTAACCCTTACATCCTCTAATGTATTAAATCATTAATACCAATCATGTTTTAATCAAATATAACTAACATGTGAATAGATAGGAGGGGATATAATGCATAAATGTAAATTTGGATAGCTAAAACATCAATAGGCTTGTATATAGAAGTAATTACATTATATGTATTTTGAAACCTTAAATTTAAATCCATGAAGTTTTAAAAAGTGGATATAATGAGGAAAGTAAACATAATGGATGTAGCATGTAACAAAGGGAAGAAATGAGGCAATGCTATGGGAAATAAGGAATAATAGTGACATATATTAAATGTTTGGGTTTATTCCACATGAAAAAGTTTGATCATGCTCCAATCTTGATAGGCGTCTTAAGGCACCCATTCAAGAGGAGAATGCATCAGAATCCACTATAGAAAAGAAATGGTTAGAAAACATAAAAATGAGGTGTATACACATGGGTCATTTTGGAAAAATAATTAGGTGATATATTTTAATATTATTCCATTGATCATATTGAGATAATTAGACTAATGATGCATGATTTCATTTTTATCATATATGAGATTTCTCAAGGTAATATTTATTTCTCTAATAGATGATGAAAAATATTGATTATGTGGGCTAAAGTTTATTTCTCTATTTCTATTGGTTAATGATGACCATATGAACTAATTATATTTATGGATATATTTTTCGTTCATAATTTTTTCATGTACGTAGTATCATTGAGTGTTTGTATGTGCATGTACATTATGTCATGTGTCATTTATGTTAAAGGATCCTTAAGTCCATGTTAGGGGTATCATGCTGATTTGATTTCATGTCTTTTATTCTTAAGTTATTCTTGAACATGATGTATGTGAAGGATGATTATTTTTACATGCATATAAATGTACTCTTCTTTAAAACACTACTTGATTGTCAACATCTTTTTGGTGTCATGATTTCCATCATACTATTATAGTAATACTACCATGTTCTTTAATTGTGTGTGTGTGTGTGTGTGTGTGTGTGTGCGCGCGCGCGTATGCGTGTGCGTGCGTGCGTGCTGGTCACACACACCCAACACACACACACACACACGTGCACACACACACACACACGTGTGTGTGTGTGTGTGTGTGTGTGTGTGTGTCACACACACATGTAACATATAGATACATATATACACATATATTTGAAACTAAAAAATAACTACCATTAATTTGAATGATATGTATATATACGATTGAAATGATCAACTCTTTATACAATGATATTTTTTACCATTTTATCCTATATTATGTATTAATATATGTATGTTTGAATTGTAGCTATTGTAGACACCAATTTTTGGTACACTTGTCCCCCATCCCACATTCACTCCCCTTCATCATCATCTCACACATACATATCTCTCCTCCTATTTGAATCCCCCTTTCCCTTATTAAATCACATTTATTCGAATTTATCACTTTCCTATCTTATCCCCATAATCTATTTTATTTCCCCCAATACACCCTTAATCCGTAATCATATTTATTATCCTAATCACATCCCATTTATTATCCCTAAACCCTCATTTAATGCTTTTCCACTCTCCAACCACATTTTATCCATCCCTAGGTTCCCACCTACCCTCATTTAATGATTTCCTATCCCCCAACCACCTTTTATCCTCCCTATACAACCCTAACCCTCAAAAAAACCTTAAATCCCTAATATGCCCTCTTTAGGAATTTTTGCATCAAGTTGGGCATCATCCCACCACCCAAATCAACAATATACCATAGTCACTGATGACCCATGTGGGTCATCATTGACCTTATAAGTATTCACATACCCATCCTCTCCAATGGATACAATTTTTGAGAGCTTAGGTATTCTCATGGATTTTTTGTGTTTCTTTCTCATCTCATGCCTCAATCACCATCAACCCAACCCAATCACCATCAAACTAGACCCATTCACTGTCAAAACATCCCAGTTAGTGTCAAACCATCCCAATCACCATCAACCTAATCCACATAAACTCTATTTATGTCCCCTATTTCATATGTCATCTTTCATATAGCTTCCTTCAACAATCAGACCTCTTTGTTTCTATTACCTGCCTGTTCGAGAGCCTAGATCTCATATTCACTGCACTAGTCACTGTTGAACTAGTCCAATCACCATGGACCCTGTTTGCATTTATCAAATTTATCAATTTTCTTTCATCATTTATGATTCCACAACTTTTCCATATCATATCTAGGACCTTCTCAATATTTCAAATCATGTTATAGACCTGTTTTCTATATTTTTGATCCACTATGCTATGGTCATTGTCGACTATACATGTTGGTCTCGAGTCACCATCAACCCGATCAGGTTTGGTTTAGTATCATTTATTTTTATCATATCTGCATCTTATATCATATATCATATTTCACATCTCTGTTTCAATTTAGTTATCTATTGTATCCTACCATTTATCCACTAGCATTTTATCTATCTATTTATAAAATTGGGTTGAAATCCATCCTATGAATTTTTCTCTTCTCGGGACTGACATTTTTAGAGCAACGCACCATATCTACTAGTCCATTTTTTCTGTCTATCTTATCTTTGTTGTGTAGATCATCGAGCTTACTACGAGGAGGATATTTTTCACCCGTATCTTCACCATATTCATCTCATCAATAAGTATCCTTAAACCCCTCTCATTATTTGGAGTTTCTTATTTTCTCTATTACCATTTCACATTATCTGAAATAGAAGTGAGAAAATTCGATCAACATTCTGGCATGCTCAGTGGGACACACCCTTATTTGGTTAGTTCTTTAATTAATTTTTTCCATTTTTATTTTGTTTATTTTTCTTTCTTACTAACCTCGAAGGTGGGATATTTTTTACTTTCTTGCGTGGTGGATTTCTTGCTTGGATCCACAACGCACTTTCTTAAAATAAAATAAAAAGGAAAATAACATTATTTGAGTATTATTCTTTTCATTTTTCCTATTTTCTCTTTTTACATCTCTCTCCCTTATTTTCCTGCTTGATTTCATCGAATCTCACATTTTGATTTTGGACTTAAAAAATAACCTCTTCATACATGTTTGACATTATAGTCTTATTATGAGGTCAATTCATTGCATTCACTTCTTCCATCACATAACCAAATTCAAAAATCAACTTAAATATCTTAACATCTTTCTGCGAGGTGGAATTATTAAAATTTCATAACCCAATAGGAAAGATTCTATGGTGTTCGGGATGTGTTATTTTTTTTTTATTATCAGTATAAATGCTAAGTGCACTAGACACCCTTATCGTTGTGGTGTGTGAAGTGAGGGGGTAGGCCCTAATACCAGGAAACATGTAAGTAATCATCACCGAATTGATCCTCACGTACCTTTGGGTATATTGAGGATGCCAACCAAAACAACATGAAACCATCCTTAGTTTGATCACTTCTCTAGGTTCCCTTTGAGCCCATTTTCTTCCTTTTCACATCATTCTAAATAATCAAGATGATCAAATTTTTTTTGCTTGATTTGTTTATTAATAAAATGTATAAGTTTTTTTTTATGTTTCATGCCCATTATCACCCATTCTAAGGCCAAGAAAATGCAACAATCTACCTCATCCAACATACCCACTTCCAATGATTTTCCCAAAAAAAATCCACACTTTTCGTTGTTTCTTTTACACCAATGATCAAAATGCCTTTTGTCTCCCAACCCCTTGTTTCTATGGTCTCTCTTCACAAGACCCATGTCATCCAAAATTATCCCCATCCTAAAACCAATCCTTCTATCTCTCATTAGTACATTCCATCTAGACCAGCTATGCCCCTATTTTATACTTCTTTAGAGACCCTTGGACCTCCTAATATCTCTCATGGATTCTCAGAGTTTCAAGAAATCCTTGAAACTAATTCCATCACCCTTCATGACTATTACATCTGTAAATCCACTATGATCCCCTAATCCCATCAATCCACTCAATTGGTGGTCCCTATTCCCCCCAGCTTACCTCGCATCAACACTGTCCCCACATCTTCTATCCCAATCACTTCTTCATCCATTGTTTTCATTAATTCCCCTATTCAAACCTATCAAGAATCAAATCTTCTTCTTTCACTTCCCGAGTAGCATCTTCTAAGCTCGGTGCCAATATCTACATCATAAATCCATGGCAATATCGTCATCTTACAACCCCACCCTTTGGAGTCTACTCAAACCCATCAACCTCCACTCTGAGGCATCTTTCAACATGTTCTCCCCAATCAAACTATCCAAACGTCTCAACCATCCCACATGCATATCCCAACATATCATATGCAAGCTCAATCTAATATCCCTATCTCTCAACAAAAATCGTAAACATACCCATCCAATTACATCCCCATCACTCGAAAACATCCTACCTTCCAACCTATCCAATCACAACCATTCAAATATCTCCCTCCTTATCAACCTCCAAAAACTCCTACCTATCCTCAAAAAATATCAAACTCATATGTAACTCAACCCATCCACTTCTTATAATCCACAATTTATCACCAATCAATCCCTCATCCTCACACATCTAATGACCTCACACAAGATTTGTTAAGTACGTTGGTGAATCTGGAAGCCACTACTTTGGGGTCTAAAACCACCTTCTCTTATGAAATTTTTTTTAACGATCCCATAAATTCATTAGTTCCCATCAAACCTTACCTGTTGCACTAAGAACTCCCCAATATTTATAAATTCAATAATTAGGAGGACCACCAACATCACCTTCATGCCTTTAGGGACCCATGATATCTTATCACCCACTACTAGGATCTCATTCTTTGCACTATCCCCATGTAATTTTCTAGACCTGCATTGGACTGGTATAAAAACATTTCCAAACATTTGTTATTCTCATTTATCCAACTCGCACAAATTTTTCTTAGAACATTTCTCAATTAATATTGCACGTAAAATCACCATTACTGACCTCTATTCCATTAAGTAGTGTGATGATGAATCCATCATAGATTTTGTCACTAGATGGATGTGTCATCATCAATCAGTTATCCTTTTCACTTCCCCAAACCATGCTTATCAAACTATTCTCTCAATCATGTTTGAGGCATATTTCTTCCACTCTTCAAATTCAGTATTTTCAAACCTTTGAAGAGGCATTTACTATGGCTTGTAAATTGTAATTGCCTTCCCTTGATCAAGGCCATGTCAAAATCTATTCCAAAAAACCAAAAAATGACTTCAATAAGTCCTTCACCCACAATGACAAACCTAAAAATTCAGCCAATTTCATTGTAGTCAAATCCTCTTCTGCATCCACATCCCACACCAATCCTCCACAGAGATCTCCTCGGTTGACTCCTAACTATACCTCCTCTTAGAGAATATTATAGTTCCATATTTGACAAACTCATGGATGCACATCTTATCCAACTTCCTCCCATCCATCTCATTGATAAATCACATCCCAAACCCGTGCATGGTTCCACGACGACCACTATTACAAACACCATTGGGTCTATGTGGTCATTATATTTAAATATTTCATTCCTTCAAGGACCTCATTCAATGAATTATCGACCATGGATACCTTTAAGTGGATAATCCTAATGTTTCCCCCAATCAATCCCTTGATGTCTTTGAGAAGCCCTTTCCTAACCATCCATCAAATAATAAAAATAACTTCCCTAAATCTCAAACACCCAATTGCCAGAAAATCAATACTTTGGGTCAAGAGTCAACATTACTACCCATGTTTATTATCCATATTACTCTACCTACATCTATTGATCCCATGCCTTACATTGACATAAACCCTCACCCCTACAATCTCAGCCACATCCTCACCTATGTCTACTTTTTTATCTTTATACCCACATCTATTACATCCACTTCACTTATCTTTATTCCACTCACACCTATCTTACTCATGCTATTTCCTTATGTATACTACATTACCATCATATCTATGCCACACCTATATCCACATTCTACCATCTATATATTCTTCCACACCTACCATAACATCTACCTATATATCCCTCTTCTACATCTTCCTTATCCTCATCTACTGACCATATCCATACCCATATCAAATTCACAACACATCCATATCATTTAAAGTCAACCAGACATCCTCCTTTTATCCCCATTACAAAGGATTCCCAATATCCATCTTCATCTCCAAAAACTACCATCACTTCTGTACCAACACCTCAAGATCCATACAATCTAACTCTTCATCTCAAACACATTATCCAAAAACTACTTCCATCTTCAATCCTCACATCTACAAAAAAATATACGTCATTTGATTCTACCTCTAATGATCCCCTAGTTGAAATCATTATAATTCCCACTAAGGGTAAATATTTGTAGCAAAAATCTAAAAATTCTTAGTGTTCCTACTCAAAAGTATCTTATGCATCCACATAAGAAATTGTATCTCCCTCTTTTGAATCCCCTAAGGACCAGGCCTCATCATCTATCTTAAGACCTTTCCATCTGTTATCCAAATCCCCCATCAACAAATGAATTCATAACCATCTATTCCTCCTCCCTAAATCAAAATCATCCAAACATATGCCACAACCTGAATCCAATTCTCCCTTCCAAACTCAAATTGGAACCCAAGGATCTCTTAAATCCTCACAAAAGTAAGTCACTTCTCTTACCTTCATCCTCCTCTCCTAAACTCAATCCATCCACAATCCACGCAAACCCTTCCTTGAAAATCCCCATTGGATCTTATATTGAAATCTTTCAATGTTTGGTCCAAGCATTTGCAATCACAATTCCTCCTATCAAATCCTTCGATTCACATGGGCCGACAACCATGTGGTTTGATTCTAACATCATTTATACCTATCACTGTACCCTTAGACATGACATTGAACATTTTAGGGCACTCCAAACCCTTATTGAAAGTATCATAGAATAATATGACCTAGTCATTTTTGGAAATCACCCTCTCTCATATATTAGTTCATCTAAATATAAACACAATCCTCCTATCAAATCCACACCTCCTTAGGCACATAAATCTGGTTCTTCAACCAAATAATTCATTGCATTCCCTCCATCCTAACAATACCTCTTCCAAAGAGTGTCCCCCTATTTTTATCAATGTTTTTCATATTACCAATTGTTCTCAACATCATGATCCTCAACCATATATCCAATAAAAACCCAAAGTCAATGTCTCTCCTCCTTTTAACTATCCTACCCCATCTCCCTCGGTATCCATATCCACATCCAAATTACCTAATGACGAGTCTCTTACCATTGTGATGCAGTGTCTCTCACTGGGGGAGTCTCAACTCCTCACTCTTATTTCTCTCTTGCACACTACATCTACATCTCCCATGCACATTGATCCATAATTATTATCCATCCAACAACCCAGTGGACATGGAAAACACCATGTCCCTTCCCCTTAAATTATTTTAATTATAATGTCACTACTCTAGAAAGGTTCCAGCATGGAAATTTTTCTCCCAACTGGATTCAACCATATATTATCACTCATAAGTGTGGGTCTGGAGCTTATTGTTTATCCTCCCTATCAATAGTAAACTAGAAGCATAACCTCTCAATGCCTTGCACTTGTGGCCTTTCTACTATTAACATACCTACCAACGTAAGTTTAGTCACATTTAACGATCTTATCTCCATCATAAGCCTTATCCATCTTCCATCATAATGATTTGGAATATTTTGGTCTACCGTAACTATCCTATCTACAACCTTGAATATGGGCATCATGGTTGTATTCATAGCATATTCCTTATGGAAAAGTTCCTCCATCTAGGTGGGAACCCACAATCATTACTTCCATTACCATCTTATCCACCTATTGGAACCGTGGTAAGGGGTCTATATGTGTCACTTTTAAATCTTATCTCCCCCTCCCCAAGTGGTCTACTTTGCTATCCTAAGCTCACTCCTAAAATAAAACAAAACAAAAAAAATCATGGATGCTCCTATCAAAATCTATGTTATACTAAAAAAAAACTTCTCCCTTGAAGGAAAAATGTTCATATAAAGAGAATTATCAAAAGTATAGACTAATCCCTTGAAGTATAACAATCTCCTATCTTATTCTGCCATCCAAAATCAAAAGAAAAAATCCCTAAATGTAGACCACTCCCTTAAAGGATGGATACTATATATCATGGTAGTGAAGGCTTCCCACATTGATCAACCTTATAACATATTAAAATAAAAAGAAGGCATCCTAATAAATCTTCCCATATCGATCATCTTTCCATCAAACAAAAATTTCTCATATTGATTAATTTATACAGTATTCCTCAAAGTTGGGGCATAGACTTAGGGATACCACCTAAGGAGAACCTATTTTCCCCCTTACAAGATCCATATTAACTCCTTTTTCATGTCTAAAATGGGTCTATAATCACACCATCCATCTTTCCCTCATGATCTTAAGTATAGCTAACTATCATTAGTTATGTGTTAACACCTTCTATTGGCTGCAGCTGCATTTCTTTTTTGTGTTCCCTTTCACGCTTTACATACAATCCAATCTAAAATCATCTATCCTATTTGTGATCCTTCCTATGATGGAGTGTCCTTCCTATATTTTGGTCTTCTTCATAAGTTCACATTTTTCCAATCCAATCACACCATCTATCTCATAAATCTCTTATCTCATCTCATCCAATCAATAATCTCATCAATTTTTTTTTTATCTTATCTCATTCAATCAATCATCTCATCAATCTCTCATACAATCTATATCATCAATCTCTTATCTCATCTCATCCTATTCATGTCATCCAATCATTTTATCTTTTCCACTTTAGGCTTGTGTGTCACCCATAACACATTGATCGTTTCCTTATGTGGCTCATCTTGTTATCCTTTCCTATCATCTTATCTAGCATAGTGACATTCTTGACCACATCTCAATCCCACCATTTTTGGCCATATCTATATGTCCCTACCATGTTTTGGGACATCTCAAGCTCTCATCGTTCTTGGCTCATCTCTATGTATCCCATTTCCAGACACCATCTCTCATAATCAAATCCCACACTTTGTTGCCATCTTTGTGTTCCCTCTCTAGGACAGCATATCATCATCATTAAGACCACAATTGTCATGGCCGTCTTTCCATTTTCCATCGTGTCTAGGATACATATTTCATCAATTCCTCATATATGAAGGATATCTTATCCACTTTTTCCCCAAAATTCATCAATACCATTATCTTAACCATCCTCACATTTATTTGTGTATGTTTTTGATGTCTACCTTTGACTCGTTGGTCCTACGACTTACACATCCATCTAAGTGGATTTCCATTGAACTTCCATCACTATTTTCAATGATTTTCAATCGACTCACCTAGGTCTGTAGGATCATTGTCATCATCTCCGTCGCAGGCCATAATTATTTTCCCTATTGAAGTGATTCCAAAATTCACCACCATATTTTATTTATTAATTTTTTACATTTATCCCTCTCCACTTAAGGCATATTTCTTTCATCTTCTTCTTTTAACATCCTTTCCACTCTTTATCCCTTCATCATATATCTTTCAACCTATTGATCGATTCTTATTTACATCATCAATCCTTAGTTTGAGGGGGAACACCTTAACCGTCATCATCATCTATCACTTCTTGTTTTTTCTTACAGTTTACTTAAAATAAACCACTCAACAAAAAAGTGATAAATTAAGACACCAATTTTTGGTACTATTGTCCCCCATCCCATGTTCACCCCCTTTTGTCATCATCTCACAAATACATATCTCTCTTCCTAGTCGAATTCCCCTTTCCCTCGTAAATCCCATTTATTTAAATTTCCCACTTTCCTATCTTATCCCATCATCTATTTTTTTTCACCTAATTCACCATTAATACCATTTAAGTAATCCTTAATCATATTTATTATCATAATCAAATCTCGTATATTATCCCTAAACCCTCATTTAATTTTTTTCCACCCTCCAAACACCTTTTATTCATCCCTAGGTTCCCACCTACCCTCTTTTAATGATTTCTTATCCCCAACCACCTTTTCATCCTCCTTATGCAACACTAACCCACCTAAACACCTTAAAGATCTAATATTCCCTCTTTAGGACTTTTTGAATTGAGTTGGGCATCATCCCACCACCCAAATCAATGGTATACCATAGTCATTGATGAACCATGTGGGTCGCCATCAAATTTATAAGTATGCCCATACCCATCCTCTCATATGGATGTAACATTTGAGAGATTAGGTATTCTCACGGATCTGTTGTGTTTCTTTCTCATCTCTTACCTCAATCTCCATTAAACTAACCCAATTTCCATTAACCAAGACCCAGTCCCCATCAATCTAGCCTAGTCAACATCAACCCAACCTAGTTTCTGTCGACCTGATCCACATCAAATTTGTTTTTTATCCCTTGCTTGATCTGTCATCCATCATACAAATTCCTTCAACAATCAAGCCTCTCTATGTTTCTGTTATGCACCTATTCAGGATCTCGGATCTCATCCTCACTACACCAGTGATCATTGACCTAGTCTAGTCGTCGATTAACCCTATATGTAGTTATCAAATATATAAATTTTCTTGCATCCTTTCTATTTCCAAAACTTTCCCATATTAGATACATGACCTTCTCAATATTTCAGAGCCTGTTACAGACCTATTTTTTATATTGTTAAGTTGTGGAGCCTGTTTTCATATGAGAAAGTGTTTAATACTATACACTAAGAGTACTATACACTTTCCATAGTTGTCTCACCAGGGTTCAGGGGCGCATAGCCCCCGAGAAAAAAAAATTGGCCTTAAAACATGCCCACTATACCTGGGAAACGTTTTCTTCTCATATGGGCGAGATTTTTGACCCATAGGTTTATGGGATGCTTTTGGCCCATGGTTTTGATACTCACTGGTTTTATAAAACTACTTAAGTATTTGTCTACTTATATGGTTTTATGCATATGGTAGATATCATGTAACATTGCATATGTGTTTTGAATTCGGGTGTGAATTTTGTAGAGTTTGTTGAGCATAGCTCCAAACAAATCTAGGTATTGTATTGAGAGAGTAGTGGCTTGTAATAAAATCTGAGCAAGTGATTCTTGTTGGATGTAGCCCAAATTGGGTGAACCACGTTAAATAATATCTCTTTGTGTTGTGTTATTTTATTCTGTAATTTTATTTGAGATCTGTAATATTTTATGCATATTAGTTTCTACTGATGTGATTCTGATGAGGGATTATCCCACATATTTTATCCCTTATTTCCTAACAATTGGTATCAGATCTTGGTTTGGTTTGTTGAAGTGTTGAATCACACGGAAAGTTTTATCTTGAGTGGGAGCTATAGTAAATGATGGAAGATCAAGGGTTGATAAATTCAATAGGTAGAATTTCAATCTTTGGAAGATGTAGATGGAAGATTACCTTTATCAGAAGGATCTTTATATTCCACTTTCTGAGAAGGTCAAAAACCCTCGAGCATGACAGATGTGGAATGAGATTTTCTATATAGAAAGGCACTTGGGATAATCTGGTTGTGTCTTGCATCTTTGTTATTATTTAATGTTTCAAAGGAAAAGGCTACAAAAGAACTAATGGATGCATTAGGGAAGTTGTATGAAAAACCATCTACCTCTAATAAGATATTTTTAATGAAAAAGTTTTTTAATATGAAGATTTATGAGAATGGTTCAGTAATAGATCATTTAAACGATTTTAATACAATTGTAAATATGCTATCTTCAGTTACAATAGAATTTGATGAAGAAGTTAGGGCTTTATTAACCCTGTGCTCTTTACCTGAGAGTTGGAATAGTCTGGTAATGGCGGGTAAGCAACTTCAGTTCCAAAAAAATCAAAGTTGAAGTTTGAGGATGTTTTAGGGGGTGATTCTAAGTGAGGAAATGCAAAGAAAAATCTCTAGGGAATATTCTACTTCAGGGAATGCTTTGACAGTGGAAACTAGAGGGAGACAAAAGAATAGAGGAAACCATGGAAAATCAAAGGATCGAGAAAGGTAAAAATCTAAAAGCAAGATAGTATGTTGGCACTGTGGAAAGTCTGGGCATGCAAAGAAGGACTATTGGGAGCTTCTGGACAAGAAGAAAAAACAAGAAGAAAACAAGGAGGAAAATGTGGCAACGGGTAATGTATGTCAAGATGCTTTGATTCTTTCTTTGCACAATATTACTAAATCTTGGGTTTTAGATTTGGGGGCTTCTTTCCATGTTACTCCACATAGGAATTATTTTGTTGATTATGTTCAAGGATATTTTGGGCATGTTTTTATTGGTGATGATGAGCCTTGCATCATAGTTGGAAAAGGTTCTGTTCAGGTTAATATGCAGAATGGGAATACTTGGCTATTGAAGGATGTCAGACATGTACCTACATTAAGAAGAAATTTGATATCAACAAGGCAGTTGAGAAGTGATGGTTGTACTGTGATATTTACAACAGACTCTTGGAAGGTTACCAAGGGTGCTCTTGTTGGGTGGCAAGAGATAAGAAGGTTGTAACCTTGTATTTAACCACTTATAGCACTAATGTTTGTAATCTTGTGAATTCAGAAGTAGATAAAACATTGTGGCACTATAGGATCGGTCATATGAACCGTAAGGGCATGGAGATCATAAAGAAGTATTTTCTTGTATATACAGAAACATGTTTGGATTTTTTGTGAGGACTACATATATGGGAAACAAAAGCGAGTAAGGTTTCTCAAGGTTGGACCTACAAAGAAAGAGAGTAAGTTAGAGTTGGTGCATTCTTATGTGTGGGGGGTGGTTCAGGTATCATCTCTTGGGGGTTTAAGTTATTATGTTACTTTTATTGATGATGCAACAAGGAAATTTTGGGTTTATTGTATTAGAAACAAATTTGATGTATTTGACACTTTTGTTAAATGGAAAGCCTTAGTAGAGAATGAAACGGGTCTTAAGCTAAAATGTCTCAAGTTAGATAATGGAGAGGAGTATTGCAGCAATGAATTTGATGATTATTGTTATAAGTATGGAATCCATAGGAACAATAGGGTTCCAAGAACTCCACAGAAGAATGGGGTGTCAGAAAGGATGAATAGAACAATAATGGAACGTGTTAGGAGCATGAGGTTACTTGCAAGACTGCTTCTTTATTTTTGAGCAGAAGTGGTGAGCACAACTTTGTACTTGATAAACAGAGGACCCTTAAGTGCCTTGGATGAAGGCATTCCTAAGGAGGCTTGATATGGTAAGAAAGTTGATTATTCATTTCTTAGAGTCTTTGGATGTGAGGTTTTTGTCCTTATAGACAAGGATGATATGACCAAGCTAGAGGCTAAATTAGAAAAATGTACTTTCATTGGTTATGGTGGTGATGACTTTGGATATAAATGTTGGAGTATTAAGGACAAGAAAATCATTTGATCTAGGGATATGGTCTTTAATGAGAAAAACCATGTATAAGCAGTAGTTGCAGGAAAATAGGGAAGAATCCAAGAAAGAATATGCAATAGTAGAGGATCTTCTGGATGGGAAAGTGACACATGAATCAGTTTAGGAACTTCCTCAACAGGATCCCAAAACTCTTATATTGAGGAGGTCTTCTAGGGTAACTAGAGAAATTGAACATTTTATCCTTATCTTTATTATTTATTACTCATTGATAGTGGAGAGCCAAAGAGATTTGATGAAGCAATGTAGGTAGATGCCAAGAAGAAGTGGGAGTAAGCCATGGATGAGGAGCATCAGGCTCTCATGGAGAACCAGACATGGGATTTGGTGAAGCTACCTGAAGGAAAAATATCATTATAGAAAAAGTGGGTGTTTAGAGTCAAAGAGGAAGAAGGAGACAAGAAAAAATACAAGGCCCAGTTGGTGGTAAAGGGGTATACACATAAAAAAGGTTTAGATTTTGATGATATTTTTTCTCCTGTAGTAAAAATGACTTATATTATAACTATTCTAGGAATAGTTATAGCAGAAGACTTAAACTTACAAAAACTTGATGTAAAGACTGCATTTCTCTATGGTAATTTGGAGGAGGAACTATATATGCAACAACCAGAGGGATATGAGGTCAAAGGTAAAGAGGATATTGTGTGCAAATTGAAGAAGAGCTTGTATGGCTTGAAACAAGCTCCACGTCAATGGTATAAGAAATTTGATAGCTTCATGATTGAGTAAGGTTATATTAGATGTCATTCTCACCATTGTGTGTATACAAAGAAATTTGAGGATGGAAATTATATTATCCTCTGTCTATATGTGGATGACATGTTGGTTGCAGGTAAAAACATGCAGGAAAAAAAATTACTTAAGAAGCAACTAAGTGAATCCTTTGCTATGAAGGATTTGGGACAACCAAACAAATCCTTGTTATGAAGATATATTTTGATAGGAAGGAACGGAAATTGACTTTATTTTAGGAAGAGTACATTAAGAAAATCTTGGAGAGGTTTAATATGTAGGATTCTAAACTGGTTGGGACTCCTTTGGTAGACCATTTCAAGTTAGCAAAGGAGCAGTGTCCCAAAACAGAGGAGGAGAGAAACCAGATGTCCAAGGTACCTTACTCATCATTGGTTGGTAGTTTGATGTATGCCATGGTTTGCACCATGCCTGATATTGCCCATGCAGTGGGAATGGTGAGTAGATTTATGAGTGATCCAGGTAGAGATCACTGACAGACAGTAAAGTGGTTCCTTCGGTATTTGAGAGGGACCGTGGGGATAGTTTTGTGCTATAATGAATCAGACACCACTTTGTGTGGTTATGTAGATTCATATATGAATGGAGATGTAGACAACAAGAGGAGCACAACAGGTTATGTTTACACTATAGGTGGGACAACAGTAAGCTGGATTTCATGAATACAGAAACTGGTGGCTTTGTCAACCACAAAGGCTGAGTATGTTTCTGCCATAGAGGAAAGCAAAGAAATTATTTGGTTACAAAAAATTCTTAAGGAGTTAGGGCATAAGCAGGATGAAGGAAAGTTGCATATTGATAGTCAGAGTGCTATATACCTAGCTAAGAACTCTTCTTTCCACTCTAGGACGAAGCATATATAGTTAAGGTACCATTTCATCAGAACAACTTTGGAGGAAGAGAAGTTGAAGCTAGAGAAGATTCATACCATTCAAAATCTTGTAGACATGATGACCAAGGTGGTCACAAGGGAAAAATTGAAGTTGTGTTCAGCTTCGGTTTGTCTTCACGGAAACTAGTGAAGGGTTGAGAAGCTTGCTCAGAGGAAAACTAGTCTCCAAGTGGGAGATTGTTAGGTTGTGGAGCCTATTTTCATATGAGAAGGTATTGAATACTATACACTAAGAGTAATATACACTTTCCATAGTTGTCTTTCTGGGTTTTGGGGCTGGGTAGGGCCCCTAGCAGGGGTTCAGGGACGTAGCCCCTGAGAAATTTTTTTGGCCTTAAAATGTGCCTGATATACTGAGAAATTTTTTCTTCTCATATGGCCGGTATTTTTGACCCATAGGTTTATGGGATGGTTTTGGCCCATGGTTTTGATACCCACAGTTTTGTAAAACTGCTTAAGCAATTGTCTACTTATATGGCTTTATGCATATGGTAGATATCATGTAACATTGCAGATGTGTTTTGTATTCGGGTGTGAATTCTATAGAGTTTGTTGAGCATTGCTCCAAACAGATCTGGGTATTTTATTGAGAGAGAGGTGGCTTGTAATAAAATATGAGCAAGTGATTATTGGTGGATGTAGCCTAAATTAGGTGAACCATGTTAAATATTGTCTCTTTGTGTTGTGTTATTTTATTTTGTAATTTTATTTGAGATCTGTAATATTTTCTGCATATTAGTTTCTATTGTTGCAATTTTGTGAGGGATTATCCCACATATTTTATCACTTATTTCCTAACATATATAGTATCGAATTTTCCTATCAGCCTCAGATCACCATCGACATGATCAGGTTTGATTTAATATCATTTATTTTTATCATATCTACATCTTATTGTATCTAACACATTTCAAATCTCTATTTTAACTCAATTATCTTTTGCATCCGATCATTTATTAATTATCATTTTATTCATCTCTTTCATCACAGTGGGTTGACATCCATTCCTAGGAAGATATCAATTCTCAAGACCAGTATTGTTGGGAAACCTACCATCCTATCTACTAATCCATTTTCCATGTTTATTTTCTATTTTTTGTATAGGTCATTGAGCTAGCTGCAAGGAGGATCTTGTACACCCGTATCTCCATCGTCATCTTATCAATAGGTAAATTTAAACCCTCACATCATTTCGAGTTGCTTATTTCTTGTATTCTTGTCCATTAACTTGAAACATGAGTGAGAAAATTCGGTAAACAACTATCATATTCACTTACATTTTCATATCACATTTCTCTATGTTTTCATTTTGTTGGTAGGGTCATCCCATGGTGTACCCATGGACTAATTGGGGTATTTATGAGATAGTAGTTAATAATTAATCATAATATTATGTATTATATTCTTGTTATAATGTCCCCCTTCAAAATGGCTCAATCATATATTTCTAACTTTTTTATTTACTCTCAATCAATTCATGTGTATATGGTCTATTTTACTCTTATATTTGTGAATTATTGTTATTTTCAATTTTTGTGTTCTTTTATTCAATCTATTACTATCTATGTAATGTATTTAAAATTTATAATGACTATTTAATTTTATATTTTTTTTATAGTGGCACATTTTTTGTTCTAGTTATTGTTTTGATGGTTATAGAATTGAGAAAAATATAACTTATGAGATGGAATATTTTTTATTAGCATAGTAAATTATTTGAGGTTTTTAGAAAAAAATATGAAATTTATCACCCTTGCACAAAATATTACTCATTTAATTCATCTTAGAGAAATTATTACAATGGTATTAGCCACCGGTGACCAAACTTTTAGGATTTTTTCACCCCTTTACAATAGAATTGATTAAATTCATCTCAAATAAATTATTGTAATATTATAAACCAATGGTGATCATAATTTTAATCCCTTAGATTGTAATTCCTAACCCCTAAACATAAATCCTAAATCTCAACATTTGTACATGGGATGTCCATAATCTAGAGGCGAGAGAAAAGGGTCAGTCAATTCATAAATAAATTTAATAAAATAAGATATGGAGTCAAGAAAATTATCTTATATGAGTTTTAAACCATATCTAGGTAGAGGTGCAATACATGGATAAAAAATAATATTTAGATTAATTTAATGGTAGATTGGATTAAATTTAAGAAGAAATCATTATGCAAGTTACAACACAATTTTCAATTACTGTATTTACCTTGTCTAGACTCAAAATACACCTACAATCTAGTCATTCTTATCCTAGTCATAAGGGGTATTAAAGCCATAAAATCATGAAAATAAATATGGAACAACCTCATACCATCCCTTGCCTCAATTAGAGTGCTTAGGAAATTATAACAAAAGTGGATATGAAATTTTTTTATGGGAAGTCTCTAATAATGTGGATCACTCTAATGGATAATTTATTTGATTTGCATCAAACACCTTATACAAAGAAGGTGGTAATGGAATATTTATATCTACAACCTGATTAATTCATTATTTATATGTGGTTATGTGCTCAAAATAAGAAAAAAATCACTATTATTACCTTCTTAATGTTTATTAATGAAACATAAATGAACTAACATAGAAATATGGTGGAAATTTTCTTTAGCCAGTTGGAAAAACTATGAAGAACTATTCATGTCATATATTATATTCAAAAATTACATACCATGTCCTTATGCATGAATACCATCACAAATGATATCATAAATGACTACTTATTATGTGTTCTTGAGGTCCAACTTAATGTTTACCTATTTAATCCCAAATTTATGTTAGATTTCATTGTCTTGGCATGTAGGATAATGGATAAAGATATATTCAATTAATGTCCATTGACTATTGGAAGGGATTGTATTAATCAAGCACTATAATTTTCTCAATCTAACAAATTTATTCCTTAAAAATTGATTTTAAATGTCAAAAATTTTGTGTTTATGTTGACACTAAAATTTGGTAATGTCCTTGTGCAATTCCAAGTTTAACCATGTTCCCTTGCTAAGAAAGCTCAACTTATGAATCCAATCTCTCTAACTATTCTAAAAATTTCTTACCTTTACACTCTAATCTATCATTAGTTATAGGGATATTATTTAATCAAAGTAGCATAAAACCTCTAATATTCATGACACAATTTTCAGTTTATGTATGTATCTCTTTGTTTTGAAAACATAAGGGCCAAGATGTCTTGGCCAACTTGTATGGTCCTATCCCTTCACATTAAATGAATCCAATTTAAATTTTCAATTCTTATTTGGTTCATTACATCTTCCAAGGTTCATCCTTATTTGAATATTTCACCTACGGAAGGTTATATATGCAAGTTAACATAACTTCACAACTCACTTGCCATTCTCACAAGCTACTATTACAAATATCACTCCAAAATCAATTGAAAAGGGTTCTTAAATATTCATAAATTATTTTTGTCTAGGTCAATCCATTATATAAGTATGAAACACTCAAGTAGATCAAATATTCTAGATTTATAAGTTTACAAGCATGCAAATTTCACAAAGTTATGTTTAAATAAGAGAAAAAATCACTCCAAGCATTGTAAAATGGTTT
Organism: Taxus chinensis; assembly: GCA_019776745.2. Taxonomy (NCBI): domain Eukaryota; kingdom Viridiplantae; phylum Streptophyta; class Pinopsida; order Cupressales; family Taxaceae; genus Taxus; species Taxus chinensis. The sequence goes on from CM034148.1 coordinate 628,770,461, forward strand.
CAATCAACAAAAGGGTTAGATCACATATTTAAAGAAAACCATATATCATTACTACCATATTGGTTATATTATCTTGGTGTTAGGATACATGAGGGAACCCCTAGGGGTTGGTTAACTATTCATGCTTGCACTAGAACCTAGGAGAACTATATGAGGCTTGATCCCACAAAAGGGTAGCATATTTCATCACTTAGATTAGTTCATCATATAGGATGTTTAATTATAAGGTGTTCTAGCCTCAACCACACATACATGTTCTCTCCTTTTGGTTTACTAATGCTCCAATGAAAGTTATACAAGTTATAGTGTTTATAATTTGTTGTAATTTTTTTGTAGGTCATTAAAAATTTATGCAAGCAATAGAAAACTATAATGAAAATAATTTATAGAAAATAAAAACACATATAAATTTTCATATCTATATATTCAAAGGATCTGATGTTATACAGATCTAAGTTAGAACCATATAGTTTAGTTGTGGACCATATAGACATTTTATAGTCCCACCCCCTATTGGGTTTGCAATTCCAATATATTCATTGAATCGTATATAATTCTATATCATCACATTTCACTACCCTACACATTCAAATCCTATTTTCCTACCCTAAACAACTAGGTTTACCTCCCCTCTTATATATTTGAGTAAGTACTTACAATTTATCAATTGTTTTAATAATTTCAAGTTTGAATGCATTATTCTGATTATGTAAGATTAATGTTGTATTTTAGATAGATTAGAATAATATTCTTTTTGCAAACCCTTACATAATCTTTAGTTGTTGTAAAATAACATTCTAGAATATAGCTAGGGTGTAAAAAGTTGGTAAACTCAATGAGTGATTGAATCTTGCACCTTCTTTCACACCCTATTTTCCCTAGGTTTACATTTTTTGGTTGGATATTTTGTCAAAGATAAAATATGGTGTTCAAATATAACATGTGGGAAAAATTCCCTCCTCAAATAAGGGTAAACACCTTATTTTTTACTAATATAAGAACAAAGAAGGAATATGTACAATATATTCAATACTATAATCATGGGGGTGGTATTTCATCTTGGTATATTGCATTCTAGGGAAAACGAATTGGAAAATAGAGGAAGATAGTTCTTTGAGAATATAAGAATGAGAAAAAAAGAGGGGGAGGGAAAAGGAGAGAAGGACTTGTGATTTTGAATGGAATATATAGATCCTAATCTTCTCAAACAAATTGAGGAGAATAACAATGAACTAACCTAATGCATAGTAACAAGATTCTAGAATTACAAGGAGCTATAATGCATTGAACATAATAAAAACAACATAATATCAATATTAATTGTACGAACCCAAAATTTCATGTGCTACATTGTCGGAAAATGGTTACAAAATTCCCCAATGATTCATGTCTTTTCAGAAGGTGTTCAAGTTCCTAAACCCATTTGTAGTGTATATTTGTAGCCTAGACATCCTTACTTAGCTTTTCCAAAAAAAATTCCAACTTCCCGCTTCATTTTTTACATGTTTTGGCCTTTAGTGTCAAGATCGCCACCAACTTCCTAGATGAATGGTTATGAAACCACCACCCAGGCAGGATGATGGTCTCACGAATGCCACCTTGCATAGGGTGGTGGTCCTGTGACACTTTTTCTAGAACTCTATCCATGCATGATTTTAACATGCATGTGATTTCAATTAACTTAACTTATAGGGTGTGTTTGTGAACCAAATTTCCTAAAAATATTCTTGATTGTTTGGTATTCCTCCCCTCTTCTATTTTTAAATAGATTTAATTATTTTGAACTGCCTCTTCATCCCAATGATTTTGCACTCTAAGGCTTGCTTGTATGCATGAAGGAAAATTCCTATCCAATTCCTATATATTCAATGCTTGTATTCAAGCAAAATGTCTTGAGAATTGTTGTGTATCTCGCATAGTATTGTTACCATAATCCTACTAGAAATTACATAGCCAAGCTCTCTTCACTTGTGTTATCTCTCTTCCACCTACATTGCAGCTAGACTACCTTCAAGCTACCATTTGCTCAAGCACCTTCTCCTACATGCTACCTTTGCATTCCTAATTCCTTGGACTCATATGGACACACATAGAGAAAGAAAGGATAAACTAAGGGGACATAGTCACTACAGAGCAATTGGATTTAACTCTATTATGTGAATTCTAGGTTGGAGTTATTGTTTGATTTCCTTAATTGATGTAATTTTTCATCTTTACATCATATTAAATAGAGTAGAAATCAATTTCCTTTTATTTGTAAGTAATTAGGTAATTTCCAATAGGGTTTAAATAATTAATATAAGCATCTCCTAGTGATGGGTCCTCTTCTTCACGTCCCTATGGATCTGAAGGAGAGAATATCTATAAAAGTTTGTTTACATGTCATAGATCATTCGGAAAAGTTCTTGTTTTAAGTTAGTTTAGTTTTCAATACACTCAACATACAATGAATAACCACACTGGTTTATCTCGCTTGTTTAGTTTTAATGTAGAACATAATTTAACTCATTGAGAATAGAAGAATTATTGTTGTTTATGATTGTAATATTTCAATTTTTTGTTATTTGTTTAGATTAGTTTCCCTTTCATCAGTAGCATAGATTGTTATTTTCATCTTAGTTAACTTGGACACTCAAAACTAGATCAACACCTGAGATATAATTTAGTTAGATGAACCATAGGGAGTTTATGCTACCTGTTCATAGCCTCTAAATCTCACCTTTGCCAACTCAACTACTAAGGAGATCACACTACTAGATATTAGTCATTGATCTTCCTATAGTTAGCCACACACACATTCAACATTGGATGCTCTGGCACATGACCTCTAGGGGTTGCCAACATGCGGTTGAAGGTTACATGTCAATTTTCATCCATACAAATTGGTGAACCAAACGTGAAGGCTTAATTCCTTATATGTATTCCTTTTCTTTCATTGTTAGTACCTCATATTTCCCATTTCTTCCCCTATTTTGATAGGCATTTTTATAATTTCTTAGAATATGTCCTGGAAGATAGTTTTTGTTTTCCATTTGTGATTTGATAGATATTACACCAATGTTCAACCACAACATTCCCCTTCTCTTTCAAGGTGGGGTGATAATTACAAAAGAAACATTCAAAACCTCCCCTAGTTACACTTTAAACCCCATTATCTATGTAAGGATAGAGGAGGCTGATCAACTATTAAACATGATAGTACAGATCAACCCAATGAAAACCACTTTTGTTGTTATCACAAATGGAATAGGTTCTTACCATAGAGTCTTGTCAAGACATCACATTTCCATGTAATCAATAGAAGATGATACCTTTACATGAATCACTAATCTTCTTCATTAGATAGATGAGTATTTGGATAGAATGGAGGCTACAACCTTTGAAATTTTGAATGCCTATCCTAATATTCTTACTTCTGAGGAAGAAAAGAATTATAACACTGAAAAATTCATGGCAAGGTATCATGAGGCTACTCAATCAAACCTTACCCCACAGGCACCCCAACAAGGGACTCAATCCTATCCCAAGGATATTATTTCTACTTTATTAGAGAGGATTAGAGAACTAGAAACTTCCTAGACTTCACAACCAACACATGCAGTAGGGCAGAACATGGCGTATCTAGTTGACAACAAAGGATACATCCCTTCTAATGAGAAACCAATGCAATATCCTGTATGACAAGGTTATCTGGTTCATTCAAATCTAGGTGATATTATCACAAGGTTATAAAAACTAGGGATGGGCCCCCATCCTTCTCAATATTATCCTACACAAGGGCTTCCCAGAAGTGCATTCTCGAATGCTGTCACAACAGGAAATGTGAAATTCCCTGGTTTTATGTCCAGTAGTCCATATCCTGGTACTATCCCACCTTACATTCACATGTATTAAAAAACCCCCCAGATGGACCCATATACCATTACTGATCCCTACATTCCATATTAAGGGACCCCATACGTTCCCATCAATGCTTATAATGTAACTTATCCAACTCCTCATCAAGGATCTTCAATGGTGGAAACTTACACAATGGGTACATATAATGAGTACTTAAAGGAGCCTCTTGACTTCACAATACATGGTTTCCTTCTTCCACACCCATTTCCAAATCTTCAAAAATTTAAGGGAGAACGAGACCCGAACATTCATATCAAGTCCTACACTACGAATATCAAGGAATTGCTTCATTGTGATGCTATAGTGGCTAATATATTTCCAAAGATTCTTGAAGGAATCAGATTGGATTGGTATTATCGTATTATGGAAGCTTCTATAAATTTCTTTAAACAACTTTTTTCCAAGTTCATCAAACCATTTGATATGAATAAGTTTTTGTATACAGGGATTAGGGATTTCCTGCATATTAGACAGGAGAAAAATGAATCTGCCACCCATTTAATCGAAATATGGTGCCAAGTTCTCTATTCCTATGCAAGTGTGCCCAACATGGAATAAATGGAAATTTATGATATTTTCCGTCACTCACTAAATTGAGAGACTAAGGAGGAAGTCTAGAAGTTTCCTTTTCATAGTTATGAGGAAGTATTGGAAGGTGCGCTTTGAATTGACCAAGCCACTATTGATAGTGGGCGTAAGACCTATGGTTCCAATGGGAAATTGGTATCCCCAAATCAAAATAATGCAAATTATCAAAAAAAAATGGTGCCAAGAACCAAGGACCTAAGGGCATGAATCAAAATAATGGTGCTACCACGAATAGTTCTACTGATCGAGCTAAGAACACTAGCTTTCCAAACAATGACAATAATAAAAATAAAAACAAATCAGGAAATCAAAGAGGCCCTAACACTGTGTCATCTGTTAACAAAGTTGATGTAAATCATTGGCTACAAAATAAAAATCAAACCCAAGGCTCAAACCAGTATAAAAAATATAGCCAAGGGGCAGTGAATCATGGTTATAACAATCAATTTCAAAATTATAACGAAGGTTATAATCAACAACAGTAAGATTCTTATCAAAGGCTAAGAGATTATGACCCTAACATATACTGTGGTTTCTATAAGGTTTAAGGTCATGATGATAGGACTTTCCATGAATGCAACAAGTTTCTGCAAAGACTTCCCAAAAACCAAAGGCAACTCTTTGTAGATATGTTCCTAGCAAATCCTGAAACAAACCCACAGCCTAGTCATACCAGACCTATCACACCTCAAAATTCAAACCCTAAATGTCCAGGGGACTCCCAAGTGAATCCTCAAAATATAAATAAGGGAATTCTTATAGGAAAAAATGACCATGAAGCCTCAATTTCTGAAAAATCTCAGGTTGCTCCTAACCTTGGTTCAAATGACAATACAAAAATATTGGGGTTAGTTGAGCTAGAGGTTGAGCAAGAAATTAATGCAAAAAATTGGATGAAGGAGTACATTTCACAACCCCTACCCACTCTTTCCTTCCCATAGGATGATGCTTCTATAACCGTAAAACCAGTATGATCCTATGATTTAATATCATATTTAAACAAGACCTTTTCTTACATTTCGTTTCTATATTTAGTGAAGAATTCACCTGTGAATCATTCTACATTGCTCAATGCACTAGGTATTTCTCATCTAATCCATGTTACACCACCTCCTAGATCTTAAATAAATCATATTAAATTTTACATACATACTCCTGGATAGAATGATAGGGATACTAAGTTTATTTTTGATATAGACAAGATGCTATCTGATGCTGAAATTTCTTGAAGAGGTGATCCTGCCTTATTTTTACAAGTCTGGGTTTATAAAATTTCATTTAGAGAGCCAAGATTGACCATGCGGCTGTTGTAAATGTGGTTACCTTCTCTTTCTTGTAGAAGTTGGGATATGGAGAGGCAAATTTTACCTCTATAAGAAAAATGTTATGGGGATACGACAATCTTACAGCGACCTCGATTGGAACCATAATTCTTCCAGTCACACTTGGTCCAAAAACCATTGTAATTTAGTTTTACATTATTGACAGGGAAACAAGTTATAACATGATCCTTGGGATAACCTAGATTCATCGAATGAAGATTATACCTTCTACCCTATTACAGGAGATTAGATTCCTCCATTTGGGGAAGGTCTTCATCGCTCAAGGGGATTATAAGCCCTTTAATATACACTTAGAAAAAATCAAGAAGAAGAAAGGAGTACATACGGAGTATGAAATTCCTGTGAATAAATTGAACAAACCACCTCCATCAAAAGAGTTAGTCCCGATCACCCCAGGAATGTCAAAGGCTGAAGTCATTGACCCAAAAAAAATTGAGGTGGAAAAAAATGAGAAGGGTAAATCAATATTTGTGGAAACAGTGTCCACTAAAACCACAGTGGAAATTATTAAAATCTTAGAGAGTGAAATTACGATCTTCCTCCCATTCGAACCACAGGGGATGGGTAGTCTTATTGGTTTAGCATCTCTTCCCTCCGATGACCTAGGTCTAGTTGTAAACATGATAGAATTAACGAATGAAGGAGAGAAATTTGAGATTGAAATGATGCCCATCAAAACCATCTCTGAAGGTTGTTCTATTCTAAACCCTAGTTTCAACCAATGTGCATCAGAAGCTAAGCTTACCATAGCCATGGGGTAAGGCCTCATCATTTAGCAAGTGTCACAAGTAAACATGAAGATATACATAGGAAACAAGGTTGGGCAGCATAGTCATGCTAGCCCACACACCATGTCTCAAGAACATGAAGAAAAGGTGAACGAAATCCTCTTTTAGACAAATGACTTTAATGATTAGACATATATACTTCTGGGAAAGGGTTTTAAGTTTAAACCTAGAATGGTAGGCTCTTTTCAGGAGAACGTAAATTTTGAGGGTCATGGTTCTCCCTTGTGTACTTTTAGGGGTGAAGAATTCGATATTCATCAACTTTATTCACCTTAGCCATCATGACATGTAGTTTCACCTTCATTTCCATATGTACATTACTACATCCACTTTGCATTTTCATCTGCCGATTCATTTTGTAAAATTTTTGATGAAGGGACTTACTCTTATAGAAATTCCTACTTCTGAAAACATTTCCAAAACTTTCAAATCATGTCTCTTCAAATATTCATGGTATCATCAATTGTTTCAAAATAATTTTATAAATCCAAGCAAGATAAGACAAAGTTTCGATAGTAACCATACCAATTCCTTCATACTTGGTTCTACTTATAGATTTTGTCTAGATTAGGTGTTTTTTCCTATAGTCTGTTATAGAAGCTTCATGGTGTCACATATATCCCATATATATCTCTTTAGAAATAAGAACATTGTACACATTTTGTCTAGATAAATAAGTCAAATGCAAATCCATAGAAAATTTTTATTTTACACATTTATTTTCTCTACCAACCTTCGGTGTTGATCCTGCATCTCTTACTAGTGATGAAGGGTTGGGAAAGGAGAGAAGTGCCCTTACTCGCCTATGTCTTATCCATGGTGATGAGCCCATACTTCCTACTTGTAGCATGGGGAAAGGTGTAGGGGGTCTCTTTGACAAACTTGAAAGTTTGAAATAGTTCATTCAAATGCTGTGAAATCATAAATCAAAACAAAGTGAGTTAGATGTCGAAAAATCCAAAAGATTTATAAACCTCAAAACTAGATTTTGTCAACCAAGTGGCCATCTATGGATCTAAGTCTAGATAAACTAGAAAGCAATTCACATTTTTAAATATGAATCAAAATTAAATAAAATGAGGTTGTATGGTCTCAATTCAATTTTTGTTGAATCCTTGTGTTTCTCTCACCATCACCATTCAATAAATTTATATAATGTGTGTCCCTTATGGATCTTGGTGTTGAGCCCTCACATCTTACTAGTTATGTGGAGTTAGGAGTGGAGAAAGTTCATTCACTTATCATATCACTCTTTCGCCACTTTTTTCAAAAAAATACGAAGTACCAAAATTTTCTTAAAGAAATTAAAGTTCAACATTACAATGTGATTGCATTATCATATATTAGCATTACAAAAAAAATCATTTTTTTAGCATTCATATCCACTACATACATTGTGAAAAGCATATAAAAATAGATGTTCTAAACATCTAGAGTACACATGTGAATTGAGCCAAGAGGACATCAACTTAGATACAATGAATTACCGAACCAAAAAGAAGAGTTTTTATATATCATAATAAATCAATTTTGTATACAATTCCATCACATGCTAGGATTGGTCAAAATGATTGTAATGAGCCTGAAATATACAAAAAAAAAATCATAAATGCCTAAAAAAATTGCAACCAAGAAATAAAAGTACCATTGGCCTATCAATCCCTATGGGATCCTTGAGATGGTACACGGTTGCATCCAAGACTCCTACTATGGCTACGGCGATGAGAATGCATAGAATGGCGGGAGTGCTCATAGTGGAGGCCATTGGATGTGGTCTCACTATGAGACTGAATCCGCCTCATCAAACGTTCAACTATCTCATATGCGGTCACCTAAGTATGGAGAGAATTCATAACCTTCATTACCCTTCAGATGGATGCAAACACATCAGTGTGTCTGTCGAATGCAAGTGGTTGTCTTGTATCCTTGGTTTTCTCATCTTAGGTCTTTCCTGAAGGGATTATCAAGGTGTCCAACCCATCGAATATGCTCTTGGCACTCCTATGCAGTCACTACAAGAAGAAACAAATAAGAAACAACAAGTTAGAAAGTTAAAAAAACAAAACAACAATAAATACTAATTAACATTTCCGACTAACAAGGTCAGGAGAAGAGGATCAACATACTCGGATCTCTAGGAATCCATGTAGGATTAGTTTCTGATGTTGCTACTACCGATGGCTGTAGGGATTCCCTAAAATCGAAGGCAATATGTTCTCCCATCACATACTTGTCATGCCTCTCTCCATCGTGAAGAAGTAGTCCCTTGGAGACAAGTGTCTCCTCCTCTGCGACTGCCTCCTCCCACTCAACTCTCAGAACATCCTGAGTATCATGCCACTTAGGATTTCTCTCCTCCTCCATGTGAGCTTCCCCACCAACCTCACCACCTAATCCCTCATCACCACTTTCCTCTTTGTCAATCTCCTCTCCATTCGACTCCTCTCTGGTCTCATCCCACATATACTCCTTAAAGATGGAGTTGGATTCTATGGGCTTGTCCTTCTCTCTACTGTGAGAAGGTGTGAACTCAATCTAGAGTAAGGGTATAGGAGCGACACTAGCTTCCCATTAGGTATGAACAATTTGCCTAAATGTGATAGGCACTCCTAGAATTTTTGTTGTCCAACCTAGATCTCCACGAGGCCCCTTTCGGGCCTCCTTCATGGACTTATACACAGTTGCCACTAGGGGAAGCATATCAATCAAAAGAAGGAAAAACTACTGAGGAACTCAGCAAAATGGGTGAGTCTTAAGCTTCCATGTCTTGTCAACTAACTGACTAGTAGTGGAACAAGCCATCAATGTGGTCCCATCATATCCCCACAACCTTGCCATTTCCTCATATGGGGTGGCCACCATGTCTATTGTGGTCAAAGAAGCCATTAGTTGATGTGTAACTCTAAGAAATGTCATCGGTGTCCATCTGGCGGCCCTGACAGCTCCTGGGTCCTTTATTGACACTCCCCTCATATAGGGGATGATGCGATTTTACACCCAACTCATAACCAATGTGGGGTGGCTTAAAGAATTCCCCTGTAATCTGATACAAGTCATGATAAGTACTGCCAAGTATATCTACTCCCTAGGTGTAGATATGACCATGTGCCTCAATTTGCATAATGATGGGAGCCCAACAATAGAGTAGTGTATCACCTCCCTTGTCCTTGATCAAGCACGAGGCCAAGATACCCATGATGGCCTTGCGGATAGTAGGGATAGGAGCACTAGGAATGGAGAAGACCTTAAACCCCTTATTTAAAATAAAGGAAACCATGAAATCCCCCATACAAGTGGCCTATAGAGTCATTGTGGCTTTGGATCATGTTATCTCCAGAGTCAACCATCTGCCTAGTATCAGAACCCCAAGAATATGGTACACATCCTCTAGGGTGATCATCCAGTCACCCCTAGCACCCGGAAAATGGAAGGTATTCCGGTCTACATCCCAATAAGAGAACATGCCACATAGTATGTGACTCGTAGGAGTAACATGGGGCACCCATGCAATCCTCCATATGCCTACTCTCTAAATAGTATTGGTCTCATCCTGAGTCAACTAATACAATATCATTGGGAGCTAGTCACACTCCCTCTCAGGAATCCAATAGATATACTCTTCCTTCTTCTGCATCCACCAAAACACAAAAAAATCAAGTTAGTGACATATCTTAAGAAACAAGCTCATAAAAAACATAACAAAACATTAAAAATCCAAAAAAATTGAGTTATCATGGAGTTTTGGTCATTTTGTTAAGAAATGCCACCCAGTGTAGGGTGGCAGTTCTAGGACTGCCACTCTGGTAGGGCAACAGTTCTATGAGCACCGCCCTGCTCAAGGTGGTGGTCCTGAACCAATTTTCCATATGGATTTGTTGCCCTAAAAATGCTCAAAAATGTAAAAAGACCATTTTCAAAGAAATAAAAGACTACCTAGAGCCCCCCAAGAAGTTTAAAAATAATCCCCCTTAAGTAAAGATTTTAACATTTTGACATTTTAGGTTTAAAAACACACAAGTGAGGAAAACTAACCTAAGACTGCACTGGTCGATCTCCTGCTCATGGAGGTATGATTGTGATATCACAAAAAACTTTTTTACTATTCTTTTGATGAAAATGGCCACCATGGGCCTAGAGCTCAAAAACCACCAAGTCGATATGTGTAAATGAATTTGAAAATAAGTTGTTTTGATATATATATGCTTTGTTTTAAACCTTATTTCAAGTGTATGTGTACACAAAGTTAGAGCATTGGTGCAGGTATATTCCTATCTCTGCAAAAATGGTAAGTCCTCTTGTCATTTTGATTTAGTGTTTATTTTTTGATATCATATCTATCTGTACTTGAGTCTTCTTTTCATTTCACAGGTAGCAATATTTTAGATGGTGATGTTTTGACACACGGGTATGTCAGGTATAGCTTGTAACTCTCCATTTCAGGAATGCCATACTTGGGCTCTACATTTTACACCTTTTCATGGCTAAGATGCTTCTCCGAGGAGGTAATATGTATGTACCCAAAATTGCATGTGCTACATTGTCGAAAAATGGTTACAAAAGTCCCCAATGATGATTCATGTCCTTCCAAAAGGTGTTTCAGTTCTTACACCAATTCGTAATGTATATTTGTAGCCTAGACCTCCTTACATAGATTTTCCACACTTTCTTACATCTTCCTACTTCATTCTATATATGTTTTGGCCTTTAGTGTTAGGACCACCACCCTACCTGGGAAATGGTTCTGAAACTACCACCCAAGTAGGGTAGTGGTCCTATGTATTTTTTCCAAAATTCTTCATGCGTGATTTTAACACGCATGATTTCACTTAACTTGACTTCTAGGGCACATTTGTGAACCAAATTTCCTATAGTCTTGATTGCTTAGTATTCCTTCCCTCTTCTATTTTTCAATAGATTTAATTAGTTTGAACTCCCTCTTTAACTAATGATTTGGCACTCCAAGGATGCCTTATGCATGAAGGCACATCCCAGCCAATTCCTATATATATAATGCTTGTATTCAAGAAAAGGGCTTGAGAATTTTTTGTATCTTGCATAATATTGCTACCATAATCCTGCTATAAATTGAATAGCCAAGCTCTATTCACTTATGTTATCTCTCTTCCACCTACATTGCAACCAGAATGCCTTCAAGCTGTCATTGCTCAAGTGCCTTCTCCTACATATGCCTTTGCATTCTCAATTCCTTGGAATTATATGGACACACAGAGAAAGAAAGGATAAACTGAGGGGATAGATTACTACATAGCTAGATTTACCTCTATTTTGTGAATTCCAGGTTGTATTTGTTGATTTATTTCCTTCATTCCTAAAATTTATCATTGTTACATCATATCAAATATATTAGAAATCAATTTCCTTTCATTTGTAAGTAATTAGTTAATTTCCAAGATGGTTTAAATCATTAATAGCATCTCCCGGTGACGGATCCTCTTCTTCCCATCCCTGTGGATTTGAAGGAGAGAATATATGTAGGAGGTTTTCTACACATCATAGATCATTTGGAAAATTTCTTGTTTTAATTTAGTTTAGTTTAAATAAACTCAACATAGGTGAATAATCACACTGTGTTATCTTGCTTGTTTAGTTTTAGTGTAAAAATATTTTAATTATTTAGAATAGAAGAAAATTGTTATATGTGATTGTAATATTTCAGTTTTGTGATTTGTTTGGATTAGTTTCCTTTTAGTAGTAACATAGATTGTTAGTTTCATCTTAGTTAATTTTGACACTTCAAATTAGTTCTGTTAGAGTAGGTATTTACTATAGCTCATGTTCACCTAGGTACTTTATTTACCTTTATTATATTTATCCTCACCCACTTATGTGTGTGGATATTTCTTTTATTTATTTAGATATTAGGGGGATATTATCTAGCTGTTAGGTATATTTCTTTCCTTGATCTATGGTATTGACTAGATCCTTGATGTCTAGTTCTCTCCTAAATCTATGGTCTTAACTAGTTCTTTGATGACTAGTTCTTTCTTTGATTTATGGCTTGATCTACGACCTTGACTGGCTCTTATATTTTTGTTCCTTGCCTATATAAGCAAGGCCCATTCTCATTATATTTCATTGAGTTCCATAATATATGATATTGCTTCTCATTTGTTTACAAAGGTTTATGTAAAGTTATTCTGGAGAATTTCTTTCAACTTATTAATCATGGTGTTTGATTAGCATCTGAGTTCTTGTCTTAGTACGATATGGTTATCGTTCCTTTTAAGTTCAAAATTGAGATCCAGGTTAGGGAAAAAAACCATAGGAAATTTACGCTACCCATTCATATCCTCTAAATCTCCCCTCTACCAATTCAACTACCAGGAGATCACACTGCCAGATATTAGTCATTGATCCTCCTATAGTTAGCCACACACATTCAACATCGAGTCCTCTAGCATGACCTTGGGGGGTCAACCTACAGTTGAAGGTTGCATGTCAATTTTCATTTGTACATTAAGCTCAACACAAAGATTGAAAGAGATGACAAGTGAAGAATATTGTCCTTACTTCTGGTTTTTTGTTTTGTTGTTGTTAGGATGTTGTTTTCATGTTGTTTTGTTGCAGTTTTGTTACTATTTTATATTTTTTTTATAGTTTCTCAGATAACTGTAGTTGGTTACTCATGTACATAATCTAGATGTTGATCCAAACTTGATGTATTTACTGCATTATTTTGATTTTGATATTTTTTGTAATAGGGTATAGTACCTTCAAAACTATTGACTGAATTATCTACTATATGTGGCTTTTGAACCCTTTTTATAATAGGGTATAGTCCCTTCAAAACTATCTACCCCTAATAAAAAAATAAGATTTATTTTCTTTGAGTTCAATATATTTGTAGCATCTTGAGTGTGTGTTTAAATTTTGGGTACATTATCTGGTATCAAATAAAGTTCGAGTCTTGGTGGAAAAAAACAATGGCAGGAAGAGGAAGAGGAAGAGGAGGTGGTACTTTCTAGATGAATAGAAACATGCAAGATCTACAGAGGAAATTTGTTTCACTTGCTATAATTATAGCCCAGAGAGGAAATCAAGATGAAGATGACACATATGAATAATAAGATTGTGAAGAGGAGGAAGCACAAGAACCACCATTGGCTTTTGAAGAAAGGATGTTGTGAGCATTATAAGGAAATAATGATGGGATAATATTTTATGTTTCAAAGTATGGAGGTAGCTTAAAACCAGAGAAGCTGATAGAATAGTTGACTATCATGAGATATTCTTTTGAGTGGAAGGCTATGTCAGAGAAAAAAAGGTAAAATTTTCAAGCATGAAATTAAAAGGTCATGCTATGTTATGGTGGGATAAAAAAAGAGCGTTCAAGAAAGAGGAAAGAAAGGATTAGGACCTGAAGTAATATGGAGAAGAATTTAAAAGATGCATTTCTCCCTGAGGATTATGCACAAACCCTTTATAGGAGGTTTTAGAATCTCATAAAGACCTTACAAATAGTGTAAGAATACAGATATGAGGTTTACAAGTTTTCCATTCGTGTAGAACATGAAGAAAATAATGAGAAAATGGTTGCAAAGTATGTAAATGGATTAGAATTTTCTATTTAAGATGAGATAAGCATGCACATGATCAAGAGCATGGATAATTCATATCAAATAGCTTTAAATGCCGAGAAAAATCAAAACTGTCAATTTTTTTGGAGATCACTTGGAATAAATAGGGGGCCTCATCATCCTTTCATGGACGAGCTAGTTTTAGTCAAGGTAGAGGAGAACCACCTCGTGGAGTGGAAAATTAAGAAGATATAAGACAAGATCTCCCAAATCAGCAAATAGGTAGAAGATGTCCTAGGGGAAGAGGATATGATGGTGTTAGAGGATAGGAGGCTCCATGAATACCATTTGTTTGTTACAGATGTGGTGAAGAGGGCATTAGGTAATTTTAATGCCCACATTATTATACACATGACAAGACGAAAGAAGATCCTCTGTGTGTAAATATTTTTGAAGCTAAAGAAGATGAAGAATAACATGACCTAGAAACTCCACAATATGTGGGAAAAAATATGATGATCAAAAGGATGATGATTGCTCCAAAAAAGGAGGAAAAGGGGGATGCATAGCTTGATACAAATATTTAAAAAAAAAGATGCACTTCAATAGGAAAGGTATGTAATGTTATTATTGATGGTGGTGGTCATGAGAACATGGTTTTAAAGGAGATGGTTGAGAAACTAGGTCTTCATTGTGAGAAGAATCCTAACCCTTACTATATTGCATGGTTTAAAAGGGTAATGAAGTTACTGTTGACAATTTTTGCACTCATGTAAAAATGGGAACTCGAAACTTCATTAGATGGATGGCATTGGTGAAGTAAACCTAAACTAGGCGAGATTTTACAGTTTAATATTTTTTCTGTTGGATTAATTAATGACTAAATGTAATTTGCATCTATGTGTGCTGTTAGAAAACATAAAAAATCACGTAGTCTGTAATTTCATGTTTTTCTTTAGCAAAATAACACAAAGTCCCTGAAGGACAAATGTGTAATCTTGATAAAGATAGAAAATACATAATAGATGAAGTGTTAAGTTTTGGAACAACAATCAGAGTTGCATATTAAAAAGATCAAATTTCATTCCAAAGGTTACATGTATTGTAAATTTCTTTCCTTCATGATTAAATACATTCCATTATGTTATTCAGTTGTTTAATTCATTATACAATCCATATACAAAGCTGAAATGCAGAACAAAGTACACAACTCAGTTTCAAAATTCAATTTTTTATTCATAAGGAATTTCAAATGTTTCCCACACAAGCTGTGGGATATGGCTCAAGTAAAAATCATAACTACTGAAATAGAAGGTGCATGTGCATGAAAATAAAATCAAAATAATTGAAGGAACCCATCATTTCCTTTTTTCTTTTGTCTCCATTGCTCCACCTCCAGTTCCAGCTTTGCTCCATCTTCATCCTTGTTATTCATAATTACACTGTACCTAAAAAACAAATACAAAAGTGACTATCAATCACGGGCTCAGGATTAAATCATGTTGTTGTATTGTCTATCACCATGCAAATGAAACTCCTGATATTATGAGGTATGATTACAAAAAAATAAATGCATAGCAGACAAACAAAAACATTCTACATTAGTACATATGATTCTCACAATCATTTTAGAGAGAAAATATTAAAAAAAACCCATGGAACAAAAGAAAGGCCAAAAAGCGTAATTTTTTCTAACTATTTTCTAAAGATGTACAGGTACAAGTTACAACAAAGGAAGAAATTAATCATGTCAAGAAAGGACACTGGATACTTTCATCAAAGTAAATGCATAATTAATTGAAGGTCTAAAAGTTAAAACAATCATGTACAAGAGAGATTACATCACCGGTGCCATATTACAAAAAAAGCTGAAACAAAATGGAAAAAGAAATATGAGAAAATTTTGACATGGATTTGCCATGTAAAATGGAAATTTTACATCTTTCCATCATGTTATTTCAAAACTAATACATGCTTGAAATATGTGACAAAAGATAAACTACTATACTAATAAAATAGTATGCAAGAAAGGAACAGATTGCAATCTTCAAGAGTGCAAATAATATCAAGTTGTATTGAAACCCAAGTGAGATAATTTTTAAAAAAAAACATGTTCCTGTAGGAGAATATCATTATTAAAATCTTCAGATCCATAGGATAGTTACAAAAATAAAATTTGATGTCAAGAATGAACTGATAATAAATAAAAGGGAAAAGTACATAATTCAAATAAAAGATCTTGATTCAGTCCTAAGGAAATATTGAAAACAGAAATATCTTAACACAACTTGCTCCACATAAGGAAGGAGTTTTCTTAACACAGCTACAGGAGAATACCAAAATACTAAAATCATATATTATAGAAAGTCTTGGAGAAGAAAGGAGAGAATACATTGTATAGTCAAAGATACAGATTCAGATGAATACATGTTACTTCATGATAAAGAACAACTTCAGTTACAGTACAACTAAGGATGCAGAGGATAATTCATGATGAAGAGATAAAGTACACAATGCAACCAAATGAATGTGTAGCTACATGATCAACTTCAGATAATCATGACATCACAAGGAACAAACTTCCATAGTCTCAAGAAAAGGGTTCCAAACCGCTGCATACTTTGAAACATTCAGATTAGAAGGCACAACATTCTGTAAAGATAAATCAAAGTAATGCAATCATTTCAAGATAATGAAGTGCAAAAAGTACATAATTGAATCAAGAAGCTCAATACTTGGACAAATTCATCAAACATCAATGACTTAGACAGTCATGAAATGGTTACAAAAGAAGTGAAGAAATGAAGATATAGATTTATAATTCAGAAGGTAAATACAAATTCAGATTTTCAGATCAAGATGGCAACTTCCAGTAGCTTATTTAGGAATAATAGTTACAAATTTGCAATACATAAATAAAATATAGATAATGATATTATCTATCTAGTTTCAGATCTTCAAGGGTACCAGACTAAATTATATATTGGAATACTTAGAGAAGAAGAAAGAGATTACATTTTAATAGTATTAAACCTTAATGAGAAAGTTGAATGTTTGAAGTTGTAGAATAGAAACAACAATAAAGGCTTCTTTTCAATATGACAACACTAAACCAGTTTACAGAGTAATGTTTTCAAATGGTACATTTTTCAAGCTTTTTTAAGTACAAATTTACAGATACATCTTGCACAAAGAAAACAAACTACAAATTTAAGGAAACCATCCATTAGTTAACATGTTCCTATTCATAAAGCAAGATTTTAGAGCTTTTGTAGGATGTATGAGGAATAATGAAACAAATCAAGGTGCTTGAAAGCATGATTTAAAAAAAATATGAGATAAGAACATACTAAAGCTTGAAATCTAGGGTTTTGACTGCTCCGAGATTGCTCCGCGACTGTTCCGCGGCCATTCCGCGGCTGTTCCGCGCCTGTTCCGCGGTTGTTCTGCGATTGTTCCATGGTTGTTCTGCTCCGAGACTGCTCCGGGATTGCTTCGCGACTATTCTGCGGCTGTTCCACGCCTGTTCCGCGGCTGTTCTGCGATTGTTCCGCGGCTGTTCCACGACCATGGAAACTTGCTCATGGAGGTCCAAGCTATTTCCTCAATCCAGAGGGGTGTTTACTGCCCTTTCCTCCATCTGGGATGATGAAGTGAAAGTGCACTGCATTTCTGTTCCAGAATCTGTGATTGAGAAGGCCAAGTCCAGATTTCCCTTTACACTAATTGGAGCTTTTGCAGGCTATTGTCCAAATATCGATGCTGTTCGCAGATGGTGCGGATGGAAGTGGTGCTGCTGGGTTGATATCATCGCTCTTCCCGACCACGCCCTTCTGTTCAATTTTTCTAAGGAAGATGAGATGATTAAGGTTCTCGACGCTTCTCCTTGGATGTTTGGAAGAACTGCCCTGCATCTGAAGCGATGGAAGCCAGGGGTCTCTCTTCAAATCAAGGAATTTCCCATTTGGATATCTCTGCCGGCTCTTCCAGTGGAATTTTGGGAGGACGAAGTCCTTATTGGCATAGCAGCTTCAATGGGAGAGCTAATATCCTTGGAACCTGCAACAAAAGCCAGAAGCAGGCTTGTAAGAGCATGACTATGTGTTAGCATGGAGGTGGGGGCTGTTCTCCCAAAGAATATCATTCTTTCTTCTCCCACGGGCCGTCTTGTGTAGAACATCATCCCTGAAGACCACGGTTTGGTCTATCCCAAATGTTGGAAGGTCAACTTCGAAGCCAAACTATGCAAGTGCTCTGCGGAGACAGTGGATGAAATAGGCAGGAAAAACAACAGAGAGGAGGTGCGGATCTTCGAAGGAGAGATCCCTGACACATTACGCACAAGAAATTGCAACAATGGCGGAACTAACCAGTCCGAAATGGCTCTACTCGCGGCTTCGCATGGTGACCTCTCTGCACGCGTGGGACAGGCTGCTACGGCGTGGAAGACATGGGAAATTCCATTCAAAACTGTTCACGAGTCAAACAAGGTAGATAGTGAATCTTCTGAATGGGAGACTGGGTCAGAAACAGATTTAACTACGGCAGATTTGGAGACTGCCACGCGGGAAGTGAACCGACACAGTAAATCTATGAAAGCTCATAAACAAAGACCTTTAAATGCGGATTTGAACCGTTGCAGAAGGAAGATGGATAGTAAAAGTGAAAATATTTCATTATTGACTTCGGAGGCGAGGGTTTCAAATTCTATTTTAAATGGTAATTTAGAGGAATTTCTCGACGTGGATGACGAAAACATGGCGGGCTGGAGCACTGTTTGTAGAAAATATTTCCGCGGTTTTCGTGGAGGGGGTGCGCACCGGGGCACTTAGGTTGGATGTAATTGTTCCCATCGGTGCTGTTCTTTTGCTGTTCTCTTGCTGGGCTTTGCGGGTTTTAGTTCTGTCTTTAGTAGGTTCTATTCTTGCTTGCGCCCTTGTTGTTTTTGACCTTTTGATCTTTTGCTTGCTTGGGCACATCTGGATTCTGAGTCATCTTTGTACAAGGGTATAGTCCCTTTCAAAAAACTATTTGCCAATAATTAAAAAAACATGTGTGAAGGTAAAATCTAGTAGGAATGAAATGTATTAATCCATGGATCGAGATTTTTACCACATTTAGTGTGACCCATGTGAGCAATGAAAATTACCAGACAATGAAACATAAATGAAAAACACAACAATATACCTCTCTTGTAAGTTTCTTGTAGACCTCAAGAAGATTTGTGAAGCAATTGGGCTTGTGAAACCTTAAGATGTTTGAATTGTGGGTGCTCTTCATTTGAATATCCAAATGGATGAATGATATGATAAGAGCTTGGATACATAAGGATACATGAGGTAAATTAGTAGAAGTTGGTTATAATTTGCATAAGCTTCCAGAGATGAGTTTACAAAGGAAATAACTTGATTTTATAGCCAAGGTGATACCATCGAAAGTGAATATGAGTTTAAATAAGCTTCATGTTAATAATTGTAATTACCTATAATATAAATTAGACTTGGTATGTGGAATTACAAATTTGAAAAGGTAATAGACATTTGGATAAAAAATTTACACGCGGCAAGGTGGTTGCATGTATAACTCAATTGCACCCACCTTTCTAGGAATCTAGAAATGGATTCCAAGTGGAATAGCGAAGTGGAATTCAAGTGTAGTTAACTAGCATATGTGGAATTGATTAAATAAATAATTTAATTAGTTATTAATTATGAGGAGATCATTAACCATTTAAATAAATAAATGTTTAATTATATTAGTGTTGGTGAGAAAAATTCTAGGTGGACAAACTTTTGGAATTATTTCCAACGATTTGAGAATCTAAGTCCCTCTACTTAAATGGTGCAGCCCCGTGTTTACATGTGCATGTGAAATTTGGTTTCTGTTATGGCCTTTCAGCGGAGGATCCAACAGGGAACCCCACTAACCATGTGATAAGAGATAACAATTTATTTCTAGAGAGGAATTTTCTTAGAGAGTAGGAAAGGGAGTGAGAAAATAGAAGGGGATTAATGTTGTAGGTAGTAAATCAGAGTCCTACAATCATTAATCAAAAAATTCCAACACACGTAAATTTAGAAGAAATAATTAAGAAAACAGAAACAAGGCCAGTTAATATTTATGAGCACAAAGTATCAATAAATCCCCTAGTCAAAAAAGGATAAAAACTCCTTTTTTCATTGATGCTTGAGTGAAATTGTACATGGTAAGAGTGGGAAGAATGTATAAATGAGAAGTAGAATAAATTATATCTCTTTTCCTCTTCACTAGGAATTTTCTCTCATGAACTCACAAAATTGACAACCCTTTGGTAAATGGGTGCCTTTATAATTTAAAGAAAGGGAAGTGACTCTTCACCTACCCCTCATGAATTTTCATATGCCTTTGCTCAACTTAAGAATTTTGACATTTTTAGAACCTATTAAGTACCTTTTTGTAAAACAAAGGGGACTTATTACATTATAATCATAAAGCTACTTTTTAATTACAAAAATAAGGCATTTTAAAAAAGTGAAACCCCAACAAAGAAATAGAACATGGGGGGGGGGGGGGGGGGGAGAAGAGAAAGAAGGGGGGTGAGAAGGGGAAAGAAATAAAGAAGAGATGGAGGACTAAGTTGATGAAGAAGCTGATCTTGTTGATCCTCCCTCATTACCTGATCATTTTCTTACTAGCTCCAGTTGAGAAATATTGTCTCCTTTTAAATATTTATTGAATCATTTTATTGAAGATGCCACCTTGTCTGCATGAGGGTTGCACATGCAACTCAAATATTCTATCCTACCATCAGTAGCATAATTTATATCTTTTCATTTTTCAAACCACAACTGATGTTTTTATGCAATGAATGCAATGGTTTCTCAAATTCCTAACAGAGACTCCAAGGTTTCTTCATTGAAAGAGAGTGTTTATTCAACTTCTTTCTTAATATGTTCTTCAAATGGACTTAACAACTCATCTGCAGTAGTATTTTTTCCATCATGGACACTCCAAGTTTTTAAATTCTTCTATTGACACAATCTCACACCTTGTAGAACCATTCCTTATTTGATTCCAACTCGCTGATAGCCTAATTAGTCATTTCATACCTGGTAATGAGAGTCCTTTCCCACACATGTGAAAATTTCTCTGATGGGGCATTGAAGATATTATTACTCACCAATTAATGAGAGTGAGTATTCCCCATCTCCTCCACCAATTGATAAATCAGGTTCCAATGCTCCTTCTCTTTTTCTAGTTCCTCCCTAAGCATCCTATCTTTCTCCATAGCTGCACACATGTATTTGAAAATTGATATTACCTCTAGGATCAATGTTTTTCCTTTCTCCAAGATTGTACCCATACACTTATTGTTTTCTCATCTCTGTATGGTGAAATCTTGATTCTTTCTAATGGATTCCAAATCAATGCTATTTATTGGGGCTACTTCCTCAATCAAGATTGATCAAGCACTCAGATCCACTAGATGTTTCATGTAAGAGGAGATCATTTGTACATGTTCTTGTAAATATTCAATCTTCTTCTTTTATTCTCGATTCCTTGTAATGAGGTGAGTGGAATATTGTTGAAATATATACTCATCTCCTTCATGAGTGGATGGGCCCAATGGAATGGTACTCATTTCATAATCAACTAGTTTCATTTCTTCCACCAACTTTATCACTTTGTGCTGGACCACTTCAACATATTATTCACCTATCTTGTTACTGAAAAAGCATGAGGCTACATGAGAAAACTTCCTCTTCTTTCCTCTAGCCAATTATGTTATCATTGATAGGTTAGGGATTATGACCTGTTAGATGATACAAGATTCTTTTGAAATAATTTCACTCATCCAAGAGAACATATCACCTTATTCTAGCTCTACAACTATTATACTTGTCATATCTTTCTCGGGTGGAAGGGTTATTTCCTACGAAGGGGGAGAAGGAGTGATAACAGGGGGTGGAGCTTCCTGTGGTGGTTCAGGAACTGAAATCTAGACTGGTTGAACTTCTTCAACCTGTGCCTCTACTATGGGTTCCTATATTACTTGGATTTTATTGTGTGGCCTTTCATAGTAGGGGATTCCCAACTCTACAATCTTCCTCTTTGAGATTCCTTCTAAATGGCCTGAACTAAAAGTGAACTCCATAACTTTCTGTGATGAATGATATGATTCCTGTCTCTAGGAAGTGGGGAAAATTCCTGACATAAGGGTAGAAACCTTATTTTTAAACCACTCTTTTGTTCTCTTGATCACCTAATTTTTATTTTCATCAATATCACCTAATTCACACACACTCCAATTCACCGATGGAAAAGGGAAAGCCTTCACTTCCTTATACTTTGAGTCATATAGTTTTGTACCATCATCTTAGACACCTTCTTCATACCACTGGAACTTGTATTTCTTGATTTCCCCAATTTTCATTCTCATATAGTCTCATTCTCAGACATTGAAATCATCCACACAATTGGCCTAGTAGTCTTCTACCTGTGGGACATGATGTAACTCTGGGTGATGGAATGTGTCAGGATCAACTTGGATGTTGAAATCAGTCCTGAGGATGTATAAATGAAAACTTATATGAGTGAAAGATGCCTCCAAGTGTGATGCATCATCTATATTCTTGTAGGTGAAGACCCCCAGTGAGATGGGGAAACATATGGTCTTCTTTTTTTGATTCTTGAGTCTATTGTTCACATGTACTAGTTGCCTGCAAAGATTGAACAGTACCATCTCATCACTAAAGTATTAGGGTAACCTTAGTGGAGCGTGATTGAAGATAGATACTCAGATCTAGGAAAATTTTGGGAATTGAGTGAAGAATAAGCCATATATCTTTATCAAAGAGGCCTTTTGTGGCAACATCCTTGAATGAAAGTCACCATCCAAAGTCTTGATAGTGAACATTTTGAAGACATCATTCACCCGAGTGAAGTGTCAATGACTTTCTTTCAACACCAATTGAGGGATTTTCTTAAATGCAGGGAATTTTGAAGAGATGTTATGAGTAATGGTTAATTCCTTGAATGGTTGCAAGCTGGTGAGGAGATACACCAAGTAAGAATTCATAAATAACTTCTTTGACATAGGTATAAGAAGAAATTAACAATGCAGGTTGTCGTTTATGATCTGGCCTCAGTCTATTTTATAATTCCCTTCGATGATTATCAAGATGAAGAGTGTCATTCATTCTTAGAAATCCCTCGTGGTTTATTCTCCCATCACCCTGTTGAGAAGGGTTATTGCATCAGAAAATCCTTCATGGAACTCACGTATTGAGAGATATTTGGGCATTTGGGAAGGTTTTCTCCTTGAATTTAACCATGAGCCTAGTGTAAGGCCTTACAAATATGAATATGTGTTGTTCCACTTGTTCACCACTCTTTCTTTCAAGATGACTGCCATGTTACTCTAGGTGGTAATTTGCATAGAAAGGAAAATAGCCTTAGGGGAAATCACTGCCATGGTTGTGTCATTGTCTTCTTAAATGGTCCTTGTTTTTTATTCATAATGGTGTGAGTAGGACAAGACCAACTAAATGATTTTTACAAAAACTAGATGTCCACCCACAACATACAGTCTACTCAGGCATAACTTTTCTTCAATTTTTCCCCTCAAATCCATGAGCATGTGTGATTTGAGGTTATCGAGATCCATGTAAGTGACATAACTATCACCCACTTTGGCATACTCTGACGAGAGGGAATTTAATGGTCTCACTCTTGTGAACTTGAACTTCATGGTCCCTGGAGAACTTTCTAGAACTAGAAAAAGGGGATTACTATTTTTAGTAAGTGATAAATTTACCACTTTTTGGCTCCGATCACTCACTTTGACCTTCTGGGTGTCCTTGGTGCACAGTACTTCTGCCAACACTTCCCTTTATGATGACTTACAAAAAATAGGAAGTGCTTATGTAGGAGGGTTACTATTTTTGGAAAGTATGGTTTTAGACCTTGTTTTGTGATGAAACCACCATTTTGATATGGGTTTTTTCTCCTTAATGTACCTCAAACATTTCAAGTCTACCTGGTTATTGGATTGAGATATTTTAAAATTTTAAACTTTTTGTTGTGGGAAACTTGGGGTTTCTTTGCTATGAAAATCCATATTGTGTATGTGATAAATTTTTCTTGGAGATTTAAGGAACTTGGAAATTTTGAATTTTTCAAAAAATGGCAAGCCGATTCGTTCACCGGTTTGTGAGATATGAAGAAATATCGTTTGCGGATTTTGAAGTTTTTTTGGGAAAGAGTTCTCATTTTCATTCTTCAAAAATATAGATTTATTAATGTTTTTTATTCTTTCAAAACATGGAGAATTAATTAGATATTTGGAGGGTGAAAAAATTGTGAAGGGATGATTTGGGAAAAATTTGGTAGAGTTATGGTAGCATATGGAGGTGTGTGAAGGTTTGAATGTGAAAAATGAATAAATCATTCCTTTTATAGCTTTAGAATGTGAAGAAAGGGGGTGGGGAAAATTTTTTTACCCCTATTTTCCCTTATGTTTGGGAAAATATGTGCATAAAAATGTGCCTTTTCCTTCTTATGACAAGTGGCGGGTGTTTATTTTTTGAGAAAAGTGAAGGAGGGAGCTAAAACAAGCACCTGGGGGATGGAAAATGATCGCATGAGATTCCAGGAGGAAACCAAAGGGTGGGGAAAATTTTCTTGTCCCCATTTTCCCTTTGGTTTGGGTACAATAGGTGAAATAAAATTTTACTAAACCCCAACTTGACAAGTGGCATGCATGCGAAGGTAGGTGGAGGAGCAGGTCAAACTAGTCAAAGGGGCTGGAAGTGAGTCATTGGGGTCATATGAGTGACCATTGTGCTAAGAGGGGGGAAGGTGAATTTTGTTGCTTCTATTTTCCCTCTTGTGAGGAAAAATTAGGACATAAAAAATGGGCCTTAGCCTAGTGTTGCCATGCGTCCCTTAGTAAATTTCACTAAGTACCAAATAACATACCTTGGAGGGCGACTTAGAAAGACCATATCTTGAGCTCCCGAATGAATTTTTGGATGCTTATTTATATGTTTTTCTATGGAAAAGACATTTTGAGAAGAATAGGATGGATCCCATGAATTTATTATTCCTTAAACACCTCAAAAAACCTAATTTTTTCTCTGGATCATCTAATGTGAATGTAGAGAACGAGTTGTCCTAAAAAATGCATGGGGTTTAAAGTTGACATGTTTTTTCCACCATGTAGAGGGTTTAAAATTATTTACAATGATATATTTTTAGCCTCACAACTCATTCTGGAGCTCTCAAAATCACTTCTTGAAGTTTAGGTACTTTTTATGGTGAAAGCTCCATTTGGCCCAAAAACCCACTTTCAATGAATTGGCTCCTAAACCTCTGAAACTCCCCAGAATCTTCCTATACCTATTCTTGGATGTTTATGGATCTTGTATACACATCCATGATGAACATGAGTTTTTATCACTGATTTGATGATGATGTGCTTGGCTTAGAAAGGCTGATGAAATTCCTTTCTAAGCTTGCTTGAAAATCCACCTTGAGAAATACTGCTCCAAAATAACTTGAATGATTTTGATTTTTCCTAAATTACCTAGGAGGATTAATGACATAAAAAAATGGACCACTAAAGAACAAGATTAGACTAGACACTGAGGGCAAATTGATCTGGGATGTGCCTAGAAAGGTATGGCATGGAAAAATTTGACATTAGGGTGTGGTTGTCTTGTTTTCTTAGTGAAATTTTCCCATGCAAAAACACAAAACAAAAATTAGCTAAGAAGGTGTAGGAATTGACTTAATTAATTTTTAAATCATGATAAAATTAAATTAATTAATTCTAAAGGGTAGGGATATGACATAAGTATTAGAATTAATTTAATTAATTCTAAAATAGTGTATTATAACAGGATATAATTAATTTGATTAACTATAATTGGATTGAAGTAGGATAGAAATATGAAGGTATTTTTAAGGTCTCTACATTTTCCCCTCTTTAAAGTGCTATTGAAAAGTAATCATGTTTTAAATAGAGTAGATGTATGCAAATTAGCGAGCGGAAGGTGGTGAAGCATTTGGATGCCCTAATGCTTAGAATGGAAAGGGAATGTCCCCTCAAGTAGGTGGGTAACACAGAAAAGTGGAAGAAAACCACTTGATAGGAAGAAAAAAACGATAGAGGAATTGTGCTCGTAACATGAGTGTCATTTGGAGAGTATGAATATAAGATAAAACTTTATTTTAGTGTTGTACAATAGAGTTTTCACCATGATTATGAAAGAATCAAGATGTTTAACCCAAATGCACATAAAAAAACACACATACAACAAAGAAAATATAAAACATAAAACATACCCAATATATATAGTAGGTGAAGGCATCAGGGTTATAAAGGAACCAAGATGTTATCACGCTACTTGCAATTGGTCTAAAAAGTAAACATCAATAATGTAACACAACATTGTAAAAGAAGACAATTATCTATGTCCCTAATATCTGCCACAATGAAAATTAAATAGATGAAAAATCTCCCAAAATAAAATCATGAAATACATGGGAATAGGGTCATACTAAAGAGTGGAGTATACTTAGAAACTCCTCGTGTCACTCTTGTTGGACCTACGAGAAAAAACAATCTAAGGTGGGAAGTGCCGCAAACGAAGTTATATTGCAAAGAAAAAAATAGATGAAGATAATCATAAGGTTGGAACGACCATTAGGGTAATAGATAAAGATTTAATTTTATCAAAATTGTTTCAATTTGTTGAAGTTGTGAAAAATTTGCAAGTTCTGAGGATTTTTGCAAATATTTGATTTTGTTTAAGTTTTACAATATTTTGGAATTTTTTAAGTTTTGAAATATATATATTTTTTGTGGTTGTGTTGGTTTTTTGAAAATTTCGTCCCAAATAAAGGAAGCAGTGTGTTTGGTAAACTGGCTTTTTCCCAAGGAAGCATTGATATTCCCTTGTGAGAAGAAAGAGTGATGGAAAAATGACCTCACAATCAAGTGAGTCAACACAAAAAAATGCAAGTGATGGCAAATATAAATTAATGTTCCTGACCATGTGGGCCAATAAAAGTGAATAATTAGGGTTTCACATGGTATAAGTAGTAGGGTGGGAGGGTTGAAATACATCATGACCCATTTTTTCTATCAAACCCCTTTGGACTAGTTGAGAGAGATTTGATCTCTAAATGAGTGGAGAAATGACACAAAAACAATAGTGGAAACACCGTGTTGATGAGGTTTGAGGGTATGGATAGAGAGCAGATGATGGTGCGATGGTAAGTACCTAAAAAATTTAATTTTGAGTGTATTTATTGCTATTTTTCGTAGAAGAAAAGTGAAATTGAGTGTTAGTGCATGCACTTGGGTGTGCTAGCATAACCCAAAAATTGTGCTAGCATGCACATGCATGTATTATCATATGAAAAATATCATGAATGTTCATAAAAAATGTGCTAGTGTGTTGTACGCACTAGCGTGATTTTTCTAGCGTTCAACTGGGTGCACTAGTGTTAAATTGTATAGGGTATAACAAGTAGGGAATGATGGTACGCACATGTGGCGCTTGAGACATTTGACTTTGGACCATGGATCAAAGTTTTAGTTTATAGAAAAAATATTGTTTGAAGTCATCCCACATGCATGGGATTATCGTGCATAGGTGGTTGATCTAAGCATGAATATGCATTACATTTCATGATATGCAATGATCATGCTGAGGTGGAACATTGTTTTGTAGGAATATCTAGCAGCAGAGATAGAGGAAATGATGATAGGTGGGCCCCAGTGGTGGAGAGATAGGGTCATACTTGGACAAGAGGAGGTGGAGGCATAGGGATAGGGATAGGTATAGGCATGGGGTTCATAGGTTTAGGTGGCACTTGTGTTACCAGTATAGGTATAGGGTACAAAAATTTAAGTGGCATGAGTTACATAGCTACCCAAAGCACATGCTATTCAATAAGTTTATGTAGCATAGGTAGTACAATAAGTGCTACAAAAATTCATACAATAGGTACCACAACATGTGTTACAATAGGTTCCACAACATGCACCAAGGTTACATATGCAGGTACTGAGACAGGTACCTTTACAGATGCCACCTTCACCACCTAGACCAGCTAGTAGGGAGGAGATGGTGGAGATGTATTATAGGTATTGTACAATGGAAAAGTGACACATGGGAATCTACAAGAAACTCTTCCTCGCACCCGACCTCCTGAGGTCATGCCGAGACAGCCGGTGGGGATGGAATATGCATGGGATGTAGATAAACTAGTTAGGTAATCTAATGTCTTCAACGCACACTAATGGAAATTGTGAATCTAAGGTAAAGAAATCCCTCCTAACCTGAACTGGTGTGATAGATCGATTAGCAAGGATGACTGCTCGAAGGCTCCAATCAATATCGAGCTCTGGCGTGATTCAGTCTAAGGGTTGTGGAATACGTGGAAAGTGACCTGTGATAGTTTCGTATATGTTTCCAGATAAGGTCATAGGGTGGATGGTAACTATAATTGACTCTATGGGTGATTCTCTATCCTAGTCTAGAATTCCCTAGCTTCGTTAGCTGCTATGTCTAATAAGGATAACTATTTGATGATGATAGGTGGAAGTGGAGTAGACCGAAATACTAGTGTACGTAGGCCAGCATCTATGTCTGATTCACCTATGGGCTCGTTGGGCTGTGGGATTTATGGGTCACACCCGTAGATTCGTATTTGTTGTGGTCCTACTATGGTCATGTGCGGAATCAATCCCTAATCCCTAGTATCCAATAATCATATGATTTCTCAGCTTTGATATTCAGAATTAATAATTGTGAAATCTTCTCAGAGTATCTTACAGGTGTTTGTGCAACCTGAATTCTCAAGGTGGTATCTATATCTGTGAGAGTGTCTCCTGCGTCTAGATGTGGGACCAAAGGGTCACAACCAAAGGTCTGCTCTCTTTCAAACCCTTCTACAGTCATGTGGATGTGAATCTAGGGTAATCTGTAGTTTGGTTGATTTGACCAAAATGTTTGTGCTTGGTCGTCTTCTATGTTTAATCCGTGCAGTTGGAAAATGATTTGTTGTAAGTTTACCGTTGTTTGGAAGACTTGGATCCTGAGATTTTGATCTATATCAGTTATGGCTATGACGAGATTGGGTTGGGGCATGATTGGCTTGAATGCGTATTCCCTGGGCTCTCTAGGTCCCGTGATTGTCATGCAAAAGCATCAATATGAACTAAATGCAGCAAAGCAAAATTAACTATATGAAATATATCTAGACCATATATAACTTCTATATTTTTGTTTTTTCTTGATGAACTTTTCAAACGAATTTAAAAGAGTAACTGTTAATATATCTAGAATTGATAGCTAAAATAACAATTTAAATCAAACAAAATAACCGAGTATAGCTATTTGTCTGTGCAATTTGTAGATCTATTCTAAACAATGAAATAACTGATCTAATCTATTTGCAAGACTATCGATCCTACCTCAGAAGTGAGGAATGAATCATAGTTTCTTAGAAACTATCAATCCCCACAACTTTCCTGGCAATATCGAAAGTAAAATTAACTAAAATCAAGCAATTAACTACTCTATTTGATACGATTCTAATTTAGAACTTTGAAAGCTAGAACCTGGATTCCATAGAATAGTGGTGAATCCGATGGTGTGTGTGATCTTTTCCCCTCAGTTTGATCTCCTCGTTCCTTTGTGTTCACTTGGATCCAGAAAAGCATGTAATGCTAGCATCAAAAGAAGTAGATATTAAAACAAAGGCAGCTTAGGATACAGACTTTATACAATGCGAGTAGGAGAGAGATAGTGCAAGAGTACAGAGCTTGGCTTATGTAATTCCTAGCGGGATTTATTGTGAGTCATGCAACATAAAATGTCTAGAACCTGAAACTATCATGTTTGAAGAATAAAACCGACAACTTTAATGGCTTCCTATTGAAAACAAACTATTCTACTCCAATGGATTGGATGAAATATCAACAGCACCTGCACAAGATGGATATTTGGCTTCCTAATAGAAAAACAACACTAACTAGGCATGCAATGAAAGAAACTAAGAATTCTAAATAAAATGAAAGACTAATCTATTGCAATGAGAAATTTAGAGGCAAATTTGAGGTGCCATTTGCTTGAGCACAAGCCAACTATTTATAGCATTTGCATTTACCCAAGATAAAAACCAAATAGAACTCTTAAACTATAAACAATGGCAAAACACTATTCCAGGGAACCAGAATCATTAATGCAAGCTTATGGTGGTGAAAAAAGCTGGTGAATTGTTGATTTTTATGTGAGTCATGTTAAAAGAGCATTCTGGAAAACACGTAAAGGACCGCTGCCCTGAGCATGGTAGCGGTTACAGGACCGCCGCCCTGCTTAGGGTGGCGGTTTCATAACTGAAGAGCAAAAGGCCAATAAAAGAGGGAAAAAGAGGAAAAAAAAGCACACGGGGGCCAAGCGGGGCATGCGGGATGTTAACGCACACTTGGAGAGATTTTTCAAATCCTGAACACCTTGTGAGGAGACCTGTATCATCATTGGGATACGTGTTACGTTGT
The DNA here is from genome assembly GCA_019776745.2 of Taxus chinensis. Taxonomy (NCBI): domain Eukaryota; kingdom Viridiplantae; phylum Streptophyta; class Pinopsida; order Cupressales; family Taxaceae; genus Taxus; species Taxus chinensis. The sequence continues at coordinate 628,801,173 of CM034148.1, forward strand.
TCCGATGGTGTAGTACCCTACAATTTTGGGTACGTACATATTGCCCCCTCGGAGAAGCATTTTAGCCATGAAAATGCGTAAAACGGTGGGTCCGAGTATGGCGGTCCTGAAATGGGAAGTTAGAAATTATACTTGATACGTTTGTGTGTCGAAATGATGCCATCCAAAATTCTCGCTTCCTGCAAAACAAAAGAGAACTCAAGTGCAGATAGACAAGATAGATCGGAAAATAAGCGCTAAAATAATGGGAAATGAGGATGTACCATTTGTGTGAGGATAAAACTTACCTTCATCGGTGCTCCAAACCTGTGAAAAAGTATTTTAAAACAAGTCAGGTTGCTATATATATGAAAGTGGGCCCATTTTCCTATTCATTTGCGCGCGTTGATTTGATTGATTTTGAGCTCTGGGACCCATGGTGATGGTTTCTTGCATGAGTAGAGCTAAAACGTTTGTGACAAGATAGTGATCATGCCTCCGTGAGTGGAACATCGACCCACGAGATCATAGGTTAGTTTTCTTCAATTTATCCTTTTCACCCCCTTAATTTTAAAATGCTAAAATATTTGTCATGGGGGGGTAATTTTTGAAAATGTTAGGTTCAAAAGGTCCATCTAGGGGGGGCGCCTACTGGGTAGGCTTTGTTTTTAGTTTAAATGGTCCCTTTTCATATTTTTTTGGCCTTTTTAAGCTTAAAAACCCATGTGGGTTTTCGGGCCATGACCGCCACCCTGCCCAGGGCAGCGGTTACACAACCGCCGCCCTGTTCAGGGTGGTGGTTACACAACTGCCACCCTTAAGGCGGCGATTACGAAACCGCCTCCCTGCTCAGGGTGGCGGTTTTGCACAAAATTCCAAAAGAACATTTGTTTGAGATTGTTTTTGAATTTTTAGCATTTCTATGTGTTTTCATGATTTTTCTAGTATTACTCGGATGCTAACTTGCTCTGTTTTGTGTGTTTTTGGGCGTATGCAGGTGAGAGAGGAGTATATTCGGTGGAGCTGAGAGAGGGAGTGTGATTGGCTCCCAGAAGTACTAGATGTGCTTTCACAGGATGAGGAGGACACTCTTCAGAGGGCTGGGATACTATGTATCTCACGTGTTCCACATGTTGCACCATCCAATCATATTCTTTGTGACTTATTCTCCTATTGGGATGCTGATCATAACACCTTCCAATTACCAGGGGTCTGCGGTGAGTGGACCATCACTTTGGAGGATGTTTATCATTATTTGGGGGTCCCGATCATTGGGAGACATCTTACCCTTGAGACAGCAGGTTTACAGACCCAGATAGCACAGTGGGCCACTTATATGGGAGATGTAGTTATCTCCACGGGTTCGAAGAAGGGGGTCAGAGTTCGATCCATTCCTAGTTTTCCCATCCCCTTGCTTTGCCAGGCCATTATGGGGATCCTTGCCTCGAGATTGATCGGGGACAAGGGAGGAGACACACTGTTGGTCCCCCATCATTGCACAGATCGAGGGACATGGCTGAATTTATGCTTGGGGAGCAGATATACTCAGGACTACCTACCATGATTTATACAGGGTAGTCCGTTTACAAGGGCAGTCCTTGAGCCACCCGACCTTGGTTATGAGTTGGGTCTATAAGCACTTCATCCCCTATGGAAAAGGTGTACAGGTGACAGACCCCATAGCTATGAGGGCAGTCAGATGGACAGATATGTTGGTGCTTAGAGCACCTCATCAGTAAATTGCTTCTCTGACCACTACTGACATGGAGGCCACACCGTATCAGACCATGGTAAGTATATGTGGCGAGAAGGCTCTTACTTTGATCTCCTGCTCCACCACAAGGTAGCTTATTGATAGAGTGGGACGAGTGGAGATACACCCCTTTGGCCAAGTTCCTTAGCAGTTTGGCCTACCTTACATGGGTATGCTTCCCCCGGTAGTGCTAGTATACAGGTCAGTTTGAGAGGCCAGAGGGGCATCCTAGAGGCTGGGGTTGGACAGTTGTTACTCCTGGCGTTCCTATTGCAGCTAGGAGGGTAGTATGTGCTCGAGGGAGAGCCGGTACGCCTCAGGCACCTTTTCTTCAAATTGTTGTGGGTCCTGCCCATAGCAGTGATGACCCCCATCGACATAGACTCTGAGTATGAGGAGTTTACAGGGGGAGAGATAGAGGAGGAGACTGAGGAGGATAGTGATCCTGAGTGGCATGACACTCAGGATATCATGTAGGTAGAGAGGGCTGAGCAGAGTGTAGAGAGAGTTACTCTAGATTTCAGAGGAGCCACTCTCCCAGGGCCATGGCGGGGAGGATGAGTCCGGTGTAGGATGCCACGTTGCTCCAGCCACGGGGGGAGCACCTCAGTCAGTGGCAGCATCTGTGGTAGGTGTGGACCCTAGAGATCCATCTTGGAGGCCTGGCGATCCGAGTAAGTTACCATCCTTCCTTTTAGTGTTTGTTTTTTATTAGGATTTCCTTAGTTGCTATCTCTCCTATTGTCTGCTCTTGTATTTTATCTCTTGTTTTGTTTCTAATTTATTTTCTCCTTTGTTTGCAGAGACCGCTCAATGAGTGGCAGGACTTGATTCGTAGGGTATGCACTGATACCCTAATGATCCCCATGGAGAGGACCCACGTATAGTTATCTGTGGATGCATTAGGGAGCCCTCAGCAGCTGGTAGACACATTGATGTCTTTGCCCCAATCTGGCATGTGGCCAGGATGGTTTCCTTGACTCTCTACATGGAGCTAGCGGGGTATAGGACAGCCGAGTGCCTGATGAGGAGTCGTTCTCATGGCGAGACTGTCGGCTACCCCTTGGGATCATGAGCCCTCCATGTACTCAGAGCGCCGGCATAACCAGAGTCCTAGGCATGGGCGTGCACCTTCGGAGGGGTCTCATAGGGGTTGAGAATCCACTTGGCTCTCCTAGATTTTGTATGATATATTCTTTTGTATGTCCTAAGCTCTTTGAACGTTTTGGCCATCCTTAGTCGCATGATGGAATTGTATAGAAACTTTGATCATTTGTATATATATATTCTTTTTGGATCAGACCTTTGGCATTTATGGCTTACTTGCATTTCCATTTTCTCATGTGAACTATGATATTATGCATGTATGCTCTTTAAAATGTATGCAATGGAGAACAAATGATGCAAGTGTTTACTTACTTTCTTTTTGTATTTCATGATGCTGATATATGGTAATGTAGATACAATGTGATTTTGAATCTTAGTTTCTATAAGCAATTTTGGATACTTCATATTTGTTTTGGCAAAGTGGTGAAGATAACCTGATATGATGAGTAGATAAACCTGCCCCTACTCCTAACTCCACGCAACTAGTAAGATGTGAGGGCTCATCACCAAGAGTTGGGAAGGGCACAAGTTATGAAATGTGTTGAAATGATATTGATGAAAGATAGACAAAGCTTTGGCAGAACCAAATTAGGATGCCACAAGCCTACTCCACTCGAGTGACTTCATAGTTTTGGGATGCAACTTGCTTTGCGGTTTATCTAGACTTAGATCCATAGATGGCCACATGGTAGACAAAATCTGGGCTTTAGGATTTTGAACTCTCTTGGAATTTTGGACATCCGATTCATTTGTTTTTGACTCAAGACTTCAAGATTTGAATTGTTTGTTTATGACCTTTTGCATTTGTTTGTCAAGAGGACCCCCTACACTTTGCCCCATGCTACTAGTAAGAAGCATGGGTTTATCACCATGGGAAAAGCATAGGTGAGTAAGGGCATTTCCATCCTTTCCCAACCCTACGTCACTAGTAAGAGATGCAAGCTCATCACCAAAGGTTGGTGGGGCAAGGAAATGTGTAAAATTAAATTTTTCTGTTTGATCTATATTTGACTTGTTTACTTGAGTAAAAATGTCAGTATGTTCTTATTTCCAAAGAGATATACATACGGGATAGATGTGACACCATGAAGCTTCTAGAACAGACCATAGGCAAGACACCTATCCTAAGAAGAAACCAAAAGTGAGAATAAACATGCAGATCTTGGCATGGTTACCAGTAAGACCTTGTCATATCTAGCTTTATTTGATGAAATGATTCCGAAATAAGCTGATGATATCATGGAAATGGAGGTATGATTAGAATGTTTATGCCAACAACATCATGAGTTTGTAATGAATTACTTTGAGAACAAATTCCTTGATCACAATCTTTGTACGAAACAAGCGGACAAAATGATCCTAACTAAATGAAGATGCAATGTAAATATAGCTATACAAGTAGCACTAGTTGCTTACGCGTAGAATCGTTTGAGGTGTAGGGAATTGACTGTTTCACCAAATTCCTCACCTTCTAGCATACATAAGAGGTATGCACCATTTCCATAGTCCTTCATGACTCGGTATGGGCCCAACCATTTGGGCCGGAACTTCCTTCCTTCGCCGGTCTTTTTATCGATCCGGATTGTCTAGCCTTAGAACTAGATCACCTTCATATATGTCGCGTTCATAGACCTTCTTGTTATACTACCGGCACATCTGGTCAGCATAGACTCTGTGCCGTTGTTCAGCATCTAACCTAGCTTCATCTAGGCTTTCTAGTTGGGAGAGATGTGCTTCTCTATAAGTGTCTTCATCTAGAATCCCTTGTAATGAAATGCGGAGACTGGGTATTTCAACCTCAAGCGGGAGAACTGCTTCTACCCCGAATACTAGCGAGAAAGGAGTCGCTCCTGTTGGTGTTCTTATTGAGGTTTGGTGGGCCCATAAGGCTGGATATAACTTCAAATGCCAATCTCGTTTGTTTTCTTTCACCGTTTTAAGGAGAATGGCTTTTAATGTTTTGTTTGTCGCCTCAGCCTGTCCATTGGCTTGAGGGTAATACAAGGAGGCTGTATGATGGCTTATTTTAAATTTATTGCATAATTCATGAACTTCGTCATTCTTAAAAGAAGTCCCGTTATCTGAGATAATGATTTGTGGGACACCGTACCTATAAATGATTTGGTTCAAAATGAACTTGGCGATTACAGAACCCGGTACAGTAGTAAGAGGCATAGCCTCTACCCACTTGGTAAAATATTCGGTGGCCGTGATTATAAAATTATGGCCATGTCTGTAGACGAGGGAGAGAATTTCCCTATTAAATCTAGGCCCCATGTAGAAAAGGGCCATGGAGTAGCGATTGGTTGTAGAGCTTGTGCCGGCATGTGAATCTCGTGGGAGAATTCTTGACACTTATGACACCTGCGTACAAACTTCTACTGCGTCGTGTTCTAGAGTGGGCCAAAAATAGCCCATTCGATGTATTTTACGAGTGGTGGCATGGCCACCGAAGTGGCCTCCACACATTCCACTGTGAGATTCATGGAGAATCTTCTTGGATTCTTCTGTGTCGACACATCTTAGAAGCATTCCATCGAACGCCTTTCGATAGAGGGACTTGTTCTATAATGACGTATTTCGCTATGATAATGTGTAACCGCCTTCTTTGTTGTGAAGTAGCACCTTCTGGATATGTATGGTCCATGATATAATTAATGATATCAGTGTACCAAGGACACTCAGAGATAGGAGGTCTGGTTTCAATGTAGTATACGCATTCATCAGGAAAATCTAGGTCTACTAGATCACCTCTGTCTAATGGGTTATCAGCTAACCAATCCACGATGATTTGTCCTTTAACGGACTTCTAATTTACAAATGTTAATTCAAATTCACCCATTAAGGTTATAAAGTTCCCAGCCTTTTTAGACAAGGACCCTTACGTGAGGAAAGTTCGTAAATGTTCTGTTTTTACAATGACCTTTGTTTCTTGATTTAACATGTAATGTCTTAAGCATTTGGTTGCAAAGACTATGGCGAGGCATTCTCGTTCCGCCTTGTGTGTAGCATGTTTCATAATCGAGCAATGTCCGACTAATGAAATAGATTGCACGCGTTCTCTCTTGTCATCATCTTCTTGAGCCAGCATACAGGCTAGCGAGACATTGGTAGCTCGCGAGTATAAAATTAAAGGGCGATCTGGCTTAGGTGGCATTAGCGTAGGTGGTGATAACAAGAAACACTTAAATGCGTTGAAAGCTTCATTACAGTCTTCATGGTCCAATCAATACTATAATCTTTCTTGAGTAGATTGTTGATTGGATGAATGGTGAAACTTAAGTCCGGGATGAATCTCCGGATTGCACCAAGCTTTCGAGAAATGACCTGATTCCAGATTCATCCGAAGGTGGGACCATTTCGAGAACAGCTTTAATTTTTGTTGGGTCGACATCGATTCCATGCGTGATGATATAATGTAACCTAGGAGCTTCCCTCCTATCACACCAAAGACACATTTTTCTGGATTTAGCGTGACTCTGTATTCTATCAGACGTGAAAGAATGATGTGAAGTACTTCTGGATGGTCACAATGCTTCTTGGCCTTAGCCAACAAGTCATCTACGTAGGATTCCACAATTTTGTGAATAAGATCGTGAAATATATATCGTCATAGCTCGTTGGTATGTAGCGACCAGCGTTCTTGAGTCCGAATGGTATAACAACATAGCAATAGGTTCCCCAAGGAGTTATAAATGTGGTTTTAGCTTAATCTTGTTCGGATATTCTGATTTGATTGTATCCTGAGAATCCATCCATGAGAGATAAAAGCTCAAATCCAGCTGTTGCATCAACAATGACGTCTATGGATGGTAATGGGAAGTCGTCTTTAGGACATGCCTTGTTAATGTCTCGGAAGTCTATGCAGATGCGTATCTTTCCATTCTTTTTGAGAACCGGAACGATATTAGATACCCACTGAGAGTAATCGACTGGTTTGATGAATCCTACTTGGAGGAGTTTCATTACCTCCTCTTTTACCATGAGAGCTACCTTGGGTTTCATTGGTCTCGATTTTTGTTTAATTGGTTTTGCATCTGATTTAGTGACGAGGTTGTGCACCACAATGTGGGGTGCAACTCCTGTCATTTCCTTATAATTAAATGCAAATGCCTTCTGATGTTCTTTGAGGATCCGAGTGTGTATTTCTACTTCTAATGGAGTTAACGAGGATCCTAACTTCAATATCCTTGGTTCATCTTCGTTCCGATGTTAATATCAATTGTTTCTTCGATTAAAGAAGCATTACCTTCTTCAAACTCAGGCGGGGCTGGGGGTAGTTCCAGCTCGTCTCTATTCTCGACTGTGTATATACTGAGTTCCGTTTGTGGGGGAAGCTCTGTCATGGGATTCCCATAATAGGAAGATGAATGCGGAGATCAAAGATAAATCTACTGTGTGATGGGCTGAGATGTAATGCTGCATAGGCGTTTAAGAAATCAAGAGTGGTTGTATCACTATCGATGTGGTCTAGGATAGTAGATTTGTTTTCATTTCCATTTAAAAGAGGATTTGACATTGTTTTTATCAATGGTTCATCACGAAGGGATACCATGAAACGGGTATCCTCTAACTTACTGTTTGGAGTAAAGCGTGACGCTGATGCTGCTATTGAATTAGCAAGGAGATTTTGTTCTCGTGGGATTGCTTCAATCGATATGAAGTCAAACTCCTTGCTTAAATTCAATACAGCTATTTTGTAGAGCTGTAGGTGCTCGACTATTTGGTTTCATATACTTCAGAGACTTGGTTTGCTACCAATTGCGAGTCTCCTAACACTCTGATGTTATCAACACTGATTCGTTTAGCTAGGATGAGGCCCAGGAGGAGGGCTTCATACTCCACGCCGTTGTTTGTGCATTCAAATTTTAGTTTAAAGGCAAATGGTAAGACTTTTCCCTCGAGGAGAAGTAAGGATTACATCCAGCCCCAGCTCCGTAATGACATTTAGCTCCATCGAAATGGAGAGTCCAATACTTAGCTGGGAATATGGGCGCTGGGATATTTGTTGTGTTAACATCTTCTACTTCTACCATGCAGAGATCTACCGCTGGGAGAGAACCGACACCTAGGGTGCACCCCATGCCTACAGAATCAAATGGTAGGAACATTGGTAGATCCTGTTCTAGTAATTCAATAATTTTTGCAGTAGTTCCTAATGATATTGTTTTCTACAGTGTTAGCCTCATCTTTGGGGGCTGGGGTTGCCTTGGCTAGGCTCATAGTTTTGAGATCTGTCGTAGGTACCAAATTTTCTTCTGGTTTCGTGCATCGGTAGGTTTATTAAGTTGGTTCGTTGGGAGTTCAAACTCCGAGTGTATGCCTGGTCTTTTCTTTAGGTTAGCCAGGTGTACATCGAATGGTTTTGGATCACCTTTGGCTATGAACACCTTTCCTAAATGTAAGAATCTTACTTCTTGAAATAGCGTAGAAGGGATTGCCTTCATACGGTGTATCCATGGTCGGCTGAGGATCATATTATAGTTAGTTTCCCGATCTATAATATAAAACTCAGTCAAGATTGTTTTGGGTCCTAAGGTGACTGGTAGTATTATAGTTCCAATTGAAGTGGCTTTAAGGCTGTCATAGCCTCTTAGTGTATTTCGAGTCGTGGAACAATTGGTTTCTCCATACCCTAGCTTTTGAAGGAAAGTAAGAAGGGGGACTATGTTAACTACTGCCCCATCGTCAACCATCGTGCATTTCACATGATTGTTATAAACCCACACTTGCAAGTGTAAGGCTGGATCCCCTCGGCGTGCAATCTCAGCATCTATTGGCATCTTGTTTATTTCGAATATGAATTCGATATCCCTATCCAGCTGCCCCGGAGGATGGATATCAAAGTCTATATGATTTACCTGTGTTTCGGGAGGTGGAGTGATGCTAATTAGATGACCTAAACCCAATGCTTCTAAAAGAGCAGCCCTGTGAGCAGGGGAGTTCTTTCAACAAATCCAAAAAGGAGATGTGTGAGAAGGTTTTTGTTAGATCATTAATTAAGTCATAAGCACCTACGGGTTTTATTAATACTTGTTGGATATTGTCTGTTTCTAGCGGGTAGCTTGGACTTGGCTGAGAGGAATACTCTTGTGTCCTTGTTACAGCTTCTACGGGTAGTTCGGCATCTAACTCCACCAATCCGACTATCTTAGGTCATGGTTGACTTCCTAGTTGTGGCGCAACTAATGGATTTGGTGAAGTTGAAGCTTCATGATCATTGTTTCCTACAATTACACCCTTGTTTGTCCCACTTGGATTTAATTTGTTATTGTTGTGATTTGGGAGCGGATCATTGAAGATCTTGAGGGGTGCATTTTGAGGGGAAATTTCCCCTGTAAAAGTATTCAGTGCTGGTGACGTAGGATCTGCCAAGAACATATCCATGAAAAGTTGTCTTTGTTAATCTGGCAAATGTTGCATGAATTTATTGTAGTCACAGCATGTTCTAGTGTCATGGCCCTGAATTTTGTGGAAACCACAATACGAGTTGGGATTATAATTCCTAGTTTGTTGGCTTGATGTATATTGTGGCCCAAAATTCTGATCAAACCGTTGCTTATTAAAGTTTTGCGTTTGTTGTTGTTTTTGGTTTGAATTGTGGTTTTGATACCTAGTTGAATTTTGATTTGGATCCCGTGTAGGGCTTCGCCATTGTTGTTGTTGTTGTTGTGGATGATTAAAATCCACTATATTGATTGTTGGAGTAAAGTTGTTGTTTCGTTGATTGTTTATTTATGGTGGAGTATTCACAACATTTGTCTTTCTAGCCTGATCAGTTACTCCATCCGTTGTCACTCCGCGTGATTTTTGCTAAGAATCTTAGGTCCTTGATTGACATTCGTGGTAGTAGGATAAGTTGTAGTGTTTTGGTTGGTGGTGATTAACCTCCTGTTTTGTTCCATATGTCTTACGACCACTATCAATTGCCGCTTGATCTATTCAGAGAGCGCTCTCAAGTACTTCATCGTAAGTTCTTAGTGGGAACTTCTGGACTTCTTCCTTCACTTCTCTGCTGAGAGAATGAAGGAATAAATCACATAGTTCCATCTGATCCATATTCGGAGCACTTGCCAAAGAATAGAGAACTGTGTGCCACCTCTGGATGAAATGGGCGGATAGATTCATTGTGTTCTTGCTTAATGTGCAAGAATTCCCTGATTCCTGTTCTTAATAGTTTATTCATGTCAAAGGCCTTGATGAACTCTGACACGAGTTGCTTGAACAAATGGATGGAAGCCTCAGGTATTCTATAATACCAATCGAGAGTGATACCTTCCAAGGTTTTGGGAAATATTTTAGCAACAACCCCATCCCATGGGAGTAATTCTCGAATGGCTGTAGCGTAAGATTTGATATGTGCGTTTGGATCTCCCTCACCTTTGTACTTGGGAAAAATCGGGAAGAGGTCTTGGAAGCATGACGCTTCATATGGTGAAATCTAAGGGCTCTTTCAAGTATTCTGAATATGTCCCTATCGCATAGGTTTCGACCATTGATGGTGCCTGCTAAGGGGGTGCAACGGTGGAATGGGTTGTTGACATGGCGTTGCATATGCGTTGGTAGGGGCGTAAGGAAACCCCTGTGTTTGAGAAAATATGCCAGGAGAGGAGAACATATCCCCTTGTGGTGATTTAGAATACATGTTTAAGTATGAAGGGGTATTGTCCAAGAATGGATTATTTTGTACTAGACCGGGAGGTGTTGGAATAGTGTTAGAAACAGTGGTTCTAATCGGCGTTTGTTGTGAATACTGAGGGGTCATGCCTAACGTGCCTACTCCTGTGAGGAGGTCTACTTGGCTAGGATGATGTGGTGGATTAGGATTTCCTGCCTGCATGAACTGAGAATGGTGATTTGCCTGAGCAAGTTCTAACCCCCTCACTTTTTCTACTAACGTTGAAATGACTTCATTTGGTGAAGTCATGGTATTTTGCCTTAGCGGCGTTTGTTGTATATCATGGTGTTGTATAGGCATGTGATATCCTGATATGAATTGATCGCTTCCCTGCCAAGTTTCCCCGAGGGCATTTCCTATATGTAGTGGCATGGAGGTATTTCCTTGAAAAGAAACCTCAGGTTGTGTTTGTAAACCTCCTATAGGTGGGTACATACTTTCGAGAATGTTGTTCATTCTTGGTATAACTTACCGAATGCTCATCATCTAAACCCAGATATGGGTCTGATTGTCTACTAATTTGTGGTCTAAGTAGTATTTGAGGAGACGAACTTAGATTCTCCCGTGAGCGTCATGTTATTTGAGCCTAAAGGCTCTATTTGCCGTGTTTGAGCGAATTGATCCAACTCCTTTGTTTGGAAAGATGGGCTATATATGATCCCTGGAGATGGAGTTTGTGTTGACAACTGGTTAGTTGAGTAGTTTTCACCCCATACTGAGAGCGAGGGTGATGATTGTCCATTCAGTTGAGCATAGTATGCCTCAAGACCTAAGAGAGGCCTACCATATGCATCAAATCCCGACATATTCGGGGGATATATGAATACCCGCAGAATAATGGGAAGGAGCGAAAGGGAATGGTGAAAGCTAGTGAGGTAGTAGAGATGAAAGAGTCATTTTTAATTTGAAAGAACCAATAGAAATATGACTCCAGACCAGAAAGTAGAAAGTTTAACGTTGGGTTCATCAATTTTGTACGATGGAAACGTGACAAGCGAGCGTGGGAATCTACAAGTAACTTTTCCTCGCACCCGACCTCCTAAGGTCGTGCCAAGACAGCCGGTGGGGATGGAATATACGTGGGATGCAGACAAACTAGTTAGGTAATCTGATGTCTTCGACGCGCATTAATGGAAATTGTGAATCTAAGGCAAAGAAAGCCCTCCTAACCTAAACTAGCGTGATAGATCAATCAACAAGGATGACTGCTCGAAGGCTCCAATCAATATCGAGCTCTGGCGTGATTCGGTCTATGGGTTGTGGAATACGTGGAAAATGACCTGGGATAGTTTCGTGTATGTTTCTAGATAAGGTCATAGGGTGGATGGTAAATATAATCTGACTTTATGGGCGATTTTTCTGGCCTAGTCCAGAACTCCTTAGCTTTGTTAGTTGTTGCATCTAACAAGGATAATTGTTCGATGATGATTAAGTGGAAGTGGAGTAGATCTGAATACTAGTGTACGTAGACCAGCATCTATGTCAGATTCACCTATGTATTCGTTGGGCCGTGGGATTTGTGGGTCACAGCTGTAGATTCATGGTTGTTGTGGACCTACTATGGTCATGCGCAGAATTAGTCCATAATCCCTAGTGTCCAATAATCGTATGCTTTCTCAGCTTCTATATTCATAATTAATAATTGTGCGATCTTCTCAGAGTATCTTACAGGCGTTCGTGTAACTTGAATTCTTAAGCTGGTATCTATATCTGTGAGAGTGTCTCATGCGTCTGGCTGTGGGACTAAAGGATCACAACTAAAGGTCTACTCTCTTTAAAAACCCTTCTATAATCATGCGGATATGAATCTAGGGAAATCTATAGTTTGGTTGATTTGACCAAAACGTGTGTGCCTGATCGTCTTCTATGTTTAACCCTTGCAGTTGAAAACTGATTTGTTGTAAGTTTACTGTAGTTCGGAAGACTTGGATCCTAAGATTCTGATCTATATCAGTTATTGTTGTGATTAGATTGGGTTGGGGTACGATTGGCTCAAATACGTATTCTCTAGGCTCTCTAGGTCCCGTGATTGTCATACAAAAGAAAGTTATATAATCTAACTAAATGCAGCAAAGCAATAAGCTAACTATGTGAAAGATACGTCTAGAACATATATAACTTCTATATTTCTGTGTATACCTGATGAAATTACTAAACGGAATTTAAAGAGCAACTATCTAATATATCTAGAATTGATAGCTAAAACAGCAAATTAAAACAAATAAGATAACCGAGTGTAGCTATTTGTCTGTGCAACTGTAAACCTATTCTAAATAACGAAATAATTGATCTAATCTATTTAAAAGACTCTCGATCCTACCTCAGAAATGAGGAATGAATCATAGTTTCTCAGAAACTATTGATCCCCACAACTTCCCCAGCAATATCGAAAGTAAAATTAACTAAAATAAAGCAATTAACTACTCTATTTGATACGATTCTAATTTATAACTTTGAAAGCTAGAACCTGGATTCTGCAGAATAGTGGTGAATCTGATGGTGTGTGTGATCTTGTCCCCTCAGTGTGATCTCCTCGTTCCTTTGTGTTCACTTGGATCCAGAAAAGTGTGTAATGCTAGCATCAACAGAAGTAGATATTGGGACAAAGGCAACTTAAGATACAGACTGAATACAATGCGAGTAGGAGAGAGATAGCGCAAGAGTACAAAGCTTGGCTTATGCGATTCCTAGTGGGATTTATTGCGAGTCATGCAACATAAAATGGCCAGAACCTGAAACTATCCTGTTTGAAGAACAAAACCTGTAACTTTAATGGCTTCCTATTGAAAATAAAGTATTCTACTCCAATGGATTGGATGAAATATCAATAGCACCTGCACAAGATGGATATGTGGCTTCCTAACAACAAAACAACACTAACTAGGCATGCAATGAAAGAAACTAAGAATTATAAATAAAATGAAAGACTAATCTATTGCAATGAGAAATTCAGAGGCAAATTTGAGGGGCCAATTACTTGAGCACAAGCCAATTATTTATAGCATTTGCATTTACCCAAGGTAAAAACCAAATAGAACTCTTAAACTATAAACAATGGCAAAACACTATTCTAGGGAACCAAAATCATTAATGCAAGCTTATGGCGGTGAAAAAAGCTGGTGAATCATTGATTTTTACATGAGTCATGTTAAAAGAACATTCTAGAAAATGTGTAAAGGACCGCCGCCCAGTCAGGGTGGTAGTTTCATAATTGAAGAGAAAAAGGCCAAGAAAAGAGGGAAAAAGAGGAAAACAAAGCACGTGGGGGCTAAGTGGGGCATGCGGGATGTTAACGCACACTTGGAGAGCTTTTATGGATCCCGAACACCTTGCGAGGAGACCTGTATCATCATTGGGGTACGTGTTACGTTGTTCTGATGGTGCAGTACCCTACAATTTTGGGTACGTACATGTACCACCTTAGATAGTGGTGCCAACGCTAGAAGGTGGGCCATCAGTGGCCACATTACAGGAAGATAGGGACATAACTATACTACAAGATGATATTACTCTTATCACTGTATAGACTCTACATAGATAGTTAGACCATAGGACTGTAGAGCATGGTGGCCAAAGGAAACAAATACAATAAAGGACTGTGAAGTGGGATAATGTATCATTCGAGAGAGACCAAATGAGGTTACAATTACAACAAGTTAGGGTAGAGCAAGACACTCTACATTGAGTGGTAGCATTTGACATCCTTAGAGATGTGATTCCAGAGCTTATAGCGGCATCTAGGGAGGTTGGGTACTATAGGGAATTATACTAGGCTACAATGTCAAAGAGTTAGAGAGAACTAACATACAACCATTGTTTAGGTAGCTAATCTACGAGGTCACAGAGGCTATCAAGGTCAATGAGGTCAGTGCATATGCCTCCACCTAGTCATAGACCAGGCATTCCTAGCGTTGGAGAGAGTCAGGGATGATGAATCATGTTAGATGAGATTATATATGTATTTTTTATTTATTCCCCATGATGAAGGCACATTTTTTTAATCAATTCCCATGATGGCATACTGGGATGTAAATGATTTTTCTCGAGATACAGTAGTGTGCATGAACATTATGATGATTTACGATGTATATGATGGATATTTTGGACACAACATATGATTATGAGATTTTTTATTATCGCATGTTGTATTCGTTAAATGATGTGATATGATGATGATGATCAAGTGATAAAAAACAAAGTACATGTAATTAACACAAGTACAAAAGAAATTTAACAAATTCAATACACACATATGTTGAATAAGTAAAAAAAAATAATCATGGATTATATAATAAACCAAGACAACAACATAAAGTGAAAAATAAAGAAAGATAGACAAACCCAATATGAACAAGAAATATCGACACCAAAGTTATATGGGAAGTAAGATGCTAACAATTTAGTTTTAATTTGTCTATGCGCACAACAAAATTCTAGACACATAGAATATATATTAAACTAATTATTGGAAAAAGAGAAATGTGTAAAAAAAATTCTGAAAACACCTATAACAAACAAGGTTATTTACAAACAAACAATCTAACAGAAGAACTGATATCAAATCTAACAAGTAAGAAAAAATGTAACACAATTTGTAATAACAATGTCTGAAAACACCCCTAATGTGTTCCACAAATAGATAGAGTCAAATTCCCCCAAGTGATGGCTTAGAAATGCGGGAGGATAGGATTGATCTGTATTAGGATGAATCCAAGTGCTCCCTAAAAAAAGGGTTATATTACAGAGGGTGACATGATTAATTTAAAAAATAAAAAATGATTTGGAACAATTAGATGACAAAAATTTATGAATTGAGTTATACAACTACAAAGATTTTGTAAGACATTTTCATAATGTTTTTTTTTTGTATTGTATTGTAGAATGTTGTTATTTTTAGGATTTTCACCAATGTTATACTGTTTTTGGGTTTTTGGACATATTTCAATGTTTTTTGGATTTTTTGAGTTTTAACCACATGCAAAAGAAGAAGGAGAAGGGGATTCCCAATTTATATCCAACATGTTACAAAAAAACAAGGTGAATGGAAGCATGGAAGAAGTTGAAAAAATGTGGTAGACCATGGGAATGTCAACCTAACTAAGAAAACATGTGACACAATGTGAAGTGGAATGACATAAGTAAGAGACAAGGTGATAAGGTTAAACAAGCGAGTGCACTGAAATGCCCTCAGCATAAGGGATACTCTTTGGAAAGCTCATGAATAGAAATTTTTAATATGAATACCATTAATAGGATATTTAATCTCTCTATAATTATCGTCATATAATTTGTATGCTCCATATCAAAACATTGTAGTGATGACATAGGGACCTAACCAATTAGGTTCAAAATTTCCCTACTTCTCGTGTGGCTCTGTGGAATTATTTTGATTTTCTTGTAAGACTAGGTCATCAAGCTCAAACTATCAAGGTCTAATATTTCTGTTGTAGTTACTATGTATCCAATTCTGGTACACTTGCAGATGATACAAGGTGTGAAAATGTCTTTAATATAGAATTTCAAGCTCTACAAGGTGTGCATGACAGTAATCTTCTTCATGCACCAAGTGCTACAAAGATACACGAAGTGAATAAAGTTCAACTTTGATAGGTAATATGGCTCCAGAACCATATATCAAGAAAAAAGGAGTAGCACCAGCTATAGTGTTAAAAGATGTATGGTAGGCCCAAAGAGTGGGATATAATTATGTATGCTAGTTGTGTCCATGTTTTTCAACTATATTTTCTAGTATCGATTTTATAGTCTTATTAGAAGCATTAGGCTGGTTATTACATTGCGGGTTGCAGGGAGTGGCCCATTATAGGTGGATATGATCTTTCTTGGCTAAGGCATTTACATTATTATTCTTGAATGAGGTACCATTGTCAGTGGCAATGACTGTGGGAATACCAAATAGAAAATGATATGGTTGAATATGAATTTATAAATATTACACCCAGTGACGTAGTTAAGAGGCATAGCCTCAATTCTCTAGGTGAAATATTTGGTTGAGGTTAATATGAAGGTATGACCATCGGAGGAGGTGGGATATATTTTTCTGATCAATTCAAACCCATATTTATAAAAAAAAGGCCAGGTGAAGTGATGGGTTGCAGATCTTGGGAAGGTGCATGAATCAAATTACTGTGATTTTGACACGTTTGACATTTTTTAACAAATTTACATGTTTCAGTCTCTATAGTAGTTCGGTAATAACCAATGTGTAAGATCTTCTTGGCTAGAACCATTCCATTAGTGTTCCCACCAAAAATACTTGAATGTACTTTGACTATTGTCTAATTAGCTTCATCGTGGTTGAGACATCTTAAGAGAGTCCCATCGTAGCCTCTTTAGTATAGGGTGTCTTCAAGGATAGTATAACGTAAAGCACATTGTGCTAAGGATATTTTGTTGGATGAGTTCATATTTGGAGGATAGCATTTGGTTTGGATAAAGGTATAAATATCATGATACAAAGGGTGATCAAGACCAAAAATATCACCGACCATGGTGGACTCTAGAAAATTATATGCGAGCACAAAAATATGTTCTACAAGGAACTCATTATAAGTTTAGTTTTGTGTCAAATACAAGAAGGGATGTGATAGTTCCCATGACATCCACTACTTTATTATATAAATGAGGAACTTTCTTAAATCTCATTATCTGGAAATACCCCTTTAGACTATCAACCATACACTTATATGGGAGGAGCTTTTCATCTTTAACTTGATACTCAATATTGACCTATTTAAAGATGAGAAGGGAGTCACAAAACACTATCAACTCTTGTAGTCACGCGGATATAACAAATCATAAGCCTGGTATAAGTGATTTATACTCAAAAATTTTATTTGTACATGGAAAACTAATGCGATATGATTTATGGATAAGATCCCCATTAGGTGTGTGTAAGAAAATTCCATATTTTAATCCATGTAGGTTGCAATAACTATAAATGATTCCATAAAGGGATTATGTATATGAAAAATAAGTCTTCATATGAGAATTCACAATGTAGCGGTTGATAACCTGGTAGTGGTAGTGTGGTGAGTTGATCTACCAATGCTTTACCTTTGATAGATTTATGATTAAAAAATTTAACATAAAATTCACTGAGGAGCACGATCTAGCTAGAGATCTAGAATTTTTCCACTAGTCTTGATAGAAAATACTTGAGATTGTCAATTTTGATTATGATCTTGGTAGTATGGTTGAAAAAATAGTGTAGAAACTTTTGGAAATTGGATGTGATTACCCAAAAAAATTTCTTGACCTGTATGTACTTGGTTTCATGTTCAAGGAGATTTCTTCTTAACTAATATACTGGTTGTTCTCATTATCATTGTGTTGTGCCAGTAATGCCTCGATGTCATGTTCAGTTGCAGAAGTGTACAATAAAATAGGTTTATCTCATATTAGAGGCATGAGTATCGACGGAGTAGATAGGTACTCTTTCAGATTGATGAAAGAGTTTTAGAAATCCTGTGTCCATTTTAATTGGACATCTTTTTTCATAAATTGATTAAAATGATGGAATTTGTCTACAAACTGAGAAATGAAGCACTAAATGGATTGAATCTTGCCTTGTAACCCTCATAACTAATGGATATTCTATGAAGGAAGCATGTCTCTTATTACTTAAACTTTATTAGGGTCCATTTTGATTCCCCTTCATGAGAAAATGAATCCTAGAAGTTCACCCAAGGTAACACAAAAGACACACTTTTTAGGATTAAGAAAAACCTTGTATTCCCTTAATCGTTTGATGATACGTAAAAGAATAGCTAGATCATCAAATTTAGTTTTTGACTTGGTGAGTATATCATCAACATAGTCCTCCATGATATTGTGAATAAGGTCATGAAAGATGATAGTCATTTCACACTAGTATGTAGCGCCAACGTTCTTAAGGATAAAAAGCATAACCTTGTAACAGGAATTCCCCCATGGGGTTGTAAATGTCATTTTTTTCTGATCTTCCTCAACAATTTGAATCTGACTGTACCTTAAAAAACCATCCATCACAAATAACATCTCACGGCCATCCGTAGAGTCAACAATCATGTCGATATTGAGTAGAAGGAAGTCATTTATATGAAAAGCCTTGTTTATGTCTCGAAAATCACTATAAATGAGAATTACAAGAGTTTTCTTAGCAAATAATACCATGTTATATATCCCTTAGAATATTATATAGACTATACAAAACTAACATCGAGTAGTTTTTGAAGTTCTGCCTTGACAAGTAAAGAAATCTTAAGATGCATTTTTCACAACTTTTGCTTGATAGGTTTTGCATCTAGGCACACCGCAAAGTGATGAACCACAAGGGAAGGATCCAAGTCTGACATATATTTGTAAGTACAAGAAAAAAAGTCTTGAAACTCAATGATAATCTCTATGAATGCCTTAATGTTTTTCATTGATACGCTAACACCAAGATGCAGTAGTTTAGGTTGGTCATCTATCCCAATGTAGATAGTTATGGTCTCTTCTACCAATATCTTAGAAGTGTCATTATCTTGAAAGTATTTCATATTTTTATGTATATCTTCTGATATTTCTGGATTATATTCTCTTCTTTCTATCACCTTAGAAAGGTTTTCACTAGGAACTGTGTCATTCTATTTATCTTTCTTTTTCAATTTTTTATTCTCACATAGTGCCTCAGAAAAGTTTTCACTATGCAAGATATGATTTTTCATTTTCTATTTTTGACTTCTTATTTTATTTAGATTGGAGAACTCAAGTATCTCACTGAAATATGCAGTACTGTCAAGGTCTATATCAAAACTCTTATTGTGACCTGACAAGGAAAAAAGGTATCAAACCATGAGGAACTCTTGAATGGCCTCATTATTTTGAAAGAGGTCCATGGAAATATGACATTTTTGATCCTAATCAATGAGGGAAGGCTAGACAATATCAAGGGCATGGATAGATAAGTCTATAATAAATAGGGTAGTTTCAAAAAGGTTCTTAAAGAGGGTATGCATGGAACCGATCTCAAATTTGGTGTTTGAGTCTTCATCACTAGTCAATACATCAAACATTATGGGCCTCTTTTCAAAGATCTCATATCCTAGACCATGTTGGTAGAGATTGGATTTTATTAAGAAATGTTTGAGACTACCTTTTTCTTCTGTATCAAGTCCTCTATCTTTCCAATTAACATTATTCATTATTTTGTGCACCTTGGTATAGTCTGTGGATTCAAAGCATTCAATCATTCGATCTTCGTATAGCAAAAAGTTATCAGACCCTTGAATATTTTCATCCTCAAAATATTTTTATCACCTCTAGAGATTATTTCCAAGATAATAAGCTAAAGGTTCTTGTAAATGGGGTGTATTAGGACATCCATAACTGTGAGGAGATGATTTGATTTAGCTAACATGAAAATCATTTTCAAGTGTATACTTAGAAATACCTTGATGAGAAATTTAAAATCAGGGGCATCTTAGACATAGATGGTTTTGAAGTAGATACAGAGGCATGTGAGTGCAAAAGTGTTTTAGGGTCAATTCGAGTATTAGCAATGGGGATAACATGAGGTTGAGCGGATCTATTGACAGATGGACAATAGTAAGCACCATTATACCTTACTTCTAAGAGTTTTTAGAACTTGAAAGGTTTTGTGTCGCCAAGCAAGGTGGACACTTTTCCATTATGAGGTAATTTAATGCACTTATGGAAAGTGGATCATACAAGGAATGATAACCAGATTGTGCCAAGCCAAGAACACAGATGCTAATCAAACATCATGATCAATAAGATGAAAGTAATTCGCCAGAATAATTTTACATAAACCTTTGCAAACAAATGAGCGGCAATAGCATATATTATTATGGAACTCAATGAAATACAATGAGAATGGGCCTTGCTTATATAGGCAAGGAATAACAATCTAAGAACCAGTCAAGGTCATAGATCAATCCATAAATCATGGAAAGAACTAGTCATCAAAGAACTAGTCAAGTCCATAGATTTATGAGAACTAGACATCAAGGATCTAGTCAATACCATAGATCAAGGAAAGAACTATACCTAACAACCAAATAATATCTCCTAATATATAAATAAATAAAAATAAATATCCACACACATAAGTGGGTGAAGATAAATACAATAAAGGTAAATAATGTACCTAGGTGAACATGAGCTAAGGTAAATACCTACTCTAACAGATCATGTGTATGTATCTAAGGTCTACGCAGGAGGAGATTGTATGACATTTCCATGTCTACTACATGAAAAATGGTTTAAAGTAGTTGAGGGCCTAATTTTATGGTAAGGGTAATGGTTCCAGAGGATTTTCACTCGTTATTATCATAACCATGAATGGTGATAACATTCACATCTAAGTTTTCCTCTACATGACCAAGACAACGTAATTTTTTTGTAAAACACATGTTTATGGTTATTCCATTGTTGATGATAACTCTTTTGAATTTATGTTTTTTTATACATGCTTCAATTTATAAAGAGTTATTGTTGTGAAGTTTGGGGTTCAATAGGTCTTGAGGATCAAAATATAAGATGGAACTTTCTCACAAAAGGTTAGTGATCATGGCTTCGAATTGTTGGACATTGAGGTTTTCAGGAACATGTGCTTCATAAAGAGCAAGAGTCAGAATGTCTTAGAGGTTAGGTGATGATATTAATAACTCAATAAGATATATATGTGTAGGCATTGTCGGTAAATGTTTTAATAGGCCATACTAACTAGAAGTAGAAGATTTAGCATTTTGGGTTGACCTTTGGTTTGAGTGATCCGTAAGTTTGGACACTTGAGGCTCAATGGATGATGTGGATGGTTGGTTATAAGAGGGAACCTAGATTTTATTTTAGCATGTGGTCACCACATTTTTTTGAGGTTTACATTTTATTATAGCGATAATAGAGGCACTTATTTCATGAAAAAAATAATAATCAAACTAAAATTGACATTTTTTGAAGACTGGCCTTTGTAAAAAAAATTATTTGCACCATGTTTAGGAAAAGGATTAGAAAACACTTTTTGATTATCATTTGGTGTTTTTTATATGTAGGATCTTTAACAAAAATATCTCCATTGTCGATGAGGTCTTGGATATATTGACATATTCATACACATCGATCAATTTGGTGGCCATCGATGCGATGAAAATTACAATATGTGTCAGCATTATATCAAATGGGTTTAGGATTCCATTCAGCAAAAGGTTTCATAATATGGTACATAACTATATTGGAATTTAATAGTTGGTGAAAAAATCTAGAGATAGGTTCTCCCAAAGATGTAAATCGACATCGTTTTAAGTCACGAGAAGGGGGAACCTCTATACTTGAAACAACAAGAGGTTGTTTTGATTTGTTTTTCTTAGACTTATTTTTGTAGATGTTATACACACTACGATTTTTTGTGACACCATCATTAACAATATTGTGGTTTTAGATTTTTTGTGATAAGGACTGATATTATTTTGAATACACCTTTTACAATAAATACCTTTTCTATTTGGTATCTTTTTTCAATGACTTCCTCAAAGCTATTCAAGCAGTGCATTTACATATGGAAGGATAATTTTCTGGTGAGATTTAGAACAAAGACACTAGTTTTTCTAGGATAGAGCATGGGAAATTTCTTATGATTACATTCCATCATTGTAGGAATTATGCAAAGGTTTCATTTGAGTGTTTCTTGGCATTGGAAAAATACATCATGGTGATCTCAGATTCTATATTAAAGGAAAAGTGTTTAACAAACTTCTTTGAGAAGTCCGCAAAAGTGGATATTAAACCTTTTAGAAGGTGTAAGAACCAATCCAAGGCTTATCCCTTAGAATTCATGGGAAAATATACAATAAGAAGATATCACTATATGACACTTCTTGGCATGCCATGAAAAAATCCTTAATGTGCTCTTTTGGGTCATTGTTTCCCTTATATTTATCAAATTTTGAATTTTTAAAATATTTTGGAAAGGGTACATGTAATATGTCCTTAGTGAAGGGGTAAGGACATAATTAATCAAAGATTAATTGTTTTCATTGGTGTTTCATATGTGAAATAATTTCTTTAATCATTTTCCATTCCTAAGAAACTGGTGAATTATTTTGGGGGATAAAGGAAGTATTATCTGTAGATTGAGAAATAGGGGTGGAAGCTTGATAATATTTATTAAACTCAATCAACCATTTACATAGGAAGGAGTTGTAATAATTATAGGTATTGTACATCTAAATACAAACAAGAAACTAAGTTACATAGGTGCAACCACATTCCAAATTACATAAGCTTCTAATAACATCCGAGAAGCATAAATGAATAATTACAATTATATTGTTAAAACAATATAACCACACCCGTATGCAGACATAAATACAATTAGATGGTTATGAAGGAATATAACCATATAACAACATTATTTAATTAATAAAATAATTTATTATATAATGCATAATTAATTAGGATAATAATAATATTTTATCCTAACATTGCCCCCTTCATTGTGCATTGTGTCAAGGGATGAGGAGAGGAATTCTCTAAACAACTCAAACTTGTCACGTGCAAGTGACTTCATGAAGATATCTGCCCATTGTTCAGCTGTTGGACAAAATTGAAGCTGGATGTTTTGCTTCAACACATGCTCGCATATGAAATGAACTTGTACCTCAATGTCCTTTATTCTCTCATAAAACACTGGATTATGAACAAGTTTGAGAACACATTCATTGTCAACATACATGGTGGTTGGTTTGTCCTGTGGTATTCCAAGTCCTTCTAGTATGTGATGTATCCAAATTGCTTCACAGACAGCTTCTCCTGCAGAATGATACTCATCTTCTGTGGAAGAGCGAGAAATGAAGTGTTGTTTCTTACTTCCCCATGATATTGGTCCAGATCCCATAAAGAATACAAATCTAGAAGTGTATTTTCTATCATTAATGTTACCTACATGATCTGAATCCGAATATTCAGTTAAGAAGTTGTCATTCTTCTTGTATTCTAGACCAAGATCCACTGATCCTTTGAGATATCTCAAAATGCACTTTGCTTCTTTCCAATGACAAACTTTGGGTTCCTACATGAACCTGGAGAAATAGCTCACTGTAAAGTTGATATCTGGTCTAGTGTAGGTTAAGTAAATGAGACTCCCAATCAGCTGCCAATAGAGAGTGGCACTTACCTTAGGAGGTGGATCTGAACGAGATAATTGTAATCTGTTCTCCATAGGTGTAGAAATTTGTGAGTAATCCATCATCCTAAACTTCTCGAGTGTTGTCTTGGTATATTTCATCTAATAAACAAAAATTTGATTCTTTTTCTTTCATAGTTCCAATCCAAGATAGTAATGCATCAGCCCGAGATCAGTCATGTTAAACGATCGATTAAGATCTTTCTTCGTTGCATCGATCATCCTCACTGAACTAACAGTGATGACTAGATCGTTGACATAGACAACAACAATCACCATATTCCCCCTTTCTTTTTGAGGTAGAGATTGGGATTGTATGGATTTCTAACAAATCCATGTTGTACGATATGCTCATCAATCTTGATGTACCATGCCTGGGGTGCCTATTTAAGGCCATACATAGATTTCTTGAGTCTACATACCTTTGCTTCTTGACCAGGTACTACATATCCCTCAGGTTGAGTCATGTAGACTTCTTCTTGTAAATCTCCATTTAGGAAGGCACTTTTTACGTCCATTTGGCGGACTTTCCATCAAAACTGAGCAACTAGAGCAAAGATCATCTTGATCATTTTGATCTTAGCTATGGGAGAAAATGTCTCCTCATAGTCAATATCTTCTTTTTGTGGATACCCCTTTGCTACAAGTCTTGCTTTATACTTGTCCACTGTCCCATCTACTTTGTACTTTGTTTTAAATATCCATCTCCATCCAATGGGTTTATTCCCTAGTGGAAGATCGACAAGTTGCCAAGTGTTATTATTCATCACTGATTGATATTCAGAATCCATGACATCTTTCCAAGATTTTGACTATAGGGCTTCCTGGACTGTTGAGGGCTCATCTGATTCAATAACTCTACTCATCAAGGAAAAGTTAACTTCTTCTCTTGCTTTACTGCAAGTCCTTGGTCCAAGGGTGGATGTATCTGGCGGAGCATCCATTCTTGCATCTCGTAATGTACTTGTACACCATTTAGGCATACGCTGAACTGTTCCCGTGGGTCATGCTTCTATCTAATCAACACCATCATCCCCATCATCACTTTCATCTTCGGAGGGAACATCAGCTTCAATTTTTACAATAGGTGAAAATTCTACTTCTTGTGAGTCTGAAGGAGGAGTCTCTGCTTCCTTCTTCTTGAAAAACTCAACATCTCTGCTGGTGTATACTTTTTTGGTCTTAGGATCCATCAATCTATACCCAAGAGTCTCTTCACTGTACCAAATGAAGATGATTTTTTATGAATTCATGTCCAATTTATTTCTGTTATGTTTGGGTATGTGCATGCTTGCTTTGCACCTGAATACTCTGAGGTGTGCAATAGATGGTTTCCATTTTGACCATGCTTCTTGTGGTGTTATTCCATCAAGAGCAGTTGTGGGCACTTTGTTCAAAAAATACACTACTATCTTTGTTACTTCTACCCAGAATGTCTTTGCAAGTCTGGAATCATCGATCATACATCACACCATTTCCATGATAGTATAATT
Source organism: Taxus chinensis (assembly GCA_019776745.2). Taxonomy (NCBI): domain Eukaryota; kingdom Viridiplantae; phylum Streptophyta; class Pinopsida; order Cupressales; family Taxaceae; genus Taxus; species Taxus chinensis. Next base: position 628,826,366 of record CM034148.1, read on the forward strand.
TCTTCTCTCAACAACACCATTTGCTGCGGTGTGTGTGGAGGTGGAATTTGTTGACGAATCCCGTGAGTTTGTAGGTAGTCTATAAAATCATCACTGGTGAATTCTCCCCCTTGATCTGAGTGGAGAGTTCTGATGTGATGACCAGTTTCATTCTCAACTATTAATTTGAACTTTTTGAAGGTTTCAAATGCTTCAGTTTTCTTCCAAAGACAGAGAATCCACATTTTTCTTGAATAGTCGTCAACACAAAGTATGAAGTACTGCAACCCAGAATGACTTGGTTGTATCGGACCGCAAAGATCGGTATGAACCAGGTCAAGTTTACCATGAGCTCAAAATGTACTCCTCTGAAATTAAGCTCTATGTTGTTGTTTTCCTGCTAGTCAGTGAGGACACTTGTCTGTATCCTTCTGAAGAGATGGTAGCCCATGTACCATATTACACCGGCGAAGTGTTTCGAGATATTTGAAACTAACATGACCAAATCTCCAATGCCACAACTATGCTGAGGTGGAGTTATTAGCCATAAGTGCTTGATCGTCTCTGTGAACAAAATCAAGTTAGAACATGTGTCCCACATTGGAGGCTTTTGTAATTATTTTTGAGCCTCTTGATTTGTCTCGAATCAAACACATTTTCTTGTCGGATTGACTATCAAAGTTAATTTTTAGGTTGTGATCAAGGATTTGACTAACTGAAATAATATTCTTTGTCAACCTAGGGACATATAGGACATCCGATAGTCTGCATTTGCGTGAACCAAGGGGTAGAGAAATGTTCCCAATCCCCTGAATAGTATTTCAAGAATCATCTCCCAACGAAACATGATTTTTTTGACGGTGTGTCCCTCATTAAAATAAACTAGTCTCTGTGGCTGGTCATGTGTCGAGTGGCCCCCAAATCAACATACCAAACATCTCTAGATGACATGGATGGTTCACTTGATTAAGTAATGAACAAGAATTCTTCATTGTCTGACTGTTCTTGTTGCTCATCAATATTACCTTACTGGTGGGTTCTTATTTTCCAGTTCCCCTTTTTCTACCCTTAATTGTAGTTAGAATGTCCCTTGCTAGATTGTTTTGGAGGTCCAGAGTTGCTTGATGAACCTTTCTTGTAATTATTATACCAACAATCTTGTAGGTTATGTCCTCTTTTGTGGATTAGAAATTGCTTCTTCTGTTGTCTATCCCCTTGATACTGAATTTTTTTTTGGGATTTTTGATAGGAATTAGGTTTTCCTTTACCTTTTCCTTTCCATTTTAGATGTGAAGATAGTGCCTGCTCCTTTTCATCATCCTTATTATGCATTACTTCCTCTTGTTGTAGTAGGTTTACCAGTTTGTCAAAACCAACTGTCGTATCTGACACATTTAGTGTTGTGACAAAAATGTGGTAGGAAGAGGGGAGTGCTCTTAGAACAATGGGAGCGAGAGCATCATCTATGACCAGTTCTCCCAGGGCTAGAAGTGAAGCCATCAATTCTTTAATTCTTCTTAGGAAAGCTTCTACTTTTTCATTCTAATTGAACTTTAATGTGTGTAACTGACTCTAAAAATTCAGTATAACATTCTTGTTCTTAGCCTCATATATTGTGCTCAATTTATCCCATGCTTCTTTTACTATTTTGGCATCTCAAATGTGGGGTTGTACATCGTCGAACACTCCAAACAAGATGATGAGTTTGGATTTATGATCTGTTTTATCAAACTACCATTGTTGTGTTGTATCAGTAGTTGATTTGGTTAGAGTACCATTCACAGTAGACCAGATCTCTTCAAACTCAAGCTATGTCTTAATTTTTGTCTTCCATGCAGCATAGTTGTTTCCTCTAAGTAATTGTATTTGAAGTAGATGGAAAAAAGACTTACCTCATTAAAAAAGGATGTGACAGAGGTTCCACATGTCCTGTATGTTGGAGGTGAGATTGCATGCGGATTGGGCTTATTCTAAGTGCAGAAAATGGATCTAATTGCAATACCACCATTGTGATTTATTTATTTTTAACCACTGTTACAGTTTTCTCCATGTTTTGGCTTATACGCAGCCTATATGCTCACATAGGTCACGGTTTTTGTATAGGTGAAGTGAGGATTTCCATGACTTTTGGTTGTAAGTAGCTCATGGTTGAAGGTTCATTGGCAAGGATCATTGTGTGGAGGGACAACTTGGCCAGAGGTAAATGGCTCATCTGCCTTGAATCTTGTATCCACTTTGCCAAGAATAAAATATGTAAGGTCGATTGGATTGACTTCCAAGAATAAAATAAGTGCAGGTCAGCTATTGCAGGTGAGAAGAAGCTTAATGGGAGCTATGGCAACCCATAAAACCTCTGTAAATTATTCATCTTGGATGTGGAGAATCCACAACAATATTCTCCAAATCAAATACAGGTGGTCCGTAACTCATGATCCGGCTTGAACATTTTGATTGCATGGCTTAGATATGTAACCCAATCCAATGTACAACTCAGATATACACCTCCAGAAGTAGCACATAGTCCTCCAAATATGGTAGCAACTAAATACCTCTCTAATATTAGAGATAAAACCCCTAATGGGGATTTTTTTTTAAATTCTATACTTGCAACAAGTTTTACCTAGTGCCAGGTATACTAGTGCAAAAAATATTTGTGTTCTAAACACCTAGAATGAACAGGAGGGTGTGAGAAGGTAGGGATGGGGTTAGGAGGTTGCAAGAGGCTACACAGGCTCTCTGATGCTGCAAACACTTCTCCAAAAATCCTCTATCTCAGCTGCTCTCTCTTCCACTCCTTCACAGTTCCAGATTCTCACTTTGATACCAAATGTAGATTGAGCAACAGGGGTGGAAGCCTGATAATATTTATTAAATCCAATCAACCATTTACACAAGAAGGATCTACAATACTTATAAGTATTGTACATCTGAATAAAAACAAGAAACTAAGTTACACAGGTGCAACCACATTCCAGATTACATAAGCTTCCAATAACATCCGGGAAGCATAAATGAATAATTACAATTATATTGTTAAAACAATATAACCACACCTGTATGTAGACATAAATACAATTAGATGGTTATGAAGGAATATAACCATATAACAACATTATTTAATTAATTAAATAATTTATTATATAATGCCTAATTAATTAGGATAATAATAATATTTTATCCTAACATTATCATTCTTTTAATTGTTGTTCTATTTATTTGGCGCAGTATGGGGTTTAGATGAATCCTCACTAGTTTTATTTTATTATTTGTAATTTGTGTCACTAGTCACTTTGGAAGACAAGAGGGCAAGTTGTTTCACATCGCATTCATTTTATCAATTAAGTATTTTTTGGGATCATGGGACGAATCAATAGATTTTCCTTTGTCCTCAACATTTGCTTTTCTTAGCCCAACTTCATCGTCATTATTTGATTTGGATGGTATATCCTTTTTGGGATTAGTTTTACCAAGTAATTTTCTTAAAACATCCTCATAAAAGTCAAAAGGTAAATTTTCTCCCATATTAAGGAGACAAAAAAAATCCTTATTGGTGCATAAAATATGTTTAATTTGGGATTGTTCCTCAAGATAAATGTAATTTTGATGATCCCCAAGATTATGATCCTCTTCATCGTTAGAGTTTCCAAAAGTATTTTATATTTTTTTGTCTCTTTTGAATGGACTATAGTCTCTATGTCTTATTCCCATATTTTTTAAAAGAGGGGGGATCAAAGAGAGATGTGATAGATAACTCGACCCTTAGCAAGGTGAATGTTAATATTGAAGAGAGTGTTACGATTAAGTTTAGAAGGTAACTATAACCTTAACAAAGTGAATACAACGATGGAATATGGGTTTTGTAATTAAGTTTCGAAGGTAACTCGACCCTTAGAAAATTGAATGCTAAGATGGATGACATGTTTCAAAGATTTGAAAAACGTGACCCTAAACAATGTGAATGCTAAAGTAGAAGCAAGAAAAAATGACAATGAAGGTAAAATCAACCCTTAGCAAAGTGAATAATAAGGTAGAAGAGGGATTTGATTTGTTTGAGTGTTATCGTCCTCTAGAAAATTAAATGCTAGAAGGGAGGAAGGTTTTAGAAATTAAGTTTGAATGTACTCAACATCTACAAAATTGGATGTTATAATTGAGGAGAGGATAATTTTTTTTGAATGTACTCAACCTATAACAAAGTGAATGATAGAAAGGAAGATGGGATGGAAATATTGAAGTCATACGTGTCATGCTTGACCCCTAACAAAATAAAGTTGAAATGAATGAGGCTTTAGTGATAAAGGATAAGACTCAAGTATCAAAAACATGAATATTGAGAAAAGAGGTGATGAGAAATATTATGTCTAAAATTTTAACAAGGGGATTGCTAAATTATAGACACAAAATGGAGTAACGTTTATAGCTCAACAATTATGGTGTTAAACTAAAATACGTAAGGGGAAGATGAAAAGATTAAATATCGATGAAAAATAAGATTGGAAGTACTTGATCATGACAAAGTGGCTATGACAATGTCAAGACGTAAGTTGCGAGATGAAAATGCTCAAGTGATGAAGTGGATATCTACAACTCAAGACTTAATTATGGAAGGGTAAGATAAAGCATAAAATTTAGAAAATTTAATCCAAATATTTAAGACTAAAATTAGAGAGGAAGAAACTTAAAATGAGAAAAATCCGAAAGGAGGAATTTGATGGTTTTGAAAAAGTAACAAGAGGTGAATGGAAGATTCAAAAGGAAACAATGAAAATTCCAAAAAAAGAATGCGATATCCAAATAAAGTTCAAAATAAAGAATATTTGGAAAGGGAAGAAATGAAATGATGAAAAATCCAAATAAGGGACTATAAGGATTTTTAGAAGAGATGAAAGAGAGAACCCAAATAAAGAATATTTTGAGATCGTGAAGAGAAGACAATGATAGATCCAAATAAGGGATATTTGGAAAGTGTGATGAAAATGAAAGAATGATTCCAAATTAATGAAAATATGAAAAGGATGAAAATGATCCGTAAACCTCTACTTTGGAAATTTACAAGAACACAAAATGTTGTTCCTACTTCTAATTATTTGAAAATGATAGAAAAATTGAAATCTAGTGAATGAAACTTGGTGCTTAGAACAACTTACAACAAATAGAATGAACAATTCAATGCATAACACAATATTTTTATCCTGGAAACCCTCAATTTGAGGGAAAACCAACCAAGAAGTTCAATTGCAATTTTTTCCCACTTATGTATATTAGATAATTCAATTATTACATATTACAATAAGTTGAAGGAGGAAAACAATGTTACTTTTACCCTCTTTTATTTCTTGCTTTTCTCATACACCTTGCTCCTAAAATTCAATTCTAACACAAAAAATTTTCTTTCTCATTCTCCCATGAATTGATGATCGAATCCACTTATTCTTATCATATTTATAGCTGATTCCCATGTCCTCTTGTTGACTAGAGAATGGGAAGGGTCAAATAGGGAAAAGACACAATCTAGATGCTTTAGATCCACAACTATTCATGGATATATATTGTTTTTTTCATTAGTGATAGGACCTTTGATGAACAAAAACCAGTGGTTACATAACCACCATGGTGGTTACACAACCATCAGTCTTTGCAGAGGGGAGGTTACGCAACCGCCACTCTGCACAGGGTGACAATTTTGTAACTTGACATTTTACTCTCTTTTCTGATTAATGATTCCTTCTGGTCCTAGTTGCTCTGATGAAGTGGTGTCTTTATAGATCCCTATGTATCACACCTCCCCTACTCAGGAGGATTTTGTTCCCACAAAATGTTAATGGGGGAGTAGATGAGGAAACAATTCCCTCATTTTCTCCTTCAAGTACCACTGGGCCTACCTTGGTGTCTTCCCCTTGAGTCCAACCTGCCAAGACTCATATGGACCTCTCCTTGTTTATCTAACCTTCTACTACAACACTACATCCTCCTCCAAATAGCCTCGTGAATCCAATATGAAATCTTCTATGTAAGGTAGCAACTGAAATTCTTCTTCTTCATCTTGCATGGATGGATCTTATAGGTGTAATTTATCATAATTTACTACTGAGAACATCCACATGAAGTGAAAAAAATTAATTCTAAAATCATTTTCTCAAAGCTGCTCTAGTATAGTGAAGGGCCTATGCCATAGTGGCTTGAGTTTCCTTGCTTGACCTTGTATTCTTTCCTTGATCAAGTAAAGCCAAACCTTGTCTCCAACATGAATTTTGTGCTCTCTTTGATGATGATCATGTCTATCCTTGTATTTTTCTTAAGGTTTCTCCAATTTTCATTTAACCTTGAGATGGATTTTTTGGATCCTCTCAACAAACTTCTCTTCTCTAGTCAATTCTAAATCATGCATCTCCCCTTCTTCTTGCTGCCCAAACTCAATGTCCGGTGGATTTTTAGGTCATGTAGACACCAAAATTGGGTCACACTCCCCTTGGTCCCCCATCGAATAACCAACTCAAACATATTCACCTAACCATGGCCCCTTCCACCCCACATTAATATTAATTTAATTAACTCAATTAAATTAATACCCATCCTCACAATATTCATTACTTAATTATTTTAATTAAGCTAATCTCCACCTCACCCTAGACCTATTCTTGACATGTTTCCATAACTAACTAATACTTGGTCCCACTTACCTTAATGAGCTAAGACTTAGTTCAACCCTAAAAATAAATGCCTATTATCCCTCTAACCACATTCCCACTAATGAAAAAGGAAACTTCCACTTTGATCTAGGAGAATAAATATATATGGCGGAAATGATTGCCAAGATTTGTTATTTTTAATAAACCTAGGGAATCCCACCTTAACCAATGCCAGTCAACCAAGAACCATCATCAGTTACCATTTATTCACCTTGGCAACCTTATTTTTGGGTTGGCACATTTGGAGATCAAATGAGACAGGAAGAGAGCTACATGCAAGCAAAACCAGAGCCTTTTCACACCTATAGACATCCATAGCTAGCACCAAGATAGATCCAAAAGCATAGCACTCATGGAATCATTCCAGGAAGCACTACTATAACACCAAACACTATTCTTCTGATCAACTGTGATCACCATTTAGCCATCAAACCTACATCACAGTAAGTGTATCTTCTACCAACATAATCTATTTCAATATAATAGACTTTGTTACTTCTGTTATTAGATATACTTTACATGTTCCTTTCCCATCTTTTACCTACTTGTAGACTCAGCCATTCCTCTACCCACACCAAAAAATCACCCATTCTCACCTCCTACACCCCTTTGATTATACTTGAGACCTTTACATACCTCCCTATCTACCCTTCCATCACTGTTTAGCTTCAGTTTAACTCCTACAATCAGATCTCATTGATTTTCTTTCACCCCGACCCTATTGATGCCAGTTACCGATGACCATTACTGGTTCCTTCTAAACCATCATTGGTTACACCTGAGTGACATTGGTCTCTGTGTTTTACATCTGTGCCAATAACAAAGCCAATATACCTTCTACCAAGTGACCTAAACAACCCAAAACCTTACCCTAACTAGTTCTAACAACTTGACACCTACCCACCCTTCAGATATGACTATAGCCTAGCCTGTTACATTAGATTCACTTATTGTGCTTAAATGAGATACCTAAATCATATCAACTACAATAGGAATTTTTTATTTCTTGTATTAAGTTGTTTTAAACAATGGATTGACAACCATTTAGGGAGTATCACACTTCTTGGATCTAGCACACGCTAGGAATTCCACAGTCATATATTATTTAACTCTTGTTTTCTATTTCAGATAGTTCCTCCAGCCAAAAGGAAGCTCTCAAAATCAACATTGGATTGAGAAGTCAGAACATGCGCAACAACCATCAACCGAACATCATAAACAGGTATTCCTCCTTGGCCCTCCCTTACCTGTTTCATCTCAATAACGTAAAGAAAATGGTGAAATATTTTGGCACGCACGATGGGACCCATCCAGGGTTCCTTGCGTTTTTCTTCATTCTTAGGTAAAGATTGTGTTTTTGTTTATTTTCTAAACTTATCCACACTAAATTTATTTCCCTAGTAATCCTCTCTTCTTCTAATTGTCTAAAACAACATCAATTTTCCGGTACTTAAAATGAACACTTCTTCCTTCTTGCATTGCATTATTGAAAGATCATCCTTCTATAGACACCTAAAATTGGTTACCCAATTTAGCGTCCCCCGTGTGTGTTTTCCTTCTCGAGTAACCTGGAGCACGTTTATATCACCACTTCTCCCTTAGGGTATTATTTAATATTTGATTTAAACATCTATCCTAAGTTTATTTCACCCCATTATGTTTTACCCATAGATAATTAAATATCAACTATTTAACTACACTTTTTACATATATCTTAACCGCTTATCTACCCCATATCAATTCCTAACCTCCCATATAAATTTTATCCATCTATCCCCCCTATTTCTCCTCCCACCAAACCATGCAGTGGGATATTTCCCGTATTTGAGTCAGAGGGATCACTTGCATCCTTCCAAAATAATCCTTTTTGGCCATTTTGGGAGTCTGTTCCCTAATCGGCGCTGACTGGTATTCGGTCGATGTTGATTTTTTGGAGCAGTGCCGGTTACATCTCAGCTGGCGCCGATTACAAATACAAGGCTAGAATTCAGTTCTGGTTAGATAGAAAGAACGACAAAGAGTTCTGAACATCAAGCATGAGCATTATCTATCAAGCAAAAGCTAATTCTTTCCAAATCAATCCCTAAGAGGAGTACCGTTACTCTGCTCCTACCACATCGACATTGCAAGCCTCCATTGATCTCTTAGTGACTCTGCTCCTGTGTCTAGCAAAGGTGGAGCTTTGTCAGCATCCCAAAAGGCTCCTACAGATCCAACGGACATTCATGATCTAGCTTTCATTTTCCATTTCTCAATCTTCTTATAATTTTCCCTTAATCGACGTCAACCGATCATAGTTGACGTCGATTTTCTTCAGGCGACGCTAACCTATCTCATCCGACGCTGATTTTCCTAATCGACTCCGATCTTCCTACGGACAGGTAAAAGAATTTAGGTAACAAAAATCCAGCATTGTTTTCATAGTTTCCTAATTTCTATTGATTTTTGTCTACGGTTTACATTTTATCTGTCATTTTTAATCAAAAAAATCTAGACATTTACTTACATCTGTTATCATGTATGCTTTTTTTCTTTAATTGAAAATGTGGACTGACATCCGCCAAGGGAGCTTATCGCTTCCCGGACCCACTTTTCAGGCAGTCCACCCAAATATCTTTTAACGTTGTCTTTTTCTGTTAAGAATTTGTGTCTCACCAGGTTTCTCAGATCTACCTTACAGGATTGCTTGTGTGTGCCCGTCTTGTCTACATCAGTTTTATTTTCCATCTACATCTTCGGATCTTGTCTTATCTATCAGGTATCAATTTCATTTGAGTTTTTTAGGGTTTTTGTGTTTAGTTTGGTACATTAACTTGGATAGGTAACAAGTGTAGAAATTCTTGATCTACATTCTGGCATGCCCGGTGGGACCCAACCAAAGTCCCTTATTGGTAAGTTCATTTCTTTTCCAGTTTTGAGCTTTTGTTCTATTTCGTCAGTTCTCCTTAACCATTTCCTTCCTTCATTTTGGTCTTGCTTCTTTCACTTATAATTTGAAAAGTTAAAGTTTCTTCTTTCTTGCAAAACTAAATTCCAATTCCTATTTCAAAGATTAGTAAATCTTTAATTTGGTTTAAAAATTGCATTTTTGATCCATCTCTTTATGCAAAATTGTTATTTTCTTGAAAAAAAAAATTTAGTTCCTTGAAATAGAAATTCTCATTCTACTATTATCTGGATATATGTTTCTGGATTTATTGTTTGTTTTCTTAACTTTTTCTTGTGGAGAAATTTACTTGTTCACGGGATTGTTTGAGGGGAAGAGCTCAACAACGTGATTTTTGAAATCCACACACTTTGGAGAGCTAAATCCACGGGTATTTCTCTTTTACAGTGTTTTCTCCTTTTTAAGAACTTAAAAAGAACTTGTTTGTTTGTTTCTATCACATTCAAACATTTTGATTTTGGTGCTTAAAAAGAATTTAATCACATTTGGGAAAGAATTTGTTTGAATTTCCTTCATCGAAATTCAACACTTCATTCTTAGTGCTTAAAAAGAACTTTTCCCTTGTCATTTCTGTTGTATGTTCTTCATCTAGTTTTCTAAATAAGCTGGAAAAATTGATCAAAAATGGTAGTGACACTATTTGATTTTTATTTTTCACCCTTGCACACAAAGCCAAAATCACTAGGTATAAAGCATCTAAACAAAAATTCCTACCCTGGCCTCACCTACTTGGAAGTGACATCCAAGAGGAAGAGCCTATGCGGTACTTGGGCCGTGCTATAAATTCACGGAAGTTCTGGTATATATTGGCAAAGCACCCGACTCCCTTATCACAGTGGTGTGTGAAGTGTGGGGGTAGACCCCTATATCAAGCCACGTACTAGTCTTTTACTGAAGTTCCTTCGAGACTCCTCACTAAAACATTCCCCAAACCATCCTTAGTTTGGCTATCTAAGTAGTTCCTGTTCTAAAAAAAGCCTTCCCTAATATTTTCTTTCTTATGAGCATGAACAATTAAAAGAGATAATCACCTATGCTGCTTGAATTATCTGTGCATTAGTTAGGTCAATCTTCTTTTTCTATATTTCTACTTGTTTATGACGGTCATCACTCGGTTACAATCTAGGAAAATGGCTCAACTAGCACCTTCTTCCTCCGAGATCACCACTAATGTGGATTTTTCGGCACCCCCGGGTCTTCCTCTGGACCGCTGCTAGTTGGTTCCCCATCTTGGTCATATAATCCTTTCTATCAGCCTAAAGCAATCCCATCACGTCCAGCTTCCCCCAATCCTTCAGAAGTATCATCTGCTTTTGATATAGAGTATGTTCCTCGCGAGGATCCTAAATTTTAGGCACTCCTTGATCGTAATATGGTAGCCCTTATGGACTATCTAGTACATAAGTTTGTTCAAATATCTGATCAGGGACCACCAATCTAGTAAGTTTACGATTATCCTCGTGAACCATCCTAGGCTTTTATAGAATAATTAGCATACTTTTTCTCACCTCGAACCATGGAAGAGGGTGGCGCACCTGTGCCTCCTTTTTCTCTTACACCGACCATGTCAACTGGTTCTCAAATAGTCTTTCCTATTCCTAGCATCGTGGCTACCTTGGCTACTCCACAGCCTACTTCTGAGAAGTCCTCTTCTTTAGCTATAATGGGTGCATCTGCGCACCCATAGGTTGCTGTTAATTCTTCTATACCGTCCATTACATCCCAGGGTCAGTACCTCTTTATGAATCAACCCCCTTCTACAATTCAGTTGGTTCCTTCTTCTCGTCCTCCAGTTGGTCTTTCTTCTAATGCTCCAGCAAAAATTTCCTTTACCCATCCTCTGGCATCAGTGCCCTTAATAACCAATCCGGAAGTCAAAAGCCTCATTCAGAATTTGTTCCCCACCATGTCCAATCAAATCAACACCTATATTCCTCGATCCATTCCGATTCAGTCGACAAGTGTAGGAGCCTACCAATCATAGGCTCCATCTTTCATCCAACCACCTTTTTCTCAACCACTTATCATTTCACATCCTATTTATACGTAGACTCCTTCATAACAAATACCTGACCAGGCATCACGTAGAATGCCTAGTTATTCCACTTATCATCTTGTTAATCAGTAGATGAATCACCCATTAGCACCTCAACAAAATCTACCATTCACTTCTTATACAGGACATACTAACATACCTCCTCCTCAATTTGACATTGTCCAAGTTTTTTTCAAGAAAATCATAGACCTAGAAGCCTCCACCAAAGGGGCTTACTCTTCATACTCTTTTGAAGAAGTGTGTAATGAACCCATTCATCCATCAGTGGCTTTTAAGCCTTATCCTCCCCAATGGGAACTTCCTAAGTTCTCAAAATTTCATAGTCGGGAGGATCCTCAACAGCACCTACGAGCATTCAAACACGCTTGTTACCTAATAGTCAAGGATCAAGAGCTTATGCTCCGTACTTTCCCTGTCTCTAGCAGGGCTTGCTTTAGACTTGTACAATAACATTCCCCAACATTCCCTATTTTCTTTCTCTCAATTGGCCTAGATGTTTGTTGAAAAATTTTCAATAAATATTGCACATAAGATCTCAATTATAGATCTTTATAACATTCATCAATTTGATGACGAGTCTATTGCAGACTTTGTCACTTGTTGGAGAGGTAAAATAAATCAATTATCTTTCTCCCTCCCTCAATCTCAATAGATCGAGTTGTTTACTCAATCTTGTGCTAATCATATTTCTTCCAATTTAAGGATCCAAACATTTCACACATTTGAAGAAGCCTTTACGACGGCATGCAAACTTGAATCCCACGCCATTAAACAAGGGAAGTTAAAACTTCGATCTTTATCTAAACCAGATTTTTCTCGGTTTACAAAAACAAACCCTTCCACTTCCAACAAAGACAAAAATCAGGGGTCTACTAATGCCATCGTATTAAAAACATCACAAGCCAACAACACTTCTAATCAAACACCGTGGAGAGACTCCTCATCTTCTCGAAAAGGACCCTCATCAACTCAATCTTTCACTTCGTTGGGGGAATCATATGCATCCATCTTATAAAAAATGTTGGAAGTTCACATGATCAAACTTCCCCCTATTAGAAATTTTGATGAAAACCAAGAACGACCATTCTGGTATAGGGAAAATGACTTCTGTCATTATCATAGAACCAAAGGCCATGAAATTGAATGATGTCAGACCTTCGAAAATCTTGTTCAGAAATTCATTGATAAAGGTGAGCTCATTCTGGATAACCCAAATGCTCCCCCAAATCAGGCGCTTGATGTTTTTAAACAACCTTTTCCCAATCATTCCCCAAACAATGATTCTTCAGAGTCTCAAAAACCAAACACTCATACTATCAGCTTCATTTCTACTGAACAATATTCTTCTAAAACTAAGCCATCTGCGAACACATTGACTGAATCAGAACCTCCTTCCACTTTGCTAATAGCTGGGATTCCACCATCTTCAGACAATCTGTCTTTAAATATTCCCACATTGTTAGAGACGGATTCATCTCTCTCTGCCTCTTTATCTGATCTTTCATCCATGCTTGAGATAGTTTCATCCTCATCTGTCTCATCGTCAAATATTCTTTCGATGCTCGAGGCATTTACATCCCTTCGAGTTTCCACTACAAATACATCTATTTCTGTTTCTCCCATTTTTGTTGTGACTATGCCATTGGTAAACATACCTATAGTTGTACCAAATTCGATGGAAGCGTCTTCGATTTTGACTCTTCTTATTTCCTTTGCTACAGTAGTTACACCCACAATTACTATACCATAAGTATCTCCGTCGCAAGGAACTACTTCTTCATCATTCACTTCTTCCATCACCGATACTATTTTGCCTATTAAGGGAAAATCTAAAGAAATAGCACTGGCACCTACACTCTCGGTTCCTTAACTTAAACCAAGACAACTAAAGTCTAACGTTCATCAGTACCTCCCCATCTACTTCCCTCGAAAAGGTTACAATCACCTTATGTGGTTGAAGTTGTCACCATCCCTAAAAAAGGAAAACCCATATTTCGGACCATCAAGACTCTTGGTGCTTTCCCTCAAAAATATCTCTTTGCACCTCATAAAAGATTGGATTTGTCCACTAAGAAGGTGTCTTCTTCTACAACAACATCAAAACCATCATCTTCTTCGACGACACCTTCTTCACTGGCGCCTTGTAAAGTGGATTTACCTACTAGAAAGATGTCACCTCTTTTATCAGGACCATCATTTTCGTCACCAAAAGCCAAGACACCCTCTGTTCCTTTGATCAAACCTATTTTGGGAGCTCCTCCCCCAGCTAAATCGACATTATCTAAATCATCATCTGTTTCGACCAAACAACCTTCTTTATCTCTGAAGACCACAACACTTATCACATCTTCATCATCTTCAAAATCTATCTTAGGAGCTCCTCCTCCACAGAAATCAATCCTACGTCACTTAATTCCATATCAAGTTCCCAAGGCTTCTCCTCTCGATGTCTGAAAAAGTAAAACAATCCCTAAAAATACTATCAAACTAGACATATAGGTTCTTTTACCTCAGCAGTCTATTGAGGCAAAAGAGGCACCTTCGTCATCTCTGTCCTCATCTTTGTCTACCGGATTCTATACTAAAATTATTCTCCAACTTATCCAATCTTCATCCATATCACTTCCTGTGATCAAACCCTATAATCCTAAAGGAGTAAAACCTTCCTGGTTCAACTCTGATTTTATTTTTTCTTACCACCGCACTCCAGGACATGACACCGAGGGATGTAAAGCCCTTCAATTTTTCATTAACAGTCTTTTGGAAGAACGTGATATTCTACTGGAAGAAGAGGAGGAACAAGTATCTCCTATCCTCTCAACCACATCTGAGTCTCAATGATCTACTTAGGCCTCTAGTTCTATTAATTCCACTCCGGATGGTCTTCCACCTTCTCAAATCGACACGATTCATATTGCCACTAGAACACAACAATATGATAATCTATCATCATCTACATCTCGGCCATGGGTTGTCATTTCTGCAGCCCCTTAAGGAATTCCTCCTTCCACATCAGCCTTGAGACCTCAGGTCTCTATTGGTGCTTCACCACGGGCTCAGATTCCCATGTCAGTAGAGGAGAGTGTTATGAAACAACTTACCCATGCTCCAGTCAAAATGTCTCTTTTTGACCTCATTCAATCATCTCCACAACATCGTCAGGATTTGATTAATAATCTACGTTGTATTACAGTGAATTCAAATGAGCCCCAACCTTTTGAGATGATTTTTGGATTGAATAGACCGTCAACTACCATTTCCTTTGAAGATTCAGAAATTCCTTCCCCTTCTTCCAAGGATTTGGAGGCACCCCTCTTTATCACAGTTTGAATCAACAACATTACGTTAAAACGCACTATGATTGACAGTGGTGCTGCACTCAACATCATTTCCTCACACACATTCAAGAAACTTAAGTTACCAAAGAACGTTGTGTCACCACCACCTTTCTCCCTTCGATCATTTAATGATCAACTGGCAGTTACTTTAGGATCTATGGTCCTACCCATTCGAGTAGGTAAGAAGCTGCTTCATGAGATCTTTTACATTGTTGAAGGGAAATACCACTACAATGTGATCCTTGGATGCTCCTAGATTCGTACAATGCATTGTGTCCCATCAACCCTCCATCGATGCTTAAAATATCAGTATGAGGGAAAAATCTATACTCATCCAGGAGATCCTTTTCCTTCCGAACAATGCAACATGACCACAGGGTCTACCCCTCTAAAGGAGAATGCTTTTTCTCCTGACGAGGCTTCATCCTCTTCCATACCTGAAACAAAACTACCAGATTTACAAAATCTAGAAGAGACGTTGCAGCGTTTCTCACTAGGAGAGCTTCCTCTTCTCTCTTTTGATGCCCATCTCAAACCTAATGAGTATGGTAGACCAGAAAAACAACCTGAATATCAGCTAGGTCTTGGTCACGTCATCACCATTGGTCTACCCAATCAATGGACTAACTTCATTTACAGCGGTCTTAATACACCTCATTATCACTTGGATTCTCCCCCTAGGGCCAAACCCTATTCAGCAGGGTTTGATTGTCTACAGAATCCCACGTTTACAAAAACTTATTTATATTGATGCGCGTGGAAGGGTTTTGGCCTAGGAAAGTATGAATAGGGTGTGCATGACCTCGCGTCCATTCCAACTCTTAAACCACATCAAAAATTTGGTGTAGGATTTAAACCTCTCTCAAAAGCCTCCATCACTATTCTCGATGAGCCTCTTTCCATTGAGGAACCATCTTCTCCCGCAAGGTCAGAAGCATCATTTGATGTGGATGATGCCATTTCCATCCTGTCTAACTTTTTTTTTTAGTCAATACCATTTCCTTAGGGCCGTTGACCTATAAAAATAATGAAAAATCCACTTCCATACCATTAGTCTTCCCTGAAATAGTTGGAGATGACTCTCCTACTATCAACACTATCCACTGTGTGGATGATGATTCTATCCTCACCTATCTGGGGGCAGAGGATTCCTATCTTCCTAATACCATTCCTTCTGATACGTCTACACTTCTCAATGAAGCCACTATTGACCTTAATATAGGAACTTCTAAAAACCCTCGCATCATTAAGGTTGACCAATCTCTTAATCCACCACTTTTCTTTCCAACCATCATCAAGCCTTTTCTTGGTCATATGAGGATATGCTAGGACTCGATCCTGATATCGTGGTCCATGATATCATTATCTTTCCAGACATCAAACTGGCTAAGAAAAAATTACGTAAAATGCACCCTTGAGTAGCCCTTCTTGTTAAAGAAGAGTTGTGATGCTTGCTTTCTGCTAACTTTATCCAACCTATTGACTATCCACAATGGGTTTTAAATGTCATACCAGTAACCAAGGCTACTGGGAAGATTCAAATTTGTACCGACTTCCAGGATCTTAATCTTGCTTGTCCAAAAGATGATTTTCCTCTACCTAATATTGACCAACTCATGGATTTAACTGCAGGTCATGTGATGCTTTCTCTTATGGATGGTTTCTTTGGGTATAATCAAATTCTCATCACACTAGAGAACCAACCTAATACTTCCTTCATAACTCCTTGGGGGACTTTCTATTATCGTGTCATGCCTTTCGGTCTTAAGAATGTAGGAGCAACCTATCAACAAGCAATGACCTACATCTTCCATGATCTCTTACACAAAACTATGGAAGATTACGTCGATGATCTCCTCGGTCAATCCAAATGCCTTTAGGATCATCTTTTCATTCTTACACCTCTCTTTGAGAGGCTCATTCACTTTTTTCTTCGCCTAAATCCATGTAAATGCGTGTTCGGTGTTCTCACTGGTAAAATATTAGGCTTTATCATTTCTATTAGGGGTATTGAAGTTGATCCCACAAAAATAAAAGACATCCTTGAGATGCCTCCCCCTTCTAACTTAAAGAAACTCTGCGGTCTTCAAGGACACCTTCAATCAGTGCTTCATTTTATCTCACAACTTTTAGACAATTGTCAACCTTTTCATCATCTCCTCTGTAAGAATGTTAATTTTGAATGGGATGAGTGTTGTCAAAAGGCCTTTGATGATCTCAAAGCTTATCTTCTTTCTCCACCTGTGCTTACACCTCCACATAGAGGGGAGCCATTCTATCTTTATATTTCTATGACTGACCATGCTCTGGGAGCCATGATCTCGCATCGAGATGCTAACGGTAAAGAACAAGCCACCTATTACATCAATCACACTCTTCATGAGTATGAAACACATTATTCCAAAGCTGAAAAACTATTTTGTGCTCTCTTCTTCGTAACTTCTAAGCTTCATCACTACCTCCTTAATCACAACACTTACATTGTCATAAGTATCAATCCACTCAAGATAATGCATGCAAATCCTTATCACAATGATCGTATTACTCGTTGGTTCATGCTCATGACAGAATTTGATCTTGAGTTTATCCCGTAAAAATCTATCAAGGGTCAGGTCATTGCAAATCAATTAGCTGATACTCCTCTTCCAGACACTCAAATCCCCCTCTCTCAATTCCCCAATGAGTATATCTAAAAAATTGATTTCAATATTTCTCCATTTAAAGTAAAACTCTTATTTGATGGATCCAAATGTTAGCAAGGGGGAGGTACAAGCTTCGCCATGATTCCTTCTTGGGGTGCTCCTATCCCTGTCACACACAAACTTAACTTTGAGTGTACCAATAATATGGCCAAATATGAAGCTTTTGTTTTAGGTCTTCAAAATGCCATTAATCTTGGCGCTTGCCATATCAACATATCTGGTGATTCTAAGCTCATTGTTAATCAAGTCATTGGTTTCTATCAATGCAAAAATGATATCCTTAAAAAATATTGCGATATTGTGCTCTTTCAGCTTCAATCTTTTGATAAATTTACTATCCAAGCTATTCCTCGGACTGTAAATTGATTCATAGATACAATGGCTTCTTTAGCCTTGCTTATTCCACATTTTACCTAAGACTCGTGACTTTCTGTGGTTGTGCAACATTTAGACTAGCCATCTCATCTCAAGAAGTTGACTTCAATTAACGTCATCGTAACCAATGCTCAAGATGAGTGGTATCATCACATCTTTGATTATCTATCTCGTTTAGTGCTTCCTCTAGATCTAACTTCCAATGGTAGAAGATCTTTTATCCTACGTGCTAATCGCTATACTATTCTAGGCAGAATCCTCTACAAACATAGTTTTGATGGTATTTTGCTTCGGTGCCTCAAAACCCCTGAATCATTTAAAGCTATCTAGGAGGTCCATGACGGTATCTGTGGTGGAAATTTTAGTGGCTTGGCCATAGCTAAATGCATCTTACATTTAGGCTATTATTGGCCTTCTCTTAATCGAGATTGTTGTGAATACACTAAGAAATGTGTCAAGTGTCAACAACATTCTGATCTTACACATATCCCTAGCCAGGCTTTGCAACCTGCAGTAGATTTGTGGCCTTTTTCACAATGGGGTCTAGATCTCATTGGTCTCATCCATCCCCACTCTTCACAACGTCATCATTCCATCATTACTGCCACATAATACTTTACTAAGTGGGTGGAAGCTATTCCTCTTTCATCAACAAAAGCTAAACCCATTGTAGATTTTGTTTATCAACACATCATTTGTCACTTTGGTGTCCCACACAAACTCATCACAGACAATGGTAAATCTTTCAAAAACATCGATTTGCAGAACCTCTGTGACGCTTTCAATATCAAACTCAGCTTTTCTTCTCCATACTATCCCCAAGCTAATGGCCAGGCCAAGGCTTCCAATAAAACTTTGCGTAATATCCTCGCAAAGGTAACAAGTCGAGCTGGTAGGGATTGGCATTTACATATCCCTTTTTCTCTTTGGGCTTATCAGACTAGCATTCGTACTCCTACTGGTGCTACTCCCTTCTCTCTCATCTATGGGTCTGAGGTTGTTCTTCCTTTGGAAGTCCAGATCCTATCTCTTTATGTCTCTCTCTAGAGAATTTGTCTCCAATGAGGACTATCGTCAAAATCGTCTAGCACAGCTTGAATTTCTCGATGAGCAGCATCTCAATAATCTTGAGCATCATAAAGTCTATATTGAGTGTGTCAAATGTGCTTATAACAAGCACTTGTAGCACCATGAATTCAAATTTGGTGATCTTGTTCTTAAAGAAAACCAAAATGTCACTACACTAGAAAGGAGTCAGTGTGGTAAGTTCGCTCCTAACTGGATGGGTCCATATGTAATCACTCATAAGTATGGGTCTGAGGCTTATCATCTATATTCCATGGATGGTGTACCTGAAATGGAACCTCTTAATGCCTTGAATGTAAGGCCCTTCTACTGTTAAATTCTATCTTACATGATCTTAGTCGCAAAACAGATCTATCATCCATCTACAACTAGTCATATATTTTTGTAGTGATTTAGAACTATGTGGTTCTCCACGTTATGTCTTTTCAACCTTAAAATATGAGTACCGAGGCTCTACTCATGGCATTTTTCTTATGGATATGTTCCTCCTCATGGTAGGAACACCTTAGTCACTATTTCATCTATCCTAAGTTTCTATCTTAATCAGATCTACGTAGGGCAAGAGTACGTGTTTGTATACATTTTCTTCCTCTCTCTCTGATCTATCTAGGTCTAAACTCATCTTCTTTCAAAAGCTCCAAAAGAAGAATAAGAAGAAGAAGATGCTATCCAAAATTCCAAAAGATAGACTGATCCCTCGAAGGACAGCTATTCATGCTTTATCAAAAATTAAAAAGTATAGACCATTCCCTTGAAGGATGGCTATCATCAAATTCAAAATACAGACTGCTCCCTTGAAGGACGACTGTTTATTTCATGGAATTTTCAAGGCTTCTCACATCCATCATCCTTTACAGTAACAGACTTCCTCTTCGGCCAGTTTGTTCACTTTTTAGCATCATTGAAATACTTCTCGTATCGATCAGTCTTTCTCTAGCAAACTTCCCGCATTGATCAGTTTTCTCTCCTATCAAAAGAAATCATGAAGCTGAGATATTAGACCTTTTTTGATCATATGGAGACCCTATTTTCCCAATATGAGCATGTATTATGTCCTTCATATGTTTCGATGGGATACATACTTACTTCTCATTCCATTTACCTCCTCGATCTGGTTTGCGACTCACTTGTGTCAGGTTTATTTTAACCTCATACATGGCCTTGTATGCATCGTCTGTTGGTGTTCTATCAAAGTCTCTATGTATGGTCGGTTAGGAGCCTAACTTATCATTCTTTTTTTCTATCTAAGTGTATTGCTTTTTATCTTCTAAACTAAGATAATATCATTACATCCTTTGCTGTCACAAAAAGCATTTCCACTTAACATGTTAATTTAGTCAAAATCTACCATCTATCTATACTCATCTTATCTACTTTGTCTAAATACACATCCATCTATATCTATTTCATCAAAATTAAGTTAGCTTCCTAAGCATATCAAATCTATCTATCCTCTATTAGCACATGTCTATGACCATCAAACTTACACTACGTCTATCTATATCTATTTTCATCAAAATTAAATTAACATCTTAAACATATCAATCACATCAAATCACATCACATCTATCTATCCTCTATGTCTATGCCCATCAAATCACATCTATTTATTCTCTATCAGCATATGTCTGTATCCATCACAATTATGCTACATCTATCCATATCTATCAAAATTAAATACATGAGTACAATCACATAACACAGAAAATGATGAATCTATATATATATATATATATATATATATATATATATATATATATACATGAGTGTCTGTACAACAAAGAATGGATGGATTTCAATCAAGCCATCTATATCATACATAAAAAATGCCTTCAAATCAAGGCTACATCAATATATCGATACAAAAATATAACATATCTATATTGTAAAATCCGATAGGTGGAAGACACTATCTCCTCCACCCTCCTCTGGTCCAGGATGTCTCTCCTGGCCACCACCTATCGAGCTAGAAGCACCTACTACTGGGGGCCTGCCGCCACCTCGATCTCTCCCGGTGCTCCCTCCCTCTGATGCACCACTAGCTGCGACTGTCGCTGATCTCCTCCTCACACCGTAACGAGGCACATCAGGGGCATACTATGTTAGGGCGTCCTCATAGTATCTCACCTCAGTAAGGATATATTGATAAGTGCTTAGACTCACCATACCAGGTGCTTGTAATGGTGCTACTGGTGCTGCTATTGGTGACCCTCCTAATGTCGCACCCTATGACCTAGACTCTGAAATAGTGCCTGTATCACTGTATTTGGCCCAGAGGGCCTCTCTGTGTCGATGGTAGTGATCCCTCTACTAGATCGTTGTATCTCACTCCTGACATGTTGTGTCTCTCTCTAGTATCAGTGCATCCCTCTCCTCCATCAGAGCTCTAATCTCCTCGAGGGAAGCCTGGTGTGTCTGCACTAGGGTAGCATGCTCTCCCTCCAGCCTCTCCAGCACTGCGGCTATGTCCTCCTTGTCTGTGTCTATAGATGCTGGTAGGTGTCATGGTAGCTCTGTAGAATACCATGCCACATAGCCATCATCTACTATGGCATCGTCATCACTATCTATGGAAGGTGGGGCCTCCCTCAATGGATCTGTCAGGATCAAAATCGACAGATCGGTCTCTCTGCTATCCCACTTGTATGGCCTGTAAGTGGTCGGAATTGTCTGAACTAGGCCAAACTAGCCTCAATATCCGTATAAATGGGACACGCTCCCACATATCTGGCCTGCAGCCCCTAACCACCCTACTCTGTCTCAGCCCCACCAGGTGAGCCTCCTAACCGGCCCATGTCAGATAGACTTGATATGGTCTCCAAATCACCTGCTCTAGTGTCAACATCCTGAAACGCTCAGCATACCACTCCGTAGATATCCCTGTATCTTCTGGGGCCATGTCGGCCCGCCATCGCTGAAATCCATAATCGAGGGCCCCCGCTGTTGCTGGCATCCATGGAAGCCCGGATGGCCTGATCACTACTATGTGCTCATATGCCTAGCAATGGAGCACAAAGCTAACATCGATACCTGTCTGCCTACCGGTGGTGTACATCCATAACTCATAGTATATCTGAGCTATCAGGGCATCGACAAACGTGAACACTTGTCTAAACTATAGGATGTCACACACACAGTCTAGTAACAACAATGGAAATCTCCCACCTCCTGAATCTAGTAGAGAAAAATAGGAGATCACCATCTGAATTAGCGCTATCCATCTGCTCCTGACATCACCCTGTCTATAATGTGAGGCTATCCTCACCACCCTAGAAACTATCTCTGAATCGTCTACCCTGTCTCCATACAATCATCCTAGGGCCCTCTGCTACTGCTCTCATGGAGTAATCTCAATCGGGTCCTTGGTGATCGGAAGCCTTAGTATCCTATATATATCCTCATGGGTGATGGTCATCTCACCTGTCCTGAACCAGAAAGTGCATGTCCTGCTATCCCATCACCGTACTAGTGCTCGCATCAGCTCTACATCTTGAGGCACCCGTCGATAGTACTGGAAGCCCCCAAGCCTGGATAGCTCTAGGTGGTGCCAATCTGTGTCAGTCACATCAGGGAGAATGGTCTCCAGAAGCTTGGGAATAGCATCTTGCATGTGTAACACCTCTCGTGCCTGCATCCACGACATCAAGAGCAATGTTAGCTTCCCATTTATCCAAATTAGAACATCAAAAACACATTCTATCATCTTATCAGTCTATCTGGTCCAATCGGCATTGATTTAGTTCAATCAGCGTCGATCTAACCTAGTCGACATCGATTGAAGTTAATCGGTGCCGATTTCATCTAATCGACATCAATTTTTCCAATCGACGCCGATTGGGAGGCACGAGTGTCAAAAAAACTCTGGCTTCCCACTTATTCCCTTTTCCCCTAAAAATTGGCATTCTAGTGTGCTATTTAATGGTAAACATGTACATGAGATTAAGGAGGATCCACTTACCCCAGGTCATGTCCTCTTCCGCTTTTGACTGCTCCCAGGGGCTTCCATGTTGCTCAAAATTAGTTTTTGACTCTCTCTAAATCAATCGTCATGGTCTAAATAAATCGTTCACATTTTCCTTTTACATATTTATATGGGCTTGGTACGGTCGGCGCCGATTTGATTAGCCAATGTTGACTTTAGCTTGATCGATGCCGATTTAGGCCCATCATTACCGATTGGTTGCACTTTTGCTTCTTCACATCACTTTCTTCCATCTCCTAATCTTTTTGCCATAGTGTTGATGCTTGGCTTATTTATCTGGTCATTATTATGCCCTGAGTGTTGCCTTTTGGCACATACTTTCGATATTCTCGCCCATTTCAAGTTTGTTCCCTGTACATGGGGCACTCACATTTTTGGCAGCTTAAAGATAACGGGTCTGTAGGCACTAACATTGTCTGCTTTGCAGACCGTCTGGTTGTCCCTACCAATGTGTCCCTCTTTAGGTGCTACTATTTTACAGCCCTCCTTACACTCACAGGTCTGTAGGTACTAACGTCATCTCATGCAAAGACCGTCTAGTCTACCCTACCAATGTGAGTTCCTTAGGTTGGTACCTTTTTATTATTTTTGTGCATCATTAATGATCAGATCTACTCCAAGCATCTAGCTGGGGCATCCTACGTTTTCATCTACCTTTTTCAAACTTGGGATCAGTTGCTCTTTCGGGGCCCATCCCATCCCTAGTTTGAGGGGGATCACATCATCACTTTTTCTTCCTTTCTTCCAACTCCTTGTTTTTGTCTTGCAACTTTGCTTATCGCAAGTTACTTGACAAAAAGGGGCAAAATGTAAACACCTAAAATTGGTTACCCAATTTAGTGTCCCCTGCATGTGTTTGCCTTCTCGGGTAACCTGGGGCACATTTATATCACCACTTCTCCCTTAGGGTATTATTTAATATTTGATTTAAACATCTATCCTAAGTTTATTTCACCCCATTATGTTTTACCCATAGATAATTAAATATTAACTATTTAATTACACTTTTTACATATATCTTAACCGCTTATCTACCCCATATCAATTCCTAACCTCCCATATCAATTTTATCCATCTATCCCCCCTATTTCTCCTCCCCCCAAACCATGCAGTGGGATATTTCCCATATTTGAGTCAGAGGGATCACTTGCATCCTTCCAAAATCGTCCTTTTTGGCCATTTCGGGAGTCTATTCCCTAATCGGCGCTGACCAGTACTCGGTCAACGCCAATTTTTTGGAGCTGTGCCGATTACATCTTGGTCGGCGCTGATTACAAATACAGGGCCAGAATTCAGTTCTGGTTAGAAAGAAAGAATGACAGAGAGTTCTGAACATCAATCCTGAGCATTATCTATCGAGCGAAAGCTAATTCTATCCAAATCAATCCCTAAGAGGAGTACCGTTACTCTGCTCCTACCACATCGACATCGCAAGCCTCCATTGATCTCTTGGTGACTCTGCTCCTAGCGTCTAGCGAAGGTGGAGCTTTGTCAGCATCCCAAAAGGCTCCTGCAGATCCAGTAGACATTGGTGATTTAGCTTTCACTTTCCATTTCTCAATCTTCCTGTAATTTTTCCCCTAGTCGACGTCGACCGGTCCATAGTCGATGTCGATTTTCTCTAGTTGACGCCGACCTATCTCAGTCGACGCCGATTTTCCTAATCGACGCTAATCTGACCTGCGCACAAGTAAAATAATTCAGGTAACACAAATCCAGCATTGTTTTCACAGTTTCCTGTTTTCTGTTGCTTTCTGTCTGTTGTTTACATTCTGTTTGTCACTTTTGATCAAGAAAATTTAGACATTTATTTACATTCTTTTATCATGTATACTTCTTTCTTCTAATTGAAAACGTGGACTGACATCCGCCAAGAGAGCTTATTGCTTCCTGGACCCGACTTTTCAGGTAGTCCACCCAAATATCTTTTAACGTTGTCTTTTTCTGTCAAGTACCTGTGTCTCGTAGGTTTCTTGGATTTGCCTTACAGGATCACTCGTGTGCGCCCGTCTTGTCTACATCGGCTTTCTTTTCTATCTACATCTTTGGATCTTGTCTTATCTATCAGGTATCGATTTCATTTGAGTTTTTCAGGGTTTTTGTGTTTAGTTTGGTACATTAACTTGGATAGGTAACAAGCATAGAAATTCTTGATCTACACCTTCCTGTTCATCACTTGCTACATTGAATATCACATTTTCGATTTGGGTTTAAAATAATTACATTGCATTCTGATTTATTACATTATATCTCACATTAAAATGAGGGAAACCTATATGCTAGAAGTCATGCCTAGCTAATGATTGACACAAAGAATCATATAAAAACACTCTCTTTCTTCTTCTTCTACCAGACTACACAAAATTGAAAAAATACACTTCTTAAACAAAATCTCACCCAGAAAAAGCTATCAACGATCACACAATCAGTGGATTGATATTGGGCACCCAGTTGGTTACTTCTGTCTAGTCATTACCTTAGAGGATGACCCACCCCCACCATAACACAACCTGAAACCTCACCTTTTAGATAGCCTTCTTCGTAGGAATCCTTCCTCACCAAAAGCTCTACTCTAAATTCATGAGTCAGTCTTCTAAATAGCATAAGATCAACACATTAAAATCACTTGTTGGATACGTGTTTTTTAGCATTTGATTGACATGCATTTTGAGATGTGAGGATACGTCTCTCCATTTTCTATTATTTTTCCTTACACACTCTACAATCACAGTTGGAGTATTCTGACTTCTTCTGAGTGTGTCAGGACCTCATTATATCATCTCCAGGCTTCTGGGTTGATCATTCATCTGATTTTAGTTCACCATAATCTATTTTCTTACATTTTTCAAAATTTCACAGTAACTGACATTGGTTTATTCACTAGCATCGGTTTACGCCTCACCGTCATTGGTTCTACCTAACCGCTATCGGTTCACTGTTCTTTTAGTTAACTTTCCCAAGGGACACCTATTCTCATCTTCTTCACTATTTTGAGTTTTTTTAGTCTTTGTCCTCTTTGTACTCTCATAAAACATCATCATATAGCTTATCTATTTGGCATTCATCATTTTTTTCCCCCTTTGTTCAAATTATTCTTTTCTCATAGTAACCAACCTTGGTTACCCCTTAACCGTCATCAGTCATCCTTAACCGGTGTCAGTTACCCTATGCTGAATCTCAACTGATACATTACCCAAATCCACCTATAAACACATATTTTCTTCATTCCTACTTCTCTCTGTGTCATCTGCAGGATACAACATCACCTGATATACATTCATTCACATGGTGTTGACTCACAGCCAAGCTAACACTCTTATATTCCATGACACTCATCAACCAATCCTGCCTAGACCTTCACCACCCTCTTTCCTGTCACACATGGATCCAACCATACCTACCACCATTTCCGTAGGTATAGAGGAATTTGCATGACTCCTTGATTAAAATCCCATGGCCTTACAGTTCTACCTTTCCCACTCTTCCACCCGGGACTCTTCAGGTCAGTTAATATATGACATGTCTTTATCCATCTCTCCTGCCCTTATTTCCACTTCTGCATCATCCCCTACTAATGTGGCGTTACCTTCACCTACTTTACCCACACTAGTTTCACATCTAGGCCCCATACCCACTATGACTGCTACATCTGTAGTATCAGTCGCACCCATAGTATATGTTGTCCCCTCATTGACCACCTAGACCCTAACCTCATTCACACCCATTATCTCACAAATACCAATTGCAACAAAACCTCCTATGGTGTCAGTGAAACCTACTCCATTTCCATCCCAAAATCTCTATCCCTAATTTCTACTAGAGTCATTATGACTGTCCCACCTACATATGCATACTATCAACAACCCCCTATCTCACTCATCACCCATTCTGGATATATTCCCTCTATGTCAGTCCCCTATTCTCAACCTCCCTATTTGGAATCACCATACACTGGAATGCTGCCCACATCACATGTTCAGTACCAGCCCCCTTACGCCACAAGAGGTGCCCTTCCATCACAACCTACCAATGACCTCATCAAATTGATGATGGAAAGGATGTAGACACTAGAAGCATCGGTTTTTGGCTCATTTAATTCTCTCACCTACGATGAAATATCTAATGAGCCCATTCATTCGTCCATCCTTATTTTCCCATACCCTGTACATTAGGAAATACTAAAATTCAACCGTTTCAATAGTAAAGAAGACCCGTAGCCAAATTTGTAGTCTTTCAAACATGGGTGCTACCTGATCACCCATGATGACACTTTACTATTACGAACCTTC
The DNA here is from genome assembly GCA_019776745.2 of Taxus chinensis. Classification (NCBI taxonomy): domain Eukaryota; kingdom Viridiplantae; phylum Streptophyta; class Pinopsida; order Cupressales; family Taxaceae; genus Taxus; species Taxus chinensis. The sequence goes on from CM034148.1 coordinate 628,853,809, forward strand.
CCAATGCCCCTCACAGGACCTGCATTGGACTAGTATAGTGGGCTACCTAGACATTCCATCTACTCATTCAATCAAGTAGCCCAAGCCTTCTTAGACCACTTCTCAATTAACATTGTTAAGAAAGTCACCATGACTAATCTTTATTCCAAATGACAGTATGATGATGAGTCTATCGCTAACTATGTCACTCACTAGCGCAACCTAATTAACCATCTCACATTTCAATTACCTCAAACTAAACTCATAGATTTGTTTACTCGGGCTTGTGCTAAACACATCTCACTAACCTTACAGGTGTAGACCTTTCGCATTTTTGATGATGCATTCACCATGGCACAAAAATTGGAAATTCATGCTATCGAAGAGAAGAAAATTCAGCTATGTAACAAGAACATCACGTTTAAATAAAATGATGCTTCTTCATCTTTGAAACCCCGGGATAACAATTCAAAATCCAAAGGATCAGCCAATGTCTTAGTTCTCAAAGCTATCCCCCCCTCACCCATCAAACCTTGCCAAACCTCCTAATCTCTCTCCCATCCAAGCTTTCCAGTTCAGATGAGAACAATGAAAGTACACTTCAATATGATAACCATATTATTTTGTTTTGGAAAATCTTATTAAGGCTAGTGCCATTACCATTCCACCTATAAAACCAAACTAGTTTTGATCCTGAGTGTCCCATGCCTATGTGGTATAAAGAACATGACTTTTGCAACTATCATCATGTTAAAGGTCATAGCGATGACAACTACATCATCTTCAAGAATATAATCCAAGAAATGTTAGAAAACAGAGATCTAGTCTTGGATAACCCAAATGCACCCGCTAGCCAAAACCTACATATCTTCAAGAAGCCATTCCCTAATCATGCCCCATCTTGCAACCAAGCCGGTGACACTTCAACCAATGATAGAAATGTCTGTGAGATCCATGCTATTTTTGATGACATGTCAGTTGCTTCCCAATTGCCTCATGTTCCTCCCATAGATGAAATCTTATCCCAAACTTCCCTACCTATACCAGAACCTATTTCATCTACTCCTCCACCCATAGAGGAAATCCCTTCATTTTCTCCCTCGCCCATAAAAGAGCCTATAATTATCACTCTACCTTTGGCCCCTTAAATCATCGAGCAATTGTCATTGGCACCTCTCCTACGCATAGGAGATACATGTCGACAACCTACACCATCACAAGGAGAGTCCACCTCATCTATCCCATCCTCTCCTCTACCCATGGATGATCCTATAGAAATACCATTGCCTTTAGATGACCATTCTCCATTAGACCTTCAAGATTTTGTTGCTTTGCTTTCGGCTCTCTTACCCATATAATTTGAGGCTAGCCATTTCCATGTGTCTCAAACAAATTTTACGGGGATTGCTGCTTGATCCATGTCATCATTACTTACAATAGTACCATTTTCATGCTTGGTCGATTTCCTAGACTATGTTCATAGATCCTTAATTTGGGGACACCTTCTACTTCTTGTTTCAACCCAAATGCAGTTGTCACTCACTGAAACCTCCACTATCTATTCAAAATTGTTTCAAGTGACCAAACCAAACATAACCATGACTATTACAACAACTTCCATGTCACCAACCATAGCCCAACACATAACTCTTCCCGTAACCCAACAGACATCTACACCCAAACACCTACCCCAGCCTATATCATCTCCCTTACTTAAACCCATCACCACCTTAGGGGTCATGCCGACATCAAACCTTACTCACCCACCCATCAAATTATATTTAGCCACATCTTCCCAAACCAACACTAAACTTATTCTAGCCCCTTAAAAGAAGACCCAACTTCCTAGGCCTCATACACCAGCCTCGCCTACCACACCATTATCAGCTTCACCTCTTCCGTCCATCCTAGGACCTGACCCCTCTACCCTGGCCAAGCAACCTCCTTCCACTAGTAAACCAAGAATGTAGTAACCCACCTCCTCATCATGAACCTCTAATATACCTAAGTGATCCCCATAACCTCCGTTGTCACTTGTAACCTTCTTACCACCTATACCACCACTACCTTCCATAACTTCTTCACTTCCCATAACACTCTCTTCTCTTCCACTCACACTTTCTACCCAACCTATACCAACCACCTCCACAACAACTCAGTTACACCCATGGGTAACCATTCCTCTTCCACCATCTACTTTTCCCTCTACATCTCATACACTAGTGTCACCTTTGCCCAAAAATGTGTAACCTAAAGCTAAAAATTTGCTACCCTCCAATAAGGTAGTTAAACCAACGAAACCTTCCATCCCTAGCTATTTTACCATGCTTGTACCTAAACAGATGCCCACAAGACCTAAGACCACTCCACACACTAAACTAGTGGACCAACCAATTCCCCCTCCTGTAAAGCCTCTTCCTCTACAATTAGTCGTATTTTTACTCAAACCTACACTCACCTCCCATTGCGATCCACTAATAGGGTCCTACGTAAAAGTATTAACCAATCTCCTCGAAACTTCTATCATCACATTACCACCTCTTAGACCTTATGACCCACTTAAACCCAAACCAAAAGGGTTTGACAAAACTAAAATTTTCACCTACCATCATGTGCCAGGACATGATGTAGAGAACTGTAAAGATTTAAAAACCGCCCTTGTCCAATTATGTCCTCCCGAAGAAAATTTTGACGACGAGGATCTTCTTGATGAGGACCCCATTTTTCCTCCACCAATTTCCCCATGTCTTCTTCCATTACCTACTCAGTGAACAATAACTCCACCCCCACAAATATTTGATCCACCCCTAAGATTTGAAATCAACATGATCAAAATTTCCACTTGCACCCAGAAATAAAGAGGCAAGGAAAAGGCAATTGGCCCATCAACCAAATTTGTACCCAACATACCATCTGTACCCATACCCAAAGTCACCATTCGAGGTCCTACATATTTTATTTCTAATGGGGTCACACATTGTACAATTCTAAAATAACTGCACAGATCCCCCCTCAAAATGTCTTTATATGACCTCGTCCAAACCTCTAAGTCACATCGTCAAGCCCTCATGGAGGTCCTTCAATCTATTGAGGTTTTACCAAATGACCCCACGCATGTAGACTCCATCATTAACCCTCACCATGTGTCCTCTCTCACTAGTTAATTTCCTTCCTCTACGTCTCCACCTACTCGCCAAGTAGTCACCCTCAGATTTTTAGATGACGAGATCGCTCCCTTCTAGTCCGATGACCCCGACCCCACTCTTTTCATCTCCATATTTATCGATAATCTACACATATGATGTGTTATGATCGATGGTGGTGCTAGTACTAACATCATATCCTCCCATACATATGACCAAATGCAAATACCTACCAATTACATGCATGGTAACCTGGTTTTGCTATGCTCTTTTAATGATGCCATGACCTCTACCATGGGTACCATTGTTCTCCATGTCCGCGTGGGTTCCCGCACTATCCTAGAACTTTTCTATGTCCTAGAAGGATATTTCTAGTATAATCTGTTACTTGGCTGACCTTGGATCCATGCCATGGGTTGTGTCCCTTTGAATTTACATCGTTGCCTCAAATTTGAACATGAAGGACATAATTACACCATCCCTACCAACCCATTACCTTTCAAGACTTGTAACATGTTGTATTGGCCTAATGATGTGCTTGTACCACTCAAGGCATCTTCCACTATCCCAACTTCACCTTCACCTACAAGCCCATCCACCAAGACTGCCACTACCTCTTCTGCATCTAACTTTGCTATCCCTACTACTACTACAGCCTCTACTACTGGCTCACCTATTTCTCCATCATTTAGTGAGTCATCTATCCCCGTTACCCACATATCAACTACTAATCCCTTAGAAGGTGTTTTTCAATGCCTCACTTTGGGGGAATACTGCCTATACAATATCGATACCTTCCTCACCCCGCAAGAGTATGGGAACCTGCATCAACACCCCAGTTATGACATTCACATCATTGACATTTTTCCTTATGGCCCTCCCCACCTTCGCACTAATCTAGCATATGGGGGACTTGATATTGCCACCTATAAACCCAAACCTCCATCACGAACCCAACCATTTTCATCCAACCTACACTCCCTCACTAATCACTGCTTCACTCACACTTTCCTCCATTGGTGAGCATGGGAAGGATTTGGCTTCAAATTTTATGAATAGGGTCACCATACTTTCATTCCATGTACCTCTCGTAAACACAATGACCATAGTGGCATTGGTTTTGATGCACCACCTTCTAAGAAGGTTTGCATCAACCTCATCTAGGATGGAAAACCTTCCCCAACTCATTCACCCACATTATCATCTTCACCCACGAAGTCCATAAATCCTAAATCTTTTCCTCCTAACTTTTTTTTCATAAACAACATTTCCTTGGGATCCCTCAGATGGTGCGCAACCGCATCTAGGAATCCTACTATGGATGTGATGGCATTGAGAATGGACTGAATGGTGTGAATTATCATGGTGGCACCTGTTACCCATAACCTCACTGTGAGAGTGGCTTTGCCTCATTAGGCACTTAGCAATCTCATATCTAGCTACTTGAGTATGAAGGGAGGTCACTATCTCCGCCACCTTCTAGACAGGAGAAAACACGTCAGTATGTCGACCAACGGCTAAGGGCTGTCCTGAATCTACTAAAAAATCATCTCGGGTCTTCCCTGAGGGGATCAATAGGGTGTCCACGCATACCCAATGAATTATTTCTCACCACTCGTGTGAAGACACCACAAAATAAAAAAATAGATAGATATAATGAGCTAGAAAATCACATAACGCAAATCAAAAGGAGAATGTTAATCTAAACATATGAAAATCAATAGACCAAATCAAGAAAGGAGTACCAAACATACTCAAGTCTTTGGGCATCCATGTGGGATCAGTGGCTATGGCCGTAGGTGCTTCTGGAGGCTATGGGGCCTCACTAAATCTAGAGGCGTGACGTTGTCCAATCACAGACTTATCATCCTTTCCTATTGTCTCTCTCTCTCTATGCTCGCCTCCTCATGTACTGTTCTGAGGACCTCCTGAGTGTCATCTCACTTAGGTTCACTCTCCTCTCCCTCTGAAGGGGATTCCACCTCATCCTCCTCTCCATCCTCCTCTCTAACATACTCCCCCTCTGCGTCATCTCCTGTATCATTTTCAGAATCAGATTCTAACTCAATTGGCTCATCATCCTCCCCACTGTGAGCAGGAACTTCCATAATCTGAAGTAAATGTGCCTAAGGGGCACTAGCTACATGGAAATCATGTACCACCCGTCTAACTGTAATAGGCATGCTAAGAGTAACCACTGTCTAACTGAGATCCCCTCTAGGACCCCTTTGAGCCTCTCGAATAGTCCTATAAACATGCTCCAATGGAGGAATCATGACAAGGTATGGAAGGAAAAACTATTGAGGTACTCAATCAAATGGGTGAATATCTAATCTCTAAGCTCTATCAACTAATTGGATCATGGAGGAGAAAGCCACCATCGTCGTAACTCCTCACCCCATATCCCTACTATGTCCTGGTAGGGTGTGGCAGTCATGTCTGTTGTAGTCAAGGAAGTCACCGAATGATGTGGTGTTTGAAGCATTGACATACCTTTCCATCTAGCTACTCGAATAGCCCCTAGGTCTGATACTAGTACCCCCCTACCGTAGGGGATGAAGCGTTCATAAACCCAACTCATAACAAGAGTGGGATGGCTCAGATATTATCCTTGCAATCTGACCACTTTGTACAAGTTGTGGTATATAGTCCCCATAATATATACCCCCCAGCCATACTTACAGACATGAGCCTCGATCTGTGTAATAATTGTGGCCCAACAATATAAGAGTGAATCTCCTCCCTTGTCCCTGACTAGTCTCGAGGACATGATACCCATGATGGATTTCTGAAGGATAGGAATGGGAGTAGTAACAATTAAACAAACCTTCATTCCCTTCTTCGAGCTAGATGAGACAATGACATCTCCCATATATGTGGCCTAATGTGTCATCACGGCCCTAGACCCCATTGTCTCCAATGTCAGTCTCCTCCCAAGTATCAGGAGTTCAAGGATATGGTATACATCCTCCAGAGTGATAGTCCACTCACCCGTAACACCTAGAAATCGGAAAGTGTTCCATTCTGCATCCCAATAAGATAACAAGTCACACATAATGTGACTAGAAGGATTGACATGGGGCACTCAAGATATCTGTTAGATGCCCACCCTCTATAGTAAGTCCATATGAGTCTAGGTCAACTAATCTAGAATCCCAAGAAACCAATCACATACTCTCTCTACACCAACGTATGTACTCCTCCTTTTGCATTCACCAAAACATGATAAAAGAGCAAGATAGTAATGCACATCATGTCATAAGATCATAAAAAACATGCTAAAATATTTAAAATTAAAAAAAAAACAAGTTAAGGTGCATTTTAGACATTCTGTTCAGAATCATCGCCTAGTGCAGGGCGGTGGTCCCATGACCGCCACACTGTCTTGGGCAGTAGTCCTGACCCAATTTCCCAAAACATGCCCTTAACCCTAAAAATGCCCAAAAATGAGGAAAATTGACCATTTCTAGCACAATAAAATAATGCCCTATGGGCACCCCCCCTAAGGACTCATTTGAAACAAGAAAATTTGAAAACTCCCCCCTATGTGAATTTTTCAACACTTTAACATCTAGGGCACAAAAATACAAAAGAGAAAATAACTAACCTAAGGAAATGCCAGTTGATTTCCCGATTTTGGAGGCATGATCGCTATTTTGAAAAGGTCATTTCAGCTATATTCACGTCAGAAATGGTCAACGTGGGTCCAGAGCTCCAAATTTGCCAAATCAACAATTGCATAAATGAATTAAAAAATGAGTTCTCTTCGATATATATATATATATGTCATTTAAAACTCATTTTGAGTGTATGTGTTTACAGGGCTGGAGTGTTTCCGCAAGTGTATTTCTACATCCCCACACAAATGGTAAGTCCTCATGTCATTTTGATCTAGTGTTTATTTTTCAATATTTTATCTATTTGCACTTGAGTTTATTTTTCTCTCGTAGGTAGCAAAAGTTTTGGCAGTGACATTTTGACACACGTGCTTATCAGGTATAACTTCTAACTCCCCATTTCGGGAATGCCATACTCATACTCTACGTTTTGTGCCTTTTCATGGCTAAAATTCTTCTCTGAGGGGGCAATATGTACGCACCCAAAATTGAAAGTTCTACATTGTCGAGAAAATAGTTACAAAAAATCCTCAATGATGATTCAAAATCCTTTCAAGAAGGTGTTTGAGCTCCAAAACCCATTTATAGTGTATATTTGTAGCCTAGATGACCTTACTTATCTTTTCCATGCATTTTTCCATCTCCCTGCTTCTTTCTGTGCTTGTTTTTTCCTTCAGTACCAAGACTGTTGCCCTGCGCAAGACGGCGGCCCTACCTGCTTTTTCCAGATTCTTCATGCATGTTTTAAAACATGTGATGGTTCACTTAAGTTTGCTTTTTACATGCATCTATGTGCCAAATTGTCTAAAATTATCTTTGTTTGCTTGGTTCTCCTTGCTCCTTCTATTTTAAATGAGATTTAATTAGTTGGAACTGCCTCTTCTTGCCTTATGTATGAAGTAACCTCCTAGCCTCCATTCCTATATATTACATGCTTGTACTCAAGAAAAAGGCATGAGAATTTTGTGTATATTGTATTTTTTTTCTGCTATAATATTGCTAGGAATTACATAGCCAAGCTCAGATCTCTTGTGGTATCTCTCTTCTACTTGCATTGCGTCTAGATTACTTCCAAGTTGCCATTGCTCAAGCACCATCCTCTTGTTTCTATTCTTTGCATTCCTAATGCCCTAGACTCACATGAACACTCAGAGAAAGAAAGGAAAGAACTGAGGGGATAGATACTGATATTACTAGATTGTCCAAGGTTCTTCCTCTTCCAGGTTGGAGTTGTGTATTTGTTTTCTTTGTTTATCAAATTGTCAATTACGAATTGTTAATTTCAATTACATATCAAATAGAGTAGAGAAACATTTCATTTCAATTAGATAAATAATCTCAAGTAGATCAAATCAGTAGGAAGTTTTCTCTTCGACATTACCAGGGAAGTTGTGGGGAATGATAGCTCTGTTAGGGTTATGATTTTTTCTTCACTTCTAAGGTAGGGTTGGAAGGATTTTGAATCAATTAGAATAGATTTTAGATTTATATTCACACGTCTACACAAATAGTTAGCTACATCCAGCTAATTGTTTGTATTTAATTTTTTTATTAGATTATATGCATTGTCTGAAAAGTTAGAAAAGAAAAGAAAATAGTTACTTTCCATAGATTAGCTTGTTTTACTACTTTATTCCGATATATTGAGAAAACACCAAAAACATAGGTTATATTTCCTTTAATAGATAGCTTATTTATTGAAAGCAAATCAATTCATCTTGCATGACCATCAACGGTACACATTAGGAAAATAATTACAGTTGTGATCCCCTTGTCCCACAACCCAATGGACTGGAGCTAATAATTGACATTGACACAAGTTTGTGTTTAACAGTCTTACACACACCTGTAACATACATTGAAAAAATAGGACAGTTATATACAATGAATATCATTGCTAAAGCCTACGACTTTTGGAATGCTCCTGGAAATAGGGTTTGATTGCATGGATGACCATATGAGGGCCTCAGCCTCTACAAGTATTTGGTTATGATCCATAGGTCCCGCAACCCAGTGAACCTTCTATTCAACTAGATATTGACACTAGTTTATGCACATTGGTATTCATATCTTGACCACTCCCACCCGCTATTATTACACAAATTTCATTGTTGAACATTGTAGTCTATCAGGCTAGGAATTTCTCAACAAGACCAGAAAATCACCCATAGTTCCTACATCTCCGCTACACCTCTTGTCTCCATTTCCATGACCTTGTCTGAAAACCCATACGAGGCACCTGCAAGTTACTTTCCACGTATTCCGCAACCACTCAATAGAATCTTGGCAAAACTAGACATCGATTAGAGTCTCCAAGTAGCTATCATATCATATGGTACCAACACACCCTTTTGGGTTAGGAGAGCATTCTTTGTCTTGGATTCACAGATTCTAGTATTACGTGTCGAAGACATAAGGCTGCCCAATTAGCTTGATCATCTCCATCACTTTGATTTCCATTTTCATTCCACACTGGTTGTCTTAGCATGACCTTGGAAGGTCATGTGTTTATTTTCTATCATAAAATTACCTATTGGGAAAGAATTTCAAACTGAAAATAGACCACTTGGGGTTGAAGTACATCTACACACAGCCCAACTTAAACATAAGGCAACATAGGTGGATTGAATTCTTATCACAATATGATTTTGATATAAGTTACATAAAAGGATAATAAAATAGAGTGGAAAATGCACTAAGTATTTAGAAGTGTGTTTCGAATCAATTCAAGGATGAAGTAAAGAAGACAATATTAATAGATTCATACTATTAACATGTTAAGGTTGTATTGGCAACATATTCTAAAGATAAAAGTATGAAGGATTCCAATTTGAAAATGAGGGAATATTAAAATACAAAGGTAGAGTCTATGTACCTTTGGGAAATGACTTAGGGATAAAATTTATGAAATAATTTAATGATTTACCATACTCTGGGCATCCTGGAGTAACTAAAATGCTTGCTAATGTAAAATAATAATATTTCTAGATTGGAATGAAAAAGGACATGCTAAAGTATGTTTCTCATTATTTGGAATGTCAACATGTAAACCGAAACACCTACACCCTGTTGGTCTATTGTATCCACACAACATTTTGCACTATAAATGGCAAGTTATTAACATGGATTTAGTACATGAGCTTCCTATGTAGAAAAATAAACATGACATGATTCTTGTTGTTGTTGAAAAGCCAACCAAAGTAGCTCAATTTATACCGAGAAATCTAAAATATGATTCTCTCGTGCTTGAAAACTGTTTCACGCATGAAATATTTAGATTGCATGGAGTTCTAGAGTTAATCATTTCACATAGGTACCCAATGATGACATCTAGATTTTGGAAAATCTAAATTCAGCTTTGGGAACAAAATTGAACTTCATTTCAGCACACCATCCAAAAATAAATGGTCAAACTAAACAATTCAACCAAGTTATTGAGAATATTCTTAGGATGTATTGCATGGATCAGAAATACAAATGGGAAGAATATATTTCATTGGTTGAGTTTGTATATAATAACACCTATCATGCTTCACTGAAAATGGCTCCTTTCGAAGCATTGTATGGTGTTAGGAAAAAAAAGGTTATTGCTCACATTAGTAGGTGAGAAATATAAACATGTATTAATGTAAGTGATTTGTTAGAACAAATCATGTAGAGATATTATGAGTGGTTAGTGGGTTGTTATGAGAGATTCTAGGATTGTGCAAGTTAGTAAGTTGTTAGTACAACTTACCTATATTATAGGAGAATGGTTATAGAAGAACTCATATGATTGGAATACATGTTAAATTGATTCATTATTGAGTGTATACACTATCTCCAAATATGGGGTAAAACCTTCATTTGGTATCAGAGTTGCTCATCCAGGCCTCTTTGAGAATTTTTGGCCTTCCATTCATTATTTTTCTCCACAAAACAAAATGGAAAATGTTATGTAGACCATGAATAAATTTCATTGCATTATTGTTCACCTTGCTTGCATTTTGTCAACAATTGAATAGTTCATACCACATGTAAAAATTGTTGACATTTTCCATTCATGTGCATTGTTCTTCCCATCTCCATTATGTTCAATCTATTCATAACTTTTACACTCCATTATGTTCATAGTTTTCATCCGAAATCAGAAAAATAATAAAAATAGATTAGTTCCTGGTTTTATTTTGGTAGTTTTTTTGAGAAAATATTTACATGGAAAAGAAGAAGAACTAACTACTAAAATTTATCTTCCACTACAAATCCTTATTTATAGTTTAACAATTTGGAAATATTTATATTACAGACCTATACATGTGAAGGTTTTGTATTGAATTACAATATGCATTGCATATCTTTGTACTATTCATGGATTGGTGATTCAACACAACGAGATAATCCATGTGTTCACAGATCCAACTTTTTCTCATGACATAGGCTCGTGATCTACATCGGTGGTAAGCTAGATCTAGGGAGTTCTTATTTGGCATTGTCTCTTTCTCACTATCTCTTCTATCTCAGTCCTTTATATTATTGGTGAGATCTTTCATAAGGATATCGATCTCCATCTCGACTTGGACTTGCAATATAGAAAAAATATTTCTCAGCATGCAAGGAACCTATTTCATAAGTTGCATGAATTTTTCAACTTTGAATACCTTGGAATATTCTACCTTTAAATCTGTGAACTTCACTTGTTCCTCCCTGGTCGACAGACCCCTGCTCAATGATCTTAGCTTCCTCTTAGCACTTAATCATAGACCCAAATTATCTCCCCCACGGCTTATCTACTCTCATTGGAGATCTTTCCTCACCTCTCAACCAGCCATGGTGATTTCATTGGTGGCACATCTAATAAATCTCATCATGGTCATTTAAAATATTTAGTGGCGAAAGATCCAATAATCTTAGATAGAACCAACACAGTGAAATCCTCATCTTGGTGACGACTCCCACGGTGTGAAAATGATAATATAAACCAAATTGGACACATTAATCTCACTTTGGCATGGATATTTGTAAAATTAGATGCAATGAAAAACCTAGTCGCTAAATTGGATCTTGATTCCTTACATAGTGAAGAATTATTTATCCTTTTTATTATTAAAAAATAATGATTAAAAAGATAAATTCAAGTATTTTTTGGGGTCTAGTAACCCTTGTTGTTACAAAATTATATAAAGGCATACCATTGGTAGGTGGTTTAGGGGTCTACCTCCACTAAGCCCTCCATACTTATATTTTTGGAAAAAGTTCCTTTAGAAGGTATCCATAAGGGGTGAATGTTTAGAGGATTAATTTTCTAATGGAGGAGCATATTTTCCTAAAATGGAATATTTTGTAAATGGGAGGGATGATTATAAAATAGACCTAGATTGTATTGAGATATTTTGGTGATTTTCTTGAAGCATGTAAATTGGATGCATTATTGGTGGAAATCGACATCCATTTTTTAGTATTGTGAGGGGGAAATAATCCATAATGTTAAAAACTTGTGTCACCAACGTCACACTTTGTAAAGTGAATGAATCTCGAGGACATGGATGTTAGAAATAGAGGCTCAAGTGTGTGACACTCTCTACCATGTTCGTGCTAAGGGGGGGAATGTTAGGAAAACAAAGGTTAGTACTGACATTAGTAGGTAAGAAATATAAACATATATTAATGTAAGTGATTTGTTAGAACAAATCACGTAGAGATATTGTGATTGGTGAGTGGGTTGTTATGAGATATTTTAGGATTTTGTAAGTTAGTAAGTTGTTAGAACAACTTACCTATATTTTAGGAGAATGGTTATAGAATAACTCATATTATTGGAATATATGTTGAATTGATTGATTATTGAGTGTACGCTCTTTCTCCAAACATGGGGTAAAATATGGTAGGTGTAGAACTCCCATAAGTTGGTATAAGAAGGAATATAGAGTGTTATTGGGCTATGAGATGCTAACAAAAATGGAAAAGAAAGTGAAGTTCATTCATGAGCGATTAAAAGAAGCTGCTAATAGGTAGAAAATCTATGCAAATCTAAAATTCATAAATAAAAAATTTAAACTTCGAGACAAGGTATTCTTTAGGGTTAAGCCTAAAAATAGTTTAATAACATTTGAAAAGGTTACCAAGATATCACTAAGATATCTTTGACCTTTTGAGATTTCGGAAATCCTAAGTCCAATAGCATATCGTTTAGCATTGCCTCCCACATTGTCTAAAATGCATGATGTTTTTTCATGTTTCCTTTCTTAAGAAATATGTTTTATATGTAACACATGTACTTAATTGGAACTCCTTAAAGGTTCAAGATCTAGTTATTGTGGTAGTAAAACCTATCAAAGTTATGGAAACTTGCAGATTACACCTAAGAAATAGAGAAATTTCTCAATGCAAGGTCTAATGGGACCAGTATTCAAAAGAAAGTGTAACCTAGGAGAATTTAAAGGAAATTAAAAAAGTGGTTCCTTATCTTTTTCAGTCACAAAAACTTATATTTGTTAATTTATTAAGTTATACTTGATATTATTATTTTACGTTATGGGTGCTGAAATGACAAAATTATGTCATATTTTAGAGTGTGTGTCAAAACTGGATGTTTTGAAGGTTGTTTTAGCCCATATACTAATAACGGATAGAATAAAAATTTGGAAAATTTTCCAATTTGGATGAAAATATTTGACTCTTATCCTTAAGTTGTATGATATAAATCTATGTGTGATTTATTCTGTTTATTATTAATGAGTAAAATCATCAGGACAATGATTCATTAAGGGGGGAATTATGTCATATCCCACATTTTTATTTCATAATTTCACAATATTGAGTTATTTAAGGTGAAGTGGGTCACGAGGGCTTGGGGATAAGAAGCATTACTTGGATGGTATCGCAACTAAGTGTACGTATGTATACCCTATAAATTTTATACATAATTACACGTAATTGTAAACCCAACCACGTAACAACACTTGTCACCAATAATTTGTGAAATACTTTATGTTAATGATTTATGTTGCTTGCTGGGTTATTTGAGCTTACTTTACCTTGTTATGTGTGGTGATTGTGATGTTTGGGTATATTGCTTAGTTATTGTAGCTGTTATTTATATTACAGTTCACCTTTCTTGAAATAGTTATTTACAAATATGATGAATCTATACATAATTGTAATGTATTATTTTAGTATGTGGAAATAATTATGAATGTTTAAAAGTTACTACCTCTTTTTGACATTATAACATTAATTAATTGTACCATGTTGAGATGGACTTCATTGGAATAGGTAAAGATTGATATCGTTAAGGAAAATGTTTAAGTACTGGTTTCGTGATATTATATTTGCAATACATGTACAAGTATTTGTATTATTATTTTTATTATTAGAAAATAGTTTTGAAGGGACTACCCTATTATATAGAGGCTCAAAATCCAAATAAATAAGTGGAATCATAAAAAATAGATCAAAATCTAAATAGTACATTATATCCCAACTATAGTTAAAATAAAACTACACAATGGAGAAAAGACAAGGAAAAAACTATAAAAAAACACTAAGTAAACAACAACAAGACAACTTATCAGTGGATTAATTCTTAGATGCTATGTCAATTCTAGACTTCACAGTCTACAATGAGGTAAAGAGAGCCAAGTTAGTGATATGAGAAGGATCATTGGCATCCAACTGAGAAAGAACATGATCCCTTTCAGCAGATTTGCCCCAAAAAGCATCAAAAATATCACTAAGCATGCAAATACTTTTAACATGTTGTTCCAGGAATTCATAAATAGACTTGAAAGAAAAAAATTTACGATCGTGCTTATCCCTTGAGTTCCCTAATCTATTATCAAGAGAATTTAGCTTCTTATAGATTTCATTGACTTGACCTTCGCCAATTCCAGTATCATCCTCCAATTTCCTTTTACCCTTTTTCTTTGAAATCTGATGCATGTCTCTTTTTATAATTTCCAACTCTTTTTCCATATTATCAATTCTTTGTTGAAGATCCTCCTTTTTCTCCTAAGCAGATCCATTGGGCCCTGTGGTGCTGATGTGTAAAAGATTCTATGTGGTTTCCATATCATTGATGCTTCGAAGGACTTTGATGGAGGGAAATAATGGGTACAAGGGAAAAGGATGGGCATTTGTATTATAATAGAATATAAATTTAGTTTAAATAATCTGTATTATTCACTTAATTGTTAAAAAAAATGATCTTAACACATATAATATTCTATTGATGATCAATTTATTGATCACAATATGTGTGGATCAAAAATTGTTTGTTTTGATAATTTTTCTACGAAAGATCAATACTCCATTTGCATTGAGTGACCGTGTTTAACAAAGGTTAAGTTGATTGGCATGTTTGGCTTAAAGTGATTTTTAATTACTCCTTTGGCTGGGCAAATGAAATGGATAAGTGTTGAAAGGTAATTTGTTTGGTTTATTAATAAGGTTAGCATTAAGGTCTTAGACCATATTCATTGGCTGGTTCATTTGGGGATAACAGTGTTGAACCCCTAAAATATTGACTAAGTGTGAAGGCACGTGGGTGGATGGGACCCCAGTTATAGAAGGGCGCGCAAGGAAAAAGTGTGTAAGAGAAAAGGCTTAAGGAAGTAAATTGTGCACATAACGCACGAAAGGAGATTCGGGACTTAGCCAATTTAAGAAACATAGGCAAAACACATGAAAAGTGTGATCATTTAGGGGCAGATAAGATGCCATACTGGAAATAGGTGGCCCAAGAAAGAGCATGCCAGTGAAGGAGTCTTCTAGAAGACCATCATAAGATGGAGTGGAGAGATCAGGCCTAAGGAAACATACTCGCTGAAGGACCACATTCAAAACTTGGTGATGGATCTAAGGGTGTGGTAAGGTGAGTTGGCAGCACAGGAAGGTGATAAATACAAGTGCCTGCAGCGGGAAAAGAGATAGAGTTAGAGACAGTAATAAGGAGACCAGGATAATATACACATAGAGAGAGATAACATGGGTGAAGCTCTGTAGATTACTGCGAGTGGAAATTTGGTGCAGAAAGGAATGTACTAAGCTTAGCATTGTAATTTATTTTTCTTTTTGGCTTAGTTATACAAGCCCAGGGATGTGCATGACTGCGGTCTACCCTCTATGGCTCTTTATAATAAAATGATGAATACAATAAGGTTACCTATTGCAATTAGATATGAATATCAGTGGGTTATATGTATATTTCATTCATAGAAGTTCTCTTTCCTTTCATACTATGAATGGATGATTATATCTTTCCTTCTGTTACAATATATGTTATGGAGTCTATTAAAGCACTCGGTCTGAAGGAACTACAAGGATCTGGATACCCTTTTGAGCCCCATGATTCTTGTATGTCTAAACTTCTTTCCTCAACACTCTTATACTACTCATAGATGAATGCTTCCCACTAAAACTCACATAAAAGAGAGACTCGGCACCCGCACATGCCTTTGGTGAGTGCTCAGCTTCTACTGGGTGATAGGCCGTTGTGCACATGGGATACCTTCCTTTTATAGTGGGAGTAAAATTGACTACATCTTGGTTCCATTGCTGGGACCTCTTTTCAAAGTTGTAGTGGGATATAACATGCATCATGATCTATGTAAAGAGTAATGATGGATCGGTTAACATTGGAAAATGTTGAATCATGGTTCAAGAGCACAAAAAATGAATTTTCCCAGAGATTTAGCACTGGACCTGAGTTTGATACACATAGATGGCTAGAGGAGAATCTCTACCATGATCTGTATGAGAATTTTTTCTACTGCTCCCTAGTAGATTTATTTGGGTGGCTTTCAGCCTATGCATCTAGATCAAGTTGGCATTATGGATCATGGATATGGACCAAAGAAGACTACCAAAGGTTACAGGACACAGATCTGACATGGACCCATGTTGTAGATCACTGGTGGGGAGGAGTACTAGCTAGCTACACTCTAGAATATGCCATTTCCATGTATTCTTTCCCAGAGATTACTGATTTTGAGTTTCTATGAGAACCTAGAGGATCGTTTCTATGTGTTATTCCTCTAGATATGAAGATATTAATGGTTACCATGAGTTTATAAGTTCTCCCCATGGTTGGCTAAACTATTATGAGTGCTGGGTAAGGAAGCTCGGGTGGAGGAAGATGGTAGATGAGATGACAGAAAAGGAGAGGGAAGAAAGAAGGCTCAAGTATGGTGAAGTGTGTGAAAGGGAGATTACTAGATGACATGAAGTTGCTAGTGTGATGGATCTATGGAGATAGATGTTGTGGGAAGGAGTTGAGGTTCACACGGAGGATGTGGAACCTGAGCAGTCTATGCTACCCCATCTTGGTAAGCACGTGAGAGAGACCCCTTCAACTTCTAGTGAGAGTTTTTCACATGGAGTAAGGAGAGTCATTGGCACATATATAAACCCACCCAGTGACTGAGCCCTAGCACTTGGTTTTCCTGATCCATGAAGAAGTATTGATCTAATTGAAACCAGTGGAAGAGATAGATCCGCACCTAGGAGATATAATTTTTTAGTTCCTTCTTCTATGGCTGCACATATTCCAGTATTTGGAGGAGTTTTTGGACAAGGAGTAAGTGTAAAAGCTTTTAGTCTCGCATTAGGGAGTGGCGCGGGACAAAGTAGCAGTAGTGGGGTGTCATCCTAGAGCATTGGCGCATAGTTCAGTGGGACCATGGGGGCACTTGGTACAACTGCTACAAGCCCTATTGGACCTAGTGGTTCTGGTGGATCTAGTGGCTCTGGAGGTACAGGACCCAGTGGACCTGGTGGATCACATGGTGGAGGAAACAATGGAGGGAACCAAGGCTCTAATTTAAGACAAGAACCCTAGCCACCACCAAATTACAGGGGCATTGAGGATGCTATAGAACATGTTCATAAGTGTGAACTACTCTGGTGCGTGAAAGGTATCACAACCCCAAAACAAAAGGCTAGTCAATTTGTAACCACCTTGCAAGTGTGTGCACATAGCTGTTATAGAAATTATGAACCTCATCAAACAGTGGTGGATTACACTGTCTTAAAGAATGCATTCCTGGAAGAGTTCCACATTCCTGAGTTCGAGTAAAAAAACATTAGCACTTTGAAGGAGATACAACAAGGAATGGCAGAGAGTGTGCGGGAGTATGATGCATGCTTTAAAACTCTCTTTTCTAAGTTTTCATATGATATACATCCTTCTAAGGATGCACAGTGGTTTGTTGGAGGATTGATCACCCCTTTAAGGAGGGCCTTGTCTCATAAAAATTTTACAGATCCGTGCGAAGCATTGGAGGCTACCTTGCACACCGAAGCTGTTGGTAGTATTAATACTGGAGTTAGCCCGTTCTTGGAGGCTCAAATTGCTGCTATGGCTGAAGCAGTTGGAAAAGCTATATGTGAACTCAGTCCATGAGACTCATAGTGGTTTATGGTGCATAGATTGTGAGATAGAGGTGCATGTTAAAGATAATTTCCCCCGAAGGCTGGTACGTGTTGTGACGTTAGATTGTGAAATTTGTCATGGGGACCATGATGCCAGTAGATGTCCCTTGCTACAGTGCGTGATCAGGAAGAATGTATCCTGTTATTTCAATATTTTTACCTCCACGACCCATGATACTAAATACTGTAGGCTCATTGATCAGATACATGAGGCCATTGATCATGGGGTGCACCAAACCAACATTGGAAGTGGTTCTAAAAATGATGATCACTGTTATGAGGAGTGCGTAGATGGAGGCACGCATGGAAGGGGTTTTCAAGGAGGATTCCATGGATGAGGTAACCATGGAGGAAGAAGTGAGTTCCCACGTGGAACATGTTTCAACTGTGGATCTACAAAAGATTACAAGTGTGAGTGCCCAGACTTGTTGCAGTGCTCATGGTGTGAAAAGAAGCATAAGTATGAGGAGTGCCCAGAGTTATATGAGCATATGAATCAGTAGCACCGGAAGGACAAAGGCGTTGTGATGGTCAGCATTAAGAAGGTAGACATACAATGGATGCCCCGGGTAACATGAGATGAAGGTTTGGAGCCTGTCTTGGTAACAACAAGATAGAGGAGCCTAGTTTCAAAAGAAGAGGTCATTCATGGAAAGTACCTAGACCCCACACATCAGAAGGAGATATATCAGGACACCATGGATGTTATTTGAAGCTTGCAATGGGAGATCCAGTGTCTCAAGGAGCAATCCAGGAGGGAGGAACAAGGAAGGAGGATCGAGGTGCAGAAAGATGACCTGGATGAGGTCAAGGAGGTGTACAAAATGCTAAGGCAGGAGAACATCATCCCTTTGTTAGGAATCCTAGTTGAGAGAGAAGGTACCAGGTGCCGGAGAAGAGCACGAGAGATAGGTCTTGCACTTGAACCTTCCCCCTCACAACCTCGACTATGAAAGAGATATAACATTGAATGCAGTTGTGGATGGATGGCTCCTCATCAATATTCTCATTGACACTGGCAAGGAGGTTAATGTTTTGACTTTGGATGCATGACATCAGATGGGGAGACCTGCATTATAACCATCTTCAAATGTGTTGTATATGGCAAACAAGACTAAGGCAATGCCCATTGGTGTCTTGAAGGATGTAACTATTACTATCCAGGGAGCCAAGTTTACTGGGGACTTCGAAGTCTTGGTGCTCGCCGAGGTGAACAATTTCCTAGCATTACTTGGGTGTCCTTGGTGTTACAAGAACAATGTAGACCTTCAGTTCAACAAGGGGTACATTAGTTTTGAGAACAAAGAGGAGTGGGTCATTATACCCCTAGTTGATGGGAAGTTAGTACCCTACATTGAACCATTGGGAGAAGTTTCTGGATAATATTTATGTGCACTCAATCAGAGACCCTGAGATGGTACACCCTATTAATGAGGTTATCCAATTTGAATATGCTTAGTCAGTGAGTGATACCACCAACTTGGCATGTGACAATTGGGTGCATGGGACTTATGAATTAATGGGATGGTAGTTGAGAGGATCGGTGACTAAGGTAACAAAGGCACACACGGTTTGGCACCTTCGAGGAAAAGAACTACCCAAGTACTCAGGAGGAGCCTTCCCTGAGATCTTTCTGTAGGAGATAGAATCTTAGTGGAGGAATGAGAAGGAGGGAAGGGAGATGCTGAGTTACGTCTTTCTCGACCACAACAGCTCATTGGTGGGCCACGCATCAGGAGATCCTTTTAGAGTGGCACAAGGTAAGAATTTCTCTCTCTATCAGATTTTCTAGAAGTAATATACCCACCATCATCAAGGAGTACCATGGGAAGGAGCCCACCTCTTTCCATATCCAGGAGTGTGAACGGGTCTAGAGAGAAGGTGTGGAGGCCTTACCACCATCCCTCTGGGTGCACAAGTTGTATTCTACATTACAGGGTTGTGTGCATGCATGGTACATTCATTCGGAGACATGCCACCAGACAAGGAATTGACAAGAGCTTGTGGCTGATCTTATTCAAGCCTTTGAGTATCGGAGTACCCAACCATCAGTTGATAAGGATTTGTAAGGTATCAAGTGCCTTACCATGGGGGATAGTGCCAGAATGGAAGATAGGCTATTGGAATTACTAGGTGAACAAGGATTGGAGGCTCGCTTCGAAGAGATTGAAGAAATAAAATAATTATAGCTTGAGCACGTGTGTTTGAAGAAGGAGAAGGGAAAGTTAGTATATGTGATTGATGGAGAAGGAATTGGAGAGCTTAGATGTTAGCCATTCTATAGAAATGTGTGAGGTAGTGGACAGTGCAGATGCTCACATGCGTGTGCCTATCATGAGCCTTTAAAGATGAAGAAATTTAACATCGGTTCAAAAGAAGAACGTAAGGAAGCTATTATTAGAGATTATTGGACAAAGAAGGAAGTATCAAAGATCATTGATCTGTTGTACAGAATTTGAGGATTTATTCCCACGTAGGTACCATGTAGCTAAAAGGCATCCACCATTCCTTGGGGGAGATGAGGATAAAACTAAAGGAAGGTGCACACCTGGTTAGAAAAAGGCCCTACCGGATGAATCCCAACTTACGCATGAAGGTTAAGGAGGAGACAGACAAGATGATAGCTTCTGGGATCATTGAGATAGTGGAAGAATCAAAATGGATAAGTCCGATGGTAATCAACATCAAGAAAGATGGGTGGATTAGGATCTGTGTGGATTATAGGGAATTGAATGTAGTTTGTGTCATTGATCCATTTCCGACCCCCTTCACTGAAGAAATTTTTGAAGGAGTCGCTGGATGAGAAATCTATTCATTTATAGATGGATTTTTAGGATACCACTAAGTCCAGATTGCAAAGGAGGACCAGGAGAAGACAACTTTTTCCACTGAGTGGGGAAGTTTTGCATATACAGTCATGCCCTTTGGGTTGAAAAATGCACCTACTGTCTTTTCATGCATAGTGGTGTAAGCATTCCAAGACTTCATTCATAAGTTTCTTCAGGTTTACTTGGATGATTGGACAATATATGGTCTGGTTAAGGACCATTGTGACAACTTGAGATTAATGTTTGAAAGGTGTAGGCAAGTTGAGGATATCCCTCAACATTAAGAAGTGTGTGTTTACTACACTCTTTGGGACTTTATTGGGGCATATCATATGTAAGGAGGGCTTGCTGGTAGATCCTGCTAAAGTTACAGTTATTGTGGGGTTAAGGGAGCCTACTAGCCAAAGTGCAGTGCATGGGATTCCTTGGGCATATGGGATATTATAGAAAATTCATTAAGGGATATGCCAAGATCACCACACCTTTAGAGGAGCTGCTTAGACACAAAAGTACCTTCCATTGGGGAAAGGCGCAATAGAGGGCATTTGATACATTAAAAGATAGGCTTATTACCATGCCTATTTTATGATTTCCCTCTTAGGACAAGCCCTTTCATGTCCATGTAGATGCCTCAGGAACCTGCCATTGGAGTAGTACTTGCACAACCAGGTGAGGGGATTGTTGATCATCCTCTTTGTTTCACGAGTAGGAAGTTGACACCAGTAGAGTAGAATTATACCACAACCGAGTGTGAGGCATTGTCAATGATCTATGCGCTTTTCAAATTTAGATAGTATCTACTGGCAACACCCTTTATATTCTACATTGACCACATGGTATTAAATTATTTAGTGAACAAACCCATTCTTCAAGGGCACATATGTCGATGGGTGTTGTTGTTTCAAGAGTTTGAGTTCACCATTGTAGTGAAGCCTAGAAAAATCAATTGTGGACCTGATCATCTGTCAAGAATTGATTCAAGAGAGGACACACAAAGTATTGAGTAAAGTAATGCTAGACGTGTAACTATTTAGATTGCATCGTGCGCCCTCGGATTTGGAAGAAATTACTGTATTTTTAAAAGAATGTGTGGCACCGGATGGAATGAAGGCATTGGAAAAGAAGCAGTTGGCCATACACATCACACCCTACATGTTGATTAGTGGAGACTTATACAAATTGGGACGTGATGAAGTTTTACGTAGATGTGTGTTAGAACATGAGCATGCCTAGCCATCATGGAGGAAGCACACAGAGGAAGTGCTGGGTGGGCATTACATAGGTGATGTCACCATGCGCAAGATTTTAATGGCATGTTTATGGTGGGAAACCTTGTATAGGGATTATAGGGATTATTGTAAATCATGTGACCACTGTTAGCGCATTGGAAAACCAGGAAGGAGAGATGAAATGCCTTTGCGTCATATTCCTAGCATGGAGCCTTTTGAAAAGTGGGTGATAGACTTTGTAGGACCTATTACACCGATAGTGCACGTAGGACTAGGTCACATTATGTCATCACTTGCACATGGATTATCTCACAAGGTGGGTGGAAGCAGCCCCGACTAAATATTACACAGTAGGACAGCAACAGACAAGGTTCCTATGGGAGAACATTATCACAAGGTATGGATGCCCTTTGAGTTTGACTAGTGATAGGGGTACACATTTTCTAAATGAAACCATAAGGATCCTACTATCTGAGTTCATGGTGGCTCATCATAAGACTACACCCTATCACCCACAAGCAAATGGAACCGGAATAAGCATTTAAAAAAATACTGAGTCATACCTTAACAAAAATCTGTGATGTTGGAAGACAAGATTGGGATGACAAGGTATCAGTAGTTTTATGGGCTTATAGGACTACGTATAAAAGAATAAATAAAGCCATACCTTTTCAATTGGTGTTTGGCATGGAATCTATTTTTTCGGTTGAATTTATGTTACCTTCTCTGTGAATAGCACGTGCACAGGAGGATTAGCCGATGAACAAGCACTGGAAGAAAGAATTGATGAACTAATGAAACTACATGAAAGATTATCACTTTCCCATTGGATCCAAACAATGGAAAAGGAAAAACAAAAGGCTTGGCATGATTGCCATATTAGGAACAAGAAATTTAAAGTTGGGCAAATGGTGTTACTGTATGATTCTAAATTTTTGTGCCATCCTGGGAAGTTGAAAGTCCATTGGTTAGGTCCCTACACAATCTCGTACATCCTTGATTCAGGTGCGTGCTAGTTATAAGCACTGAATGGGATGAAGCTTCCTGGACACTTCAATGGTAGTAGGCTAAAGCCCTACTATAAATAAGTCTTCTTGGTGTTTGTAAATAAGGTAGTTTTGCTAGTTAGTTTAGCATTTTCCTTTATGCATTTTTCCTTTCCTTGTGTTTCCCTTTCGCATTGTTGTTTTGTTTTGCACCTTGGGCACCGGTAACCTTATTGCTATTTTTGGAGAATTTATGAGTGCACAGAGGACTGCACATCATTTAAGTGTGGGGTAGAGAAAAGTGAAGAAGCGTGTGATAAAAAGTACCAAAGAAGTTGTGTTGAAGAGCCTTGTTGAGTAGCCCGGTTAAAAGAGAGATGAAATGGTTGGTGCCAGGGTAAAGCTACTTGTAGATCCCATGCACAAAGGAAAAAGAATCACATTTAAAGTAACACAAGGTAGGTGAAAGAAAGAATATGGATAGAAGAAGTGCCTTCGACGCAAGTTAAGCGATCATAAGAGTCTCTTGTCAGGTTGGTTTGGCTACGTGCCAGAAGGTTGGAGGAGTTTTCACGTAGGAAGGGCACGTGAGTGAAGGTGTTGAAGATGGACTTTGTTTTAAAAATACACATTAAATGAGAAAATTACAGGGTAGGTAAAGTAGCATTTAATGACCAGAAAAAGGAAAAACTATAAATAGAAGGTCGGGGCACTCTCATTTTACTTTGTGAAAATGAAGAGTTAGAGATATAAGTGAAAGCTATAAGCTATGGGTTTTTCATATTTGATTAAGGAGAAGATCTGTGTGATTAAAAATGTAAAGAGCCAGTTTGAGATTGTGAACCAAAAGGAAGGAACTACACGGGCGTGGAACGAAGTGAAAATATGTCTTGTGAATAATTTATCGAAGTTAGGGTTCAGCAAACTAGGGCATGAGTTTAGGAGAATTATATCACAGATTTGAGATCGAAGGTTGGGAGAAGGAAAGAAGAGTAACAAGGAGAGGATTGGAGTGACACAATTACCTCGACCATGGAACCAAAGAAAGGAAAGGGAAAAGAAAGGGCTAAACAACTAAAACCCAAGGTAGATACAAATGAATAATGGTACACAGAAATGCAATACCCTGATGGAGTGATGATGGGAAAGGAATGGGAATCCTATTTGAGAAGCATACCAGTCAGTGATTATAATCACCGCACCAACACTATAGAAAAAGAGATGGCATTAGAATTGGTATGCCCAACCAAAAATTGAACACCTGAAGGGTTACCTATCTACAATGATGACATGAAGGTCAAGCTGGTGAAGGCAGGGTTGCTACAACTTTATGATTTGCCTT
Organism: Taxus chinensis; assembly: GCA_019776745.2. Lineage (NCBI taxonomy): Eukaryota > Viridiplantae > Streptophyta > Pinopsida > Cupressales > Taxaceae > Taxus > Taxus chinensis. The sequence continues at coordinate 628,878,339 of CM034148.1, forward strand.
ATTTTGGGAAGCCGGATCACTTGTACCAGTGGTTGATGTCTCAGGTACATGAGGACTACTTCCACTTTACTGGGTGTAAAATGCACGTAACTCCCCAGTTGATTGCATAGTTTACAGGCCTCATATGTGAGGGAGATAGCCTAGAAGATGACCTTAGCGATAAGGAGGCCATTCAAGAGACCGTCACGGAGTACGCTTGCAAGAAAGGGTCACACTATTATGACATCTCAAACATCAAGGACCTAGTTATGAAGATGGCCGAACACCTAGTAATGAAGCTGAATGGCCAAGAAAGGTGGATGCAATTTAACAAGCCATGGCTACATGTCTACAGGAAGATTGCAGAGGGGACTATGTACAACTTGTTTGCATACATTGCTGAGAAAATTGTAAAGTGCATGAAGGAAGAGGACATGGTCCTCTTTGGAAATTTCCTACTCACCATAGTGTTTGTAGAAATTGGAGTGTCAGATGTATTAGAAAAGTTTGTGTGGGAGTACCCAGCCGAAGACCCTTAACCTGTGAAGAGGTTTGAAAAGTATGCGTGTGGTACAATGATAGCTCCCCACAAGGCACGACTTGAAAAATGGTATACATGCTTGAAAAATGCATTCGGGAGTAGAGTGGAGGATCCCTGAACAACTCCCAACAGCCACACAAGGAAAAGTTGAGTTTGCGGTATACCAGCACTACTGCTTGGGTAGGTTCAAACTTGTTGACGAATCATGGAGCCCTTGGTGCAAAGCTCCCTTTCGTGTTTACTACCCAGTACCTCCAAGTGGGAGTGAACAGATTTAAAGAATTAAAAAAGCTAAGGCTAGAGCTAGGAAAGTTGGACTGAGAGCACAAGGATATGAGGAAGAAACTAAACTATCCCAGAGGTAAGTGTGTGTATGTGGAGAAGTACGTGTCACACGAGATCCACATGACTAGACTAATAACACTTCATATTGCTGATGGATCCACGACACGCGTATACATGCGCATAAGGCCAAAATTCAAAAATGACACATACTTGGTGGATGAGATCTCCATACTTGAAGACCCCTTAGGAAAGAAGAATCCAATATCTAAAAAGAGGGGTAGAGGAGAGGAAGGAGCACCAAGTGTACCAATTGCTTAGACAGTGAGCATGCCTTTTATGAGCACAAAGCCAAGCACCTATGTTCGGAGGAATAAGTCTCCAGTAAAAGAGAAGATGCCAGAATTAGAGGCATCTAAACAACCCACCACCTTGGAGGAGTAACAAGAGGAAGAAGATAAGGTAGAATCTCATGACCAGTAGCAACCTCTTAGGAAGAAGCAGAGGGTGGATGAAGAAGCTGACTTAGAGGTGACTGACAGCTTGGAGAGATATCTGGGAGAAGGAGAGGATGAGAGTGAAGGAGGTGGTGATGAGGAGGAAGAGCCAGAGAAAGATAAAGAACCTTTGGAACCTTGCATATTTAGTTTCTATGACTCGTAGGAGGAGAATGGAGAAGAAAATCAAGATTTCGCATTCGCGTGAGGAAAATGCACACAAGGTGATGAAATCACTGAAGATACAAAGGCAAATGAGAGGGATGCCAATGGTCAGAGAGCCACAGATTTTACCAAGGAGTAGATAACCGAAGTGGCAAAGGAAAAAGTGAAGAAGATGTCTGAGGCCCTTGTATACTAGGAGTTAGAAGGCCCTTGTATACTAGGAGTTAGAGTGTAGCATAGACATAGTGCTAAAGGAAGGAAAGGAGGAGAGCATTGAAAAGGGACATGACAACCTAGGTGGCCCCACTCTAACAGTCAGCTTCCCCAAAGGTGCATGCTCGGGTAGAAGACCTCTAGATGTAGAACAGAGGTAGATAATGGGCTATGTGGATGATTCAAGGAAGGTTCTAAGCACATGATTCCAGAGCATGGTACCCACTGAAAGACTTATTGCCATGGGATCATTTGAGAAGGAGGGCACGTACCCCAAGACCAAGAAGATGCTTTCTTGGGAATTTGAATTCCATGTCAACGAGCCAGAGTTTAAAGTCTGCCAAAAGGTTCTTATCACACTACCAAAGTCTAAGGGAGACAACCCCTTAGTAAATTCCTAGGATCTCTTAGACGAGAAAGTGTGTAATGCTCTAAACAAGGTCGTGGTGGAAACAGAGGTGAGACTATTTGCATGGAATGATTCATAAGGGCCCTAGAGGGAAATCTGGGCAAGGAGGAAGAGTTGGCTAAGGTGGCTAGAAGCTTAAAATAGGAGTTAATTAGTGCATAGCTAAGGCATGAGCTCAAGGAGGAAAAGGCAAAGGTGCAGGAGGTCTACAAGAAAGTAGACCCAATAAAAAATGCCATCATTTTGAAACACCCAAATCTAACGCCTATCCCTCAGAGGTATGCATCGACGCTAGAATGCCTAGAAGACTCAACACATGTCCTCAAAATGGAGAGGCAACCCTTGGCATTGGAATCTATGGAGGAAGTAGCCGCGCGCCTGAAGGAGGAGGACCGGTTAAAGGTGATAGCACTTGTTTCTGAGTATAGTAAGGTGCTCACAGATGTAAAGGTTGCTTCCCAATCTGCTAAGGCTGCATATGACACATGCATGGATAGAGATAAGGTTGTGAGCTCCTTGGTCACCACACTTGAAGCAAAGCTAAAATAGTTCCTGGAGAAGAATAAATGAAATAGGGTGGAGTGGGATAAAGTCTTGGCGGATGTAGAAAGAAGATCCAAGGAGATTGAGGCACTAAGGGGCTCAATTAAGACACGACTGAAGGAACTATATCCTCAAATTGCCAGAAGAATGGATAAGCTCATAGACCTGGGTAAGGATATGGAACAAATTGTGGAAACTTTGGGTGCCCAGGGAGCTGGCCTAAGTTTTGATGAGGTAAACCTCCTGGTTGGCGACATCTGTTAGAAGGCACAGAATGAGGTTAATACATGGAGTAAGTTGGAGGTAGACTTATGGAGGGACTTAACCAACCTTTTGATTTAATGTTCCCCCCCATTCTTCATTATTTCCCTTATTATTTCATTCCTTATTCATTTTTGTAATATTTGTCTACATCTTGGCTCCATTGAACCAACTTGTACCTTGGTCAAGTATAATGTTTCCGAGGGTGGAGAATAGGCATAGTGTGGGTTGATGTTGGGCCCCTGAAATATTGACTGTGTGAAGGCACGTGGGTGCGTGGGTCCCCAATTATAGAAGGACATGCAAGGAAAAAGCAAACAAGATAAAATGCTTAAGGAAGAAAATATCACACATGGCACGTGAAAGGAGATTTGGGACTTAGCCAATTTAAGCAACATAGGCAGAACATGTGAAAAGTGTGATCGGTTATGCGCGGATAAGATGCCAGCCTAGCAATAGGTGGCCCAGGAAAGAGCATGATAACGAAGGAGTCTTCTAGAAGACCATCATGAGATGGAGTGGAGAGCTCAGGCTTGAGGAAACATGCTCACTGAAGGACCACATTCGACACTTGGCGACAGATCTGAGGGCATGGCAAGGTGAGTTGGTAGTGTGGGCAGGTGATAAATACAAGTGACTGCAGCTGGAAAAGAGATGGAGATGGAGATAAGGAGACCGAGATAATATACACATAGAGAGAGATAACATGGATGAAGCTCTGCAGGATTACTGCGAGTGGAACTTTGGTGTAGAAAGGAATGTACTAAGCTTAGCATTGTAATTTATTTTTCTTTTTGGCTTAGTTATACAAGCCTAGGGATGTGCATGACTGCAGTCTGCCCTCTATGGTTTTTTGTAATAAAATGATGAATACAATAAGGTTACCTATTACAATTAGATATGAATATCAGTGGGTTTTATGTATATTTCATTCATAGAAGTTCTCTTTCCTTTCATACTATGAATGAATGATTGCATCTTTCCTTCTGTTACAATATATGTTATGGAGTCTATTAAAGCACTCGGTCTGAAGGAACTACAAGGATCTAGAGGCCATCCTGAGCCCCATGATTCTTTTATGTCTCAACTTCTTTCCTCAACACTCTTATACTACTCATAGATGAATGCTTCCCACTAAAACTCACATAAAAGAGAGACTCGACACCTGTGCGTGCCTTGGGTGAGTGCTCAACATCTACTAGGTGATAGGTCGGTGTGCATGGGATACCTTCATGTTATAGTGGGAGTAAAATTGACTACAAATAGTATGGTTTTTTACCATATTTGATTAGCCAATATTATTTTATTATTTTATATGATTTATTAATGACCCATACAAGATACTAAGGTTTGAAATTTATTAAATCTCTGACCGAATGATTTAAAACCTACAGTCAATTATTGGAGGGAACTAGAGATAGTAGTGGTGATTTTTTTATTTGGGCACTACGTGGCACCTACTGAATGGAGCTACATTAAATGTCTTGGGAATCTTGAAGCTTCCTCCAAAACCTAGCATGCATATTTTGTATTCTATTTTATTGTTGCCTATTGAAGCATTCGAGCTCTTTATTCCTCATCTTGAGCTCAAATTCTGAGAAAAATATGCATAGGGTTTATTGATCCATTCTATTGAGGTTTTAAGGAGGATAATAATGGAAGAGTTAGCTCTATTTATATTTTTTTTTAGCTTGGTTTAAGGGGTTTCTATTTTTATAATCTGATTCACTTTACTTGTTGATCTGCAAGGGGTATTATTTTGATAAGTCTTACTTGACTGGTTAGTGATTTTTTGAAGGGATATTGTGAAGAAGTTTGTAGATACTTTATTATCTACAGGCGTGGATATAATCCTTGTCTTAGTATTTCATTTCAAATGGGTAGAATAAATTTTGGGTGTTTTTTTTAATGATTGTTTGAAGTTATATGATGATATCATGGTGATCAGTTAGATCCTTGAAACTAATTTGTTTTCTCTTAGCTGGGTATTTCAAAAATGATTTGTATCAATTTATTTTGTTAAATTTATGGCCTTAGATTATGTTTCAATGCCTATGTTTTTAGTTGCTAAATATTTCCATAAAAAGCATGAAATGGGTATTTGTATTTTGTTGACCCTTAGTAGAGTGTAAGTTGATGCTTGATTTTCCAAAATGAGCATGGTTCAAACTGTTTTGATTGTGCACCTTCTTGATTTTTAATGTTTTAATGGAACTTTTTGGTTTAAAGGAATTTCTTGAGTTAAACCTGTAGGGGTATTCCCTGAACCGAGGGTATATGGTTTTTCAAGAGGTTTACATATATGAGTTGTTGAATTCTATGGGTGTGAACCTGTGACACTAGATTCATCATTCTTGGATGGAATATGGGTTCAATTAGAACCCTATTTAATTATGTATATAGAAATGTTGTGTCTCAATTTAAATTGGGTTGGAGAATATGTGTTTTGTGTTAAAATTCAAACATCCTTATTCGAATGTTTAGTTTTCAACTTGATCTTTGTGTGAAGTCTAAATATGACTGTCACAGATTTCTTATACTTGTTTTATTTTCTTCCATTTGACATTGAGACTTGGTTATTAATTAATTTAATGATTTTAGTGATATCTAGTCATTTTATCAATTATGAAAATGTGTTTCTCTTAAGTGAAACTCCATCAATTTGATTGAGATTTTTCTTTGAATGAAATTGTATTGTTTGTTTTCTATTTTATACTAAAAAGGGGTATGGGTGAAGGTTTTTATGTAATCTTATGATTAGGATAACAAAGCATTATAAGTATCAATGTATTAGTTTATTGGGTAGATGATGTTTTCATGGTTATGAAATGGATAAGTGTTGAAAGGTAATTTTCTTGGTTTATTAACAAGGTTAACATTAAGGTCTTATACTATATTCATTGGCTAGTTGATTAAGGGATAACAATATGGTGTTTTATATGGTTGATTAATGACACATGAAATATATTAAGGTTTGAATTTGATTAAATATTGGACCAAATGATTTAATACCTTCATCTAGTTTTGGAGGGAACTGGAGATGGTGGTGGTGATTTTTTTTTTGGCCTGAACAAATCTAGATTACATGTTCTGGGAAGACCAAAGATTCCTCCAGAAGATACTATGCATATTTTATATTCTATTTTATTGTTTCATGTTGAAGCATTCAATATCTTTCTTCCTCCTCTCGAGCTCCATTTCGGTGTGAACTCTGCATGGTGTTTATTGAGCCATTCTATTGAGGTTTTTAAGGAGGATAATAATGGTAGGGTTAGTTCTATATAAATGTTGTCTAGATTTGTTTATGGGGTTTCTATTTTTCCAATATGATTTACTTTACTTGTTGATCTGTGGGGGTATTATTTTGAGAAGTCTTGATCGATCGGTTAGTGATTTTTCGAAGGGATATTGTGAAGAAGTTCATAGATACATTATTAAATACATGCATGGATATACTCCTCCTTATCTTGCTATTTCATTTCAAATGGATATAATAACTTCTAGGTGTTTGTTTTATGATTGTTTAAAGTTCTATGTTGATATCATGGTGATCAGTTAGATCCTTGAAACTAGGTTATTTTCTCTTAGCTGGGTCTTTCTAAGATGGTTTATATTAAAAAGTTTTTTGTTGGATTAATGGATTTAGAATACATTTTTAAGGTATGTGTTTTCAGCTTCTAAATATTTACATCAAAATATGAAATGGGTATTTGTATTTTTTTTACCCTTAAAAGGGTTTAAGTCAATGCTTATTTTTCCAAAACGATCATGGTTCAAAAAAAACTTACTGTGACCCTTCTCACTTTTTAATTTTCTTATGGAACTTGTTTGTTTAAAATGATTTCCTGAGTTAAACCCATAGGGGTATTCCCTGTACCGAGGGTGTATCATTTTTTTAGAGGTTTTCATGTATGAGATGTTGATTTCTTTAGGTGTGAACTTGTGACATTAGATTCACCAAGCTTGGATGGAATATGGGTTCAATTCGAACCCTGTTTACTTCTAGATATAGGTAAGTTGTGTCTCAATGTAAATTGGGTTGGATAATATGTGTTGTCTATTAAAATTTAAAAATCCTTATTCAAATGATTCTTTCTCAACATGCTCTCTATGTGAAGTCCAAATACAACTATCACGGTTTGCTTATACTCATTTTCTTTTCTTCCATTCAATGTTGAGACTTGGTTATTAATTACTTTAATGATTTTGATGATCTCTAGTCTCGATTTATCAATTTTGAAAATGTGTTTCTCTTAAGTGAATCTCCATCAATTTTATTAAGGTTGTGCTTTGAAACAAATGGTATTACGTGTCATGTGTTTGATACTGAAAATGGGTATGGGTGAATATTATTACGTAGTATTATGATTAGACTAACAATGCATTATTTTTGTAAGTATCATTGTAATAGTTTACTTGATAGATGATGTTTTCATAGTTGTAAATTGTTTACCTTACTTCTATGTGATAAGTGAATGTTGAGAAGATAATGCTTGCACTTTTATTATGATCATAATTAATGTTAGATTGTTTGGGTGGATATTAGTTGCATGCTCAGCAGGAATATTTTATTATTTATTCTTTTTCTAGTAAATATTTGATTGTGTGCTTAGATAAAGTGGAAGAAATATGTGTTAATGTAATTATAAATTAAAACAATAGCTAAATTGATAAGATACTCTAGACTATGAGAAACATACGATGATATTTATTTGGTTAGCTAAAGTTTGAACTTAGAAGATTTGATTATTAAGGAAAATCTTGTCTTCTTATTTTTTGTTTGGTTATATCAAACTAGCTTTCTATTGATTATTGAGAATTGGGTACCTTAGCATTATTCAACTAGATGTGTCTTATTCTTAGGACATATTCCTATGTTGACTTATAATGAATTAGGAATAGATTAAAGTTGTTGATGAAAGGAACTTGGTTAATATATTTATCTATCATTTAATTTTAGCTTCCATGGTTTCTATAAATGATACTTGATTTATTACCATTAAATCAAGCAAATTGATATTCAATTACTTCGTAATGAAACAACTAGGTAAAAGAGTTGTGTAGTCCATGTCAGTTATATGAGTTGACCACGCATATTATTATTTTTTATCTTACAAATATCAGGAGGGGGTTAGTTATTACGAGAATTTAATTGGAATGATTACATGCATGCTCACCATGCAATAAATTATTTATCTGATTATAACCATTGATTAAAAGTACATTTGGATTTGGAAATGTATCGATTGTAAAGAGAAATATTATTTCACGAAGTTTTAAATGACATCTGGCCAATTATATCATTATGAAATTATTGTAATACTTTTTAAAAAACGAATTATCCTTAATGAGTTCAATAAATACTTTATTGTTTGACTAAATTCTTATGAGTTCTAATGATGAATTATGTTGTTTACAACAACAGATTGTACTTGATAATGATTATGAAAACAAATTGTACTTGATCATTTAATTGAACTTATGATAGTAATTAATCAAAATTATTAAATGAAAATTATTACAATGATATCAGTGACATCATCCTTAAAAATTTTAATTAATGGAGTTTAAAAAATGATGTTGTTTTTGAAAATGAAACAGTGATATGAATTAGATACATTTCTTTGACACGAATGTAAAAATACCAATAAAATAATTGAGAATTTTTTTCCTTTTAACTTAATAGTTTGTGGATGGCTAGTTATACCTTTATGACAACAACTTGTTTAACGAAATAATGATGTCAAAGTACAAAAGTAAAATATCTTAAATAAGCTATTAATATGAAATATGATAGATTTATTTCAGATTATCTCGATATTAAAACTTAAAAAAATGCTTTAAAACAATATATTTTCTTTTTAAGAGGTACTTAACGATGGTTAACGACAAGGTGGATTTATGACATTATCTAATCAATATTGGATTGAATATCTAATCTTAAGAAATGGTTAAACTAAACATTGTCCTAACCATGAGAGTCATAAAGTGACACTTTCAGTTTGGGAATTTTAAACGATAATAACTAGTAAGTTACTAATAACTTTTTGATAAATGTATAATTTGACTTATCCCTAAACAATGAAAAACTATCTTAATTGTATTGAGTATTAAGTAAGCATGGAATATAAGTCCCACACTTTTATTTGATTGTACTCTAACTGTACCATCATATGAAAGATATGATAAGGATAAATATTACTTCATGACGTGAGTTATTAAGTAGTCATTATCTTTCCCCATAGGGGTCCTAAGATGGAACTATTAACATACACTCAGGTCAAAAGGTGAGATCTAGATTTTTAGTCCTTCTTAATATGTGAAATAAATACAATTAACTATCGATATGTGATCTAGATAACTATGTTGGGATGATAGTGTGGTGATGGGACAAGTTTCTCTTAACTTGTGCGTGGTCATGAAATTAAGCATGCTAAACATAGCGTGAATTTTTTTTTCCTAAGTAGTGTACTAGCTGAATACACTGTCAGTTCACCGAGTTCCTAACTAATAGTGTGAGATGCTGGGTGAAAACTCAACAAGATGGATTTCAGGTAGACACTTAAGAACTGCATCATTTCGCAAACTTGAATGAACATGTTAACTAATTACATACAAGTTATGTACACTCAGATGTGATGATAAAGGGGATCACATAGATATAATTTTACCTTTATAGTTACACATGGTTCAGATGTTATCATATGAATTGTAAACTATATTTCTTGTTGGATTATTATTGTTGTCTTATAAAATCATTGAAGGCATGAAATGGGGTTAAGGGGTTTTTTTTAAAAAATGGTTTTCCCTTAATTTGGAGTTATTATAACATGGGTGTTAGAAGATGTGTACACTTTGAATGGTAGCACATATAGGTGCATTCTAGAAAAGACACATGTACACTAGTGAAAATATATTGAACACTAGCATATGGACTTATAGAAAGTTAAATATGTGAAAAACACAGCCATGAAGTTGTTTTTTTGGTTTTTTCTACTTCTATACATCACCCAGAAACCTAAAACTTGGACAACAAGGTTAGAAGAATATAATGAACCCACAAACAATGTTATATTACAAAAATATAAACTAAAGTGTGAAATGGAGTGTGGGAGTCCCATCAGGCATGCCAAAATGTGAGGAATGAAAAATTACCAAACAATAAAAGATATATGAAAAACACAGTAATATACCTCTCTTGTAAGTTTCTTGCAAACCTCAAGAAGATTTGTGAAGTACTTAGGCTTGTGAAATCTTAAGATGTTTGAATTGTGGGTGCTCTTGATATGACTCTCCAAATGGATAAATGCAATGCTACAAGCTTGGATACACAAGGATGCTAGAGGAAATTTGGCAGAAGTTGGATATAATTTGCATAGGCTTCCAGGGATGAATTTGCAAAGGAAAATGACATGATTTTATAGCTGAGGGTGAGGCCATGGAAAGTGGATATGATTTTGACTAAGCTTCAGGTTAATAATTGTAATTATCTAGAATAGAAAGTAGACTTGGTATGTGAAAATTTCATATTTGAAGGGGTAATAGACATTTAGATGGCAAAATTTACACCTAAGAAGGTGGTTACAAGTACAACTAAATTGTCCCCCGCCTTTCTAGGAATCTAGAAGTGGAGTCCAAGTGGAATAGGGAAGTGAAGTTCAAGTGTAGTTAACTAGGATAGGTGGAATTTATTAAATAACTAATTTAATTAGTTATTAATTGTGAGAAGATAATAAACCATATAAATAAATAAATGTTTTAATTATATTAGCTAAGAGGGTGTAGGAATTAATTTAATTAATTATGAAAGCATGATAGAATTAAATTAATTAATTCTAAAAGGGTGTATTTATAGAAGGATATAACTAATTTTATTAATTCTAATTGGATAGAAGTAGGCTAGAAATATGAATGTATTTTTAGGGTGTATACAACCCAATTTTTGTGCACGTGAACCTTAAAAAACGTAATGAGAAAAGGATATTTTTTATTTTGGGGTTTGAGGATAAGGTAACATTAAACATGTTTTGATGTTTGGATGATATGATGTCTCAAATGAAACCATAAAAAATACACTATTAGTGCATTTTGTGGTTTAGGTTTTGGGAAACATCTTACATGTTACATGTTTCATGCCTAAATGATTCGACGTACCGATGTTATGAAATCTTTAAATCCCAAAAAACATTAGTAGTGTATTTCATCGTTTGGAGTTCGGGAAAAAATTACATTAGGAATTTTCACATGTTTGAAAAGTTCAAATGGATCAAGTTTTGTGATTTCATTCAAAAATGGACTAACTCTAAACTTCCCAAAGGAAAATTTTTGGTAGTTTGTCCCAAAATTTATCATGAAACCCAATTTTGGGATAACACATTTATATGCTATATATTATGATCCCAACCCTAATTTTTGTCTATCATATGCCCTAAAATATGGTTTCAACAATTTTCCTTAGGGTCTCAATGTAAATCCTACACTTTGGGTCTCTTTCCAGGGCTTCTTAATTGCCAAATCATGTTTCATAGCATATTTAAAAAATAACTACTTTATTTTCAAATTCCTCTAGGGTTTTTCTTAATGCTTTTATATATAATGAAAATCTCTTTTTGTTTGGAAAATTTTTTTAGCACAATTTTCAAACATTAAAAATTACTATTTTTAGTAATTAGAAATAATAAGAAAAATATAGACTTTTTTGAACATTCCTTGGAAATTTTCATTCCACATAATCATCTTGAAAATAAATTCTTTTTGTTTCATTCAATCCAATGGTTATTTTCATATATGGTCATTTTAATAATTTGATGACGGTCATTTTTTTGCTCGAACATCATTGTTGGGTTTTATCATCTATGATATCTTGCCTATGAACCTTCCATGTGCTAATTATTACTATCTATTAAATAATTGGAGGATTTTCTATCATTTTTCTCCATCATGGCCCATGTTACTGATTCCTAAGTTTTCTTGTATTATGTACTTCAATGTTATCACACATCCAAAGTTAATATAATAGAAAACATTACTATAAAAAAAAATTTCCCTATTGATATGAAACCTTCCCCATGTGGTTTGACACATTTTGACCCCTTCTATTAGTATTAAGTAAACCTCTCAAGGATGAGATAACACATATACATGATTCCTTCCATGCCGGTGTCCATAGTTTCTCTATGCATCATGATCAATATAGTTATAAGGAAATTGAGAAGGAGTGTGATATATAAATATTATGCATGATACATGTGTTGATATAAGGGAAATGAAATTACTAAATAGAGGAAATAAGGTTTATTGTTCAAGAGATAAATATTGAATACTAAGCAAGCCATAGTAGAAAAACATTTCTTTGGTTTTAAAATAATGCTAAACAACATGATATTCTTTATGATCTACTCGATAAGAAATTAATCAATTTTTTAAACTACTCATCCCCCCCCAACATTTTGAAAATTTAAAAGTTAATACATTTTACAATTATCATGGAATTAATGGACATTACGACAATTATTTCTTTCATTTAGAATACAAAAAATTGATCATAAGGGTTTAATTTCCTTTTTATACATGACATTTTTGACAAATATCTAATGTAATAAGTTTCAAGTCTCTAAGGTCTAGATGGGTACATAAAGCTACAAATCCTAGTATGATACTAAATTATACAAATTTGGATATACTACAAGAACTACCTACTCATAAAGAGGATAAGAATGAAATAAATCCCACTACTATGTAAAAAAAAAATGGAAATAATACCCATTGAGCATGATGATGATGCCTTATTTAGTATTGGATAAGTCCTATGCAATTATTCAATGTTATAGATGATGATGGTAATCACGAACACATGAAAACACGTTCTGATATAGATGATGATATTGATTAGGATGCCAAGTATAATGAAATTATGAATTATTCTTATTACAATCATTTTTTAATATGTGCATGTTATATTTCAATCCCATTGTGGGATCTAAATATGATGTTAATGTTAGTGATAATTAAGAAATTGATACACCAAGTGAGCCTTTGCATGAAATTATTATCCTTGTCTTAAAAAAATTATGATTCTTTCCTTATCCTCTATGGCTCTAGAGATTTCAAAATTAATCAATCTAAATTTATTACTCATATAATCCTATATTTTCCTAAAATTGATAGATACATAGCTTTAATTTGGCTTTTCCCTTAACTAGTACTAAAAATAAAATTTTATGAGATGTCCTTCTACCTAGTGGATCCATCTGTTTACTTTATCTATGGTTGCCAAATATTCACTAATGTATATAATCAGTTCTCAAATACCTAGTGTCATGTGTCGATATCCCTTCAGTATTTTTCTAAGAATAAGTTTCCTTGCACTATATATGCTCATATGTACTTTTCTAGTGGTGATTCTTCCAAACTATTTTCCGAATACATATGATACTGTTTCTAATCACCACGTGTTAAATCACATCCATTTAATAACAATCAGTGTCATGCAAAAATAAAAATCAATATCAATAAAATGCAATATTTTAGGACATAATACTCTAATCACAAATCTCACTTTAAAGTATTCTTCTCATACTACTTCTATTGGGTGTATCACTCTTCGGTTTTCTATCATACTATGACATCTCTATAGTTTATTCATGATCATCTATATTCTATTATGACATATTTGAGGCCTTATCCTCCTTAACTATTTGGGGTTTATCTTGACCCTTGATGAGACCCTTATATAGTAGCTCTAGTTTTATCCCATTTCTTTTACATAGCTATATTCAACACACTTCAAAAACATTCAAATAATCACATAATATAAAGCATTCAAATACGAGTAAAAAATACAAAATGAGGACTTGTTATATTTTTGTATGCTATCATGCTCCTTTATACATGATGTTTGTCACATTTATTTTATGTATAAAAATATTTAGTATTTACACAAATACATTCATGAGGTATCTTTAACTTGATGCATGCCACAAAAATATTGTTACACAATGATAGGATTTGTCTCAGTTTCTTACATTACTCTCTTATGGGCACTCCTCTATAGACAATAGAAAAAACACCTTATGATAAGGTATCCTATTAAAAAATACTAAAAAACATCATAAAACATAATAATCCAAAAAAAATAAAATAATCCTATAAAAGTAACTAAAAAAATATAAAAGCCCACAAAATGGTGATAAAAGACACCTCATCCACTCATTTACTAGCCCTCACCTCACTCACATTTAATTATTTCCCATCCCACCTACCCATTTTCAATGCCCATAATGTACTATGGAATCTTATCATCTCACCCATCTATGCACATTGCACCCATATGTGTCACATTATCTCCTATGCACTCAAAAACTATAAAACACCACTCACCCCCATCATTTCACCCTCTTGATATTCCCTTGATTCTTTGTGTAGTTGATCCCATACTTGAGTGTTTTCCTTCTTTGCTTGTATATTTTAGTATTGTAAAGTTTTGAAGAAGTGAAGGTGAATCACAAAAGTATTGGAGAAACTCTTGAAGATCAATATTTTCAATGAAATGTCAACATGCAGGTGCTGAGTTACATTCCGCGAATGGCCTATGCAACCTCCAGTGTAATTTTCAGTGAATTGCACCTGCGACTAGTATACGACTAAGTCAGGGTATACCATTTCCATTTTCATGCATTGTTTTTTCATTTTTATTTATTGATTAAACTATCTTTTATCTCCTTAAATGGTTAAGTATCTGACCGAGGTAGGTCCCCTAACCACCAAAAATAACTAATATTCTTTCCAAGTGTTGTTTGTGTGAAAGTTATAGATTCATGATCTAGGAATATTTTACTTACTTTATTCATTAAAACAAACCCATGAGTTTTCCTTCTCTTCTGCAATGGCAGTGTAAGCACAATATCATTTAGTAACATTGATTTGGATTTTTTTTTTATCAACTAATACACCTTGTAAGTAGATCACTAAATCTATGCACTGCATTATGGTGATCATCTCATCCTCTAAAAATACTTCATTTATATGCATGATTCCTAAGTGATAGAACTAGTCACCTAGTTGCGCCTTTTACTTTGCTTTGACATTGCTCACCCCATCCTTTTTCCATCCTTATTGCTTATTGTCTCTAGCTTGCAACTTGCAATTTTACATACTAGCCGACATCTAAAAAAGATATAAAAAAATCACTTATTACCATTTTGAACATCTTATACAGGTCCGCCCATTACGTGACATGAGCCTCTCGGATGCTACTATCCCGTTTGGAAAAAATTTGTCCACTTTCTCTCTTTTACTGATTTTTTGGATGTTACTCCTTTTTAATCTTTGTTTATCACTCTTAGTCAAATTTTCACTTGTTTATGGCGGAAACACAAGAAAACAAAAAATCACCCAGTCATGTGTGTGTGAATGCGTGTGTGCATACATACGGCTACATACATACTGTACATACATACATCCCATACATACATATATATATATATATATATATGTATGTAATGTATGTATGTGTGTATGTATGTATAATCACATTGGGGTGGCTGCCAATGTTAGTCAGACCTCAAGCCCATATCCCCTATAGGGTATTTTATTCATTCTTAATGTATGGCTTGAGAATTGTACTTGTAGCTATGGTTTCTTTTACAAGTACAGGTGTCAACCTAGTAGGATTCCAATAAACCTGGTGTGGCCTAAAATTAGAAAGAAGCGACAAGAAGAGACATAGAAAGGCTTAAGATCCACTAAGTATTTCTGTCGACACACATTACCGAGATGCTTGACACTATAACTCCACTTCTGGGTGACCTCATCCCCCCTACACTGAATTTTGTAGCCCAATTTTCAATCATACAAAGCTATGCACAACCTAGAATCTTCATGGTTCCATATTAGTCTCCTAGTCCAATACATCATTTCATACCTCCCAGATATGAAGCTAAGTACAATAGCTCTAAGGACCCCTAATATATCACTCTTGCTTGTATCTCACTTTTCTTGATCTTGCTTACCCTACTATGAATTATGTATTTGATCAATAGTCCTCCTTACATATATTCCCAATTTCACTCACTAGACAATCACTTCTATGGAATTTCTTCCAAATCCTACAACATATATTTTACACGATCCCACAAAATTTGGTGGGACATTATTATCCCACTTTTTCATCCATATTTCACCTAAAGCAACATTAGTTGACCTTCACATGCTTCGAGAAATCCTAAATTGAGTTCATTATTGACTTTGATTTTGCTACGCATTGGTGTGAATTTCTCACCGCTTCTCATTTCCACTCCCATAATCCGAGCTCATTGACCTCTTTTCAAAAAAAATGTCCCCAACATCTCACACCACTTACAAATTCATCCACTACACACTTTTGACGAGGTCGTGCACATGGTATAGTGCCTCGAGGATATCCATCTCGGTCTTCCTCCTTCCTTGTATGTTTTTGTATCTCCCTCACATATTCTGCCATCACACTTCCATGTTCATAAACATCATCCAACCAGATACTCATTGCATTTCATAGTCTTCTACACCCCCATATTCACATTCATCACGTTATATTAGGGCTCATCGCTTTGTCAAACCTGCTCGCAAATTCACCCCTTTGACTAAGTCACTTTATTTTATTCTTCGCACAAGTTACTTTAATGCCCAGCTCATCACTCTACCTTCTTATTCTACTCCCACCATTGTGGAATGCCTCCCATGAAACATGTGCCTATCATTTTACTGATGGTCATTCTACTGAATTAATGTCCCCAACTTTTCAGCATCATTTAGAACCTTATCGACAAGGGGGACATTGTTTTTGGGCCTCCCTCTCCTACTGACTTCAGCTACTAACACATATCCACTCACTTCACACACTATTATTCCCACTGATGCTCTATGTTTCATTTCTCCGTCATATGACTCATCAGTTCCCACTACCTCCCAATCATCATGTGTATCCAGTGTCTCCTCACCTATGTCATCCACATCATCACATGTTTTCCACCTTAGACTCCATACCATTGTGCTCCCCTAGAGTCTCATTCTATACATCATCCCTTTCTCAATCTCCAACTATCATGTGACTTCTACTTTAGACATGGGGTCTCATTCTCATCCTTTCCAAAGTCCTCCACATTGTTCACCACATCTGTCCACATTTCCACCTTCCATGATCATCATGTTATTCTATCTTGACCACTACCTCATCTAATTCATCACTTTCTTTGATTCATATACACACCCATTTTTCATACAACCTAATTACCACACCTACAATGCGCACTTCATAACTTCATCTATTTCAGAGCACCTCTTCCATGTATCAGAGACATCTTCCACATGCATTTCACTTCATCATCACTCATTTCATGCACCCTTCTTACTTACCAGAACCTCCATTTCATCCTATACCATCGTATATGTGCATTCATTTAAACTCCTCTTGCTATCTATTCTTCGTCCATTCATATCTACTTATTTCCCACATATCTTATTCACAAATCACCTAAAATTCTTCTCATATGCTTCCCCTCTTTTGGAGAATTCTTCCACATCATACACTATTTTCCTCATTCATGCACCATTCTTAGTACTGACTCCTCCTTCATTTGCAAATCATCTATCATAAGCACACAACCATTTTTTCTTACACATTTTCCTCATAAGCCTCCTCCTTCACCTTCAACTACACTTTCACATCACTTTCAATTTATCTCACATATTCTCATTTTTTTGAACATCTACTCTCATATACACACATCTTCCTATTCTATGTCAACCATGCATCTCATTACACCCATTCATCAAAATACCACATCCTTGGCTGTCACACTTCCTTCAGATGTCAATATGTTTCTCCATTCCTCGTTCCACTTTACATCATCACTAGCACCATTCTTCATATCACTTTATCTTCTACCATTGATCTATTTTCATGTCCTCATCCACCCGACATAATCACACATTCACCACACATGGCATATTTATAGTTTTCTTCATTCTCACACACGTCCTTCGTTTACTACCATCTTATGGATTCTATTTGGCATCACTGCTTCACTCATCATCCACATCATATGATCCAATCCTATTATCTACCTCATCTATTGCTTACTCCTCTACATCATGTATCTTATTCATCTGGTCCCTACATGGATTGAGGGGTCTCTCACTTGTCTTCATTATCACATACTATGTGTTCCTTACATTCCACATCTCTTCATTTGTCCTGGATTTGAAACATGTCCCGATTATCCACACATCTTGCATTATCATTATTGACGCAACCACACACACACACCTCCAAAATAGCTAAGCATAATTCAAAATCCAAAAAAATTATACATCCCAAAAATTGTAATTAACAACACTTTCTCATGGATGTTATTCCACATTTGCTCCATTCATTCATATGTCATTAAAATTCTTGGTTCACTGCTACATACTTCATTTACAGTTCGTTCACATTCCACATCTTGGTTTGTTACACATATTTTTGTGAACTCTTGATTATCTTTTTGTCACATTTTGTGAGCCAAAATTCTCTACTATAGTTTTTTGAACTTGGTATCTTACCACTTGGTGAATCAAGAATGAATTTAATCTTAGATATCTATGCACTCTTACACACTTACAATATTTTCATCAAGGCCCTATGAAATTATTTGTTGATGTTTTCCAATGTCATATCCATAATCAATTCTATTCCCTCCATCAAGCCACTAGTGGTTATAAACCCCTTGGAAAAATGAGAGAGTTGAATATCATGTCAAAAATTGTATTTCTAGTATCTCTATTGGGGCTATGGATGTCTAGAAGGTAGTAGAGTAATGATATGACTATAATCAAATGTATCTCTATCAGGGCTATAGACTCCTAGATAGAAACGAATCAATGCACATCTTACAATTACCTTTCATTCCATATATCACCAATAACCTATTTCCCTCACACCTACACATTAGCTTATGTTTTCAATCTTATATTATGGTTCTTCACTTCAATCAGTAATTAAATTTCATACACACACATAATATCAATGAGACACAAGGCTACTATGTCACCTGGTAATGTTTATACCTTATTCAATTTTTTGTTTTATCTCACTCATTGTTTTGTGACTTGTGACTTCTAGTTCATCACATGTTCACTAATAATTTTGTTTTAAACATTGTATATACAAAAACACTCTTATTGCAAACCATGTTCATACACCTACTGATCTAAAAGTGGATCAGGAATATTCCAATTCTATGTATTCTCTATATTTGATACTTTCTCTTCAGGTTCGCAGCTCATTATGAATTCACAAGATGGTCTAGTCAAGCTAGGGGTGATCTAGACACCTCCAAATGATTTCTATGCCATTTGATGTTCTGATCAGGGGAATTCAGTCGATGATTACATGATTGTGCCAGTGGTTATGTAAATATTTCGTTGTGTAAAGTGGAAGTTGTATAAATGATGCAGAGGTTACACAACCATCGATATGCATTCAACAATGGTGCTGTAGCTGACAGTCTAGAAATGTGGGATCTCAACAGTTATAAATATTTGAGCTTCCCAATTGGTTCATTTCACTTGTCCATGCCTCCCTAAGCTACACATCTATAAATACAAGCTTTTCCAAGGATTCAAGAAAGTTTTTTGGGTGAAATACAAGTATGAGAAAACTTGGAGAGTTGAATTATTTTCTTTTTTGTTCATTTGAAGATTTCTTGTTGTTTGAGAGAATTGAGAGAAAGTAGATATAATTAGAAGGAGTTTGAGATTTCTTGAAGGCCAAATAGGAAGTAAATTGTATCATTTGAGATTACATAGTGAATGTGAGATAATTTTCCCACCCACTAGAGTTTTTCCCACATCAGGTTTCTCTATTATAAATCTTGTCTTGTTTTTGTCTCTTCTATGTTAAATTTATAGTTTTAATTGTGGTTGATATTGCACAATAACTGGTTAATAAGGAACTCATATGTTTTCATTCATATTAATGAGCATAATCATTTGTTAATTATTAAATTTGGGAATTTTACAGATCAGATTGGTATCAGAGAAGTTAATATTTTATTATTTTGTGTGGTTAACTTGTGTTGAGATTGCAAGTAGATGCCTCTTACCCGGAAGGGAAAATAAAGTGGTGAAGTTAACCTCATTCCTTTTGAAGCAGAGATTTTTACAAAGAAGTGAAAGCAAGGAATTCAGGAGATGGCCCGAAGAGATGATGCACAGGATAGTGGTGAAGATAATTTCTACACATTGGAGGCTAATGTGGCAAGTATTTCCAAATATGTGGGTAGTATTTCCTTGTCCAACTTGGTGTTTTACATGATACATGGGAAGAACTTGAAGAAGAG
The DNA here is from genome assembly GCA_019776745.2 of Taxus chinensis. Lineage (NCBI taxonomy): Eukaryota > Viridiplantae > Streptophyta > Pinopsida > Cupressales > Taxaceae > Taxus > Taxus chinensis. The sequence continues at coordinate 628,898,586 of CM034148.1, forward strand.
GTTCGTGAAGAAGAACCAGCCCATGCCATTCCCATACCTCCTCCATTCAAAGCAAAGGCAAAGATCAAAATTGATCCTTATGATAGAGACATGAATGCTGAGAAGATAGACCATTGTCTAATTCAACTAGAGGTATATTTCAGTTTGCATCAAATTAATGAAAGTTATAAGATTTCTTTTCTCGGTTAAAATTAACCAAAAATGATTTGAATGTGTTTGAAATTTACGTTCATACATTGGTTTTTAAGAAGCTTCTTCCAATTACTAAGTGATATTTTTTAAAGAAGCTAATCCAAAATTAGTTTTATCCTATTTGTTATGAGGAAGAGAGGTCCATGTATTAGCAGTATCTCAGGTATAAATAAGGCCATATTGTGTAGGAGTATACAAGTGATTTTTTGGAATAAATCTATTCATATGGGAAATGATGTAGCAGACCAAGGCCTATTGACGAAGTATGTTTGTGGACTCGATATCCATTTTAGGAGACCCGTCCTCTTGGCCAAGTCTGCAGATGTAGATGAAGCTTGTAAGAAATCTCACTATTTGGAGATGGACGATAAAAAGAGTTCATCTACCTCTAAGCATGTTTCAAACAAGAAAGATGACACCAAGCAGAAGGAAAAAGGGAAAGGAAAGTGTAAGAAAAATGATATTTTATTTCTAAAAAGGATACTAAAATTCACTGTGTGCATTGTGATGTTTACTTTCATTATGAGGAAAAGTGTTAGAAGCTCCACCCATGATTACTTCCCTTCAAAAACAATAAGAATAAGAAGAAGGCCATGGCTACCCTCCAGGGAAAGGATTTATTTTACAATGAAGAGGTGGATGAAACTATGTGTTGTGCCTCCATACGTAGAGAGGTATGTTTGGGTAGTAATAGTGTTGCTCATGAAAATGAATTAACAAATATTTTTAATTTAAAGATTCAAGTGAACAAAACTAAGGTGGATGCTATTTTTGATACATGTTCCCAAGCTAACTTGATTAGTAAAGAGCTAGTGGACAGGTTGAAATTGGAAACTTACAGTGACCCAATTCCATATTCTTTCAGTTGGGTAAAGAAAGGTGTGGACATCAAGGTAACGAAGTAGTGTAAGATCACTTTTGGTATCGAAATTTGTTTTATTGATGAGGTTAATGTGGATGTTGTTTCCCTTGATGTGTGTGGTGTAGTTTTTGGCAGCCCATATCTATATGGCAGGGATGTTATCTTCGTAAGGAGATCCAATCAGTACTGCTTGGTAAATTATGGAAACAACTACATCATTTCAACCTATTCTGGAGATTCAAAGATATCTTTTGTAAGTTTCAACGAATCTCGGAAGCTCATTAATGCTAGTGGTAAATTTACATTACTTATGTTGAGGGATATGCTAGAGGACGAGGTTGTTACATTTAAAACCATTGGTAGCATGTTTTCTAATAAAGAGTAGGCACAAATAGTAGAGTTGGTTCAACATTTCAAAGAGGTTTTTCAGGAACCTATAGGGCTGCCCCCAGTCAAGGAAATTGAGCACGAGATCCATTTTCTACCCAATAGTCCACTTCTAAACTTGGGATTATACAAGTAACATTTGAAAGATGCCAATGAGTTAAAACTTTTACATTCTTTGATTGAATAAGGTATAGTCCGTCCTAACACTTCTATATGTGGTTCTCCTATTTTTTTAGTTCCTAAGAAATATTGTTCATAGAGAACATGTGTTAGGGACTTAAATAAAATAACCATTGAGAATTGGTACCCTCTTCCTCACATTGAATATTTATTAGATCAATTATAACATTCTAAATATTATCAAGTGCAGATCAAGGAAGAGGACATCTGGGAAAAAACGTTCAAGACCATGAAAGGGTTATATGAATGGTTAATATTATCATTCGGGCTATGCAATGTAAAAACTACCTCCATGATGTTGATGAATGAGGTAATGAGGCCGTTTATTTATTCCTTTGTTATTGTGTACTTAGATGACATTATCATGTTTAAAAGACCTTATAAAGATCATATTAATCATTTGTGTCAATTTTTTCAAGTGCTTAAGGAGAAATGGCTTGTTTTGAATGAAAAGAAATGCAATTTTGCAAAATAATAGCTTATCTTTTTGGGACATGTGATTGGAGATGGAGAGTTAAGGATTGATCCATCAAAGATAGAGGTCATTCAAAATTGGCCTACACCATCAAGTTTTATGGAGACTAGGAGTTTAGTTAGAGCAGTTCAATATTTATGAAATTTCATCAATAACTCCTCCTCCATAGTAGCACCACTACACTCAATGGCAACAAGGGTAAGATATTTGATTGGGGTAAGAAACCATAGATTTATTTTTTATTTATTTAAATATAAAATCATTCATGCTCTAATTTTTTCCTTACCTAACTTACAACTACCTTTTGAAGTGAAAATTGATGCCAGTGAATATGCTATGGGGGTTTTCCTACTTCAAGGAGGTAAGCTGGTATGTCATCGCTTTGAGTTATTTCATGGTGAAATTCTAAATTATTGTACTTATGAAAAATAATTGTATGTTCTTGTCCAAGTAGTCAAGTAATGGAAAAATTATTTGATGGGTAAGAAAACTATCATTCATACGGATCATAAACCTCTTCAATATCTACAGGCTCAAAGTAAACTTCAACAAAGATATGCACTATAAATGGATGGGTTTATTATAATATTTTCATTTGGTTATTAAATATAAAAATGTGTGAATAAAAAATTAGCTGAAATGTTATCTATACCTCCTTTGATTTCAGATGTGGGCACGTTAACTCTTCTTGAGCCTTTTGTGTGTGAAGCATATCAGGAAGGTTATGAGTAGGATCTGGATTTTGTAGATATATTTCAACAAAGACTTCCTAGTGAGGGATTTGAACCTATAGAGGAATACTACTTCTAGGATGGTTTGTTTTACAAGAATGGGAAAATATGTGTGCCTAGGAAGGAAAGAGTGCAGTTGATTAGAGAAGCACAAAATTTCATGGTAGTTTGTCAATTTGGTGTGAAAAATACTATAACACACTTACATAGGTATGTGTATTGGCCAAACATGAAATAAAAAGTTTCTAAACTCATCAGGGGATGTGTTTTATGCAGTACAAGAAAGCATAATAATAGGAAGTTGGGGTTATATATTTCATTTCCAGTTCCTTCCCGACCATGGGAAAGTATCTCCATGGAATTTTTGGGGTTATCCTACCACCAAAAAAGATTGTGATTATATATTTTTAATTGTAGATCAATTTAGAAAAATGTTTATTCTTATTCCTTACAAAAATACCATTAAGGCTAATGATGCAATAGAGTTTTTTTTTGCTAATGTGTGGGTTCACTTTGGTTTGCCTAGTTCTATTGTGTTAGATAGGGACTCATGGTTCGTAGGGAATTTTTGGTCTACTTTGTGGGAAAATATGGATAAAAAGCTGAAAATTTCTATCACCTTTCATCCACAAACAGATGGGAAAATAGAGGTGGTGAATCATACCTTGGTCCAACTCTTGAGAGGGTACAATAGGAAACATCCAAGGACATGGGATGAGAACTTGGTGTATATCCAAAATTCTTATAATAGGGAAGTTCATGCTTTGACTAGTAGAAATCCTTTTGAAACATGTTTTGGTTATTTTCCTAAGAGTTATTTTGATGTTGTTTTAAGAATACCATGCAGAGACAATGGCAAAGTGGAACTGAAGGTCCACAAAGCTGAAAATTTTATTGAAAATATTCAACGAATACACCTTCAGATACAGAAGAGGCCGATAGAGTCAAAGGCTAAGTACAAATCACAACATGATCAACATAGGATTGAGCATTCCTTCCTTATTAGAGATAGGGTATGGTTGTATTTGAGCAAAGATATGCTACAGGGAAAAGCTAAGAAACTCAAGCCTCTGTGTTATGGTCTATTTGAAATTCTAGAACAAATGGGTAAGAATGCATTTCACTAGTATTTTCCTCCTTATATGAATATTTAATCAGTTGTGAATGTTGAAAACTTACATCTTTTTTAGCCCTCCATGTTGGATGATGAACAAGAAAGGGTATTTCTTCCGTCCATTGAGGATCTTACTCTGGATAGTCAACTGGAATTGGAGGAAGATGTGGTCTTATGATACAGGAGAATAAACTCTCAACTTGTACATATGGGCCTAAAACATCAATTTTGGTTTCCTAAGTATGTTGATAGGTTTTAAGGAGTCTTATAGAGTTATCTTGGTATGTTGAGTTTTCATAAGACCTTCAAAATTCAAATTATGTCATTCCCTCCAAATGCAAAAGTTGAATCATGGAAGGAAATTTTGGTTTGTAATTGTTTTTTAAATGTAACGATGTAGCATCATATCATATATTAAGGATGTACGAAGTCATAATTAAGTCTAAGAGTCTTAATGATATCAAGGTGGTGACCTAGTTCTTAGGTCTAACGATTCTAGGCTAGTTAGAGTTTGATAATATTGTAATGGGTCTATAATGGGACAAGATTTAGTTAGAAGACCTGAATGAAGCTTATTCAAAACCTCTTTGTAACTAATTAGAACCTCCATTCGAATGGTCTAGTGAAGTACATGAATTTGAGCTCCAAGTTGTTGAGGAAAAGCTTTGTTGTAACATTTTTGAGAGTCTTTAGATCTTGTGAAGAACACTAAAACTATGCATGAACATTATAAACTCATCTAAATTATCATGCATTAATTTGAAATATATTATTTACATTGGTAAGAAATTTTATGAATTGCTCATTGGTTCAGTAGCATTGTCATTGTTTCTTGTGTGAAATAGGTGTTTAACATTGTAGTTTGAGGAAAATATGTGTATGTGTTGTGTTAACATTTTGGAAATTTGTTTTTTCATACAAGGGAGAAGAAATAATAATGAAAATAGTAATTTAAGAATCATTAAAATCTCATAAGATCTTGAAGAAAGGTGGCAGTGTTGTATTTTGGTGAAACCCTTAAGGGTTGAGTTACCTTGTTCTCTAGGGGCAGAACATGATAAATTTTTGGTTATTCACATACTTATGATTCCTTCAAACACTACTGGTAAGTTTTTAGATATTTTCATGTTGTTTCAAACCTCTAGAAAGGCTATTAGGTCTTGAAAAAGTGATTGAAAGATATTTCATCATCATCCTTGTTCTTAGATTGCTCAGTTGAAACCCTTATTAGGGTTTGCATAGAAATGACTGTTTCTTGACATCTACAATTTTATCAAGAGTTCAGAATTGCAAGAAAGCATTATAAGGGAAAACATAAGGTTATCTCAAGTTATTAAGCTCTAAAAATCCTTACATTGCAAGAAATCGTATCATTCCCATTAGAAAACCTGTAGATGCATATTTGTGAGTCAAAGAGGAATATAAGGATTTAATTAGAATTAAGAAATATACTGATAAGATAAATTTATATAAACACTCTCATTTCATTATTAAACTTTATATACCTCTAAGATTGTGTTTTTGCAAACCGTGTGTAAAATACAACTGTAGCATATAGTTTTGCTAGTAAAAGGAGAGGACTTTGTAGGTTGTGAGAGTCGGAAGAAGCATTGAGTGTATAAATTTTGAACTTAGCATATAAACAATTAGAGGAAACATTAAAAAAGGTTTGAATAGTTGTAAATCTATTATGTTCTAAAAATTTATGTCAGTATACTCTTGGATGAGCTTACATAGTTAGAAGACCTAACTTGTATTCATTAATAGATTATAGGAAGGAATATTGCAAAGAAAGTGATCCTAAATTATTTCACTAGCTAAAGTTTCCAAATGGGCGAGGGCTTAAAATTTTAATCCTCATTTCAAAATTTATGCCAAGATAAGTATCTAACTAGGGATATTAGAATCCTTAACAAAGAAGAGAGAAGTGATACCAAAAAAAGGCACTTAAAAAAAGTTTTAAAACTCCAAGTTTTTCATGCATCTTGAGGGCTTAAGAGGGTACTATAAAGTAAAATTGGGTGGTAATGGTTTGCAACAATATGTTCTATTCATGAATTCAGTAGATGAAATGTGCTTGAGAATCCTAGGACAACAGGGTGGTTGGAAGGTAAGTTAATGAATCCTTGGATTGTTACAATACATTTCATTGCTGAAATTGACATGATCAAAATACTTAGCACCTGGTAGAATGAATGGTATAGTACTATAGAGTGAGCGAGGAATAATTAGTTAATTTTGAGTTGTGTAAGAGTCAATAATAATCTAATTTGAAGACCAAAGAGACATTTATTGAGTTGTATATCCTTTCTTACAATATATGTGATTGAGATTCATATTTCTCTGCATTATAGTGGTATCCGAGCGAGATAAAACATTTAAGAATAAGAAATTTTGAATATTCTAAGAAAGAAGTGTGAAGTTTATTGTAGTGTGTGTGTGACATAGGTTGTAAATAGGGAAATGGAAAATGATGGATAAAGAAGAGCTGATGAAAGAGCTAGTGGTGTTGTTAAGCCATAAGAAGAAAATAGATGAGAAGGAAAGGAATAAGAGAGAGAAATCTAAGAAGAAAGAGGAAGCTAGAAAGTTTGATATGTGGTTTAAAAAAGACCTGAGAAAGCTTAAGGAAGATGAATCCAAGGTTGAGGAATGCATATTGAGCATGGAAGAAGAAGATGATGTAGATGAAGAAGACTGACTCCATACAAGCAGAAGATGAGTTAGAATGTGAGGAAGAAGATGGAAAATGATTCAGTGAGGAAAAGGTAACCTATTTTTACCATGAGGAAGGTGAATTACTTGATGAAATGTATGAGTATGAAGACAAAAATAAATACAAGGCAATAGTAGGTCAGCATGAACATAAGGTATGTGAAAAATAATACATGCAAAATGAAAAACAATTATTTTAAATTACACAAGAAGAGAAATTTAGGCTTGATAGTCCTAGTTATGATGAAGATAATATGGGAATGAATTATTTTGTTCTTGAAGAACTAAAATATATTGAATACTTGTTCAGTTTACATGTGGACAAAAAGAAACATAGTTTGATGAGATGATTAGAGGTAAAAAGGATATGGTGCAACAAGAAAAACAAGATAGAGAGATGAGAGAAGAAGAAGAAAACCAAAATTGTGAAGAGATTGAGATGATCTCAAGACAAGAGAAGATCAAAAATGAGAAATTTGATATAGTGAAGCAATAAATAAGTGAAAGAGAGAGAATGGAAGCACATGCTAAAGTGCTTGTAGAACAAAAAGAAGGTCTAGTGAAATAAAGAATCAGATGATGTAGATGATAGAGGTAATAAGGAAAGAGAGAGAAAGGAATTATGAGTAAAGAAGTTGTGTGAATAAGACAAGAGATAAGATGAGAAAGATCAGGTTATGAACAACGAATATGAGGAAAGCAAGCCTCTTTTTTTAATCTAATATTGTTTTGAGTTTTGAATGTACATGTACAAGAATTATGAAGGAAGGGGTAGATCATCTAAATAAAAGCATGGAAAATATAAAAGAGATATGGAAAAATGAGGACAATGTGCAAGAGAGAAAGGAAGATGAAAAAAGAGGAAAAATTTGTAGACATCCAATAAGATGAATACCAAGAAGTTAACAAAGAGCAAGAACAAGATAAAGACAAGTATGATTTAGTTGAGCAGGTGAAAGGACATTCAACTAAGGGATATGTGGACTTAAATCAAGTATATTAAACTCAAGTCCAAGCTGGAAAATGGAGCATACAGTCATGAGAAACCTCATTTTGAACAAGAATTTGAGAATTTCAAAGAAGAACCAGTTAGTAGAACATGAATTAAAACTAATAAAAATGAATCAGAAATGTAATGCATTCAAGAGCTACTTTGAGATGATACATCATCAATTGGAAACAAAGGAAGAAAGAAGAAGAACAAGTTGACACAATGTGTGGGGGAAGATTTTCTTTTCTCCTTGGGAGTATGATGCAATAACATCAACTCTCAACTTGTACATATGGGCTAAAAACATAAATTTTGGTTTCCTAAGTATGTTGATAGGTTTTAAGGAGTCTTATAGAGTTATCTTGGTATGTTGAGTTTTCATAAGACCTTCAAAATTCAAAATTATGGCATTCCCTCCAAATGCAAAAGTTGAACTCATGGAAGGTAGTTTCAGTTTGTAATTTTTGTTTAAACGTAACCTTGGAGCATAATATCATATATTAAGGATGTATTAAGTCATAATGAATTCCAAGAGTCTTAATGATATCGATGTGGTGACCTAGTTGTTAGATCCTAGGATTCTATGCTAGTTGGAGTCTTAAAATATTGTAATAAAAGACAAAAAGAAGTCATAAAATGAGTCTATGGTCCAAGATTTAGTTAAAAGACCTAAATGAATATTATTTAAATCCTCTTTGTAACTAATTAGAGCCATAATTCGAATGGTCTAGTAAAGTAAATGAATTTAAGCTCCAAGTTGTTGAGGAAAAGCTTTGTTGTAATAGTTTTGAGATTCTTTTGATCTTGTGAAGAGCACTAAAAATGTGCATGATCATTATAAACTCATCTAAATTCTTATGCATTAATGTGAAAGATATCATTTACATTGGTAAGAAATTAAATGCATTGTTCATTGGTTCAGTAGCATTGTCATTGTTTCTTGTGTGAGATAGGTGTTTGACAATGTAGTTTGAGGAAAATTTTTGTATGTGTTGTGTTAACATTTTGGAACTGTGGTTTTCATACAAGGGATAATATAGAAGAATGATAATAGTAAGTTAAGAATCGTTAAAATATAAGGATACCTTGAATAAAGGAGGCAATGTTATATTTTGGTGAAACCCTGAAGGGTTGAGTTACCTTGTTCTCTAGGGGCAGAACATGATAATTTTTGGGTTATTCACATACTTATGAGTCCTTCAAACACTACTGGTAAGTTTTTAGACATTTTCATGTTGTTTCAGACCTCTATAAAGGCTTTTAGGTCTTGAAATGGTGATTGAAATACATTTCATCATCATCCTTGTTCTCAGATTTCTCAGTTGAAACCCTCATTAGGGTTTGCATAGAAATGATTGTTTCTTGAATTCTATAGGTAATCAAGAGTTCAAACTTACAAATAAGAATTATAAGGTAAAAAATAATGTTTTATAAATTTATTAATCTCTAAAAATCCTTAGATTACAAGAAAATTGTATCAGTCCCAGTAGAAATCCTAGAGATGCATATTTCGGAGTCAAAACAAAATGTGTTACATCAAGAGGAATAGAAGGATTTAATTGGAATCAAGAAATATATTGATAAGAGCACTTGATAGAATCACTCTCATTTCATTATTAAAATTTGTAGACCTATAACATTGTTTTTTTGCAAACCCTCTGTAAAAGACAATTGTAGCATACAATTTTGTTAGGAAAAGGAGATGACTTTGTAAGTTGTGAGAGTTAGAAGAAGGGTTGAGTGTAGAAATGTTGAAGTTACCATCTAAATAGGTAGATGAAGGATAAAAAAGAGGTTTGAATAATTTTAAATCCATTCCATGCTCAAAATTTATGACAATATACTCTTAACTGAGCTTACATAGTTAGAAGACCTAACTTGTGGTCATCAATAGATTGTAGGAAGGAATATTGCAAAGAAAGTGATGCTAAAAATTTTCACTAGCTAAAGTTTCCAAATGGGTGAGGTCTTAAAATTTGAATCTTCATTTCAAAATTTATGCCAAGACAAGTACCTCACCAGGGCTATTGGAATCCTTAACAAAGAAGAGAGAAGTGATACCAAAAAAGGCACTTAAAAAAAGTTTTAGAACTCCAAGTTTTTTATGCATCTTGAGGGCTTAAAAAGGTACTATAAAGTAAAATTGGGTGATAATGGTTTGCAACAATATGTTCTATTCATGAATTTGGTAGATGAAATTTTCTTGAGAATCCTAGGACAACATGGTGGTTAGAAGGTAAGTTAATGAACCCTTGGATTGTTACAATACATTTCATTGCTTAAATTGACATAATCAAAATCCTTAGCACCTAGTAGAATGAATGGTATAGTAATATAGAGTGAGTGAGGAATAATTAGTTAATTTTGAGTTGTGTAAGAGTCAATAAGAAGTTAATTTAAAGGCCTAAGAGACATTGATTTAGTTATATATCCTTTCCTATAATATATGTGATTGATATTGATATTACTCTGTATTATTTTATAACAGAAAGCAAGGACAACACAAAGAGGATTGTAGAATAGGTGGTTTATTGGATTAAAAGGGAAGCTATCGTCTAAGACCAAGTGGTATTCCAGAGAATATATGGGGAAGAAATTTCCTCACCTCATTAGCTCTTTAATATTTTAGGGACTTAAAATCCTAAAATTTGGGAGGTATGATCCAAAAGTGGATCAGGAATAGCCTAATTCTATGTATTCTCTATACTTAATACTTGTTCTTTAGGTTCACATCTCATTATGCATTCACAAGATGGTCAAGTTAGGTTGGGGGTGATCTGAACACCTCTAAATGGTGTTTTAGGAAATTTGATGTTTTGATAAGGGGAATTCAGTCAATGGTTACGTGACCTGCTAGATGGTTACATAACCATTTCTTTATGCAGAGTGGAGGTTGTGTAAACACCATGGTGGTTACACAACCACTGGTATGTGTTCAATGATGGTCTAGAAATGTGGGATCTCAACTATTGTAAATGTTTGAGCTTCCAAATCGGTTTGTTTCACTTCTCCATGCCTTCCTCAATTCAGCATCTATAAATACAAGATTTTCTAAGGATTTAAGCAAGTGTTTTGGGTGAAATAAAAGTATGAGAAAAGTTAGAGAGTATAATTGATGTCTTGTTTGTTCATTTGAAATGTTCTTGTTGTTTAAGATAATTTAGAGAAAGTAGATACAATTAATATTTTCATCTTTCTTGAAGGACAAATTGGTAGTAAGTTGTATAATTTTGAGATTACATAGTGAAGGGGAGATAATTTACTCACCCACTGGATTTTTTCCCGCATCAAGTTTCTCTAGGATAAATATTGTCTTGTTCTTTTCTCTTCTCCGTTCAATTTTCAGTTTTAATTATGGTTGATATTACATAATAACTGGTTAATAAGGAACTCATATGTTTTCATTCATATTCATGAGAATAGTGATCTATTAATTGTTAAAGTTGCGCAATTTGTGGATCACCTACACCCCTCTTACACTCCATCATTACAACTATGTCACTTTGATACTTATATTCCACCTAATTTAGAATGAACATCCATGATCATTTGTTACCTTCTGTACACTTTCTCATAACCACCACTTTTTATATAGCATTTCTCATCACTTTAGGTTGGGACAACACTTCTCTCATGCTCTATAACTTGCATCCATTCTTGTACATATATACCATCACATTTGCAACTACAAATGGATAGGTAAACATTTTTCCTTGCTTTCAATCATCACGCCTTTGCCAAGGTTTGTTTTCTATCATTTTCAATTGCCATGTTTCATCCCACATCATGATGGGGTAACTTCTAGCTCTAAAAACTATCACTTGAGGGGGTATATCATAAAAAATCCTTCTTCTTAATATTATGACACCAAATCATCAAATAATATTAGTCAATTGACTCAATAGTCTCTTCCTTGAAAAATCAACCTATCGATCTCTTCATAGACTCTGACCAAAGTGGCCTATAGATCACATTTCTAGGTTATTTTCTATCCAATCAACCATATAAGCTCATAAAAATAGAAACCATTGTCATAGGATTAGATAACCCCTATCTCATCTTCAGTTTTTGTGTTGCATCCTGCATACAACAACATGCAGCCCCAAAAAGGGGAAAATGTAGACATTAGAAAATTCACCTTTCACATAAGGTATCCTACTCAAAAATACCAAAAAATTATAAAATCCAATAATCCAAAAAAATTAAATAATCCCACAAAAAAAACTAATTTTTTAAAAACCCCATAAAACGGTGATAAAAGACACCTCGTCACTCATTTACTAACCCTCACCCACTCACATTTTATTTTTTTCCATTTCATCTACCCATTTATATGCCCAGTTCACAAAGGACCCTTATCCCTTCACCCATCTATGCACATCATACCCATATGTGTCACAATATCCTATGAATTCAAAATATATAAAGCACCACTCACCCCCATTATTTTACCCTCTTGATTGTCCCTTGACTCTTTGTGCACTTGAACCCGTACTTGAATTTTTACTTCTTTTCTCGCATATTTTGGTATTGCAGTTCTTAGAGAGGTGAAGGTGGATCAGAAAGGGATGGTGCAACTCACGACATCACTATTTTGGAAATATTTCAATGCAAGTTCTAGTCACACCCATGATTGGCCTGTAACCTCTATGTGATTTTTGATGAATTGCACATGTGACCTGTTTATGACTGAGTCAGATATACCATTCATTTTCATGCATTTTTTTTGTCATTTTTATTCAATAAAATTTATTTTATATCCTTAAATGGTTATTTATTTGACCAAGGAAGGTCTACTACCCACCCAAAATAACTAACATTTTTAAAAATGTGTTTTTTTGCAAGTTATAGATTCATATCAGGAAGTTTACCCACTTTATTCATTAAAAGAACCCATGATTGTCCTCTTTTCAATGGAAACATAATCCCATATATTTATTAGAATTGATTTAAATCTTTATATATTGAATAACACATCTTGGAGGTGATATAAATCTAGGCATACATTGTCTACACTATACATGTGCTTTCATTTCATTATATGTTACTTTACACCTTCCTCATCACATGTGATTACATACATAATGTTTATTGCTACCTATTGGATCAATGAGACTAACACGTGTATTTTTTAGTACTAACTTATCATGTTATCTCTATTTTTACTTTTATTGTTTGCTACAACTGATTCCTATATTTTTTTCACTACTTGTTGATGTGGTTTTATTACTTACTATTTGGATATAGTTGAGTTTATTATTTGATTATGATGTTATCGTTGTTCACTATATATGTCCTAAGTGCCTTGGTTTTCTTATGACACCATGTATGTCCCATATTTTTGGATACATGCCTATATTGCATATATGAACTTATTTTTTTGAATATGGAACATTTTTCCTCCTACTGTAATTATCTTGTGATAGTGCGGGTCTCATATATTTGCATCTCTATGAGTACATATGGTTTGTTTTCATATTCTATGACTTACTTAATGTTACACTAATATTCCCACTTTCATGACATCATTACCATTATTTTGATATTTTTATACTTGTTCCACTATAGATGAGGGAATTATTGTTTTTCTTTGTTATTACTAATTTCTTTACACGTGCATTCTTTCTTATTTCTTATTGCATGTTGTTTTTTATGTATGCCATGGTTGCCACCATGCACATACCCTTTTGTAGGTACAAGTTCTCAAAGGTGGCTACCATTCCAAAATTCTATGTGATCCTCTATATAGTATCAAACATATGGTACATGTTTACACATTTATTCTTTTGATTCACATGTTTAAATGTTGTATCACACTCACCTCAAAAGAGGGGGAATTTGTTAGGATGTTTCTATAGCTAAATATATATTACATGATATAAGAAAAAAAATTCACATGGCTTATATCCTCAAAAAATGTCACAAATGTTGAAATGTGGTAGAATTCAAAAATGACCAAAACCATATAGTGAGGTCAAGATCTTGGTATGATACTAATCATTTTATATGTTCCAAGATAGAGGGAAGATTCACTCAATGTTTCAATTTCTATAAGATTTATCAAATTTTTACAATATTTCTACATAGTTAGATATATATTTGACACAATTAATAATATTTTACAGGGGGTATGATCAATTCATTCCTTCTTTACAAAAATTTTAAGATTCATTTTTTAGAACAAGGTTCTAGGGCATAGGCATGTTTCCCCCTTCGATGTTTTAGAATTATATATGATTAGTACAGTCACAGTAGCACCTTATGGGGCATGGTAATGTCCATTTTTTCTAAGGTCCATTTTTTCAAGTTGGTAAAAATTGGTCCTAGATCTTTTTGTAATGGTGTGATGGGTGGGTTTAGTGGAAATAATGGAAGTAAAACTAAGAGATTTATAGGCTTCTCTTTCCTATTCTCTCACTAGATTAATAAATGTGGAAAGATTCAAAGTATAACTACAATATTCGTAGGCTGATATTTCCTCTTATCTCATCAGATTATAAAATAAAGGAGTTAAATCATACATGTTCTTCATAGTCTAAATACTTCCTCTTCTCTACTATATCATATGGAAAAAAATTGGAGATTAAAAACCCTGAATCCTCTAACATACCTGCAAAACATTCCAAGTTTCCAAGACATGAAAACAATGGGAGCTCCTCCCTCTACAAATGATTAGGTGTATTCTTTACATGTTTTACATCTCCTTTCTATAATATTTACAATGTTCAAAGTTATAAACATTATCTATATTTTTTAGTTAAAGTTTAGTTTCTATCAAAGAAATTAAATACACTCTATATTGCAGGTTTCAACATGGAACATGCCAACATAAACACATAAAGAATTTTTTTATAGAGAATACAAAGTGTTTGTGCACACTCAGGTATGTTTTTCCTTTAAGCATGTGATTTTGAAAAAAAAAACTTAAATGGGGGAATGCAGACATTCAAATTTTGTAACAACCTCTTTTCTACGCTTCTCAACTAGGGAATTTTTTTATCAACTCATTAATTACAGTAAGGTCATTCAATGAATTTAACACACAATGATTAAATTCAAGCTCAAAAGAGTTATAAATCCCTTAAGTTTTCATACACTGAAATGAGTGGCATCATTTACAGCCCATGCCGAATTATATCAACATTTGTTAATTATATTTTACATTAGCTTTTATACTTCACTTATTTAAATACTCTACATTTAAATCCATATGCCTTCAATGATTTAAATGTACAAAATAACATTTAAATCCAACATTAAATAATTGCAACTCTTCATATAAAAAACCAATTAAATATGTGAATATGTATGGGTCATCTAGATACAACTTGATCTCCCATAAGGTACTCTTTCGAGTTAGTATACAAAGTATACCTATTAGTTCCCTTCTCAAAATTGATTTATAAGTGTTTGTTCAAAGTGTCTACCAGAGGTTTAATCAATCAAATCCCATCCAACATCACACACTTGGTTATAAATAGGTGAACCTGACGGTGTACTACCATAAAATACTTCGACCAAAGTTTCAAAGTCATGTATGTCATGCTCAGTTTCATCACATCACATTTTTCAATAGAAACATGTCCCATCACCATATCACTTGATCCAGTTATCAAAATTGAATTACTTGTTTAGTTAAATTAATTTAAGTCACACATCTATACAAAAATTGTGCATCTCGTGAGTTGAGCATGATTGTACCAACTTAGGTTTCCTATGGGGGAGAAATAGATCAGGTAATGTATTTCATCGTCACATGGACTATTTCTTCCCTGTAGCCAACATAAGTTTATATAGAGGAATTAGATAGCTGGATGGGAAATTTTTTCTTCATAGCACAACTTAATTCCATGTTGATCATGACATGCGTAATAATTTGGGTTTGAGGGAAAACATAGGATAAATGTTGTGAGGTGGTATTCACCAAATGACTTGTGTCATTTGGTAAGCATCTTACTACTGTAGCCATCTGAGGTTGTCCTGTCGAATTCCACGTATTAAATTTTTCGTAACTTTTCACCTCATTGAATTTTTTTATGAAAAATTAAATTTTGTTACGTAATGATATCCATCCCATTAATTATTCAATCCTAAGGTCCATATCTTAGTTTCTGTTAACTTTTCAAGTTACCCTTACTGAGAAGGCCATTTTAAAATTTTCAATTTTTTTGCCCTTCTTTTCCAAAAATTTTCCTATCATACAAATTAAATTTTGAATTGTTCACAAGGTTGAGAAGTTTTTTGAACTTTGAAGTTTGAATTTCAGACTTCGGATTTTAGAGGTTCTTATGTTTGGAAGTTTGGGGTTATATTTCCTTTTGTGTGAAATTTTTTTATAGAACCTCGAAGTCTAAAAGACTGAAGTTCCAAAATTTTGGGACTTCAGGTTTTCAAGTTTCAAAGTTTCAATGTGATTTTTGGGCATTTGTATTTGTGGAGTCCTGAAGTTTAAAAGACCAAAGTTCTGAAATTTCAAAACTTTGGGTTTTTCGAGTTTCAGACTTGGGTGTATGTTGTCCAGTTAAATGGTTACGCGTGAAATTTGGGTTTTGGATTTCCAAAGCATTTATGGTCCAAAAACCTAACACATGTTGGCATGTGGGAATTAAATTCTTGGTTTACCTATATAAATCCATATTTTTTACCCGTCATTTTCATCAAGTGATTTACTCTAACATTCTGAATTTTACTAAGTCATAGTTGTACTTCCAATGTGTCATTTTTGAGGTAATTTTTGTGTTTTTATTCATCTTTGGGCTAGGGTTGAGATTCTAGGTCTTGTCTTTTTCATTTTTTCATCTTTTTTATTCAATCATGGCTTCCACTATTATGTTTTTCTCATTCTCAACCCTCCTTAACCAAGGCAATGAGATTCATATTCAACATCACAAGTTTCACATCATGTAGGCATCAAGTTTCTTCGAATTTAGAAGCATTGAGGATATCTTTGTTTGTGGAAGTTAAAGGATTTTGAAGTTCATCCCATAGGTTTCAAAACTTGGCATTTTCATCTTTTCCAATTTGGAACTAATCATTTTCATAGTTTCGGTGATAAGCACTTCAAGAGTGCTCTTTTCAGGTTTTTGGAAGTACATGAGTTTGGGTTTTAGACCTTTCTGGCTTCTATTTTCAGAGATAGAAATATTCAGATTTCAGAATCTACCTTCAGATGTTGAAAGTATTAGGGATACTGATTTGGGGAAAAAAGACATGGCCAAATTTTGGGAGAGGATAAAAAATCCTAATAAAAAGCCATAGATGCAAGCCATATTCAACAGCGGGCTTCCAAACACCACTGCTTTTCCCACATCCATGCAATGTCCAAAATTTGTCTTAACTATAGCTTCAAACTTTGATAAAACCACTAGAACTATAAAATATGATGATGGTAATGTTGTGATTAGGTTGGATAGTGAATTTTTTGAGGAACTATTTAAGCATCCTAATGTAGAAGGATATGTAACAATTTCTCCAAAGTTTTCAATTGAACATTGGGAGAAATAACATGAACTTTGCACAAAGGTCATGATTAAGATCTATTTAGCTAAGGATAAAGGTACCACCAAACTTCCAAAGGAAATTCCTCATTCGGACTTCATTTAAGAAGTCAACAATATCATTGTACTATTGAGTAGGGTTTCCGGTCTCACTTCAATGAGAGAATTTCAAGAATGGATGTTTCTATATATAGCTAATATTAAAAAAAACATGGAGTTTATTTGGTGGGGAAAACCTATCATTAGCTCAATATGTTTCCAATTGGGAGATGTATTAACTTCAAGGAACTTTTTCATGACTTCCTTTCTTGTCTATGTAGCAGTTGCAATGAGGCAATATCCAGGTTTGAATACTAAAGGTGTTAGAAGCACCCCCCAAATTTAAATTCTATTCCCAACTTACAATGGATGAAGGAAGAAAGCATTTTAGAAGAGTAACTGACACTTTTATTTCTTTCCTTTTGTATTATTTTTACAAAGAATTATATAATCGAAGGATTTTAGATGAGGCTTTTAGAGAAGTACAATAATGGGGATGTATTTATCTATGATTTCCAGCCTTCACTTATATCAGGGTACCAAGATTATCAGGAGCCCCAAATAAGTTGTCAAGATGTTCAAGCGACTAGTGGATATTACTAGAGCTAGCTCATCAGTTGTTGGATTATCACAAAATCCAAAACAAGTGGCATAAGGTAGGGGTCCAATTTCCTATTTCAATAGGGAGGAATATGTGTGCCAACATCTATAAAGCCAAATAACGTAGAAGGAGAAATGTCTCAAGTCACTCTGAGAATGTTTCATCTAAGGAAAAACTTTGATTATTGGGGTAAGTTTAGTAAGAAATGGTGAGCCAGTACACATGTTCCTCAATCAGAGGATATTTGGATCCATTTTCGGGATGAAGTTATCATAAGGAAATGATAGTTTGAAAGACTGAACTCGAGTAAAGTAAAATTTTTTGGTATTGCAGATGTTCTCAAAGGATTATAAGATGATGAGGATGTGCTTGATCATGCTTACAAATAATATTTCTAACAAACCTTTTCCATATATTTTTTGGTATAAAGAATAATGTAATAATACAAAAGAAAGGGTGGGGCCAATTTTAAAGAGAACATATGATTGGATGAAAACTTTGGGTATCACACCCAATGTTTCAAATCAACCTATCAGGACAGTTCAAGCCCATTCAACAACAGGTCACCCTAAATCTTCAAGGATTAAAAATTTGACCCACAAGGCTATTATAAATCCAATCAAGCTTTCATTTGTTATAGGAGGTTCCTTTTCTAAAAAGGCTTCCACCACCAAACTTGTATCTCCTAAACTATAAGTTTCTGAAGTGGTTAATTTAAGTACTTCTCCAGTCGTGTCTCAAGTATTGTAACTTTCTCTCCCCCCTTCCCTACCATCTTTTCCACCTTCAAACCCACTCTCTCTGTTATCATCTTCTATTTCTTCCCTTCCCATTTCTTTCTTTCCTTCACCATCCATGGCTCAATTATTTTCTTCTCTTCCTACACTTTTAGTGGGAGATATGATAAGATGTCCATTTTCCACTCCACTTCCTCATAAACTCCTTCCTTCTTCCACTTCCATTTACACCTCCATTTCATCTAATCTTGAGGCCATTTTGACCACTATTCCCTCTATTATAACTATTTCCCCTATACTTTCCATCAATGCCACCAGTACCATTGTAGTATCTAGTTTCCCAAGTTCTGTTATAACCATGTCATTAGTGTCATCTTCTTTCTCTTCTGCTATACCTGAATGGATATATCACTAAAATACCAAGTAGAAGAAAAAGGTTGCCATTGTTGATGTGGTTGATTTAAGTGATTTTGATGTAGCTCCCAAGAGACAAGAAAAATGGCCAAGATTTGTCTCTAATCTATCAATAAAATAATCAAGAGAAATATTCATAAAGATAGCTACCCCCACTGAAGGAAATAAAAAATAAACCATCACAAAAACAGATTACCAAATTTCCAGGTTTGCATTAGGAAAATCTACACATGAAGGAGCTAAGAAGGATGTACAAGTGGCTCTTGGAAATTTTTTGGACAAATATGATAAGGACAAAGCAACAAAAGATGAGTTGAAAGGAAAGGTCGAGAAACTCACTGATCTTCTTACTAAAGTTACACAGCCAACACAAGCCACAATCACTCTTGTCGTTTCCTCAATTTTCGGTAATACATCCTAACACATAGTTGAGAAGATAGGTTAGAAAGGAAGATCATTGGATGGATGGATTGAATGCATGCTTTAGGAAGCCAATCTACTCATCAAAATGGCTGTGGAATTATACAATGATTTATATCCTGAAAGAACTTCTATCATGAATTTGGATGAAATCCTTTTTGAAGATAATAATAATTTGGACCTTAACTTGAATACTTGGAGAGAAATTAGAGATGTTAATTTAGATCTGCTCCTTCAGAAGGGTGTGATTGATGATGCCTCAAAGTCATTTGAGTTATAAAAAACCATGGATTTTAGAGAACATGTGTTGCAAGATCTAATCAAGAAATTGGATGAGAAACAGGTTGAAATAATGGATGAATTAAATGAAATTTCTGAAGAATTTGATAATATCCTTTGTAAGTTCACTAATGAGACTACTGATTTCCTTTCCGTCAATCAAATTATAACGAGTTTCAAAATTTTGGTCAAAGAGGAGGATGATGTGACAAAAACCTTCAGTATTGATTCTATTTACAAATTAGTTTCATATCAAAATTTTATAAGTCAGCTGAAGAAGTTCGTGAGTAATTTGACGAGATTACCAACCAAAGTTGCTAGATAAGTTGAGATAGCATATGTGGTAAACCATTATGTGTGCAGACCAGATGAATAGGAGGTACAAGGGATTAACAAGCATTTCATTGAATGCAAGCACATAATGGGTATGTGGGGAAAAGGATGAAGAAGAACATGAACAAGAAAAGAGTGCAGTCAGCCCAAGCTAAGCCTGGCCACCATTGATGGACAGCTCCCAAGTTTTGGATTGGTCAAAGATGCAGGGTGGACTTGGTCAAACCTATGCAACATTTTTTCTATTTTATGGGAGGTCATTCCCTTAGAATTTAATGCACTCTATTTTTAGTAATTAATTACTTAAACGTGGAGATCTAATGGCTCAACCTATTTGATCTATAAATAGTTAGATGCATTATGTTTTATGGGACTTTTTGAGATCTTTGGGAATTATTCTTCAATCTTGGAAGATTTTTAAAACTACTTTGAGCCTTTTAATAATATTTAGAACACTATTTTTCTATTGAATATCTGGTATATTGTGTGGTTCATTAATTTATTTATCACTTGTGGATGTTTATTTCCCTAGATACGATTGATTAATTTTTCTTTAGATCAGCTATCTTGTTTTAATATTTGTGGGAAATGATATAAACTCTTTACATTTTAGTTGTGGAAAACTTGTTTCCTTTTTGTTATTAAAGTGTTTTATTCATCCAATCATTGACTGAAAATATTATAGGAAATGTGCATGCCATATGTTGTTTTGGGATATTAATTATGCAATTAAGTGGATCTTTCTATTTATTTATACTTGGTGTATCACCCTTTTAAATTTATTAGTTTTTTAAAATTCTCTCACCTTTATCCCAATATTTAGTATATTATCTTATTTTCAAGTGCAATAAACTTACAAATGTATCCTAAATCAAGTGCACCAAGTTTCAAAGGAAGCGGGCCTTCTCTGGAGGTTCATCCCAAGGTGAAAAGGTCCCAAACCTTGGGGATTTTCCAATGGTGCGTAGGATCACTCAAATATTCAATGGGTGCATGATCCACATGATAAATTTTGGTACACCAGGTGGGACAACGAGTTGGTACTTCTCTTGACCACTTTCATGAACCAAAGTACCTAGTGAATTCATATCTCTAGACTTCAAGTATAAGTGTGTTAACTTAAGCAAAGATTTTAGACAAGAAATTATTTAAGGAAAGGAAATTATTTGCATATTGAGTTATCATTTACCCCTCCAATAAGAAGGAGAAGAATAATTTTAGTATCACCTTGTAGAGTTCATTTTAACCCTCCTTATTGAAGGTTTCCTTTTCCCATAAACAATAAACATATTACTGCTATGAAAAATTCTACAAGGAACCAAATTTTTCCTCCTTTTAATGCAAGTAGTCCTCTCCAATTTGGCTCAATGTGATCCTATACCTATTACGTCCCTCAAAATTTTTCCCTTTTACACAGGAGAAACTCATACTACTCATGTGGAACATATCCTTGATGTGTCTAGTATCTACACAATACATAATATCACTGAAGATAATGTTGCAGTCAGGATCCTTGCTACTTCCTTGAAGGAAAGCACTTCATTGGTTTCATGGGTTAGCCACCAATACTATAACAACTTGGGATGAGTTGGGAGAAAATATATTTAAGATGTTTGAAGACAAGATTGATCACTTGTCACTCATGGAATAACTTACTTCTATAAAGAGAGCTCCTTAGGAGTATATGAGTGATTTCAACTTCTTATTTCACAAGAATTGGAATAGGATTTCAACACTTATAAATCCTTCTCCCAATAATGTTTTCTTGTACTACTTAAGATCTTTAAATAATGACGTAGCAGTTATGATCCATTCTATGGGAGGGACTAAATTTTTCTAATGCTTACAACGTTGCTATAAGAGTGGAAAATTCTTTGATTTAGGATAGAAAGATAGCTCCAAGACCTCCAATGTTGTTGTATCTGGAGCTCCAAAACAACCTACCTACCATTTATCCTCCTTTCTAAAGCCTCTAAATGACCAGCTTAGTCAGCACCCATACCTTAAAATGATTTTTTTAAGTAAAATTATTGCTACAAACCTTTGGGAAAAAACTTGTAGCTATCAAGAGGAAACAATCTCAGTATGATCGTCCCTATCAGCCCCAAAATCAGTAGTATCAACCCAATCGTCAACCTCCTCAAGGAAACAATCAACCAAAAAACTAGGTTGTGAATGTCGAGCCTCTTAACTTTAGGAATCCTCTTGCTGTAATATTTTCTAGAGCCCTTGTGCCAGTGCAAAATAACCTAGTCCAAGATTATGAATGGTGTTATCCTTGCTCCCTCCCCCATAATCAAAATATCTTTCCCAATGGGGTTCTTAGCCAAGATCTTATGGTTCAAAGTATATTTTTTCCTATTAAGCTGACAAAAGAGGTGTCTACGCAAGGGGTAGGAGATCAGCCATAGGTATCAGAGGAAACCACCTTATTGAATTGGCAGGAGGAATATTTTTGTGGATTAAATATAGATTCTTCATCAGTGGCAGTAAATACTCATTCCAAAAAGAGGGTAATAGAATCTTTTCCTCCCAAATTTAACCAAGTGTCCACTTCTTAGCCTTATTCATAAGTGTTGATTGATAAAGATGGTGGAAATAAATTGTCTAAAACACAAACTACTCATACCATAAGAAAAGAAGGTCCTTCAGGCATCATAGTACCCAACAAATGCTTTCCAAAAGATGATTCTAACATGCAAAAGAATGTAGGAAAAGTGAGTTATCTCCCTTTCAAAATTGTCTAACAAATAAAAAAGACCAACCTAAAAGTTACCATGTGGGAAGTACTCATGATTCCTTCTCAGAGGAATTTGTTGCAAGAAGCTTTAAAAAAATTGGTGCATCTAGGGAAGTGATACAACGTGGATTCTCAACTACTATAATTCTAATCCAACCAGAAGGAAAGGTTGTTCCTAAAACCAATAATCCCCCTCCATTCTATATCTCTTTAATTATTGGAGAACATTTGGTACATAGGTGTATGATTGATTCTGGTGTGAGTAGTTCGATTATGCCTAAGAAAATTGTAGATGTACTAGGAATACCTTACACACTGGTCTCTAGAGGAGTTGTCCAATTGGATGCTTCAACAGTTCATATTTTTGGGGTTATCAAAGGAATTTATCTTACTATCCACATGTTTCCCTTTTTTTTTTCACGCAAGATATGTAAGTTATCGATCTTCTCCCCCTCTTTATTATATGTCTGTCATGAGACTTCACCACTAAAATGGGTGGTTATCTCTCAGCAGATTGGTCACACATGATTCTTAGGAATCATTATGTGACAAAGGTTATTATAAGGGCATAACCAATTTTTCATAGTCATGTGGAGCCTTATACTATCGGTTCTATAAACAGAAATTACACCATTTTTTATCAAGAAGAAGACATTTCCAATCATGAATCAACTAATTTGGTGGAGGAAGATCCTAACACAATTTTGGACAAGGTAAGTATCAATCATTGATTTAACCCTCATGCTAAAGAATTGGATAAATAAGAATTTTTCTTGCCACTTATATAAGAAATAGGGTTGGGTACGTATTGCATTCACAAAGAAGGTGTCGTTATACCATAGCTTGTCAAAACCCAAAATAAACCGGAAGGACTTTGGAAGATTTTCTTTAATGGTTTGAGGAGTAAGAAATGGGGTAGGTGCTGGTGTTATGTTAGTATATCTAAAAGGAAATAAGTATTTATCATCTTTTCTACTATAATTTAGCTGCACTAATAATGTCGCTGAATACAAAGCTCTTGTACAATGAATTTAGTTATCTCTAAAGAAGGGGATCAAAGCCTTAACTATTTTTGGAGATAGTGAATTGCTTATGTATCA
This sequence comes from Taxus chinensis, assembly GCA_019776745.2. NCBI lineage: Eukaryota > Viridiplantae > Streptophyta > Pinopsida > Cupressales > Taxaceae > Taxus > Taxus chinensis. The sequence goes on from CM034148.1 coordinate 628,922,393, forward strand.
GGTAAGATCCCAAAGTGCATCTAAAAATTATCTATTAAGGTCTTACAAAAATAGGTTCTGGAGTTTGATCAAATATTTTAAAGCTTTTGGAATCTACATGGTTCTTAGAAATTAGAACCAAGATGTTGATTGACTTGCAACTATTAGCTCACAATATGATGTTCCTACTAATATAATGAAAGAGGAGCTATACACTATAAATATATTCGTTCATCTTACAATTCCTGATAATGTGGGTAGTGTTAGTGTAGAATCACAACACCCCCGAATGGCTTGATTGTGGAGTGGGGAATTCGGTGTGATTGCATAACATGGGGCCATCTCTCAAGCTGTGGGACTTGCAAAACTTGAGATGGACCTCCAAAGAATTTTTTTCTTGCTTCCTAATCTACCTGCCACAAGCCACTCCAGTGTAGGCAAAACCTATTCTATCCTAATGTAATCGTTCCAAGGAGACAGACAGAGAGAGAGAGAGAGAGAGAGAGAGAGAGAGAGAGGGTGAAAGAGCCTACACTAAGTGGTGATACACTAGAAAAGGAAGTGGATGATCACTGACCTGACTACCTAGAGTGGAGAGAGGTGAGAAGAGGAGAGGGTGGATAGAGTACACCATGGTCCAGAGATAGATTTCACATAGACACCACTTTGAAAACCCATTAAACACGTCTCTCATGACCTGCAATAAACATTAGAATATGCAAAGTATACCCTGCAATGATGAGAGGTAAGAAGAGACCAAAAAATAAGCCAAGGATGGATAGATGCATCATGAAATAGATTCTATTGCTCCAAAATGTTACACGGTACATTAAATCAGTGGGAAAGAGGAAAGAAGACATTATTACAGAGCCATAGGAGGAGGCTTAGAGCTCTGTATTATACCCTAAGAAATAAAGAGAGAGGGGGGAAGATGAGAAAGCGATGACCAATCATTTGAATATGACCCTCCTTTACAATATATAGGAAGAATAAGAGAGAGAGGAGGGAAATTTGAATCCTGCTTCAACCACCTTGAGATATGCATTGAATCCTAATCTTTGAAATCTCAACCACCATCAATCAATTCCTCCTCTCAAATCCACCCCAAAATCTGTCTACATCAATTACTTGTTCCCTTTGTCACTGTTGAAGGTAAGGAAGAACTGATGGATCTAAATAAAATCATAATCTGGTAGTTGAAGAAATCAGATTCTGTATTAATGGCCTGGAAGATTTTTTCCCATTTTTCACCCACCAAATCCTATTAAGAATGATTTTATGTTTCCATGGTGTAGAGGGTGTCGAGACATTTCCAAAAAGTCTTCTCCCACCCAAATCTGATTTTCCAGGTCAAAAGATATGCCTGATTTAAATATTTGGGTCGTGGGCGCACAATATTTGAAAGAGTCTATGCCATACCAGGTCCACGTGACAGCCTTGCACTTCTCAAAGATTCATGGCCCTATGCCTTTCGCATCTAAAATAGTTCCTGACTGACACATGGTGGGTTCCGTACAGGCTCCATAATATTACTTTGTTATTGCTTCCTAAGTCCTTTACTTGGCGAGAGCCATAAGTCTGACTCTGGACACGTGGTGGCTTGGCGCTCACTTGAAAATAGCCCCTAGGTTTTACCTTTGAATTTGAATGCAGTCAAGACACGTGGAGGCCTCTCTTTGCTTTTGGACTTTTCAATGGCCAATTGCAACTCTTCTAACTCTGGGACACATGGAGGCTTGGTGCTCGTTTGGAAACCCACCCCAAATTTTACTTTTGAAAGAGCGTCGTGTTGACACTTGGCTCTCTTCCACTAGCCTATGCTCTGCTTTGACTATTCAACCCCGAACTCTGTCCTTTTTTTGGACACTGGGACACGTGGAGAGCCTGCGCTCATTTGGAAACCCATGCCTCAAGACTTTACCTTTTGAAGGAGCATCCGTTGAGACATGTGGAGCCTTCCTGCCTGCACTCTATACTTAGTCAATTTTGGGTCCCACTCTATCCCACTTTTTTTAATTTGGACTACATGGCGAGACCCATGCTCATTTGAGTCTCCTCCCAGGATCCCACTTTTGAATGTAGCACGTCGTTAAGACACTTGGCACCCTCACTTGATTCGAATGACTTTTCAATGGGAAGTGCAAATTTTGGGGTTCTAGACACGTGGAGGCCTGTTGCAAGTTTGAGTCTACTGGCTTTGGATTTAATCTTTGGAGGTGTGTCATTTGGACACTTGGTAAGCTTTCGTTGTCTCCTCCATACTTAGTCATTTTTGGGGCTCATTCTATGAATCATTTGTAAATCCTGAAGACTTCGAACCTTCTCCGTTTCTTTTCCTTTGAGCCTCTGGTTTCTTTGACACTATTTTGCTTCTTCCCCGACCCTGTTATTCCATTGTAGACCTCCCTAAGTTCCTCATAACTTGTTTTTGGATTTGAAGCTGTGGGCTCGAACATGACAGAACCATTTTTTTTACATTTCTTCATGCACGGGGTCGTTTGATCTTTCTCAGGCCCCTCCACTCCATTGTAGAGTCTCTTTTTATCCTGATTGTAGGATTTGAACTGTGATTCTATCTGGTTTCTTCTGTGCAGGGTCATGGTTGACCAATTTTACCTACGAGGGAAAAATTGGATAACAATTTGGCGACTCACAGGGACATCTTCCTGCTAGATGAAGGGACCAGTAGCCTTGAAGCATCCATTGGGCATGGAGTCACAATTAATGGCCTAGTACTGAGCATTATTTCAAAATGGACTCTTCTGATTGCCCGCTTTTCTACTTTTGCTTGACCTTGAGCCTACCCGCGCGCTTGCACTCTCAATTTTCATAAGAAATCTTGAAACAAGGCTTCTAAGAGTAGAAAATTGTTTTGACCCGTAGGCCTTCCATCTATCCTGAAATGGATTATCTTCGAAAATCATTTTTTAGTTTCTTTGGATTTGTTTTATATTGAAATTTTCAATTGTTACATGCAACTATGGGTCTTTCTGCCATGAATACTGAAGGGCCTGGACCTAGTTGGCCTGAGAATGCACTGTTACTCTGGGGAGAAATGGTACAACCTTGGAGCAAAAAACAAAGAAAACTTATGTACAAAGACAAAAATCATACATACCTCAAATGAGACATGCAGAGTGTGCACAAACCACTTCTTCTACTGAAAGAAAAGTCTACTCCTACTCCTATACTAACGGAGAGAGAAAGAAATCCTTAAATCCAAAATTTACCACAGGTAGAGAGAAATAGCTTCCCTTTCTCAAGAGGGGCAGCCATGCAAATGATTTGACACTGAATATGGCTTCCTGTATGAGTGAAAAACTGACAATAAGCTGGTCCTCCACCCAAATCATCAAGGTATCAACATCAATGGAAAATACCTCCTCAAGCTGATTTGCATTGGACTCATGGAGGTATTGATGGTGACCCTTGGCACTTTGAGGCTCATTCTCATGCTTAAAAGCAAGTCATGACTGGTTGTGGCTTCTCCCTTGGCTCCAATGAAGCCAAGTACCTGATTCGGCACAGGTCTGATCCTTTGGATGTGCCCATTGCTCTAAAATTCAACTCCAAAAATGGAGTCTTTTTGTGGACCTTCTTGGATGGATGGTGTGAGAGGGATGATGACATCCTCTTGTCTTTTCTCTTCCTTCTCCTGTGAAGAACATGGAAGACTCATATCTTCCAACCTTGGTTCCAGAGGGATGTTGTGAGAGCATAGGCTATTGTCCTTGAATGCTCTTCCTTTATGGAAGCAGGCTCATATGCTTGGAATGTGGATGATGGAGGAGTAAATGATGTGATATCCATGGGCTCTTCTCCATCAAAGAAATATTCCAAGTCTAATAGAAAATTGTCCTCCTTGTTGTCCTACTACATGTGCTCTACCTCCTCCATGGTGTCCTCCTGATCTACAACTAGCTCACCATGGTTCCCATCTTCCTCAAACATGAAGTTTGAAAGTTCAAACTCTTCTTCAACATTAGAGTATTGAAGGGGATGAAGTGGGAGGAATAACTAAAGGTTCTTATGTGGCCTGCTCCACACTTGGAGCCTCTTGAAACTATATGGTCCTCCTCCATTCATGGGTTCATCAATCAAATCAGGCCTTGAATGAAAGAAAAAAATATTCAATGATGCTTTCTTCATTGAGTGGCTTCAACTCTGATTTGATCTCTCCCATTTTCTCCTCTTCAATGGGACTTGGAGCTGACTGATTCTTCCTCCTCAACTGGTTGTGCAGACTTGGATCAAATCAGCATCCTCTTCAAACAAAGTGCCATTAGGGACACTACATTCAGAGTAAATAGACTGTTGATCTTCTTCTTCTTGTTTTTGTTCTTCTTCTGCTGTAAAGCTCATCCTCTGCCACCACTGGTTCTTCAACCCTGACCTCCTCTATTGGCTTGACCATCAAGGGGATCTTTGTAAACCCAAATTTGGCAGCCCAAGTCTTCAGATTGTCTATCATTTCTTCTCTTTTGGGCTCCCTTCTTGCTGTTTTACTTGACTGGATTCTTGAGTCTCTTCCCAACATGGACTTGGGAAAGTAAGAGGAGTGGCAGGTTGGGGTTCAACCAATATTTGCAATTGTTTGTGGTGGGGAGGGAGGTGGAACTTCTTGTTTCTTTGGACGGAATGATTGCTTGGGAAAGAAAAGGGGAGAAGAATTGAAATGGGGTGGAAGATTAGGAGATGGAGAAGAGAAATCAACACTTGGGGCAGTAACTGAGGGGCTTGAATCTTGATCATGGTGAAATGATAAAGTTTGAGAAAGAGAAAATGAAGGATAGGGAGTTGGTGATTGACTTACCCATTGACAAGGTTGTCTCACACTTTTCTCATAAGTCCTCAATGTCCTCAATCCACTCTGTAAGTTGAGGCAACACTTCAACCATGAATTCAAGATTCTCCTGAGGGTTGTAATGTCTTGGAAAAGGGCCTCCCCATGGACAAGGTTCCCTGTAACCAATCTTGAATGCCTTCATTTTTGCTATGGCCCTTGACTGAACCATGCCATCCTCCATTTTTTGAATCTTCTCCTAAAGCAAACCAGCATTCTCCACATAACTTATCACCATTGTACATGTCCCCTTGTTCTTGATAAGCTCTATGGCCAAACTGACTTTGACCCTACTCATATGGGTAAGCATAATGGTCTGGATCTGATTATAATGCTGATTTGGAGGAGTTGGAAATGCATTGGAGGTGAACTGCATTGCTGCTATAAGTGTGAGTTCCATGAAGGGAATGAAGTCATGATTGCACAACTTCATGGAATGGGAGAAAATGAAAGAGATGGAAGAAGAAAATGGATGAAAATGAGTGGAAATGGATGGAAAAGGTCTGCAACTCAGAGAATGGGTTATTGACCAGATGGAGTCACCAAATGTGCTTTGCATGTGCCTTAAAAGGCTAAATCTCACCAAGAACACATATACTTGATGAAATGAAGTGGTAAGGTACTTCAGACCTATCCCACCAGGCATGCCAAAATTGTTAGTACAGAATCACACAACACCCCTGAATGGCCCAGATGTGTGGAGTGGGGAATTCAGTGTGATTGCAAAACATGGGACCATCTCTCAAGTTGTGGGACTTGAAAAACTTGAGATGGATCTCTAGAGAAAGCCAGTTCTTGCTTTCCTAATCTACCTGCCACAAGCTACTCCAGTGCAGGAAGAACCTATTCTATCCTAATCTAACCATTCCAAGGGGACAGGGAGAAAGAGAGAGGGTGAAAGAGCCTACACTAAATGGTGATACACCAGAAAAGGAAGTGGATGATCACAGACCAAAATTCCTGAGGTGAGAAGAGAGGTGAGCAGAGGATTGAGGGATGTCAGACAGAAGTGCACCATGAACTAGAGATAGATCTCAGACAAAACGTCACTTCAGAAGCTCCATTGAAATAGAAACTTCCTACAACCTGTACAATGTGAAAAATTATGCACATGCAGAGCAAACACTGTATATGATGAGAGGCACAGAGAGAGACAATAGAACAATGCCAAGGGTGCATAGGAAGCATCATGAAAAAATATTTTATTTCTCTATAAGGTGCACACCGTACTATTACATGCAGTGGCTCAGAGGTAAGACAAATGTGCTCATTAGAAGGCCATAGGAGAAGACATGAAGACTCCGCAATGGACCCTAAGGAAGAAAGAGAGATGGCAGTAACAGAGTTTCCCGACGACCCAAAATGTCATCCCCTCCTGAAAATGAGAAGTCCTTTACAATATATAGAAAGAATAAGAGAGAGAGGAGGGAAGAATGAGAGAGGAGGGAAAAATTCGAATCCTACTTTAACCACCTTGAGATACACACTGAATCGTGACTATTAAATCTCAACCACCTTTAATCAATGCCTCCTCTCAAATCCACCCCCAAATCTATCATGTCTGTATCGATTACTTGTTCGTCAGCATCTCGAAGGAGGAATAACAGTGGATCAGAAATAAAATCTAGATATAGTAGTTGAAGAAAGTCATATTATGTATTAATGGTCTGGAAGATGTTTTCCCATTTTTCACCAACCAAATCTTGTTAATAATGATATTTAATGTCTCCATGGTATAGAGAGCATCAAGAAATTTCCAAAAAGTCTTCTCCCTCCTAAATCTGAGTTTCCGGTTAAAAGATATAGCTATTTGAATATTTGGGTTGTGGGCGCATAATATTTTAAAGATTCTGATGTACCGGGTCCACATGGCAGCCCCGCACACCTTAGAGATTTGGACCCCTAGCCTTTCACTTCTAAAATAGTGTCAAATTTTGGACATGCAACAGCTTTTGCGGGCTTTACAGTACTCCTTCTTTTTATTCTTTCCTGAGTCCTTCATGTTTTGCGGGATCCATAATTTTAACTCTGGACACGTGGCGAGCTTGGTGACTTGCATTTAAAAATAGCCCCTAGGTTTTACCTTTGAAATTGTGCATGGTTGAGACACATGGAGGCATCTGCTTTCTTTTGGATTTTTCAATGGCCGATTACAGCCTCTTCATACTTTGGGATACGTGGCGGGTTAATGCGATCGTTTAGAAAACCTGCCCCAAATTTTACTTTTGAAAGAGCGATCGTGTTGACACATGGTTCTCACTTCGTGCTAGCCTGTCTTCTACTTATGACTATTCAACTCATGACTTTGTCCCATTTTTAGACTCTGGGACATGTGGCAAGGCCCGCGCTCATTTAGAAAACCCGCTCAGGATTTTACCTTTGAAGGATCATCGTTGAGACACATGGCACCTTCCTGCCTGCACTCTCATACTTTGTCAAATTTTTGGCTCCATCTCTGTCCCATTTTTTAACTTGGACTACATCGCGAGGCCACGCTCATTTGAGTCTCTACTTAGGGTCCTAATTTTTAATGAGCGTCGTTAAGACGCTTGGCACCCTCCACTAATTTGAAGAATTTTTAACAGTTGTTGCAACTTTTGGGGAGCTCTGGACACATGGAGGTCTGGCAGAAGTTTGAGTCTACCCTTTTTGATTTAATCCTTTGGAGGTGTGTCGTTTGGATACTTGGACAGCTTCTGCTATCTTCTCCATACTTAGCCATTTTTGGGGGCTTATTTTTGAATCATTTGCAGAGCCCAAATACTTTGAACCTTCTCTATTATATTTTCCTTTGAGCCTCTAGGTTCTTTGACATCGTGTCTTCTCATTCCTCGACCCTGCTACTACCATTTTCAGAGCCTTCCTGAGCTCCTCGTAACTTGTCTGTTGGATTTGGAGCACGGGAACATTCGAATAACGAACTGGTTTTACAATTTCTTCATGCACAGGGTCATTTTGATCTTTCACAGGCTCCACCACTCCATCGTAGAGCCCCTCTGTTGTTACCTAATTGTAGGATTTGAACGTGATTTATTTGGTTTCTTCTGTGCGGGGTTGTGGCTGAAAAATTTTACCCAGAGGGAAAATTTGGGATAATAGGTAGTTGGTAGATCTTTGATAGTGATAAACAAATCATTCTTTTCCTACAAGAGGAAGCAAAGTTTTTTACAAAAAAATCAGGCTAAGCTGCATGAGGCATATGGTGACCAAATAATACAATTTAAAAAGAAATAATATCCTAAAAGGATTGGTTACTCTTGAGTTGATCTTCAATTCATATGATCAGGCTAGAAGAAAAAGTGCCAATAATGGTGATCAAAGAAGATAATTTTGAAGAAGTTGAAGTGGCAAAGGTAAAGTTTTCAAAATATTGGCAAAGTATGTATGTTAGCGAGAGAAAAAATGATTTTGTTGAACTTTGCAAAGAGTTTAATGATGTCTTTGCATGGAGTTACAAGGATTTACGTGGATTTGACCTATGTTTAGTGTAACATACTATCGAGCTCGATCTCAATGCTAAACCAGTCTGGTAGAAACAAAGACCAGTGAATCCTAAGATTGAGCCACTAATGAGGAAGGAACTCTCTAAAATTATTGAAGCTTGTATTATTTTTCCAATTAAGCATTCCTCTTGAGTAGATAATTTAGTTCCCGTTACGAAGAAAAATGGAGAGATCTAATTATATGTTGATTTCAAGGACCTAAACCAGGCTTCATTAAAGGATCATTATACTCTCCCGTTTATGGAGAAGAGCCTCCAAACAGTAGCAAGAAGTGCAAAGGTTTTCATTGCTTAATGGGTATTTGGGGTACAAAAAAAAATTGGTTAAGGAATCTGATCAATTCAACACATGCTTTCACTACCAAATGGGGTACATACACCTACAACAAGATGTCGTTCAGATTATCTAATGCTGGCGCTACTTTCCAATGAGCTATGGATATGGATTTCAAGCGTCTAATCAATGATTTTATTTTGGTATATCTGGATGATATAACAATATACTCTAAACAATGCAGAGGATCACATAGCTCATTCAAGAAAGGTTTTCAAGACGATGCAGGGAGATTTGGAGTTTCATTAAATCCTAAGAAATGTATTTTTGTTGTGTAAGAGGGAAATTTTCTTGGACATGTGATTTCAGACGGAAGCGATTTTAATTGATCCGGCTAGGATACATTCAATTTTGTCTCTTATCTCTCCCAAGTCACAAGAAAGGCCTTCATATTTTTCTTGGAACAATAAAATTGGTGCGGAGATTCATTGCTCAATTCATATCCTTGGCCAAACCATTAATAGCCATGTTGAAGAAAAATATGCCCTTTTAATGGCTGAAGGAAGGGAAAAAGAGCTTTCGAAGCCATTAGGACATAGCCATTTCTCAAGTGCTTACATTGGTGAATCCAAAGTTTGATAAGGATTTCGTATCCTTTATGCTTTTGTAAGTTAGGAGATTATTTTTGGTATCCTCACTCAGTAAAATGATGATCTGATGGAACAACTGATTGCATTTTCTTCAGCCATTATCTAAAAGGATATGAGCTCAAATACTCACTTGTATAAAAAAGCAACTCTTTTCTATCATCCTGAGGCTTTGAAAGAATTTCAGGCACATGTTTTCCAATAATAGAATCCACTCTGATGGTGTCACATCCAGGCGTTAAGGGACTTTTTGTTAGAATAAAGATATGAATGATAAACGTGCTGGATGGATTACCAAGGTGATAGAGTATGAAGTACACATCAAGGTTACTAAGCTAATCACAAGTGAAGGTTTGTGCCAACATCTTGCTGCAGATTTGGAATCGAAAAATGAAAAGGATATGCTAATTCTAAGCAATAACACAGAAGATGATTAGGTTGATTGGTTGTTAAAGATGAAAGCCTTCCTTTTCTCAGGGGTATACCCTAATGACATAGATATAACCTAAAAAGACAGAAACTTTCATCTTCATTCTATTCCTTATGTTCTAGTATATAATGTTCTCTTTCACAGGGACTTAAATGGTGTTCTCCTTCGATGCATAGGGATGGAATAGGTAAATAAGATATTGGAAGAGTTTCACAATGGTTTATCAAGAGGGAATTACTATGCATGAAACAACTTTTGTAAAAATCATGAGGGATGGCTACTACTGGCTAGATTTATTCAAAGATACACATCTCTAGGTGAAGAAATGCAAGGAGTGTGTTTTTTTCACTGGAAAACAGAGGCTATCAGCTCTTCCTCTTCAACCAATTCAGGTTGATCAACATTTTTTCCAATAGGGATTAGACTTCATGGAATGATTAATCCTCCATCTACTGATGGAAATAAATGGGTCCTTACCATAATAGATTACTTTATTCGATGGAAATAATCTGTGACGTTGAAAGAAGGTAATGAGAATATTGTTCTTGATTTTCTCGAAGGAATAATGACAAGGTTTGGTGTCCCATTTACAGTGATTTTAGACAATGCAATGACATTTCTTGGCCTAAAATTGAGTGAATGGGCCATCAAGAATGGGTTTTATCTCAATACCTCTTCCAATTACTATCCACATGGGAATGGATTGGCCGAGTCTAGTAATGAAAACCTCATACGGATCATCAAGTGTACAATGGAAACTAATAGGAGGACTTAGCACACGTATCTCAAAACTAGTTTGTGGTCATGTTAGATCACACTCTAAGAGAGCTATTGGAAATTATCCTTTCATGCTAGTGTAAAGGAGAGAAGTGAAGCTCCCGCTATCTTTGGAACTACCTTATTTGGATTTGGCACACTGACTAGAAGTTATGGAGAATGATCGTATGACAGTCAGGTTCACTGAACTAATGGAGTTAGAATAAATTGAAAACAAGGAAATGAAATTTTTGGAGTAGCATCAATCTCAAGTCAAGAAATTTTTTGACAAGAAGGCATCCAATATAGAAGTTTCAAGAAGGTGATTTAGTTCTCAAATGAGATGCTGACAAGGCCAAGCCAGGCATGCATGCTAATTTTGATGCCCTCTAGAGTGGACCATATATCATCACAAGTTACAAGGAACCCAATTCATTTTTCTTATCTTAGACTCAATGGAGAAGAATTTCCTATTCATGTGAATGAGATACATCTCAAAGCTTTTTTTTAGAGTTTTTTCACCCTGTGCAGTTTAGTCTAGGTTTGTTTCCTCTAAGTTCTTTGCACATTGTCATTGTTTGTTGTTTCATGTTTTGTTTGTTTGTTTTTATTGTTCTATGTGCATGTTCTAAATATTTCTAATTTAAGACTCACTACCCAATGGATTGCCTAAGGCTATTGGCCTGAAGCTTAGCAGGAAAGCATTCCTGAGATGTAGCCAAAAATGTTAACTTTTCAAGTTACCCTTACTGAGAAGGCCATTTTAATATTTTCAATTTTTTCCCTTCTTTTCCAAAATTTTACCTATCATACAGATTAAATTTCAAATTTTTCATAAGGTTGAGAAGTTTTTCAAACTCTGAAGTCTAAATTTCAGACTTTGGATTTTAGAGATTATTATGTTCGGAAGTTCATCCCTTGGGGTTATATTTATTTTTGTGTGAAAAATTTCTGCAAAACCCCAAAGTCTGAAAGACCAAAGTTCTAAAATTTTGGTACTTCAGGTTTTGGTGTTTCGATGTTATTTTTGGGAATTTTCATTTATGGAGTCTCGAAGTTCAAAATACCGAAGTTCTGAAATTTCAGAACTTCAAGTTTTCAGGATTTCAGACTTCGAGGGTATGTTGTCTAGTTAAATAGTTGCACACAAAATTCAGGTTTCATATTTCCAAAGAATTTATGGTCCAATAACCTCACATGTGTCCGTGTGAGGGACATTGAATTCTTGGTTTACCTATATAAATCCATATTTTTTATGCATCTTTCTCATCTGGTGATTTACTCTAACATTCTGAATTTTACTAAGTCCTAGTTGTACTTCTAAGGCATCATTTTTGAGATAATTTTTGTGTTTTTCTTCATCTTTGGGTTAGGGTTGACATTCGGGGTCTTTTGCCTTGTTCCTTTTTTCTTATCTTCTTCTTCATTGTTTAATCTTGTTGATTCAATCATGGATTCCACCATTATGTTTTTCTTTTTCTCGACCCTCCTTAACCGAGGCAATGAGATTCATACTCAACACCACAAGTTTCACATCATACAGACATCAAGTTTCTTCAAATCTAGAAGTGTTGAGGAGATCACCCTTTTTCAGAAGTTGAAGGCTTTTGAATATCATCCCATAGGTTCCAAACTTGGTGCATTTTTGGATTTTCTAATTCGAAACTTCTCGTTTTCAAAGTTTTGGTGATAAGCACTTTGGGAATGCCTCTTTTCATGTTTTCAGAAGGTACAAGAGTTTGGGTTTTGGACCTTTCTAGCTTTGGTTTTCAGAGATAGAAACCTTCAGATTTCATAATCTTTCACTTTTGGACATCAAGTGCTTTTGGGTTTTCAGATTTTGGAGGTAGGATCTTTCGGGTTTCAAACATCACATATTTTTGGACTTCAGTTTTTGGGAGGTCTGGAAGGTTTTCACTAAATTCTTTAGGTTGCATTCGGGTTCTGAACCAATGTTTGCTTCTTCCTCAAAGGAAAAATAAAAAATGAAGTATAATTTTTTACAAGTATATCCTCACACCTGTCTATCTTCGTATGTTGAAAATATTTGGGATACTGATCTAGGGAACATAGACATGGCCAAATTTTATGAGAGGATAAAATATCCTAATAATAATCCTTGGATGTAAGCCATATTTGACATTGGGATTCCTCTCACTGCTACTTTTCCTGCATCCATGCAATGTCCATAATTTTTCTTAACTATAGCTTCACACTTTGATAAAACCACCAAAACCATAAGAAATGATTCTGGTAATGTTGTGATTAGGTTGGACAGTGAATTTTTTCAAGGATTTGTTTAAGATTATTGATGTAGAAGGATGTGAAACAATTTCTCCAGAGTCTACAATTGAACATTGGGAGAAATAATATGAACTTTACACAAAGTTCATGATTAAGAGCTACTTAGCTAAGGCTAAAGGTACCAAAAAACTTCCTAAGTTGATTACTCATTCAAACTTCATTCAGGAAGTCAATGATATCATTTTACTATTGAGTAGGGTTTTTGGTCTCGCTTTAGTGAGAGAATTTCAATAATGGATGTTTCTTTATATAGCTACTATTAAGAAAAAAAGGAATTTATCTAGTGGGGAGAACATATCAGTAGTTTAATATGTTTCCAATTGGGAGATGTATTGAATTCAAGGAAAATTTTCATGACTTCCTTTCTTGTCTACGCAGTAGCTGTGATGAGGGAATATCCAGGTTTGAATACTAAAGGTGTTAGAAGCACCTCCCAGATTTATGAATTCTATCCCCAACTTACTATGGATGAAGGAAGCAAGCATTTCAGAAGAGTAACTAACACTTTTTTGTTGTCCTTTTGTATTATTTTGACAAAGACTTTGTATAATCGAAGAATTTTAGATGAGGCTTTCAGAGAAGTACAAGAATGGGGAGGCATTTATCTATAATTTCCAACCTTCACTTATATTAGGGTACCAGGATTCTCATGAGCCCCAAATAAGTTTCTAAGATGTTCAAGCTACAATTGGATATTACTAGAGCTAGTTCGTCAATTGTTGGATTATCAAAAAATCCAAAAAAAGTGGCACAAGGTAGGGGTCCAATTTATTTCAATAGGGAGGTATACGTGTGCAAGAATCTATAAAGCCAAGAATGTGGAAGGATAAATGTCTCAAATCACCCTTAGGAATGTTTCATCCAAGGAACAAACTTTGATTATTGGGGTAAATTCATGTGCTAGACATGATGTTCCTCAATTAGAGGATATTTGGATCCATTTTCGGGATGAAGTTATCATAAGGCAACGAGAGTTTGAAAGATTGAATTTGAGTGAGGTAGTAAAATGTTTTGGTATTGCAATACGTTCTTGAAGGATTAAAGGATGATAAGAGATGTGCTTTATCCTACTTACAAAAGGGATAATATTTCTAACCAAACTTTTCCTTGGATTGATTGGTATAAGGAAGAATGTAATAATACAAAATAAAAGGTGGGGCCCATTTTAAAGAGAATATATAACTAGCTGGTAACTTTGGGTATCTAACCCAAAGTATCATATCAACCCATAGGGATAGTTTAATCCCAGTCAACAATAGGTCACCCTACATCTTCAAGGAGTAAAATTTTGACCCACAAGGCTATTCTAAATCCATGGAAATATTTCATTTGTCGTAGGAGGCTCCTCTTCTACAAAGGCTTCCACCACCAAACTTTTATCTCCTAGGTTGCAAGTTTCTGAAGTGGTTGATTTAAGTACTTCTCAGTCATGTCTCAGGTATTGTAACTTTCTCTCCCCCTTCCCTACCATATTTACCACCTTCAAACCCACTTCCTCCATTATCATTTTCCATTTCTTCCCTTCCGATTTATTCCTTTCCTTCACCATCCATGGCTCAAGTATTTTCTTCTCTTCCTAAAATTTTATTGGGAGACATGATAGGATCTCCATTTTCCACTCCACTTCCTCAACAACTCCTTCCTCCTTCCACTTCCGTTCCCACCTCCATTTCATCTACTCCTATGTCCATTTTGACCACTACACCCTCTATTATCACTACGTCCCTTCCACTTTCCATCGATGACACTAATTCCATTGTAGTATCTAGTATCCCAAGTTTTATTATAACCATGTCATTGGTGTCATCTTTTTCATCTTCTGCTATACCTAAATGGTTATATCACCAGACTCCCAAGGAAAAGAAAAAGGTGCCCCTTGTTGATGTGGTTGATTTAATTTCTTTGGATCTAACTCCCAAGAGATAAGCCAAATGACCTAGAGTTGTCTCTAATATATCAATAGACTAATCAAGAGAAAGATTCATGGAGATAGCTACCCCTGCTGAAGGAAATAAAAAAGAAACCATCACAACAATGGATTACCAAATTTCTAGATTTGCATTGGGAAAATCTACACATGAAGGAGATAACTAGGATGTACAAGTGGAACTTGAAATATTTTGGAAAAATATGATAAGGACAAAGCAACAACAAATGATTTGAAAGGAAAGTTTGAGCAGCTCACTTCCCTTCTTACTAAAATTACATAGCCATCACAAGTCACAACTTTCTCTTGTCTTTTCCTTAAGTTTCGATGATACATCCTAGTACATAGTGGAGAATATAGGTTAGAAAGGAAGATTAGTTGATGGATGGATTAAATGCATGCTTCAGAAAGCTAATATGCTAATCAAAATGGTTGTGGAATTGTACAATGATTTATATGCGGAAAGAACTTCTATCATGAAGTTAGATGAAATTATTTCTGAAGATAATAATAATTTAGACCTTAACTTGAATACCTGGAGATAAATTAGAGATGTTAATTCAGATCTAATCCTTCAGGAGGGTGTGATTGATGATTCCTCAAAGTTATTCAAGTTCCAAATATCCATGGAGTTCAGAGCACAGGTGTTGCAGGATCTAATCAAGAAATTGGATGAGAAATGGGTCGAAATAATGGATGGATTGAATGACATTTTAGAGGAATTTGATAATATCCACTATAAGTTCACTAATGAGACCATTGATGTTCTTCCCATTGATCAATAAATAATGAGTTTCAAAATTTTGGTGAAAGAGGATGATGATGTGACGAAAACCTTCAGTGTTGATTCCATTTACAAATTAGTTTCATATCAAAATTTTATAAGTCAGTCGTGAGTAAGTTGAAGAGATTACCAGTCATATTTTCTAGAGAAGTTGAGACAACATATGTGGTAAACCATTACATGTAAAGACCAGAGGAAGAGGAGATATAAGGGATTATCAAGTGTTTCATCAAATACATGCACAATTTGGCTATGTGGGAAAAGGATGAAGAAGAACCAGAACAAGAAAAGAGTGTTGTTGGCCCAAGCTAAGCCTAAAAACCATTGATGGATAGCTTCCAAGATCTTGATTGGTCAAAGTCACAGGGTGGACTTCGTTAAACTATGTGTAACATTTTTTCTATTCTTATGGGAGGTTATTCCCTTAGACTTTAATGCACTCTATTTTTAGTAATTAATTAGTTAAAGGTAAAGTTGTAATGGCTCAACCTCTTTGATCTATAAATAGTTAGATGCATTATGTTTTACAATACTTTTTGAGATCTTTGGGAATTACTCTTCAATCTTGGAAGAGTTTTAAAACTGGTTTGAGTCTTTTAATAATATTCAGAACAATATTTTGTTGTTGAATATCGGGCATATTGTGAAATTGATTAATTTATCTATCACTCGTGGATGTTTAGTTCCTTGATACGATTGATTAATTTTCCTTTAGATCATTTATCTTGTTTTAATCTTTGTGGGAAATGATATAAACTCTTTACATTTCAGTTGTGGAAAACTTGTTATCTTTCTATTATTGAAGTGCTTTATTCATCCAATCATTGGTTTAAAAGGTTATAGGAAATGTGCATGCCATATGTTATTTTAGGATATTAATTGTGCAATTAAGTGGATCTTTCTATTCAGTTATACTTGGTGCATCACCCCTTTAAATTTATTAGTTGTTTAAACTTATCTCACCTTTATCCCAAGATATAGTAGATTAGCTTATTTTCAAGTGTTATAGCCTTGCACATTTATCCCAAATCAAGTGTGCCAAGTTTTAAAGGAAGTTTTCCTTCTCTAGAGGTTCATCCCAAATCAACAAGGTCCCACACCTTGGGGATGTTCCAATGTTGCATGGGATCACTCAAATATTCAATGGGTGCATGATCCGCGTGACAATAGTTTCAATTAATAAAATGTAATCAACTTCCACAAGTGGCTTGTGCACATTTCTTAAGAATCGAGTTAATAAGGGAAGCAAGATGCATTAATTACGTGGTCACTAATTATTAAATTACAACCTTGTCATTATATTTATTTAAGTAAAAAAATGTAAAAATCATCACTGAATGTATACAATCATAAACATCCATAAGGTTTACATACTTAGGAATAACTATTAAACTTCCTCAATACATATGATTCAATCATATGTAATCTTAGTTACACATATACCATTCAATACATGAGCTGCATTTAATTAATAAATGTAGATGTACATTTATAATCCACTAGATCCATTAATAATGCAAAAATGCATATATCATTCTTTAAATACATCATAATTATTTATTTAATAATATCTTATATTATTCCATATAATTTTCCAATCATACAATCCAATGTGATAAAGAAACCTTCCCATTTAATTTTCTGATGCAAATCAAGACTTGATTAAATATAGAATACACCTTATTCATTTCCTTTTTGAAACAGATAATAATAGAAATGGCTAATTTAGCCTCTCAATCATTGAAGGACTGCAAAAATATTTTTCTCAATTACAAATTCACTATGCAATATAATTCATCTTTACTCAATCAAATTGAATAACTAATTTCTTTCAACATCATTCACCTTGCAGACTTAAAGTACTCCATCTGCAAAATGTTATCAATGGTCAGTTAGAAAGAACTGACATGATAAGTCCTATTTTCCACTTAATAGTTCATGCCATTTAGTATTTACATAAATGAAATGTTGCATTTATTTTAATCAAATGAAATGACCTACAAGGATAAAAATATAATTTAAAACTTTCAAGGATAATTACTTTGCATTCAGATTACTGATCACTTCTTTCAAATCTACTTACTCAAGAATAGAATTGCAAGTGATAGAACATGTTTCAGTTATCATCAACCATTACTTATCTACTTGTGATAATAAGTACAATAGTTATATTGATAGTATAAAATCCAAATATACTTATACATAAGTATCAAACAATGTGTAATCTCTTGATTAAATTTATATATATCAAATGGCATTTAATCATTGAATTATATACAAGTATTAGTAGTAATTAATCACGTTATGAAATACAAGTATCAAACAATGGATAATATCTCAATTAATTTAATATATCAAAATGGTATTTGATCACTAAATTATATAACATTATTATAGTAATTAATCAAGCTATGAAATAGAAGTATCAATTAGTAATTAATCTTGAGTTAAAAATAATTGTTTATGGTAACAATGATTACACCCAAAAAAATAAGTAAACCACTTATAGGGACCCTTAAATATTTCATATCATAATTAGGAAAGGATTTACACGCATATTAATATTACGTTGTTTTCTTATCACAGGAAAGGATTATAGTCAATTGGAATCTACTTCATGATTTCACATACTCCCGAGGAGACTCATAAAAAAATATTTGACCATCATGTCATGGTCTATTTAGTAATAGTATGTCCATGGCTCTAAGTAGAGGGTGAATAATGTTTTGAAATAATGAGGTAGACCTTATTTACCTTAAAAATTAAGAAAGTACCATACCCACATAAATTATCTACCTAATGACAACATGTCAGGCTTATCAGAGATTACCCTCAAGGCCCATCACAATTATCTACTAAGGAAAATATGTTATAACAATAAACATTAATACCTCGAGAGTCCAATCAAAAGAGAACAAGAGAGATGTGATGCAGAGACTCATAGGTGTGATTACATGTCACTAACAATCAACCCATTATTCCAAGCGAGCTTGAAACATCTCGAATAGCCTAGAGTAATGTTTTCCTCACCATAACAAGTCAAAGCCTCTTCCACTAGTGACTCATTCTCTTAAATGGAGCTCAACATAAAAAAACAATGCAAGGTACCGTTTTAGATCATAAAACCCAATCAAAAGACAATGAAAACTATATCTGCAAATATTTTATGCTGATCATAGTTTCAGGGTAAAACAACAAGGCCTCACAGAATCACCTACAGATCCATATAGACATTAGATAATAACTGGTTGAAAACCCACCTCCAAGGAAGGGAAGTTTCGACTATTAAGACCTAGAGAGTTCCCATAATATCTGGGATTTCACCCTAACCTTTTAAATGAAAACAAAGGATAAATTTCATGAATGAAAAACACACAGGTTCCATAGCTCAAATCTGAAAATTTGATGGAGGCGCATATAAGTATTCCCACGATACCCATATCTTTCTGGGTTTTACTATTATAAAAATATAAGCCAAAGATATATTTGAATATACTCATAATCCAAATTCTTTCACTCCAAGAAAAATAAAACAACATCCATGTTAACCATTGTAACTTTTAAAAAGATCTCATTCATCACAAAAGCCATATAAGAATAAAATGATAATACCCAGGATAACCACATTCGAATCCAAAGATTCAATTAAAACGTATATGCATATATATGTCATTCAAAACCAAAAGCTTTTGGGTATTTATTTTATAAATACAAACCTTGGATATATCCAAATATGCTCATAAACCAAGTATGCATTCACCCATATAATCATAGCTCAAACAATAGTAATGATAAACACTAAAAATTTTCAGGGTTTTCAATCATACTAATAATCTATAACTATAGAAAGAGTAGTAAGAAATTTCTTCCAAAACCCATTTCCATAAAATTTGAACACAATAATTGTTGAGATTTGATTTACACAAAAATTCAAGGGAGTAGCCATTAAGAGAGAGATAGGGTTCATCATGCCTGTTAAGGTAAGGTTGAACTTCTTTCTTCTTTTTCTCCTTTCTCCAACTTCTTCTAGTAAGATAAGCTTTACTGGGAATGGAAGCATTTATATTTTCCAAGAAGACCAATTTTCTCACTAGATTGCATGCAATGGTTCACGATAATGGCGGTCTGAACAACTGAATGGAGAGATATTTACAAAACTGTTTACCCTTCGCAATTGTTTACCACTTTCCATGCAAAAGTGGGTAGCTTCTCGATGAGGGTTCGAGTTTCTCATGGGACTAGGAATGCATTGAATGCCTCCCACTTGTTTTATGCCACATTTGTGGCCTTAATAAATTTACCAACCACCATTGTATTATTTTCCATATTTAGCTAGAGCTAAATGAATTGAACAAGAGTTCCATTTTTATCTATGTGGTGTACCCAGATTTCATCCTGAAATCTATGACTACCCTATTCGAATTGTTTTTGTACTTTAAAAATAATGGGTCATTTTGTGTTTTTATTACCTGAAAGTTCTTGTATTACGTCAAGATATTCCCAAAGAGCCATATTAGCCATTTTCACCAAATACCTAGATGCTCAAAATTGTTATATTTTGTCGTCGAGATTTATCTATGGGAAATTTGTATTTAATTATTTTGAGCCCCATTTGAGGCAATTTGCACTTTGTTTTAACCCTGTTGTGATCGAACATATCATTATTCCTATATACCAGAAGGGTTTTAACTAAAAAAAGTTTTGGGCTTTATTTGTGACTTTTGGCAATTTTTTTGTGTTTTTGTGTTTTTGTGTTTTCTAGTTTCGTTTTCTGTGAAATTTCTCTAGACCAATTCCTTTGCCGGGTTAGCTCGTTTCTTAGCCTAGAGCATCTGGAAAACATATACACACGTTATTCCTGGAGGAAGTCGCCATCAGAGGTCTGGATCACTGGGAAAAAGAAAAGTCATGCATGGAAAAGCCCCTGCGGGGTTGGGCGCATTTTTGGAAAA
Organism: Taxus chinensis; assembly: GCA_019776745.2. NCBI lineage: Eukaryota > Viridiplantae > Streptophyta > Pinopsida > Cupressales > Taxaceae > Taxus > Taxus chinensis. Next base: position 628,942,791 of record CM034148.1, read on the forward strand.
TAAAGGATTTAAGATACAAAGGGAAAAATACAAGCAGTAGGCAAGGTGTGAATTTTGTACCTGCCTAGTATGGGTACTTTTTCCTGTGTTATAAAATTCACTTAAGCTGCAGTGGGAAATTTAGAGGCCGTAGGCAGGCGGGAATTTATTGTCTACCTTGCATGGTAAAAATTCCCATGGTGAAATAAAAGAAAAGTGACTTAAGTGAAATCATTGGATTTTATTGCCTGCCATGTAGGATAAATAATCCCATTGTCAAAGTCAAATCACTTAAGTGGATCATGGGATTTCGGGGGCTGCCTTGCAGGGTAAAAATTCCCATTGCCATGTGTTTTTAAAAATATAATTCTATTCTGCTAAAAAGTGCGACCCACCTTGGGTGAATAATAATGCATTAAATAAATATTTGTTAATATTTATTCACCCAATTTTGGCACCCAGGCTTGTGGAAAATTCAACAAAGGGAAGTGAAAAAAAGGAATTTAAAAATAGAATTCCAAAATTAAATAAATATAATTTATTTAATGCAGCCCCTTTTGAGAAGGAAATAATACTTTTTAAAGTATTAATTGATTAAATTAAATTCTATTTTCAGTGGTTATGGTCAAAGCACACTTTGAAGCTTAAATGAAGTGAAGAGTGGATGATTAAGTTGATTAAATTTAATTTAATGGATGGTTGTCCTTAATCATGCAATTTTAGCACATCAGTTAAAGAGAAAAACATGATTTTTAATTAATTAATTGCCAGGAATAGGAAGGGAAATTATTAATTATAGAATTATGAGGGTTATATAAGAATGGGCTGCCATATGGGTGAATTATTTAATTCACAGGTAAAGAATTGCAGCCAAGAGGAAAAGTGCGCCCCATTTGAAGAATGATTTTGCTCAGGCAAGGTGGAAACAAGGCAAAAAAGCTTCCGAAATTGGTGCATGCTTTGAAGGAGGTTGATCTTTGTCTGTATAATTGTTTGCATAGGTGTTACAAGCCATCTTTGCTAAGGAATTGATTACAGGTGTTTTACAAAAGAAAAGGAGCTTTAATCAATGTCCAATACATTGCATATATTCTCCGAATCTGAAGAAATATCCAAATCTACACCAGTTTTGAAGAAATCCAACCAAGTAAGAAGAAAAAGAATTATTCAGACAAAAATAGACAAAGCCATGGTGAAGAGAGATGAAAAAGAAAGCACGATGGAGTCATGCATTACTTCCAAGCTTGCAGACGTAGGAGACACAGATCTAGGTCCGGAGCCTCTTTCTGAATTGATTGATAGATCCAGAGCGGAAAAAACTTCACTCATGCGTGCAGATTAAAAGCACTGGAATTATTCAAGCTGCAGCTTTTCCATCCACAGCTTAGTTGCCAGAGTTTTTTATGCATGTGTAGACCCATATCCAGATGCAGAGGCAGATGCAGATGTAAATCCATATACAGATCTCGATCCATATCTCATAGTTGCAAAAGCTTTTGGCACAAAGGCTTCATCCTCTTGTTTCAAATGCAGCCCGTGAAGAAGTCAGTGCATGGAAAATTCCTTCCAAGATCTTGTGTAAATGCTCCCATCTTCCAGTTGAAGCCTTCATTGAATTTTCATTCATCCAGAGTGCTTTTCAGAATTTTTAATTATTCATATGCAATTAAAAATAAGGATGATGAGTTATCTACGACAAACATTGCATTGATGCAATGTACTAGAGAAGAACTGCAAAAGCTTCAAGGATAAAAGAGAAGACAAGGTGAAGGAAAAATCCAGTTGTTTCCAGATCCAGCTTGTTGTTTCCAGATCTAGTCATTTCCAATTCCATTCGTTTCCAGATTCCAGCTTGCTTCCAGATCCAGTTGCTCCCAGATCAAGTTTGGTGAGAATCAAAGGCAAAAGAATCAGCTGCATGCAGACATGAAAAAGGACAAGACTGCAGCTTTCCTCTTCCTTCTTCTTTCCTCCGACAAAGTAATTGAGCGATCAATTAAATTATAAAACTTAAGTGATTGGTTTAAAAGCCATTACTTGAAGAAGTCAACTACTTGGAGATAGGTGGTGGACGTGTAAAATAGAAGGTTCTATTTTCAGTTGCAAATCATACATGTCATGCAAAGAGGAATTCCAGGATGGAGATTGCCAGTTGTTTCTTTCCTCCGACTTCCACATGTGTCAGTTCAACTAAAAGCTTCCAACTTGTAATTGCCCCTCTACATTCTATAAGTAGAGGAAGAACCTTCGGGTTAATGATCAGAATTTGTAAGCAGCAATCTTGTGTTCTAGACTTTGTGTTGAACCCTTGAGAGCCACTTGGAGCAAAGGAATACAAAGGAGCAGGTTTCCGGAGAACTTTGTGTCACGGTGTACTGTGTTTCTTGCTTTTAATCTTAGATCTCTTAATAAACTTTGTGTTATTTTAGATCTGGATCTAGAGTTGCCTTTGTTTTAGAATTTTGTGTTTATATCTATTGGATTCTTCTATGTGCATGCAATTTAGCTCTGCCATCTACTGATTGGGATGCACATCTTCCCCATTTCTTCTATGTGTTTATGTAATTACCTTCTTCTATAACTTTTCCTTTCTTTAAACAACTGCTTACTTGCTGCAGAACTGTTCAGTTATGGTTCATGAACTGAGTAGTTAAAGTAAAACCCCATTTAGATATTAGCATACTTAAATTGACAAATCTGACACGGGAGCCTCACCGGTTAAATGAGGGAGATTTATCTCATGACTGCCTAGGTTTTGTGCTATGCAGAAAATCTAGCCAACAGTTTTTGGCGACTCCGCTGGGGAACAACTATCTTTATAGATCAAAGCTTATCTTTTGAAGATCAAAGTGTTTTCCATACAAATCTCAACCTGGCTGAACGTCCATTCACCCGATCTGTGAAGGTGCAAGGAAGGACTGATCATTTCTTTAGACTACAGGAGTAATTCAATTTCAATCATCCTCCTCAAGTTAGAAGCCGCAGATCTAGTCTTTCACCAGGAAGGAGAGTGCACTGCTCATCCAGATCCGAATCGTCTTTGGCATATTCCGGCTGCTAGAATTATTCATCAAGTCTACACAAAGAAGATGTATCCCCAGTCAACATGCAGAATCAGTTAGTACCTGTTCCATGGGGAGTAGCTTTTGGGCCTCTTGAATCTATCTCCTCCTATGCATGATCTACCTAAAGGGAGGAGAAAGAATTTTCTAAAATTCTTTGGAGATGGAAAGCAGAATCTAGATGACCACTTGGCTACATTTTTCATATCCTGTGGAGTGCTTGCAAGTTGAACATGAAGATGTATCTATCAGACTCTTCATAGAGACTCTACATGACTTGGCTAGAGAATGGTTCTACCAGCTAGCTCCTGGCACCATAACCAACTGGGCTACTATGCGGGATGTGTTCCTGAAAAGATTCAAACCAGCTGAAGATTCCAGTACATTGATTACTCAGCTCACTCAGTTGAAGAAGGAGCCACATGAGCACATGCAGGATTTTATTGCAAAATTCCAAAGATTACTGTACAAAATTCCAGCTTCTGCTTCTCTAAATGATGAGAATCAAAAGGTTTCTTCATCAATTCTTTGCTTCCTGAAGTAAGCTATCAACTGTGAAGAGCACGTCCTGCTGATTTGTTAGCAGCTCAAAACATGGCGGTTGAAATTAAAGACGACCTCATCATGGCTGGAAAGATAAAGAGCAACACTTCTAGAGCTAAAAGTTCATCCTCTTCTACTACTTCTGATTCACTACTGCAAAAGTTAGCAAATGAGATGATGCAGATAAAGAAACAAATGGCTCAAATGGCTCAAGGCAACAATACTGCCCCTGCTCGGAATTTCAACAACAACCAGAACTGCATTGCTGGTTCCCAAAGATTAGTAATTGAAGCTGCTCCCTAGAAACAACGTGGAGATGAATGAAGAAGACCTAGAAGCTGACACTGATTAGCTCAAGGATGATGATTTTATAGGTCCTGCTGGTGACTCCAACATTAATTACCTGAACTAACAAATTTGAACATGATGATGAGAAACTTCATGAAGATGATCATGGTCATGCATATGCAATACTTACAAGATCAAAAACTCGCCAAGCTAAGGCATTAGCTGACAAACAAAGAAGGGGCAACCCTTTACCTTCTTCTTTAGCTCCTAGAGATAAGAATCGAGTTCTTCATCTCAACCACAGAAAGTGGCTCAGGTATCTAAATCTATTTCTTCTTTTGACATTATTGATCATGCCAAGAAATCCTAAAGTTCAAATGTCAGAAGTTGAATACTTGAGAGCCATTCCTGAGTAGTTAAATAGGCTAGTCAAATATGTACAATCACCAAGACAATCCAATACATCAAAAGGCCTTTTTCCTAAGCCCAAAGATACTCCTCCACAAAACAACACTGCAGTTGTTAAATCCTCACCATCTTCTTAAAGAGTGGAACCTTTTCTATGTCTCCTTATTGCTTAATGGTTTCAAGTTAAGTAATTACATTTTAGATTCAGGTGCTTCTGAAATGTCATGCCAGCTAAAGTTACAGATGCTCTTGGGCTTACCTTGACAAAGACCATAAAAAGGTTGTTACTCCATGGAGAGACAAGTCCCTTTAATTCGAACAAATCAAAGATGCACAAGCTGTTCTGGCAGCTTTTCTTGACAAAAGATTAAAGATGACAATTCTAGTTGCAGATATTCCTATCTCCTACAGGATGTTGCTGAGCAGAAACTTCTTCAAAGAGCTGGGAGGAGAAGTAAAGATGGATTGGTCCTGTGCACATATTCCTATCAAAGGGCTTAACCATAAGCTAGAGCTGGAAAAGAAGTCCAGGTACACGGTTACAAAATCTGAGGATCCTAGATCTCAAATTCTTTTTCAGGGATCTGACCGTGGGGTCTATTTCTTGAAAACAGATAAAGACATTCCAGAGCCAGAACTTCGACCAGAGCCAGAACCAAGCAAAAGAAGAAAAAAAGTTTGGACTCTGGAGTTTAAAGGCACATGTTGTTCTTTTGGATCAGTATCTGGTAGGTTTACTAATATCTCTAGATCATGAGATATTCCCATACTCCCACAAGCTAATGTTTGAGAACACCAATCATACGACGGAGTATGAAGCATTGTTGCTAGGAATGGAGCAAGCTAAAAAGAAAGGAGTAAAACTCCTCCAAGCCCAAGGAGATGCTGAACTTCTAGTAAAGCAGGTTCGAGGGAAAAATCAAGTCAAAAGAGATAAGCTAGAGCATTACAGAGATAAAGTGCTTTCTGCCACATTCGATTTTGCAGCCTTCTCTATTGACTTCATTCCAATAAATCAAAACTCCAAGGCAGATTCTTTGGCAGTCACAACTGTACTATTGAATCCGGATAGACCACCGTCCATATTCAAACAAGGAAACTATAAAGTGGAGATGGTCTACCTACCCAACAGTCCTTGAACAAACATCTGCATGTCTGCATGTTGAAGGGAGTAAATCACCACCACGACAAACAATCATAGAAAAAGTCTGATCCAGGTTATGATGACAATAGTGGAATAGTCCAACCAAAAGGTAACAAAATCCCAAGGGTTTAGTTTCCTTAGTGGAGACTTTCAACAAGCATGATCAATATCTGAAGAAGAACAAAGAATATGGTGATAGTTCTTCCTCAGAAATGCAGCAAATAAATTTGGGAACGGAGCAAGTTGATGCAGACTTACCTGTCACGGAGAGAAGAAAGGATGTGCCACCACCAGATGAAGTTGATAAGGACTTGCCTAGAGTATTTGACAAGAAGGCCAAAGAAAGGAAGTTCAAGATCAGAGATTGGGTACTCTGGTGGGACAAGAGATATGAACCAAAGGGCATACACGACAAATTTGATCCGCTCTGGAAAGGGCCCTTTGTGATCAAAAGAGCTGCAGGAATGGATACTTTCTTCCTTTCCTATCGAGATGGAATTGAGTTACCATTTCCTTTCAACGGGCAGCATCTGAAGCTGTTCAGGAACTGAAAAAGTAGGTTAAAACCTGTATGTACATAAATAAAACTTTGTTTGTTTTTCTTTGTTTTGTTTTTGTTTTTGTGTTGTGTTTGTTTCCTGACCCCATGCCCAAAAGACAAGATACGAAACCAGAGATGCTGGGATCTCATCTTTTCCCTTGTCATTCTGACAGAGAAAAAGATGTCCACAGACGGAGCCGACTGGTGTACCCAGATTTCATCCTGAAATCTGTGACTACCCTATTCAAAAAAAAATTATACTTTTAAAATAATGGGTCATTTTGTGTTTTTATTGCCTGAAAGTTCTTGTATTGCGTCAAGATATTCCCAAAGAGCCATATTAGCCATTTTTGCCAAATACCCAGATGCTCAAAATTGTTATATTTTGTCGTCGGGATTTGTCTGCTGGGAAATTTGTATTTAATTATTTTGAGCCCCGTTTGAGGCAATTTGTGCTCCGATTTTAACCCTGTTGTGATTGAACATATCATTATTCCTATATACCAAAAGGGTTTTAACTAAGAAATAAGTTTTGGGCTTTATTTGTGACTTTTGGCAATTTTTCTATGTTTTTGTGTTTTCCCGTTTCGTTTTCTGTGAAATTTCTCTAGACCAATTCCTTTTCCGGGTTAGCCCAATTCTTGGCCTAGAGAATCTGGAGAACATATATACATGTTATGCCTGGAGGAAGTCACCATCGGAGGTCTGGTTCACTGGGAAAAATTGAAGTCGTGCACTAAAAAGCCCTTGCGGGGTTGGGCGCATTTTTGGAAAACAAAGGATTTAAGCTGCAGTGGGAAAAATAGAAGCAGCAGGCAAAGGCGGGAATTTTGTACCTTCCTAGCAGGGTACTTTTTCCCATGATAGAAAATTCACTTAAGCTGCAGTGGGAAAATTAGAGGCAGCAGGCAGGCGGGAATTTATTGCCTGCCTTGCAGGGTAAAAATTCCCATGGTGAAATAAAAGAAAAGTGACTTAAGTGAAATCATGGGATTTTATTGCCTGCCATGCAAGGTAAATAATCCCATTGTCAAAGTCAAATCACTTAAGTGGATCATGGGATTTCCGGGGCTGCCTTGCAGGGTAAAAATTCCCATTGCCATGTGTTTTTAAAAATAGAATTCTATTATGCTAAAAAGTGCGACCCACCTTGGGTGAATAATAATGCATTAAATAAATATTTGTTAATATTTATTCACCCAATTTTGGAACCCAGTCTTGTGGAAAAGTCAACAAAGGGAAGTGGACAAAAGGAATTTAAAAATAGAATTCCAAAATTAAATAAATTTAATTTATTTAATGCAGCCCCTTTTGAGAAGGAAATAATACTTTTTAAAGTATTAATTGATTAAATTAAATTCTATTTTCAGTGGCTATGGTCAAAGCACATTGTGAAGCTTAAGTGAAGTGAAGAGTGGATGATTAAATTGATTAAATTTAATTTAATGGATGGCTGTCCTTAATCATGCAATTTTAACACATCAGTTAAAGAGAAAAGCATGATTTTTAATTAATTAATTGCAAAGAATAGAAGGGCAATTATTAATTATATAATTATGAGGGCTATATAAGCATGGGCTGCCATAAGGATGAATTAATTAATTCACAGGTGAAGAAGTGCAGCCCAGAGGAAAAGTGTGCCCCATTTGGAGAAGGATTTTGCTTAGAGGAAGGTGGATTTGAAGCTAAAAGCTTCTAGTTTTGGCGCATGCTTTGAAGAAGGTTGATTTGTGTCTTGTAATTGTTTGTAGAAGTGATAATCAGGTGATGTTGGTAAAATTCATGCTTGTTTGCACGTAAATAAAAAGTGGCAGCAGGCTTGAATTATGCAAATTTTTGTGATTAAAATTCATTTTGCATGCTTATCTTTGTCTGAATTAATTGCAGGAGTTAGATGTCTGAATTTTACAAATAGAAAATAAAAGCTTTATATCAATGTCCAATACATTGCATATTTCCTCTGAATCTAGAAGGATTATCCAGATCTGCACCAGTTTTGAAGAATTCCAGTCAAATAAGAAGAAAAAGAATTGTTCAGACAAAGATAGACAAAGCTCATGGCGAAGAAAGATGAAAAAGAAAGCACAACGATGGAGTCATGCATCACTTCCAATAAATTTGCAGATATTGGAGACACAGATCTAGGCTCTGGAACCTCTTATCTGAATTGATAGACAGATCCAGAGCAGAAAAAACTTCACTCATGCGTGCAGATTAAAAGAAGTGGAATTATTCGAGCTGCAACTTTTCCATCCACAGCCCAGTTGCCCAGAGTTTGTTATGTAGGTGCAGATCCATATCCAGATGTAAATACAGATGTAGATGCAAAATCCATATGCAGATCCAGATCTAGATCTCATAGTTGCAAAAGCTTCCGGCACAAAGGCTTCATCCTCTTGTTTTGAATGCAGCCCGTGAAGAAGTCAATGCGTGGAAAATTCCTTTCAAGATCTTGTGCAAATGCTCCCATCTTCCAGTTGAAGCCTTCATTGAATTTTCATTCATCCAGAGTGCTTTTCTAGAATTTTTAATTTCTCATATGTAATTAAAAATAAGGATGATGAGTTATCTATGGAAAACATTGCATTGATGCATGTACTGGAGAAGAACTGCAAAAGCTTCAAGGATAAAAGAGAAGACAAGGTGAAGGAAAAATCTAGCTATTTCCGAGATCCAATTCTAGCTTGTTGTTTCCAGATCCAGTTTGTTCATTTCCAATTGTTGTTTCCAGATCCAGTCGTTTCCAATTCTAGCTTGTTTCCAAATCCAGCTGCTCCCAGATCCAGTTTGGTGAGAATCAAAGGCAAAAGAATCAGCTGCATGCAGACATGAAAAAGGACAAGACTGCAGCTTTCCTCTTCCTTCTTCTTTCCTTCCGACAAAGTAATTGAGCGATCAATTAAATTATAAAACTTAAGTGATTGGCTTAAAAGCCATTACTTGAAGAAGTCAACTACTTGGAGATAGGTGGTGGATGTGTAAAATAGAAGGTTCTATTTTCAGTTGCAAATCATACATGTCATGCAAAGAGGAATTCCAGGATGGATATTGCCAGTTGTTTCTTTCCTCTGACTTCCACATGTGTCAATTCAACTAAAAGCTTCCAACTTGTAATTGCCCCTCTACATTCTATAAGTAGAGGAAGAACCTTTGGGTTAATGATCAGAATTTGTAAGTAGCAATCTTGTGTTCTAGACTTTGTGTTAAACCCCTAAGAGCCACTTGGAGCAAAGGAATACAAAGGAGCAGGTTTCTAGAGAACTTTGTGTCACAGTGTACTGTGTTTCTTGCTTTCAATCTTAGATCTCTTAATAAACTTTGTGTTATTTTAGATCTAGATCTAGAGCTGCCTTTGTTTTAGAATTCTGTGTTTATATCTATTGGATTCTTCTATGTGCATGCAATTTAGCTCTGCCATCTATTGATTGGGATGCACATCTTCCCCATTTCTTCTGTGTTTATGTAATTACCTTCTTCTATAACTTTTCCTTTCTTTAAACAGCTGCTTACTTGCTGCAGAACTATTCAGTTATGGTTCATGAACTGAGTAGTTAAAGTAAAACCCCATTTAGATATTAGCATACTTAAATTGACAAATATGACATGGGAGCCTCACCGGTTAAATGAGGGAGATTTATCTCATGACTGCCTAGGTTTTGTGCTATGCAGAAAATCTAGCCAATAGTTTTTGGCGACTCCGCTGGGGAACAACTATCTTTGCAGATCAAAGCTTATCTATTTGAAGATTGGAGTGTTTTCCATACAAATCTCAACCTGGTTGAACGTCCATTCACCCGATCTGTGAAGGCGCAAGGAAGGACTGATCATTTCTTCAGACTGCAGGAGCAATTCAATTTCAATCATCCTCCTCAAGTTAGAAGCCGCAGATCTAGTCTTTCACCAGGAAGGAGAGTGCACACCCATCCAGATCCAGATCATCTTTGGCATATTCCAGCTGCTGGAATTATTCATCAAGTCTACACAAGAAGAAGACGTGCCCCAAGTCAACATGCAGAATCAGTTAGTACCTGTTCCATGGGGAGCAGCTTTTGGGCCTTTGAATCTGACTCCTCCTATGCATGATCTACCTAAAGGGATGAGAAAGAATTTTTGAAATTCTTTGGAGATGGAAAGAAGAATCCAGATGACCACTTGGCTGCATTTTTCATATCCTGTGGAGTGCTTGCAGTTGAACATGAAGATGTATCTATCAGACTCTTTATAGAGACTCTACATGACTTGGCTGGAGAATGGTTCTACCGGCTAGCTCCTGGCACCATAACCAACTGGGCTACTATGCGGGATGTGTTCCTAAAAAGATTCAAACCAGCTGAAGATTCCAGTACATTGATTACTCAGCTCACTAAGTTGAAGAAGGAGCCACATGAGCACATGCAGGATTTTATTGCAAAATTCCAAAGATTACTGTACAAAATTCCAGCTTCTGCTTCTCTGAATGATGAGAATCAAAAGGTGTTCTTCATCAATGCTTTGCTTCTTGAAGTAAGCTATCAACTGTGAAGAGCACGTCCTGCTGATTTGTTAGCAGCTCAAAACATGGCGGTTGAAATTGAAGATGACCTCATCATGGCTGGAAAGATAAAGAGCAACACTTCTAGAGCTGAAAGTTCATCCTCTGCTACTACTTCTGATTCACTACTGCAAAATTTAGCAAATGAGATGATGCAGATAAAGAAACAAATGGCTCAAATGGCTCAGGGAAATCACATTGCCCCTGCTCGGAATTTCAACAACAACCAGAACTGCATTGCTGGTTCCCAAAGATTAGTAATTGAAGCTGCTCCCAGAAACAACGTGGAGATGAATGAAGAAGACCTAGAAGCTGACACTGATCAGCTCGAGGATGATGATTTTATAGGTCCTGCTGGTGACTCCAACATTAATTACCTGAACTAAAAATTTGAACATGACGATGAGAAACTTCATGAAGATGATCATGGTCATACATATGTAATACTTACAAGATCAAAAACTCGCCAAGATAAGGCATTAGCTGACAAACAAAGAAGGGGCAACCCTTTACCTTCTTCTTTAGCTCCTAGAGATAAGAATGCGAGTTCTTCATCTCAACCACAGAAAGTGGCTTAGGTATCTAAATCTATTTCTTCTTTTGACATTATTGATCATGTTAAGAAAACTAGAGTTCAAATGTCAGAAGTTGAATACTTGAGAGCCATTCCTGAGCAGTTAAATAGGCTAGTCAAATATGTACAATCACCAAGACAATCCAATACATCAAAAGGCCTTTTTCCTAAGCCCAAGGATACTCCTCCACAAAACAACACTGCAGTTGTTAAACCCTCACCATCTTCTTGACAGGGTGGAACCATTCTATGTTTCCCTATTGCTTAATGGTTTCAAGTTAAGTAATTGCATTTTAGATTCAGGTGCTTCTGACAATGTCATGCCAGCTAAAGTTGCAGATGCTCTTGGGCTTACCCTGACAAAGACCATAAAAAGGTGCTACTCCATGGAGAGACAAGTCCCTTTAATCAGAACAAATCAAAGATGCACAAGCTGTTCTGGCAGCTTTTCTTGATAAAGGATTAAAGATGACAATTCTAGTTGCAGATATTCCTGTCTTCTATGGGATGTTGCTGAGCAGAAACTTCTGCAAAAAGCTGGGAGGAGAAGTAAAGATGGATTGGTCCTGTGCACATATTCCTATCAAAGGGCTTAACCATAAGCTGGAGCTGGAAAAGAAGTCCAGGTACACGGTTACAAAATCTAAGGATCCTAGATCTCAAATTCTTTTTCAGGGATCTGACCGTGGGGTCTATTTCTTGGAAATGGATAAAGACATTCCAAAGCTAGAACTTCGACCAGAGCCAGAGCCAGCAAAAGAAGAAGAAAAAGTTTGGACTCTAGAGTTTAAAGGCACATGTTGTTGTTTTGGATCAGGAGCTGGCACTCTACTAATATCTCCAGATCATGAGATATTTCTATACTCCCACAAGCTGATGTTCGAGAACACCAATCATACGGCGGAGTATGAAGCATTGCTGCTAGGAATGGAGCAAGCTAAAAAGAAAGGAGTAAAACTCCTCAAAGCCCAAGGAGATGTTGAACTTCTGGTAAAGCAGGTTCGAGGGAAAAATCAAGTCAAAAGAGATAAGTTGGAGCATTACAGAGATAAAGTGCTTTCTGCCACATTCGATTTTGCAGCCTTCTCTATTGACTTCATTCCAATAAATCAAAACTCCAAGGCAGATTCTTTGGCACTCACAACTGTACTATGGAATCCGGAAAGACCACCGTCCATATTCAGACAAGGAAACTATAAAGTGGAGATGGTCTACTACCCCAGAGTCCTTGAACAAACATCTGCATGTCTGCATGTTGAAGGGAGTAAATCACCACCACGACAAACAGTCATAGAAAAAGCTGATCCAGGTTATGATGACAATAGTGGAATAGTCCAACCAAAAGGTAACAAAATCCCCAAGGGTTTAGTTTCCTTAGTGGAGACTTTCAACAAGCATGATCAATATCTGAAGAAGAACAAAGAATATGGTGATAGTTCTTCCTCAGAAATGTAGCAAATAAATCTGGGAACGGAGCAAGTTGATGCAGACTTACCTGTCACGGAGAGAAGAAAGGATGTGCCACCACCAAGATGAAGTTGATAAGGACTTGCCTAGAGTATTTGACAAGAAGGCCAAAGAAAGGAAGTTCAAGATTGGAGATTGGGTACTCTGGTGGGACAAGAGATATGAACCAAAGGGCATACACGACAAATTTGATCCACTCTGGAAAGGGCCCTTCGTGATCAAAAGAGCTGCAGGAATGGATACTTTCTTCCTTGCCTACCGAGATGGAATTGAGTTACCATTTCCTTTCAACGGGCAGCATCTGAAGCTGTTTAGGAACTGAAAAAGCAGGTTAAAACCTGTATGTACATAAATAAAACTTTGTTTGTTTTTCTTTGTTTTGTTTTTGTTTTTGTGTTGTGTTTGTTTGCCTGACCCCATGCCCAAAAGACAAGATATGAAACCAGAGATGCTGGGATCTCATCTTTTCCCTTGTCATTCTGATAGAGAAAAAGATGTCCACAGACGGAGCCAACTGGTGTCCCCAGATTTCATCCTGAAATCTGTGACTACCCTATTCCAAATTTTTTTCGTACTTTTAAAATAATGGGTCGTTTTTTGTTTTTATTGCCTGAAAGTTCTTGTATTGTGTCAAGATATTCCCAAAGAGCCATATTAGCCATTTTCGCCAAATACCTAGATGCCCAAAATTGTTATATTCTGTCGTCGGGATTTGTCTGCTGGGAAATTTGTATTTAATTATTTTGAGCCCCGTTTGAGGCTATTTGTGCTCCGTTTTAACCCTGTTGTGATCGAACATATCATTATTCCTATATACCATAAGGGTTTTAACTAGGAATAAGTTCTGGGCTTTATTTGTGACTTTTGGCAATTTTTCTGTGTTTTTGTGTTGTCCCGTTTCGTTTTCTGTGAAATTTCTCTAGAACAATTCCTTTGCCGGGTTAGCCCAATTCTTGTCCTAGAGCAGTTGGAGAACATATACACATGTTATGCCCAGAGGAAGTCACCATCGGAGGTCTGGTTCACTGGGAAAAAGTGAAGTCGTGCACTAAAAAGCCCCTGCGGGGTTGGGCGCATTTTTGGAAAACAAAGGATTTAAGCTGTAGTGGGAAAAATAGAAGCAACAGGTAGGCGGGAATTTTGTACCTGCCTAGCAGGGTACTTTTTCCCATGATAGAAAATTCACTTAAGCTGCAGTGGGAAAATTAGAGGCAGCAGGCAGGCGGGAATTTATTGCCTGCCTTGCAGGGTAAAAATTCCCATGGTGAAATAAAAGAAAAGTGACTTAAGTGAAATCATGGATTTTATTGCCTGCCATGCAAGGTAAATAATCCCATTGTCAAAGTTCAAATCACTTAAGTGGATCATGGGATTTCCGGGGCTGCCTTGCAGGGTAAAAATTCCCATTGCCATGTGTTTTTAAAAATAGAATTCTATTATGCTAAAAAGTGCGACCCACCTTGGGTGAATAATAATGCATTAAATAAATATTTGTTAATATTTATTCACCCAATTTTGGCACCCAGGCTTGTGGAAAAGTCAACAAAGGGAAGTGGACAAAAGGAATTTAAAAATAGAATTCCAAAATTAAATAAATTTAATTTATTTAATGCAGCCCCTTTTGAGAAGGAAATAATACTTTTTAAAGTATTAATTGATTAAATTAAATTCTATTTTCAGTGGCTATGGTCAAAGCACACTGTGAAGCTTAAGTGAAGTGAAGAGTGGATGATTAAATTGATTAAATTTAATTTAATGGATGCTTGTCCTTAATCATGCAATTTTAGCACATCAGTTAAAGAGAAAAGCATGATTTTTAATTAATTAATTGCAAAGAATAGAAGGGCAATTATTAATTAAATAATTATGAGGGCTATATAAGCATGGGCTGCCATAAGGAATGAATTAATTAATTCACAGGTGAAGAAGTGCAGCCCAGAGGAAAAGTGTGCCCCATTTGGAGAAGGATTTTGCTCAGAGGAAGGTGGATTTGATGCTAAAAGCTTTTAGTTTTGGCGCATGCTTTGAAGAAGGCTGATTTGTGTCTGCATAATTGTTTGTAGAAGTGATACAGGTGCTCAGGTGATGTTGGTAAAATTCATGCTTGGTTTGCACGCAAATAAAAATGTCAAATTTTGGGGCAGCAGACTTGAATTATGCAAATTTTTGTGATTAAAATTCATTGTGCATGCTTCCAGTTGCCATCTTTGTCTGAATTAATTGCAAGAGTTAGATACAAGTGCTTTTATAAAGAAAAGGAACTTATATCAATGTCCAATACATTGAATATTTCCTCCAAATCTGAAGGATTATCCAGATCTGCACCAGTTTTGAAGAATTCCAGTCAAATAAGAAGAAAAAGAATTGTTCAGACAAAGATAGACAAAGCTATGGCGAAGAAAGATGAAAAAGAAAGCACAACAGAGTCATGCATCACTTCTAAATTTGCAGATATTGGAGACACGGATCTAGGCTCGGAACCTCTTGCTGAATTGATAGACAGATCTCAGAGCAGGAAAGACTTCACTCATGCGTGCAGATTAAAAGTAGTGGAATTATTCGAGCTGCAGTTTTTCCATCCACAGCCCAGTTGCTCAGAGTTTGTTATGTAGGTGCAGATCCATATCCAGATGTAGATGTAGATGCAGATGTAAATCCATATGCAGATCCAGATCCAGATCTCATAGTTGCAAAAGCTTCGGCACAAAGGCTTCATCCTCTTGTTTCGAATGCAGCCCGTGAAGAAGTCAATGCGTGGAAAATTCCTTCCAAGATCTTGTGAAAATGCTCCCATCTTCCAGTTGAAGCCTTCATTGAATTTTCATTCATCCGGAGTGCTTTCCAGAATTTTTAATTGCTCATATGCAATTAAAAATAAGGATGATGAGTTATCTATGGAAAACATTGCATTGATGCATGTACTGGAGAAGAACTGTCAAAAGCTTCAAGGATAAAAGAGAAGACAAGGTGAAGGAAAAATCTAGCTATTTCCAGATCTAGCTTGTTGTTTCTAGATCCAGTCATTTCCAATTCCAGCCAGTCGTTTCCAATTCTAGCTTGCTTCCAGATCCAGCTGCTCCCAGATCCAGTTTGGTGAGAATCAAAGGCAAAAGAATCAACTGCATGCAGACATGAAAAAGGACAAGACTGCAGCTTTCCTCTTCCTTCTTCTTTCCTCCGACAAAGTAATTGAGTGATCAATTAAATTATAAAACTTAAGTGATTGGTTTAAAATCCATTACTTGAAGAAGTCAACTACTTGGAGATAGGTGGTGGATTGTGTAAAATAGAAGGTTCTATTTTCAGTTGCAAATCATACATGTCATGTAAAGAGGAATTCCAGGATGGATATTGCCAGTTGTTTCTTTCCTCCGACTTCCACATGTGCTAGTTCAACTAAAAGCTTCCAACTTGTAATTACCCCTCTACATTCTATAAGTAGAGGAAGAACCTTTGGGTTAATGATCAGAATTTGTAAGCAGCAATCTTGTGTTCTAGACTTTGTGTTAAACCCCTGAGAGCCACCTAGAGCAAAGGAATACAAAGGAGCAGGTTTCTAGAGAACTTTGTGTCATGGTGTACTATGTTTCTTGCTTTTAATCTTAGATCTCTTAATAAACTTTGTGTTATTTTAGATCTGGATCTAGAGCTGCCTTTGTTTTAGAATTCTGTGTTTATATCTATTGGATTCTTCTATGTGCATGCATTTAGCTCCAGCCATCTACTGATTGGGATGCACATCTTCCCCATTTCTTATGTGTGTTTATGTAATTACCTTCTTCTATAACTTTTCCTTTCTTTAAACAGCTGCTTACTTGCTGCAAAACTATTCAGTTATGGTTCATGAACTGAGTAGTTAAAGTAAAACCCCATTTAGATATTAGCATACTTAAATTGACAAATCTGACATGGGAGCCTCACTGGTTAAATGAGGGAGATTTATCTCATGACTGCCTAGGTTTTGTGCTATGCAGAAAATCTAGCCAATAGTTTTTAGTGACTCCACTCAGGAACAACTATCTTTGCAGATCAAAATTTATCTCCTAAAGATTGGAGTGTTTTCCATACAAATCTTAACCTTGTTGAATGTTCATTCACCCAATCTGTGAAGGTGTAAGGAAGGACTGGTCATTTCTTCAAACTGTAGGAGGAATTCAATTTCAATCATCCTCCTCAAGTTAGAAGCCACAGATCTAGTCTCTCACCACGAAGGAGATTGCACACCCATTCAGATCCAGATCATCTTCAGCATAATCCAGCTAGCTGGAATTATTCATCAAGTCTACACAAGAAGAAGACGTACCCAAGTCAACATGCAGAATTAGATTGTACATGTTCCATGGGGAGCAGCTTTTGGGCCTCTGAATCTAACTCCTCCTATGCATAATCTACCTCAAGGGATGAGAAAGAATTATTTGAAATTCTTTGGAGATGGAAAGTAGAATCCAGATGACCACTTGGCTGCATTTTTCATATCCTGTGGAGTGCTTGCAGTCGATCATGAAGATGTATCTGTCAGACTCTTTATAGAGACTCTACATGACTTGGCTGGAGAATGGTTCTACCGACTAGCTCCTGGCACCATAACCAACTAGGATTCTATGCGGGATGCATTCCTGAAAATATTCAAACCAGCTGAAGATTCTAGTACATTGATTACTTAGCTCACTAAGTTGAAGAAGGAGCCACATGAGCACATGCAGGATTTTATTGCAAAATTCCAAAGATTACTGTACAAAATTCCAGCTTCTGCTTCTCTGAATGATGAGAATCAAAAGGTGTTCTTCATCAATGCTTTTCTTCTTGAAGTAAGCTATCAACTACGAAGAGCACATCCTGTTGATTTGTTAGTAGCTCAAAACATGGCGGTTGAAATTGAAGATGACCTCATCATGGCTGGAAAGATAAAGAGCAACACTTCTAGAGCTGAAACTTCATCCTCTGCTACTACTTCTGATTCACTAGTGCAAAATTTAGCAAATGAGATGATCACGGATAAAGAAACAAATGGCTAAAATGCCTCAGGGTAATCAACATTGCCCCTGCTCAGAATTTCAACAACAACCGGAACTGCATTGCTAGGTTCCCAAATATTAGTAATTGAAGCTTCTCTCAGAAACAACGAGGAGATGCACGAAGAAGACCTGGAAGCTGACACTGATCAGCTCGAGGATGATGATTTTATAGGTCTTACTGGTGACTCCAACATTAATTACCTGAACTAAAAATTTGAACATGACGATGAGAAACTTCATGAAGATGATCATGGTCATGCATATGTAGTACTTACAAGATCAAAAACTCGCCAAGATGAGGCATTAGCTGACAAACAAAGAAGGGGCAACCCTTTACCTTCTTCTTTAGCTCCTAGCGATAAGAATGCGAGTTCTTCATCTCAACCACATAAAGTGACTTAGGTATCTAAATCTATTTCTTCTTTTGACATTATTGATCATGCCAAGAAATTTAAAGTTCAAATGTCAGAAGTTGAATACCTGAGAGCTTTTCCTGAGCAGTTAAATAGGCTAGTCAAATATGTACAATCACCAAGACAATCCAATACATCAAAAGGCCTTTTTCCTAAGCCCAAAGATACTCCTCCACAAAACAACACTACAGTTGTTAAACCCTCACCATCTTCTGACAGGGTGGAACCTTTCTATGTTTCCTTATTGCTTAATGGTTTCAAGTTAAGTAACTGCATTTTAGATTCAGGTGCTTCTGAAAATGTCATGCCAGCTAAAGTTGCAGATGCTCTTGGGCTTACCCTGACAAAGACCATAAAAAGGTGCTACTCCATGGAGAGACAAGTCCCTTTAATCAGAAAAATCAAAAGATGCACAAGCTGTTCTGGCAGCTTTTCCTGATAAAGAGATTAAAGATGACAATTCTTAGTTGTAGATATTCCTGTCTCCTATGGGATGTTGCTGAGCAAAAACTTCTGCAAAGACCTGGGAGGAGAAGTAAAGATGGATTGGTCCTGTGCACATATTCCTATCAAAGGGCTTAACCATAAGCTGGAGCCGGAAAAGAAGTTCAGGTACACGGTTACAAAATCTGAGGATCCTAGATCTCGGATTCTTTTTCAGGGATCTGACCGTGGGGTCTATTTCTTGGAAATGGATAAAGACATTCCAAAGCTCAGAACTTCGACCAGAGCAGAGCCAGCAAAAGAAGAAGAAAAAGTTTGGACTCTAGAGTTTAAAGGAACATGTTGTTTCTTTTGGATCAAGATCTGGTGCTCTACTAATATCTCCAGATCACGAGATATTTCCATACTCCCATAAGCTGATGTTCGAGAACACCAATCATACGGCGGAGTATGAAGCATTGCTGCTAGGAATGGAGCAAGCTAAAAAGAAAGGAGTAAAACTCCTCAAAGCCCAAGGAGATGCTGAACTTCTAGTAAAGCAGGTTCAAGGGAAAAATCAAGTCAAAAGAGATAAGTTGGAGCATTACAGAGATAAAGTGCTTTCTACCACATTCGATTTTGCAGCCTTCTCTATTGACTTCCTTCCAATAAATCAAAACTCCAAGGTAGATTCTTTGGCACTCACAACTATACTATGGAATCTGGAAAGACCACCATCCATATTCAGACAACGAAACTATAAAGTGGAGATGGTCTACCACCCCAGAGTCCTTGAAATAAACATTTGCATGTCTGCATGTTGAAGGGAGTAAATCACCACCACGACAAACAATCACAGAAAAAGCTGATCCAGGTTATGATGAAAATAGTGGAATAGTCCAACCAAAAGGTAACAAAATCCCCAAGGGATAAGTTTCCTTAGTGGAAACTTTCAACAAGCATGATCAATATCCGAAGAAGAACAAAGAATATGGTGATAATTCTTCCTCAAAAATGCAGTAAATAAATCTGGGAACGCAGCAAGTTGATGCAGAATTACCTATCAGGGAGAGAAGAAAGGATGTGCCACCACCAGATGAAGTTGATAAGGACTTGCCTAGAGTATTTGACAAGAAGGCCAAAGAAAGGAAGTTCAATATCAGAGATTGGGTACTCTAGTGGGAAAAGAGATATGAACTGAAGGGCATACACGTCAAATTTGATCCACTCTGGAAAGGGCCCTTCGTGATCAAAAGAGCTGCAGGAATGGATACTTTCTTCCTTGCCTACCGAGATGGAATTGAGTTACCATTTACCTTTCAACGGGCAGCATCTGAAGCTGTTTAGGAATTGAAAAAGCAGGGTAAAACCTGTATGTACATAAATAAAAAACTTTGTTTATTTTTATTTGTTTTGTTTTTGTTTTTCTGTTGTGTTTTTTCCCGGCCCCATGCCCAAAAGACAAGATATGAAACCAAGAGATGCTGGAATCTCATATTTTCCCTTGTCATTCTGACAAAGAAAAAGATGTCCATAGACGAAGCCAACTGGTGTCCCCAGATTTCATCCTGAAATCTGTGACTACCCTATCCGAATTTTTTTTGTACTTTTAAAATAATGGGTCGTTTTGTGTTTTTATTACCAGAAAGTTCTTGTATTGCATCAAGATTTTCCCAAAGAGCCATACCAGCCATTTTCACCAATACCCAGATGCCTCAAAATTGTTATATTCTATCATCTGGATTTGTCTGCGAGAAATTTGTATTTAATTATTTTAAGCCCCGTTTGAGGCGATTTGCACTCTGATTTTAACCCTGTTGTGATCTAACATATCATTATTCCTATATACCATAAGGGTTTTAACTAGGAATAAGTTTTGGGCTTTATTTGTGACTTTTGCCAATTTTTTGTGTTTTTGTGTTGTCTCGTTTCGTTTTCTGTGAAATTTTTCTAGAACAATTTCCTTTGCCAGGTAAGCCCAATTCTTGTCCTGGAGCAGCTGGGAAGAACATATACACATGTTATTCCTAAAGGAAGTAACCATTAGAGGTCTGGTTCACTGGGAAAAAAGTGAATTCGTGCACTAAAAAGCCATTGCAGGGTTGGGTGCATTTTTGGAAAACAAAGGATTTAAGCTGCAGTGGGAAAAATAGAAGCAACAGGTAGGTGGGAATTTTACACCTGCCTAGCAGGGTAATTTTTCCCATGATAGAAAATTCACTTAAATTGTAGTGGGAAAATTAGAGGCTGCAGGCAGGCGGGAATTTATTGTCTGTCTTGCAGGGTAAAAATTCCCATGGTTAAATAAAAGAAAACTGACTTAAGTGAAATCATGGGATTTTATTACCTGCCATGCAGGGTAAATAATCCCATTGTCAAAGTCAAATCACTTAAGTGAGATCATGGGATTTCCGGGGCTGCCTTGCAGGGTAAAAATTCCCATTGCCATGTGTTTTTAAAAATAGAATTCTATTATGCTAAAAAGTGTGACCCACCTTAGGTGAATAATAATGCATTAAATAAATATTTGTTCATATTTATTCACCCAATTTTGGCACCCAGGCTTGTGGAAAAGTCAACAAAGGGAAGTGGACAAAAGGAAATTTAAAAATAGAATTCCAAAATTAAATAAATTTAATTTATTTAATGCATCCCCTTTTGAGAAGGAAATAATACTTTTTAAAGTATTAATTGATTAAATTAAATTCTATTTTCAGTGGCTACGGTCAAAGCACACTATGAAGCTCAAGTGAAGTGAAGAGTGGATGATTAAATTGATTAAATTTAATTTAATTGGATGCTTGTCCTTAATCATGCAATTTTAGCACATTAGTTAAAGAGAAAAGCATGATTTTTAATTAATTAATTGCCAAGAATAGGAAGGGCAATTATTAATTATAGAATTATGAGGGCTATATAAGCATGGGCTGCCATAAGGATGAATTAATTAATTCACAGGTGAAGAAGTGCAGCCCAGAGGAAAAGTGTGCCCCATTTGGAGAAGGATTTTGCTCAGAGGAAGGTGGATTTGATGCTAAAAGCTTCTAGTTTTGGTGCATGCTTTGAAGAAGGCTGATTTGTGTCTACATAATTGTTTGTAGAAGTGATACAGGTGCTCAGGTGATGTTGGTAAAATTCATGCTTGCTTTGCACGCAAATAAAATGTCAAAATTTTGGGGCAGTAGCTTGAATTATGTAGATTTTTGTGATTAAAATTCACTGTGCATGCTTCGGTTGCCATCTTTGTCTGAATTAATTGTAAGAGTTAGATACAGGTGCTTTTATAAAGAAAATCAACTTATATCAATGTCCAATACATTGAATATTTCCTCCGAATTTGAAGGATTATCCAGATCTGCACCAGTTTTGAAGAATTCCAGTCAAATAAGAAGAAAAAGAATTTTTCAGACAAAGATAGACAAAGCTATGGCGAAGAAAGATGAAAAAAAAAGCACAATAGAGTCATGCATCACTTCTAAATTTGCAGATATTGGAGACACAGATCTAGGCTCGGAACCTCTTGCTGAATTGATAGATCTAGACCCAACTCAGCAGGAAAAACTTCACTCATGCGTGCAGATTAAAAGCAGTGGAATTATTCGAGCTACAACTTTTCCATCCATAGCCCAGTTGCCAGAGTTTGTTATGCAGGTGCAGATCCATATCCAGATGCAGATGTAGATGCAGATGCAAATCCATATGTAGATCCAGATCCAGATCTCATAGTTGCAAAAGCTTCTGACACAAAGGCTTCATCCTCTTGTTTCGAATGCAGCCCGTGAAGAAGTCAGTGCGTGG
Source organism: Taxus chinensis (assembly GCA_019776745.2). Classification (NCBI taxonomy): domain Eukaryota; kingdom Viridiplantae; phylum Streptophyta; class Pinopsida; order Cupressales; family Taxaceae; genus Taxus; species Taxus chinensis. The sequence continues at coordinate 628,964,977 of CM034148.1, forward strand.
AAAATTCCTTCCAAGATCTTGTGTAAATGCTCCCATCTTCCAGTTGAAGCCTTCATTGAATTTTCATTCATCCAGAGTGCTTTCCAGAATTTTTAATTGCTCATATGCAATTAAAAATAAGGATGATGAGTTATCTATACGGCAAACATTGCATTGATGCATGTACTGGAGAAGAACTGCAAAAGCTTCAAGGATAAAAGAGAAGACAAGGCTGAAGGCAAAATCCAGCTTGTTTCCAGATCCAGCTTGTTGTTTCCAGATCCAACTTGTCGTTTCCAATTCCAGCCGTTTCCAATTCTAGCTTGCTTCCAGATAGCTGCTCCCAGATCCAGTTTGGTGAGAATCAAAGGCAAAAGAATCAACTGCATGCAGACATGAAAAAGGACAAGACTGCAACTTTCCTCTTCCTTCTTCTTTCCTCTGACAAAGTAATTGAGCGATCAATTAAATTATACAACTTAAGTGATTGGTTTAAAAGCCATTACTTGAAGAAGTCAACTACTTGGAGATAGGTGGCAGACGTGCAAAATAGAAGGTTCTATTTTCAGTTGCAAATCATACATGTCATGCAAAGAGGAATTCCAGGATGGAGATTGCCAGTTGTTTCCTTTCCTCGACTTCCACATGTGTCAGTTCAACTAAAAGCTTCCTAACTTGTAATTGCCCCTCTACATTCTATAAGTAGAGGAAGAACCTTCGGGTTAATGATCAGAATTTGTAAGTAGCAACCTTGTGTTCTAGACTTTGTGTTGAACCCCTGAGAGCCACTTGGAGCAAAGGAATACAAAGGAGCAGGTTTCCGGAGAACTTTGTGTCACAGTGTACTGTGTTTCTTGCTTTTAATCTTAGATCTCTTAATAAACTTTGTGTTATTTTAGATCTGGATCTAGAGCTACCTTTTTTTTAGAATTCTGTGTTTATATCTATTGGATTCTTCTATGTGCATGCAATTTAGCTCTGCCATCTACTGATTGGGATGCACATCTTCCCCATTTCTTCTATGTGTTTATGTAATTACCTTCTTTCTAAAACTTTTCCTTTTTTTTAAACAACTGCTTACTTGCTGCAGAATTGTTCAGTTATGGTTCATGAACTGAGTAGTTAAAGTAAAACCCCATTTAGATATTAGCATACTTAAATTGACAAATCTGACACGGGAGCCTCACCGGTTAAATGAGGGAGATTTATCTCATGACCTGCCTAGGTTTTGTGCTATGCAGAAAATCTAGCCAACACTATGCATTGTCAATTGACCAAAGGTGAGTTTTCATTTAACTGAGTGATTACGTGCATGAGGTCAATTTGACATCTTTTTATCCACAATTATAAAACAATGATAAACACTCAACTACCACATGAACCCCTTTACAATGTTTCATGATGTTCTTATCTTAGGGAATTTGTCCTTAATTTAAAAAACATAACATTTTCATAAAGCAAAACAAATTACAAGAACCCACAATAGCCCCGTTTGCTCCTTTTTATGATGGTCAATCTTTGACCTATTAATGGTCACCCGAAATATGACATAGAATCAAATATGTATAATAATTAATTGGAGGTAACATTTATAACCAAGAAATAATTGTTGGACATTAATATATCCCTCCAGTAAGGTAAGCCCCAAGAAGTAAAACACCTTCAAGGCAAAACAATGAACATATATATTATCTTGCAAGATCAGATTTATTTCCAAATTGACCAAAGAAATCATTCACCTTATTATAGACTTATGATACTAACTCATCACTATGACCAAACACCGTCTCCAATACAGTAAGCAATAGTTGAATTTTTATAGGTTAAATGGAGTTTCTTTACTTAAAAATTACCACAAGACTCCTTTACGAACAACAAAGGAATCATTTCAGTACTTGGGTAGCTGAACTATTGTTCTACTATCAACAAAATAGTTAGTCCAATATATGAATATCAATTATCATTTCATAGCAACATCACATGCACAACTAGACACTAAAAGCACTGGTTAATGAATTATCCTTTTGTAACACAAATTGACGTTGTAAGGTGTGACATACTTCCCCTTTTAATGAATCATCATCCTAATGATTTCATCTCATTAATCAAAAATAGAGTAATCAAACACATGTTATATCCAATACGAATCTTAAAATAAAAGTCAGGTAATTTCCATAAAAATTTTTATAATTTTCATATCAGAAAATCAAATTTATTGGTTGTAACAACCTTTCAACAACAAAAACTATCATACATTCTAAGACATGACATAATTTTTGTCATAGCAGCTAGTCAATCATGTAATATTATTTAAAATATAATAAAGATAGTAAAAAAAACATATATCACATATATAAACAAGGAAAACATTGTTTTCTATTTTCCACAGGTCTTTCCATCTATTTTTTCCATTAGTCCACTTGTCTTTTTAGACCTTACTTTGTGCAATTCTTAATTTTATTTGCAATGCACCTAGTGATCTTCCTTTTACAACTGTTTTTATCTAAATACTTCCATGGTTTTCACCTTTCGGATATCTTCATCATATATTCATGGTCAATGATTACTTAAATCATCCAAACTGATCCCCTCTTTTCCTTTTAGGCTTGTTGTTTTTGCATGATTCCAGGTACTGGTTATCTTCCATATCAGCAAAAAGATTTATTTATGTCAAAATAATCAAATTTAATCGCTATGTCTTGAGTCATTTAAGAAATCATTAACTCCAAATTATATGATGAGGCTCAATCAACGTCAATGTCAGTGTTGCATTGATAAACATAGATTTACAATTTCTCACCAAATGCAAAGGATCAATCAAATTTCCTACTTTGGTTTATGCTAATCATTAGATACCAAGAAATCATCTATACTAGTATCAAATTAAAATAGCAACAGGAAGTTCTACTTAACTTACTTGATGTCACGTTAGGAAATCTTGTTCTTTCATCTTAGGCTTTAGCTTATTAGTCACCGCAGTGTTATTTTGTTGCTTGATTAGAAATCACATAAATTATTTCTTATTGAACTCATTTTGGCAGTCTATATTTTCTACCACGTTGTTCACACCACTTTTCCTAAAGTTGTAGGTGAAGAAGAGATAACACTCTTGTATACTTTTTATCTTTTCGATTTAGAATTTATTGTAAATCTCATTCTAGCCTGACTGGCCTTTCAAATTAATGTTGCCATAACATATAGTCCTCTCCTATCTATTTGATCTACCCTTTGCATGTTTTATTTCATGTTGGATTCAAGTTTTAAAATATTTCCTCTTAAAAATTAACCAATAGAGAAACCCCTTGTTGATTTTTATCAATTAGTTCAAGTTGTTTAACTTGGTTGATCTTGTTCACACTTTACCAGTTGCTCCCAACATCCTTCTAGTTTAGTGTGTCATGAAGTACTCTTAGAGTGTTATCTAATTTATTTACCACCAAACCTAAAGCATAGTTTGGTCTAGTTCGTTATCCATGGTACATCCTTCTCACATTCATTTTATCTTGTCAATAAAATAAAAATTCAGTAAGTGCAAGGACCTAATTACTCCAAGAGTTGCAACCTTCAGCTCTGATACCAAAATGTAACAACCTCTTTTCTACGCTTATAATCTAATTTTTTATTAACTCATTAATTACAATTAAGGCCTTTAATTAATTTAAAACAAAACAATTAAATTCCAGCACACAAGAGTAATAAATTCCTTAAGTTGTCATATGTTGAAATGAGTAGCATCATTTACAACCCCCGCTAAATTATATCAACATTTGTTAATTATCTTTTCCATTAGTTTTGATACTTCACTGATTTTAAATACTCTGCATTTGAATCCATACACATTTAATGATTTAGATGTAAAAAATAACATTTAAATCCAACATCAAATAATTGCAAATCTTCATATAAAAAATCAATTAAACATGTGCATATGTATGCGTCATACTAGATCTTTCTCGATCTCCTATAAGGTACTATTTTAGATTCAATATACAAAGTATACCTATTAGTTCCCTTCTCAGCATTGATTTATAAGTGTTTGTTCAAATTTTCTACTTGAGGTTCAGTCAATCAAATCCCATCCGCCATCACACACTTTTTTAGAACTAGGTGAACCTAACAGTGTACTACCATACACTATTCCGGCCAAAGTTTTAGAGTAATGTATGCCATGCTCAGTTTCATGATGACACATTCATCAATAAATACATCTCCCATCACCATATCACTTGATCCAGTTATCAGAATTGAATTACTTGTTTATTTAAATTAATTTAAGTCACACATCCATTCAAAAACTTGTGCATCCAATGAGGCAAGCATGAATGTGCCAACTTAGGTTGCTTATGGGGCAGAAAGAGCTTAGGTAAAAAAATTCATTGTGACGTTGACTATTTCTTCCCCATAGCCAACATAAGTTGGTATAAAGTAGCTAGACTAACTGGATGGGCAAGTTTATGCTTCATAGCATAACTTAATTCCATGTTAATCATCACATGTGTAATAAGTGGGGTTCTACATAAAACATAGGATAACTGTTGTGAGGTAGTATTCACTGAATGAACTGTTTCATTCGATGAGAATTTCACTACAGAAGCCATCTGAGGTTGGCCTACCATACTCCACATATTAAATTTGTCGTAACTTTTCACCTCATTGAATATATTTACGACTGATTAAATTTTGTTACGTAGTGATATCCATCCCATTAATTATTTGATCCTATGGTGGATATCTTAGTTTCAAATAATAAAATGTAATCAAATTCCACAAGTGGCTTATGCACATTTCTTAAGCATTGAGTTAATTAGGGCAGCAAGATGCATTAATTACATAGTCCCTAATTATTAAATTACGACCTTATCATTAGATTTATTTAAGTACACAAATGTAAAACTCATCACTGAATGTATACAATCATAAAAATCCATAAGGTTTCATACTTAGGAATAGTGATTAAACTTCCTCAATATGTATGAGTAAATCATATATAATCTCAGTTACACATATACCATTCAATATATGAACTGTATTCAATTAATAAATGTAGATGTACATTTATAATCCACTAGATCCATTAATAATGCAAACAGGCATATATCATTCTTTAAATACATCATAATTATTTATTTAATAGTACCTTATATTATTCCATATAAGTTTCCAATCATACAATCCGATGAGATAAATAAACCTTCCCATTTAATTTTATGATGCAAATCAAGACTTGATTAAATATAGAATACATCTTATTCATTTCCTTTTTGAAACAGATAATAACATAAATGGATAATTTAGCCTCTCAATCATTGAAGCACTACACAAATATTTTTCTTAATTAAAAATTCACTATGCAATATAATTCATCTTTACTCAATCAAATTTAACAACTAATTTCTTTCAACATCATTTGCCTTGTAGACTTAAAGTACTCCATCTGCAAAATGTTAGCAACGGTCAGTTCGAAAGAACTGACATGATAAGTCCTATTTTCCACTTAATAGTTCATTTCATTTAGTATTTACATAAATGAAATGACATACAATGATATAAATAACATTTTAAACTTTTAAGGATAATTACCTTGCATTCACATTACTAATCACTTCTTTCAAATATACTTACTCATGAATAGAATTACAAGTGACAGAACACGTTTCGGTTATCATCAACTATTACTTATCTGCTTATGATCATAAGTAAAATAGTTATATTGATAGTATAAAATCCCAATATACTTATACAAGTATCAAACAGTGTATAATCTATCGATTAAGTTAATATATCAAACGATATTTGATCACTTAATTATATATAATTATTAGCAATAATTAATCACGTTTTGAAATACAAGTATAAAACATTGTATAATATCTCAATTAAGTTAATATATCAAACTGTATTTGATCACTAAATTATACATAATTATTAGCATTAATTAATCACACTATGAAATACAAGTATTAACGGTAATTAATCTCTGAATTAAAGACAATTGTTTATGGTAACATTGCATACACCCAAAAACAGAGTATGTAAACCACTTAGGGAAACCCTTAAGTATTTCATATCATAATTAGAACCAGTTACACACATATTAATATTATGCAATCTCTTATCATAGGAAAGGATTACAGTCAATTGGAATCTACTTCATGATTCCACATACTCTAGAGGAGACCGGTCAAAAATCTTTGAACATCATATCATGGTCTATTTTTAGTAGTAGTATGTCTATGGCTCTAAGAAGAGGATGAATATTGTTTTGAAATAATGAGGTAAACCTTATTTACCTTAAAACTTATGAAAGTACCATACCAAGAGAAATTATCTACCCAATGACAACATATTAGGTTTACCAAATATTACCCTCAAGGCCCATCATAATTATCCGCTAAGGAAAAGACATTATAACAGTCAACATTGATTACTTGATAGTCCAATCAAAAGAGAGTAAGAGAGATGTGATGCAGAGACTCATGAGTGTGACTACATGTCACTAAAAATCAAACCATTGTTCCAAGTGAGCTTGAAACAACTCGAATATCCTAGAGTAATGTTTACCTCACCATAACAAGTCAAATCATGTTCTACCAGTGACTCATTCTCTTAAATGACACTCAACATAACAAATGATGAATTATACCACTTGTTGTCTCCCAAAAACTATTTTTCGTTTTCCAAGTCAAATTCAAAAGTTCAATCTCACACCCTCCTAAAGTGTTCAAGCTAAGTTGAAAGTTCAAATAGATGGAGAAATACATGCCCTAAAGTTCTTTCAAATTCTCAGTTTGCTCGTTTTGACAAATCTCCCATTTCTTGGTCTGTACGCGTGAATTTTCCTTTGCAACCTCCATTTGGATGAAATTTCTCACCTTTTCTACAACCATGGGTTTTCATACCTTGTTTTTCCTCCATGACTCTATCTTGTGAAACAAATCTGGAAATCAAACTCAAAACGATGAAGTCTTCTACTTCTCTGTATTTTTTTACGGTTGTGAATGACGGGTGTCTTTTCCCCATCAAATTATGGCCCTAGTGTATGTAGGTATGTGGACATGTCTGATTGGACATGATGTAATAGGTTCCTTGGTGAACTAAATGTTTTTTGTCACTTTTGGCAAAAATGCCAGATTGGCCCTGTGGCCCCGATCACACAAAGGAAAAAGTCAAAGGTGAAGCCCGTAGGGAAAAATTCAAAGGTGAAGCCCTCCGTTGAAAATTCAAAGTAGAAGAATTATGAACGGTTCAAATTAAAAGTTACAAAATGAATGTAACAACTACATTATGAAAAGTCTGGGTTTTCTGCCATTGGCGTTTCTTTGTGAATCAAGAATCTAAACAGACGCAATTGATTGAAAAGAAATTGTAAACCATTTCTTGCTAACAAAGAAGAAGTTGTAACCATTTCTTGGATGATATTTAATGGCTTCTTCACACCATTGTCAAGGAGGGGTAATGAATCTTGTAAACTCAGGAGTATATTGTACTTTGAGAGAACAAAGGAGATAGCCATTTTTCTTCCGTCCCCCCCCCCCCCATTTCTCCACTATGTACAATTTTTGTGTAAGAAACAATACAAGAAGAAGGATTTTGTAGCCTCTTTGATGAGGAGATTTCAGAAACTTTGATTTCGCAATCTTATCTCATCTTGTTACCATTTGCAGGGTTGTTTCTTCTCATGAATGCATGTGACAAATTTTCTAACTAGTGTGTGTGCAAGAATATGATTTCCTACCTGCAACATTAGTTCTCCTACCTCTTTTCTCACTCCCTTGCCCACTTTCAAACAAAGTTATCTCTTGCAAATATCTACAAGCTTTTCTGTAGGGTCAGTGAAGTGCCTCTGTTCAATCCTCAGTCGAAAGGCCACTAAATAAATCCACATTTTCTCGCACATGCATATACGGTAGTTGCACCGGTTAAGTAGAGGGAATTAGATTCCCAGAGTGTTGGAAAGGAATCCACAAGTTTTTCCACCCAAAAAATTTCCTCGCAAACAGTTTTTGGCACCCACCATGGGGCAGATTTAGTAGCATCTGCACCTGAATACAACCGCAAGGTCAAAAAAATTCAAAAAAAGGGAGAGAAAGTTGCTGGAAGTCGAATGATTATATGAGCCACATGGATTCAAATCATGGCTATTTCAGGAAACCCTCCTGTTGAAAGACCCAAATTTCTCTTCCACATCTAAGAAGATGTTGCTTCTGACTTGAGGGAAGCTATATGGCATAATAGACAAAGTACCAATCACTACTTCATAAAATATAGATTAGAGATAAGGTTTTACCTAATACATATTTCAAAACCCATAAGGGCCACTCTGAATTTTTGATGATACCTTATGGTATCAAAAATTCACCATCTACATTTTAGATTTTTATGAACACTACCTTTTGGACCTTTCTATATGAAACTTTTTATTTGTACATTTTGATAATATTATTTATATATTTAAATACATGGAAATAACATTTGCTACATGTGCATCAAGTTTTAATAAACCTAAAATAACATCAAATTTATGTGAATATTTCTAATTGTACTTTTAGAGTGAAGGAGACATATTACTTGGATCAAATTTTGTAAGATCCAAAAATCCTCAATAACCTTTGGGGATTTTTAGGGATAATAATTTACTATTATCAATTTTTGAAACATTGTGACAACATAAAAATACTAAATATTAAAATTGATCAGTAGACTGTCTCTTTTATGATCTTATCTTAGTGAAAATGAATGAACAACTTAATAAATGTTTATTTTATGAAGTATGTTGTGAAAGAAACATCCAAACAATACTAAAATTGAGAGATGAAAGACAAGGAGACAAATATTTTATCTTGGAGAAACCCAATGTGGGAAAAATCTAGTTGGGTAAACAATTAATTCCCTTCACTATGTAAATATACAAAAAATAGAAGTTTACTACCAATGAATGGCCTTCAAGAAGGATTCAAGCTTCCTCTACTTTCATAACTTGCTTACAATCCTCAATAATGAAGAACTGAACTATTTATGAAAAAACAAGAATAATTCAGACTTTCTCCCTTTAATCACACTTGGATTCACTCCAAATCACTTATTAGAATGAATAAATGTGTTTTCATTTATAGTTTTTCTTCCCAAGGATGGAAGTAAAGGTGAAATAAACTGAATTGTGAAGCCCAAACATTTGCAATTGTTGAGTTTCAACTTTTTTTGGAGTCATCGGGGCAGAACTCTTAGAGTTTGCAAAGTAATAGTTGTAGAACCACTGCAACGATTATGTAACGGTCGATGCCTATAGGTGGCAGTCCCATAACTATTGGGCTGGTTACACAATTACTAATCCATGAAGATTGACTATCCCATAACCATTACAGTGGTTTCGTGACTACCGTACATTTATCACATGAAACAAAATAAAAATGGCATTTTTTTGTCATTCAAATGTGTCTAGATCACTGTCAGCCTAAATTGAATATTTTCATAACAATAAACATGTTGAAGATATGTAATGAAAATTTCAATAAGGAGAATACATTGAATTGGGTACTTCTAGATGCATTTTTGGATCATGCCTCCCCGATTTGAGGCTTTTAAGTCCTTAAAATCTTCAAGGACTGATGAGGTGATGAAATTTCTTCCCCACATATTCTTTGGAAAACCACTTGACCTTAGAAGGAAATTGGCCTTTCAACCCAATCAACTACCTTTCTTGCACTCGTTGTGTTTTTCTCTATTTCCACTACAATACAACATCTTCCTCTCATTCCAATTGACTATCTGGAGAAATATCCTCAATATATGGTAGAAAAAATCCCTCTTCTTCATGATCCAAAATGGAGGGCTCAAAGAGACATAAATTATTAACATTCACAACTAAATATACTCTCATATAAGGAGGAAAATCCAAGTGAAATAAATTCTTACCCACTTGTTCCAGAATTACAAATGGGCTATATCAAAGAGGCTTGAGTTTCTTATCTTTACCTTGTATCCTTTCTCTTCTCAACTACAACCACACCTTGTCACCAACAAGAAAATAATGCTTAGTTCAGTGTTGATCATGCCTTGTTTTATACTTGGTGTGTGACTCTTTCAACCTCTCATGTACCTGAAGGTGTAGTGCTGATTTTTTTTTTTAAAATTATCAATTAACTTCTCATCTCTGTGGACTTTCATACCCACTTTCCCATTTTCTCTACATGGTAATATCAAAACAACATCAAATGAAATCTTAGTCAAATAACAAAAATAGGTTTTAAAAGGAGTCTTACTGGTAGAAGCATGAAATTCCCTGTTATAATAATGTTGGTTATGCACCAAATTCTCATCCCAAGTCATAAGATGCTTCCTGGTGTACCCTCTCAAGAGTTGAACCAAGGTATGGTTTACCAATTATGTTTTCTAATCCATTTTTGGATGAAAAGTGATAGACCTTTTTCAGCTTAGTATCTATCTTCTCCCACAAGATAGACCAAAACTTTCTTATGAACCATGAGTCCCTATCTAAAATAATAGAATTAGGAAAACCAAAATGAACCCACACATTAGCAAAAATAACTTAGCTACATCATTGGCTTTAATGGTCTTCCTAAAAGGAACGAGAATGCACATTTTACTGAACCAATCTGATACCACATAAAAATAGTCATACAATTTCTTATAAGTAGGAAAACCTCACACAAAATCCATGAAGATGTTCTCCCATGGCCTTGAAGGAGTTGGTTAGTGGCATATATAACCCCAAATTTTAGTTACTAGGATTACATATACTACATAAAACACAACCACTAATAAATTTGGAAACTTGTGCATACATATTTGGCCAATAAACATACCTCTGTAAATGTGAAACAATAATTTTCACACCAAAGAGACTAACCACCTTAGAAGTGTGTGATTCTATCATCAACTAAACTCTTTCCCAGTATCCACACAATTTTTCTTATTTTGGGATAGTGATCCCAGAAAGAAATAAATTATATTAATGTCTACGAATGAGCAAAAGCCAGGTCACTTTGAGGTTTCTGCTGAGAATGCATTTCCACATACAATTAGAAAGCTGCTAGAGTAAAAGGACCCTACTGATAAAGCTTCACAATAAAAAATTTCAAGAAGAGTTAAGAGTTCACACAGCATAGAAATTAGACCGTGAGGTCTAAATTCCATATCACTGATAACTAGTTAGCCACACCTTTGTGGTATAGGGTACAATCAAATGAATAGCTAATGTGGGGGTCCTCAAAAAATGTATTCTTTGCTACCTTGATTTCCACAAAATTTTAATTGCTGAGCATCCAAACTGTATGCCATAGAAATTGGTGATATGTTTGTATGATAGTTTCCATACCCATCAAATAATGCTTCCATTTCTTGACTGATTTCCCAAGAGCATATAATTCCTTATCATATATACAATATTTCAAAATTTCTCCCTGAAACAATTCACAATGATAACATACAAGCCTACCTCCTTGAAGTAGGAAAACTCCCATAACATAGTCACTAGCATAATTTTTTACTTCGAACTAGAAGATGAAAGTTAGTTAATACCAAAACTTGAGCATGACTAATCTTGTATTTAAAAGACTGCTTAAAAACATCTAAGTGTTTCTTACCCCAATCAAAATACTTACCACTTGTTATCATAGAATGTAGTGGCGTTGCTATGGAAGATAATTTATTGAAGAACCTCCTTATATATTGAACTGAACTAATAAAAATCCTAGTATTGGTTAAAATAGATGGTGTAGGCCAATTTAGAATGGCCTTTATCTTATCTCTGAATCAATCCTCAACCCTCCATGTATAACCACATGCCCTAAAAAGACAATAAATTGTTGAGAAAAATCACACTTCTTCTAATTTTACACTAACCTCTTCTCCTTTAGAACTTGCAAAACTTGGTGCAAATGGTTAATATGCTCCTCAAAAGTTCTATTGAAAACCATAATGTCATCCAAGTACACAATGAAAAACAAATCAATAAAGGGTCTCATTATCTTAGTCATCAACCTCATGGAAGGTAGCTGGTGCATTGCATATCCCAAACATCGTAAGACCAACCATTCATATGACCATTTCTTGGTCTTTAATGTTGTTTTCCAAGTGTCCTCTTCCTTAATCCAAACTTGGTGATACCCCAACGGTTTCAAATCAAGTTTAGTAAAATATTTAGCTTGTTATAATTGATCCAACAAATCATCAATTTGAGTAAGAGGGTGCCTTTTTTTATGGTTATTTTATTTAATTCTATAATCATACACACTCCTCCAATGAACCATTTCATAGGTACAAAGCATAGGAGAACCACATGGATAAGTCTTAGCATGAACCTTTCTTATCATATGTCATACCTGTTAGCATCCTTAAGGACTTCCTGCATTTTGGAAGAAAATATCAGATAGAAAATGTACCATGCTCAATTGGATCGAGGGTAGCTCCATGTTGGAAAATTGAACTATTACTAACTCTTTTCTTCTTAGTAAGCATGCTACATCATATGCAACAAATTCCTCTTCTTGTTTATTCTCAAAAGAATTAATGTGAATTTACCACTAGCATTAATAATATTCTTAGGTTCATAGGTACTTATCAAAGAATCTTTAAGATTTTGTAATTCTTACCATCCTTCACTAAGAGTTATTGGTTAGATATTCCATGAAGATGAAATCCAATATAACAAGTATGTGCTTATAGTACACCACAATCAAGAGGACAATATCAATTAGTTTAGTCAATGAACATAATTTTTCATTTCTCGGTAACTATACAAAATAAAATCAACACGTGAACTTCTTCGCACCCAACTTCCCGAGGTCATGCCGAGATAGCTGGTGTAGAATAGAAATGAGTGTATGTGTGGTGATGATGAACAAGTCTACTAATGATGAAACCTTATATCTCCAACACACAATATCAAGATCTATGATTCTAAGGCAAAGAATGTTGTCCTAGTTGTAGTGGTGGATGGATCGATCTCAAAATAGCTACTTGGATCCAGCCAAGATCAATCTCTATCAAGATTTGTCTACTGGTTGTTGAACACACAGAAAGTTACCTACAGGTGCCTCATATAGATTTCCATAAAATTTCATGCAAGTGAGAACGAGAGGTGTGATGAAACCACAGGGACTATGGGCAATTTTCTGGTCTAGTCCAAAAATTTTTAGCTTGATCAGCTCTCATGTTTTCTCAGTCAACCCTAGTTTTGCCCAATGGTTTCCAGGTTCAAGTGGTCACTTATCTCAATTATGATGCATGAACCCTAGTGTTAATGTCTATTTGGTCAATAGGCAACCTCAGCGGGTTGTGGGACCTGGGTGTCACAACTAAAAACTCGTAGAGGTATACGTGGTGCTATATATGGTCATGCATCGTAATCTATCCTTGTTGTCCAGGAGTCCGTCCAATCCGTCATAGTCTTGATCTATCTGCAATCGATCTATCCATCTATCTAATCCATTGTATCTATCTCAGAATGACCTGAATTTGGTGCGCGTCCAGGGTAACAAGTAGTAAACCCATACTGCCCTCCTGCCCCCCTAGACAAATATATGGACTATATAGGGTAACTGGGACCATATAGCCGCACTCGCAGCTCGGGCTATATCTAGTCTTAGTTGGGGCAACAATCCATTCTGATGTTCTTGCAGTATTTGACCCCTATTGAATTGATATTTGATAGCCACACAACAAGCTAGTTGTTTCAAAGGAAGTTGTAATCCCTATGTTTGTGGTATTTTCACAGTATATCTAAACAAAACAATGGAAGAAAACTAACCTTATACGAACCTAACCCCTATTGTTTGGTCTTCACGGGTTGGCTTATGAGTGACTTTTGTGTTGGCTAATGGGCTAAGAAATTGAGAGAAGGACCCGTATGTATACAAATGATCAGCTAGACACTCTACGCTAACCTAATTAGAGCAGGTAACCTTGGGAGATCATAGATCTTAAACAACTAATCTACATTTAATCCGAAACCCTTCTGAGACCCTAGCCTGAGAGGTGGACAAAAAATAATGAGCCAAATATGAAGTACATAATGTTTCCCACTAGTTGCATGTTGCTAAATCTCGTACCAAGTGAAGAGTATTTCTAAATCGATTTTATCTAATTGTCATTGCTGGAGTATCATATAGGATTGTGGGAGACACTATGTGTGGCTTGATTCCTCTTTGGAGTATTGATATGTTGTACACTGCTCACATCCATTGGGGAATGTCGAGGTCAGTCCAATGAAAATAGTTTATAGGGGCATTTTACTGTCCTTTTTTTTTCAAAGTAATCGTCCAGATTTTGGATAAACAAGAGCTTTGGAAAATTTTGTTGTATCTTTATGTATCCCCTCAGTTACCTGATTCTTAGACGTTTCTTTGAAATATTGACGAAACAGATAGGGTAATGGGCGTAAGAGAAATACCTGTTGAGATGTTAGTTGATAGGTTGTTGCACGTGAGTATGACTTCTGAATCCACAACTAATTGTGAGAGCTTCCTTTTGGCTAGGAGGAACTACTTGTAATGGAAAACAAGACCACCAGAAAGAGTTAAACAATATGTGCAGTGAACTACCTAACGTGTGCTAGATCCGAGAAGTGTGATACTTCCTAGATGGCTATCAGTCCACTATTTAAAACAATTTAATGTGGGTAATAAAGTAAATCCTATTGTAATTTGAAATGATTTAGGTATCTCACTTAAAACACAATAAGAAAGATCTGACATAATAGGCTAGGTTAGAAGTAGGATCCAAAGGTCAAGTAAATGGTTTTGGGTCTCTGCAGGTCTGACAGAGGTCTCAGGTAGATCACGGGTGAATGGCGGTGGTGTGGAATTAGGTGGATAGGTTGTTGTTCTAGGTTGTATGGGAAAATACAGAGACCGATGCCAGTTAAGGGTGACCGATGGCGGTTGGGTGTAACAGGTGCCGGTTACTGTGGAAAACTGGGAATGCCACCGAATGAGTTTTGGGTCTCCTTTATGATTGCACAAAGGACTTTTGGTTGGTCAGAATGAGGTATTTGGTAGTTTGGGTGGGATTTGGTGAGGTTTTAATGGGTATATGGAGGGGTGAGTATTGAGGAGGTCAATGGTTGGCTAGGTAAACAATAGGGTGATAATATAATGATGAAATGAAATGAACCAGAGAAGTATAACATTTTACTTACTTGGATTCTGGTCCTGGCTATCTGTGAGTGAGGGATGAAGGTGCTGGTGAGAGGTTGAAGACTGCAAGTGATCACCAATCACTAGGAAATCTTTCTGCATGGGCTGCATGTGCATTCCTTTTTGCTTGGTTAGACTCAAATCAGTGTTGGAGTGAGTGTTGGATGGCTGTGTAGGAGAAAATGCTTGATCTCCTTCCTTGCATGTGTGTTCTCACACGAATTCAATCTCAGAAGATGTGATATCTCTCAGGGATGTGCTAATGTTTGCCACTTTTTCCAATTTTTCAACCTTGAAAATAAGGTTGTTTTGGGGTTAAAAGGGTAACCGATGGCGGTTCTGGGTTAACTAGCGATGGTTAGGGGTAACTGATGTCGGTCAAGGTGGGATTTCCTAGGTTTACTAAACTAGGGAGATCCTCTTGATTTTCTCAAATCTTGTGTCATTAACCCGCGGATTAGACTGGAAGCCTCTTGTAAGCATGCGGGAATGTGGTTAGAGGGAATGTAGGCATTGATTTTTAGGGTTTGGGTAAGTCTTAGTTAGTTATGGCAACTTACTAAGAATAGGTCTTAGGGTGAGTTGGCTTGATGAGGTGTCTAGGTGATGTGTATGTGTGGATATTATCTAAATTAAGATATTTAAATAATAAATATGGTGAGGATAATGAATTAATTAATTAGATTAATTAAATTAATAGTAATGGGGTGAAGGTGGCCATGGCTAGGTGAATGTGATGAAGGGTGTTTATTTGTCGAGGGACCAAAGGGGAGTGTGACCTAATTTTAGTGTCTACATTTTACCCCTTTTTGTTACGTAGCTTGTATTGGTAAGTGACGCTAACAAAAATAAGATGTGGTTGCCCCATGTGTGGGTGAAGGTGATCCCCCTCAAACTAGGAACTGATGAGGCAGAAGGCAGAATTGGTGAGTGGTTTGATAAAAGGTAAATGTGAGGAAAAGGAGGTGGGCAGTGGAAAAAGGGTTAAAGGTCTACTTGGGTAATCTAGGTAATGGGTCAGGGTCAAAGGTAGCAATAGTCAAATGCACGCACATGTATAAACTGCAGCATGCTACCAGGTTGAAGAGCAAGAAAACTCTACATTGTCTAAGGTCAATAGGTTTATCCAAACAAGGTTGAAGTGATTCCGGTATCCAAGGTATAGGATATGGTCAGGAAACATGACGTAGGTTAGGTGCAGGAATGTTTAGGTATGTTATGGTACACCAAAGGTAGGGTCAGGATAAATGGTCACGACAATAGGCTAGGTAAGGTCATTAAGTCAATCAACATAGGTAATAGTACCACAAGGTATAGTGAACACATGAGGTCAAAGGTCACTAGCGATGGTCCAGGTCCAAATATCTAGGTCATGGACATGGGTAAGGCCAAGGTAGGGGTAAAATAATGAGTCCCCAAAAGGAGACAAAGGGTAGGCAGTAAATGAGGAGGTCTAGGAAGGTGAGGTAAATGGTTTGGGTAAAGGTGGGGTGGGGTAAATGATCAGGGTGAAGGTTGGGTAGGTGGAGGTAGGGGTAGGGTAAAAGGGTAAAATTTAGGGCAATGTGAAGGTGAAGGTGACTGATGTCAGTCAAGGGTAACTGATGTCGGTATAGGTCAATCGACTGACGGTAAGGTAGGGCATGTGACCAATGCCAGTGAAGGGTAATCGACATCGGTTAGGTCAGGTTTGTTATAAAAACAAAAAAATCTGCATTTTTTGTTATTCATTTATCTTTTAGCTAATTGAGAAAATGACAAAAGAGAGAGAAAAGAGAGAAAAGTGTTTCCAGATGGAACGGAGCATTGAGTTGGTGGTGTGAATGAAGGGTGATTGGTTGGTGAGAAGTGGGTCCACAGGATCAGTGTGAGGGATTTGATTGGGTAGAGGTTGTGGGTAGTGATTTGGTGATGGTGGAGGCCGGAGAGGGATCGGGGGCCACTGGTGTAGTGGCTAGACGTGCCACCGAGACGATGGCAGCGTGACGAGGTAAGCGTCCAACTCTAGGTTGTATTTGATTAGATAGATTAGATGATTAGTAAATTGTTTTTTGTAGTTTTGGTTTGTTTTTTGTTTTTGTGGGTGGGAAAAAGATTAAAATTGGGAATGGGGGGAAAAGTGGGTAAAAAGAGGAATGGGGAGGGTAATAAATGGGATAGGGGGGTGGGTGGAGGTGCAAGGGTAGGTTTAGGTCATTTAGGTGGGTAAAAGGGGCAAGGGGGAGGTTTTTTAGAAAAAAGGGGGGTTTAGGGAATGGTGGGTTTTTACCATGATAGTGACCGGCGTTGGTCAAGTTGTGGCTGGCGTTGGTAAGGTTGTAACCAGTATCGGTCACTAAACAGGTGACCGATGCTGGTTAAAGGGTGACCGGGGTCGGGGGATCGGAACCAACACCGGTCAGTTTGATGGGGGATAGGGGGAACCGACATCGATCAAGTTTTGGGGGGGTCAAAAAGTGATAAATTGGGGGATCAAGTTGAGATGGGTAGGGTGAAAATAGGATGTTGGAAAATGATAAGGGGAAGTATGGGTATGGTAAATGTAGATTAATGTTTTTTTGTATTGGATTCAGGGGAGAGATCAGCTACATATGCAGGACAGGGTTCCACCCTATTAGTGACAGTATGTAGCTCAACGACCCCAGAGGAGCTGCAACATGTGGAGGTGGTGGGCTTGAGTGGAGTTCATTGCTATCGACATGTAGTCTGGCAACCCAGTTTGATGGTTAGCACTCATCGATAGATGGGATTCCATGACCAACATGTTCCACCTACTAATGGGTGAGATTACTGTCACCCTGGAGGATGTGTTCCTGGATTCTATGGTTACCCATATTGGGTACACAGGTTTATTTTGTCTCCTCTGAGGCCTCAGAGGAGCTGATTGTGACTTTTTTAAGAGAGGGGATGGCCGAGCTGACATTCCACAGTGCCAACTTGAGCTATGGAGAGATGTACCTAGCCCATCCAGAGGAGACGAGGCTAGTGGTTCTTTTGATGGAGGTAGTGTGCTACTTTGCACTACCAGATGCAGAGGGTGGATGTTTTCCCAATCACTGATGGGGGTACTCCATGACATGATGGTAGATGAGACCCACTTTTCCTAGGCACCAGCATTCTTGGTGTAGCTGTACAGGGAGTTGTGGGCATATGGGTGGTTGTGCAGGTTCAACCTGTGCTATACATTTTTACTACACTATTGGGTGTATGAGCACATAGTTTGTGTGTGGCCTATAGGGATGCCCCGAGTAGATGCATTCCCACCAAGATTTGTGTGGGTGGGGGTATAGGAGATGGGTACCGGCTATTGGAGAGCAGAGATCTAAGAGGCCCACACATGATGTGGCCTATTTCTAGTGGTTACTAGAGGGGTTGTCTAGAGTGGACATTATCTAGAGGCCGTATGTGGGATTCCCCTCATATAGGCATATGCATGAGGAGCTAGCTGAGCTCAGCTGGTGAGATGGATACAGGGTCACCATGCTAGGGAGCACGAGATGATCCCCAGTGGACAGAGTCCAGTTGTAGTTTGGGATTTTATAGGACATACCTCTGCCCTTCCCATAGTACCAGAGAGATGACTTGGAGAGGCCCTTACCTCTACCATAGCCTACAGTGCCCATAGGGCAGGAGGAGGAGTAGGTAGTGGACTAGGTGGATAGATGATGTCAGGGTCACAGATAGGTACAGACAGTGGTGGGTGGCTCACTTATGAGCCATACCACCCAGACCAGGGTAGCCAGATTTAGCCACCATTATGGTGTAGAGAGATGCCCTACAGGGGCAGGTGGCTACGTTGATTACCCAGTTGGGTATACTGTAGACATAGCTAGAGAGCTCTGAGGTAGAGGTAGTAGAGCTACATGTACAGGTGGCCAGTCTGTAGGCCCAGATGGCTGGTGGAGGAGATGGAGATGGAGAGGAGGGTGATGGTCAGGTGGCAGCCTTACAGGCTTAGGTGGTAGGTTTACAGGGCTAGTTGGCCACAACCCAGGCACAGATTGGGGTCTTATAGGCCCAGATACAGGCACAGGGGCAGGGGGCACCACCACAGGCACCTGGACCGGGTCCCAGTTCACAGGAAGGAGTGGGGCAGGGTCCCATAGGATAGGTACAGGGGCCGAGACCTATGGGACCACCACAGACCATGCCTATATCTAGGTTACGGGATGCCCTAGGTGAGGCTAGATACTACTAGGACCAGCTGATGGTGGCCGAGATAGACTTCATATCCTATGCTGAGTACAGGGCACAACAGGCATTCCAGTGAGAGGACGAGATCCCGCACTCACAGTGTGGAGAGCACAGGGGGTCAGCAAGCTCTGAGGCTAGATCAGGTAGAGGCTACCAGTGCATAAGGAGACCAGCTCCAGTTGAGGTGCCAATAGGGACCCAGGAGGCTGAGGGTACAAGGTGATATAGAGATGGAGGACATCCACTGAGATGCCTGATATGTGGCACCTGGTTTTTGATGTATGATAGTCTTTTTTTTTTTGTGATATATACTGGCCTGCGTGCCGAGAGATAGTTGTATTTTTTATCACATACCAGCCTACGTGCCAAAGACAGTGAGGATGTATGAGAGGTTTTGTATATTTCGAGCATATACCGGCCTGCGTGCTGAAGAGATTTTGTATTGATTCATTATTTTATTGTATATATGAGACCGGCCTACATGTCGATGACATTTTGTATTGTGTATCGGCCTGTGTGCCGATGATTTTGAGATGATGGACATGAGGAGATAGCCATGTATATTGTATTGAGATACACATTTATTTATATGATGAGATACATGATATTTTTTTGATTTGTTGATGTGGTGATGAGATTTTTGATTTATTGGTGCATTGATGAGATTTTTGATTTGTTGTTTTGATATGGATGGAAATTAGGTGAGTTAGGCATGATGGAGTCAGGTTGGTTTAGGCATGGATCGAGTTAGGCAGGTCATAGGTTTAGGCATGGTTGTAGAGTAGGTGAGTTAGGTTAGGCATGGTGGAGTTAGGTTTGTTTAGGCATGGTTGAGTTGGGTCTTAGGCATGGTTGAGTCAGGTTGGTTTAGGCATGGATCAAGTCAGGTTTTTTAGGCATGGATCGAGTCAGGTTGTAGGCATGGATCGAGTCAGGTCATAGGTATGGTTGAGTTAGAAAGTAGGTGAAGTTGTGATTCATTATTTTATGCAATGAATGATAATATGGGTCATATGTGAGATGTGGTATAATCTATGCATAGTGATGATAAAGAAATGGTAGGCGTAATAAATGTATGTTGTGATAAGGATTAAAATATGAAGCAACTTGTTATGTATGTGGTTTAATTTCCAATTTTGGGTATAAAAGGGAAACTAAGTGAGGTGTGATGTAATGTGAGGAACATGGAAGATGAATTGTTTAGGGTAGAGAATGGCCGAGCTAACCTCCAAGGGCCCCATGCCCTCAGAGTGCTGCCTACATAGTCCTGGTGAAAAGGGACCTCAGGCCGATGTAGTTCTCCCATGAGCTAGGGAAGAATATGAGGAGGTATGAAAATGAGTTAGTAGGTTTTAGGCATGGTGTGGGTTTTAGATCTGTTAGGTGTGGGTGGATTATAGGTAAAGTGATGTAGGTGGGGTCGATTATGGTGAAAGAAGAAGATTACCCCAAAGGTAAGCGTCGAGGACCAAGTCCTGTATAAGGTAATCAAAACGTAAACAAAGACGGTTAAAAGATAAGAGGGGGAAATAAAGCCACCTGATTGGGTAGGATCATACCAAGTAGATCATACCTTGGAGGAGGTGATGAACGTAAGACCCTAAAGACATTGCATGATTGATTGTTCTATGGTGAAAAGTAGTCACATGATCACCAAATGTCTAAGTTCCAAGAAGTCCCTTGAGGTAGTAGGAAATGGGAGTGGGAATGGTAAGAAGGGTGAAAGGTAGTTAATTTTTATATGGTATAGGTAGCATGCACTTCGGGCAAGAGAACCTAGGTCACAATGGGCAAGTCCATGACTAAAAGGTTTGTTGTTTTGACTTATAGTTGAGATAGACTGATCGATGTGGGAAGTCTATATGGGATGAAGAAAATTTAACTCCTTGAGGTCTTCGTGAAGCTGATCGATACGGGAAGCTTCGGTTGCTCTCATTTTTTTTAAGAGCTTTACATAGTTTTCCTTCGAGGGAGCAGTCTATTTATAGCAGTAATTGTCGAGAGGAAGATGTCCTTTTGAGGGAGTCATCTTTTGAGTGGAAGTTTGACTCAAGGAGTTATATCCCATGTGAGGGCTTTGAAGTCATGGACAAGACCAAGGTGGAGGATAGGACTCTTATGCAAAAGGCAAGGTGAAACGACCATGGGATCTCATCTAAAGGTAGATGAAAAGTATCCATGAGAATCATGTTATGTGCAGTGTCGTGGTACACATATTCAAGAGAAGATAACAAGTGACAGTACTCACATGATTCTTGTTTAATCGTTGGTGAGGTGTATGAAGTGAATAGCACTCAAGGGATGAGCATGGAAAGAGACAAAAGGTGAGGTAGGACTACAAGTCAACAATAGAATGGTCAAAGATGTAAGGTGTTAAGGGGCTCAGGTTCAGGTTTACCATCAAGTGAAGATAAATGATAAGCACCTAATCCATAGGTATGAGTCACGATGTATGGTCCAAGCCAATTAGGAGCAAATTTTCCCCGTTTACTTTTTTCTGCTTTAGTTACATGTTGATTTTCTTTCAGGACAAGGTCACCGACTTGGAAGGTTCGTGCATGGACACGTTTTTGTAGGCACATTTGATACATTTTTGGTAAACTTGAAGGTGATCCAGAGCGTTAAGATGACATTCGTCTAATAACTCTAGCTGTGTTAAATGGTCCTGACAAAAGTCATCATCATTGAGCATGTCATGGAGAGAAATGTGGAGTGAGGGAATCTAGACTTCGAGAGGCAGGACTGCCTCTATACCGTAGACCAGAGAAAAGGGTGTGGCCACAGTGGAAGTGTGAATACTAGTGCGGTATGCCCACAGGGAAAAAGGAATGTGCGTATGCCAATCCTTCCCAGTATCATTAACCACTTTCATAAGAATTTTGTTGAGGGTTTTGTTAGTGGATTCAGCTTGGCCGTTGGTTTGTGGGTAATAAGGTGATGAGAAACTAAGTTGAATGCCAAAGGCATCACAAATTTTTTGCAATGTTTTGTTTTTGAATTGTTTTCCATTGTCAGTGATGAGGTGATGAGGAACACCAAAGTGACAAATGATGTGGTGGTTAATAAACTCACATATTTTCTCAGCTTTCGTGGAGATGAGTGGTATGGCTTCCACCCATTTTGTATAGTATTTGGTAGCAGTGATGATCCATTGATGGCGTTGGGAAGAATGGGGATTGATTTCTCTGACAAGATCCAAACCCCATTGAGAGAAGGGCCAAAGGTCACGGTGACCTGTAAGGCATGACTGGGTGTATGATGAAGATTGGAATGTTGTTGGAATTTTACACAATGTTTGATGTAGTCGCAACAATCATGGTTAAGGGTCAGCCAGTAATAGCCTAGGTGAAGAATACGCTTAGCAACAGCAAGGCCACTGAAGTGACCTCCACATATGCCATCATGAACTTCCTTAATGGTATAAGGAATTTCAAAACTTGTGAGGCATCATAAGAGAATACCATCAAAGCCATGCTTATAGAGGAGTCCCCCCAGGATGATGTAACGAGATACCTTTTTAAGGAAGGCGTGTTGTCCATTACGGGTGAGATCAGGAGGTAAGATGGAGAGAGAAAGGTAGTCGGAGTATTGTTTGTACCAAAGGTCACTCAGGTCAGAGGTGACGGTTCTGATGGAGTAAACATCATGAGGTAAATAAGAAGGTGATTGGGTCATTGTACGGTGACAAATATTTTAGAATCGGCGGGCGAAGCGGGTATTTGGGAAGCTAAGCAGGCCATGGTATCTGTAAATTTGTTGGTTGAATGTGGGATGGTTTGAAGGGTGTAATGGTCAAAGGTGGTCAAAAGTACATCTACATGATGTTTATACTTTTGAAGTATCTTGTTACGACATTGGTATATACCATTGACTTGGTTTACGACCAATTGAGAATCACCAAAGATGTTGATGGATTTGACATCTAGGGCATAGGTGGCTTGGAGACCTAGTACGAGCACTTCGTATTCGGCAATATTGTTGGTGCATTCAAAATCTAGTTTGAAAGACACAAGCATGGGTTCACCATCAAGAGGAATGAGGATAATACCAGCCCCACCCCCACGCTGACACTTGGAACCATCGAAGAAGAGTGTCATTTGGTAAGGGGGTTCGTCCAGGGAAAGGGTAGCAATCGACTCATCTGGAAAGTCAAAATTAGAGGGTTGATCCCTGGAAATAGGTGCGTCAGCCAATTGGTTGGTGATAGCTTGGCCCTTGATGGACTTTTGATGAATGAATTCAAGGTCAAGATCAGCTAAAAGCATAAGCCATCGTGCGGCATGCTGATTTTGATAAGGTTTGGCATACATGAAGTGTAAGGGGTCGGTGTTGGTCACAACATAGGTTTTGTGGTTGAGTAGGTAATGACGGAGTTTGGTGGCAATGAAAACTAAGGCTAAGCAAAGTTTTTCAGGTGGGTGTATTGGGTTTCATAGTCCAAAAGAGTATGGCTTATGTAATAAACTGCCTGCTCCCTGTGTTGTTCATCGTGATGAGCGAGCATGGCTCCCAAGGAATGATCGGTAGCTGAGATATATAGGTAAAAAGGTTGATCATATTTAGGTGGAATGAGTATGGGTGGTTGGAGAAGGTATTGTTTTAAGGCCTCAAAAGCTTTGTGGTAGTCATCATCCCATTTAAAGGAGACATCCTTCTTGAGCAGATGATGAAATGGTTGACATTGATCAGATAATTATGAAATGAAACAGTGAATAGACTGTAATTTACCTTGCAGGCTACGGAGTTGTCTAAGGTTAGTAGGTGGAGGCATTTCGAGAATGGCCTTGACTTTAGTAGGGTCAACTTCTATACCACGTAGGGAAATGATAAATCCCAGGAGTTTTCCTGAGAGGACCATGCGAAGATGCACTTCTTAGGCTGAAGGTGGATGCAATATTTAATGAGACGGTCAAAGATGGTTTTGAGGATGGTAAGGTGCTTGGAGCGGCATTTAGATTTGGCCAAGAGATCATCCACGTAATCTTCCAATATGTGATGCATGATGTCATGGAAGATGTAAGTCATAGCCCACTGATATGTGGCACCAGCATTTTTAAGGCCAAAAGGCATGACTCAATAGCAGAAGGTCCCCCAAGGGGTGATGAATGAGGTTTTGTGTTGATCTTCTGGGGCAAGCAAAATTTGGTTATAACCCGAGAAGCCATCCATGAGTGATAGCATCTCGTGGCCAGTGGTAAGGTCAACCAGTTGGTCAATACCAGGTAAGGGAAAGTCATCTTTCAGACATGCTAGGTTGAGGTCACGGAAGTCTGTGCAAATGCGGAGTCCCCCTGTCACCTTAGTGAGGGACAATGTTAGAAATCCAATGAGGATAATCAATGGGTAAGATGAAGGAAACAGAAAGAAGGTGCTGAAGTTCTTCTTTGACGAGAAGGGCAATGCGAGGGTGCATTTTCCTCAGCTTTATTTGATGGGTTTGGCATCGGGAATGGTTATGATATTATGGACCACTATGGTGGGGTCAATACCGGGCATGTCTGCATAAGACCAAGTGAAAGTGTGGTTATGATCTCTAAGAAAAGAAGTGATGGCTTCTTGTTCAGCAGCATCTAAAGATTGACTGATCTTTAGGATGTGTGGGTCATCCTGAGTATGAATGTTGATCTCGATAGTTGATTCATTCAACATGGTTTGCGTCTTAGAGGGTAATGACTGATGAATATATGAGTCTTCTGCACCAAGGTAGGTGAGTATAGATTCATCATCCTGACATTGAATGACATTAATTGAAGGTGTATCATCATCGATCATTTCAGGATATAGGAAGGGAAGAGTGGAAGGGGCCTCGCCCTCACGTTGATAAGTCAGAGGCCCCAAGGAAATGGTGTTTATGAAAAAAAAAAAGTTAGGAGGGATAGATTCAGGATCCATCGACTCTGTCGGTGAGGGTGGTGATGAAGGTGGAGTGGGTGAAGAAGGTGGAGAAGGGCTAGTGTCCTTAATGAGTTCAATGTGGGCCTGTTTGGTAGGTGGTTTGGGAAAGCCGATACCACTACGGTCATTATGTTTGTGGGTGGTACATGGAATAATGGTATGGTGGCCTTGCTCATAAAATCCAAAACCAAAACCCTTCCACGCACATCAGTGTAGGAAGGTGTGGGAAAAATGGTGATTGGTAAGTGATTGGAAGTCAGTGGAAAATGGGTGAGTTTGTGGTGGTGGTTCAGGTGTGTAAGTGGTAGTATCAAGTCCCCCATAGGTGAGACTGGTACAAAGATGAGGAGGACCATAAAGGAGGTGTTCTCCTATGTGGTGATCATAACGTGGGTGTTGGTGAAGGCTTCCATACTCTTGTGGAGTAAGGAATGTGTTGACACTATATAGGCGGTACTCCCCCAGAGTGAGGCGTTGAAAAACACCTTCCAAGGGATCGGTGGTTGGTATGTAGGTAGCTGGGATAGATGATGTGTCGGAGGTTGATGCGGAGGTAGAGTTAATGGATTGGGAAGCTGATGGGTCAGCCATGGAGGTTGTGGCAGTGGTAGGAATGGAGGAGGTATGTGTGGTTGAAGTAGCGGCTGTACTGGTAAGTGGAGGTGTAGGTGAAGAAGTAGCGGTTGTGGAGGTAGATGGCTTAATAGGTATGAGCACATCATTGGGTCGGTAAAGCATGTTACATGTTTTAAAAGGTGATGGGTCAGCTGGAATGGTATAGGTGTGTCCTTCATGTTCAAACTTTACACAATGATGCAAAGTGGAAGGAACGTAACCCATGACATGAATCCAGGGTCTGCCAAGCAACAAGTTATATTGGAATTCCCCCTCCAAGACATAAAATAATTCTGGAATAGTGTGGGGGCCCAAATGCGAATGTGGAGGATGATGGTGCCTAGTGTAGAGGTGATAGCGTCATTGAATGAACGCAACATGACCAAGGATGTTTATGCATGCAATTGTCAGGTATGCGCATTTGAGCGAATGCATGGGATGAAATGATGTTAATGCTAGCGCCCCCATCAATCATCACACGACGTACCCGTATGTCATCGATGTGGACAGAGATGAAGAGGGCTAGGTCTGGGTCATCATTTTGGTGTGGCGCGATCTCTTCCTCTGAGAAGCTAAGGGAGGCTACTTGGTGAATAGGGTGGGGTGAAGATGAAGGTGGTAATTTGGTGAGAGAGGCTACATGATGGGGTGTGATAATGGAGGCTATGGGTGTAGGGTCATTGGGTAAAACCTCAATAGATTGAAGAACCTCCATGAGAGCTTGATGATGGGATTCTGAGGTTTGGATGAGGTCATATAAGGACATTTTGAGGGGAGATTGGTGTAATTGTTTGAGCATGGTGCGATGTGTGACCCCATTAGAAATGGGATATGTGGGGCCGCAGATAGTGATTTTAGGTATGGGTGTAGATGGTATGTTGGGTATGGGATTGGTTGGTGGGTCAGTTGCCTTTTCTTTGCCCTTATCCTTCTGAGCACGTGTAGTGACATGTGTATCATGTTGATTTGAGGGGAGGCATTAAATGGAGAAGGTGTAGGATGAGTGGTATAATGACATGACGGGAAAAAACCTACTGGAGGAGAAAATCCTTGTGAAGTGAGCTGAGTGCAACGACATTTAGGTGATGTGGCACGGAAAGTTCTCTGATGTGAACCATGTTAATTTCAAATCTTGGGGGTGGCTCTAGGAGCTGTGAGGGTGGAGGTCATGGTTGTTGAGTGGGTAGTGTGGGAATGGGTGTCGGTGAAGCAAGGTCCTCGTCGAGAAGGTCGTCATCGTCAAAGTTGGCTTTTGGAGGACACAACTAGATAAGGATGGTTTTCAAAGGCCTTGCAGTTCTCCACATCGTGCCCTAGCACATGATGGTAGGTGCAAATTTTGGTGTCATCAAACCCTTTTGGCTTGGGTTTGAGAGGATCATAAGGTCTGAGTGGCGGTAATGTGATGACAGAAGTCTCAAGGAGGTTGGTTAAAATTTTGGCATAAGACCCTGCTAGTGGATCACAATGGGAAGTGAACGTGGGTTTGGGTGTAGGTGCAGTTGATTGTTGAGGAATGGTCTTTGGAAGAGGAGGAGCAGATCGAGCTATGGTTTTGGGTGTTGGTCATGGTTTTGGGTGTCATGTCATGTTTGTTTAGGTAGGGGTATGGTGGATGAACTGGCAGGAGGGTGTGTGGTTGTTTTGACTACCTTATTGTGGGGTAGTGGAGTTTTGTCTTTGGGTTGCACCTTCTTGGGTAAAGGTGATATGGGTGTACGAGGTCTAGAAGGAAAGGCAGATGGGGGAAGAGGACGAGTTACCCATGGGGATAATGGAGGTGCTATGAAGGTAGAGGATGTGGGTCGTGCAAGAGGTGTAAGGGACAGAGATTGAAGTGTAGTGGGTAGTGAAGGAATTGCTGAAGGTATTGGAGGTATGGGTGGTAAAGATGCTATGGGTGTGGGTGTAAGTCATGTTGGGCATCTGGGTAGGTTAGAGGTTTGTGAGGAAGGAATGGGTTGTTGTGTTTTTGGTTTATTGATGGGTGGAGGTTTCTTGACCATGTTGGGAAGTTGAGGTCCTAAGACAGATGGGACAGGTGCTGGTGTGATTGGCGTAGCCGGGGTATGAGTTCTATGGGTTTGGTGCTTATGTTTGGGTGTCAGAGTAGGTGTGGTGTTGACTTTGGAGGATGTAGCTAAATCCAGTTTGATAGGTGGATGAGTAAGGTTGGTGGTTGGGGTGACCCCTAAAGTGGTAATAGGTTTAGTCGAGGAAGATGCCATAGGTGTGGGTTTGGGTTTAGATATAGATTGGGTTATGGGTAAGGGTGTGGTTTGAGCTATGACAGGTGTCATGGAAGGAGTTGTGATAGAGGTGGTTGTGTTTGGTTCGATTGGTTGAAATATTTTTGGGTAGATAGTGGAGGTATCAGCAAGTGACCTCTGCATCTGTGTTGAGATGGGAAGTAAAAGGTGCCCCCATAGTAAATCCCTATCCACATAATCTAAGTGATCAGCCAAACATGAGAATGACATGTCTATGGGTGGAGTTGATGAGGACCTAATGGAAATTCCCATAAAATGTGTCTTAGAGATGGGGAATTGGCTAGCTTCAGCTTCCGTGGGTAAGAGAGTCGAAAGTAGGTCTGCAGGATTTTGGGTAGCTGATGGAGAATGCTCACCAAGAGGAAAAGGTATCTCAACTGGGTCTATGATAGGTGGAGGAGATGATGGGTGCTCCTCTATAGGTGGAGGAGATGATGGGTGCTCCTCTATGCAGGTGGAGGAGATGATGGGAGCTCCTCTGTGGGTGAAGGAGGTAAATAAGTATCCTCGTGTGGACTGAAGAAGTATTATGGGTATCGGTTCTCTAAGTGGAGAAGCCAAAGGTGAAATGGTCTCGATGTTAGCGGAAGGCTCCTCCATAGGTGAGGAAGGAGGTGAAAGGTGTTCCTCTATGGGTGAAGGAACAAGGGAGGTTGGTTCCGATGCAGAAGGAGGACTTTGGGCTAGAATCTCCTCTATGGAAGGAATATGGGGTAATTGGGAGGTGACAAGGTGTCATTAAAAATAGCATGAACCTCATGGGTATGGGTATCATGAGTTGAGGTCTCACTGGTTTGATCAGATGAAGGGGCATGGTTGGGAAATGGTTTCTTGAAGATGTGTAGGTTTTGGTTGGTAGGTGCGTTAGGATTATCCATGATTAACTCACCTTTCTCAATCATTTCTTGGACAATATTCTTGAAAGTGATGCAATTGTCCTGTCACTATGACCCTTTACTCGATGATAGTTACAGAAGTCATGTTCTTTATACCATGTGGGCATGGGGCGAGCAGGGTCAAAACCAGTGTGTGGTTTTATAGGTGGAAGGGTGATGGCTCCAGCTTTGATAAGATTTTCTAAGACAGAAGAGTAAGGTTCCCCAATTGGGGTGTATTTCGCATTATTCTCGTCTAAATTGAAAATTTTGGACGGGTGAGAGATTAGATGAGGGGGTAGCCTGATTTGATGGATGAGTTGGGCTCAGACCTTGAGTACCACTGTGCATTAGCAGTGTCCTTAGCTTTTGAATAATTTCTTTTGTGGTTTGGAAGAAGAAGAGGTATCATTCGACTTGAATGCCAAATTCTTATTGCGTAATTGGATTTTCTTCTCTTCGATGGCCCAAATCTCTAACTTTCATGCCATAGTGAATACTTCATTGAATGTTTAGGAAGGTTTGGACCTATCAAGGTTAGTGAGATATGTCTAGCACAAGCCTCGTGTGAAGAGTCTCGATGAGTTATGTTTACGGTAGTTGGAAGGTGAGTTGATTGATCAAGCTACACCAGCGAGTGACAAAATATGCGATAGATTCATCCTCATACTGACGCGTGGAGTATAGGTCAGTCATGGTAACCTTCTTGACGATATTGATAGAGAAATGATCCAAGAAGGCTTGGGACTACCTGATTGAATGAGAATATAGAGTGTCTAGGTAACCCACTATACCAATCTAATGCAGGTCCAGTTAGAGACATGAGAAAGGTTCTCAAGAGTAAGGCATCATCGTGAGCTGATCAGATAACACCCATGTTTGAACGACCGAAAACTGCTACTGCGGGTCTTCTTTTCTATTGAAATGATTGAATTTAGGCATTTCCCAATGCACGGGGTATGCGTGGATAGGAATGGATGGGTGGATGGGCTCGTTGCCAAATCTTGTCATAGGTGAGAGTGTTGCAAGAGCCTATAAACTAATGCCTCCAATGTCTGCATCTTGTCCAACATAAATTTGAGTAGGTCATTGGTGGGTTGCGATGATTGGGTGCCTCCTGTAGCGTGAGAGGGTTGGTTTTGGGCATATAACGGAGGGATGGCACTCCAGTGTACGGTGCTTCCATGTAGGTTGATTTGAGAAGAAGGTAGTGAAACAGGGGGTATGTACCCAGAGTGAATAATGGATGAAACATGGGAGGCTGGATGATAGCATATATGTCGAGGTGGAAGGGTCGTGGTAACCATAGTGGCAAAGGGGGCTAATGATTTTGGAATGGAAAGGACCACATTTTGAAAAAGGGGTAGGGGTCATCTGACACCAGAAGCTTATAGTGTAGCTATGTGGTATGTGTGAGAAATTAGGGGCAGATGAGGCTGCATTTTCGGTAGTTGTCGAAGGTATGGTGGATGTAGCAGGTGTCACGGAGGTGATAGACATGGCAGTCATAGCGGGTATAGGACCTAGTTTTGAAATGACTGGGGGTAAAGTAGATGCGGGAATCCACATAAACCAAATGGGGCCAATGCAGGAGTGGGAGTGAGAGTTGGGGGGATAGATACGGGAATGCCATTATATCAAATGACTCGAGAAGCATCTCGAGTGGATGAGTGGGAAAGGTAAAACTGTAAGGTGACAGGGTTTTTGGTCAAGGAGTCATGTGAACTCCTCATCTCCTATAGTAATAGTGATAGGTTAGATGGGATCCATAGCTGGTGATAAAATGGAAGGTGGCGAAGGACTAGGTGGGAGTGGTTGACAATTGGTGTGAAATATGAGTGCGCTTGCTTGTCTTCGGGTCAGCACCATGTGAACCAGTATTGATCAGGTAGGGCTACTTCTCTAAAAATGACACAGAAAAATAGTAGGAATAGATGAAACTGGTAGTAAAAAGTGTATTAGGTACCAAATGTTGGTTGGAAAGTGAATCAAGCTAACCGATGTTGGTTAGGGAAAACTGATGTTGGTTAGGGGTAACTACTACTGGTCACTATAGAAAATGGACAATGAGTGAAAAACAAGGTCTAAGGCAAATCTAACAAGTATGTCAAATATGATGAGTCTTACAATGTCAATGGGAATGATGGCAGTGACAAGGACTATGAAAAGTGGAAGAAAATGAATAAAATGTCCTTTTTGGTAGGTTAACCAAAAAGACCTAGAACCGATGCCCGGTTGGGTATAATCGATGATGGTCAGAGGGTAACTGATGACCGGTCACTGGACTGACACCGGTCACTGTGAAATTTAAATAGTGATGAAAAAATAGTGGTTGTGAATTAAAATCTGATGTGGAATTAGACCCAGAATTCTAAGAATGATGATAATATGGCTCTAGGAACACTCAGGTGACGCTGGAATACACCAGCTGTG
The DNA here is from genome assembly GCA_019776745.2 of Taxus chinensis. NCBI lineage: Eukaryota > Viridiplantae > Streptophyta > Pinopsida > Cupressales > Taxaceae > Taxus > Taxus chinensis. Next base: position 628,996,393 of record CM034148.1, read on the forward strand.
ATGAGGAGCGTGTAAGGATGAAAAAGAAAAATGAAGAATGTGATCTCTCACCTCAAAATGTAAGCCAAGTAGAAACACTATGAAAAATGAAATCCTAGGAGTGCCTTTTCTATTATGTTTGTTTAGCTTATCCTATTTAAGGACTGACCACATAAACTGTTAAATAGAGTTTTTTGGTGAGGATGGCTTCCTATGAATGAGATCTAAAAGGTGCAGTTTCAGGTATGTTATGGTGGGGGCGGCCTTCACTCTGAAGTATGATTCAACAAAGCAACAAGCTGGGGTGAGTACCTGCCAATCCTCAGATCAGTGTGATCATTGACAGGCGTTCCCCAGGAAAGATTTTGTTTAAGCATATGTATTTGTTTTGAATTTATGCAATTTAGCAAGACTCGGAGAGAGAGAGAGATGTGGTTTCTATGGTTCATTTATCAACCCATCAGTTGGTCATGACTTCCAATGTATAGGTTGCCCTCAATTAATGTGAGCTAATGTGATATATCACAATGCAATGCACTTATTTTTAAGCCCAAATCGAAGTTGTGAAGTTGTATGACACAAAAAGATGAAGAGGGAAGAGGGATGTTCTTTCACTATAATGCAGAAAACATGAAGAAATGGTTCTTTTTAATTACACCAAAAGAAAGGTTTCTTTTAGAGAAAATAGAAAGAAAAGGTAGGTTACCAAGGAAGAAAATTAATGTGTATCCTTTTCAAAAGGGAAACAAACACACTTTTTTTTCCTAGGAATGAATAAAATGCAAGGAACCCTGGATGGGTCCCACTGGGCATGCCAAAATATTTCACCTGATTCTTAGATGTTTCTTTGAAGTATTGACAGAACAGATAAGGTAATGGGCGTAGGAGGAATACCTATTGAAAGGATGATTGATGGATTGTTGCGCTATATGAATTTTGAATCCACTGCTGGTTGTGAGAGCTTCCTTTTGGCTAGGAGGAACTACTTGTAATGAAAAGCAAGACCACCTGAAAGAGTTAAACAATATGTGAAGTGAACTGCCTAGTGTATACTAGATCCGAGAACTATGATACTTCCTAGACGGCTATCAGTCCACTGTTTTAAAAAAAAATAATGTGAATAATAAAAGTAAATTCTAGTGTAATTTTAAATGATTTAGGTATCTCACTTAAAACACAATAAGAAAGATCTAATCTAACAGGCTAGGTTAAAGTAGGATCGAAAGGTCAAGTAACTAGTTCTATGTCTCTGCAGGTCTGACAGAGGTCTCAAGCATATCACAGGTGAATAAAGGGTGATGTGGAATTAGGTGGATAGGTCACTGTTCTGAGTTGTATGGGAAAATACAGAGACCGATGCCGATTAAGGGTGACCAACGACAGTTGGGTTGTAACCGGTGTTGATTACTGTGGAAAAATGGGAATGCCACAAAATGAGTTTTGGGTCTCCTTTGTGATTGCACAAAGGACTCTGGTTGGTTAGAATGAGGTATTTAGTAGCTTGGGTGGGATTTAGTGAGGTTTTAATGGGTATATGGAGGGGGAGTGTTGAAGGAGGTCAATGGGGTGACTGGGTAAACAATAGGTGATAATATAATGATGAAATGAAAATGAACTAGAGAAGTATAACATTTTACTTACTTGGATTCTGGTCTTGGACGCTTGTGAATGAGGGATGGAGGTGCTGGTAAGAGGTTGAAGGCTGCAGGTGATCACCAATCATAATAGAGCTTCTCCATGGGTTACATGTGCATTCCTTTTTGCTTGGGTAGATCAGATCATTACTGTAGCGAGTGTTGAATGGATGTGCAAAAGACAATGCTTGATCTCCTTGCTTACATGCATGTTATGACTGAAATTCACTCTTAGAAGATGTGATTTCTCTCAGGAATGTGCTAATGTTTGCCAACTTTTTCTAATCTTTTCCAACCCTGAAAATAAGGTTGTTTTGGGGATTAAAAGGGGTAACCGATAGTGGTTAAGGTTTGACCAATGATGGTTAGGGGTAACTAGCATCGGTCAAGGTGGGATTTCCTAGGTTTACTAAACTAGGGAGATCCTCTTGATTTTCTTGAATCTTGTGTCGTTAACCCACAGATTAGACTGGAAGCCTCTTGTAAGCATGCAAGAATGTGGTTAGAGAGAATGTAGGAATTGATTTTTAGGGTTTTGGTAAGTCTTAGTTAGCTATGACAACTTACTAAGAATAGGTCTTAGGGTGAGTTGGCTTGATGAGGTGTCTAGGTGAGGTGTATGTGTGGATATTATCTAAACTAAGATATTTAAATAATAAATATGGTGAGGATAATGAATTAATTTAATTAGATTAATTAAATTAATATTAGTGGGGTGAAGGGGGCCATTGGTAGGTGAATGTGATGAAGGGTGCTTATTTGTCGAGGGACCAAAGGGGAGTGTGACCTAATTTTAGTGTCTACAATAGGAATTGGCTAGGATGTGCCTTCAAGCAGAAGGCAACCTTGAAGTTCCAAATCATTGGGGTGAAGAGGTATTCCAAACTCATTAAACCTATTTTATAATAGAAAAGGGAAGGAAAACTAAGCAATCAAGACTACTTTTAGGAAATTTGGTTCATAAACACATCATAAAAGTTAAGTTAAGTAAAACGTCGTGTGTCAAAAATATGCATGAAGGATTCTGGAAAAAGCACATAGGACCGCCGCCTAGGTTGGGCGGTAGTTTTAGAACCACCACCCAGGCAGGGTGGTGGTCCTAGCACTAAAGGCCAAAACATGCGCAGAATGAAACATGAAGTTGGAATGAACTGAGGAAAAGTAGAAAAAGGATGTCTATGCTAAAAATATACACTACAAATGGTTTAGGAACTTGAACACCTTCTGAAAGGACATGAATCGTCATTGGGGATTTTTGTAGTTGTTTTCTGATAATGTAGCACGTGAAATTTTAGGTGTGTACATATTGCCCCCCTTGGAGAAGCGTCTTAGCCATGAAAATGTGTAAAATGTAGAGTCTGAGTATGACATTCCTAAAATGGGGAGTTAGAAGATATACTTGACACGCCTGTGTGTCTAAATTTCATCGTCCAAACTCCCTTTACCTGCAAAACCAAGAGAAGACTCGAGTGTAGATAGATAAAATATCAAAAAATAAACACTAAATTAAAACAAAAAGAGGAACTTACCATTTGTATGGGGATATAGAAATATACCTACGCTAGCGCTCTAGCCCTATGAACATATGCACTCAAAACAAAGTTATAACAACACATATATATATATATATATATATATACATATATATATATATACATATATATATATATATACACATACATACATATATATATATATATATATATACATACATACATACATATATATATATATATATATATATATATACTCATTTTCAAATTCATTTGTGCACATCGACTTGGTGATTTTTGAGCTCTGGGCCCACAGTGACCATTTTCATCGAGAGAATATTCAAAACGTTTGTTGCAAGATCATGATCATGCCCTCCACGAGCAGGAGATCGACCTACACAGTCTAAGGTTGGTTTTTATCACTTTTATGTTTTTAAACCTAAAATGTAAAAATGTTGAAAAGTTTACCTAGGAGGGGTCATTTTCGATATTTCTTGTTTTAAATGAGTCTCTAGGGGGGTGCACAATAGGGCAGTCTTTTATTTCATCTAAAATGGTATTTTTTTTACATTTTTGGGCATTTTCTAGGGGTTACAAAACCATTTGGCAAATCAGTCCAGGATTGCTTCTCTGAGCACGATAGAGGTCCTAAAACCACTGCTCTGCACCAGGCCGTGGTTCTGAACAGAATGACCAAAACCTATGCTTAACTTGTTTTTTTTGAATTTTTGATGTTTTTTCATGTTTTTGTTGAGCTTACTTCTTGAAATACATTACTAAATTTCTCTTTTTCTATGTTTTGGTGGATGCAGAAGAAGGAATACATCAGTTGGATTCATGAGAGGGAATGTGATTGGCTCCTAGAGATTTTGGACTAGCTGACTTAAGATGAGACATATATCCTATAGAGAGCAAGGATATGGCGGATTGCATAGCTACCTCATGTTACTCATGTAAGTCATATACTGTGTGACTTATTCTCTTACTGGGATGCATAATGGAACACTTTCTAGTTTCCAGGTGCCAGGGGTGAGTGGACTATCACCCTGGAGGACGTGTATCGTATTCTTGGGCTTCCGATACTCAGCATGAGACTAACCTTGAAGACAGTAGGATTGATTAGGGGATCACTTTTGATATCAAAATTTCCCCTAAAAATCCCTAAATTGTGTTAGAGCAGAATATATTTTTGAGATATTTCCATCGACTATGAGAACATGAAAAACAAACATTAGGAGCTCTAGTTATGTCTGGTAAAAGTTTAGTCAACGAGAAAGTCAAATTTGGTCAACAAATCAATAGTGGACCAATGGCATTGTGACACATGACAAAAGGAAAAAGAGAGTTGTTTGTTGGCTTTCTATCTATGGTCTTCATCAAGAATAAAAATTTGGTGAGCGCAGGAAGAGGCTCAACTTTTGTGATGGAAGGGAGCCCGACCGCCGTGAGAGCTAGCAGTGCTACCAACACAATGGGCTCTAAAACCACCATGTCAACGTTGATTTAGCTTGATGAGCTATTATTATGGCTCGGTGAGGTGATCAAATATCCACCGAATTGATCACATTATGACAAGTTCTATATGTGGTAGAGTTGAGTATATTTTTAGCTCAACAAGCTATTTTTATTAAACCGAGTTGAACACATTCCCTCGTGGGTCAAATTCATTTGGGATTGGGATAACCCCATAATACTAGTGAAGAGGGCACGGAATATAGCTCGGCACATGGCTCATTCAACAACCACATGCATTAAATCAACTGACCAACACTCCAAACATAACATCCAATACATAATCTGCCAACCCCCATGATAATACCAAAGACCATGTGTTGAAGTGGTGAGGCATGCAAATTCCATGAACGGAGAAGTCCAAGTAAAGGGAGATAGGGCGGTTGGCATATAAACTACCAACCCACCAATGTGTCGCTCCATGTGGGATTAACCCACCAAAAATAGAATGCTGCCCCCCTTATGGGATTTTATCCCTTTCCAAATGCAAGCCGCCCAATATGGGATGTAAACCCATTCACATATGCTATGGGTTAGGCTTATAATAGCCTTAGGATAAATACTATAGTGTTATTTTAGGACCCCATTTGGGTATAAATAGGGGACCCCTTACATTGTAAAAAAGACACCAAAGATTATTATTTTTTAAGCTTAACCCTGGGATTTGAGAGATTTAGCATTAGGATAATTTTAATATAATTTTGTGAACTATATTAAAATCCTAAAATTATTATAGGAAAATATTGTTTATTGGCCTATTATTTTTAGGCAATAGTAGATGAAATATTTGTGATTGGGAGTATTTATAAACTACCCAATAGGCCCATTGAGCCACAGTATATTTCACTTACGATGCCTAGAGTATTGACTGAATTGCTGGAGGATGCATTGATAGCGTTAGGAAGGTCGATCAAGTTATGAAGGAGGTTGCGCATCAGAAAGGTGGAGAAAAATTCAACTGATCATCATAAGTTCTTCAAAGGACTGACACTACTAAGCAAGTGGAAATTCCATTAGATTATATTGTAAGAAATAACATTATACTTACAAATTTTTACTAGTCGGATGGTTCAAAAAAACCCAGAGACGTAGGCCATTGCCGAACTCTGTAATCAATTGTGTGTAATTTTCATTACATTCTTACATTAATTTTAATTTGATTACTTAAAAAGGAGAAAATTTTCAAAAAATATTAAAATCCTATAGGGGTCTGAGATCAAGTAGATAAAAACTTGATCATTTTCAGATCAAGTTGGTATCAGAGCTAATTCTGCAAAGCTAGTTTTGCAGAGTTGGTTTTGCAGAAATGGATCTATACCTCTTCTTCCAGTTGTTGGTTATTATTGCATTATTGGGAACCTATTTTTCCATCGACTACAAGAATGTGACAAACAGACATTAGGAGTTCTTGTTATGTCCAGTCAAAGTTCGCTCAATAGGAAAGTCAACTCTGGTCAACAAATAAATAGTGGACCAATGACATTGTGACACGTGGAAAAAAGGAAAAAGAGAATCGTTTGTTGGTTTTCGATCTTCGGTCTTTGTTAGGCGTAAAAATTTGGTGCATGCAGCAAGAGGCTCAAATTTTGTGACAGAAGGGAGCTCGATCGTCATTAGAGCTAGCAGTGCTACCGACACAATGGGATCTCAAACCACCATGTCTACATCGAGTTATAACAATGAGTTTTTATTCTGGCTCAGTGAGGTGATCAATTCTCCACCGATGTGATCACATTGTGACAAGTTCAATATGTGGTAGATTTGAGTAGATTTTTACCTCAGCAAGCTATGTTTATTGAACCCAGTTGAACACATTCCATCGCGGGTCGAATTCATTCAGGATTGGGATTATCCCATATTACCAGTGAATAGGGCTCAACATATATATTGAAAAATGGATCATTCAGTAACTGACACATTAAACTAATCGACTAGCAATCCAAACATAGCAACCAATATATAATTCGCCAACCCCCATGATAATGCCAAAGACCACGTGGTGAAGTGGTGGGGCATGTAAAACCCATGCGTGGAGAACTCCACATGAAGGGAGGTAGGGTGGTTGGCATATAAAATTCCAACCCACCAATGTGCCACTCCATGTGGGATTAACCCAACAAAAATAACATGTTGCCCCCCCTTGTGGTATTTTATCCCTTTCCAAATGCAAGCCGCCTAATATGGGATGTAAAACCATTTGCATATGCTACGGGTTAGGCTTATAATAGCCTTAGGATAAATAATGTAGCATTATTTTAGGATCCCATTTGGGTATAAATAGGGTACCCCTTACATTGTAAAAAAGACACTGAAGCTTATTATTTTTTAAGATTAATTATGGGATTTGGGAGATTTTGTATTAGGATAATTTTATTATAGTTTTGTGAACTATATTAAAATCCTAAAATTACTATAGTAAAATATTGTTTATTGGCCTATTATTTTTAGGCAATAGTGGATGAAATATTTCTGATTGGGAGTATTTATAAACTACCCAATAGGCCTATTGAGCCACAATATATTTCACTTACGATGCCTAGAGTATCAACCGAAGTGCTGGAGGATGCATTAATAGCATTGGGAAGGTCGATCGAGTTCTGAAGGAGGTTGTGCATCAGAAAGGTGGAGAACAATTCAACTGATCATCGAAAGTTCTTCGAAGGACTAGAATACTAATAGACAAGTGGAAATTCTATTAGATTATATTATAAGAAATAACATTGTACTTACAAATTTTTACTAGTGAAACGGTTCGAAAGAACCCGGAGACGTAGGCCATTTACGAACTCTATAATCAATCGTGTATAATTGTCATTACATTTTTTCATTAATTTTAAATTGATTACTTAAAAAGGAGCAATTTGTCAACAAATATTAAAATCCTATAGGCATTCAAGATCAGGTAGATAAAAAACTTGATCATTTTCAGATCAAGAATCTAGGTCTATGATGACTTAGTGGGCCACTTACATGGGGGATGTCGTTGTATCTTTTGGCTCAAAGAAGGGGATAAAGATCCGATCTATTGCCACTTCTCCTATTCCCATCATTCACAGAGATGTCATGGGTATCTTGGCCTCGCAGTTGATCAGGGACAAGGGAGGTGACACTCTTCTTTATTGTTGGGGCTCCCATTATCACACAAATTGAGGAGACATGGTCGCATCTATGCTTAGGGAGAAAAAATCCTTGGGACCACCACCTACCATGATCTATACAGGGTCATTAGGTTACAAGGACATTCATTTAGCCATCCCATGCTAGTCATGAGTTGGGTATACAAGTGTATTACCCCCTTATGGGAGGGGGAATACCATTGCAGGACGTGGGTGCTACCCAAGCAGCTAGGTGGACATCGATGTCTGTTCTTCAGATGTCACATCAGCCAGTGGCTTCTTTAAGTACAATGGACATGGTTTCCCACACCCTATCAAGATATGGAAGGGTTATGGGGGTATGATATGACCACAATGGTAGCTTTCTCCACTACTATTCATTTGGGTTGACAGGATAGGGGAGGGTCGAGATCTACCCATTTCGACCAGGTTCCTTAGCAGTTTGGCTTTCCTTGGATTGACATGCTTCCTCCAGTGGCACCTATATATAGGACCATTTAGGAGGACCAAAAGGTCCCTAGACGAGATCCTGGCTAGAAAGTGGTTACTCAAGGGGTTCCCATTATATTTAGGTAGGTGGCTCATGCCCGACAGGTTGTTGGTGCCCATCGAGTACCCCTACTTTAGATTGAGGCCCGCTACTCTGCTCCTAGCATAGATGAGGATGAGCTTATTAACATAGAATATGACTCTGAGGAGTACACCCAGGGATGAGACTGAGGCGGGGTCAATTGGAGAGGGGGACATGTGATGAGGGGATAGGTGGTGAGGCTGGAAAAGAGAGCTCACATGGAGGTAGAGGAGAGTGACCCTGAGTGGCATGACACTTAGGATATATTGAGAGTGGGAGTGGGAGGAGGTGACCGCAAAGAGAGATATACCTTGGTCTTAGAGGGGACTAATTCCTTGAGATGGAGAGGGATATTATGATTCTATGATAGGACAATGTCTCACCTATGGCTTTGGGGAGGCCATGTAACCACCACCAATAGTAGCAGAAACCTTGACCTCCTACTTGGATGCTTAGAGATCTGAGTACATTGATTCTCATCTCCCTTGAATTTGTTAATTGGAAATGTTAGTTGGTATTTGTTTTTTGTTTTTTTTTGCAATTTTCTAACTTTTCATTTCTTCTTCTTTTTCTTTCTTACAAAAATTACATAGGCGTGTGTGGACACCCTGCCAATCTCCTCGGGGAAGGCCCGAGCTGAGCTGACTAAGGATTTAGGTCAACCACTAGCAGCCGACAGACACACTGATGTGTTTGCACCCATATGGAGGACAACATAGGTGATTACCTCTCTTCATACTCCAATGTTTGGGTATGAAGTAGCCAAGCTATTGATGAGGTGGGAGTTTCCCCTCGCAGTGAGACCATGACCAGTGGCCACCACCACAAGCACTCCAACCATTCATCTCGTTCTCATCGTCATAACTGCAGAAGGAGTCCTGGATGTGGCCATGTACCATCCAAGGGATCCCAGAGGGATTGATAGGTTATGTGCCTTTTTATTACTTGGTTGCAATTTTGTTGGGATTTATATGATTTTTTTGTATATTTCGAGCTCATTGTGAGTGTTTTTGACCATTGCCTGGCTATGTGATGGCATTGTATAAAAAGCTTGACTTATTATGATATATAAAAACTATTCTTTTTGATTTGATAATTATTTGTATCTGAGTTGAATTCTTCTTGGTTCACTTCACATGTGTACTTTAGATGTCTAGAAATTTCATTTTTTATATGCTTTTTTAGAATGTATGTAGTGGATATGAATGATAACATAATGATATCTTTTTTTTTGTTTTTTAATGTTGATATATGATAATGCAATCACATTGTACTGTTGAACTTTAGTTTCTCTAAAAAAAAATTTGGTACTCTTCGTATTGTTTTGGAAAAACGTGGTGAAAGAGTGATATGATAAGTGGATGAACTTGTCCTGCTCCTAACTCCACACAACTAGTAAGCTGCGAGGGCTCAACACCAAGAGCAAGAAAGGGCACAAGTTATGGAAAGTTTATGAATGGTAATGATGAGAGAAAGACAAGGATTTGATAAAACCAAATTGAGACACTACAACCTCACTCTACTCAAGTTTTCTTCATAGTTTATAATATGCATTGTTATCAAGTTTATCTAGACTTAGATATGTAGATGGCCACTTGGCTAACAAAATCTGGTTTTGAGGTTTTAAACTCTTTTGAAATTTTGGACATCTAACTCACTTTGGCTTTGACATATGATTTCACAATATTTGGAATGACCTATTTCTAAGTTTCAGGTTTTTCAAAGAGACCCCCTACACCTTGCCCCATGCTACTAGTAGAAAGTATGGGCTCATCACCATGGACAAATTATAGGTGAGTAAGGAAATTTCTCTCTTTTCATAACCATACATCACTAGTAAGAGACGCATGCTCAACACCAAAGGTTGGTAGCGAAAATAAATGTGTAAAATAAAAAAATTCTCTAGATTTTCATTTGACTTATTTATCTAGGATACCTTAAAAATGTATAGAATGTTATTATTTCCAAAGAGATGTATATGGGATAGATGTGACACCATGAAGCTTCTAGAACAGACTATAGGCAAAGAAACCTAACCTAGAAGAAACTATAAGTAGAATCAAGTATGTAGGCCTTGGTATGATTATTGTCAAAGCTTTGTTTTACCTTACTTGAATTGATGCAATGATTCAGAAATATTTGATGACATTGTGGAGATTTGTAGAGGTATGATTTGAATGTTTTTCCAATGTTTTAAGAAGTTTTTACGAATTGCTATTAAGAATAAGTTCCTTGACAAAAAATTTTACAAAATGAATTGGTAGATGAAAATGCAATGTGGATGTAGTAATGTACATATGAAAATGATAATGGATCATGCATAATACCTCTTTATATGAAGATATTTTATAGATTCACTAAACTCATCACCCTCTAGTGTACACAGGCAGAATGACCCATTTTTGTAGTTTTCTATTACTCAATATGGACCCAACCACCTGGGACTAAATTTCCATCCTTCGCCAATATTTTTGTCTATTTGGTTGTCAAGTCTTAAGACTAAATATCCTTCATATATTTCATGATCCTAGACTTTCTTGTTCTTTTTTCCAAGCCAACCGGTCAGCGTAACTGCTATGTCATTGTTCGGTATTGATTCCTAGGCTCATCAAGACTTTATAATTGAGAGATTTGCACCTCTTGATATCCCTCTTCTCCCAAAAATTCCCTTCCAACAATATATGGAGACTAGGTATTTCGACTTTGAACAATAAAAACTACTTCTACAAACCAAATACCAAAGAAAAGGGGGGCTTCCCCTATCGACGTTCTTACTGATGTCTGATAGGCCCACAATTTTGGAAAAAGGTTTTAATTCCAATCTCGTTTATTCTCCTTAACCGTCTTAAGGAGAAGGGATTTTAATGTCTTGTTCATAGCCTCAGCTTGTCCATTGGGTTGATGATAATAGAGAGAAGTTTTATGGTGATTTATCTTTAACTTTTCACATAACTCACGCAATTCCTCATTTTTGAAATATGTGCCATTATTAGAGATAATGACTTGTTGGACCTCGTACCTACAAATGATTTGGTTCATAATGAACTTAATGATTACAAATCCACACATGGTGGTAAGAGGAATGGATTCTAACCACTTAATAAAGTATTTTGTGGCCATGATTATGAATTTATGACCATTTGTTGATGAGGGAGACAATTTTCCTATCAAATCTAAGCCCCAAGTGGAAAAGGGCCATCGTGTAGTAATTGGCTTAAGAGCCTGTGCCAGTATGTGGATCTCATGGGAGAACTCTTTACATTTATGGTATTTGCACACAAAATGCACTGCACCATGTTCTAGAGTGGGCCAAAAGTATCCCATCTGATGTATCTTCCAAGTAGTGGCATGGCCGTTGAAGTGACCTCCACATACTCCACTATGTGATTCATAAAGAATCTTCTCGGATTCTTCTTCATCAACACATATTAACAACATTCCATTAAAGGCTCTACAATAGAGAACATGTTCTAAGATAACATACTTAGTGGTTATAAATCATAACCATCTTATTTGTTATGATGTTTCCCCTTCTAGATACGTATGGTCCACTATGAATTTAACGGGTAATTTCAGTGTCACCATGGCATCGTAGAAATTCTAGGCTATCGTTTCAAGGAAACCCACATATCACTATCACTCTAGCCCGAAGGATGTATGTCCAAAGTCGACCATGATTTCCTCCATCTAATGAGTTGTCTAGGAGGTGGAGTCCACAATGGATTAGTCATTTGACCAAGACCTAAGGCATTGAGCAAATGTTGAACTCAAAATCACACAGGGGAGTTCTTCAGCATCCAACTTTGTTAGATACGAGATACCCTTGCGTGAGAAAAGGTTTTTTTCAAATTTGATATCAAATCATAGGATAACTACTTAGTTTCATGGAATTGTAGGAATGTCATATCTATGAGAAGCGCTTTGAGTGGGTAGGGGTATGTGAAAGGCTTATTCCTTTATCTGACCTATGTTGCATTAATGTGTCTCATGGCTCAACCTCTAGCTCAACTAATCCAAATAAATTTTGCACGTTATCATTTATGCATCGATCTTCAGGAGCTAACATCGATAGGTTAATCAGACAGTCCGTATGCTTCATGATTGTTATTTGTGATCAAGGAATGATCCCTTGTTCACATTTTTAGGATTTACCTGTGGGAGGAGATCCACAAGGACCGTTTAGGGAATGGATCTTAGAATGCCTCCTTGCAAGTCTTACATTCAATCGAGGTGCAACGGGTCTCGTATGATTTCAACTAAGGATTTGTTGATTAGGATTTTCTAAGAACATGTCTATAATCAGAGATAAACCTTTGGTTTTCAAGAAGTATTTGTAGAGAACTTGTTATCTGATCATGGATTCATTTCCAGTATCAACTCATGACCTTGAACTGGTTATAGATCAATCCCTCATGAATATATGATTAGGATCCCATAATATCTTAGCCTCCTATGATACCGAATACAGTTTGTTGTTGTTAATCATAACCTCAATTGTAGTATTCGATTAAGCAAGGAGAGATCCATTGGCCTACGAAGCACATCTAATGGGGATCATCATCATTTCTCTTAACACATAAACTGAATGCTTAGATCCTCTTAGGTTCATTATTCCACAATCTTATGGATAAGAATCATAGATTAACTTCTTTTGCTTAGTCATGCATGTAACATCCTTGTTTTAGTACATTAGAACAAGAAATTTATTTATTTATTTATTGATAAGTATTTTCTAGTTCCAAATACATAATTTAGAACTCACAGATCATAACAATCATTCTTATAATAGATAACCATATGCATAGCTGTAATGAATTGGTGCACCACCGATCTATTCATTCCATGACTCGGTGAACTACCGATCTATTCATGTGTATCATAGAGTTGGCATTTTCATCTGAACACTTCACTCTTGCGGTTCTCTTCCCTAATCCATGGGATTTCAAAATGCTCTATCCAAGGAACCTATCTGAATAATTGTTACCATCATTCATCGGCATCACGTCCCTTAGACTAGGTGACATAGGACAATGCAATTAGCCTAGCTTGCGATACTTTGGCCAAAGATTTGAAACATACTGTTCATGTCTCATATTCCTTGACGGAATACTCATCAATCTGGAATACGTCCTTCATTCACCCCCACTCCGATGTTATATAGAACGTCATATACTGACCTCTGTCAGTCTCCCCTGTCCCTACGTTTTCACGTCTGGAACAGGTTAATATCATAACACACGTTATAAGGATGCTCTTAAAGACTAGGGGTAAGCTGACATACTGGGTCACCCACTGTTAACCCCATTTGTCAAGGTACCCTGAGTCTCAAAGGACTTCCTCATAACATATCTATGGTCCTAACCAGTCCCAAAGGAAAATCTTGTTCGAGTTTCAGTTGTAAATTTTAACGATCAATGCAAAAGGGTGTTGCCATATGTCACCTGCATTATTGTATCCTCAAGAAGATCCTAATCTTCTCGAAGGTGTAACCCTATAGTTGGCATGTGTCAACATCCTACAATACTGCCTCGGATAATATTTACATAACTTCAAGAAGTTACTTGAGTTGAATTCAATTAGAATTAAAGGCCCTCCTAACTGGGTAGTCTTTTCCCCAACCTTGGGTTCCACACCCTTGAGTTGCCTTGCATAATTAAGTTCAATTTCACAGAGAGAAGTTTAATAAGATTTGTGACCTCGTCAAGGTGTCCACCGGTTCCTAATAATCTTATATTCCTCATAATAGGGACAACAACCCTAAGTTCTCTCATAAGGAAGCTAACTAAACTCTGTAAGGGTTCATATCAACTCCTGAAGACTGAAATATATCATACTTATTGCTAATAAGACATGGTGATTTTAATCCATCCATTGCATTGCGTTGAACTTAGAACATTATTAGGGAGTAGTAGAATACTCATCCAGTTATAGCTACTTATTAGGGCATAGTTCAACCCCAACTTCCCTAAAAATGCAGTGAACTAATTTCCCACATTTAGCCATATTCATAAAATAAAAGAATTACTAGCCAAACATGAAGTATTCAGTCAAATAATTTTTACAGGGCTTACTTAGGGAATCCATCTAGATCCCATGGCGTATAATAATAAGAATAGCACTCTCCTTCATTCCGACATGAGAAGATCCATTCAACAAATAAAAATGCCGCCGCATAAGTAACAATTACCTCATTTCATTTAATTCCAAGCCATACAATTACAACTTATGCACTTTGGCATATTTTGATACAATAATCATTAGCAAAAGAATAACTTTCTTCCTATAGTACAATTAGAGAAATCATGTTGGAATTCATCATAAAAACCAGGTTAAGCTATCTGTGCATCATATCAGATCTACAAGCCTTTGCCACTTACGATGACCATCTGCAAAAATTGCTAGCACAGGTTAGTTCAGTGAACTGAGCATGATAAGCACTAATTCTTAAAACAATTGCATTCCACCAATTGTTTCCATTAAACAACCTGTTTAAATGAAAACATTTCATCAAATCCATAAACCTGATTCACGCTATTTATCTTTCTACCATTTTAATATGACTTTAAAACATAACTCATATTATAGTTGTCATTTCAACTTAAATCCTTTTCAGATGATTGATCTTACACAAGAGAATAAGAATAAACAAAATGAATCTTAAATACCTAGCCATCTGAAAACCAAGGGCAGTATCAATCCTAATATAATTACTCCATTAAAGAAATGAAATCTTACCAACGCATGTAACCAACAGATTTGCATTTAAACAATTCAAACAAAGACATATTATAGCCTTAAGCAAGTTCAACTGATGGATTTCCTCCATACTTTTTGTTTCATTTCATAAACATTGATAAGTATACAACTTATACTACAATACTATTTTTTTTTACAAGTAGCTAATTGAATTACTCAAACAGGGTAATAATATAGCTAAAGATAAGGAAAGGAACTTCTTTTCAGATTCAACACTTACCACGCTCTCCACTTGACTTTAACAGTCTATTCATCTCATGCCCATGCTGAAGAGTTCTGATAGAAAATTCAAAAGAAGGGAACACTCATAACTTCCAGAAAGGGAGAGAGAAAAAAGAGAGTACCTTTGTACTTCAAAACTTAAAAATACTATCTTCCTTTACCTAGACTAAGGAGCAGAGAAATTATGATCATTATCCTACTTGAAATCAAGTTTGTACAACTTCCATGAAGTAATATACATATACTCTAACCCTATCAGAAGAGAGGAGGGCAAGAAAAAGCAATACGTATGTTTAGACTCAGGCTCAGATCAAATAGATTCACCTTCAGATTTTTCAATAGATCATTGCGATCTACAATTACACATTTAACGAATGCCAACAATGTCTCCTTTACATAAAATGTAAAAAAAAATGATCTAATCTCAGACCACCATTCTGTTCGAAAGCAATAGTCTACATTTCTTCTTTTGATCATGTAAATTTTACAAAAACCACAGTTTAATCCAACACTTTTATACTCACAAAACTTTGTATAATTAGGAAAATTCATACTTCTTTGAAATAAAGAAATAAACTTAGAATTCAAACATATTTCCAACTCATGTGTCTAAAGCAACCGAGTTTTACCTTCAAACCCTTATCTAATAAAGGAACAGGCTTAGTATTCAAACATATTTCCTACTCGTGTGACTGAACCAGTCGAGCTTATAGAAGGAACTAACAGTTTCATGAAAAACCCCACTATATATTTTCCTGAAGCTGTCAAGTAATAGTAGAGCTCATACAACTATGCAACATTCAAATAAACCAACCAAATTTGACACAAGAGTCAATTCTGTGGTATTATCAAACATGAAATCATCAAGTTCGACGTCTGTCATGGTGCCAGTTCGGAAATTCAATACCTCAGTCAGACAAAGAGACATAAAACACTTCTACATAAGTCAAACCCATATTGTATTCACAAAAAAAAACACTTCTACAGAAGTCGAACCCATATTGTAATCACAGAAACACTTCTACAGAAGTCGAACCCATATTGTAATCATAGAAAACACTTCTACAAAAGTCGAACCCATATTGTAATCACAGCAAACACTTCTACAGAAGTTGAACCCATATTGTAATCACAACAAACACTTCTACAGAAGTTGAACCCATATTGTAATCACAACAAGGAGAGAAGATAAAAGAAGTAGATTTCATCAGGGTCTACGTATAACCAGGGATTCCCAAATCAACAAGAAAAGAAGAAAACCAATACATTGCTACTAGCCAGGGCAACTGTAAAAAAATCATCTGAACAGAGTTGTTCTAATGAAAGCATTTAAAGGAAAGCAAGATTTTTAAAAGTTAGGGCCTATCATGCCTGATAGTGTCGCTAAAATTCGAAGAAGATCTCTGAATGTTCTCACACCTTCTCTTCTTCTTCCACGAAAGATTAAACAACAATATATTGTTACCTCCATGCCTTATATATTTTCCCTGATAGAGAAGTAAGCTAGAAACTCACAAGGTTTCCATACAACAAAGAGTAGATGGCTGGTTCGAAGAACCAGTGCTCAAGTAAAGTGAAAAACGGAATGCATGGAAAACAAAACAACCAAATAAAATTCCACTTGCATGCCTTCCCAAGCAATCCACGCTCAGGAACCAAAGCTCATTAATTGCATTTACTTCCATCCTCCCACCTATTTTCGATTGCCACCGACCACCAAAGTTGGTGATCACCACAAGAAAACAAACAAACATTCCCATCCTTGGAGATATTGCCACGTCAAGTTATATTAGCAGTTTTTTAATCCTCCGCCAAACCCAATAGCATTCCAAGTCCTTCAACCTTACCCCCCTCTTAAATGCCATGGAAACCACCGACCATGACTCGCGACCCTTCGTAGGCCCCCCTCCCTTCTTAGCATTAGTTAAGATAGGTTAGTGACTTAGGTTAAATCATAGGATAAGACATTAGTCTCACTTCCATAGCGCTAGGTGTAGTTAACCCTTGAGTATTAAGCTCATAGTTTAGGGCTAGGTTAGATTAACAAATTTTTTCTTAACCAATAGGTTATAGTTTAGGTTAAGAATATTAACCTTAACGAATCTAGTCTAGGTCCCCAAAATAGGACCAATCAGTGTTAGAGTCCATACTGGATAAAACATTCCTGTAAAGGATTCCATTTGGAATCAATAAATTAAGCTTTAGATATAAAACATAAAAATATTACCTGGCCTAAGGTCCAGGTCTTTCCTGATGTTACGATATCTGGAACCAAATTCCATTTACCATGATCAGCCTGAGTTAACCTTCGGGTTTGATCATTCAAAGCTCAGTCATACTTTGAAAGTTTCATAAATTCAATAAAATTTGTTCATCCTGAATAAACTTTTAACATTCCTTGGATCAATGCAACTGATCCAAGGCTGAGTCATAAAGGTGGATAAATCCACAATTCATCCATAAATCAGGTTAAACTCAAGTGCAAGAATGAAAGAAACGAAAGCATCCAATCATATTCTGGTTTAATCAAAGGTCTTCAAGAGCAAAGAGGATACAATCCATATCAAACATGAATTCCCAAAACCAAAGGAACATGTCCTTATATAGAAGAAATCATTTATCAATACTTGAATGCTCTGGAGAAAGTAACAACGGTTCAGGGGTGTTACATACCCTTGTTCTGTGGCACCCGAAT
Source organism: Taxus chinensis (assembly GCA_019776745.2). Lineage (NCBI taxonomy): Eukaryota > Viridiplantae > Streptophyta > Pinopsida > Cupressales > Taxaceae > Taxus > Taxus chinensis. The sequence goes on from CM034148.1 coordinate 629,014,371, forward strand.
TATTAAGCCTGAATGACATGAAAGCATAACTGTATGTTCCCCAAGGAGTGATGAATTTAGTTTTGGTCTGATCCTCCTTAGAGATTTTGATTAGGTTATATCAAAAAAACCCAACCATGAGAGACAACAAATCATAACCAGTTGTCACATCGAAAATAACATCAATGGATGGTAATGGGAAATCATCTTTGGGAAAATTCTTTTTGATATCCCAAAAGTCTATGCAAATGAAGATTTTTCCATTCTTCTTAAGAAAGGGAAAAATATTAGACACCCATTGTGAATAGTTGACTATCTTGATGAACCCCACTTGTGGAAGTTTCATCACTTCTTATTTTACCATGATGGCCACCTTTGGCTTCATGGGCCTCGAATTTTGTTTGATTGGCTTAGTAACAAGGTTGTGAAATGTAATGTGTGCCATAACTCCTATCATTTCCTTATAGCTAAAAGTGAAAGCTTTTCATGCTCCTTGAGGATTCAGGTATGTATTTCTACTTCCTCTAGGGTTAGACAGGATCCCAACTTCAAGATTTTTGGTTCCTCATCCATATCAATGTTTATATTGATCATTGCCTTGATTAAGGAGGCATTTCCTTCCTCAGACTCAGGTGGTGCTGGGGGTAACTCTAAATCCCCCTCTTCTCCCACCTCATAAATTTCAAGATCCTTCCCAGAGCAAGATTCTATCTTGGGATTTCCAAAATAGGAAGAAGAATGTGGGATTAGGGAAAGATCAACCTCATGATGAGAAAGATGTAATTCTACAAAATCGTTTAGATACCCAAGAGTTAGTTTATCACTATCAACATGGTCTGAGATGAAAGACTCGTTCTTGGCTTCTATGTATGTCAACATCGGGGTTATCGGCATTTTATAAACCAAAGGTCAGCACAAACTGATACCATGAATTTTTAATCTTCCAACTCACTGCTTGGAGTGAAGTAGGAAGCAGAAGCTACTAGAGAGTCTTCAAGAAGGTTTGATTCCTTTGGAATTACTTCAATTGATATAAATTCATACCCCTTTGTTAGATTTAGCACTGTTATTTTGTAGAGTTGTAGATGCTCATCTTTAGTCTCATATACCTCAGATAATTTATTTACGACCAATTGGGAATCACCTAACACTCTAATATTACCAGAACCTATCCTTTTTTCTATGATGATACCAAGGAGGGATTCATATTCAGCCCTGTTATTTGTACATTCAAAAATTAACTTGAAGGAAAAAGGTAGAATCCTTCCCTTAGAGAAGGTAAGGATCACACCTGCCCCAGTGCCAAAATGACATTTGGCTCCATCAAAATGGAGAGTCTAACAGTTACTCATAAAAATGGATGTTAGATCATTCTTTGTATCTTCTTCCTTTGCCTTAGTTACTTCCACCATACAAACTTCGTCTGTTGGAAGAGAAAAAAGTCCCAGGATATTTCACATACCCATAGAATAAAATTTAAGGAGAATAGGTAAATCCTTCTCCAATAACTCGACAATATTTGTTATGGTTCCTAATGAAATTGTCTTTATGACGACGGTTTCATTATTTGTGGCAGGAATTCCTTCAATCAAACCCGTAGTTCCTTGCTCCGTTGTAGGAACTAAATTTTCTTCTGGTACTGAGCTTGTAGGTTTATTTAACTAATTTTCATGAAGATCAAACTCATAATGAACCCCTGGCCTCTTATTTAATTTATTTAGATGTATGTCAAATGTTTTTGGGTCAAATTGCGCCACAAAGACCTTACTTAAATGTAGGAATCTTACTTCCTGAAAAATGTGGAGGGAATCACCTTCATCTGATGAATCCAAGGATGATTGAGGATCATATTATAGTTGGTTTCCGAATCTAAAATATAAAACTCGGTTAGAACAATTTTTAGATCCTAGGGTGAATGGAATCACTTTAGTTCTAGTTGACATTGCTTTGAGGTTATCGTAACCTCTCAACATGTTTTGTGTTGAGGAGTAGTTGGTCTCTCCATAACCTAAATTTTGAAGAAAAGAGAAGGGGACTATGTTAACCGCTGCCCCATCATCAATCATAAGACATTTTACATAATTTTTTAAATCCAAACTTGTAAAAACAAATCCATGTCACCTCTACGAGCTATTTCAACATCCATGGGCATCTTGCTAATGCCAAATACAAATCCAACGTCTCTTTCAGGATGCCCCAGAGGATATACATAAAATTCTATGTGATTTATATGTGCTTCTGGTGGAGGTGTGACATTAATCATATGCCCAATACCTAGTGTAGACACAAAAATTGGGTCACACTCCCCTTGGTCCCCTTTCGAATAACCAAATTAAACAAATTCACCTAACCATGACCCTTATACCCCACATTAATATTAATTTAATTATTTACAATTAAATTAATACCCATCCTCACCCCATTATTAATTTAATTAATTTCATTAAATGGATGCCCACCTTGCCTAGACACTTCATTATAGACCTATTCATAGCATGTTTCCATAAATGAATAAGACTTAGTTCAACCCTAAAAAATCAAACCCTATTGTTCCTCTAACCACCTTCCTGCTCATAAAAACATAACATCCATTATGATTCACAAATAAATGATTGAACCTGACCCCAAATGATGCAAGATCTACCATTTTTAGTAAACCTAGGGAATCCCACCTTAACCGACAATGGTCATCCCAAAACTGATGCCAGTCAACCAGGAACCATTGTCGGTTACCATTTATTCACATTGGCAACCTTGTTTGTGGGTTGGCACATTATGGAATTGAGGAGAAAGAAGAAGAGCTACATGCAAGTAGAACCAAAGTATTTTTACACCTACAGACATACATAGCTAGCACCAGGACAGATTGAGAGGTATTGCACCCATGGGTAACATTCTGGGAATCACTTCCATGGTAGCAAAAACCATATTTCTAATCAACCGTCATCACCATCCAGCCATTTTGAACTTACACCACAGTAAGTACACTTTTTACTGCATCATCTATTTCTACTTTAGTCTCTTGGGTTCTTCTATTGTTGTTATTAGTTTCCACTTATACCCCAGTTCGCCTACCATTTACCTTCTTGCAAACTCAACCATTCCTCCACCCACACCATAAAATGACATATACCCAACCCATTTCTAAGTTTTCCTAAGATCCCTATATACCTCGTTATGCCCTTTTCCATCTTTTCCTAATCTCAGATCAAAACCCATCAACAAATCTTATTGAGTCTTATTCGCCCATCTCTACTGACACTGGTTACCTATAACCATCATCAGTTCTACCTAACCATGATTGGTCATACCTTGAACGATGCCAGTCTCTGTGTCTGCCAATATTTTCAAACCAGAAAGTACCTACCTACCAAAACAACCCAAACACCTTACCCAACCTTGCTAAGACCCTGTCTGTGACCTAAAGACCTTAACCCTCATAGTTTTTAGTATTTAATTAGATCGACACTGATAGTGATCTGAGGTACCCAAATCAAAATACTAGCACTAGATTCATTTATGTACGCATTTCAGTTACTTAATAATTTGTTTTATAAAACACTGGGTTGACAGCCTTCTAGGAAGTATCACACTTCCCAGATCTAGCATATGCTAGGTATTCCACTGTCATATATTATTTAACTCTTCTTTGGTGGTCTTGTTTTCTATTTCAGGTAATTCTTCCCAGCCAAAAGAAAGCTCTCACACTCAGCATCGGATCAAGAAGTATGAAAGCATGCATCAACCACTAAATCAACACAACAGCTATTCCTCCTTAGCCCATAACAATTATCAATTTCGTCACATACCAAAATGTAAAGAAAAAATTTAAGCATTTTGGCACGCCCGATGGGACCCATCCGAGGTTCCTTGCATTTTCTTCATTCCTAGGTAAATTGTGTGTTTGTTTCCCTTCAAAAAGCTTCTTCATTTATTTTTCTTCTCTATAATCATTCTTCCTCTCTTTATTGTCTAAAAAAAATCATGTTTTTGGTGCTTTAAAAGGAACACATTCTTATTTCTTTTTGTATTGCATTAGCGAAAGAGCACATTCCTACATATTCACCATTTGCTTCATCAAACATAATTTGTTGATTTGGGATTAAAAGTTAGTTGCATTTCATCCTTGTATGTTGCATTTCTCTCACATTAAAATAAGGGGCAACCTATATGTTGGAAGTCATGCCCAGCTGATGGTTGACACAAAGAACCGTAGAAATAACTCTCTTTCCTCTTATACCAAACTTCACAAAATCATTTAGATACCCAATAGTTAGTTTATCACCGTCAACATGGTCTGAGATGAAAGACTCGTTCTTGGCTTCTATGTATGTCAACATCGGGGTTATCGGCATTTTATAAACCAAAGGTTCAGCACAAAATGATACCATGAATTTTTAATCTTCCAACTCACTGCTTGGAGTGAAGCGGGGAAGCAGAAGTTACTATAGAGTCTTCAAGAAGGTTTGATTCCTTTGGAATTACTTCAATTGATATAAATTCATACCCCTTTGTTAGATTTAGCACTGTTATTTTGTAGAGTTGTAGATGCTCATCTTTAGTCTCATATTCCTCAGATAATTTATTTACGACCAATTGGGAATCACCTAACACTCTAATATTACCAGCACCTATCCTTTTCTCTATGATGATACCAAGGAGGGGCTTCATATTCAGCCCTTTTATTTGTACATTCAAAAACTAACTTGAAGGAAAAAGGTAGAATCCTTCCCTTAGGAAAGGTAAGGATCACACCTGCCCCAGTGCCAAAATGACATCTGGCTTCATCAAAATGGAGAGTCTAACAGTTACTCATAAAAATGGATGTTAGATCATTCTTTGTATCTTCTTCCTTTGCCTCAGTTACTTCCACCATACAAAATTTGTCTGTTGGAAGAGAAAAAAGTCCCAAGATATTTCCCATACCCATAGAATAAAATTAAAGGAGAATAGGTAAATCCTTCTCCAATAACTCGACAATATTTGTTATGGTTCCTAATGAAATTGTCTCTATGATGACGGTTTCATTCTTTGTGGCAAGAATTCCTTCAATCAAACCCGTAGTTCCTGGCTCCGTTGTAGGAACTAAATTTTCTTCTGGTACTGAGCTTGTAGGTTTATTTAACTAATTTTCATGAAGATCAAACTCATAATGAACCCCTGGCCTCTTATTTAATTTATTTAGATGTATGTCGAAGGTTTTTTGGGTCACATTACGCCATAAAGACCTTACTTAAATGTAGGAATCTTACTTCCTGAAAAATGTGGAGGGAATCACCTTCATCCGATGAATCCAAGGATGATTGAGGATCATATTATAGTTGGTTTCCCAATCTAAAATATAAAAATCGGTTTAGAACAATTTTTATATCCTAGGTGAATGGCAACACTTTAGTTCTAATTGACGTTGCTTTGAGGTTATCGTAACCTCTCAACATGTTTCGTGTTGAGGAGTAATTGGGTCTCTCCATAACCTAAATTTTGAAGAAAAGAGAAGGTGACTATGTTAACCGCTGCCCCATCATCAATCATAAGACATTTTTACATAATTTTTTAAATCCAAACTTGTAAAAAACAAATCCATGTCACCTCTACGAGCTATTTCAACATCCATGGGCATCTTGCTAATGCCAAATACGAATCCAACGTCTCTTTCAGGATGCCCCAGAGGATATACATAAAATTCTATGTGATTTATATGCGCTTCTGGTGGAGGTGTGACATTAATCATATGCCCAATACCTAGTGTAGACACAAAAATTGGGGTCACACTCCCCTTGGTCCCCTTTCGAATAAACAAATTAAACAAATTCACCTAACCATGACCCTTATACCCCAAATTAATATTAATTTAATCATTTACAATTAAATTAATACCCATCCTCACCCCATTATTAATTTAATTAATTTCATTAAATGGATGCCCACCTTGCCTAGGCACTTCATTATAGACCTATTCATAGCATGTTTCCATAAACGAATAAGACTTAGTTCAACCCTAAAAACTCAAACCCTATTGTTCCTCTAACCACCTTCCTGCTCATAAAAACATAACATCCATTATGATTCACAAATAAATGAATGAACCTGACCCAAATGATGCAAGATCTACCATTTTTAGTAAACCCTCCTAGGGAATCCCACCTTAACCGACATTGGTCATCCCGAAACCAATGCCAGTCAACCAGGAACCATTGTCGATTACCATTTATTCACATTGACAACCTTGTTTGTGGGTTGGCATATTATGGAATCGAGGGAGAAAGAAGACGAGCTACATGCAAGTAGAACCAACGTATTTTTACACCTACAGACATACATAGCTAGCACCAGGACAGATTGAGAGGTATTGCACCCATGGTGACATTCTGGGAATCACTTCCATGGTACCAAAAACCATTCTTCTAATCAACCATCATTGCCATCCAGCCATTTTGAACTTGCACCACAGTAAGTACACTTTTTACTGCATCATCTATTTCTACTTTAGTCTCTTGGGTTCTTCTATTGTTGTTATTAGTTTCCACTTATACCCCTATTCCCCTACCATTTACCTTCTTGTAAACTCAACCATTCCTCCACCCACACCATAAAATGACATATACCCAACCCCTACATATTTATGAGTGTTCCTACGATCCCTATATACCTCGTTATGCCCTTTTCCATCTTTTCCTGATCTTAGATCAAAACCCATCAACAAATCTTATTGAGTCTTATTCACCCGTCTCTACTAACACCGGTTACCCATAACCATCATCAGTTCTACCTAACCATGATTGGTCATACCTCGAACGATGCCAGTCTCTGTTTCTGCCAACATTATTCAAACCAGAAAGTACCTACCCTACCAAAAACAACCCAAACACCTTACCCAACCTTGCTAAGACCCTGTCTGTGACCTGAAGACCACTTGAACAACCTGCAACTTGACCTGAAGACCTTAACCCTCATAGTTTTTAGTATTTAATTAGATCGACACTGATAGTGATCTGAGGTACCCAAATCAGAATACTAGCACTAGATTCATTTATGTACGCATTTCAGTTACTTAATAATTTGTTTTATAAAACACTGGGTTGATAGCCTTCTAGGAAGTATCACACTTCCTGGATCTAGCACATGCTAGGTATTCCATTGTCATATATTATTTAACTCTTCTTTGGTGGTCTTGTTTTCTATTTCAGGTAATTCTTCCCAGCCAAAAGAAAGCTCTCACACTCAACATCGGATCAAGAAGTCAGAAAGCATGCATCAACCACTAAATCAACACAACAGCTATTCCTCTTTAGCCCATAACACTTATCAATTTCGTCACATACCAAAATGTAAAGAAAACATTTAAGCATTTTGGCATGCCTGATGGGACCCATCCGGGGTTCCTTGCATTTTCTTCATTCCTAGGTAAATTGTGTGTTTGTTTCCCTTCAAAAAGCTTCTTCATTTATTTTTTCTTCTCTATAATCATTCTTCCTCTCTTTATTGTCTATAAAAAATCATGTTTTTGGTGCTTTAAAAGGAACACATTCTTATTTCTTTTTGTATTGCATTAGTGAAAGAGCACATTCCTACATATTCACCATTTGCTTCATCGAACGTAATTTGTTGATTTGGGCTTAAAAATTAGTTGCATTTCATCTTTGTATGTTGCATTTATCTCACATTAAAATAAGGGCAACCTATATGTTGGAAGTCAAGCCCAGCTGATGGTTGACACAAAGAACCGTAGAAAGAACTCTCTTTCCTCTTATACCAAACTTCACAAAATCGTTTAGATACCCAAGAGTTAGTTTATCACTATCAACATGGTCTGAGATGAAAGACTCGTTCTTGGCTTCTATGTATGTCAACATCGGGGTTATCGGCATTTTATAAACCAAAGGTTCAGCACAAACTGATACCATGAATTTTTAATCTTCCAACTCACTGCTTGGAGTGAAGCGGGAAGCAGAAGTTACTATAGAGTCTTAAAGAAGGTTTGATTGCTTTGGAATTACTTCAATTGATATAAATTCATACCCCTTTTTTAGATTTAGCACTGTTATTTTGTAGAGTTGTAGATGCTCATCTTTAGACTCATATACCTCAGATAATTTATTTACGACCAATTGGGAATCACCTAACACTCTAATATTACCAGCACCTATCCTTTTCTCTATGATGATACCAAGGAGGGCTTCATATTCAGCCCTTTTATTTGTACATTCAAAAACTAACTTGAAGGAAAAAGGTAGAATCCTTCCCTTAGGAAAGGTAAGGATCACACCTGCCCCAGTGCCAAAATGACATCTGGCTCCATCAAAATGGAGAGTCTAACAGTTACTCATAAAAATGGATGTTAGATCATTCTTTGTATCTTCTTCCTTTGCCTCAGTTACTTCCACCATACAAAATTCATCTGTTGGAAGAGAAAAAAGTCCCAAGATATTTCCCATACCCATAGAATAAAATTGAAGGAGAATAGGTAAATCCTTCTCCAATAACTCGACAATATTTGTTATGGTTCCTAATGAAATTGTCTCTATGATGACAGTTTCATTCTTTGTGGCAGGAATTCCTTCAATCAAACCCGTAGTTCCTGGCTCCGTTGTAGGAACTAAATTTTCTTCTGGTACTGAGCTTGTAGGTTTATTTAACTAATTTTCATGAAGATCAAACTCATAATGAACCCCTGGCCTCTTATTTAATTTATTTAGATGTATGTCGAAGGCTTTTGGGTCACATTACGCCACAAAGACCTTACTTAAATGTAGGAATCTTACTTCCTGAAAAATGTGGAGGGAATCACCTTCATCCGATGAATCCAAGGATGATTGAGGATCATATTATAGTTGGTTTCCCAATCTAAAATATAAAACTCGGTTAGAACAATTTTTAGATCCTAGGTGAATGGAAACACTTTAGTTCTAATTGACTTTGCTTTGAGGTTATCGTAACCTCTCAACATGTTTCGTGTTGAGGAGTAATTGGTCTCTCCATAACCTAAATTTTGAAGAAAAGAGAAGGTGACTATGTTAACCGCTGCCCCATCATCAATCATAAGACATTTTACATAATTTTTTAAATCCAAACTTGTAAAAACAAATCCATGTCACCTCTACGAGCTATTTCAACATCCATGGGCATCTTGCTAATGCCAAATACGAATCCAACGTCTCTTTCAGGATGCCCCAGAGGATATACATAAAATTCTATGTGATTTATATGTGCTTCTAGTGGAGGTGTGACATTAATCATATGCCCAATACCTAGTGTAGACACAAAAATTGGGTCACACTCCCCTTGGTCCCCTTTCGAATAAACAAATTAAACAAATTCACCTAACCATGACCCTTATACCCAAAATTAATATTAATTTAATCATTTACAATTAAATTAATACCCATCCTCACCCCATTATTAATTTAATTAATTTCATTAAATGGATGCCCACCTTGCCTAGGCACTTCATTATAGACCTATTCATAGCATGTTTCCATAAATGAATAAGACTTAGTTCAACCCTAAAAAATCAAACCCTATTGTTCCTCTAACCACCTTCCTGCTCATAAAAACATAACATCCATTATGATTCACAAATAAATGAATGAACCTGATCCAAATGATGCAAGATCTACCATTTTTAGTAAACCTAGGGAATCCCACCTTAACCGACATTGGTCATCCTGAAACCAATGCCAGTCAATCAGGAACCATTGTCAGTTACAATTTATTCACATTGGCAACCTTGTTTGTGGGTTGGCACATTCTGGAATTGAGGAGAAAGAAGAAGAGCTACATGCAAGTAGAACCAAAGTATTTTTACACCTACAAACATACATAGCTAGTACCAGGACAGATCAAGAGGTATTGCACCCATAGTAACATTCTGGGAATCATTGCCATGGTACCAAAAACCATTCTTCTAATCAACCGTCATCGCCATCCAGCCATTTTGAACTTGCACCACAGTAAGTACACTTTTTATTGCATCATCTATTTCTACTTTAGTCTCTTGGGTTCTTCTATTGTTGTTATTAGTTTCCACTTATACCCCTATTCCCCTACCATTTACCTTCTTGTAAACTCAACCATTCCTCCACCCACACCATAAAATGACATATACCCAACCCCTACATATTTATGAGTGTTCCTACGATCCCTATATACGTCATTATGCCCTTTTCCATCTTTTCCTGATCTTAGATCAAAACCCATCAACAAATCTTATTGAGTCTTATTCGCCCGTCTCTACTGACACCAGTTACCCATAACCATCATCAGTTCTGCCTAACCATGATTGGTCATACCTCGAATGATGCCAATCTCTGTGTCTGCCAACATTGTTCAAACCAGAAAGTACCTACCTACCAAAACAACCCAAACACCTTACCCAACCTTGCTAAGACCCTGTCTATGACCTGAAGACCACTTGAACAACCTGGAACTTGACCTAAAGACCTTAACCCTCATAGTTTTTAGTATTTAATTAGATCGACACTGATAGTGATCTGAGGTACCCAAATCAGAATACTAGCACTAGATTCATTTATGTACACATTTCAGTTACTTAATAATTTGTTTTATAAAACACTGGGTTGACAACCTTCTAGGAAGTATCACACTTCCCAGATCTAGCATATGCTAGGTATTCCACTGTCATATATTATTTAACTCTTCTTTGGTGGTCTTGTTTTCTATTTCAGGTAATTCTTCCCAGCCAAAAGAAAGCTCTCACACTTAGCATCGGATCAAGAAGTCAGAAAGCATGCATTAACCACTAAATCAACACAATAGCTATTCCTTCTTAGCCCATAACAATTATCAATTTCGTCACATACCAAAATGTAAAGAAAAAATTTAAGCATTTTGGCAAGCCCGATGGGACCCATCCGGGGTTCCTTGCATTTTCTTCATTCCTAGGTAAATTGTGTGTTTGTTTCCCTTCAAAAAGCTTACACATTTATTTTTCTTCTCTATAATCATTCTTCCTCTCTTCATTGTCTAAAAAAAATCATGTTTTTGGTGCTTTAAAAGGAACACATTCTTATTTCTTTTTGTATTGCATTAGTGAAAGAGCACATTCCTACCTATTCACCATTTGCTTCATCGAACGTAATTTGTTGATTTGGGCTTACTGAAAGGTGGGGGGCCTGCGGCTGGATCCCGCTGGTGCCACTCACCGGGCATTGGCTCGAGGGGTTGCATTTCATCCTTGTATGTTGCATTTGTCTCACATTAAAATAAGGGCAACCTATATGTTGGAAGTCATGCCCAGCTGATGGTTGACACAAAGAACAGTAGAAAGAACTCTTTTTCCTCTTATACCAAACTTCACAAAATTTGAATATACACATTTTCTTAAACTACATCTTACCCAGGAACACATGTTAATGATCACACAATCAAAGGATTGGTAGGTACTGTCATCACCAATCCGGCACTATGATAATTATTCACCGGGAACTCCTCGTGCTATGATTATTTACTAATGCACATCCTTTAGTTTGGTGGATGTAATCTGGAAACAAAACAACAAACATAACACAAGAATACCATTGACTATGATAAGACGGAATGATGACAAATCTGAAATATCAAAGTAAATTATAATATTAACATGAAATTGTTACAATCTCACCCATGAGGTACTTCAAGTGTTATTGACTTCACTTGCCTTTCACCAATACTATGGGAGAAAATTTACAATTACACCTCTTAATGGCTTCTTCAACACACCTTTAAACTGATGGCTTCCTTTGCACACTTCCTACAATATTTCTCACTACTTCCTTCTATGCTAAATGAGGGGGGTGGCCTCTCTATTTATAGAACTTCCAGGCTTATCCATCTTATCTATAAAATAGGATAAGAAATCCACTCTGACGAATCATATTCCATACCTTACATCTTATCTGTACATGTAAGCTTATCTTTTAAGATAAGATAAACCTTATCATTTTACATGGGTTCCACATTTTTAGACTTTTTACAAATAAAATACACAAAATATTTATGACCTCACTCCTTGTCCTTATTACCAATATAATATTTCTAATTCCTAATCATGTAGACCCTACTTCTCTAATTACCCAAACTTTGACATTTTTACATTACCGGACCACTTACGACAAATATTTACTTTTTACAACATTCCTATTGTACTTTGACTATTACCGTACTCCACATTATTGGTGGTACCCATACTGACGGTGCCGTTATCTTCTATCAGATGCTACTACTAATTATACTTAACAACATCCTATTCCTAATACATACATTAATGAAATAGAAATTATGGAGGAAAATTTTAGTGTCAACATCTTCCCCCTTCCTAACTTCTACTCCGACCTCGGAGTAGACTATTCTGGTGCTTGGAAAATATTCAACTTGTCGTGGTTGACCCATTTCGTAATGGGAGTGCCATCCAATTCCTCTAGTCGGTACGTACCATTTTCATGCACAGCTGCTATTTTATAGGGCCCCATCCATTTTGGAAGAATTTTTCTCTGTCTTCTTTTTTTGTATCTGGAATCATATACTAGAACCAAGTCATTCACATGAAATGGAGACCAACGGATCTTTTGATCAAGGTATTCCTTCTGCTTCATTTTCTTCTTATGGCTTGTATCCTTTGTTATTTCCCTCATTTCCTCTAGCAAATGAAGATGTACCAACCTTTCTTTTACTGAATCACTTTCATCCATCCTTTCATTTTTCATAACTCTCACAGTGGGAATATCAAACTCAATAGGAAGAACTGGATCGATGCCATAGGCCAACTGAAATGGGGAGTATCCTGTTGCTGACTTTGATGTTGCCCTATATGCCCACAATGCTGCATGAATCCTTTTATCCCACTTATGTACCTGCAAGGCTGCATCTTTCACTAGAATTTGACACAACACAAAATTTGTTCGTTCCACCTGTCCATTTGTACTTGACTTGTATGTTGTTTCCTTCCTGTGCTTAATAGAAAATTTATTGACTAGGGCTTCTACTACCTCATTAATGAAGTGGCTTCCTTCATCTGTTATAATTTCTAATGGACAACCAAATCTGGTGATAATGCGTTCATATATGAACCTTGCCACCTCATCCATAGAAGTTGTTTTCAATGGCCTAGCTTCAACCCACTTGGTTAAATAATCTGTTGCAACTACAATATACTTATTTTGGCGTGAGGTAGTTGGAAGTGGACCTACAATGTCTATTCCCCACTTTTCAAAGGGACCAAGTGGAAGAATAGGGCATAATGGAGCTGATGAAGTCTTACGGTTACCATGTGTTTGACAAATATCACATGTCTTACAATAATTATAACAATCTTTAAAAAGAGTGGGCCACTGATAACCTGCATCCAAGATCCTTCTTACTGTAAGTTGTCCAGAGAAGTGCCCTCCACATGTACCATTGTGGAATTCTTCTAGCAGTTCCTTCCCTTGATCATGTCCAACTGCCCTCTTGTACTATCCATTAGGTCCTATTCGAAATAATACTCCATGCAGAATAGAATATAGATGACTGGCTTGAGTAATATTTCTCTTAGTCTTTGCATTAGCACCATCAGGAAACTTGAATTCATTCAGATAATTTTAAATATCTGTGTATTCACCAGGGATTGTGTCAAGGGATAACAATGCTGCATCGGGGAAATCATCATCATCACAAGATGATCCTAAACCATCAAAAGCTCGAGAGAGTGCATCTGCATTGACATGCTTCTTTCCTGGCCTATCTATAATATCAAATTCAAATTCTTATGGCAAAATTATCCATCTTGCTATCCTCCCTGATGGGTTAGGCTTATTTACAATATATTTTAGAGCCTGATGATCTGTTAAGTAATTTCTAAACTTCTTTACAGCAAAAATGATAGCCAGAGCCTCTTTTTCAGTTACTGTATAATTTACCTCAGCACTGCTCAATTGTCTTCTCCCAAAGTAAATTGGATGTTCATTCCCATTTTCATCCTTTTGGCTCAAAGTACTTCCTAGTGCTGCATCTGAGGCATCAGTGTACACAATGAATGGCTTGCTCCAATTTGGATTCTTCAAAACAGGTGAAGACACCAGGGCTTCCTTCAGTTGTCCAAAAGCTTCATGCGCCTTATTTTCTGGTTCATAAGTAACATCCTTCTTCAAGAACTGGGTTAGTGGCTATGAAATCTTTGAGAAATTCTTGATGAACCTTCTATAGTAACCCACATGGCCTAAAAATGATCTCAACTTACTTCTATTCATAGGAAATGGTAAATCTTTGATTTTTAAAACTTTATCAGGATCAGTACCAATACCATCTCTAGATACAACATGCCCTAACAAAACGCCTTTAGAACATCCAAAGACACACTTTGTAGGGTTTAGTGAGGCTTGTGCTTCATCTAACATTTGAAATGTTGTCTCCATCTGGTGCAGGTGGTCCAACTTGCTCTCATAGATGTAAAAATCATCCAGAAATACTCTGATGAAGGTCCCAATGTAGGGTTCGAACACCCTATTCATCAAACGTTGGAATGTTGCTGGAGCATTACACAACCCAAAAGGCATAACTCTATAAGCAAACGTTCCCCAAGGAGTGGTGAACGTGGTCTTCAGCTGATCTTTCTCTGCTATACGAACTTGGTTGTAGCCGCTATATCCATCAGCAAAACTATAGCACTCCTGGCCAGTTACTTCGTCTAAGATCTGATCTGAAAATGGAATACGGTAATGATCATTATTTGTTGCCTTATTGAGCTTCCTGTAATCAACAAAAATGCGTAGCTTCCCATTCTTTTTTATTGAGATCACAATGGGAGAAACCCATTCTGAATTCTCCACAACAAATATGAATCCTACATCAAGTAACTTATCTATTTCTTCTTTTATAGTCTTGGAAAAAATAGGATTCATTCTATATGGCATTTGCTTTATGGGCTTAGCACCATCTACCAGCTCAATAGAATGTTCTACGTAACTTACTTGATGGAGTTCCTTGTAATCAAAAGTGAATAGGTGTATGTACCTTCGAAAGAGCTGGAGGTAGGATTCCTTCTCACTCTCCATCACAGCATCACCAATCTTTATTTGTTGGAGATGATCATCAACTTCTTCTTCAGATAATTTTATGGGGTCATGAGTTGGTGTGACTGGAAGGATATCCATGACTGAAACATCCACCTCGCTTTCTTCATCTTCAGTGTCCACTTCACTGGTACTAGAGTAATCAGAGGATGTCCAATCATCAGTTTCATCACTTGAATCCACAGGTTCTGCTTTATGATGTCAAGGGATCACGTTTATCTTCACCCTCTCTCTACCACGTCCAAGTGTCATGAAACCTTCATTCCAGTAGTTTCTTACATGAACTCTCCTTAGCCATGGTCTTCCCAGCAGCATTGGGTACGCAACAGTACCATTTTTCATCACCTGAAAGTCTACCACACATACAACACCCATAACAGATATTTCCACATTTGAAACTACACCTTCTGGTTTAGTTTTTCCCTTATTTAATGACCTTAACATAAGTGTTGAAGGGCGATCAATTTTTAACCCCAACATATTCATTACAGACTCGGTCATTACATTAACTGCAGCACCTCCATCAACTAATACATCATGAATTGAAATACCATTACATAATACCTCAGCTTGTGGAGCATAGGGATCCGCCTCTGCCTCCAAAACAGGGACCTCAACCTCCTTCCTTCGTTGAGTATTGAGTCCATTTCGCAGCTCCTGCCTCTTCTCAGAATACAGCAAAGAGTTGACCATATGTAATATTTGTAGGCCTTTTGGACAGATCTTCCAAGATGGAGTATGGTCCTTGCCTCTGTGAAATCAGAAAATCTTGCACACCCAACTTTCTTCTCCTATGTTTCTTACTAGTTTCTCCTTTCATCTTCTTAGGATCATTTTCATCTTGATTATCTTTTTCTTTCTTTCTTTTTGTTACAAACACATCTACTTCATTATTTCTGCTCTTATCTACTACATCAAAAGAATTCACAGGTGCTTTTCCTTTATCATTATGTCCTTTACTAGATGTAGAAGCTCTATCTGGACAATTATACTTATAATGACCCTTTTTATAACAACCATAACATATAACTTCAGAAATATTTCTTTTTGGACCTCTATCTCCTCCCTGAGAACTAAATTCTTTTCCTTGAAGAAGATTAATAGTTAACTGACCCATCTTTTTTAGCATATCTTCATACTCAGTAGATGTACTAGGAGAAATATTTGTGCTCACCGGGAGTGGTTGTGGATTCTGGACCAAAGGTGCTGGTGTAGGCTCTACTTTAGCAACAATTTCTTTGGGCTCCTCTTCCATGCTTTCTTCTTACCTTGTTGCAATCTCCTTTGCTTGTTCAATGGTAGCCGGGCGGTCATACTTCACTCGTTGTCTGATCTCTAGCTTCATCCCAAGAATGAAGTGCTTACATAGGAGATTATCCACGCCATTCATCAACCCATCCACTAATCCTTCCTTCCGGATATGGGCATCGAGCTTCCTCCTTAGCTCTAGAACACGAGCATGATAATCCCTTATCTTCTCCTTCTCTCCTTGGGATAGCTTTGTGATCTCGATCATGAGATCTGCATATTTTTGTTGTTCACCAAATTCTTCAAGAAAACTTTCAGTTAATAAATCCCATGAATTTTTCACATTATCACCTAGTGTTTCAAACCACCTAAGTACTGAACCATCCAAAAAGGTAGGAAAAAATTCAGTCCATTGTTCCCTTCTTATAAGGCCAATACAAATACAAGATCGTTTAAACTCTTGAATGAAAGAAGAAGCATCTTCATTAGATTGAGCTGAAAAAACAAGAATATTTCCCATTTTCAAAAGTAACCACCGTGAAATACCAACCCACAAGTACAATCAACAAGACTTATGTGCACAAATAATTGGAATCACTATACTAGAAAGTGACTTTACACCTTTCTACAGTAAAATAGAAATGACCACGGCAACTATGGTAAAACTTGACTTACTGCGGTAAAAAATGACTTTACTGTGGTAAACACTATTCACGGTAAAAAGTGAAGTTACTGCGGTAAATACTATTCACGGTAAAAAGTGACTTTACTGTGGTAAATACTATTCCCAACAAAAATGACTTTACCATGGTAACTACTATGCACAATAAAAACAAGGTTACCCTCCAATTGATTTTTGACTAAGTGGGAATATCTCTCCAGAAAATCCACCAACGAGGAATGGTCCCAGCAACGGAATCAAAATGTCATCACCAATCCGGCACTATGATAATTCTTCACCGGGAACTCCTCTTGCTATGATTATTTACTAATGCACAACCTTTAGTTTGGTGGATGTAATCTGGAAACAAAACAACAAACATAACACAAGAATACCATCGACTATGATAAGACGGAATGATGACAAATATGAAATATCAAAGTAAATTATAATATTAACATGAAATTGTTACAATCTCACCCATGAGGTACTTTAAGTGTTATTGACTTCACTTTCCTTTCACCAATACTATGGGAGAAACTTTACAATTACACCTCTTAATGGCTTCTTCAACACACCTTTAAACTGATGGCTTCCTTTGCACACTTCCTACAATATTTCTCACTACTTCCTTCTATGCTAAATGAGGGGGGTGGCCTCTCTATTTATAGAACTTCTAGGCTTATCCATCTTATCTCTAAGATAGGATAAGAAATCCACTCTGATGAATCATATTCCATACCTTAACTCTTATATGTACATGTAAGCTTATCTTTTAAGATAAGATAAACCTTATCATTTTACATGGGTTCCACATTTTTAGAATTTTTACAAATAAAATACACAAAATATTTATGACCTCACTCCTTGTCCTTATTACCAATATAATATTTCTAATTCCTAATCATGTCGACCCTACTTCTCTAATTACCCAAACTTTGACATTTTAACATTATCGGACCACTTACGACAAATATTTACTTTTTACAACATTCCTATTGTACTTTGACTGTTACCGTACTCCACATTATTGGCGGCACCGTACTGACGGCGCCGTTATCTTCTATCAGACGCTACTAATAATTATACTTAACAACATCCTATTCCTAATACATACATTAATGAAATAGAAATTACGGAGGAAAATTTTAGTGTTGACAGTACTCCCCAGCTGGTTATCTTTGTCCAATCACCTACCAGAGAGCACCCCCCCTCACCATAACATAACCCAAAACCTCACCTTTTATATATGTTTCTTCATAGGATGCCTTCCCAACCAAAAATTCTATTCTGAATTCACATGGTCAGTTCTAAATAGCATAAGCTAAACAAACATAAGAAAATGACTATTATGATCATGTTTTTCTTAGTTTTTCTTGTTGACTTGTGTTTCGATGTGTGAGACTAAGAATCTACATTATTATTCTTCTTTGCACACTCCACCATCATAGTTGGAGTATTCTGACTTTGTCTGAGTGTGTCAAGGCCCCATCTTTCATTCTCAGATTCCTGAGTTTGACTCTTCACTTGATTTTAACTCACAAAACCTAGTTTTCTTCATTCTCTCTAAAATTCACAGTGACAAGTGTCAGTCCAACTGACCATCCTTGGTTAAACCTAACCGGTGTCGGCTTTTGGATTTCTGGGTATTTTTCCTGGGACATTCTTCATTCACTCATTCTATTCAAGGCACCAACATATCTTCCCCCTTATTGATATTTCTATCATACAAAGATTTCCCCATTACACATTCATCAGTCATGTTTCATTTGTTGAAACTGGTGTTTTTGTATAGTGACCAGCATAAGTTTCTGTAACTGACATCGGCTCCACATTAACCATCATTGGTCACCCTGAATGATGTCGGTGTCTAGTTTGGTTTTCAAAATTCAAACCTTGACCGAATTCACCATCCCAGCCTCATTTTTCCTATGTTCCTACTATTTTATGTGTCATTTACATATTACAGTCTTTCCAGGTCAACGCTTACTCACATGGTGTTGAATTGCAGCCAAACTAACACTCTTATATTCCATGTCAGTCATCAACCACTCCCACCTAGTCCTTCACCACATTTTTTCCTATCACCCATGGATCCAACCCTACCTACCACCATTGCTACAAGCGATGAGGAGTTCACACTACGCCTCAATCAAAATTGCATAGCCTTACAATTCTACCTTTCCCACTCACCCACTCAGGATTCCTAAGGTCAATTGATATATGGAATTCCTGTATCCATCTCTCCTGCCCTTATCCCCACTTCTGCATCAGCCACTACTAATTCGGTGTTACCTTCAGCTGATTTACCCCCAGTGGTTTCACAACTAAGCCCCATACTAGCTATGACATCTATATCTGCAACATCAGTCACATATATAGTATCTGTTGTTCCTTCATTGACCACTCAGACCATAACCCCATCCGCACCCATTATCTCACAAATACCAACTACAACACAACCACCCCTGGTGTTGGTGACCCCTACCCCATTCCAAAATCTTGTCCTCTCCATCCCGCAATCTTTTCTCCAAATCGCTACTAGAGTCACTACGACTACCCCACCTACATATACATATTATCAACAACCCCCTATCTCATCCATCATTTAGTATGGATATATGCCCTTTATGTCGGTCCCCTATTCTTAACCTTCCTATTTAGCATCACCATACACTGGAATGCCACCCACATCACATGTTCAACACAAGCCCTCTTACACCATAGGAGGTGTCATTCTATCACAACCTACCAATGACCTCATCAAATTAATGATCGAAAGGATGCAGACACTAGAAGCATTAGTTTCTGGTTCACACAATTCTCTCACCTATGATGAAATCTGTAATGAGCCCATTCATCCATCCATTCCTATTTTCCCATACCATGTACATTGGGAAATGCCAAAATTCAACTACTTCAATAGTAAAGAATATCCAAAACAACATTTACGGTCTTTCAAACATGGTTGTTACTTGATCACCCATGATGACACTTTACTCCTATGAAACTTCTCGATGTCCCTGACAGGACATGCATTAGACTGGTACAGTGGGCTACCTAGACATTCCATCTACTCTTTTAATCAAGTAGCCCAAGCCTTCTTAGATCACTTCTCAATCAACATTGTAAAGAAAGTCACTGTGACTGATATTGACTCCACTTGACAGTATGATGATGAGTCTATCATTGACTTTGTCACTTATTGGCGTAGCCTAATTAACTAACTCACATTTCAGTTACCTCAAACTGAGCTCATAGAGTTATTTACTTGGGCCTATGCTAGACACATCTCACCAACCCTACAAGTGTAGACCTTCCGCATCTTTGATGAGGTATTCATCATGGCACAAAAATTGGAGATTCATGCTATCAAAGAAAATAAAATTTAGCTATATAGCAAGAACAACACATTCAAATTGAATGATGCTTCTTCATCTTCGAAACCCTAAAAAAAATATTTGAAACCTAAAGGATCTGCCAATGTTTTGGTTCTCAAGGCTGGAACCTCTCATCCATCAAACCAAGCCAAACACTCTGCTAATCTCTTGGTGGTCCAAACTTTCCAGTTTCAACTGGAATAGCAAAAGTACATCCCAATAGGGGAACCATATTCTTCTATTTTGGAAAAGCTTAATAAGGATGGTGCCATTACCCTTCCACCTATAAAACCACACATTGGTTTTGATCCTAATCGCCCCATGCCCGCATGGTATAAAGAACATGACTTAGACAACGGAGATCTAGTCTTGGATAACCCAAATGTACCCGCTAAAAAAATTACCTATTTTCAAAAAAACATTCCCTAATCATGACCCATCTTCCAACCAAACTAGTGACACTTCAATCAATGCTAGTAATTTTTAGGAGGTCCACTCTATTTTTCGATGACATACCAGTTGCTTTCCAATTACCCCCTGTTCCTTCCATAGATGAAATCCTAGCCCGAGAACCCCTACCTACACAGGAACCTATTTTATCTACTCCTCCACCCACAGAGTAACCCCCATCATTTTTCCTTCACCCATGAATGAGCCCATAATTAACACCCCGCCTCTGGCTCTTCACATTACTGAGCAGTCATTAGTAGCATCTCTCCCACTCATAGGGGACAAATTTCCACTCCCTATACCATCACAAGGAGATTCCACCTCATCTGACACATCATCTCCTCTACCCATAGAAGATCCTATAGAAACACCCATGCCTTTAAATGACCATTCATCATTAGACCTCTAAGGTCCTATTGATCTTCTTTCAGCTCTCTTACCCATAGAGTCTGAAGCTAGCCATTTCCCTATTTCTCAAACACATTTTACGAGGATTGATACTTGATCCACATCAGCCCCACTTACAGTAGTTTCATTTTCATGCTTGGTCGATAGCCTAGACTATGTTGATAGATCCTTACTTTGGGGACATCTTCTACTTATGGCTTTAACCCAAATACAGATGTCACTCAATGAAACCTCCACAATCTATCCAAAAGTGTTTCAAGCAACCAAACCAAACACAACCATGGCTATTGGAGCACCTTCCATGTCATCACCCACAACCCAACACACACCTCTTCTCACAACCCAACACACACCTATACCCAAACACCTACCCACGCCTATATCATCTCTCTTTCCTAAACCCATCAC
The DNA here is from genome assembly GCA_019776745.2 of Taxus chinensis. NCBI lineage: Eukaryota > Viridiplantae > Streptophyta > Pinopsida > Cupressales > Taxaceae > Taxus > Taxus chinensis. The sequence continues at coordinate 629,035,949 of CM034148.1, forward strand.
TACCTTAGGGGTCATGCCGACATTAAGCCTTACTCACCCACCCATCAAATTATATCTTGCCACATCTTCCCAGACCAATGCTAAACTTATTACTGCTCCTCAAAAGAATACACAACCTTCTAGGCCTCATAAACCAACCTCTCCTACCACACCGTTGTCACCTTCACCCCTTCCATCCATCCTAGGAACTCACCCTTCAAACCTAACCAAGCAACCTTTCTCCATCGGTAAATCAAGAATGCAATAGCTTGCATCCTCATCATGGCCCTCTAATATACCCAAGCAATCCACATAACCCACGCCACCACCCGTGACCTTCTTACCACCCATACCACCAATACCTTCCATAAATTCTTCACTACCCATGACAGTCTCATCTCTCCCACTCACATCTTCTACCCAACCTCTACCAACCACCTCTGCCGCAACTCGGTTTCCCCCATGGGTAACACATCCTCTTCCACCATCATATTTTCCCTCTACATTTAGTACTCCTGTGTTACCTTTTCCGAAGAAGATGCAACCCAAATCTAAGAATCCGCTACCCTCCAATAAGGTATTCAAACCAACCAAACCTTCCATTGCCAACTCTTCTACCCCACCTTTACCCAAACAGATGCCTGTAAGACCTAAGACCACTCCACATACCAAACTAGTGGACCAACCCATTCCACCTCCTAGAAAACCACCTCGCCCACAATCAACCACACCTGTACCCAAGCCCACACTCACCTCCCATTGTGATCCGTTAGTGGGGTCCTACGCTAAGATTTTAACCAATCTCTTAGAAACTTCCATCATCACCTTACCACCACTTCAACCTTACGCTCCTCTCAAACCAAAACCAAAAGGGTTTAATGAGACCAAGATTTGTTCCTATCATCATGTGCCAAGACATGATGTTGAAAATTTTATGGACTTGAAGACTGTTCTTATCCAAATTTTTTGTCCTAAGCATGATTTCAATGATGATGATCTTCTAGATGAGTACCCCATTCCACCTTCACCATTATCCCCAAAAATTCTTCCATTACCTACTCAACAACAATTATCTCCACCCCCACAACCCTTTTATCCACCCCCAAAATTTGATATCAACATGGTCTGTATAAGAGATTTGGCCAAACTGTTGGGGTTAGCACACTGGTTGTACATATAATATATTAGATCTAAGCATACATGCATTTAAAAGCAGATATTCTACCAGAAGAAATATACAAAACAAGATACATAAATCAACACTAGATTTAACGTGGTTCACCCAGTGTGGGCTACATCCACTAAGAAACAAGCCAATCTATTATCCAAAAGTTTGACAATATATACAATGAAGATTTACAATCTTCCACACCTGTCAAATGTTCAGTACTTTCTTCCTTCAAGATTTTTTTCTTCACCAAGAATTCTCTCTCACATAATTATCTTATAATTATGATCTGCACACACTTCTAAACCCTAATTTTAACTTCATATAGTCATTTTTAGCCTTAGGGAACTTAGCCATGCAATTACAATTAATAAATCTATTTTAATGCTAGAAATAGATATAATTCCTGAGAGTTAATTAAAACTTCACCGCACAAGTAACCAACACCGGTTCTGCCTAACCATCACCAGTTCCTACTTTCCCTTGACCGATGCCAATCTGCCCTTAACCGATGTCGGTTACTATGTTTTCCAGCAAGTTCCAATTGCATATTGAAATGAAGTAATTGAGCTCCATAACTCAACAATCTCCCACTTGGAGTTTAATTATTGCACCATACCTATACAGCAGCATTCTTGGATTCTTCCTTAGCTTTGTTTCTTCCTCTTCAAGTATCAAACTTGAATACCAACAGAAGTGGAGCGTAGCTCCAACTTCTCCTTTACTAATGACTTCGTTAGCATATCCACAGGGTTCTTGCTCGTATGAATCTTTTCCAGATTCAACTGTCCATCCTCCAATACCTGCTATATGAAGTGATACCTCAACTAAATATGTTTAATCCTAAAATGAAACGTTGAGTTATTTGCTAAATGAATTACACTCTGACTATCACTAAACAGTTTACAATCACTTTTCTCCTTTCCTAACTCTTCCATGAACCTACTCATCCATATCATCTCCTTGCTAGCCTATGTAGATGCAACATACTCTGCCTCTATAGTAGAAAAAGCCACAACCTTTTGCAATCTTGAAATCCAACTAATTTTCATTCCGCCTACTGTGAAAATATATCTAGTAGTGATCCTCCTACCATCTAGATCTCTAGCCATATCTGAATCAACATAGCCACGTAATGAAATATCTGAACCTCCATAGCATAACTGAATGCTAGATGTCCATTTCAAATACCTAAGTATCCATTGGACTATTATCCAATGCTCTTTACCTGTATTAGCCATATATCTACTCAAAACTCCTACTTCATGTGTAATGTCTAGTCTTATACAAACCATAGTGTACATGAGACTTCCAACTGCTAAAGCATATGGTACTCGTGTCATGTATTTGACCTCCTCATGTGATGAAGGACACTGATCTTTTCTCAATTTGAAGTGTCTAACCATAGGTGTGCTAACAGGTTTTTCATTCTGCATGTTGAACCTTTCTAAAACCTTGAGATATAATCCTCCTGAGACAAATACAATTTCTTGTTTTTCCTGTCTCTATATATTTGCATGCCAAGGATTCTTTTTGCAGCTCCTAAATCCTTCATAGAAAATGTGTGGGCTAGCTTTCTCTTAAGCTCATTAATGTTCTACATACTAGATCCTGCAATAAGCATATCATCCACATACAATAAAAAAATAATATATCTCCCATTTTCAAGCTTCTTGAAATAAACACAATGGTCAGATTCACATCTCAAGTAACCATGCTCATGCATAAAAATATCAAACCTCATGTACCATTTCAATGGAGCTTGTTTGAGCCCATATAGGCTCTTTTTCAACCTGCACACTAATTTCTCCTTACCCTTGACTTCATACCTTAGTGGCTGTTGCATATAAATTTCTTCATCCAAATCACCATGAAAGAAAATCGTCTTCACATCTAGTTTCTCTAAGTACAAATCTTCTACTGCAACTAAACTCAAGACAGTAAAAATAGAAGTCATCTTAACAATAGGAGAAAATATTTCACTAAAGTTAACACCTACTTTCTGTGCAAATCCCTTTACTACAAGCCTTGCCTTGTACCTTTTCTATCCACCCTCTTCTTCCTTAATTCTGTAAACCCACTTGTTATGCAATTTCCTCTTACCTGCTGGAAACTTAACCAAATCCCAAGTCTGATTTTGTTTCAAGGAGTCCATCTCATCATTCATGCCATGCTCCCACTGAACGTGAGTCTTATCCTACATTACTTCTTCAAAGCTCTTTAGGTCACCACTATCAGTCAACAATCAATAAAATAGATAAGGTGTAAATCTTTTAGGAAGTTTACTTACCCTTTGTGACCTTCTCATAGGAGTTTGGGGTACTGAAGACTCAATCTGGGCCTCCTGGAAATTCCTATCCAAATCTGATAGTGACCAATGTTCGTCACCTCTAACCAATGTCAGTTCTGCTAACTGATGCTGGTTTGGATCCTCTGTAACCGATACCGGTTGGTATGACTGGTGTCAATTAGGGGTCAATCGATACCAGTTATTGTGTAACCTTGTCAGTAATTCTTTAAAATCTGAGAGTTCATTTTCATCCATAAACTTCTCAACCGGTTCATCCTTGGGTATCAAAATTTTATCCCTATATATTATCTTTTCATTCCATTCAACATCACGACTCCTAATAACTTTAGATTTCTCTAAATCCCAAAAACGGAATTTGAAATCACCAGACCCATAACCAATGAAAGTGCATCTCTTGGATTTTGTATCCAATTTTTAACTATTTTCCTTATCAACATGCACTAAAGCTTCTGAACCAAAAAATTTAAGAAAAGAAAGATCTACCTCTTTTTGATTCCATGCTTCCTCTGGTATTCCTCCATCTAGTGAACTTGAAGGCCCATGGTTAATCAAATAAACCACTGTATCAACTGCTTCTACCCAAAACTACAAGGGCAATCTAGAATGTATCCTCATACTTATAGCATGTTCCATGATTGTCCTGTTCATTATTTTTACAACACCATTCTCCTATGGTGTTCTTGAAACCATTCTTTCTCTATGTATCCCATTCACTGAACAAAAATCATTGAAAGTCTTGCTACAATATTCACCACCATTGTCAAATCTAAGGCACTTTAACTTAGAATTTGATTCATTCTCAACAATGGCTTTCCATCTTTTAAAAGTCTCAAAAACATAATATTTACATTTAATACAATAAACCCATACCTTTGTTGTAGCATCATCAATGAAAGTAACATAATACGGGGATCCTCCATGAGAAGCTACCTGAGCTGGTCCCCACACATCTGAGTGTACAAGATCCAAATTTTGCTTTTTCTTAGTTGCCCCAACTTTGAGAAATATCACTCTCTTTTGCTTTCCAAAGATGTAATTCTCAAAGAAATCAAGATCTAAATCTTTCAAATCTAATAGCTTACCCTTAGCCTTTAAGATCTGCATTCCTTTTTGACTCATATGACCCAACCAATTATGCCACATGCATGCATCTGAATCTGAAGTAGATAATGCAGAAAAAGAATCAGTAATACAGGTAGATAAATATTACATTCCTACCTTCTTACCTCTTGCCACAACAAAATCACCCTTGGTGACTTTCCAAGAGTCTCCTGTAAAAGTAACCATGTAACTAGATTCTCCTAGTTGCCCTGCAGAAATAAGATTCCTCCTGAGGATTGGCACATGCCTCGTATCTTTCAATACCCATGTATTTCCATTCTAAAATTTTAGATGAACTTCTCCTTTACCAGTAATACTACAAGGTTCATCATCACCCAAATAAACATGCCCAAAATTTCCCTAAACATAATTTCTGAAATAACCCTTATTAGGGGTTGCATGGAAAGAAGCTCCTAAATCTAAAACCCATGATTCAATTCTATTTTCCAAAGAAAGAATAAGAGCATTTTTTATTACCTCTAATGAAGCAATATTTTCTTATTTACCTTTGTCTAGTTGTTAGTTCTCTTTTTCCTTTGACCAAAAATATTTCTTTGCATGTCCTTTCTTTCCACATTTCCAACAAGTAATTCATGTAGTTCTGGATTTAGATATGCTATCCCTTGACTTTGATTTCCCATTACTCTTACTCTTGGATCTCTCCTTCTTCCTACCCCTTCTTTCTAAATTCAAATCATTTCCAAATGATGATTCCTCTATAATCTTCCTATGAATTTCTTCATTCAAGATTATACTAACCACATCATCAAACTTCAAAATATTATTAACAGATGTTGTATTACTAATAGCCATTACCAAGTTGTCCCAACTATCAGGAAAATAACATAAGAATAGAATTGATTTTACTTCATCATCAAATGGTATAGCAACTGATTATAACTGATTTACAATAGATCAAATATCATTCAAATGACTAGAAGAAGATTCACCTTCATGCATCTTAGAACTAAATAGTTTCTTCATCAAATAAACTTTATTTGAAGCACTAGGTTTTTCATATAAATTAGCAAGAGATTTCATTAAGTCTACCATAGAAGCCACTTCTGTAATATTGGAATCCACATATACTATCAGGCTCAATCTTATAGATCTCAAAGCCTTTCTGTTAAGAATCTTCCATTCTTCATCAGTCATCTTCGTAGGTCTAGACTTATCATCCAACGGTAAATACAAATCTCTTTAGTATAGATAATCCTCAATCTACATCTTCCATAATTGATAATTTCATTCATCAAATTTCTCTACCTTGTATTTGTTATCTTCTACCATTGTTATAGCTCCCACTCAATCAGAAAACCCTCTATGAGTAAATCTATCAACACACAAAACCCTCAAACAAAGCTCACACTAGGTGAACCATGTTAAATCTAGTGTTGATTTATGTATCTTGTTTTGTATATTTCTTTTGGTAGAATATCTACTTTTATATGCATGTATGCTTAGATCTGATATATTGTCTGTACAACCGGTGTGATAACCCCAACAAATGGTATCATATAATATAATATATATGGGTTGATGGAGATGCTGACATGTGGAACACATCCCCTTAGTTATATGTATGGGTTCACATGAGATATGATAATATAATGTATATGGGTTGATGGAGATGCCGACATGTGGCACACATCCCCTTAGTTAGTTATATGGGCTCACAAAGGAATTAATTATATTGGGTAATGGGTTAGCCTACATTGGGATTAGGTGTTACCCATCCTATTTAAAGGATGTGAGTATCATTATAAGGGAGTAATGTATGTATGAGTTGAGTCTTCTACTTGGTAGAAGTATATTGGAGGTGTCCCCCTCGAAGTGGATTCCCATCTTGGGAGATTGTGGAGTTACTCCTTCCTTAAGGAGCATTATATGGTGTTGCCCTACCTTAAGGGTATTATTCTACATATATTGATATTAGGGAATCTTGGGTAGAGAAACTATTTTTTTACTTTTTCATCATGTTCTTCATCCTCTCCTTCTGATTCATCCTTATTCCCTTCTTCACCATATTCAAATTCATCTTCATGATCCAAGTTTACATTACTTTTTCCTTGCTAAATGTGATATCTTGCAATGTAATTTTCTTTCTCTTGTACCATAATTTCATGAATTTATTTTACACATTAATATTAATTGTTCCCAATGTCTCTAACCAAGGATATCCGAGAACAATATCCATACCATCCATATCTAAAGCATAAAAATCTGAATGTAAAACATATTTATCCATAGAAAGCTTTAAATCTTCAAAAAATTGAATATGCTTACCATCCATTTGAGATTCCTAGATATACTTTGTTTGCACATGTAGATTTTGAGCTACATCCATATTGATGAAGTTATATTTTCTGCTAGGGTTTATGGAAACAATTACCTTTTTTCTTTGAATGCACCCTTCAAACTGAAATATTGAAGCTTCCTTCCTTGGAGATGCACTATCCTGTGTAGCAACTTCATCATCAACATTTTCTTCTTCTTCTTCTTATGTTGTTACTGCTTCTTTTTCTTCTTATTCTTCTTTTTTAACAAAATTGTGTTTCTTTTTTATTTCCCATCTAGCTAAGAAAATATCCTCCATTTCCTCCTAATCCCAATCTAATAGATCTATATCCAAATAAGAATACCAATGTCACGCTTTCCCACCAAGATGAAGATAAAAACTAACCCATACTAAACATTCTTCAAAATACATTTGTTTAAATTGTATCCACCATTTTTTTGCATCAATTTCCCCATTACCATAGAAAATTGGTATATCCATGATGCATAAAAATTAGGGTTTCACAAACTTACTCCTTTGACCAATATTTTACCTAATGATTTCATTAATCATTCAGCCTCAAATCTGAAACCACAAAGAAGTAACCCCTGCTAAAATTTTGAGAGATTTCCAAAAATGTAAGAAATTTAGGAAAATTCCTCAAATTGCGGCCTGTGGAGCAAAATAGTGAAAAATAATAGAACTGAAATAACTATGCTAACATAGATCCACCAATTCTGAAATTTTAGTGGTATCACTATTTAATATATTACTAAAAACCCTAAAAAATTATTTCCTAATTCGTCATTATTCAGAAGATATAGACGAAACCTTAGAATTAGGGTTTCAACCCTAAAATGGACACAGCTTTTGCAAAACAGCTCCCAAAAATCTGAAATTCTGAGGGAAGATCACTTGAACTATGTTCCACTCACCACAAAAATAATCTAAAAAATTCCAAGTATATATCAAGATATAGATGAATCACCAACATTAGGGTTTCATCCCACAAATTGCCCAGATCACTGCTCTGATACCACTTGATAAGAACCTTGCATATAATAAATCAATAAATTGTAGAAGATAATAAAACACAAGAGATATGGGGGGCAAGATGCCCAAATATCAATATATGTAGAATAATACCCTTAAGGTAGGGCAACACCATACAATGCTCCTTAAGGAAGGAGTAACTCCACAATCTCCCAAGATGGGAATCCACTTCGAGGGGGACACTGTACGATGGAAAAGTGACAAGCAAGTGTGGGAATCTACAAGTAACTCTTCCTTGCACCTGACCTCCCGAGGTCATGCCGAGACAACCAGTGGGGATGGAATATGCATGGGATGCAGACAAACTAGTTAGGTAATATGATGTCTTCGACGCGCATTAATGGAAATTATGAATCTAAGGAAAATAAATCCCTCCTAACCTGAATTGGTGTGATAGATCGATCAACAAGGATGACTACTCGAAGGCTCCAATCAATATCGAGCTCTGGCGTGATTCGGTCTATGGGTTGTGAAATATGTGGAAAGTGACCTAGGATAGTTTCGTATACATTTCCAGATAAGGTCATAGGGTGGATGGTAACTATAATTGACTCTATGGGTGATTCTCTAGCCTAGTCAAGAATTCCCTAGCTTCGTTAGCTACTACATATAATAAGGATAACTGTTCAATGATGATAGGTGGAAGTGGAGTAGACCAAAATACTAGTGCACGTAGGCCAACATCTATGTCTGATTCACCTATGGGCTCGTTGGGCTATGGGATTTGTGGGTCACACCTGTAGATTCATATTTTTTGTGGTCCTGCTATGGTCATGTGTAGAATCAATCCCTAATCCCTAGTATCCAATAATCGTATGCTTTCTCAGCTTCGATATTCAAAATTAATAATTGTGTGATCTTCTCAGAGTATCTTACAAGCATTTGTGTAACCTGAATTCTCAAGGTGGTATCTATATCTGTGAGAGTGTCTCCTGCATCTAGCTGTGGGACCAAAGGGTCACAACGAAATGTCTCCTCTCTTTCAAACCCTTCTACAGTCATGTGGATATGAATCTAGGGTAATCTATAGTTTGGTTGATTTGACCAAAATGTGTGTGCTTGGTCGTCTTCTATGTTTAATCCGTGCAGTTGGAAACTGATTTGTTGTAAGTTTACCATTGTTTGGAAGACTTGGATCTTGAGATTATGATCTATATCAGTTATGGCTGTGACGAGATTGGGTTGGGGCACGATTGGTTCGAATGCGTATTCCCTGGGCTCTCTAGGTCCCGTGATTATCATGTAAAAGCATCAATATGAACTAAATGCAGTAAAGCAAAATTAACTATATGAAATATATGTAGAACATATATAACTTCTATATTTTTTTGTTTTCCTGATGAACTTTTTGAACGAATTTAAAAGAGTAACTGTTAATATATCTAGAATTGATAGCTAAAATAACAATTTAAAACAAACAAAATAACCGAGTATAGCTATTTGTCTGTGTAATTTGTAGATCTATTCTAAACAATGAAATAACTGATCTAATCTATTTGTAAGACTATCGATCCTACCTCAGAAGTGAGGAATGAATCATAGTTTCTCAGAAACTATCAATCCCCACAACTTCCCCGGCAATATCGAAATTAAAATTAACTGAAATAAAGCAATTAACTACTCTATTTGATATGATTCTAATTTAGAACTTTGAAAGCTAGAACCTGGATTCCGCAGAACAGTGGTGAATCCGATGGTGTGTGTGATCTTGTCCCCTCAGTGTGATCTCCTCATTCCTTCGTGTTCACTTGGATCCAGAAAAGCATGTAATGCTAGCATCAACAGAAGTAGATATACCTGTAACTTTAATGGCTTCCTATTGAAAATAAACTATTCTACTCCAATGGATTGGATGAAATATCAACAACACCTGCACAAGATGGATATGTGGCTTCCTAACAGCAAAACAACACTAACTAGGCATGCAATGAAAGAAACTAAGAATTCTAAATAAAATGAAAGAATAATCTATTGCAATGAGAAATTCAGAGGAAAATTTGACGGGCCATTTGCTTGAGCACGAGCCAACTATTTATAGCATTTGCATTTACCCAAGGTAAAAACCAAATAGAACTCTTAAACTATAAACAATGGCAAAACACTATTCCAAGGAACCGGAATCATTAATGCAAGCTTATGGCGGTTAAAAAAGTTGGTGAATCATTTATTTTTACGTGAGTCATGTTAAAAGAGCATTCTAGAAAACACGTAAAGGACCGCTTCCCTGAGCAGGGCGGTAGTTACAAGATCGCCGCCCTGCTTAGGGTGGCGGTCACGAGACCGCCGCCCAGTCAGGGCGGCAGTTTCGTAACTGAAGAGCAAAAGGCCAAGAAAAGAGGGAAAAAGAGAAAAAAAAAGCACGTGGGGGCCAAACGGGGCATGCGGGATATTAACGCACACTTGGAGAGATTTTATGGATCCCAAACACCTTGCGAGGAGACCTATATCATCATTGGGGTACATGTTTCGTTGTTCCGGTAGTGCAGTACCCTATAATTTTGGGTACGTACATATTGCCCCCTCGGAGAAGTGTTTTAGCCATGAAAAGGCGTAAAACGGTGGGTCCAAGTATGGCAGTCCCAAAATGGGAAGTTAGAAATTATACCTGATACGTCTGTGTGTCGAAATGACTCCATCCAAAATTCCCGCTTCCTGCAAAACAAAAGAGAACTCAAGTGCAGATAGATAAGATAGATCAGAAAATAAGCGCTAAAATAATGGGAAATGAGGACGTACCATTTGTGCGAGGATAAAACTTACCTTCGTCGGTGCTCCAAACCTATGAAAAAGTATTTTAAAATAAGTCAGGTTACAATATATATGAAAGTGGGCCCATTTTCCTATTCATTTGCATGAGTTGATTTGACTGATTCTGAGCTCTAGGACCCATGGTGACAGTTTCTTGCATGAGTAGAGCTAAAACATTCATGATGGGATAGTGATCATGCCTCCGCGATTGGAAAATTGACCCACGAGATCACAGGTTAGTTTTCTTCAATTTATCCTTTTCACCCCCTTAATTTTAAAATGCTAAAATCTTTGTCATGGGGGGGTAATTTTTGAAAATGTTAGGTTCAAAAGATCCATCCAGGCCATTATGGGGATCCTTGCCTCGAGATTGATCGGGGATAAGGGAGGAGACACATTGCTATACTGTTGGTTCCCCATCATTGCACAGGTCGAGGGACATGGCCGGATTTACGCCTGGGGAGTAGACATACTTGGGACTACCTACCACAATTTATACAGGGTAGTTTGTTTACAGGGGCATTCCTTGAGCCACCCGACCCTGGTTATGAGTTGGTTCTATGAGCACTTCATCCCCTATGGCTGAGGTGTAGAGGTGACAGACCCCGGAGCTGTGAGGGAAGCTAGATGGATAGATATGTTGGTGCTCAGAACACCTCATCAGCTAGTTGCTTCTCTGACCATTGCTGACATGGAGGCCACACCGTATCAGACCGTGGCAGGCATATGGGGCGAGGAGGCTCTTACTTTGATCTCCTGCTCCACCACAGGGTAGCTTATTGACAGAGTGGGATGAGTGGAGATACACCTCTTTGGCCGTGTTCCTCAGCAGTTTGACCTACCTTACATGGGTATGCTTCCCCTGGTAGCGCCAGTATACAGGTCAATTCGAGAGGCCAGAGGGGGTCCTAGAGGCCGGGGTTGGACAGTTATTACTCCTAGCGTTCCTATTGTGGCCAGGAGGGTAGTACGTGCTCAAGGGAGAGACGGTGTGCCTTAGGCACCTTTGCTTTGGATTGCCGCAGGTCCTGCCCATAGCAGCGATGACCCCATCGACATAGACTCTGAATCTAAGGAGTTTATAAGGGGAGAGACAGAGGAGGAGACTGAGGAGAATAGTGATCCTGAGTGGCATGACACTCAGGATATTATGTAGGCAGAGAGGGCTGAGTAAAGCGTAGAGAGAGTTACTCTAGTTTTAAAGGAGCCACTCTCCCATGGCCATGGTGGGGAGGATGAGTCCATTGTAGGATGCCACGTTGCTCTAGCCACAGGGGGAGCACCTCAGTCAACGGTGACATCTGTGGTAGGTGTGGACCCTAGAGATCCATCCTAGAGGCCTGGTGATCCGAGTAAGTTACCATCCTTCTTTTTAGTGTTTGTTTTTTATTAGGATTTCCTTAGTTGCTATCTCTCCTTTTGTTTGCTCTTGTATTTTATCTCTTGTTTTGTTTCTAATTTGTTTTCTCCTTTGTTTTTAGAGACCACCGATGAGTGGCGGGACTTGATTCCTAGGGTATGCACTGATACCCTGATGATCCCCATGGAGAGAACCCGTGTAGAGTTGTCTATGGACGCTGGGGAGCCCTCAGCACCTTGTAGACACACTGACATCTTTGCCCCAGTCTGGCATGTGGCCAGGATGGTATCGACTCTCCGCATGGAGCTAGCAGGGTATAAGACAGCCGAGCACCTGATGAGGAGTCATTCTCGTGGTGAGACTGTGGTTACCCCTTGGGATCCTGAGCCCTTCGTGCACTCAGAGCGTCGGTGTATCTGGAGTCCTAGGCGTGGGCGTGCACCTTCAGAAGGGTTTCATAGGGGTTGAGAAGCCACTTGACTCTCCGAGATTTTGTATGATATATTCTTTTGTATATCCTAGGCTCTTTGAGTGTTTTGACCATGCTTAGCACATGATGGCATTGTACAGAAACTTTGATCATTTGTATATATATATTCTTTTTGGATCAGACTTTTGGCATTTATGGCTTACTTGCATTTCCATTTTCTCATGTGAACTATGATATTATGCATGTATGCTCTTTAGAATGTATGCAATGGAGAAAAAATGATGCAAGTGTTTACTTACTTTCTTTTTGTATTTTATGATGTTGATATATGGTAATGTAGATACAATGTGATTTTGAATCTTAGTTTCTGTAAGCAATTTTGGATACTTCATATTTGTTTTGGCAAAGTGGTGAAGATAAGCTGATATGATGAGCAGATAAACCTGCCCCTACTCCTAACTCCACACAACTAGTAAGATGCGAGGGCTCATCACCAAGAGTTGGGAAGGGCGTAAGTTATGAAATGTGTTGAAATGATAGTGATGAAAGATAGATAAAGCTTTGGCGGAACCAAATTAGGATGCTACAAGCCTACTCCACTCGAGTGACTTCATGGTTTTGGGATGTAACTTGCTTTGTGGTTTATCTAGACTTAGATCCGTAGATGGCCACGTGGTAGACAAAATCTGGGCTTTACAATTTTGAACTCTCTTGGAATTTTAGACATCCGATTCATTTATTTTTGGCTCAAGACTTCAAGATTTGAATTGTTTGTTTATGACCTTTTGCATTTGTTTGTCAAGAGGACCCCCTACACTTTGCCCCATGCTACTAGTAAGAAGAGTGGGTTTATCACCATGGGCAAAGCATAGGTGAGTAAGGGCATTTCCATCCTTTCCCAACCCTACGTCACTAGTAAGAGACACAAGTTCATCACCAAAGATTGGTGGGGCAAGGAAATGTGTAAAATTAAAATTTTCTGTTTGATCTATATTTGACTTGTTTACTTGAGTAAAATGTCAGTATGTGTTGATTTCCAAAGAGATATACATACGGGATAGATGTGACACCATGAAGCTTCTAGAACAGACCATAGGTAAGACACCTATCCTAAGAAGAAACCAAAAGTGAGAATAAACCCGCAAATCTTGGCATGGTTACTAGTAAGACCTTGTCATATCTAGCTTTATTTGATGAAATGATTCCGAAATAGCTGATGATATCATGGAAATGAGGAGGTATGATTAGAATTTTTATGCCACCAACATCATGAGTTTGTAATGAATTACTTTGAGAACAAATTCCTTGATCACAATCTTTGTACGAAACAAGTGGATAAAATGATCCTAACTAAATGAAGATGTAATGTAAATATAGCTATACAAGTAACACTAGTTGCTTACACGTAGAATCATTTGAGGTGTAGGGAATTGACTGTTTCACCAAATTCCTCACCTTCTAGTGTACATAAGAGGTATGCACCATTTCCATAGTCCTTCATGACTCAGTATGGGCCCAACCATTTGGGCCGGAACTTCCTTCCTTTTCCGGTCTTTTTATCGATCCGGCTGTCTAGCCTTAGAACTAGATCACCTTCATATATGTCACATTCATAGACCTTCTTGTTATACTACCAACACATCCGGTCAGCATAGACTATGTGCTGCTATTCAGCATCTAACCTAGCTTCATCTAGGCTTTCTAGTTGGGAGAGACGTGCTTCTCTATAAGCATCTTCATCTAGAATCCCTTGTAATGAAATGCGGAGAATGGGTATTTCAACCTCAAGCGAGAGAACTACTTCTGCCCCGAATACTAGCGAGAAAGGAGTCTCTCTTGTTGGTGTTCTTATTGAGGTTCGGTGGGCCCATAAGGCTGGATATAACTTCAAATGCCAATCTCGTTTGTTTTCTTTCACCGTTGTAAGGAGAATGGCTTTTAATGTTTTGTTTGTCGCCTCAACCTGTCTATTGTCTTGAGGGTAATACAAGGAGGCTATATGATGGATTATTTTAAATTTATTGCATAATTCGTGAACTTCGTCATTCTTAAAAGAAGTCCCATTATCTGAGATAATGATTTGTGGGACACCATACCTGCAAATGATTTAGTTCAAAATGAACTTGGCAATTACAGAACCTGGTACAGTAGTAAGAGGCATAGCCTCTACCCACTTGGTAAAATATTCGGTGGCCGTGATTATAAAATTATGGCTGTTTGTAGATGAGGGAGAGAATTTCCCTATTAAATCTAGGCCCTGCGTAGAAAAGGGCCATGGAGTAGCGATTGGCTGTAGAGCTTGTGCCAGCATGTGAATCTCATGGGAGAATTCTTGACACTTATAACACCTACATACAAACTCTACTGCGTCGTGTTCTAGAGTGGGCCATAAATAACCCATTCGATGTATTTTATGAGTGGTGGCATGGCCACAGAAGTGGCCTCCACACATTCCACTGTGAGATTCATGGAGAATCTTCTTGGATTCTTCTATGTCGACACATCTTAGAAGCATTCCATCGAACACCTTTCGATAAAGGAATTGTTCTATAATGACGTATTTCGCTACGATAATGCGTAACCACCTTCTTTGTTACAGAGTAGCACCTTCTGGATATGTATGGTCCATGATATAATTAATGATATAAGTGTTCCAAGGACACTTAGAGATAGGAGGTCTAGTTTCAATGTAGTATACGCATTCATCTGGAAAGTCTAGGTCTACTAGATCACCTCCGTCTAATGGGTTATCAGCTAACCAATCCGCGATGATTTTTCCTTTACTTCTGATTTACAAATGTTAATTCAAATTCACCCATTAAGGTTATAAAGTGCCCAACCTTTTTAGACAAGGACCCTTGCGTGAGGAAGGTTCGTAAATGTTCTATTTTTACAATGACCTTTGTTTCTTGATTTAACATGTAATGTCTTAAGCGTTTTGTTACAAAGACTATGGCGAGGCATTCTCGTTCCACTTGTGTGTAGCATGTTTCATAATTGAGAAATGTTTGGCTAATGAAATAGATCTCACGTTCTCTCTTGTCATCATCTTCTTGAGCCAGCATACAGGCTAGCGAGACATTGGTAGCTTGTGAGTATAAAATTAAAGGGCGATTTGGCTTAGGTGGCATTAGCGTAGGTGGTGATAAAAAGAAACACTTAACTGTGTTGAAAGCTTCATTGTAGTCTTCGGTCCAATCAATGCTATAATTTTTCTTGAGTAAATTGTTGATTGGATGAATGGAGAAACTTAAGTCCAGGATGAATCTCCGGATTACACCAAGCTTTCTGAGAATTGACCTGATTCCAGATTTGTCCGAAGGTGGGACCATTTCGAGAACAACTTTAATTTTGGTTGGGTCAACATCGATTTCGCATGATGATATAATGTAACCTAGGAGCTTCCCTCCTGTCACACCAAAGACACATTTTTTCGAATTCAACATGACTCTGTATTCTATCAGACGTTAAAGAATGATGTGAAGTACTTCTGGATGGTCACAACGCTTCTTGGCCTTAGCCAACAAGTCATCTACGTAGGATTCCACAATTTTTTGAATAAGATCATGAAATATATATGTCATAGCTCGCTGGTATGTAGTGCCAACGTTCTTGAGTCCGAATGGCATAACAGCATAGCGATAGGTTCCCCAAGGAGTTATAAATGTGGTTTTAGCTTGATCTTGTTTAGATATTCTAATTTTATTGTATCCTGAGAATCCATCCATGAGAGATAAATGCTCAAATATAGCTATCGCATCAACAATGACGTCTATGGATGGTAATGGGAAGTCGTCTTTAGGACATGCCTTGTTAATGTCTCAGAAGTCTATGCAGATGCGTATCTTTCCATTCTTTTTGAGAACCAGAACGATATTAGATACCCATTGAGAGTAATCGATTGGTTTGATGAATCCTACTTGGAGGAGCTTTATTACCTCCTCTTTTACCATGAGAGCTACCTTGGGTTTCATTGGTCTCAATTTTTGTTTAATTGGTTTTGCATCTGATTTAGTGATGAGGTTATGCACCATAATGTGGGGTACAACTCCTGTCATTTCCTTATAATTAAATGTAAACTCCTTCTGATGTTCTTTGAGGATCTGAGTGTGTATTTATACTTCTAATGGAGTTAACAAGGATCCTAACTTCAATATCCTTGGTTCATCTTCCGTTCCAATGTTAATATCAATTGTTTCTTCAATTAAAGAAGCATTACCTTCTTCAAACTCAGGTGGCGCTGGGGATAGTTCTAGCTCGTCTCTATTCTCGACTGTGTATATACTGCGCTCCATTTGTGGGGGAAGCTCTATCATGGGATTCCCGTAATAGGAAGATGAATGCGGGATCAAAGATAAATCTACTACGTGATGGGCAAGATGTAATGTTGCATAGGTGTTTAAGAAATCAAGAGTGGTTGTATCACTATCGATGTAGTCTAGGATAGTAGATTTGTTTTCATTTCCATTTAAAAGAGGTTTTGACATCATTTTTATCAATGGTTTATCACGAAGGGATACCTTGAAACGGGTATCCTCTAACTTACTATTTGGAGTAAAGCGTGACGTTGATGCTGCTATTGAATCAGCAAGGAGATTTTGTTCTCATGGGATTGCTTCAATCGATATGAAGTCAAACTCCTTGCTTAAATTCAATACAACTGTTTTGTAGAGCTGTAGGTGCTCGGCTTTGGTTTCATATACTTCAGAGACTTGGTTTGCTACCAATTGTGAGTCTCCTAACACTCTGATGTTATCAACACCGATTCGTTTAGCTAGGATGAGACCCAAGAGGAGGGCTTCATACTCCGTGCCATTGTTTGTGCATTCGAATTTTATTTCAAAGGAAAATGGTAGGACTTTTCCTTCAGGAAAAGTAAGGATTACTCCAGCCCCGACTCCATAACGAAATTTAGCTCCATCGAAATGGAGAGTCCAATACTTAGCTGGAAATATGGGCACTGGGATTTTTGTTGTGTTAACATCTTCTACTTCTACCATGCAGAGATCTACCACTGGGAGAGAACCGACACCTAGGGTGCACCCCATGCCTACAGAATCAAATGGTAGGAACATTGGTAGATCTTGTTCTAGTAATTCAACAATTTTTGCAGTAGTTCCTAATGATACTATTTCTATAGTGTTAGCCTCATCTTTGGGGGCTGGGGTTGCCTTGGCTAGGCTCATAGTTTTGAGATCTGTCATAGGTACCAACTTTTCTTTTGGTTTCACGTCGGTAGGTTTATTAAGTTGGTTCGTTGGGAGTTCAAACTACGAGTGTATGCTTGGTCTTTTCTTTAGGTCATCCAGGAATACATCGAATGGTTTTGGATCACCTTTGGCTAAGAATATCTTTCCTAAGTGTAAAAACCTTACTTCTTGAAATAGAGTAGAAGGGATTGCCTTCATGCAGTGTATCCATGGACAGCTGAGGATCATATTATAGTTAGTTTCCCGATCTATAATATAAAACTCAGTCAAGATGGTTTTAGGTCCTAAGGTGACTGGTAATATTATAGTTCTAATTGAAGTGGCTTTAAGGCTATCATAGCCTCTTAGTGTATTTCGAGTCGTGGAACAATTGGTTTCTCCATACCCTAGCTTTTGAAGGAAAGAAAAATGGACTATGTTAACTGCTGCCCCATCGTCAACCATTACACATTTCACATAATTGTTATAAACCCACACTTGCAAGTGTAAGGCCAGATCCCCTCAGCGTGCAATATTAGCATCTGTTGGCATCTTGTTTATCTCGAATATGAATTCGACATACCTATCCAGCTGCCCCGGAGGATGGATATCAAAGTCTATATGATTGACCTATGTTTCGGGAGGTGGAGTGATGCTAATTAGATGACCTAAACCCAATGCTTCTAAAAGAGCAGCCTTGTGAGCAGGGGAGTTCTTTAATAAGTCCAAAAAAGAGATGTGCGAGAAGGTTTTTGTTAGATCATTAATTAAATCATAAGCACCTACGGGTTTTGTTAATACTTGTTGGATATTTTTTGTTTCTAGCGGGTAGCTTGGACTTGGCTAAGAGGAATACTCTCATGTCCTTGTTACAGCTTCTATGGGTAGTTCAACATCTAACTCCACCAATCCGACTATCTTAGGTCATGGTTGACTTCCTAGTTGTGGCGCAACTAATGGATTTAGTGAAGTTGAAGCTTCATGATCATTGTTTCCTGCAATTACACCCTTGTTTATCCCACTTGGATTTAATTTGTTATTGTTGTGATTTGGGGGCAGATCATTGAAGATCTTGAGGAGTGCATTTTGAGGGGAAATTGCCCCTATAAAATTATTTGGTGCTGGTGACGTAGGATCTGCCAAGAACATATCCATGAAAAGTTGTCTTTGTTCATCTAGCAAACGTTGCATGAATTTATTGTAGTCATAGCATGTTCTAGTGTCATGGCCCCGAATTTTGTGGAAACCACAATACGAGTTGGGATTGTAATTCCTAGTTTTTTGGCTTGATGTATATTGTGGCCCAAAATTCTGATCAAACCATTACTTATTACAGTTTTGCGTTTGTTGTTGTTTTTGGTTTAAATTCTGGTTTTGATACCTAGTTGAATTTTGATTCAGATCCCACGTAGGTGTTCGCCGTTGTTGTTGTTGTTGTTGCTGTGGATGATTATAATCCACTGTATTGATTATCGGAGTAAATTTTTTGTTTTGTTGATTGTTTATTTATGGTGGAGTATTCACAACATTTGTCTTTCTAACCTGATCAGTTACTCCATCTGTTGTCACTCTACGATTTTTGCTAAGAATCTTAGGTCCTTGATTGACATTCATGGTAGTAGGATAAGTTGTATTGTTTTACTTGGCAGTGATTAACCTCTTGTTTGTTCCATATGTCTTGCGACCACTATCAATTGCTGCTTGATCTATTCAGAGAGCACTCTCAAGTACTTCATCATAAGTTCTTAGTGGGAACTTTTGGACTTCTTCCTTTACCTCTCTGCTGAGAGAATGAAGGAATAAATCACATAGTTCCATCTGATCCATGTTCGGAGCACTTGCTGAAGAATAGAGAACTATGCGCCACCTCTGGATTAAATGGGTGATAGATTCATTGTGTTCTTGCTTAATGTGCAAGAATTCCCTGATTCTTGTTCTTAATAGTTTATTCATGTCAAAGGCCTTGATGAACTCTAACACGAGTTGCTTGAACAAATGGATGGAAGCCTCAGGTATTCTATAATACCAATTGAGAGTGATACCTTCCAAGGTTTTGGGAAATATTTTAGCAACAACCCCATCCCATTAGAGTAGTTCTCGGATGGCTGTAGCGTAAGCTTTTATATGTGCATTTAGATCTCCCTCACCTTTGTATTTGGGAAAATCAGGAAGAGGTCTTGGAAGCATGATGCTTCGTATGGTGAAATCTAAGGGCTCTTTCATGTATTCTGAATATGTCCCTATCGCATAGGTTTTGACCATTGATGGTGCCAGCTGAGGGGGCGGCGGTGGAATGGGTTGTTGACATGGCGTTGCATATGCATTGGTAGGGGCGTAAGGAAACCCCTGTGTTTGAGAAAATATGTCAAGAGAGGAGAACATATCCCCTTGTGGTGATTTAGAATACATGTTTAAGTATGAAGGGGTATTATCCAAGAATGGATTATTTTGTACTAAACCGGGAGGTATTGGAATGGTATTAGAAACGGTGGTTCTAATCGGAATTTGTTGTGAATACTGAGGAGTCATGCCTAATGTGCCTATTCCTATGAGGAGGTCTACCTGGCTAGGATGATGTGGTGGATTAGGATTTCCTGCCTGCATCAACTGAGAATGGTGATTTGCTTGAGCAAGTTCTAACCCCCTCACTTTTTCTACTAACGTTGAAATGACTTCATTTGGTGAAGTCATGGTATTTTTCCTTAGCGGCGTCTGTTATATATCATGGTGTTGTATAGGCATGTGATATCCTAATATGAATTGATCGCTGCCCTGCCAAGTTTCCCTGAGGGCATTTCCTATATATAGTGGTATGGAGGTATTTCCTTGAAAAGAAACCTCGGGTTGCATTTGTAAACCTCTTATAGGTGGCTACATACTTCGAGACTGTTGTTCATTCCTGGCATGATGTACCAAATGTTCATTATCTAAAACCAGGTATGGGTCTGATTGCCTACTGATTTGTGGTCTCAGTAGTATTTGAGGAGACGAATTAGATTATCCTATGAGCGTCATATTATTTGAGCCTGAATGCTCTGTTTGTTGTGTTTGAGTGAGCTGATCCCACTCCTCTATTTGGAAAGATGATTTATATATAATCCTTGGAGATGGATTTTGTGTTGATAATTGGTTAGTTGAGTAGTTGTCACCCCATGCTGAGAGCAAGGGTGATGATTGTCCATTCAGTTAAGCATAGTATGCCTCAAGACCTAGAAGATCCCTACCATATACATCGAATCTGGACATATTCGGGGGGTATATGAATACCTGCAGAATAATGGGAAGGAGCGAAGGTTGATGGTGAAAGATGAGGAGGTAGTAAAGATGAAAGAGTAGTAAGAACCCATAGAAATCTGACTCCAGACTAGAGAGTAGAAAAAATTTCACGTCGGGTTCACCAATTTTGTACGATGGAAAAGTGACAAGCGAGCGTGGGAATCTACAAGCAACTCTTCCTCACACCTGACCTCCCTGAGGTCATGCCGAGACAACCGGTGGGGATGGAATATGCGTGGGATGTAGACAAACTAGTTAGGTAATCTGATGTCTTCGACACGCATTAATGGAAATTGTGAATCTAAGGAAAAGAAAGCCCTCCTAACCTAAATTGGTGTGATATATCGATCAATAAGGATGACTACTTGAAGGCTCCAATCAATATCAAGCTCTTGCGTGATTCGACCTATGGGTTGTGGAATACGTGGAAAGTGACATGGGATAGTTTCGTATACATTTTCAAATAAGTTCATAGGGTGGATGGTAACTATAATTGACTCTATGGGTGATTCTTTGGCCTAGTCTAGAATTCCCTAGCTTCATTGGCTACTACGTCTAATAAGGATAACTGTTCAATGATGATAGGTGGAAGTGGAGTAGACCGGAATACTAGTGTATGTAGGCCAGCATCTATGTCTGATTCACCTATGGGCTCATTGGGGTGTGGGATTTGTGGGTCACACCCGTAGATTCATATTTGTTGTGGTCCTGCTATGGTCATGTGTAGAATCAATCCCTAATCCCTAGTATCCAATAATCATATGCTTTCTCAGCTTCGATATTCAGAATTAATAATTGTGTGATCTTCTCAGAGTATCTTACAGGAATTTGTGTAACCTGAATTCTCAAGGTGGTATCTATATCTGTGAGAGTGTCTCCTGCGTCTGGCTGTGGGACCAAAGGGTCACAACCAAATGTCTGCTCTCTTTCAAACCCTTCTACAGTCATGTGGATATGAATCTAGGGTAATCTGTAGTTTGGTTGATTTGACCAAAATGTGTGTGCTTGGTCGTCTTCTATGTCTAATCTGTGTAATTGGAAACTGATTTGTTGTAAGTTTACCGTTGTTTGGAAGACTTGGATCCTGAGATTCTGATCTATATCAGTTATGGCTGTGACAAGATTGGGTTGGGGCACGATTGTCTTGAATGTGTATTCCCTGGGTTCTCTA
This sequence comes from Taxus chinensis, assembly GCA_019776745.2. Taxonomy (NCBI): domain Eukaryota; kingdom Viridiplantae; phylum Streptophyta; class Pinopsida; order Cupressales; family Taxaceae; genus Taxus; species Taxus chinensis. Next base: position 629,058,013 of record CM034148.1, read on the forward strand.
GGTCCCGTGATTGTCATGCAAAAGCATCAATATGAACTAAATTCAGCAAAGCAAAATTAACTATATGAAATATATCTAGAACATATATAACTTCTATATTTTTTTGTTTTCCTGATGAACTTTTTGAACAAATTTAAAAGAGTAACTGTTAATATATCTAGAATTGACAGCTAAAATAACAATTTAAAACAAACAAAATAACCGAGTATAGCTATTTGTCTGTGTAAATTGTAGATCTATTTTAAACAATGAAATAATTGACCTAATCTATTTGTAAGACTATCGATCCTACCTCAGAAGTGAGGAATGAATCATAGTTTCTTAGAAACTATCAATCCCCACAACTTCCCCGGTAATAGAAAGTAAATTAACTGAAATAAAGTAATTAAGTACTCTATTTGATACAATTCTAATTTAGAACTTTGAAAGCTAGAACCTGGATTCCGCAGAATAGTGGCGAATCCGATGGTGTGTGTGATCTTGTCCCCTCAGTGTGATCTCCTCGTTCCTTCGTGTTCACTTGGATCCAGAAAAGCGTGTAATGCTAGCATCAACAGAAGTAGATATTGGGACAAAGGCAACTTAGGATACATACTGAATACAATGCAAGTAGGAGAGAGATAGTGTAAGAGTATAGAGCTTGGCTTATGTAATTCCTAGTGGGATTTATTGCGAGTCATGCAACATAAAACGTCCAAAACCTGAAACTATCCTATTTGAAGAAAAAAACCTATAACTTTAATGGCTTCCTATTGAAAATAAACTATTCTACTCCAATGGATTAGATGAAATATCAACAGCACCTGCACAAGATGGATATGTGGCTTCCTAATAGCAAAACAACACTAACTAGGCATGCAATGAAAGAAACTAAGAATTCTAAATAAAATGAAAGACTAATCTATTGCAATGAGAAATTCAGAGGAAAATTTGAGGGGCCATTTGCTTGAGCATGAGCCAACTATTTATAGCATTTGCATTTACCCAAGATAAAAACCAAATAGAACTTTTAAACTATAAACAATGGCAAAACACTATTCCAGGGAACCGAAATCATTAATGCAAGCTTATGGCGGTTAAAAAAGATGGTGAATCATTGATTTTTACGTGAGTCATGTTAAAAGAGCATTTTGGAAAATGCGTAAAGGACCGTTTCCCTGAGCATGGCGGCAGTTACAGGACCACCGCCCAGTCAGGGCGGCAGTTTTGTAACTGAAGAGCAAAAGGCCAAGAAAAGAGGGAAGAAGAGAAAAACAAAGCACATGGGGGCAGAGAGGGGCATGTGGGTTGTTAATGCACACTTGGAGAGCTTTTTCAGATCCTGAACACCTTGCAAGAAGACCTGTATCATCATTGGGGTAAGTGTTACGTTGTTCCGACAGTGCAGCACCCTACAATTTTGGGTACGTACAGACACCTCCAATATACCTCTACCAAGTAGAAGACTCAACTCATACATACATTACCCCCTCATAATGATACTCACATACTTTAAATAGGATGGGTAACACCTAATCCCAATGTAGGCTGACCCATTACCCAATATAATTAATACCTATGTGAGCCCATATAACTAACTAAGGGGATGTGTGCCACATGTCGGCATCTCCATCAACCCATATACATTATATTATCATATCCCATGTGAACCCATACATATAACTAAGGGGATGTGTGCCACATGTTGGCATCTCCATCAACCCATATATATTATATTATCATATCCCAAGGTACATAGCACTGATACCATTTGTTGGGGTTATCACACTGGTTGTACAAACAATATATCATATCTAAGCATACATGCATATAAAAGCAGATATTCTACCAGAAGAAATATACAAAACAAGATACATAAATCAACACCAGATTTAATGTGGTTCACCCAGTGTGGGCTACATCCACCAAGAAATGAGCCAATCTATTATCCAAAGCTTTGACAAGATATACAATGAATATTTACAATCTTCCACGCCTCTCAGATGTTCAATACTTTCTTCCTTCAAGATTTTTTTTCTTCACTAAGAATTCTCTCTCACATAATTATCTTGTAATTATGATCCACACACACTTATAAACCATAATTTTAACTTCATATAGTCATTTTTAGCCTTAGGGAGCTTAGCCATGTAATTATAATTAATAAATATATTTTAATGCTAAAAATAGATATAATTCCCAAGAGTTAATTAAAACTTCGTTGCATAGGTAACCAACACTGGTTGTACCTAACCGTCACTAGTTCCTACTTACCCTTGACCAATACTGGTCTTCCCTGACCAATGTTAGTCTACCCTTAACCGATGTCGGTTACTGTGTTTTCTAGAAAGTTCTAATTACATGCTAAAATGAAGTAATTGAGCTCCACAACTCAACACAAACCACCACCCAAATGTCAATGCACCCTACTCATTTCACAAGGCTCTTATCCACCACTAGAATTTTTCCCCTCATGCCATTATACCTTCCATGACACACCCTCTTCATCTACCTCCCCTCATATTAACATGGTCCACATTACCACCCATGCTCAAAAAGACAAAAGGAAAAGAAAAGGTGGCTAGCCCATCAAACAACTCTTTACCCAACATATCATCGGTACCCATACCCAAAGTCACCATTCAAGGTCTCACATATCCTATTTCCAATGGGGTCATATATCACGTAATGTTAAAATAATTACACCAATCCTCCCTCAAAATATATTTATAAGATCTCCTCCAAACCTCTGAGTCACTGTTATCACCAAATCACAGCACCCCTGAATGTTGATCAGATTTCTAGGTTGATCATACTAGCATCCAGTGTGATTGCATAACATTGAATCCTTTCTCCAAGTGTGGGACTTGCAAAAATGAGAAAGGAATCTCCAGAGAAGGCTGGTTCCTATTCCTCTGTTCAGATGCACACGAAAAATGTAGAGGGTTCGCTCAAAGTATAATCTAACTTGCCAGGGAGACAGGGTAAGAAGATGTAGAACAATAAACCTAAACTAATGAAGGTGATGCACCAAGGAATGAAGAACACCTATCTTTCCAATAAACACAAGCCATTAAAATGCGATGCAAGATCATGCACAGATAACAAAATTTGCAGTGAAAGATCAGGAGGATGTAAATGAACACAGAGAGGGTTGAGAATCATCCACAGACATGCATTACTTGCTCCAAAGATTGATACAATACACTACAAAATTCCAAGAGGTAGAGTCGCATTACAGTTTCAAATGGGAGGTTTGAACTCCACAAATTCACCTGCTAAGGAGAAGAAGGGAGGGGAAAAACAAGAATGTTTAACCTTCAGAAAGAATCCCCTCCTTACAATTTATAGCAAGAATGAGAGAGGGAAGAGAGAGGAAATCTAGATCTACCCCAACCACTTCTAGGGAGCATTTAGTTCATCTCATTATGGCGGTGGGTGAGAACCCTAGCAAAAACGGTGAGCTGTTTTTTGCATTTAAGCTGGTTGTTGAAACGTCAGTTCTAGCCATTACCACGTGCAAGAGATGTTTTTTAATTTTCTCTCTCCATACTGAACCAAAATGCAAGATTGACCCCTGAATCATGTAGATAATTTCACCAACTTTCCATTGATATAAAGAACGGGAAAATCCAAGCTCTGGATCGAAAGTTATGGCGATTTGAAGATTTAGGGCAAAAACAGGCCAAAACGGATCAGCAGGAAAATATTTGAATTTTTTCAGTGCTCTGCCACTTGGATGACACGTGTCGGGCTTTGATTCATTCACGGGTTCATCCTATGAAAATTCCTGTCGGCCCCTTTCTTAATTTCTTGCCACTTGGACACGTGGCATTATTTTATTGGCTCGGGCCTGAGGGGCACACTTTGTCCTTTTAATTTTTGATATTTTCACTTTGGGAAATTTTCTCATTTCTCCCCCGCGCTCCACCACTCAAGTGCCACATGGCACAATTTCATTAGAAGTGGGCCCTTCCTGACCATTTCCCTTTTATTTGCCTTTGGAAAACTTTTCAAAATTTTCCCGCTGGGCCGATGAGGTGAGGACACGTGGTGAGATTTGATTCGTTGGCGGCTCTTTCGGTTTTTTACGTCCCAAGTGTACTTTTGGCCCAAATGTTCTGACTGCTTGGGACAAATATCTTTGAACTGCCCAATTTGGGATTCCTTGTTCCTGTTTGCGGTGAAGACATGTGGCTTCCATTGGCTCTCGACTCCTTCGGCTTTTCGCATCCTCCGCGTACTTTTGTCCCAACTGTCCCGGATGAAAGTATTTTGTTTCGGCCGAATAGGCCGGTTCGTGTCCTCTGCGTACTTTCGTCCCAACTATCCCAAACTGCCTGGGATAAATCTCTTCGAACCACCTGAAATGGACTGACTTGCGCCAAACCGGCCGATCCGCGCACTTTGCGTACTTTCGTCCCAACTGTCCCGGACTATCTGAAACAAGACTTAGGAAATTTTTTCCCTCTTTCGGCCGATTCACCTTTTTGCGTCCCTCGCGTCCTGACATCCCAAGTGCTGCATAGACCGCCTGATGGCTTTTCGGCTGATTCGTGCCCCGACGTCTCAACTGTCCCTAGGACCGCCTAGGACAAGACTTAGCCGATTTTCTCCTTTTTTTGGCACCAAGCTTGGCTTTTGCAATTTTTCCACATTTTTTAAAACTTACTGGGTTTTCTTCTTGGATAGGAGAGTTAGAAAGAAGCCAAGGGGACCCCAAAAACATGATTTTTTTCCTTGAATCAATATACTTTCTCGAGATTGAATGATCTGATGCATGTTATCAAAATTACCTTGAGGGGTGAATTTTGGATAAAAATTTTGGCGACTCAGCGGGGTCATCTTCCTGCTAGATGAAGAACGGCCAGTTGCTTGTAGCAATTCATTGGGCATGGAGTCTGTTTGATAACCTCTCAACTGATCTGAAATTTGAAAACCTGTGTCCTTGAGCTATTGAAACATTTGTTGAGATGGTTCTCTTGCGGCTGCAAATTCTTTTCCAGGAGCTTGATGAACTGCAAACATGCACATACCAGAAGCAATAGGACATGTGCACAAGCACTTAGGGAAATAAAACTACTCTAACAGTAGTACAATGTGCATAAGCACTTAGAGGAATGGAAATTCTAAATTAATATTTACAAGGGTGAGAAGCTTTCTTTCTAGTAGCAGAGTTTGAGATAGATCCCATTGATCGGAATCTATAATTCTTCACCATCCAATTTAGCCAGTCGGAAGGCATTGCTACCTTTGCATCCAACGATCATGTAAGAGCCACTCCAGATGGCATCAAATTTGGAATGTTTTCCCGGCTTCACACGATCTGCATCCCATTTCAATAGTAGATCTCCAATTTGGAAGGTTCTAGCCTTGGCTTTCCTATCAAAAGTCTTCTTGATCAAGCCTTGATCCTTCTCTATCACCTGGGCTACATGCTCTCTAATTTCTTGGAGCTCCATTAATTCTACATATCTAACCTCCATGGGTTCAAATTCAGCTAGTTCCAACTGTTTCATGAGCTCCAATGTTGGTAACTCAAGTGATATAGGTAGAACTACTTCTTTCCCATACATAAGCTTGTATGGAGAGCTTCCTGTAGACCTCTTGGGTGTGATCCTATCAGCCCATAGGGCTGATTTGACCTTTGCATGCCAAGTCCTTTGATTTTCATCTAGAGTCCTTCCGATGATTCTTATTAGGTTCTTGTTTATAGACTCGGCTTGACCATTACCTTGAGGGTAATAATTTGATGAAGTGTTGAGATACACACAATTCTTGATAGCCCATTCAGTGATCTTTGTGCCAAGGAATGCCAATGCATTGTCTGATATGATAGTAGCAGGGGCCCCAAACCTCGTGACTATCCCTTCATAGAAATCTAAGATATTAGATTCATTTTCCTCCTTGAGTGCCACTGCTTCGGTCCACTTGGTGAAATAATCCGTTGCTGTAAGTATCCACTTGTGGCCTTGACTTGAATTGGGATTGATAACCCCAAGGAAGTCCAATCCCCATTGCATGAATGGCTGATTTACTGAGATTGGACGAAGGGGGCAGCGCTGCTAACCTCTCTTTCCCTATGAAGAATGCACATCTCTTGCATTTTTTAACCCATGAGTAGCAATCATTGAACACAATAGGCCAATAGTAACCAGCTCTCATGATTTTGAGAGCTGTCACTCGTGGAACAAAGTGGCCTCCTGCTTCCCCATCATGGAACTCATGTAAGATCTTCTCAACTTGACCTGTTCCAATGCATCTTAATAGAACACCATGGATGTCTTTCTTGAACAAGATACCATTAATGAGTACATACGGGATAACTTGTAATCTAACGTATCTCCTCTTTTCCTTGCTCACTTTTGGAGGGCACAAGCCTGTTTGGAGGTAATGCACCAAGTCTTGAGTCCAACATGGGATGAGTGTATCATCAGCTGGTTGTTCTTGATCATTCTGTAGTAGTAAGGCAGCATCTTCTTCACCTTTTGAGCCTTCTAGTTGTTTGGAAGCGAGCTGCTCACACAAACCTTTTCCATGAACTAGCTTGGTCACTTTGATTTCAATATCATATTCCATCACCTGAGTGATCCAACCTACTCTCTTCTCGTTTAAATCCTTGTTTAGGAGGAAGTCCTTGACACCAGCATGAGACACTAGTAGTTGAATCTTATTGTTTGAGACCAAGTGTCTGAACTTCTTCAAGCTCCTGATGAGGGCCAGGACATGCTTTTCGATGAAAGAATACTTTATTTCGTAATCTTCCAAGGTTTCTCTGAAGAATGCTATGGGCTGTTCTGAACCTTCTCTATTTAGCTGTGTCAAGATAACTGAGATTGTGTCTGATCCTCCAAACGCATACAACATGAAGTCCTTTGAAAATTTTGGGTTGATAAGAGTTGGAGCTTGTGATATTGCATGTTTGATGTTTTCAAAACTCTCTTTGCCTTCTGCTGTCCATTTGAATGCCAGACTCTTTTTCAACATCATTGTTAAAGGCTTCACAAGAGTGGCAAAATTAGGCACAAATTTGTGGACAAAGTTTATCCTCCCTAATAAGCTTTGAAGAAATTTTTTGTGGTGTGGTAATGGAAGTGTTCGGATGGCTTCAACCCTTTCAAGATCAATTGTTAGCCCTTCCCTAGAGACAATGTGACCCAAAAATTTGCCTTTGTGTGCCAAGAATATACACTTCTTTGGATTCAATGACACTCGAAACCTTCTACACCTCTGAAACACTTGCCTGAGGTGAAAGAGATGGTCTGCTGCATTCTTTGAGAAGACAGTGATATCATCTAGGTATACTAGCACTATATTGTTTATTAAGCCTTTGAATGCCATATCCATAGCTCGCTGAAATGTTTCTCCGGCATTTGACAGTCCAAATGGCATCTTCTTGTAAGCATACATAACCCATTTTGTAGTGAAGGTCGTCTTGAATTGATCTTCTTCTTTCACCATTATCTGATTATAGCCTGAATATCCATCTAGCAATGAAAACCTTTTTGAACCAGCTACAACCTGTAATATTTGTTCCATTGATGGAAGCAGATAATGATCCTTGAGTGATGCTCTATTTAGATCACGAAAGTCCACACACAATCTTATTTCTCCATTTCTTTTCCTTACCGGCACCAAGTTTGCAACCTAGCTTGAGTGTTTGATGGGGAAGATGATACTGGCCTCAATGAGCTTGCTTAACTCTTTTCTCATGAGAGGTTTGATATGAGGATTTACTAGCCTTTGCTTTTTCCTGACAGGCTTGGATCCCAGATCCAACTCAATAGTATGTTGTGCCAACTTTGGGTTGAAACCTCTTAAATCTTTGTAAGTCCAAGCGAAGACATCTGGGAACTCTTGACAAAGCTAAACAAAATCATATTTCTCTTGTGGAGTACTTACTTTTCCAATTTGCAATATCTTGCCTTCATCTACTAAAATAGGCTCTAAGTCTTCACCCTTTACTTGAATGTTCACTTTCTCCTTCTGGAACTGATCATTCAGGTTGAAGATTGACTCCGAGGTTATGAGGCCTTTTGGTAATTTTTTAGTTCTCAGCCATACCACTTGGTCACCATACTGCCGCTCTAGCTTGTCTTGATTTCTCATGGAGAACTCAGCCTCTTCTTGCAGGAAATTAACAATCTGCTAATCATTCTTGAAGACTTACCAGCTTGTGTTGTTATCCTGAACAGCTGGTCTCACAACCACTTTGATATGAGGCTGAGATTTTTTACTTTTGATATTTTCTACAACGTTAAATGCAGCCCCAATTGCTGTCAGTCTGTCTGCTACTTCAATCCTTTTTCTTGGGATGGAATTGATGCTAAAAGCTTCAAAATCTTCCATAAGATCCCATACCTGATTTTTGTAGCACTTGACTAGATCATTCTTGACAGCATGTTGCCCCTTAACTTGGTTTACGATCAGCTCACTATTACCAAATACTTGAAAATTCTTAATGCCTTTCTTCTTTGCCCAGTGCAGTCTATGAATTAAGGCTTCATACTCAGTTGTATTGTTTGAGCAAGAAAACTGAAAACGGAAGGCTGAGTAATACTTTGTACCTTGCAGAGAAATGAGCATAGCTCCTCCTCCTGCACCTTGTCTACTCCTTGACCCATCAAAGAACAATTGCCATACTTCATTCTTGTCTTTATGATCTGGCTTGGTGATGCTGGGGAGAGGTTGATTCTCTTCATGTAAACAATAAACTCCTAGCTTAGATTCTTGGTAAGGATAAAAATCATGCACCTTACTTGCCCATTCATCAAGAGTCAAATTTGGGATGCTTCCTACCTTGGTGTCAACTTCATCAGTGCTTGGATGATCTTCTTGATAAAACGTTGAACAGTTGGTATTGATTTGGCTTGTAGTGTAAGGCTCAATATGAAAGTTTGCAATAGGTTCAGATCTGATTGTGGCCTTAGTTCCATACCTTGTTCTAAACAACATGTGTGACTAATCTACCGAGAGATAGCCTCCAATTTTAGCAGTGAAGTCTCCTGACAAGCAAAATGCAAAGAGTGGTGGAAGGTCTATGACTGAGACATCTTGAAAAACAACCACGTTGGAACAAGCATGCAAAGTAAGACTCAAGTTTTTAATCACTCCAACTGTTGCTACTGTTGTCCCATCTAATTACACTACACCCCTGGAGATGACTTCATATTGGAGTCCTAGCTAATCAGTTATCTGTTTTTGGTATGACTGAGTTGCTTGCTCCCGAGTCAATCATGCAATTATGTACCAACCTGTCTCCTATGATCAATGAAACATAAAATGGAGGGGGCTTCAAAATTTTACCTTGCTGTCCTCCATGATTTCCTTCAGGCTGGGCAGCATTTGTGAGTACCTTCTCTTGCATTTGGACCTGTTGATTTGAAGTTGACCAGTCCTTCATGGCAGCTTGTAGCAAATCTCTTTGTCCTGGGATAGATAGTGATTCCCACATTGATATGTTTACATTTTTCTTCCTCATCTGATCAATGATACTGAATGGAGATGAAGTATCCCTCTATTGTCCCTTGGCCTACACATTCATTCCTTGCACATGGGCAGCATCAACTAGCATTTGAGTTGGTTTTGGAGCTGGTTTTGGGTGCCCTTGCGTGTTTGGAACTACGTTTTGTTTGCCAATGGCTTGTGGAGTGTTAGAAGGTTGGGGATTACTTGCGGCTAATGTCTGTTCTTCACCCAAATTTCTCCTCTTTGACCTTGTGTTGGCTGCAACACTTTGAGAGGGTATTTGATTCATACCACAGAAATCTTCAGCCTGCCAATTGACAAGAGTAGTTTCATTCGGAGATATTCCTTGCTGAGGTGCTTCTTGCTGCTGATCCTCTTCATGGATGGACTCTTGTGACCCACCAATGGTTTGCACCATAAGGGCGTGATTTAATGCACCGTTAAAGCACATTGATTGGTTATGTGGCTGACTGCATGGGAAACACCAATCATATTCTTGGGCCATGTTATTTTGGACTGGCACTAATGCTTTAGAAGCAGATACAACATTGGGGTTATAGGGCTGAAATGGTCCATTAGTGGGAGGCCTTACTTGGCTTTGATTTTGATTTGTAGCCTGAGTTTGTGACCTATTTTGTTGGTATGGGGGCCTAGCCCGGTACTGCACTTGAGGTTGATACGGTCTAGCACTTTGAGCTTGCTGTCTTTTGATAGTAACTAGCTCATTTCCCAAATTTTGCAATTATTTCATGACCTCTTGGAGTTCATTTGAAGTACTAGAGGATGAAGTAGAAGTCTCATTTGAACTTTGATTTCTAGGAGTAGGAAAGGGAGCCAAAGTGGGTGCTTGACTTGTGCTTGGATTTTCTAAGTTTGGATACAATGGCATGGGAGGCCTAGGAGCTAGTTTACCAGATTGAATAAGACAGTTTTCGGCTCTAATGGAAATGCTATAAGTAGCAGGTAAGGTTGTGCCTCCCATAGATTGAATTAACATAGAAATATTAGAATTCAAAGCCTTAAGATAGTATAGAAAAGCACCTTCTGCTGCTAGCCTTACTGCCACTGGAATCCTCTCCCAAGACTTTTGAAATCTGAAGTTGAAGTCAGTCAGCTGCTCGTTGGGAGCTCTCTTGATATTTGTCAGTTGTTCTAGTAGAGACAAATTGTCTCCCTTTTACCCAAACTGCTCATTGAGAACTATGCATAATTGATTCCAATTCGTGATAAAACCAGCTCTAAGGCTCCTAAACCATTGCAATGCCTTCCCTTTAAACGAAGATGCCAGCAATTTGACAGGCACATCCATTTCATTTATCTCATGGATTACACAGATGTTAGCAATGTCTTTTGACATGATCACCAGGAGTGGTATGATTTTCTCCAGTGAAAAATGGAATGTTCTTCAATGCTGCGATTGGAACTGGATTCTGTGCATTGAGGGCAAGTGGGCTACTGCTAGTGAAGTTGACAATGGGGGTTTGGTGGTTGCGCCATTCTGATTGGCCTGAGAACTCTTGTTGATGAGAGAAAAGGTCTACCAGGTGGAGGTGTAGAGAGAGTTCTGTTAGGTGGAGAAGGTGATCTTTGAGCTCTTCTTCCCCTTCTTTCTCTGCCTAGAGATAGGTGCAGATAAACAAACAATCCTTCCTCCCTAGTTCTTGACCTGGTCTGTATTCTTCTCATAAATTTACCAGCGGCTTGGACTGCTAAAACCAGTGGATTATGTCTCTTTTGGACTCGCCAGATGTGTAATTTCAAAGCTCCTTCAAAGCTGGAACGTGGAACAAGTGCACATCGATCTTGTTGTAATGAAGGTGAAGACCTTTAAGGTCCCACCGGGCATGCCAAAACTGTTATCACCAAATCATAGCACCCCTGAATGTTGATCAGATTTCTAGGTTGATCATACTAGCATCCAGTGTGATTGCATAACATTGAATCCTTTCTCTAAGTGTGGGACTTGCAAAAAATGAGAAAGGAATCTCCAGAGAAGGCTGGTTCCTATTCCTCTGTTTAGATGCACACGAAAAATGCAGAGGGTTCACTCAAAGTCTAATCTAACTTACCAGGGAGATAGGGTAAGAAGATGTAGAACAATAAACCTAAACTAATGAAGGTGATGCACCAAGGAATGAAGAACACCTATCTTTCCAATAAACACAAGCCATTAAAATGCGATGCAAGATCATGCATAGATAAAAAAATTTACAGTGAAAGATCAGGAGGATGCAAATGAACACAGAGAGGGTTGAGAATCATCCACAGACATGCATTACTTGCTCCAAAGATTGATACAATACACTACAAAATTCCAAGAGACAGAGTCGCATTACAGTTTCAAATGGGAGGTTTGAACTCCACAAATTCACCTGCTAAGGAGAAGAAGGGAGGGGCAAAACAGGAATGTTTGACCTTCAGAAAGAAGCCCCTCCTTACAATTTATAGCAAGAATGAGAGAGGGAAGAGAGAGGAAATCTAGATCTACCCCAACCACTTCTAGGGAGCATTTAGTTCATCTCATTATGGCGGTGGGTGAGAACCCTAGCAAAAGCGGCGAGTTGTTTTTTTGCATTTAAGCTGGTTGTTGAAACGTCAGTTCTAGCCATTACCACACGCTAGAGACATTTTTTTTTATTTTCTCTCTCCATACTGAACCAAAAATTCAAGATTGACCCTAGAATCGTGTAGAGAATTTTTCCAGCTTTCCACTGATATAAAGAAACGAGAAAATCCAAGCTCTGGATCGAAAGTTATGGTGATCTGAAGATTTAGGGCAAAAATAGGCCAAAACGGATCAGCGGGAAAATATTTGAATTTTTTTCAGCGCTCTGCCACTTGGATGACACGTGTCAGGCTCTAATTCATTCGCGGGTTCATCCTCTGAAAATTCCTATCAGCCCCTTTCTTAATTTTCTTGCCACTTGGACACGTGGCAATTATTTTATTAGCTCGGGCCTGAGGGGCACACTTTGTCCTTTTAATTTTTGATATTTTCACTTTGGGAAATTTTCTCATTTCTCCCCCGCGCTCCTCCACTCAAGTGCCACATGGCACAATTTCATTGGAAGCGGGGCCCTTCCTGACCATTTCCCTTTTATTTGCCTTTGGAAAACTTTTCAAAATTTTTCCCGCCGGGCCAATGAGGTGAGGACACATGGCGAGATTTGATTCGTTGGCAGATCTTTCGGATTTTTCGCGTCCCACACATACTTTTGGCCCAAATGTCCCAGACTTCCTGGGACAAATATCTCTAAACCACCCGATTCGGGCTTCCTTGTTCCTGTTTGCGGTGAAGACACATGGTGAGATTCCATTGGCTCTCAGCTCCTTTGGCTTTTCGCGTCCCTCCGCGTACTTTTTGTCCCAACTATCCCAGACGAAAGTCTCTTGTTTCAGCCAAATTGGCCGGTTCACGTCCTCCATGTACTTTCATCCTAACTGTCCTGGACTACCTAGGACAAATCTCTCCGAACCACTTGAAATGGACTGACTTGCGCCAAAACCGGCCAATCCGCGCACTTTGCGTACTTTCGTCCCAACTGTCCCAGACTGTCTGAAACAAGACTTAGGAAATTTTTTTCCCTCTTTCGGCCAATTCACCTTTTCGCGTCCCTCGCGTCCTAACATCCCAAGTGCTGCGCAGACCGCCTGATGGATTTTCAGCCGATTCGTGCCCCGACGTCTCAACTGCCCTAGGACTGCCTAGGACAAGACTTAGCCGATTTTCTCCTTTTTTTGGCACCAAGCTTGGCTTTTGCAATTTTTCCACATTTTTTTAAAACTTTTTGGGTTTTCTTCTTGGACAGGAGAGTTAGAAAGAAGCCGAGGGGACCCCAGAAAACATGATTTTTTTGCCTTGAATCAATATACTTTCTTGGGATTAAATGATCTGATGCATGTTATCAAAATTACCTTGAGGGGTGAATTTTGGGATAACAGTCACATCATCAAGCCCTCATAGAGATTCTCCAATCTATCGAGGTTTTTAACAAATGACCCCATGCCTGTAGCCTCCATCATTACCCCTCATCATGTAGCTTCTTTCACTAATTTTTTCATCCTCCTCTATACCTCCACCTACTCACCAAGTAGTCACCCTTAGGTTTTTAGATGAAGAGATCACTCCCTTCCAGTTTGAGGACCCCGATCCTGCTCTTTTCATCTTCATCCATATTGACATCATCTCCTCCCATGTGTACAACCAAATGTGCATACCTGTAAATTACATGCATGGTAACCCAGTTATGTTACGCTCCTTCAATGACGCCATGACCTCTACCCTGGGTACCGTCATTCTCCATGTCCACGTAGATCCCTACACTATCTCGGAACTATTCTATGTCTTAGAAGGGGAGTTCTAGTATAATATGTTTTCTTTGCTGACCTTGGATCCATGCCATGGGTTGTGTCCCTTCGAATTTACACCACTGCCTCAAATTTGAACACAAGGGACATAACTAAACCATCCCCACTAACCCATCACTTTTCAAGACATGTAACATGCTATACCGGCCCAATGATGTGCTAGTACTAGTCAAGGCATCTGCCACTATTCCCACTTCACCTTCACCTACAAGCCCATCCACCAAAACTACTACCGCTTCTCCCACATATAACCCTACTATTCATACTATTGCCATAACCTCTACAACTAACTCACCTCCTTCCCAATCATCTAGTGAGTTGTCTATCCCTGTTACCTACATATTGACTATTGATACCGTAGAAGGTGTCTTTCAATGCCTCACTCTGGGGGAGTACCATATACAATATTGACATGTTCCTCACTCCGTAAGAATATGGGAACCTGTACCAACACCCTAGTTATGACTACAGCATAGGCAAGGTTTTTCCTTATGGTCCTCCCCACCTTTGCATTGATCTAATGTATGGGGGACTTGATATCACCACTTATTAACCCGAACCTCTAGCTCAAACACAATCATTTTCATTTGACTTACACTCTCTCACTAACCGCTGCTTTGCTCACACTTTCCTTCATCGTTACGCATGGAAAGGCTTTGGCTTCGGTTTTTATGCATAGGGCCACCATAATTTCATCTCTTGTACCACTCGTAAACACAATGACCATAGTGGCATTGGTTTTAATGCACCACCTCCTAATAAGGCTCGCATAAACCTCATTCAAGAAGAAAAACCTTCCCCACCTCATTCACCCACAGAATCCATAGATCCTGAATCTATTCCTCCTAAAAAAGATTTGTAAACACAATTTGTCTGGGACCTCTGACCTATCAACGCGATGGCAAGGCTCCCTCTTCCCTCCCATTCTTGTATACTGACATGATCGATGACGATACACCATATATTAATGTCATTCAATGTCAGGACAATGAGTCCATCCTAATCTACCTGGGTGTAGAAGATTCTTATATTCACCGATCGTTACCTTCTGAGACACAAACCGTGTTAAAATAATTGACCATTGAAATCAACATTAACACTCAACATGACCCACACATTCTAAAGATAGGCCAATATTTAGATGCTACTAAATAGGAAGCTTTTACCTCTTTCCTTTGGGACCATAGCAATGCTTTTTCCTGGTCATATGTCGATATGCCCAGTATCAAGCCAAAAATCATGGTACATAGTATCGTAACTGTTCCTGATGCCAAACCCATCAAACAAAAGCTACGGAAAATTCATGCTCACATTATCCTTCTGGTCAAAGAAGAGCTTCAACACCTTCTCTCAGTTTCTTTCATCCTACCTATTGACTATCCCCAATGGATTTCTAACATCATTCCTATCACAAATATGATAGGGGGACTTTGCTTTTGTATGGAATTTCGTGACCTCAACCTAGCTTGTCCCAAAGATGACTTTCCCCTACCAGGCATTGACCAACTAGTTGATCTCACCGCTAGCCATGAAATGCTATTATTATTGCAAAATCACAGCACCCCCAAATGAGTTATGGATCTGATTTTCTAAGGTAGGGTCATTTAGTGTGATTTGCATAACATGGGACCATCTCTCAAGTTGTGGGACTTACGGAATTGAGATGGCCATCCGGAGAAAGCCGGTTTCTTCTTCCTAATCCTAATGCTAAACTTCTCCTAATGTAGAAATGACGTCTAACTACACCTATCCTAACAATGCCAAGGAGACATGGAGAGAGAAAGTACATAAAGAGGGAAATCCTACACTAATGAGCAAATAGCACCAAGAAAAGGGAAGTGATGGTCACAATCTCAGCTGCCTGAAGTGGAGAGAGGTGAGTAGAGGAGAGGGTGGACAAGATGCACCACACACCAGAGATAAATTTCACATAGAACACCACTTCAAAACCCATTAAACACAGCTCTCAAGACCTACAACAAACATCAAAATATGCACAATATACCCTGCAATGATGAGAGGTGAGGAGAGATGATAAAATAAGCAAAGGATGGACAGATGCATCACAAAATAGAATTTATTTCTCCAAAAGTTCACACATTACATTGTTAGTGGGAAAGAGGTAAGAGAATGCCATTATAATGCTGTGAAAGGAGGTTCAAACTCCACATTAGACCCTAGGGAATAAAAGAAGAGGGGAGTAGGGAAGAAGAATGAACAAAAAAACCTTTTAGAATGAATCTTGCCCCTGTATTTATAGATTTGATCAGAGAGAAGAAAGAGAGAGGGAAGCGGGAAAAGTGGGTTGAAGCTCAACCACTGTTGTTAATGGTTCTAATAAAATCTACACCCAAATCCATCTTTACTGCATCGATATTTGGTTCAATGCCTTGAAGGAAGAGGAAATGGTGGAAACAGATCGAATCCGATGTAGTTGTTGAGACAGATGGATCTTGCATTGAATGCCTGAAGACATTTCCTCCATTTTCCTTACCTAACCTCCTAAAAAATTAAGTCTCATACTTTCATGGCATAGGTGAGGCCAACATCTTTTCAACAGTGTCAGATTTGTAATATTTCAAGCCCTGATTTAAAAGATATGCCCCTTCAAAGTTTGTATCAGGTTCGTATAAATGGACGGGAAAACAATTTGAAAAATTGGGTCCCCTTTAATATGAGACACATGACAGCTAAATTAGTGTAAAATCGGGTTTGTAGGTTTGTAATTTATCTTTTTCCCTTTTTCCGCAAGAATCACAAAATCCAAAAAAACCCCATGGCCCCGCTACTCCGCTTAGACACATGGCACCCTTTTGTTGGCTGGGGAGGTTTGCTCCAATCTTTTCCTTTGTGCCATTTTGTGAAAAGGAAAATTTTCACCTTTTCCTCCACCTCCCCACTTTGTCTTTGACTCGGGTTCAAACTTCAATTTTTTCCTTTGCCTCATTTTGGAATGTGCACTCATAGGTCTGAAACATTTTCCCTTCATATTTTCTCTATGTATGGGGTTGGCTTGACCAAATTTTCTGGGGGGGTGAATTTGGGATAACAATTTGGCGACTCACGGGGACATCTACCTGCTATATGAAGATACTAGTGGCCTTTTTTTCATCCATTGGGCATGGATTCCAGCCTTATAAACTAATTCTGATTTGAACTCTATAATTCTTACCTCTGAGCCTCTTGGAAACCCACTAAAACTTGGAGTTGAACTTCACCAAGAGCCAACTGAATGCACTGTGTAAGAGCAATAACACCAAAAACTATGTACAAACTGAAAATCATACATGCTCCAAATGGAACATACAGAGTGTGAAAAAGAACTTCTGTTGAAAAAACCTACCTACACTACTCTAACCAAGAGAAAAGGGAGCTCAAACAAAACCTGCAACTGACAGGGAGAAATAGCTTCCCTTCCTCAAAAATGGCAGCCATGCAACTAATTTGGCACTGAACATGGCTGGTTGGATGAGTGAAAAATTGACTACAAGCTGATCTTCCACCTAAATCACCAAAGTATCATCTGGAGACAAATCAAATACCTCTTTTAGTTTATTTTCATTTGGATTGAAGAGGTACAACCGCTGATCCTTGGTGCTTTGCATATCATCATCATGCCCTGAAATGGACATGACTAGTTGTGGCTGCTCCTTTGTCTCCAAGGAAGCCAAATACGTAATTAGGAAAGGTTTGATCCATTTGATATGCCCATTGCTCTAATTTTCCACTCCAAAAATGGAGTCTTCTTGTAGACCTCTTTGGGTGAATGGTGTGGTAAAAATGATGACATCCTCTTTCCTTTTGCCTTCCTCCTCTTTTGAAGAACATGGAAGATCAAGATCTTCTAATCTTGGTTCTAGAGGGCCATTATGGAGTGTAGGATTTTGAACTTGAATATTATCCTTCATGGCAGTAGGTTCATGTGTGTGGAAGATGGATGGAGGATTGAATGATGTAATCTCCATGGGATCCTCTTCATCAAAGAAATCTCTCAAGTTTGACAGACAATCTGCCTCTTTGTTCTATTGTAAGTGCTCTACCTCCTTCATGGTGTCTTCCTAATCTACAACTTGATCACCATGGCTCCCTTCACTCTAAAACATGAATTTTTAAAGATCAAAATCTTCTTCAACATCAGAGCTTGAAGGGGATGAAGTGGGAGGAAGAACTGAAGGTTCTTCTATAGCCCACTCCACACTTAGAGCCTCTAAAATTGTATGGTCCTCTTCCATCATGGGTTCATCAATCAAATCAAGTCCTTGAAATGAAATCAAAAAAATTTCTATGATGCCTTCTTCATTGAGTGGCTTCAACACCGATCTGATCTCTTCCAGCTACTCCTCTTTAATGGGGCTTGGGACTAATTGTTCCTCTTTCTATTCTTGCACTTCTTCTACTGTAAACTTGGCATCAGCCACCACTGGCTCTTTAATCTTGACCTCCTCTATTGGCTTGACCATCAAGGGGATCTTTGTAAACCCAAATTTGGTAGCCCAACTCTTCATATTGTCTATCATTTCTTTTTTTTTGGGCTCCTCTTCTCGTTGTCCTTGACTAGATTCTTGAGTATCTTCCCAACATGGAATTGGGAAAGTAAGAGGAGTGGCAGGTTGGGGTTCAACCATCTTTGCAATTGTTTGTGGTGGGAAGGGAGGTGTAACTTCTTATTTGTTTGAGGGGATGACTGTTTGGAAGGGAAAAGGACAAAAGAACTAAGATGAGGTGGAAGACTAAGAGATGGAGAAATGAAATCAACACTTGGGGTAGCAAGTGAGAGGCTTGACTCTTACCTCTGCTGAAATGATAAATATTGAGGAAGAGATAATGAAAGACAGGGAGTTGGTGATTGACTTGCCCATTGACAAGGTTTTCTGACAATTTTCTCATAAGCCCTAATCTCCTCAACCCATTATGTAAGTTGGGGCAGTGTTTCAACCATGAGGTCAAACTTCTCTTGAGGGCTATAATGTCTTAGAAAAGGGCCTTTCCATGGACAAGGTGCCCTGAAACCAATCTAAAATGCCTTCATTTTTTCTATGCCCCTTGATTGAACCATGCCAACCTCCATTTTTTGAATCTTCTCTAGCAGAAAAACATCTTGTATTTGATTCTCTTCATTGCTTGCATATCCCTACTCTTGGAAAGATCCATAACCAAACTGATTTTGGCATTTCTTCTCATAGGGGTAAGCATAATGGTCCTGGATCTGATCATAATGTTGATTTGGAGGAGTTGGGAAATACATTGGAGGTGGATTGCATTGCTGTAAGTGTGAGTTCCATGAAGGGAATGAAGCCATGATTGCACAACCTCATGGAATGGGAGAAAATGAAAGAGATGGAAGAAGAAAATGGATGAAATGAGTGGAAATGGATGGAAAGGTTTGCAACTCAGAGAATGGGTTTTTGACCAAATGTTCTTAAAAGTGCCTCCAAAGGCTGAAATCTTCACCAAGAGCACATCGAACTTGCTGAAGTGAAGTGGTAAGGTGCTTTCGACCTATCCTACTGGGTGTGCAAAAACTCTTAGTGTGAAATCTCAACACCCCTAAATGAGTTATGGATCTACTTTTCTAAGGTAGGGTCATTTGATGTGATTTTCATAACATGGGACCATCTCTCAAGCTGTGGGACTTGTGGACTTGAGATGGCCCTCCAGAGAAATCTAACTTCTTCTTCCTGATCCTAATGCTAAACTACTCCTAATGCAGAAATGACGTCTAACTACACCTATCCTAACAATGCCAAGGAGACAGGGAGAGAGAAAGTGCATAAAGAGGGAAACCCTACACTAATGAGATTATATCACCAAGAAAAGGGAAGTGCTGGTCACAATCTCAATTGCCTAAAGTGGAGAGAGGTGAGCAGAGGAGAGGGTGGACAAGATGCACCACATAATAGAGATAGATTTCACACAGAACACCACTTAAAAACCCATTAAACATAGCTCCCACGACCTGTGACAAACATCAGAATATGCACAATATACCTTGCAACAATGAGAGGTGAGGTGAGACAGTAAAATAAGAAAAGGATGTACAGATGCATCACAAAATATAATTTATTGCTCCAAAAGTTCACATAGTACATTATTAGTGGGTAAGAGGTAAGAGAATGCCATTACAGAGCCGTGAAAGGAGGTTCAAACTCCACATTTGACCCTGGGGAAGAAAAGAATAGGGGAGCAGGGAAGAATAATGAACAAATTTTTTTTTATAATGAATCCTACCCTTGTATTTATAGATTTGATCGGAGAGAAGAAAGAGAGAGGGAAATGGGAAAAGTGGGTTGAAGCTCAACCACTGTTGTTAATGCTTTTGATAAAATCTTCACCCAAATCCATCTTTTCCGCATCGATATTTGGTTTGGTGCCTTGAAGGAATAGGAAATAGCAAAAACAGGTCAAATCCAATCTGGTTGTTGAGACAGATGGATCCTGTATTGAAGGCCTAAAGATGTTTCATCCATTTTCCTTACCTAACCTCCTCAAAAATTAAAGTCTCAGACTTCCATGGTGTAAGTCAGGCTGAAATCTTTCAACGGTGTCAGATTTGCAATATTTTGATCCTTGAGTCGAAAGATATGCCCCTTCAAAGTTTGTATCGGGTCCATACAAATGGATGGGAAAATAGTTTTAAAAAATATGGTCCCCTTTAATATGGGACACATGACAGCCAAATTATGGAAAAATCAGGTTTGCAGGTCAGTAATTTATCTTTTTCCCTTATTTCGTGAGAATCAAAAAATCTAGAAAACCCCTGTGGCCCCGTTGCTCCACTTAGACACGTGGCACCCTTTTGTTGGTTGGGGAGGTGTGCTCCAATCTTTTCCTTTGTGTCATTTTGTGGAAAGGAAAATTTTCAGCTTTTCCTCTACTTCCCCACTTTGGCTTTGACTTGGGTTCAAACTTTGACTTTTTCCTTTTCCTTGTTCTAGAATGTGAGCTCGTAGGTCTGAAACATTTTCCCTTCATATTTTCTTTATGTATGGGGTTTTCTTGACCAAATATGCCAGAGGGTGAATTTAGGATAACAACTATCACTCATGGATAGTTTCTCAGGTTATAATCAAATATTATTGGCTCCAGAAGATCAACATAAGATTTCCTTGACCACCCCTTGGGGGACCTTCTGCTATCGAGTCATGCCTTTCGGCCTTAAAAACATTGGCACTACATACCAACGAGCCATGACTTATATCTTCCATGACATCATGCATCACATATTGGAAGATTACATAGATTATCTTCTTACCAAATCCAAACATTGAGCCAAACACTTCACTTTCCTTAAGGTCATATTTGACCACCTCATCACGTATTGTGTTCATCTTCAACTAAATAAATGCGTCTTTGCGGTAATTTCTGGAAAAATCCTTGGTTTCATTGTTTCTTTACATGGTATAGAAGTCAATCCTGCTAAGGTAAATGATATTCTAGAAATTCCTCCACCTAGTAATCTTCGTTAAATTCGAAGCTTATAAGGTAAGTTGCAATCCATTCATCATTTTTATCTCACAGCTTTCCAACCATTTCATCATCTTCTCAAGAAATACATCTCTTTCAAATGGGATGATGAATGCCATAAATCCTTAGAAGCCTTAAAACAATACCTTCTTCAACCACCAGTGCTCATTCTACCTAAAGATGACCAACCCTTTTACCTATATATTTCTTCCACTGACCATTCTTTAGGTGACATGCTCTCTCATAATGATGAGCAACACTGAGATAAAGTGGTTTATTACATAAGCTATACCCTTATGGACTACAAAACTAGATATACCAACACTAAAAAACTCTACTTATCCTTAGTTTTCGTCACCACCAAACTCTGCCATTACGTACTCAATCACAAAACCTTCATCATTACTAATATTGACCCTTTACACTACATGTACGCCAAATCCTATCAACATCAGTGTGCTGCATGTTGGCTTATGCTTCTTGCCGACCTCAACCTTGAATTTATTCATCAAAAGTCCATCAAGGGCCAAGCTATCACCGACTAAAAGGAAGACACACCTCTTTACAGGAATCAACCTTCTAACTTTGATTTCCCAGATGAATCCATAGCTACCTTCTCCTTAGATTCACTCACTTACCAAATGACACTCTTCTTTCGATGGCTCCAAATGTCGATGTGGAGGTGGGTTTGGTGTCATCCTCATTCCTCTTGATGGTGAACCTATGACTTTCTCTTTAAAATTTCATTTTGATTATACAAACAATATTTCTAAATACAAAGCACTCGTATTGGGCCTCCAGGCTGCTTATGCTTTAGATGTTAAGTCCATCAATATCTTTGGCAATTCCCAGCTGGTTGTAAACCAAGTCAATGATATATACCAGTGTCGTAATGAGATACTTCAAAAGTATAAACATCACGCAGATATACTTTTGACCACCTTTGACTGTTATGAACTTCGAACCACCCCATGTTCTACCAATAAATTTACAGATACCATGGCTTTCTTGGCTTCTTAGATACCTGCTTTGCCCACCGACTCTAAAATATTTGTCACAATAAAAATGTTGCAATCACCTTATTATTTACCTCATGAGGTCTATTTTTTCAGAACCATAACACCTCACCCACGTGACCTTTGGTATAAGCAATTTGCAAACTATCTTTCCCTTTCCATTCCACCCACTGATCTCACTCGTAATGGACAACATGTCTTTCTTAAAAGTGTCTCTAGTTATGTCATCATGGGTGGTCTCCTTTATAAGTGCGGCTTCAACGGTATTCTCTTACGATGCCTTATAAGTTCTGAAGTTCCCTACACCATTAAGGAAGTCCATGATGGAATTTTTGGTGGTCACTTTAGTGATTTAGTTGTAGCCAAATGCATTCTTCACCTTGGCTATTATTGGCCAACCTTAAACCGTGATTTTTGTGACTATGTCAAACTTTGTGTGAAATGTCAGCAACATGCTAATCTTCATCACACACCTAATCATGCCTTACAGGTTGCACGAGATCTTTAGCTTTTCTCTCAATGGGGCTTGGATCTTATCGGTGAGATCAATCCTCATTCTTCACAACACCACCAATGGATCATAACCACTACTGAATATTACACTAAATGGGTAGAATCCATCCCCCTCATTTATACAAAAGCTGAGAAAATATGTGAATTCATCAACCATCACATCATTTGTCACTTTGGTGTTCCTCACCCGCCTCATCACTGATAATGGAAAGCAATTCAAAAACAAAACCCTCTGTAAGCTATGCGATTCTTTCGACATCCAGATCAGTTTCTCGTCACCTTATTACCCACAAACTAATGGCCAAGCAGAATCAGCCAATAAAACTTTGAACAAAATTCTTATGAAAGTACTTGTCGATACTGGGAAAGGATTGGCATACACACATTCCTTTCACCATGTGGGCTTATCACACTAGTATTTTCACTTCAACTTCTGCCACACACCTTTTTCTCTGGTCTATGGTACCGAGGTTGTCTTACCTCTCGAATTCCAGATTCCATCTCTTTGCATCTCACTACAAGACATGCTCAACGATAATGACTTTCACCGAGATCATTCGGCACAACTCGAGTTATTAGATGAATGCCATCTCAATGCTCTTAACCATCTCCAAATTTACCAAAAAATGTATCAAATGTGCCTATATAAAATTTGTTCACGAATGAACCTTTCATGTCAGCGTCGTCCTGAAGTAAAATCAACATGTAACCAAAGAATAAAAAAGTTAGCAGGGAAAATTTTCTCCTAATTGGCTTAGACCCTATATCTTTACCCATGCCTATGGATCAGGTGTTTTATCATTTGTCTTCACTTGAAGGTAAACCTGAACCTGAGCCTCTCAACACCTTGCATCTTCAGCCATTTTATTGTTGACAAACAAGTCTTATATCACTTTTTGTCAGTTTATCACTCGTCCCTTGAGCGTTGTTCACCTTCCATATTACTCTTTTTGAGGATCCATGACTAAATAAGAATCATGTGATTACCCGTCACCTTTTAGCCTTATCTTCAATATGATTACCACTTTCTCTAATCATAGCATGATTCTCATGGATACTTTTCATCTTCTTCAAGGTGGAATCCCATGGTCATTCATCACTCAAAACCACCTCTTTCATAGTTAACCTTTATGTGTTATGGTTTTGTCTTCTAAACAAGAACCTAATCTTCCTCTATAGTCTTAAAACATCTAAAAAAAAGATGGGATTCAACTCCTTGAGTCAAATTTCCACCAAAATACGACTCCCTCAAAAAGGGATATCTCTTCACTTTATTTCCACTGCTCAAGGTAGACTGCCCCCATGAAGGACAACTATATAAAGTCATTTCAAAAATACAATAAAAATATTCAGAAGCTTCCCACATCGATCAACTTCACGAAGACCTCAAGGAGATACTATACTCATCCCATATATATATATATATATATATATATATATACTTCCCGCATCGATCAGTCTATTAAAAATACAAAACAAAGTGAAGAAAATGATGAAATTTTTGTCATGGACTTTCCTATTTTTGACCTTGAGTTTCTTATTGAGAAAAAATTGTCATCGTACACTAAGTTATGTTAAACCACACACTCTCACCTCATTGCCTCTTCATCCTAATTTCCTCTCTACTCAAGGGACTTGCCATAACCATGACATTTCATGATCATGTGACTTTCTTCACCCTTAGAATGGTCTATTATGCAATGCCTTTAGGGTCTTACGTTCATAAGCCCATCTTGGGTATGGTAGACTCATTATGGTTCTTATCAATTAAGCAGCTCTGTTGTCACTTCTTACCATTCCCCTTCCTCATTACTTATTAATTATCTTATACAAAACCAAATCATCAACACCTATATTTAAAACAACTCAACCACGCCTATGATCTAAACTCAACCATGCCTATGACCTGCACTCAATCATTCCTATGACCTACC
The DNA here is from genome assembly GCA_019776745.2 of Taxus chinensis. Taxonomy (NCBI): domain Eukaryota; kingdom Viridiplantae; phylum Streptophyta; class Pinopsida; order Cupressales; family Taxaceae; genus Taxus; species Taxus chinensis. The sequence continues at coordinate 629,082,755 of CM034148.1, forward strand.
TTCACCCATGCCTCACACCTACCAACCCATTCCTCTACTTCATCATATTCTTCCCTAGCTTATGGGAGAACTACATCGGCCTAATGCCCCTTTTTGTCAGGGCTATATACGAAGAATGGGAATGGGGCCCTTGGAGGTTAACTCGACCACTCTTTACCCTAACCAATTCCACCTTTTACTCTCCTATTCACATTCTACCTTTGTTAGTTTCCATTTTATATCAATAAACTGGAAAATTAAAACAAACAGGAATCGATTAATACACATTTTTACCACATCATCAAATCATGCATTTATCATTTTCACATTTCCACTATAACACATATTTAGAAATGTAAACCATAACATGCCTATACATCACCATTTGTATCCCATGTTACCAACCACTTTGATATTAAATCAACCGAACTCCATCATGCCTAAACCAACCTGACTCCATCATGCCTAAACTGACTTGACTCCATCATGCCTAAACCAACCTGACTCCATCATGCCTAAACCAACCTAACTCCATCATACCTAAAACGACCTGACTCCATCATGCCTAAACTAACCTAACTCCATCATGCCTAAACCAACCTGAATCCATCATGCCTAAATCAACCTAAATCAAATCATGCATAAACCAACCTGACTCCACCATGCCTAAATCACCTAATTCAATCATGCCTAAATCAACCTAACTCAATCATGCCTACATGACCTTGACTCAATCATGCCTACTTCACCTAGTTTCTGTCACATACACACATAGTAATGGAAATTAAAACAAGTACACCATTCATGTTATAAATATCATCATCTATATATCATAACGTCTATGTATATATACATATGTATGTACATAGATAAAAATAAATACATAATTCTCAAATCACTTAGATACATACTCACCATATTCCACACGCATGTCAGTATATGATCCAAAAATATCAAAAACTCTCATACACATCCTCATTCTCTTCGGTACCCAAGCTAGTATATACCAAAATACACAAAAATAGGAAATATGTGTAACTATCAAACATCCCTCCGTCGAATATCCTCCATGCATGTCTCACTTGCCTCCTCCTTCTCCTCTTCTCTTGTGAAGTGTCCCGCTAGCATCTCACCACCCACCATGGGACATGGCCTGACCTCTACTGGTACCTCACCCAGAGTTGGAAATCATGCACTGGTAGCCTCACCCTGACCCTATCCTGGGGCTCATCAGCCCCCTGTATTCTCTACACTTTGATTGTGGGACCTAGTCCTCTCACTCAAATCCTGTTGTGCTCTATACTCAGCATATGATGGAACGTCTATCCCTAAGGCCATCAAGTGATCCTTATAATATCGTGCCTCACCCAAGGCATCTCTAAATCTAGTAATAAGTACTTTTTATGGTGGTGTCATCAGCCTCTGACCCTGTACCTATACCAAGGGACCCTTTCCCATCCTTGTCTCTAAAATGGGACCCTCTCCCTGAGCCTGTGTAGGTGCATGTGCAGGTACCTGTCCTTGTGCTACATGAGCTTGTGTGGGTGCCTGTGTAGGTACTTGTCCCTGTGCTACCTGGGCTTATAGGGCTGCTACTTATGCCTGTAATGTGGCAACATGTGCCTTTGACCCAGTCAGTTGTCCCTACACTATCCCCAACTAGGTGACTAGAGTCACCACCTACCCCTATAGGGCATGTCTCTGAACTATGATAGTGGTTGAGCCCGGCTGCCCTAACCTCGGTGGTACTACTCATAGTTTTGTTACCCATAATTGTATGTAGCTGTTTGTAACTTTGGCATCATCAATCCGCCAGTCTACCACCTACTCCTCCTACCCCGTAGGCACCGTCGGTTGTGGTAGAGGCATAGGCCTCTCCACGTCGTCCCCTCCTATACTATGGAAATGGTGGAGGTATATCCTGGGGAAATCCCAACTATCACCTAACCCTATCAATGGGGATCATCTCAAGCTCACCAGCACGATGCCTCTCTATCCATCTCACAAGTTGTAATCCATCCAGTTCCATTTCCATCTGTCTATATGATGGGAAACCCACATATGGCATCCAAATGATGTCCATGCTAGACAAACCCCTCTAATAAATGCCTATAATAGGCTACATCATGTGTAGCCCTAGAAGCTCGGTGTTCTCCAACAGTCAGTACCCATCACCTGTAGCCCACCCAAACAAAACCTGGCTTGAATGCATCAAGTTGGGGCATACCCACTAGACACACACACACACACACACACACAATGTGCTCATATGCCCAACAGTGTAGTAGGAAGGTGCAGCACAAGCTGAACCACCGCAATTGCCCATAGGCCCATAACTCTATGTAAAGTTGCACTAAGAAGGTTGGTGCCCATGCAAACTGGGTCCTGTCCTCCATCATATAATGTAGAACCCCCATCAATGATCATGGGAATCTCCCACCCTCTGCATCTGGCAGTGCAAAACAACATATTGCCTCCATCATCAGAACAACTAGCCTCATCTCCTCTGGATGGGCTCAGTACATATCTCCATAACTCATGTTGGTGCTATGGAATCTCAACTCCACCAGCCCCTCACCAAACACTATTAGTATCAGCTCCTCAGATGCCTTTTAAGAAATCGAATACACCTGTGTCCCTACTATCAACATCCGCAGGATCCTATACACATCCTTTAAGGTGATGATCATCTCACATGTCGGAAAATGAAATGTGTTGATCGTTGAATCCCATCTGTTGATAAGGGCAACCATCAAACTCAGCTCCCAGACTACGTGTCAGTAATGTCTAACCCCAATTAGGCCTACCTCGGCCACATGTTGCCAACTCCTTAGCTGTCGCGCTCCCATGTACTATTACTAATAGGGGAGGTACCCTATCTCGCATCCACAATTGGTCCCTCTCTTGCATCCAAAACACCATCACATTATTAACACTTGGCCATACCTACATTCACCCTTTACCCCCCATCTATAACTATTACCCTACCTATTTTCATTCAACAATACTTTCCTATCTCACCCAACCATCCTTACTCATCTCATGGCCCATTTTTCTCTCTATACCGACAAGCATTGGTTCTTCTTAGCTGGTGATGGTCTCCAAAAACTGGCATCGGTCACCCCATCCGTGACCGATGCCAACTAACTCCCACTGATTTTGGCCAATCCTTGACCAATGTCGGTCGTTGTCGTGGTGATAATCCATGTAAACCCTTCCCTATTTATCTCAAAAAATCAATATTTCTACCTAACTACCCCCCTCATTCCTACCCAAATCTCCCCTCAACCCATCCCCCACCTCCTCCTTAACCTACATACATCTTTCTCCCTTCCTCTTTTCTCACTATGCATTTCCAATTCAAATTTAATTTTTCCCCCCAACACATTTTACCCATACCCAATTTCTCCAAACAAAATCACCTACCCAACCAGGATTGAGATCGAATCTTACCTCGTCACGATGTCGCCTCCATGGGGGCACGTTATGGTCATTGCGCCTGTGGTCCACCTGAACCCTCTCCCACCTCTGCCATACTGAGATATACCTCAAATCTCTTCACCAATCAAATCTCCCCACGATCTCGTGGACCCATCTACCTAGGTCCTCTCACCAATCAGGTCTCTCCACCTTATCTGATTATAGTCCCTCATACTATCCCTCTCAAAAAGGACCAAAGTCAAACGGATTTTTCATTTTCTCCAACGATACAACACAACAATGATTCCAAAACATATAGAATTTTTGGTTTTATCTACCCAACCTGACCTGACTGACGTCAGTCCTATTTATGCCCTAACCAACTGACGTCGGTCACCCTCTAACCAGCATCGGTCCATCCTGCTAACTATTTGGTCTTGCTAAGCTACCTTTTTACTACCACAACTCATGCCAATGCACCCTTTTATCATCCCAGACACCCATTGAACCATACCTACAAACCCAACCTACCATTACATTACCTTTTCTGCATCTTAGGATTTGTTACTGTACCTATACCTTGGCATTACCCGTGTCGTTACCTATATACCTTGACCTGAAACACTTTTTGTGACCTTTCACCCTTTATGCTTGTTGTACCTTGCGATGTGGTTACGTCTATTGTTCAACCTACCAACCTTACCTTGCCAATTGACGTGTTGTTTATCCTTACCTAACCTTTGGTGTACCAAAACATACCTAAACTTACCTACACCTGACCTCTATTTTGTTTTTGCACCATATCCTATACCTTGGATACCAGAATCACTTCAACCCTGTTTGGATAGACCTATCAACCTTAGACAACGTAGAGTTTGAAAGATTTTCAACTGGGTACCATGTCACAGTTTCCAATGTGTGCATGCATTTAACTACCACTACCTTCAACCTTGGCCCATTTACCTATTCACCTAATTTGACATGTTACCTTTATCCAATGTGCCCATTGATCTTCATTTTCCCATCTCCTCATTTTATCAAACCACTCACTGCTTTCGTCTCTCACCTCATCGGTTCCTATTTTAAGGGGGGGGTTACCTTCACCCACGCTTGGGGAAACACCACCCTCACTTACACTCGACACAATCATTTCTTATTTTTGTCAGCGCCACTTACCAATACAAGCCACATGACAAAAAGGGGAAAAATGTAGACACCAAAATTGGGTCACACTCCCCTTGGTCCCCTAACCATGACCCTGACCATGACCATGACCATGACACTTAATCACATTCACCTAACCATGACCCTTATACCCCCACATTAATATTAATTTAATTATTTATAATTAAATTAATACCCATCCTCACCCCATTATTAATTTAATTACTTTAATTAAATGGATGCCCACCTCACCTAGACACCTCATCATAGACCTATTCATAGCATGTTTCCATAAATGGATAAGACTTAGTTCAACCCTAAAAATCAAATCCTATTATTCCTCTAACCACCTTTCCGCTCATAAAAACATAACACCCATTCTGATCCGCGAATAAATGAATGGACCTGACCCAAATGATGCGAGATCTGCCATTTTTAGTAAACCTAGGGAATCCTACCTTAACCGACGTCGGTCATCCCGAAACTGATGCTAGTCAAACAGGAACTGTAGTTGGTTACCATTTATTCAGTTTGGCAACCTTTTTTCTGGTTTGGCACACTGGAATTGGGGAGAAGGAAGGAGAGCTACATGTAAGAAGAACTAGAGTCTCTTCATACCTATAGACATCCATAGCTAACACAGGACAGATTGAGAGGTATTGCACTCATGGTAACATTCTGGGAAGCACTGTCGCGGTACCAAAACACCATTATTCTAATCAACCGTCATCACCATCCAGCCATTAGAACCTGCACCATAGTAAGTATACCTCTTATATGCATCATTTGTTTCTACTTTTGTACATTAGGTTCTTCTATTGTTGGTATTAGTTTCCACTTACAATCCCATTCCCCTACCATTTACTTATCTATAAATTCAACCATTTCTCCACCACACCATAAAACCACCTATACCCAACCCCTACATATTTTTGAGTGTTCCTAAGATTCCCATAGACCTCATTATACCCTCTATCATCTTTACATGATCTTAGCTCAAACCCCATCAACAAATCTAGTTGAGTCTTATCATCTCTCCTCTATCGATGCCGGTTACCCATAATCATCGTCAGTTCTGCCTAACTATGATCAGTCATACCTCGACCGACTCTGGTCTCTGTGTCTACCAACACTATGTAAACCAGTAACCCCCATACCTACCAAGACAACCCAAACATCTTACCCAACCCTGCTAAGACCCTTCCTGTGACCTATAGACCACTTGAACAACCTGCAACTTGACCCGAAGACCTTGACCCGCATATTTTTTAGTATTTAATTGGATCAAAGCTGATAGTTATATGAGGTACCCAAATTAGAATACTAGCACTAGATTAATTTATGTACGCATTTCAGTTACTTCATATTTTGTTTTATAAAAGAGTTGGTTTATAACTTTCTAGGAAGTACCACACTTCCCAGATCTAGCTTACGCTAGGTAGTCCACTGTAATATATTATGTAACTCTTCTTTGGTGGTATTGTTTTCTATTTTAGGTAGTTCCTCCCAGCCAAAAGGAAGATCTCATAGTCATCATCGGATCAATAATTTAGAACGCGTGCATCAACCTCCAAACCAACATAACAAGTATTCCTCCTTGGCCCATAAACTTATATGTTTCGTCACATTCCAAAATGGTAAATAAAATGGTGAAACACATAGTGCTTCTAATAAAGCAACTCTCTGAGCATAGTAATTCTTTAACAAATCCAAGAAGGAAATGTGAGAGAAGGTTTTGCTTAGGTCATTGATCAATTCATAAGCTCCTATTGGCTTGCCTAGTGTATCATAAATGTTATCTGATATAGTCAGGTAGATTGGAATAGGATGTGAAGAATAATCTTTGGTTCTAGTGGCAATGTTAATCTGAGGTTCAGTGTCCAACTCTACCAATCCCATAATTTTTGTTTAATGGTGACCATCCAAAGGAGGTTCCACCTATGAGTTTGACGAAGTTGAGGCTTCATGATCATTGGTTCCTATTGCAATGCCTTTGTTTGGACCACTGGGATCTGTTCTACCACCTTTTAGGCACATGGGGAGAGGATCATCAAAGATCCTAAGCAGTGTGTTCTATGGGGATACTGGCCCCGTGTAAGTGTTATGAGTTTGTGTTGTTGCGTTTGCCAAAAACATGTCAGTAAATAATTTCCTTTGATCCTCTGGCAAATGTTGTAGAATTTTTTTGCAATTGCAGCATGCTTTTACATCATGCCTCGCGAACCCTATGGAAACCAAAATAAAAATTGGGATCATAATCTCAAGGCCTTTGGTTTGCACCTTATTGTGGTCCAAAATTATTATTATTGTTCAATTTTTTATTGTCATAGTTAAAATTTGGGAACCCCTGCCCTTGGTTTTGGAATTGGTTAGGATACTCGCTTGGGTATTGATTAGGGCCTTGGGTCTGCACTTGCCTTGGTTATTGAGGTTTTTTTTGTTGTTGTTGTTTTTGTTGAGGATGATTGAAATCCATAGTGTTTATTTATGGTGAGAAATTATTATTCCTCTTATTATTGCCATTGTTGTTGTTGTTGGTAGTATTTGTATTGGTAGAATTAACAACATTCGGTTTTTTGGGTTGATCGATAACACCGTCAGTTATAACCCCATGATTCTTATTAAGGACCTTTGGTCCCTGATTATTTTTTAGTAAAACATGGTGAAAGAGAGATATGATAAGTTAATGAACTTTCCCTTCTCCTAACTCCGCATAACTAGTAAGATGCGAGGTCTCAACACCAAGAGCTAGAAAGCGCACAAGTTATGGAAAGTTGTTGAATGGTAATGATGAGAGAAATAAAAGGATTTGACAACACCAAATTGATACTACAACATCACTCTACTAAATTTTTCTTCATAGTTTACAATGTAAATTGCTTTAAAGTTTAAATAGAATTAGATCCGTAGATGGCCACTTGGTTGACAAAATCTGGTTTTGAGGTTTTAAACTCTTTTGGAATTTTGGACATCTAACTCACTTTTCTTTGACATATGATTTCACAATATTTGAATGAACTGCTTCTAAATTTCAATTTTTTCAAAGATACCCCCTACACCTTGCCCCATGATATCAGTAGGAATTATGGGCTCATCACTAGTAAGAGTCGCAGGCTCAACACAGAAGGTTTGTAGGGAAAAGAAATGTGTAAAATAAAAATTTTCTATGCACTTGCATTTGACTTATTTTTCAAAAGAGATGTATATCAGATAGATGCGACACCATGAAGCTTCTAGAATAGGCTATAGAAAAATACACCTAACCTAGAAGAAATTATAAGAAGAACCAGTTATGCAGGCCTTGGTATGATTATTGTTAAAGCTTTGTCTTACCTTCCTTGAATTGATGCAATGATTTGGAAACAATTGATGACACTGTAGAGATTTGTAGAGGTATTATTTGAGTGTTTCGCTAACATTATTCAGAAGTTTTTAGGAATTACTATAAGAATAATTCCCTTGATCACAAATTTTACAAAATGAACTGACAGATGAAAATGCAATGCAGATGTATTGATGTACATATGAAAATTCTAATGCATCATGTGTAATACCTCTTTAGGTGAAGAGATTTTATAGATTCACTAAACTCCTCGCCCTTTAGTGTACACAGGAGGAATGCCCCATTTTTGTAGTCTTCTATTACTTGATATGGACCCAACCACTTGGGCCTAAATTTCCTTCCTTCCCTAATCTTTTTGTCTATTAGGATGTCAAGTCTTAAGAACAAATATCCCTCATATATTTCATGCTCATAGACTTTCTTGTTTTATTTTCAAGCCATTTGGTCAATGCAAATGCTATGACATTGTTCAGTATTGGTTCTAGATTCATTAAGAATTTATAATTGAGGGATTTGCACCTCTCGATAGCCCTCTTCTCTTAGAATTCCTTGTAATGAGATACAAAGACTAGGTATTTCAACTTCGAGCAGTAAACCTGCCTCTGCACCAAATACCAAAGAAAAGGGGGTTTCCCTTGTCAACATTCTTACCAATGTCTGATAGGCCCACAAGGCTGGAAAAATATTTAAATGCCAATCTATTTTGTTCTCCTTGATCATTTAAGGAGAATGGATTTTAATGTCTTGTTAATAGCCTCAACCTATCGATTAGCCTGAGGATAATAGAGAATTTTTTTATGGTGATTTATCTTGAACTTTTCACACAATTCACGTACTTCCTCCTTCTTGAAAGATGTTTCATTCTCTGAGATAATGAATTATGGGACCCCATACCTATAAATGATTTGGTTCAAAATGAATTTAGCGATAAAACTTCCATGCACGGTGGTAAGAGGCATGGGCTCTACCGACTTAGTAAATTCTTATGTGGCCATGATTATGAAATTATGACCACCTATTGATGAGGGAGAGAATTTCCCTATCAAATCTAGGCCCTACGTGGAAAAGGGCCATGGTTTTGCAATTGGTTGTAGAGTCTATGCTGGTATGTGGATCTCATGGGAGAACTCTTGACATTTATGGCATTTGCACAAAAACTCCACCACGTCATGTTCTAGTGTGGGCCATAAATAGCCCATCTGATGTATCTTCCAAGTAGTGGCATGGCCACTGAAGTGACCTCCACATACTTCACTATGCGATTCATAAAGAATCTTCTCAGTTTCTTCTTCATCAACACATATTAACAACATGCCATCAAAGGCTCTACGATAGAGCACCTGCTCCAAGATAACATACTCAGTGGCTATAACACGTAACCATATTCTTTGTTGTGATGTTGCCCCTTCTGGATACGTATGGTCCAATATGAATTTAATGATATTAATGTACCATGGGAACACATAAATGGGAGGCTTGGTTTCCATAAAATAGACACACTCGTCGGGGAATTCCAGATTTACCAGATCACCTCCATCTAATGGGTTGTCAGCCAACTGGTTTGTATCCTTTGAAGAACTTTTGATTAACGGATGTTAACTCAAACTCACCCATCAGAGTTATCAAGTGTCTATCTTTCTTAGATAAGGACCTTTATGTGAGAAATGTCTGTAGATGATCCAATTTAATAATAACCCTTATTTCTTTATTTATCATGTAATGTCTTAAGCACTTTGTTGTAAATAATATATCAAGGCATTCCTTCTTTTCTTATGTATAACATGTATTATAATCAAGAAATATTTGACTAATGAAGTAGACTGCACATTCTTATTTATCATCATCTTCTTGAGATAACATGTAGGATAATGATACATCCGTAGCTCATGAATACAAGATTAAGGGGCGATCTGACCTAGGTGGCATGAGTGTGAGAGGAGATAGAAAGAACCATTTAACCAAATCAAATGCCTCATTGCATTCTTCTATCTAATTAATTCAAAAATCATTTTTCAAAAAATTATTGATTGGTTTAATAGAAAATGTTAGATCAAGGATAAACCTTTCATATTGCACCGATTTTTCCAAGAAAAAATCTGATCCCAGACTCATCTGACTGTGGGGTCATTTCCAATAAAACTCAGATTTTGGTTGGGTCTACATCAATCCCTCATGAATATATGATGTATCATAAAATATTGCTTCATATTACACTAAATACACATTTTTTCTGGATTCAACATGATGTCGTATTCAATTAAGTGAGAAAGAATGATACGAAGCACATTAGGGTGTTTTCAGCACTTTCTAACCTTAGCCATAAGATCATCCACAATATTATGGATAAGATCATGGAATATATAATTCATCACCCGTTAGGAATGACATGACAACATCACAATAAGTTCCCCAAGGAGTTATAAATGTATTTTTGGTATGATCCAAATCAGAGATTCTGATTTGGTTATATCTAGAAAACCCATCCATGAGAGACAACAGCTAATAACCAACCATCGCGTCAAAAATAACATCAATATATGGTAATGGGAAATCATATTTGGGGAAAGCCTTGTTGATATCCCAAAATTCTATGCAGATGCATATTTTTCCATTCTTCTTGAGAATGGGGATGATATTAGACACCCATTGTGAATAGTCGATTGGCTTGATTAACCCCACTTGTAGGAGTTTCATCACTTCTTCTTTTACAATGAGGACCACCTTTGGCTTCATGGGTCTCAAATTTTGTTTGATTTGCTTAGCATCTGGCTTAGTAACAAGGTTTTGAACTGTAATGTATGACACAACTCCCATCATTTCCTTGTAGCTAAATACAAAAGGTTTTTCATGCTCCTTAAGGATTTAGGTACGCATTTCCACATCCTCTAGAATTAGAGAGGATCCCAACTTTAAGATTTTTGGTTCCTCCTCCATCCCAATGAGTATATCAATCATTCCCTTAATTAAGGAGACATTTCCTTCCTCAAACTCAAACGGGGTTGGAGGTAACTCTAAATCCCCCTCTTCTCCTACCTCATAAATTTCAAGATCCTTCCCAAAAGAAGATTATATCATGAGATTTATTAAATAGGAAGAATAATATGGGATTAGGGAAAGATAAAACTCGTGATGAGAAAGAATCCATTGTGAAAAAGCGTTTATATATCCCAAAAATACTTTATCACTTTCAATGTGGTCTGAGATGATAGACTTGTTCTTGGTTGCTATGTATGTCAACATCAGGGTTATCGATACTTTACAAAACAAAGGTTCAACACAAACTGATACCATGAAGTTTGTATCTTATAACTCACTTCTTGGAGTGAAGTGGGAGGAAGAAGTTTCTATAGAGTCTGTGAGAATTTTTTGTTCCCGTGGAATCATTTCAATCAATATGAACTTAAACCCTTTTTATATTTAGCATTGTTGTTTTGGAGAGTTGTAGATTCTCAACTCTAGTCTCATATACCTCAGATACTTAATTTACAACAAATTGTGAATCACCTAGCACTCTAATATTACTAACACCCATCCTTTTGGCTATGATGACACCCAGAAGGAGTGCTTCATATTCAGCCCCATTATTTGTACTTTCAAAGTTTAACTTAAAGGTAAAAGGTAGAATCCTTCCCTTAGAAGAGGTAAGGATCACACCTATCCTGATGTGAAAATGACATATGGCTCCATCAAAATGGAGAGTCCAATAGTTACTCAGAAACATGGATGTTGGATCATTCTTTGTACCTTATTCCTTTACCTTAGTTACTTATACCATACAAACTTCATATGTTGGAAGTTAACCGAGTCCTAGGGTATGTCCCACACCCATAGAATTGAATGGAAGGAGAATAGGTAAATCATTTTCCAATAACTTGATAATCTTTGCTATGGTTCCTAATGACACTTTCTCTATGATGACAGTTTCATCCTTTGTGGTAGGAATTCCTTCAATCAAACCCTCAGTTTCTAACTCCGTACTAGGAACCAATTTTTCTTCTGGCTTTGAGCTTGTAGGTTTATTTGATTGATTTTCAGGAAGCTCAAACTTAGAATGAACCCCTTGCCTCTTCTTTAAATTAGCTAGATGTATTTCAAAGGGTTTTGGGTCACCCTGTGCCACAAAGACCTTCCCTAAATGTAAGAACCTTACTTCCTGAAATAAAGTGGAGGGAATCGCCTTCATGCTATGAATCCAAGGATGGCTGGGGATAATATTATAGTTGGTTTCCCGATCTATACTATAAAAATCATTTAGAATTATCTTGGGTTAAAGTGTTACTGGGAACATTATAGTTCCAATTGAATTTACTTTGAGGCTGTCGTAACCTCTCATCATATTTCATTGTTGAGGAGTAATTGGTCTCTCCATAACCTAAATTTGAAGGAAAGAGAAGGGGATTGGCTAACTTCTGCCCCATCATCAATCATTGCACATTTTAAATAATTGTTGTAAATCTAAACTTGTAAAAAAATAAATGGATCACCTCTACAAGATTTTTTAGCATATGTGGGAGTCTTGATGATGTCAAATATGAATCCAACATCTCTTTCAGGATACCCTGGTGGATAAACATAAAAGTATATTTGATTTATCTATGATTTTTGTGGAGGGGTGACATTAATCAGATGTCCAAGACCTAGTGATTCTAATAAAGTGGCTCTGTGAGTAGGGGAATTATTTAACAGATCCAAGAAGGAAATGTGAGAGAAGGTTTTGGTCAGGTCATTGATCAAGTCAAAAGCTCCTACTGGCTTTCTGGTTAATAAAAAATGTCATCTTATATAGTTGGGTAGATTGGGATAGGATGCAAAGAATAATATTTGGTTCTAGTGGCCATGTTAATATAAGGTTCAGTGTCCAACTCTACCAATCCTAATTTTTTTTGTTTAATGATGACTATCCATAGGAGGTGTCACCTATGAGTTTAACAAACTAGAGGATTCATGATCATTGGTTCCTATTGCAATGTCGTTCTTTGAACCATTAGGATCTATTATACTATTTACTGGGTGAGTGGGGAGAGGATCTGCTAAAAATCCTAAGTGGTGTATTCTATGGGAATAATGGCCCCGTGCAAGTGTTCTCAATTGGCATTGTTGGGTTTTCCAAAAACATATCAGCAAAGAAATACATTTGATCCTCTAGAAAGCACTGTAGAATTTTTTTGCAATCATGACATGCTATTGCATCATGTCCTTAAACCCTATGAAAACCACAATAAAATCAGGATCATAATCTTGAGGCCTTTGGTTTGTACCTTGTTATGGTCTGAAATTATGATTATTGTTCAACTACTGATTGTTATAGTTAAAATTTGGGAACCCTTGCCCTTGGTTTTGGAATTGGTTCAGATACCCTCCTTGGTACTGATTAGGTCCTTGGTTTTGCACTTGTCTTTGCTGTTGAGGTTGTTATTTTTGCTGTTGTTATTGAAGATAATTAGAATCCACAATGTTGATTGAGGGTGATAAATTATTATTCCTCTGAATAGTGCCATTGTTTTTGTTGGTAGTAGTCGTATTGGGAGAATTAACAACATTGAGTTTCTTAGGATGATCACTAACACCATCTGTTGTAACCCCACGATTCTTATTAAGGACCTTTGGTACCTAGTTATTGTTCACATTGTTGGAGTAACTGGGGTTATTTTTGTTAGGAGTGACTAACCTTTCATTTCCTCCATAAGTCTTACGACCATTGTTAATGGCTGGTTGATCAATATGGAGAGTACCTTCTAGCACCTCTTCATAGCTCCTTAGTAGGAAATTTTAGAAGTTGTTCCTTCATCTCTCTATTGAGAGAGTGGAGGAATAAATCAAAAAGCTTTGTTTGATCCATATTTTGAGTGCTTGCATAGGAGTAGAAAACCTTTCACCACCTTTGAATGAAGTGGGTTGTGGACTCATTGTGCTCTTGTTTAATATGAAGGAATTATCTAATTCCTATCCTTAAAAGGTTGTTCATATCAAAATCCTTAATAAATTCTAACATAAGTTTCTTGAAGGAGTATATTGAAACCTCTGGTATCCAATAGTACCAATTGATAGAAATACCTTCTAGCATCTTAGGGAAAATATTTGCAATAAATTCATTCCATGGGAACAACTCTTGAATAGCCATTGTGTAAGATTTTATGTGAGAATTAGGATTACCCTCCCCTTTGAACTTAGAAAGATTGGTCAAGGGTCTTGGGAGCATGACAGTCTAGATGGAAAATTCTAGCAGATCCTTAAGATATTCAGAATAGGTCCCCATTGTGTATGTTTCAACCATTGAAGATCCTTTTTGGGGAGGTGGAGGTTGCATCAGTTGTTGAAATGACACAGCATAAACATTTGTTGGGGAATATGAAATCCCTTGTGGCTGTCCATACGGACTTGGGTAAGTGTAGATATCCCCTTGTGGTGATTTAGAGTACATGTATATGTAAGATGGTTAACTACTTTGACATGGAGTCAAAGGCACAAAGCCAGGGAATGTTATATTTCTAGCTAGTATGGAATTTGAAAATGCACTTCCAACTAGTTCTTGTTGTAGATGTCCATATGTGGCATGAATGGGAATACCCAAGGTGCTCATCTCAGTCAGAAAATCACCAAATTTTGGAGCACCCGTAAAAACTGAAGGAACCTACGCAGTAGGTACTTGTCTATAATTCTATGGAAAGTGAGAAACTCTTACTTACACTGTGTATGAATTTTGAGTATGTTGGGAAATGTCTAACTCTTTGAATTTATCTACTAGCTCCAAGATGATGTCACCCATTAATGTTTTGGTGTTTTGAGATTTTGGAGGGTTTTGAGGAGTGTGGTATCCTTCTATGAATTGTTCTCTATTCTGCCACCCCTCATTGGAAATGTTTTTTGTTGTTGGAGGGGTAATATCATTTTTTTGGAGCAAGACATCAACATGACCTTGCAACCTGTCAAAGACCTAGTTTATATTCATGGAAGCGTTGTTCGCTCTTGGCATATCATTCTAAGTAATCCTCGTCTATAGGCAAGAGTTTAGTCTGACTGCATGATAATGGGCTATCTAGAATAAAACTTGAGGAGACGAACTTTCCTCCCAAGTGAAATTCATGTTGTTATAAATTGACTACTCAGGAGGATGTGTCTTTGTGATTTGGTCAAGCTCCTCGATATGTATAGAGGAACCAATATTGGTTCTCTAAAGAAGAGGATTTTGTTCCCAGATTAGTTGAATGGTTATCTGTGTATGTAGAGAGTGAAGGTGATTGTTGTTTTCTACGTGTTTTATAGTTATATATATCGAAACCCAGGATTTTTCAACTGTACTCATCGTATGCTTGAACATATTTAGGGGTTATAATAATACCCATAGAATAAATGAATGGATGAATAGAATGTGGAAACATTTAGAGACTAGCTCTTCACATCAAGTTCACCAATTTATACTAAAGAAAATCAACACGTGATCTTCTTCACACCTGACTTCCCAAGGTCATTCTGAGAACATCGGGTCGTAGAATGGAAATGAGTGTATGTGTTGTGATGATGAGGCTAATCTAATGAGGCAACCTTATATCTTTGACATGCAATAACAGAGATTTGTGAGTCTAACAAAACAAAATGTCTCTCCTAAGTTGATAGTGGTGTGATGGATCGGTCTGATATAATATTTTCTCAGTGGCTTAATTCAATATCAAGCTCTATGTCAAGATTCTATCTACTGGTTGTTGAACACGCGGATAGTGACCTACAAGCACCTCATATAGATTTCCAGACAAGGTCGTGGAATTGAAAACAAGAGGTGTAGATGAAACCACAGGAACTACGGATGATTTTCCATTCTAGTCTAGAAAGTCTTAGCCTGATCGGCTGCTATGTTCAATAGTGAAAGTTGTTACAATGATATCAGGTGGAAGTGGTGATTATCTAAATAATAATGCACATAAACCAATGACAATTTCTAGTTGGTCAGTAGGCCTGTTGGGTTGTGGGACATGGGGATCACAACTGAAAACTTATGGAGGTTGTGGTCCTTGTATGGTCATGTGCACGTAATATAAACCCTGTTTCCAGGAGCAGTCCAATAATCGTAGGCTTGATTATCTACAATATTTAACGTGTTTAATTGTTCTGTATCTTCTCTTAATACCTAGCAGGTGTGCGTAAAACTATCAAGTTTAAACCCCATATCAATTTTGGTTAATAATGTCGGCCCGATGGGTTGCGGGACCAATGGATCATAATCGATATGTCTTTTCTTGTTGTGGATCGTTGATGGTCATACAAAACAAATTAAATTTATTTTTGATAAAACAAGACTAAATATTAAAGGAAATTTAATTTATGTTTTTGATGTTTTCACAATATATTAGAACAAAACAATGAAATAAAACTAATCTAAAAAAAGTAAATGTTTATTTTTTTATCTTTTCTAATTTTTAATCAATGCTTTTAATGTAATAAAGAAAACTAAATACAAATAGTTATCCCCGGTTATAGCTAATTATCTGTGAGCAAATATTTGAATCTTAAATCTAGAATAACTAATCTTATTTAATCAAAACCCCTTCAAACCCTACCTTAGATGTGAAGAACAAATCATAACCCTAGAAGAGCTACTATACCCCACTAACTTCTCTGGTAATGTCAAAGAGAAAAATATCTAATGACTTAATCTTATTTGTAATTAATTAATCAATTGAAATGAATGATTTTACTAATCTATTTGATATGTGTTTACAATGGATAATTCAATAATTGATAATTTGAAAAATGAAGCAAAAAAGTGAACGATTCCAACCTGGATAAGACAAAAGATTTGGAAAATCTAGTTGTATCTGTATCTATCCCCTTAGTTTGTTCCTTTCTTTCTCTATGTGTCCATATGAGTCTAAGAAATTGGGAATGCAAGAAAAACAGTAAGAGAAGATGCTTGAGAAATGACAACTTAAAGGTATTTTGGTTGCAATACATGTGGAAGAGAGATAATACAAGTGAACAGAGCTTGGCTATGTAATTTCCAACAGGATTGTGGTAGCAATACTATGCAAGATACACAAAATTCTCAAGCCCCTTTTCTTGAATACAATCATGTAATATATAGGAATTGGCTAGGATGTGCCTTCATGCATAAGGAAACCTTGAAGTGCTAAATCATTGGGTAGAAGAGGCAGTTCAAACTAATTAAATCTATTTAAAAATAGAAGAGGGAAGGCAAACTAAGCGATCAAGAATTTTTATAGGAAAATTGGTTCACAAACAAATCCTAAAATTTAAGTTAATTAAAGCATCACCTATCAAAAATACGCATGAAGGATTCTGGAAAAAGTGCACAAGACTATTGTCATGCGCAGGGCGGAGATCCTGAGCACTAAAGGACAGAACTTGCACAAAATGAAGCAGGAAGTTGGAAGGAAGCATTGAACAGTTGAAAAAGGATGTCTAGGCTACAAATATACATTGTGAATGGTTTAGGATCTTGAACACCTTCTAAAAAGACATGAATTATCATTGGGGAATTTTGTAACCATTTTATGACAATGTAGCACATGTAATTTTGGGTGCGTACAGTAACCTTTATGTCTATGCCTTTTTTCAACCAACCCAATGAGTACAAATTCAGATGATTGTAGGTATCTAAATTCAACTTATCAAATAACTTCTTCTAGTTATAAAATTAGCTTGAGAACAAGTATAAAAAAAGAGAATCCACTTTAGTTTTCTTCACTTGGATTTTTATATGAAAAAGATTAGCAAGAACATTTTCTTGAACAAAATTATAACTACCCAAACATACCTCACTATAGAAATAGGTACAACACGTTGTCTCTTCCACATTTTTTCTGACAAAATATTTCCTACCCTTGGAGGGTATCTATGGCCTTCTTTTTATTCTTCTTATTCTTAAGGGACGCAATTCTAAGTGGAGCTTCAAACATTTTCCCTCAGAATGAGTTTCAACATCACAATGAACGCAGTGAATTTTAGTATCCTTATTAGAAATGTAAGTACCATTCTTATTTCCTTTCCCTTTTCCTTTCTCATTTTTATTGGTATTACTTTTTTTATTAAAGCATGCTAAGAGGAAGATGAACTCTTCTTCTTTTCCATCTCTAGATAGTGAGATAGAGAACAATCCTCATCTAAATTCATTGGATTAGCCAAGATAAGTGGTCTCTTGAAGTTCTTATGGATTCCACCGATGTACTTTATTAAAATTTCCTGATACGCTACATATTTTTCCATTTGAAAAAAATTCTTTGTGAACTCACTAGTGTACTCTTGCACATTCCAACCTTACTTCTACATGATATATTACCAATACATGGACCTCTCTTCCTCATAAAAATAGGATAGAATGACTTTTTGATTAGATTATTAAATTCATCCCACTTATAAATAGGATTAATATTCTTAAAAACCAAAGTATGAACATAGATCTTAAAACCATGTTAAAGCATGATTTGTTATTTTTTACCTTGCAAATGTAATTTTTTTACTCTCATTGATTTGATGCAAACTAAAATATACCTCAATTTAAGATATAAAATGGTTTATCTTCTCAGCATTCATGTCCCCATCATAAGGATGAATCTATATATTTTCCTATTCTTTTAATGGTGAATGAGTAAGGTCAATAAGGGGATGCTCTTCCTCATACTCATGAGTGTCTTCTTTATGGTCTCCTAGTGCCTCTTTTAGAACACCAAGATTATCCATGAGCAATCCCACGATGGACTCCAAATTTCTCATAGAAAAGGAAATACTACCCACATATTTGGATAGAATTTCCACATCCACCTCCAAATTATAGAAAAAATTCTTCTTTAGTCTCACTTGTGTCTCTTCTACAATCCATGCTTCAGATTCCTTGCTTCCACTTCTTAGTGGAAATTTTTTCTTCAAAAATAATGAGGATACCTTCACCACTTTCACTACCCTTCAAGGTGAGGGGCATATAGTTTAAAATTTCAACACAAGTTAAATCACACAAAAATAATTGATATTAACTTCCCTAATACCAATACGATCCATAAACTACCTCTTTTACAATAAACAACATAGTGAAAATGAATGAACACCTAACTAAAGTTATTTTTATCAAGTATGTTATGAAAGAAACATTCACACGGTACTAGAATTGAGAGATGAAAGAAAAGGATAAAAATACTTTATCCTGGAGAAATCCAATATGGGAAAACTCCAGTTGTGTAAGCAATTCCTTTCCTTCACTATGTAAATATCCAAACAATACAAGTTTTACTACCAATGAATGGCCTTCCAGAAGGATTCAAGCTCCATCTACTTTCATAATTTTCTTACAATCCTCAAAAATGAAGAAGTCAGTTGTCTATGACCAAAAAATAATAATTCATACTTTCTCCCTTTTCTCACACTTGAATTCACTCCAAACCAATTCTAGAATGAGTAAATGTGCTTGCATTTATAGTTGCTTTGCCTAAGGATGTAAGGAAATGTGAAACAAACCAAATTGGGAAGCCCAAACATTTGTAATTATTGAGTTTCCAAATTTTTTGATATTTTGGGGAAGAACCACCAAAGTCCATAGAGTAGCAGTTGCGGAACTACCACGATGGTTGTGCAACCGCTACTCTGTGAAGAGTGGTAGTCCCACAACTTTTGCGGTAGTTATGTGAACTCTGTAGAGTTAACACATGAAACAAAAAAAAAATGAATTAAAGGTATCTGGATCACTCTCTATCTAACTTGACCATTTCTAGAACAATGAACATGTTGAGGATATGTATTGCAAGTTTGAATATGGAAAATACATAGAATAGGGTACTTCTAGGTCCATTTTTTATCAAAAAAGTTGAATAAGGACTTATTAAACAATAACAAAGCATCCAAAAATATATTTTAGAAGCCAAAGGATGCAATGTGAACTTCTTTAATTCTAGTACCCATGATTTTTTGAAGACCTTCATTACAGACTATGATGCATTGTGTAAGGAATTTAGTATCCACTCATATAAAAAATATGAGCAGTTGAATTTGAGAGTCTCCATCTCAAAGGGAAGAATTTACTAAACTATATCTATGAGAAGGAGTTGATAGTTATTCTTATGTCATCAAATAATGAAGATAATATATTATGGGGAAATAATTCAATGTGAATACAAATCATGATAGTCTAAAACACTTAATAGAAGGTGTTGATCAGAGAAAACACTTAGTTGAACTTGCACTCAGAGTCCGCATGGAAGAATGGCACAGGAGAAAAAGTGCGAAGTACTAGGAATGCATCACGTGCGGAGATGTAGGGTAAGACTCTCAAGGAATTAGGTGATTTTGGAGATTAGGTCTATTCTTAGAGACTAGCATGTGGAGTACAAAAAGTGATTCCTAGATTTGCGCACCACTCTTCATGGGGATTTTGGAAGGAAATGTCAACTCAATCTTACATGGAAATAAGTTAAGAATATATCCATCACTTCAGTTAACTATCAAAAATCTATAGGTAGCATACTTGCATGTATGGCTATAATTGTACAAAGGCGTGTGGCTGTTATTAGCATGTGACCTATTTCTGGTAGAGTTAAGTGGTGAAGGGTTAGTTCTCCTCCCTATATATATATGTAATGAACTACTTAAAGGATATATAGAGAGACATACATAGAGAACGGATGGAACCACATGCGACTGGATGATTATAACAGATCCATGCATGCATGCCTGGTATTGTATGAAGCTACTGTATTGTTGGCTCAATGAATAGATAAAGGAAATTTCCTGAAAAAAGTGTGTGATGTGTTTTATCAATGCATTTTATTACTTTCATGATGATATACTTTTAGCCCTTATAGATCTGGTTGGATATAAATGGTGAATGGATGGATTAGTTCCTAAAATATATGTTTACTATTTTATCATACCGTCATTCTGCTATTACAACTATTAAGAGGGACCTGGTACCTTTGCACGCTTTGAGTGAGCACTCAGCCTAGGCTGAGTGATGTGCCAGCACAACTAGGTGTTAACTAACAATTCTAGGCTGCATCATTGGTTCTGTTATCGGGACCTCTTTTCCAGTTGTTTCATAATGGTTCGCGATGAAGACATACCAACTAACCTTGGCAAGTGTCGAAGAATGGATTCGTGATCTGGAGGAAGAATACGCATGGAGGTTTGATACTGGATCCGGATTTAGCGCACATACTTGGGTAGGGTAGAATATGTATGACAGTTTATACAAGAGCTTCTGTTCCTATCTCTCTAATAGAATTGTATGAATGGTTGACTGCATATGCATCTAAGCAGAATTGGAGGTATCATACGCTTGTTTGGAAATAGGACGAATTTCAAACAATCTATGATGCTGACCTAAGCTAGACTCACGCGGTAGATACTTGGTTCCACAGTGTCCTAAATAGATATATTATGGAGTATTCAATTTCAACTTATTCGTGCCTCGGAGGTAGCAGAGTTCCAGTTTCTATCGTATCCTAGAGGGACATATTTGCAAGGTATTCCACTGGCAATCAAAATACTAATGGTAACATTAAACTTGGAAGCTAAAACCATGGAGAGCTAAAGAATCTCCATGTGCGGGGGTAGGAACAAGATTGGTGAAGGATGGCAAGACCTAGCGGTAACACAGAAGAGGGAAGAAAGGTGACTTAAGTATGATGAGGCGCGTGAGAGGGAATTATGCAAGAGGCAAGAAATTGAAGAACAGATGGTATTGTGGAGAGAGATGGCTCATGAAGGATTTGAGGCTCATGGGGAGGAAGAAGAGCAAGAGCATCAGGAACTCCCCCATCTAGGGAAGCATGATAGAGAACCCTCTTCAGCCTCACATGGAAGCACGACCAGTAGACATGACCTGGGCCGTGGGTGCACATCTAAGCCAACCTGTTGACCTAGCCCTTGCGCTTGGTTTTCTAGTATCTAGTACAGACAGGTAAAAGTAGTTTTAATTCAAGAAGTGAAAGCATAGACATAGGTCAGATAGTAAGTACACCAACGGTAGCATAGATAGCTTCATTATTCTTTGGGGGTATGTTATTAGGCTCATCATCTGCACAGAATATGAGCACGTCGAGTGTGGGAATCACTTCTGGAGCTGGGACCACTTCCCAGACTGTAGGGTTCCAGTATAGTACCACTATTGGGGCACAAGCGAAGTGCATCCATGGGCCCCTATTCAAAATTTTGGAGGAGGATCAGGTGGTATGGGCAGTTCTAGTTCTGGTGGTTCGGGTGGTATTGGAGGAAGAGGAAACCAAGGAGGTTTTGGGTCAAGTGGTCAAGGACCGCAGCAACCCTAGAACATTTATATAGAGATGTCCCTTCATCTCTCAGAATATAGAGGTATCAAGGATGCTGTTGAATGTGTTCATATGTGTGAAATATTATGGCGCATGCAAAAGGTATTACGGCACCTGAACACAAGGAAAGTCAATTTGCTACTACATTTTAGGCGCGCATGCACAGCTGGTATAGGAAGTTTGACCCCAATCAAACTTGTATTGACTACGCAGCATTGAAAGATGCTTTCTTAAAACAGATTTCCATATCCCCGAGTTTGAGCAAAAGAGTATAAGTGTACTCAAGGATATAAAACAAGGCACTACTGAAAGTGTACGTGAGTATGATGAATGATTTAAAACACTTCTATCCAAACTCTCTTATGACATTCATGGAAGTCAGCATGCATAATGGTTTGTTGGGGGACTGATTACTCCATTTCAGAGAGCACTGTTGCATAAAAATTATACTGATCTACGTGAAGCATTGGAAGTTGCTTTACGTATGCTGAAGTAGTTGGGAGTATTGACACTAGATTTAGTCCATTTTTAGAAAGCTCAGATAGTGGCTATGGCGAAATGGTTAGAGAAATTATCGGCAAACTCAGCTCATGAAATGTGCTCAATGATTTGGTGTACAGATTGTGAAGTGGAAGGGCACACTAAGTATAGTTTCCCTCATAGAACTATACGTTCGTTGTTATTAGACTGTGAGATTTTCCATTTAAAACCATGATGCTAGTCACTACCCCCTCCTATAACGCATGATCAAGAAGAATGTATCCTCCTTATGTAAAATTTTTAGGTCCACGACCCATGATGCTGAGAATTGTAGATTGATTAGCCAGATCCATGATGCCATTGATATTGGGGTTAGACAGGTGAGTGTGGCTGATAATTCTAAAGGGAAGAATGAGCATTAGGATAGGGATTATAATAAAACCCGCTATGACAGGAATGACAGAAGGTTCGAAGGGGCTCGTGAAAAGGGGATGAGGATATAGAGGCAGATATGGAGGATGAGGCCGAGGTGGAGGAAGGAGTGAATTCCCTCAAGGAACTTGCTATACATGTGGCTCACCTGACCATTATAGGCTTAGAATGCCCGCAAAATATTTCCTATTCATTTTGTGGGAAGGGGCATAGTTATGAAGAGTGCACATGGACTTGTATGAGCATTTCAGTGAGTAGAAAAAGAAAGAAAATAAGGGCGCAGGGATGGTTAGAATCCAGTGCACGATAGAGAATTAGTGGATGCCAAAGTTAACACCAGAACCTGAGGCAATAACAGTCAAGATAACCACACGAGCTAAGGTGGCACGCACAAGAGAGATGTTGCAACAGAAGCTGACAATCACTAGAGAGGAATTTTTACATGTTAGATATCTAGATCTAGCTCATCAGAAAGAAGTCTATCAAGACACAATGGAGGTCCTTAGGAGCCTTCAAGGTGAAATAAAAGGATTAAAAGAGTAATCTTAGAAATTGGAGCATAAGGATACAGAACAAACCCTGTCAGATATTGACAACATTAGAGAGGTATGTATAATGTTGCGCCAGGAGAATATTATTCCTTTATTAGGAAATTGGTTGA
The DNA here is from genome assembly GCA_019776745.2 of Taxus chinensis. Lineage (NCBI taxonomy): Eukaryota > Viridiplantae > Streptophyta > Pinopsida > Cupressales > Taxaceae > Taxus > Taxus chinensis. The sequence continues at coordinate 629,106,498 of CM034148.1, forward strand.
AAGGGAATACTTCACGTGCAAGGACTGAGACTAGAAGAAAAATAATCCATGTGAATATCCCTCCTGATAGCATTGACTATGACAAGGAGATCACTTTGAATGATGTTGTGGATGGGTGGCTACTAAGCAATATTCTGATTGACATAGGTGTGGAAGTAAATGTACTTACGTTGGATGCGTGGGAAAAAATGGAGAGACCCCCATTATAGCCATCATCTAATGTATTTTTCATGGAAAACAGAACAAAAGCTACTCCCATAGGAGTTTTAAAGGATGCATCTATCACTATACAAGGGGCCAAGTGCACAGGAGACTTTGAAGTGCTAGTGCTTGTGAAAGCAAATAGTTTCCCAGCTTTGCTTGGGCACCCTTGGTGTTATGCGAACAATGCTGATTTGAGGTTTAACAAAGGGTATATCAGCTTTGAGAACAAGGAGGAAAGGGTCATAATACCCTTGACAGATGGGAAATCCATGCCATATGTGGAACCTTTAAGTGAAGAGAATTGAACAGAATCTATGCACGTGCTATTCGGGACCCAGAGGTTAATAATCCATTCAAGGAAGGAATACTTCATTGGGAATATTCTCAGTTAGTCAGTGATACTACTAGTATTGCTTATGATAATTAGGCTCATAGCACTTATGAACTAGTGGGGTGTGAAGTTGAGCACTTGGACGTGGACAGAGATAGGGGTGTGCTTTGCGGATGAAGAAGATGATATCATATTACTTGAGCATGCTTCATTGGAGAAAGATAAGGGGAAGATGGTATACATAATTGATGAGAAGGAAGTTGAGCACTTGGACGTGGATCATTCACATGGAGCACGTGAAGTGTTATCTAGTGCGGATGTAGATGTGCATGTATATCACGAACCTATGAAGACAACAAAGGTCAATATAGGCACATAAGCTACACCTAAGGAGGTAATAATTGGGGATTAGTGGTTAGAATCAGAAGTCGCAAAGATCATTGAGTTGCTTCACGATTATGAGGACTTATTCCCAAGAGGATACTATGAACTGAAAGGTGTGCATATATCACTCAGAGAAATGAGGATAAAGCTCAAGGAAGGTGCGTGCCCTGTTAGGAAGTGGCCATATCGAATGAATCCAAATTTGTGTGAGAAAGTAAAGGAGGAGATTGACAAGATGCTGAAATCTGAGATCATTCGACCACTAGATGAATCAGAATGGGTCAGTCCTATGGTGATAAGTATAAAAAAGGATGGTAGGATTTGAATTTGTGTTGACTATAGGGAGTTGAATGTAGCATGTGTTATAGATCCCTTTCCTACGCCATTCACAGAGGAAATATTAGAAGCAGTGGATGGGCATGACATATATTCATTTATAGATGGGTTTTCAGGGTACCATCAGGTTAGGATTTCCCTGAAAGATAAAGAGAAAACCACCTTCACTACTGAATGGGGAAGCTTTGCTTATACTGTGATGCCATTTGGATTGAAGAATGAACCTACTGTATTTTCAAGAATAGTGGTACAAGCCTTTAAGGATTTTATTCATAACTTTTTACAAGTTTATCTTGATGATTGGACCGTTTATGGGCTGATTAAGGATCATTGTGACAATCTACGCTAAATGTTTGAAAGATGTCGATAGTTGAGTATCTCATTAAATATCAAGAAGTGCATCTTTGCTACTCCATTTGGCACAGTTTTAGGACATATCATCTGTAATAAAGGGTTGTTAGTTGATCCAGCTAAATTTGCAGTCATCATTGGCTTGAAAGCGTTGGCTAATCAACGCGAGGTGCATAGATTTTTGGGTCATACAGGGTATTACCGGAATTTTATCAAAGGGTATGTAAAATTTTCTGCACCCCTAGAGGTATTACTCTAAGGAAAAGGTACATTCTATTGGGGGGAGTCATAGTAGCGCGCGTTTGAGATATTGAAGCAGAAACTTACTACCGTGCCTATCTTGCATTTTCCTTCATGGAATAAACATTTTCATGTTCATGCGGATGCTTCTAGCACAACCATTGGTGCTGTCTTAGCTTAACCAAGCGAAGGTATCGTTGATCATCCCATTTGATTTGCTAGTAGGAAGTTGACACCTGCAGAACAGAATTATACCACTACAGAGTGTGAGGCCTTGTCCATGATCTATGCCTTGCACAAATTTTTTTAGTATTTGTTGGCCACACCATTTGTGTTTTATAAAAATCACATGGTATAAAAATATTTGGTGAATAAGCCCATTTTACAGGGGCGCATATGCTAGTGGGTACTCTTATTTCAAGAGTTTGAATTTACGGTTGTGGTAAAACCAGGCAAAAAAAATTCTGGACCAGATCACTTATCTAGAATTCAATCAGGGGAAGAAGCATAAACAATAGAAGTGACCATGCCTGATGCACAGCTGTATAGGTTATAACGCGCGCCATCAAAATTGGAGGACATTGCTATCTTTTTAAGAACTGGTATGGCACCTAAAGCCATGAAAGCTTTAGAGAAGAAGCAACTTGCTATTCGCCCAACACCATTCATGTTAATTAGTGGTGATTTGTACAAGCTAGGTAGAGATGAGGTGTTATGCCATTGTGTCTTGGAGCATGAATGAAAGGACATAATGGAAGAAGCACATGGTGGTATTGCCGGTGGCCATTATGCAGGTGATGCAATAGCGCACAAGATCCTACTTGTCGGGTTATGGTGGGAGACATTATACAAGGATTGTAAAGAGTATTGCAAGACATGTGACCATTGTCAACATTTCAGTTGACCAGGACAATGGGATGAGATGCCCCTACGACCCATAATGAGTGTAGAACCCTTTGAGAAATGGGTAATTGACTTTTTCGGGCCTATCCCCCTAGCCGTGCGTAGGACTGGGTCGTGCTATATCATCACTTGTACAGATTATCTTACCCGATGGGTAGAAGTAGCACCTATAAAGGACTATACAATGGCTACAGCAGCATGGTTCTTATGGGATAATGTCCTCACAAGTTATGGCTATCCTTTAAGTTTAACAAGTGATAGGGGCACACATTTTTTAAATGAGACAATATGAATTCTTTTAGACAAGTTTATGGTTGCCCACCATAAAACTACACCCTATCACCCTCAGGCAAATGGAACTGCTGAGGTATTTAACAAGATTTTGAGCCACACATTGACCAAGATCTGTGATGTTAGGAGGAAAGATTGGGATGATAAAGTATCAGCTGTCCTTTGGGCTAATAGAACAACATATAAAAGATTAACCAAAGCCACACCTTTTCAATTGGTGTTTGGCGTGGAAGCTATTCTGACTCTAGAATTTATGTTACCTACTTTGCGCATTGGACGCGCTAGAGGTCTAGCTGATGAGCAGGCCTTAGAAGAACAGATTACAAAGATGGTTCAGCTCGATGAGTGCCACGCCATTGCATGCTGGAGTCAGAAACAGGAGAGAGCGTGACAAAAGGCATGGCATGATCGACACATCAAGGATAAGAAACTTGTGGTGGGACAACTGGTACTTCTATATGACTCCAAGCTTTTACACCATCCAGGAAAGCTCAAGGTGCATTGGTTGGGGCCATATGTTATCACTCATATCCTTGAGTCAGGTGCTTTCCAGTTAGAAACAATTGATGGCACACGGTTGCCCAATTACTTTAACAGGAGTAGACTAAAGCCCTACTATAAATAAGTCTTCTTGGTGTTTGTAATAAGGCAACATTGCCAAATACATTAGGTTTCCCTTTATGCATTTCCTTAATGTATTTCTTTCATCGTCGCTATGTTTTGTCAATTTTAGCTCTTGTTTGTGTAAATAAGCGCACTTGCGCACATGAAACTAACTACAATATGAAGCATGTTGATACGCAGAGGACTGCACATCCTTTTCATGTGGGGTGGATTGTTGGTGACTCTTAGGGATATGCTGTGAAGATATCATGCTATGGGTGTTGAAAGAAGGTTAATAAGGGTAACTGACAAAAGATTTCTTCTCAAGTTAAGAAAGAATGAATATGGATAAGGGAAAGTACAACGCGAGGTAAGTAGTGGCCATGGTAGTTACCAGGAGATCATGTAGTGATGAGGTACTCAGGCGTGAAAGTGTGCACTGAAGAGAAGTCCATGAAAGAGGGTAAAGAGGTGTGCTAGAAGGTTATATCTTTGGCGAGAAAATATACCGCACAGAAATGATAAAAATGGGTCATAAATGAGGAGAATTTGGTAGGTGGAGTAATTAATGCAGTAAAAAATAGAAATCTATATAAGGACGGGATGCGATTTCATTTTTACCCTTGCGACTATGAGAATTCGATAGAGATCCTATACGTGAAGAGCATAAAGCTAACTGATTTGAGGTGTGAAGTAAGTGAACCAGGTGCGGAGAAGAGAGTTGTGTATTAGAAGGGCTTATATCCCCTAGAAGAAGGGTTTGACAAAGCAGAGTAATACAACAGAGTTAGGGTGTGTAAGTTCGTAATTACAAATTAGGGCATGGAAGAATTAGGTTAGGGTTTGAATAAAATCACTCAAAACACAACGCATCTGACCTACAAAATAAAACCCTGTAAGAAAATGGCACCAAAGAAGAAAGTATCACCAATAAAAGAAAAGAAGAAGGTGGTGGTGGAAGAAGAGGAGGAGATGGCCCTGGAGAGAAATTTCTCTGAAATGTAGTACCTTGAAGAAGTTATCGTGGGGTAGGAATGGAATACACACATAAGACAGAGCAAGATAAGTGAATACAATCACTGAACCAATGCAAACCAGAAGAAGTTAGATGACCTGCTCACCACTCGAACAAACAGGTGCACTGAAGACAGAATGTCGATATATGATGATGTCGGGGAAAAGCTACTCAAGGGAAATAGTGTATACCAGCTTTATGATCTTCCATACTTTGGGAAGTATGCACCTTTGTACAGATGGATGATGAGCCAAGTCCATGAGGACTTCTTCTACATCGCAGGATGGAGGGTAAGACTGACACCCTTCCTCATTACCATAGTTACTAGATTACGGGCAACGGGCGAAGACATTAAGACCGGTTTAGCTGATAAAAGCACCATTTTGGAGACACAGAAGGCACTAGGCTACCAGAAAGAACCGTGTGGGATGGACATTGACAAGTTGAAAAATTTTCTAGTAATACCGGCAACAACACATCTAACCACAAAGTTGAATGACCAAGAGCATTGGTCACAAGTCAATTCTATGTGGTTGCATGTGGCCAAGTGCATGTCAGAGGGAACCATTTATAACATCGCAGGATTCATTGCAGAGTGAATAGTCGAGGAAGTGCACGAAGGGAGTAAGATAAGTTTTGGTTGTATCTTACTGAGTTTAGTCTTCATGGAAATCAGGGTACATGATGGCCCAAAGGAGAACATATGGGAATACCCCATGAATCATAAGTCTCTAGTTGAGTGATTCAACAAATATCTTTGTAAAGGGTCAATGATGGAGGAGGTTAAGGAGCACCCTGAGATGTGGTATAATAGGCTCCATGTGGTGTTTGGGGAAGAATGGTGCATACCCAAGGATTTTCCCTCGGTCTTAGGAAAATAGGTACAATTTACAGTCTACCAGCATTTTTGTATTGTGCGCTTTCCAATGGTAGATGGGTCATGGAGCCCCTGGTGTAAATTGCCATATACATTCCCCGCATAGTTCTTCCAAGCTACAGTTCATCGATTCACCAACACATGGAGGTTGGTATTTAATGCAGACAAGGTAGACTATGAGTATCACACCCTGAGAAAGACTTATGGATATCCAGGGAGGAATGCATACAATGAGAATAACATCTCAGAAATCTTAAGCATTAAGCCAGAGACAGTGGCCATCGCAGATATCGGGGTCATGCTAATATACCTCCAACTAAAGCCTAAAATAGAGAATAACAAGTACATGGAGAATGAATTCATGCTTCCAGGGATTCTGAAGGGAAAGCATACTATGGATAACATTCTAGCACCTAGGCCCTCTGTGCCCAGGCAAGATGAGGAGGAAGAGGATGAAGAACCTGAAGATAGTGGCAGCCTGGTGTGGAGAAGGAAGCATTCATCTGACCAGGAGGGGGAGCACGTGACAACTCCCCAGGGAGAAGGAACTACGAGGGAGGAGTAGGGTGCACAGTGATTTAAGAAAGTGTTTAAGCAAACAAGGGCGTAAGGAGTAACCCAGTAGGTGAAGGAGCTAGAGGAGAAGAAATGGAGAAAACTTAGGCTGAGCGAGGAAATGGAGGAATCTAAGGAGAAGGCACCTTCACTTCCAATTGGGAAGGAGCCTCAACATGAGGAAGAGAAGATGGAAGGAGAAGAAGGGGGTCAATCAGAGGCTACATAGGACAAGGGTGGGGATACATTTGGTATTCCCAACCTTTATGTAGCCATTCCAAGAGGACCCCGATCCCGTCGAATAGGGGAGGACACCAAAGCACATGCCATGGGGTATGCAGAAGACCCAAAGCTGATCATTCATGCCTGGTTCTAGAGTACCATCGAGTAGAAGGATTTATTTGGATGGGCACTCATGGATGAGGACAAGGTGACTCTGCGCACAAGGAAGAAAATCTCATGGTCTATGCACACTACACATGGATGAGCCCGAATTTGATGTCAGTGAAGAATTGTGTACATCATAGTGGTTGAAGAAGGCACCTGAAATGTGCCACATGACAATAAAACCAACAATGATGTTCAGATGAGCATGTGAGAAATGATCTAGTAAAAAGTAATCCTCCGAGGTAGCAAGAAGAAACATAGATAAATTTGCTACCATCAAGTCACTGACAGAGAGATTAAAGGACAAGGATGTGGAGATAGTGTGCCTAGTCTAGGAAAAGGACTTGATCAAAAGAATGTATGACACTTTTGTTAGTATGGCAGAGGAAATTGGATATGATGTTCTAAAGGGTACACCCAAATTTGGAATCTTGGGTACTAAAAGAATTTCCTTCTACGATGTACTATGTGAAAACAATGATAACATTAGTGTTGGAGGATGAAAAGGCACGCGAATCCTCACAGCCCAAGGACTTCGGGGAAAAGATAGAAAAGGCATAAGCTACAGTAGCTATGAAAATTGCTACTTATGAAGGTCTACTGCAAGCTACCCATAATGAACTAAAGAAGGTCGATCATGCGCTAACCATATGCACAACCCCAGATGCGCTGATCCCGGTAAAAACCTTGGATGAAGAAAATGAGGTCCACACAAGTGATGAAGGATGCTTCCCTAGGCCGCGCTAAATGCCTAGTCCTAGTAAAATAGAAGCGTGAGGCACTAGCTACGGCATAGGCACCACATAAGGAGAGGTTGGAGGAGCCAGGAAAGCTCATTTCTTAGAGGATGGATGTACTGGAAGGGGTGCAAACCTCTATGTCAAGTGTAATGCTTGTAATACAAAATGAGCAAGGGAAACTCTCCATGGAAGAGCTGTAGTCCATCATTGCAGACATGTCAAAAACAATAGGAGCAGCACTAACAGCATGGGAGAACTTGGAAGCAGATATCAAAGAAGAATATCTAGACGGAGGGGCTTGAGGCCTAAACAATTTTGTTAAGCTGTGTATATCTTCTTCAAAATTCTTATTCGAGATTCTTATTCAACATTATTTATTTCTTTATTTATCCATTCTATGTATAAGTTTTGAGCATCTCCATTGTCGGGGCGATAATGAGATTAGTGTGGGGTAATGTTGATAAGAGAAAACACTTAGTTGAACCTGTACTCAGAGTCCGCATAGAAGAATGGCACAGGAGCAAAAGCACGAAGTAATAGGAAGGTGCCATGCATGGAGATGTAGGGTAATACTCTCAAGGACTTAGCTGATTTTGGAGATCAGGTCTATTCTTAGAGACTGGCGTGTAGAGTACACAAAGTGATGCCAAGATTTGCGCACCACTCTTCGTGGGGATTTTGGAAGGACATGTCAACTCACTCTTGCATGGACATAAGTTAAGCATAGATCCATCACTTTAGTTAACTATCAGTAATCTATAGATAGCATACTTACATGTATGGCTATTAATTGTAAAAAGGCACGTGGATGTTATTAGCATGCGACCTATTTCTGGTAGAGTTATGTGGTGAAGGGTTAGTTCCCCTCCCTATATATATATGTAATAAACTACTTAAAGGATATATAGAGAGACATACATAGAGAACGGATGGAACCACATGCGACTGGATGATTGTAACAGATCCATGCGTGCATGCCTAGTATTGTAATGAAGCTACTGTATTTTTGGTTCAATGAATAGATAAAGGAAATTGGTCGAAACAAATTGTGTGATGTGTTTTATCAATGCATGTTATTACTTTCATGATGATATACTTTTAACCCTTATATATCTGGTTGGATATAAATGGTGAATGGATGGATTAGTTCCTAAAATATATGTTTACTATTTTATCATACCACCATTCTACTATTACAACTATTAAGAGGGACCTGGTACCTTTGCGCGCTTCGAGTGAGCACTCAGCCTAGGCTGAGTGATGTGCCAGCACGACTAGGTGTTAACTAACAATTTTAGGCTGCATCAAAAGGTGTGGTCTTTAAAATAAAAACATAGGGTTTTTTTAAAGGATTTATGACTTTAAAATCATTTATAATAAAGGAGATTGTAATGTAGTAGGGGATGCACTCCCTAGGAAGTATGAATCCAAAAATCACTATTATAGGAAATTTTCATATCATGGGTAAAGTAGGTGGATGGTGCAGTATCGAAATGGTAGAATGAAATAGATATCTAAGTTTTAAATTATAATCTCCAATGGAATTATTGGGTATCAAAATAATTACTTAGAAAGGGAATTCCCTATCATACAAGGATGGATTTTACCTATGTAAGAACTCAACTCTTGATAAAATTATTCTTGTAAAGTTACATGCATCCCAAGGGAGATTGAGGATTCTTGAAGACTTGTCATGGGATCAAGTACTATTTATCTTAGGAAGGACTCAAAGGGAAATTTTATAAATTTATACATGGGTGAGACGATAAATGCACTATGTATTTTATCACCCCTATCTATTCCAATCCAAATGTAGGAGGAGGTTTTAATGGATTTCATAAAATGTTTTCCCAAGTTAAAGGGAAAATATTCATGGTGATCATGGATAAGATCATCAAATATGTCCATTTTTGTGTCTTTTCACATTTATTCTTAGCAAGCACATTAGCATCTAATTTTGTGTGTATGGTTTAAAATTTACATGTTATAACCAAGATCATAATAAGTGACCGTGATCATATATTTCTTTTTTTTTGGAATGATTTTTTTTCATGTTTTGGTACTCAACTAGTAATTAGATCATGATATCATTCTCAATTACATGGGAAAACAAAAGTGGTTTAAAAATCCTATAAGTTTATCCTTTCTTTTTTTATGTAGATAAATATGAAATATGGATTTTTTGGACCATTTTTGGAATTATATGGGTACTAAGCACCACCATCACCTCTTACTTGAGGGTATAGCTAAATATTTGAGTGGTTAAATTTCACATTCAATATCATCATGAAGTATTAGATGTTTTATGGAATAACTTAGAAATGACACAACCAAATATAGAAATATTTAGCTCATCCTTTTATGTCCTTATCAATGTTTCATTGAGAAATTATAGAATTAAATTGTAGGAATCAAATTCATATTATTGTGTTAATGCACTTGGATTCCTATTTATATCTCCCTTTTATTATGACTCTCTATGATTTCCATTATCATGGAACACATTGATCTTACATGACCACATATTTCTATGCCTACAAATATAGTGATATTTTTATATAAAATTACTCTTTTTCAATGCAATAATGTGCCTTATATGATTATTTCCACATAATCCTTTAATACATGACTTTAATAACCACATATACAATGGGGGAATATCACTTTCCCTCACCATCCTAAGACTACTTATCTATTACACCTCAAGCACACTATTCTTTGATGGATGTTATTTTTACACATTCAAATTTGGAAATTTAATATTAGACACTATTAGTTTTGAAAATGCACTCTTGCTAAGATAAACACAACCTTGTCATTCCCCTTAATCACATTATGAGGACTCTATTGTATCTGTTTATCCATACACATTGACATGTCATCAAATTTTCATATTAAAATGCATAAAATCCATAGACAAACATCAATTCACAAGTTATGAACTTCAGATTTTATGGTTTATATCCCTAGGAAAGGTTGTACACTTTGGTCAAGATGTTACATCTAGTCCTAGCCGACTTGTACGATCTTTAACTAACATGCTCTAACTTTGATTTTAATTTCATATTATTTTTTAGTTATTTTAATCCTTCTAGTCCAACCTTTCTTCAATAAATCAACTATGAAACCCTATATAAACAAGTACATGCTACCTTATTTGCTAACTTGTAAATAATATGGCACTAGATTGCTACACTCACTTCCAACACTAATAAAAGGAACCCAAGGCTCCCTAAATATCATAGTATCACATTTGTAGTCATTCAATAAGCAATAAATACATGTCCAATTATTTTTACTAGGTTAAGGAGTTATCCCATCTCACCTACAAACACTCAAACATCCCTTCTCCAAGTATTTTATCAAGATCCAAACTAAACTCAAGAATTATCAAAGATGGTTTCCAAATATAGTTGGATTCATTCAAATATCGCATGTTAGGTGGAGAATTATGTGTAATTTATTCCTCTTCAAAGTAGTTCCAACATCGGAACTGCAGGTGGTGTCCACACCCCAACTAACATTTGTTTTACAGGGTCTCCCACCCATGGAAATCTGTCGCTTGGGCAGATCTATGGATAGACGAGCCAACAGTGTGCAGGGCATAGCCCCTCTTTGAGTCAGCAAAGCGAAACTGGTTTATTGCTATTCTACCAGCAGGAATCTATGCAAGTCTCACAGATTCTGCCTTCGGGGGTTTGGGATCTCATCCCAGTAGGGGTGTTTCCGACTGCGAAAAGAAAGGAAAGGAAGAGGGGATGAAGAAAGAGCAGGTCCGAAGGAAGAAAAGAAATGAATTCCAAAGCAGAAAGGTCAGAAGGTTTATGTTTTGGGATTGGTAGTAAACAGAGCCAAACCTACTTGCATAAACGAGCAAAGCAATACTGATGATAAATAAATGACAATAAAACAGAAGCAGATCCAACAGAATAAACACACAGATCTAACGTAAGAAAGATCTAATGCACATAACACATGTATTCAGCACAAAGTCTAAATATTGTATTAATATTTTTCTTCTGTTACAAAAAGCTCAAAGTCTTTTTTCTTCACTTCTATTTTTCATCTGAAAGATATTCATCCATCCCACAATACAACAAGTATTGGAGTATTTATAGAAGAAGAAGAGAAAAGAAGGCAAAAAGGAGCCAACAACTATTTACAAAGATATTTACAAAATATCTAAAAGTCATGTTGACTTTTTACAACTTGATGGATGACATCATCCCATGATGCAACATGGATGACGTCATCATTTGTATCAACATACTCCAGATATTTCCAAAAAGAAAGACGAAGAAGAAAGAGAAGAAGAAGAAGAAGAAGAAGAAGAAGAAGCAACAGCTATTCGTCATCGTCATCTTGCGGCCGAAAGGGGGTGGACTGCTTTTATTGCTGCTCAGGTGACGAGATATGGAACTGAGAGCGGTATTCCATGAACTTGTTGATTATTGGCCCTAGTTGATCCTGGGAAGGATCCTTGTGCCGCTCACTGATCGCCTCACAAGTCTCCCGCTCATCTATGAGCTTCTCTGGGAGTTTGGAATAGTCCTTTTCTGCCTCAATGAGGAACCCGATGAAGTCCCTACAGGCCAGCAGGTTGTTGATAGACTCTGTGTCAAATGTGACCTCTGGCCCCGTTCCTTGAGAAGCGATCTCCTTGAAGATCCGGGTGGTTTCATCAGCTTTCCTTAAAGTGAAGGAAGGAGTAAGTAACCCTGGCGACATATTAAGAACAATCCATTCCATTTGGTGCATCGCATCCAGGGCTTCTTCCTTGACTTTGTCAATCTTTTCTAGAATAAATTCTAGCTGATCCACCCGGTAGTCCAGAGTGGACATGATTTTGTTGAGGGCCCTTGGATGGCCGAAGACGCCGAACTTGACCAGATCTTCGACTGAACAGTCGAACATTTGTTGGAAGGTCTCGTGCTGCAGTCTAGCATGTTCCAGCTCTTCTGATATGGGCCCTGCTAACGCTTGGAGCTCTTTATTCGCCTTACTGATGTTCAGGTACAAGTCGGAGAACTCGGCGATCACTTTTTCACTGTCTTTGAGGATTTGGCTCCTCCAAGCGGAAACGGCCATACCCTGCTCGCCGATCTTGGCATACTCATTAATTTTCTCCTGGCTGAGAAGCTCAGAAGTTTCGGCGGCAGTTGTGGGAGGCGCACTACCCATCTTCTGTAAGGCTTGGAGCAGATATTTGTTTTGCTCCTTCAGTTGCCTTTTCTCTTCCTTTATCTCTTTAAGCTTCTTGCAGAGGGCGTCAACTGCAGAAAGAGCCTCCCCCTGAAGACTTTCGGAAGATGTCCCCATTGTGACTTGGGTCACAGTAAAATCTGTCGGAGACAGATCCTTTTTCTCTTTGAGGGGATTGGGGTATGCGATTTCCATAACTCTCTCTCCTACAGCACTTTTAGAGAAGCGTGTGACAGGCTTCTGCTTCTTCGCCCCCTTAGATGGGATCACGGAAAAGTCCATCGGAGCGATGGGAACTTTCCTTTTTTGCTGACTTAGCTGCTGAGAGATCCAGGCTGGACCTATGGTAGAAGGACCAGAAACAGAGGAGGGGACAGCTGCAGTAGTAGAGGGGAAAAACGTGGAGACACGTGGCGGCGACATTGAGAGAATAGCCGAAGAAGTGCCCACGGAAGGAAGGGAAACTGCAGCAGCGGAAGACATAGGAAGGGAAGGGAGCTCAGAGATGAGGGAAGAAATGGAGGAGGACAGATCAGCGAGGGAAGAGAAGATAGACGAAGAGGCGAGGGGAACAGTAGAAGAAGAAGGGGGAGAGGACACGACCAAAGGGATGGTCGCCTGAGTCGCTCGAGGAGGGGAAGGAAGAGAAGAAGAAGGGATAGAAGGGACCTCAGTTGTTGTAGCAATGCCGACATCCTGAGTGGATGGGCCTATGGGAATATCCTCTTCTGCTTCTTTCTCTGGTGTAACCAGAGTTATTACCTGCTCGGGTGCCACGGAAGGAGGACTCTCAGGGGCTTCTTCCTAAATGGTGTTGGATTCACCTTCTACGCCTTTGCCCTTGCCTTTAGGCTGCTGTTTGGATCGTGGAGGTGCGTTACCCAATGGGGAGGTTGTGAAATCAACCCCAAGGTAGATTAGTCCGTTCATCCGGCACCAATGCTCTGTCCTACGCAGAGTCTCCTTGACCCTCTCCTCAATTGTCTGAGGGGCCTTAGTTCTATCAATGGCCGGAAAGGGCCAATTGTCCCCATCTGTGTCAGTATATACCTTGTCTATTTCATCTTCCATAGTTTGGAAGCCTTTGGGGACAATGGCTATCCCATATTGGATGATTTCTGCCAAGGCTAGGCGAGAATGATCCTTTCTCCTGAGCTCCACCTCATGGATGACGTCAATGTAAATGTCCTCGATCTGAGGGACGTGGATTGGATCAAGTTTCGCCCTTGGCAGACAGCTCCTTGGGTCGAAGGTAGGCCTGGCTGGGAAATCATGTTTTAAATTAAGTAACTCCAGCTCTGCGAACATTTCCTTCGCCTTGTGGTGGGTAGAGCATGTATATCGGCCCACTGTGAGGGGGAAAGGAGTTCCACCCTTCTTTCTTTTCAGGCATTTCTCGTGGTATGTGATCAGCTGCCTTGACAGCTCCAGCAGAATCAGTTTAGGTCCAGCATACCTCGGTAGCCTGGTTGGCTCTCCTAAAAAGTTGGCAGCCCTTAGATAGGTGAATGTGGGAAACTGGGTGAACAGGGCCCCCCATTTCTCAGTGGCTGCTACTATGCTTTTGGTCGTGCGACCATAAGTCATATTCGGCCTCAATAGGTAGATGATGTGATAGAAAAACACATCGTTAATTTTTGTGAATTGGGAGATGCTATTCTCCAGCCTCAATTCCGGGTAGTACTCGTATATCTTGACCTGAGGCCAAACTCCACTCCGCGTCAGGCCTGGATAGTCCCTCTCTGATGCTGCAGCGTAGACCACGTAGGAGTTCATATGGAATGTCCCCGTTGTGCTAAATTGTTGTAGCTGCTCAGAGATTGTGCTGCTTATAATTTCTCCCCAGCAAAAGCGCTGATCAGGCATATTCTTGTTCATGGTCTCTAAGTACCGCAGCATCCATTTATGGAAATAATGGGCGTCAGAAAGCCCGAAGACCCTGCTCAGGAACGTAATGGTGTCGCTGAGCTCCTCTGAGAAGTCGCTGCGGTGGATGATTTGGGGCCACCGGGTTACTACCTTTTTGTTTTTCAAGTAAACCTCATTCATCAGTTGCATACACTGATCTGCATTGTCATCCCAGGCCTTAATGCAATCTGCTTGACTGACGGCCACAAAGTGCTGGTGGTGAGGTATGCCGAGTATTACTTCAAAGTGACGGGCAGTGAGGTTAATGACTACCTCGCCCTTGCTGTTTACGACACACCTTGTGTCTTTGTTGTAACATTGGGCAATCACCATCAAGAATTCATTGTTGACGGCGCTGACTGGGATTCCACCGGCGAAGTGCAGGGCACTGCCTATCAGTTTGTCCATCCATGGACTCCTTGTGACTTTCTGAGTTCTGGCCCAGAATTCCTCCATATCAATATGCCCCAATTCTGAGTCTCTGACGTCCAGGCTACACTCGGCCTGGGACTCGGGCATTCTGACCCTCTGATATTTATATTTCATCTCTTCTTCTGTAAGTTTGGCCTTTCCTTTGGATTTGGTAGGTCTCTTGCTGGATGTTGACATATGTTCTTCCAAGTTTATTTGCTGATCTGCATGAAGAAGAAGCGAGACCCAATCCAAAAAGGTTGTATTAGCCATTTGATTTTCCATTGAAGTGTTAACAGAAGAAAGAGTTAGTTATTTTGAGGCTCAGGGCGCATGGCGCATGAAAGCTGCAGCTTACAGGGCTAAATAGGTAAGGCGCACAGGAAAAGGGTGTTGAAAGGGTTAAACTGGCGCCAGAGGCGCATGGCTCATGAAAGCTGCAAGGTGCATTTTGTAAAGGGCGCATGAAAACATTGTGTTACATGGAGACAGGATGCGCCAAAGGCGCATGGATTTTTCATGTTGCATTGGGATTTGGTGCGCCCTTTGGCGCATGTATGGTTTGTGTAACAAGAACTTTTCGTGCGCCAAAGGGAACATGGCGCGGCGCACGGAGGGTTTGCACAACATGAATGTTTTTGCGACGAGGAAAGCGCCTGCGCCTTTATAACTTCATACTTGGCGCAGATTAAGCCGGTGTTGCGCAGTTGCGGGGTGCGCCTTGAGGGGCGCATGTTAATGCGATGCAGCAAGGAAGGTTGGTGCGCCAAGGTGGGCGCAAGGCTAGCGCTTGCATCATGTGAAGGAGGCGCGCCTTGAGGGCGCAAAGGTATTTGATGCAACAAGCATGATGGGTGCGCCATTGGCGCGGATTTTATTCATGCTGCGAGGGGGACAGATGCGCCAAAGGGAAAAACAGAGTTTTTTACACAGTTTAGCCTCTCCTTTATCCTTTCTTTTCCAAGATTTGTTTGGGAAATAAAATGGTTAATCCAAAGGGATTCAGACCATGCTTTTAGAAGAACTTCCTCTACCAGCAGATCTGGAAAGAGGGGGAGGGATATGGAAAGACAGCAAAGGGGGAGGCTAGATCAAAATTTCAATACTTCCAAACCACAACCAGACCACCAAGCACACAAAGAACCAAAAACGTAAAACGCACGAGAGAAATAAGAACCTCTTACCCGGATAAATAGCAAAAACTTGCACACGGGTCCACAACGCGTTGAAAACGACGAGGCAGGGGCTGACAGGCTCAGAGAATAAAAATCACGTGCTTTGCGTCTGGTGAAAATGACATTTGCAGGCGCGCAAATACATATATATAGGTGAGCTAGTCATAAATGCGCCACCAACTTTGTAAAGGGCGCATGAAAATTGCTGTCGACATAGGAAAGCATGCGCCCTTTGGCGCACCAAAGCATTCGCCAGCATGGAACTAAGCGCGCCTTTGGCGCACCAAAAGTTGTGTCGCCATGAGATTATGTGCGCCTCTGGCGCACCAAAAGGTGGCGCAACAAAAGTTTTGCCAACATGAAGGCGCATGCGCCTTGGCGCACGCAGAGAAGGAAGACTCAACATACAAGGCGCACCGAAAGGTGTGTTGACACAGGAAAATATGCGCCAAAGGCTTTAAAGGGGGCGCACCAAAAGTTGGTGTTACATAGTAATTCCATGCGCCCAGCCAAAAAAGACCAAAAAGACTAAGTTCGGAAAACCAGATTTTCCCGGAAAGGGATTTTGCAACGTTCCGAACGCAAGGGATCCCTAACGAGGGATCGAAACAAAATTTTCGGTATGGTTATCAGTAAAATTGCCCCTTGGATGTAAGGATATCATCTATTATATCTTTCAAAATTTTAAAATCTATTCTAGCACATCTCTTAATTATACAAGTAGTCATGCAACGAGCTCTTTATTTTCAAGAGGAACCCATCTCCTTTACTTTCATGGATCTACCCTATAAATATGCTATTTATAATGGCCTTCCTCTATGTAACAATACATAATAATTTGTTTAAGTGTGTGATCATAGATAATGGATTTGTCCTCAATATCTTCATCATATCCTTCATTATTATGCTAGGAATCTCATCCCATTATCTTATTGAATCTAATATAAATATATATGGATTGGATAATATGCCCAATTAGGTGCTTGGGAAAATCACATAACATATTACTTTAGGCTTTCATACTCTCCCTACCATTTTTTATGTTATATATAATGAGCTTAGTTACAATTTTCTATTGTGACATCCTCAGATTCCTATTATGCATGTAGTTTCTTCTACTCTTCATAGTTGTCTTAATTTTTCTTACTAAGGAACTTGATTATCTAAAATATGTATTTTAGTAATAATATAAGAAGTATAACAATGTAATAACTACACTATCCTTAAATATAAAATGCTAGATAATTTTATTTGATATTTTAAATGAAATCGTAGGGAAAAGGGTACTAACATGAAAATAACTTATCTTGTAGTAATATGGGACTAGACAAGATGATGTACTGGTGGAGTTGAGTGTCCTAACGAACTCCAAAAAATTGTAGAAGTGGAAAATTTGGCCGGATTGGGGCAATTGGGGAAGGATAGGGGCACGTGTGGGCACCCTTATTTGAAATATGAGCACCTTGGTGTACGTAATGACTCAGAAACTAAATCTGATATGGTCATTAAACCTTCACAGTACTTCACCTTCGATTAGGTTCATGTCGAACCTGGTTCATTAGATGTCATTGTAATTATCCAATGAATATTCTCCTATGAAACCCCACATAAAATCATTAAACCCTAAGAATAAAGATGTTGGTGAATGGGTCGGACTATTCTCAGCTGCAAAATGGATGGAATTATGAATGAGTGTTGCACTACATTTCAGACATGATGCAGTTCTATGTGTTTTGTGTGTGTAATGGTGTGCCTAGGGTTCCATAGAACCAATGACACCAAAGTAGAGGTAAATAGCTAGATAAAAATGTAGAAGGGTGGATGGAATATAATAGACTTCCCTTCCTATGTAATGTATAATGCAGAATAGTGCCCAAATGCAGTCCCTTGCCTTATGTATATAGATAAACCTTAGTAGAAGTATTTTTCCCTTAAGATAGTGTGTATGTTGTGCTTATATATGGATTTAGTTTTCAAATTTCCACACTAATGACCCGACATGCCGACTAGTACCTAGGGGAATGGGAGGGAAATTCATAAAGACTGACCTCAAACATCTAAATTGGAACCAAGTGTGACGGGGACTAGGGTGCCTGAAAATGAGGACCAGGGTTCCCCAAGCACCCTAATCCCTTTCTAGTCACCCTAGTCAAAGACTAAAGATGACACTGAGTGAATAATGATAGCTAAGACTCCCTGAGAGACGAACATAACTGTGTTAGTGACCGATGACTGTGCAAGACAAAAAATGACAAAAGATCAACTAAACTGATGACCAGAAAAGGGTATGGGTCATTAGGAAATACTTTTCTTACACAAGATCCATAAATAAAACAACATATTTGATAGTATAATTATAGTAGTAAGTGTGTGATTATGTGACTACATTTTCCCCCACTTTATGTTGGTAGGCAGAAAGCTCGGTAACATAAAGTAGATACTTTGTGAACCTGATAGAAATCTAGAGAATCCCATCCTATAATAGAATGTGCATATGTGTTAGAAAAGCGTGCCGAATGAACCATATATCGTGCCTGATCTGAAAACGTGTGGTTGTATTTTTTGCACTTTTAAAAGTTTCCAAAGATCGTGATTTTCTTAACCAATTTTAAGTATTCTAAACTCCACAAATTGATTAAATTCTAATTATTATGCATCCATAGAAGTGTGGAAAACTTGTGTAGTAAATAAATAATCAGAAAAACTGAAAACATTCAGATAACAAACAAGATTGTTTACGGGGTTCAGAAATTCCTACGTCCCTGGGTTCAGATTGAACCGATCCATTAATAATATTGAAATGTAAGTACAATAACTCTTAAAAACAACCAATAATGAATCATAACCTGCAAATGAGCTGATCAATGTCCCAAGAACTCTGAAAAATAGCAGAAACTGTCCCAAGAACGATCCGTGGCTCCTACAGTGTTTTCACAATGTGATCTCCCTACAACTGTGTTATAAAAACACCTACAAATGGAGATTTAAAAACATTATATGAAAAAAATAATATATCTGAGATCATCTCTTAATTTTGAACAATTTTCATGTTTACACCAAGTCACAATTCGGACCAGAAGTGCATTGAAATTCGTGTTTTCCAACTAGTTGTCTTGTAGATTCCTGTTAAAAACTGCATTCAAAGCTTCCAAAAATAGGTTAAAACTCAACAAAAAACATCAAATATTATATTTTTGGAATTGTCTTAGAATTCCCTACATTTCACCTTTTTACTCCGAGTTCCCAATCTGAGTGCAAGGCCTTCAAAAATGGTGTTTTCTGAAAACTGCCCTCTTCTCCTCCTTTGCACAGACATGACTGTTATTCAAATAAAATAACTCTCCTTTTATAATGTTTCCAAGTGGCTGGCTCAATGGTTAGGCACCTAAAATTTTGCATGGGAGGTTAGCTGTTCAAATCCCCTCCACTTATCTCTCCTTCTCCTTAGGCGGATTTGTAGTGGTTTATCCCACATTGTGGGTGCGTGAAAGAAGGAAGGCATTTAATAATGCAAAGAGGGGGTTGTTTGCATTGGCTTAAGAGCCACCTTAGCTACTTAGGAAGTGGGCGCATTTGTTGGTTAGATAAATATGGCACATGGATGTGTAATTTTAGGTGCCTTAAATAATGCCAAGGATAATGCGTGGAATAGGTAATAAGGATTTTGGATTAAATGCGTGGAATATGGAAAATGGACTTACCAAGTAAATATAATTTCGACCCATGTAATGTGGTATGGAAATAATTAACTCCGTCAATAGTATATATTCCACTTTTCGTCTCACGTAGGAAAATTGAGTGAATTTGATGAGTGGTGGCAAGCCACGTGGTGGCTTGTGGACCCACCACGTTGGTGATAATACCATAGTCCACACGGCGGTCGGGCTCCCCTCTGTAATAAAAATTGAGCCTCTTGTTCCCATGCACCATTTTTACGATCATCTAAGACCGGTGATCGAAAACCAACAAACAACTCCCTTTTCCTTTTCGCCATGTGTCGTAGTGCGATTGGTCCATTATTGACCAGTTGACTAGAGTTGACTTTCCCGTTAACCGAACTTTGACCGGACATAACTAGAGCTCCCGATGTTCATTTGTCACGTTCTTATAGTCATCGGAAAGCTCTCGAGATGATCTTTTGCAGTGACACCATTTAGGGATTTTTAGGGAGCTTTTTCAAAAATAATCCCCTGATCACACCTCCCCACTGAGAAAGGCTTTTTGTCCACAAAAAGTTATGTATCAACCCACAAATAATGCTATCTCTTCCTGCATTGCACAAACACATACAAGAACCCAAAATAACATTATAGGTTAAATAAATGTAAATAGTTGATTATCTAGTCACATAACCAATCAGATAATAACACCCAATTAAACTAGTGTTCAACTGAAATCTGCAACCATATCAACTCTACGCACAACTATGAACTGTCATACCCCACTGTAATGCCATCACAATTAACTGACCAGATAATAACACCCATTCTATTAAGGAAAGCTAGTGTTCAACTGTCACTTTGTGATATGGCCGATTACCAAAAATTACAATTCCAAAACACAGATCAGTATACAAGACATCTAAACTGCCCACAATTAGGCTAGTGCCCACTTCCCATCTGAAACTGTAACAACTGGAAGTATTAACTATCAGAATATAATAGAATATCAACACCAAAAAATAGCTATAGTCAACAACTGAATCAACATGAATATGCCAAAACACTGTATCGCCATCACAAATGATAAGTCAGATAATAACACCCATCTATAACAGAAGCTAGTGTTCAACTGACACTTTGTGATTATGCTGATTACAACTGCAAGTTTCAAATTTAGACATGCTACTGATGCCTATCCCTGCATATTGTTTTCAACAATGGAACTACCAACCACTATGAGAAAACAAAACATGAGTATGATGAACCTATCACTCAAATCTTCTCTTCAGCTGTTTCCATTCATTTTTCAAAGCTTAAATATCAACTTAGGAACAAATCCTTATCAATCAACAGGAATCCCTAAAATATAGCTCTGAATTTTTTTTTTGCTTGCCTACTATCAACAATTTACTGTAGTGCAAATATAAAGTTTAGGAGTGTTTTTCCCAACCAATCACTTGGGTTTTTCCGTTTTGGTTGTTTTACCTTCTCCATACCAAAATGAGTTTTAGTTAGGTTTAGCACTGTTGGTTTTACAATATTGTTCTTTTTAACAACTTTCCAATTTTGTTGTTTAGAAACAAACCAACAAACCTTAACATCATGACCATTCCTATTACAATGGGAACAAAATTTAACTTCCCTATTTTTAGGAGTCTTACCCATTTTACCATTCTCAGAACTCTATCTACAAGAATGATTCCCCTGTTTAGGAGAGGTAACATTCTTGCCATTTCTCTCCTTTCCTTGATGAGATTGGTCTTTAGCACCTGACTTATCATTCAAAAAAGGCATTAACTTCTTAATCAAATTTTTCCTCTTCCAACAATATGCAACAGAATGATTAGTACCTTCACAAAATGTGCAAGGGAAAGCATATTTCTACCTACCAAAGCTATATTGTTTCAACTGAAAGAGTGTATTAGAAGTTTTAGGATTTGATTTTCCCTTAGTGTTATTTTTAGTGTAAGTGGTAGGAGGTGGAATCTTATTACCTCTTTTACATGTTTTCTTACACCTTTCATTGTTCCTTCTGATGGTGCAATCCTGTAATTCTAGTGGTGTAGATCCTTGGCTATTGGAAGCTTGTCTTCCTTCAGCTGCTTTAGAACTTTCTCCAATTTCCATTTCCCAACTAGAATAACCCAAACCTGCAAACCGAGGCTGATCCTCTACCTATACTGGGTTAGCATCACCTTGTCCATTTTTACCAAGGCCCTTTCCATTAAATCCCATCTTAACCATTAGCTCAGACCCAATTCCCTTAGTGTGTTTTTCAAACTGACCCAAAGGAATATCTGAAACTGAATGAGAGGAAGAATTAAAATGTGAATAACTTACAGTGCATTCTATCATAATACCTACATCTGATTTTGAAGGAATTTCCTTCTTATGTTCACCTTGTTGCATCCTTTCCAAGAGGGCATCCTTGGTGCATATTTCTTCTTGCAACTCTTTAACAAAGCCCATCAACTTCTTGCTCTCTTCAAGCATCTTGTTGACACTCCTCTTTCTTGGTTATAGAGGATTGTGGCTCAGATTTTAACCACACTATTTCCTCTTCCAAGGAATACAAATTATCTCTCAAGAAAGAGTTTTCTTCTTGGAGTTGGCGGTTTATGGCTTCAAGCTCATCCGGTTGCTCCTGTTTGGATGACTTGCGCATGATTCTCGGTTCCTGCAGACACAACCTGTACTTCCAAAACTGCACACTGCAAAAGAAGATTAACAAGCCCCAAAATGTCTACACACTGAAGAATGAAATCAATATTGAAACTAAAGCCAAATTTCCAAACACAATTAGAAGCTAATCCATCAATCTAACTGCTCTGATACCAAACTTGATCTGAAAACGTGTGGTTGTATTTTTTGCACTTTTAAAAGTTTCCAAAGATCGTGATTTTCTTAACCAATTTTAAGTATTCTAAACTCTACAAATTGATTAAATTCTGATTATTATGCATCCATAGAAGTGTGGAAAACTTTTTTAGCAAATAAATAATCAGAAAAATTGAAAACATTCAGATAACAAACAAGATTGTTTACGGGGTTCGGAAATTCCTACGTCCCCGGGTTCAGATTGAACCGATCCATTAATAATATTGAAATGTAAGTAAAATAACTCTTACAAACAACCAATACTGAATCAAAACTTGAAAATGAGCTAATCAATGTCCCAAGAACTTTGAAAAATAGCAAAAACTGTCCCAAGAATGATCCGTGGCTCCTACAGTGTTTTCACAATGTGATCTCCCTGCAATTGTGTTAGAAAAAAACCTACAAATGGAGATTTAAAAAAATTATATGAAAAAAAATCATATATCTGAAATCATCTCTGAATTTTAAACAATTTTCATGTTTACACCAAGTCACAATTCGGACCAGAAGTGCATTGAAATTCATGTTTTCCAACTAGTTGTCTTGTAGATCCCTGTTAAAAACTGCATTCAAAGCTTCAGAAAATAGGTTAAAAATCAACAAAAAAACATCAAATCTTATATTTTTGGAATCATCTCAGAATTCCCTACATTTCACCTTTTTACTCCGAATTCCCAATCTGAGTGCAAGGCCTTCAAAAATGGTGTTTTCTGAAAATTGCCCTCTTCTCCTCCTTTGCACAGACCTGACTGCTATTCAAATAAAATAACTCTCCTTTTATAATGTTTCCAAGCAGCTGGCTCAATGGTTAGGCACCTAAAATTTTGCATGGGAGGTTAGCTGTTCAAATCCCCTCCACTTCTCTCTCCTTCTCCTTAGGAAGATTTGTAGTGGTTTATCCCACATTGTGGGTGCGTGAAAAAAGGAATGCATTTAATAATGCAAAGAGGGGGCTGTTTGCATTGGCTTAAGAGCCACCTTAGCTACTTAGGAAGTGGGCGCATTTTTTGGTTAGATAAATATGGTGCATGGATGTGTATTTTTAGGTGCCTTAAATAATGCTAAGGATAATGCGTGGAATAGGTAATAAGGATTTTGGATTAAATGCGTGGAATATGGAAAATGGACTTACCAAGTAAATATATTTTTAACCCATGTAATGTGGTATAGAAATAATTAACTCGGTCAATAGTATATATTCCACTTGTCGTCTCATGATAGGAAAATTGAGCGAATTCGACGAGTGGTGGCAAGCCACGTGGTGGCTTGTGGACCCACCACGTTGGCGATAATACCATAGTCCACACGGCGGTCGGGCTCCCCTCCGTAATAAAAGTTGAGCCTCTTGTTCCCATGCACCATTTTTATGCTCGTCGAAGACCGGTGATCAAAAACCAACAAACAACTCCCTTTTGCCTTTTCGCCACGTGTCACAGTGCGATTGGTCCATTATTGACCAGTTGACTAGAGTTGACTTTCCCGTTGACCAAACTTTGACCGGACATAACTAGAGCTCCCGATGTTCGTTTGTCACGTTCTTACAGTCGTTGGAAAGCTATCGAGATTATATTCTGTACTAACACCATTTAGGGATGTTTAGGTAACTTTTAAAAATTATCCCCTGATCAACAAGGGTGACACTGATGAAGAAGAGGTGGTAGAGGAGATTCTTTGGGATAAATAATCTCCAATCCATGATGTGGAGGAATAATGGGATAGGGAATAGAGTGACGTGCATGACATAGAGATGCATGAGGTACATGAAGTACATGATGAACATCCTAGTATGTTGTTCATTAATCTACAACTATTTAATTATTAGACCAAGGTACGTAAAATTTCAATATTTCCAGTGTTGTATGCACAACTATAGATATTTGAGAGGTGTAAAGGTAAATTTTGGTCACTACGCTTAAGAAATAACAATGGTGGAAATGAACTAGATTCTGACTGAAAGTAAATACTATGGCTAATGAAAAAGCATGTAAAAACATAACACAGATAAAGAAATGAACTACTACTAATCTAATCATGTAATGAATTAAATCAACAAACAAAGGAGATGGTTAACAAATCGCAAGTGGGATCTTCCTTGGGTGTTAATCCCTCCTAAGGCCCGTGACTACAATGAATAAACATAACTCATGCTTTTATTTCATCAGCATGAAGATTACATTTGGAAAATATAGAAAATTCTCTATGGATCAATGTGTATGTGTCTATATATCTCTTAAAACATTAATTTTTCCTTTTTATATCTTTCATTACAATAGAGGTGTGAAGATACAGAGTTCTACTAGGAGTTCTAGTTAGATTAAGTAAAATATATTAACCAAAAAATCTGGAAACTACATGCATGTAACATAACTATTCAATGAATATTTGCATAATGATCACATAACTTAACTAATCGATAATTTGATCAACAAATTATTATATTATGAATTAAATCAAATATTTCTTTGTTGAGTTACAACACATAGTCAGATGATGGTGTTGAGTCCTTTCCTATTTCTCATTCCATTAACACATGCGAGCTTAGGTGTGATGTCCACATTGTACAAGATCCTCAAAATTATGGATTTATTTATATGTGTGACCTCCTTTGGTTGTGGATGATTTTCTACAGATGAGTCCCTTTGGCTGCATCTCAATTGTTGCATGTGAATCCTTTGTTGTGGATGATTCCTCTAGTTGCATGTCAGTTGCTTCATATAACAAGTTTCTTACAAACAAGGCTGGCATTATAAAAATCACCATTTAACATCATATTGCAATCAGAAGAATAAATGCATACTAATAATACCACATAATAAAGTAAACTAGTAATAATTATATTAAATAATATCTCATGTCATGAATTCAATTTATGATGAAAATGTCTAGCAGTATCAACGGAAAATACAAGTTCAGGGCTACAAATGATTCAATAGAATACATAATATGATGTGTTTTAAAAAGGAAATAAAATGACTCATCACACCCCAAGACTTAACATCTTGAATGTCCTCATTCATATTTCTTTAGGATCCTCCTAATGTTTCTTTAGATCTACCTGAATGATGATGCATAAACATCTGAAATCAACTAAGGTAGATATTCCTTCAGGATTGATGAAGAATTAACCTCCATTCCTTCTATATCTATCCATGAATCTGTCATGTATATCGTCATCCAGTTGCTTTTCACTAGACCAATGTGGTATAAGATAGTGGAATATTGGGGGATGATATCCAATGCGAAACCAAGTTTTTCCACATCCTTTAGAAACCTCAATGTATGCATTTAACCTCCTAAAAGTTGGAATTATATTATGGATAAGGGTGCATTTATTTTCTTTAAATATCACGGGACATATCTTACTAGCACATCCTGCATGCATATGTTATCTCTCGTGTATTGAATTTAATGTGGTCCTTGGCTTCTTCATGAGATTCTTTTCTCATCTGTTGTACCCACTATCTAATTTCCCTATGTTCCATATATTTTCCGTACTATTCAATAATTGCCCCTATATTTTTAGCTTCACCTCTGATCATCCATGGAAGTAATTTTGATAAGTGTTTGTAATTTTTCATCGATTTTTCTCTGTACAATTCATTATCTAAAATAAGAACATAGTGCCTTAATTGGAACATCTCTAATATAAAGTTATTGGGATCCAGTCCCTATTTATATTCAACGGCATAATTGTACATATATAATTCACATAACAACAAATGAATCTCATGATGCATCTTCATGTATACTCTAAAGAAACTTCTGGCTCCACTAATAACAAATGGAATATTTGAGTTGATATAAGTGATATTTAATTGTAACATTTGTTCCTTTAATAAAATGGCATAAATGTTAGAATGTGGCCTATATTTAAATATCTCATTGCTCACCTGAATTTTATCTTCATGCTTCTTCTTGAGTCTTTCAATATCCTTATCCTTAGCCCTAAGCTGCTTATCCTTTTCCTCCATTTCCTGCTGGTATTGGAAGAGTTCTTCCTTTTCCCTTTCCCATTTTCCTTGAAATTTATTAACATAGTTTTCAAACTGTTGGACCCAGTAGTTTTGCAAGGTTGTTTGTGTGGCCATATTCCTGTAAGATGGTTTTGCAGGCTCTTTGAAAACTTCTCCGATGATAACATGTGGTTACGTGTTAGCTTGTGGCAACAATGGTGGAGAAGGCTCTAATATGATCTCAACTATTTCCTCAATAACTGTAGGAACATTTCCCTATACCTTCTCAATTTTCTCAGGTGGTTGTTCTATTACAATTCTATGAACAATGGTTTCTATAATCTCTTCAACAATATGGGGCATACCATCCCCAATTTCAATCCTATCAATTTGTGTTTCAAGAACTGCATGGACATGTGCTTCCTCTATATTATCTTCATAATTGGTGGCTTCATGAGACGTGTCTTAAATTTTCTTCATAAATCCTTCTGCTTCATGCTTCTCATGGGTTTCCCCACCATGAATTTCCTCTTCTTGAACTTTCAGCTATTTAGTAGGGCCTTCTTGAACCATTTTCTCACCACTTTATTCTCCTTAGGACCCTATTGCTCATGAATTTCAACATCAACACTTCCCTGCTCTATGTCCATTGATGTGGTCTCAATATTCTCTTCAGTAGATTATTTATCAGAAGTAATATAGCTTCAGGATTTTTGGGATTTGATGTTTTGGATATTCTTAGCCTTTTAGTTTTTAGTCTATTCGAGCACCTAGGTGGTGTAGGGGTGGATTTGGAGGATGTAGGAGTAGACTTGAAAGATTTAAAAGTGGGCCTAGAATATTTTCTCTTAATTTTTGAGGTGGATGATTTAGGAGTTAGAAATATAAGTAGGTTTTCAGCAATGATAATCCTCTCAGGGGATACATGAATGGGTTCTCTTCAATAGGTGGTGTATTTTCAGAAATAGGGGTTTTTGTGGCCTAAGAAGTGGAAGTTGTGGGTTAAAGATAAGAAGTGGAAGCTATAGGTTCAAATTTATGAGTGGAAGAACTACATGTACTTCTTCTTCTTTTCTTTCCACACCCCAATAATTCATCAATTCTATTAAACCTTGAAAATCTCCCCAATTCAATTTAGGATGTTTTCTTTTCAATGTATGTTTTATAATTAGAGTGATAAGAAAATGGTGAGAAAAATATGACCTCCCTCTCTGTGACTCTCTACTCATCCTTTTCAAGATTTCATTTAAGAAATTTGGTACATTAACATGCCTATCATTTTTCAAGTGATTGAGTAACTTGAAATGGATAGTATTTAGTCTAGAATATCTACCTTCACAAGTAAAATACTTGATAATGTAGTTTAAAATTTCAGCCTATAGAGGTTTGAGATAATTACTAAGTTTACCTTAGTAATCATTTACGAAGGCATCATCTGCATTAGGGAAGTCTTGTCTAGCTGCATCTATATTTTCCTTCTCACGAAAAAGTTCACCTTCTACAGGAATCCCTGTAACTATAGCCAAAATATCATCATCCACTCTCAATGCTAAACCCTTGATAGTAACCTCTCCATCCTTAAATGTGATATAAAATTTCTTTACCATAGATTCATTGAAACCCTGGAGCTTACTGATGTAATACATCCATCTGTTGTTCTGAAAATACTGAAATATCTGTGGTTGATTTTGGATTTGAGAATGATCAGTTGGATCGTGATGAATGAGATATCCCCCCATTTTGAATTCTAAAAACTACTTCAGATTTGATAGGGAAAACCACACACTTTGGATCAATGGTGCAAGAAAACGAGTAAGGATGAATGTTTTGAGTACTTTTTTTTGAATTTCCTGACCAACTCACACACAACGCAAAAAAAATGAATTAAATTGGGTTGATTACAACAAGTGTGTGAGGTGAAGTGGTGTGATGGGGTGGGGTGACATGGAATGACAACTCATAGGTTTAAAGGAGGAAACATATAATTGTTATTTAGAGACATTTATGTCATGGCATAAACATTAATTAAAAACAATCATACCAAAGATACTTTATTAAAGTGGAATGAGTGCACTTATCTCAAGGTATGCATATGATGATGATTGCATGTGCATTGTTGTGATTGTACCTTTTCTAAAAGTTGGGTTGTCACGATGTATAAATGGTGTTTATAATGTTGAAAGCATATGAAGCATCATGTTGAAGGCTCCTTAGTGAAGTAAAATAATTCCCAGAGAGGGAATACTGACTTGTTCTGGTGCAAGTCATCTCTATCACCACTCACACATGCAGATTATTCCTTATTTTTTTGACGCAATCATAACTTTTGCCAAACATGAAAACAAAGTAGATCTTTGTTGTATGATGTTGCAAGTAGAACATGTATTATTTTTATTATCTCCCCGTGTCAGAGACTATGCACTTCTTGCTACATATACACCAAATCCTATAAAACATAAATTCTAAGAAAAAAAATATGTTAGTTGAGTGTTGGTGATCACCAAGAGGGCTGATCAAATCAATTTTATTCTTCCTTGGGATATTCAACAAGCTAAATATGCCAAGGCCACTGAAATATCTCGATCCTCTGAAATCTCAGAAGATGAACCAGTAGGCTCAACTTCTAATCTTAAATCTAATGTTCTTATCTCCATCCTACTTTGACCTCCTCTGAACTACTACATGAAGGTGCTCTTATTAGTTGGATTTTTGTATAATCTTAATCTATGACCATTCACTAGTAGTTTTAACCTCACAAGATCTATGGTGATGAGTTTTACAGCTCTATTGGGAAATATTTTCTCAATCTCATATGGACCTAGTCACATTTTCATATTTTTTCCCATGTGGTCTTTATACTTTAAGTTAAACAAGAGGGCCCAATCACCTTCTTAAAACTACCTTTTTTGATGAACCTTTCATGCCTTTTGATCCTTTTTTTCTGTACTACCTTTATATTATGCACAACTTGTCTTCTCATTTCATCCAACTCATTAAGTTGGAGAATATTCTGCCTTTGAGCTTCAGAAAAATCTATGATTAGTTCAAGTGCAGTCCTTAGTGTCTTTTGCTTGAATTCAATAGGGAGAATAAAAATCTTACTGTAAAAAATATTGAATGGTGTGAATCCTGTTGTTGTCTTCCACATTGTGTTGAATGCCCAAAATGCCTATGGTATTCTATCTACCTAATCTCTCCTATGGCATGCAATATTTTTTGTCAAGATGGTTTCTATTTCCCTATTTGTTACCTCAACTTGGCCATTAGATTAGGGGTGATAAGGTGTAGACTTCATATTTTTGATTTCATACTCCTTAGCTAGATCAGAAATAACTTCAGCAATAAAGTGTGTACCTTGATTAGTAACAATTTCTCTTGGTACTCCGTACCTTATGAAGATGTGGTCATATAAGAATTTTGAAACTTTCTCACTCTTCTAATTTGGCAATGCTTTCAATTCTATCCATTTAGTAAGGTAATTTGTGCACACCAAGATGTATTCCTTTTGTTGATATTTAGGATCTATAGGACCAATGAATTCTAAACCCAATTTGTCAAATGGCTAAAATACCAACTGAGGCTACAATGGAATCTCATTTGACCTGGTAGGCTTACCCATTATTTGGCATCTATCACACCTCATGGTATATAATTTTACATCCTTATGTAGTGTTGGCCAGTAATATCCTATTGTCAACACCTTTTGCATTGTTCTTTTTGTATTAAATTTTCCTCCACACGGTTCACTATGGAAGGATTTGAGGACATCATATATTTCCTCGTCATTAATGTATCTTCTCATAACATTATCCTACCTTGTGTGAAATAGAAATCTAACTTCCCAAGAAAAATTCACACTTTTCTCAATTATTTATTTATTTTCATAATATAATTAGTCTGGAGGTGTCTTACCTAAGACCAAATAATTGACTATATCAGCATACCAAGGTGTTATGGTGGAAATGAAAAATAGGTGCTCACCTGGAAAAGAGTCATCCACTACATGTTCTTTAGTATTATTTACCATTCTCGAAAGAAATTTTGCTACAACACTGTCATTACCAGGTTTATCCACAATGGTGACATAAAACTCTTACAAGAGTAACGACCATATAATTATACTACTCTTTATAACTAGTTTGTTGAACAAGTATTTAATTGCAGCATGGTCAGTGTGAATAAACACTAGGTAACCTACAATGTAGTGCCTAAACTTATTGATGGCATACACAATTGCTAAGAACTCTTTCTATGTAACTGTATAGTTAAGTTCAACATGCTACAAGTACTTTCTTACATGATAAATTACGTAGTTTAGGACTCTATCTTTCTGTCCCAAAACAACTCCAATGACATGGTATGATGCATCAATATGGATATGAAATGGAAAGTTCCAATCAAGTCCTCTTAACACAAATGCATTGGTCAACATTTGATTCAAATTTTAGAATGTGGTCTCACATTTTTTAGTCCACTCAAAGGCAACGTCCTTTCTCAGTAGTAAAAATAATGGTACTCTAATCTTATTGAAATCCTATATAAATCTTCTATTATAACCATCATGACCTACGAAGCTCCTCACATCCTTCCGTTTATTTAGTTTTGGCAGATTAATAATTACAGATACTTTTACTAAATCGACCTGAATTCCATCAGATGATAGATAATGTCCCGACAAATTCCTTCAAACATCATCATGTAGCATTTTTCATTACTTAAGGACATATTATGCTCCTTGCATTTCCTCAAAACTTCGTCCATGTTCTTCTTTGCTTCATCGAAACTACTGCCATGTATTGTAAAATCATCCATATATACGTCCATGCAGTCATTGGTTAGATACGAGAAGATTATCAAGATTTCCCTCTAGAATGTAGTAGGTGCATTGTAAAAACCAAAGGGAATAATAGAGTATGCAAATGTTCCCCATGGTCATGTGAATATGGTTTTTTCCTGGTCCTCTAGTGCAATCTAAATTTGATTATAGCCACTGTATCCATCAACAAAAAAAATATTTCTTGCTAGCCAAAGTGTCAAGTACCTGATCAATGAAAGGGAGTGGAAAATGATCCTTCTTTTTTATTGCATTCATCTCTTTATAATCTACGCAAATCCTTCATTTTCCATTATTCTTGGGTATAATGACAAGTGGTGACACCCATTGACTATCTAAAATTGGATATATGAATCTAACATCTAATACTTTTTTTAATTCTTTTTTCATGATGTATCTCATTATTGGATTAATTCTTCTTTGTTGCTGCCTTATTGACCTGTAATTGTCTTTGATATATATGTTGTGTTTACATAACTTAGGATGAATCCCATGTATGTAACCATAGTCCCATGCAACTTTTTTTTTGTTTTACAAAAAAGCAATCAACAATTGCTCTTGTTGCATGCTCAACATTTTGTTCACATTAAGTGTCTTTCTCAGAGTGATTTCCACTTGCTTAGAGAGATCAATCATGGAAAATATATTGCTATTTACAGATTTCAGTATGCAATCATGTGGGAGAAGTTGGTGAAGGATGAAGTTCTTTCCTGGAACATTCATGGTGCTTTGTTGTGGTAGAATTTGGTTCACAGGATAACTTATACACCGTAATCTTCTATCTAATTCCTCATTCCTTCCATAGTTACTTTACATGACATTGGAAAGAACAACATATTCTTCTTGTCCTTAAATTGTGCATGACTTCTCCAACATCATGAGTTATTGTACAGAGATTTGGTCTTCTTCTGGATCTCAACCAAAATGGTTTGATATTCTTCATTGAACGGTTGTGGAGGGAGAAAAAACATGATATTTTTAGTACCACTTCCATTATAAATAATCATATTACTAGATCTACATCAACAGTGGCCAACTATGGTCTTCCGAGGATGATAGGATATCCTCCCAAGCTTGTTTTTGGCTGAAGAACAATAAAATCAGCAAAGTATTCCCAAGATTATTCCACTACTACTAAGGCTTCAATGACTCCTTTAGGGTTCACTGTTGATATGTCTGCAAGCTGTAAGACTATGGTTGTTGTTCTTAGTCCTTATAACTTCAAATCATCCATGATTTGATTTTTCATGACATTAATTTCTGTCCCCAAGTCAACCAAAGTGTTCTTTATCACTATTCCATTGATAGTAACATTTACCAAAGGACTGCTCGGGTCTATGTACGTGGGAAAAATTGAGTTTCCATGCAAAATATCCACTAGTTATCCAATGACATATACAATAGATGGATCTTTCCTCTTCTTACCTGGTTTCTTTATGCATAGGTATTTGACCAATTTATTGTAGATGGGCATATCATTGATGTCTTGAATCAATGGAGTCTTGACACAAATGTTTTTCTGTTGGTTGAAAAAATCAGAGTCATATTTTGATTTGAGGTCAATTTCTTTTCTTGTAACCTTTCAGGAAATGGTGGCTCATTAGCATGTATTTTATCCTTACTAGAATTTTTCTCAAGTTGTTGTGGATCAGCTTGCAGTGTCTTCTACTTTTGCTGTGAATCTATCTACAACGTGTTTTTCTTTTTTTGCAAATTTGTTTATAGCTTTTGTGGTTCATCAACAATCTCAATAATGGTGGGTCTAGTTTGTGGAGGAAATGTTCTTCCTAAGCGGTGGTGGATATTGTTGACATCAACTTAATATGTAAGGTATTAAGTTGGTTCAGTGGTGTAAGCTGATTGAGAAGCTTTATTATTGGGGTTGGGTGTTGGTTGAGCTGGTAGCTAAGTTTATTTTGGTTGAGATTTTGTTTGGGGTTTTGGCATTAAATATTTTTGTAGGGTAAGGAAGTTAATTGTAGTATTGTTGGTAATTAGGAGGTGGGTTATTCCACTACTACCCTCCTCTCCAAGGCTACTGCCATGATTAAAGGGATTGTTTTCATTACTGTTGGCCATGAAATTGATGTTTTCACTGTTGTTGATATTGGTTAGGATATGGATCCCAACCCTTATGTTGATTATCCCAATGTGGGGGTGGTATATATTGATTATTAGAAACATTTTAAAATGCTTACATAAGGTCTTGTGACATACCTCCTTGTCTTGGTGGCCACGGTTTTATTTGAGAAACATAGAAAACTCAGGTGTCTATCCTCTATTTTCTATCATCCTTGATTTAGGTGAATCCTCCTTTTCTTATACAATGTTGCCCAATCCTCTGCATCTGCAATCATATTTCTTTCTTTTGCATGCATGAAAAAACTATGTGAGTATTGTCTCAACATCTTCCCTTTTTTTCTTGGCATGCAAAGCATCTAACTGATATGTGACTATGTCATTGATAATATTCTACTTCATGTTCTTGAACATGCTAACAATATCTAACTTGGATATGTCCCCAATTATTTTGTTAAATGATCCACCTCTTGATCTTACATTTCTTATCCTCTTCATAGTAACTATTGAGTAATTTCAGTAGGCTTCACATATTTCTTCAAAGGAAGCTTTTGAAATGTCTCCTT
This sequence comes from Taxus chinensis, assembly GCA_019776745.2. NCBI lineage: Eukaryota > Viridiplantae > Streptophyta > Pinopsida > Cupressales > Taxaceae > Taxus > Taxus chinensis. The sequence goes on from CM034148.1 coordinate 629,140,382, forward strand.
CTCTGATCAGATCCAGGGAATCCATGTCCTCTTCACTGAGTCCCTTCAAAAATATTAGTTTTAGAGAAATTCAGGAGGTAGTATTATGTGCCTTATCTTTAAGAATCTTTCTAAATAGTCTTCCAATGGTTCATCCTCCTTCTGTGCCATCTTGTAGATTTCATCACCTCCTCTGCTACTCAGTATGCAATAGTTATGATACTTATTGAGGAATTTATCCTTCAGCTGTGCCCAAGTGGTTACAACATTTATTCCGAAACCCATGAACCATATCAAGGCTACATCCTTGAGTGTAGCAGGAAATAGATTCAATTTATGTGCATCTGTGGAATCATAAGTCCAGCATAAAATGTCAAACTCAAATAGAAAGGTGTCTGGGTCTTCAATTAAGGATCTATGAAAGTTAGGAAAGGTTGAGGGAGAAATATACTTCATAGCAGTGAGGGAAACTCAAAAGTAGTAACCCCATTTTGAGAATTTTGGTCTACTTCTTTTGCCATATTTGGCTGCTCAGGAGCAACGTCATAAATTTCACTTGGAGGATGTTCTTCTACTATCAAGCCTTGTAAAGAGGAAAATACACTTTCTTCAGAATCTGATATAGAAACATGTGCTACTTGTAGATTAGGTACAAAAATCTACCATGAGCATCTCTCGGACAGTGCATGCATCAACTACTACACTCACTTAACATATGTTAGTGGGGGGTATGGAGGTGAATTTCTTAAAACCTAAAATACTTTTAAGAAATGGAAAACCTCTCAAAAACCTTATAAGTTGGTAGTATCCCTGACAATGGTACCAAAAATGGTGGTGAAAATTAACTTGCAACAATTAGTATGTTGTTCATGAATCTACGGTCATTTAATTATCAAACTAAGGGACATAAAATTTCAATATTACTAGTGTTGTATGCACAGTTACAGATATTTGGGAGGTGTAAAGGTAAATTGTTTTCACTACAATTAAGAAAGAACAATGCTGGAAATGAACTAGACTCTGATTGGAAGTAAATACTATGGCTAATGACAAAGCATGTAAAAACATAACACAGATAAAGAAATGAACTACTGTTAATCTAATCATGCAATGAATTAAATCAACAAAAAAAGAAGAGGGTTGACGAACTCCAAGTGGGCCCTACCTTGGGTGTTAATCCCTCCTAAGGCCTGTGACTACAACGAATAAACAAAAATCAAACTTTTATTTCATCAACATGAAGATTACAGTTGGAAATTATGGAAAATTCTCTATCTATGGATTGATCCCTATGTATCTATATATCTCTACATCATTAATCTTTCTTTTTTATATATTTCATTACAACAGAGGTGTGAAGAGATATAGTTCTACTAGGAGTTCTAGTTAGATTAATTAAAATTTCTTAACCAAGCAATCCAGAAACTACATGCATGCAACATAATTATTTAGTTGATGTTTACACAATGATAACCTAACTTATATAATTGATCAGTTGATCAACCAGTTATTAAATTATGAATTAAACCAACTATTTCTTTGTTGATTTGCAATGCATATCAGATGATGGCATTGAGTCCTTTCCCGGTTCTCATAATTGTTTCTTCCATTAACGCGTGTGAGCTTAGGTGTGATGTCCACGTCGTAAAATATCCTCATAATCATGACTTTATTTATGTGTGTGACCTCCTTTGACTGTGAACATTTTTCTATGGATGAGTACCTTTGGCTGCATGTCAATTGCTGCATGTGGGTCCTTTGCCATGGATGATTCCTTTGGCTGCATGTTAGTTTTCGAATATAACAAGTTTCTTGCAAACAAGGTTGACATTATACAAAGCACAATTTGATATCATATTGCAATCAAAAGAATAAATGCATACTCATAATACAATAGAATAAAGTAAACTAGTAATAATTATATTAACTAATATTAATGCCATGAGTTCAAGTTATGATGAAAATGTCTAATAGTATCACAAGAAAATATAAATTCAAGGCTACAAATGGCTCAAAAGGATACATAAGATGAGGTGTTTAAGAAAGGAAAATAAACAAATCATCAAATGTTGTATGATGACGATAAGAAGGGGTAGGAAGTGATCAATTCCCAACCTATTGCATGTGTATAGAAAATCGCCCATAGGATTTGGTTGTCCTACTTCCATAGGAAGAGTGTAGGGAGAAAAGTGTATTATTCTCTAACCTTTAATTACATCCTCAAGATCTAACCACTGCATATGGACTCATATCACCTATTTTTTGGTTTTTGGATCCAAATAATTTTGATAAGACAATTGACCCATAGAGGAGTGGTACAGGAAAGGCACTCTTGCCCTTCCATGGGTGTCACCACAATGTGATGGCTTCCAAGTTAGGTCATCTGGAAGAAAATTCCAAATATATAAAAAACTTCCCAAGTTAGGTCATTTGGAAAAGTAACGAATGTAACTCCCAAGTTAGGTCATCTAGGAGGTTGCATGTGTTGTATTGTATTGATTGAATGGTGTAGTTTCAATTGTTAGAGACTTGAAATTGTTGGGCAATTGATTGATTTATTATTCTTGATTGGTTACTCATAGAGATATTTTACGCTAGTTTCCCATATGTTAGGTCATTAGGGGGAATCGATGTTAATTGATGAAATATTGCATGGAGAGATTTTTTTTTTTTGTTTCCCTAGGCTAGGTCATTAAGGGGAATCACTAGAAATTGATGAAGTATTGGATATATAAAATTTACTCTTGTTTCCCCTAGGTTAGGTCATTAGGAGGAAGTGATGAAATGTCGCATATATAAAATGTACATTTGTTGCCCCCATCTAGGTCATTAGGGGGAATAAATGGTGAAATATCACATAGTGTATTATTAAATGTTTGGAATTGTCGAATCAGTAATGTTTGGTAGAATGCATGGTGATATAAGGGGAATGTATAGGATGACCACAATTGTATGCCCCCTTTTGATGAAAGAGGTAGTAATGATAAGAATGAATGTTGAGCCTAAAGTAATCACAAAAGAGATAGAATATGATGGGAAGTTCCAAAATGTGTATAGATCGAGTGAAAGAAAAAATTGAGGAGAGATGACATGTGTGTAATGTATATATTACAATTTTAGGTAAAATTATGAAAATAACACCGCAAAAAAGGTGTAAATCAGAGTAAAAATGATAAAGATGTGATGAAATCATGTAGTGCATATTAGTTGAGGTTATGATCGCAAAATAATGACTATAGTAGTGTCATGCCCCATAAAGTTAGTTTATAATTTGGGAGGGTCATTTTTTATATGATGTTTAAATCTGTGATGTAAAAATAGAATCAAAGGTCATGGTATCATTTTAGTTGCATTTGAAAAATATGTATTGAAATTTTATACACATCTTTGATGACTGTTAGAGAGGCCTAATTATAATATGCTAAATTTTCTAAGGTTACAGGACAAGGTAGCATGTGTTTGTTTAACTTGTAAGGTCATCTTAAATGTAAACCTAGCAAGGGTTGGGTTCAAAGACATAAGAAGCCTATGCTAATTCAAACTAAGCATAATGTATTTGTGAACCTAATGTTCTAGAGGCTATGTTTGGGAATTCCCTTAGATATTAAAAAGGTTGTATATCATATCAAATGTGTGAAGCCTTAAGACATATAAAAGGAGGATGTTCAAAGTTGTTAATTCTTAGGATACTATATGTTTTCATAATGCAATTGTTTAAGCTAAGGTTGTTGTTCAAAATTGAAAGGGGGGGGGAGGGAGTTGGTAGCCCACCGCATTCATATTATGTACTCATGGTTCATTTATTTGTCTTATTTATTGATCTCCACCAACCAATTTTTAAGGTGGAGATAAGTCGAGTTAACTAAGTTCTAGTGTGATGCATGACAAGAAAAAGTGGGGGCTTCACTAAATTTAATGTTAAATCAGTTGGATGGATAAAATTGTTGGGAAGCTATGTTGGTCACCTGTATTAATGAAATTTATTGTGCATTAAAGACCCCTTGAATCTTAGGCAATGTGAGGTTGGTTTGTGGGTTTTTTTTCATTCTTTTGCGATTTTTTCTCAGAAGTTCTGCATGCAAGGTAAATAGAATTGGATTTTTTGAGATGTTGCATGTTGTAAGCATCTGTGATTCATTGGGAAATAGTGTTTCCCAGATTCATTAAATATTGTGAAGAATATTGTGTTCTTTTGGAGGATGGCATTAGCTTCAAGATTTGGGATTTTCAAAATAAGCTTAAGAAATTTTCAGGGAAGAAAGGACTGGCATCACAGGAATGATATGCCCTAACTCACTATAATTTATTGCTCAATCTATTTATTTCAACTAAAGAACAATGCTCTTGAATGAAATTTGCATAATTTATTTCTGGGGTTGTGTATTCGAGTAAATCATTCCCTTCTGTAGAATAGGGAATATTGTTTAATCGTGATGGATGTTATTTTGGAATGAATTACTAGTTGTAGGCATGAATGTGATTGATTATTGATAAGGAATAATGTATTTTATGAGTTCAAATGTGTGTTGTCACTATAATATTAAATGACTCTAGGATTGGCATGCCAAGTGTTATTAAATGTGTGTTTTGTTTTGGTACTTCACAATACTATAAAATTATCTTTGAATGATACTCATCTCTTATGGGATTATAAGTAATATTGACAAGATAATAAGAATAAGTAGAAGAGGATGTTTATGTGGTTAAGTTTTGGATGACTTTCTATTTCCATGGTATTCGTTAAACTGGTGTAAATTAGATTGATTCTCTTAAAACAGTCTATTCTTATTAATTATGGACTTATTTAGTTGGTTGCGTTGACTGTGTATTTGGTTGACCAGGTATGAGTTATTACAAACCATTTTTTGATAAAAATAACTGGTTTTAATTTTTTTATTATGAGACTATTTTTTTTTATTAAGGGCAAATAGTTTTGAAGGGACTATACCCTGTATACAAAAGGGCTCAAAATCCAAATATCATAAGTGAGAGAAACAACCCAGAGATGGGAAAAATAACCAACCTAAGAGGGCTCAACAGCCAGATAAAACAACAAATTAGAAGAAAGCATCCAGATATACAATGATCCAAAAAGTAGTAGAAGAGATCAAAAATCAAACAAAATATATCCATCATATAATATCTCCACCAAAAAATAGCTCCAGAACCGCCAGTTATCAGCAACTTTGCAGCCAACAAACAACATCACAGCACCCCTTTACTTGATAGCCCTGTCAATATTGGTTTTGATAGCCTGCAGCGACATGAAGAAGGAAATGGCTATGGCCTAAGAAGAGTCTTTCAGATACGCTTGAGCAATTTCTATATCCCTTTTCTCTTTGGGGCCCCAAATGTCTTCATTAATCCCACTTAAACTGCATACACTATGAACATGTTGTTCAATGAAATTATAAATACTTTTAAGAGCAGATAGTATGCAGTCATTGCGAATTTTTGCATTTCCCATTCTGCCATCCAAATACTGTAACTTCTTGAATACTTCAAAAATAACCCCCTCCTCATCCTCACTTTGTAGTATTCCTTATCCCTTAGCTTTTTCCATATTTTTGATAACCCCTTTGAGTTCTTGTATTTCTTTTTCCATCCTATCCACTCTGACCATCAAATCCTCCTCCTTATGTTCCTCCAACGGTTGGCTGATATGCAGGAGGTTCTCAACAAGCTCTAGGTCTTTGTGACTTCTGAGAACCCGTTGAGAAGCAAGGATTTTAGTTTTAATGCCCTTTATTTTCTTGCTGGAAGCAATAGTTTCAATCTTCCTTTCCAGCAGAGGGGGAATGAAGGCGGTGTGAGTAGGGGGAGGCATGGAGGAGGAGGGTGGAGCAAGATTCATGTGGGGACAGTTTGAACGGTGGCGATGGATCAGCAGGATTAGCCCTTGATGTAGAGGGATAGCCCTAAAATGGCTCTGAACTTCCCTAACTGATTTCTCCAACGAGTTGATCAAGTAGTGAGGGAAGTTGATGGTTATATTTCTACAAAAGTGGTTAATAAATATCAAATGTTTTTGAGGTATAGTAATAAACATTCCTTTAAGAGTTACATACCTAACAACCATCCTGGCTAGCTTAGCAAAAGGCTCAGGAATCGAAGCCACCTTGATGTCGGCGGTCACAAACTCAAGATTCTCCCTATTATCCAAGAATTTCTTAGTATCCACCTCCCTATCTACCTTCTTATTGAAGAATTTGGTGCCATCAATACTGAGCCCCATGATCTGGGCGATGAGCTCCTTCGTGATCTCAACCTCCATGTTGCTGTATTTGACAACCTGATTCTTCCATCCTTGGGTGAATTTAATAGAAATATCTTGATCAAAACCTTGAATCCTTTATATCAAATTTGACAGACCCCCAATTTGAAGGTAGTTCCAAAGCACAGCATCCTCTTTCCACGCTAGATTGTGGGTGGGCTCTGTTTTGCATGGCAGACCCCCCATTTTTTCCATTGTTTCTGTTCTCAACGGTAAAGATGTTAGCACTATGTGGGGCAGGCTGAACTTTGTTTTTGAATCTTTCCGTTCCGTGAAAGAAGATGTAATTATTAGACCATACTTTTAATTAGTGTCCCACTCCTTGGCTTTCTTTCTATGCCAAGAAATGATGACAGTCCAGTTCACACAAATCCCATCAATCATACAAATCTTATATGATGTCATCATTCTGTACTTGAGGATCTGCACATTAACATCCACATTACAGATGTTAGTGATGATTTTCTTGGCCATGTAGATAATTTATTATGTCTTTATTGACTTAAGTGGGTAGAACATCCCCCCTTATCCAAGTTTGAAAAGTATTAGTAACACCAAGGTTTGCCAAACCATCTGCAACCCTATTTCCTTCCTGATAGGTGTGGGTGATTTTAACATTTTCAAAACTCTTGCATATATCAATAGCTTCATCAATGAAATATCTAATTGACCAACTGGGGTGTTGCTTTTTGTTTAAGAGATTGATGATATTCATAGAATCACCCTCAATTATAATATTCAGAATATTATAATCTCCTGTAAGCCTTATGCCCCATAGAGCCACCAGAGCTTCAGAGTAATGGTTAGTTTGCCTGCCCATTTTCCCAGAAAAAGTAGCAACAAAGCAGTCTCTTTGATCTCTGATGACTCCTCCACCTCCAGAGTCTCCTGGATTGCCTTTTGAGGCCCCATCAAAATTTAACTTATGCCAATCATTGGGAGGCTTAATCCAGTAGACGGTGGTTCTATCCATACCATTGTTATTCTTTTTGAAGGCAGTGTCAATATTCCAATCAGTTAGAATGTATTCTTCTTTCTCAGGGTAAAGTCTATTTTTAGGAGGTATAAATCTAGCAATATTATCCTACACAACAAAGATAATTTCCTTGTAGAATTTGTTACATGCCTTTCTAGTGTTTCTGAAAATTCCATCATTACGAGCCTTCCAAACTTGCCACATAGTGTGAGGTAAAAAAAGTTGCCACAATATCTTCACCACACAATGCTTATATGGAGAGTCCCACTATTCCCAGGCCTGAAGACAGGTAAGGGGAAAAATCCATCTCTGATTAAATTTTGCCAAAACAAGATGCCAAATTTTGGAAGCATACTCACAATGAAGAAATAAATGTTTTATGTCTTCTGCCTCTTTCTAACACATGCAACATCTATTCGGCATGATGAATCCCTTCTTGATGAGGTTGTCATTAGTCAGGATCTTGCCTTTAATGATGAGCCACTAGAAGAAGTTCACTCTAGGGGTTAACTCAGACATCCACAACTTGTGCCACTTAATTTCACTTTCAATAGAGACAAAGAAAGAATTATATCTTGATTTAACGGAGTATTCCCCATCAAAAAAATCTCTCCAGATGAGTTCATCCTTAAGATTTTGGTTACTAATATGGATTAGAGAAATTTGATTCTGTAAAGATGAAACATCAGCCTGTACATTATCATTCTCCACTTTTAGTTGTTTCCATTTTCTTTTGTTTTCATCCACCTCAATGTATCCCTATATTTTGTGTCCAGAATTTGTAATAAAGCTATCTTTAATGTGACCATAAGAAGAAATCCAGTTAGAATCAGTCCATTTATCAGTCCAGAAGTTAATTTTTTGCCCATCCCCAAGCTTCTAGCTACACCCCTGAGAAAGGACGTGTCTGCTGTGAAGAAGGTTGTTCCAGAAAATAGAACCATTTGGAAGAGACTGATCATAAATGAAGGAAATATTGCTTTGGTTTGAAAGGTATTTGATCTTAACCAACTCTGACCAAGGCTTGTGCTCTTTTATAAGTCTCCAACCTAACTTTGCAATAAGGGAAACACTCATATGTTTGATATCTTTGATGCCTTACCCCCCAAGCCTCTCTGGTTTACATACATGCTCCCAAGCCACTAGATGATACCTGAACCTGTCCTCAGTACCGTGCCATAAAAAGTGCTTTTGAATATTTTCAATATTGTTCGTCACTGCTGCTGGTATGCTAAAAATTGACATGATGTAAATAGGCAGGTTTTGGAGCGTGCTTTTTATTATGAGTCTGTTATGGATCAAGGGAAGTTGCAATTTAACACAAATTATGTCACTTCGTCCCTTTTGAATGGGCATCTTTGGGTGGACATATTATGATCTAACTCTTGATCTACATATGATGGTTAGATAGGATGGTATGATTTTTATCAAGATATTGTTGTATTTTATTTTAAAAACTAAGTTTAGTTGTTTTCTAACTAGGTTTTTTGTGATCTAGTTGACACCATCCTAGTTATTCTTTCTGACCTCCATATTTCCTCATCATTAACTTTGGCAATATTCAACCTTGTCAGGGTTTAATACAAGTTATGGGAATATTGTTTTTTAGAGTTTGGTTTCTATGAAGTTGAAGTCCAACTCATTATGCACTCAAATGCTTTTGTTTTAATCATATCCCTCTTGAGAACTGGAAAATTGATGTGCTCCAATGAATAGCTTGTATAATATTTGGAAGGCTAGGTTATATTAGCCACTGTTATTGTGAATTTTACAAAATCTTGGTTATTTCTACTAAACAACATCATGCCGAGTTTGAAAGGAAATTTGACTTACGACTAAACCTCTCCTATTCCTTTTTGATTTGGAATATACTCCGGTTCATCCTGAACCAATCTTGATTGGGTAGTTGTGCTCCTAAAATCTTATGTATTAGAACCTTGTGGTCATTAAAGTGTTGAAATGTCTCCTGTAAGAGGGTACTTCTTTATCTTAACGCATGAGATATAACGTTTAGTTGTATATGATTTTTGAATTCCTTAATCACTTGACTATGCTTAGCCTAGTTTATTGATTATTCCTATTCATGGATGTAAACTCTGTAAGGTGGGTTTAATTGTTATCAAACACTATTAGTGAACTATTGTTTAACAGTTGTAGGATGGATTAAGGAAGTTAACATAGATCAATTCCATAAGCCCCAATGATCACTTTGTTGTGTTGCTTAGTATTATCTGAAACTGGTTTTATGTTTTTAATAATTGATTATGAGTCATTGAGTATGACTAGGTATTACTGTTGACTAAGATAGATAGCCTCTTAGCTTCTGGATTTGAAAAATTGGGTGTGATTGCTTCCTCTCATAGTAATTTGATACTGTATAGGCTTTGAATGGTCTTGTTGACCATACTATGTTATTTTCATTGAAGAATGTTTGAATCAAGTTTGATTCAAAACTCATTTAGGGTCCTAACATTTTAATTTATAAACTTCTCCTCTTATGGGATATGGTGACTGGTTTTATCATTAAATTGAGTCCATATGGATGTTTCAAACCTTGATGATGTTATGACTTAATCCAGATCCATGTAGGATCGTGTAGTATTCCAGTTCACCTTGAAGCTTGAATTTTTAACTCTTATCCAACTATAATCCATTTCCCATAGGGATAAGATGATTCCATGACATTTGAACTATTCTTTATCGATTTCATTAGAATGTGCCATTAATGGAGTTCAATATGCTCTAAACCTTATTCAGTGGGATGAGTTAGGAGATAATATTAGTATTCTAATGGAGTCTTTGACTCACTATGGTATAAATTTTTTTTTATTCATAAATAACTTACACAGTCGGTGTAAGTATGGACTATGTAGCTTACTACAAGTATTTTATCTTTGATGGATTGTTTTTTCTCTTGATGTTACGATCTGCTCTCTCTCTTAAGGTTTAATACTTGAATATCTCCCTATATTATTTAGTATTCTTGACATTATTGCTTAGTTCCAAACTGAGCATAGGGTGATTTTGTGAATTCCACTGACAGTTTGTTGAACAATGTTTGTGAATTCTCTTGACTAAAATCATATTACTCTTGTACTTCTATTTATGAAAATTGTTCATTTATTGTACATGATGTACCTTAAGAAACTGAAATTATTAGTTACAGAATAGTTGTGATAAGGTGTACAAATAAAACTGACTTATTTCATGGTTCATTACCTTGGTTGTTCTTTGATTTCTTAAGAAAGAATTGATTTCCTTCTTAGAACCGTAATATTATTTCATTAAAAAGTAGAGTTTTTTTTTTGAAATTATTAAGCAGAGCATGCCATTATGAAGAGTCAGTGCTTATCATGCCCTGTTCATGTGAATTGACTAAAGATAACAATTTTGCAGATGGACATCATGAAAGAAGGATGACGTATATAGTTTCATTTATTCTTTTGATCGAAGAAAGTTAAATGGGATAGTTGATTATGGTATTCCTAATAGAATTACTTCTTTTTGGAAACGAGAAAGGCTCTTGTCCCTTTAATGTAATTGTTTAAAAGGGAAGATTATGATCATTCAACTAAACATGAGTTGGTACTCATTTATGGAATGTAATAAAGTTTAATTTCCTCTTACAATATCTTGATTGGGAAGTGATTGATTTGAAAATGATGAGTTTATAGTTTTACATTTAATGAAGATAGGTAGTTTGTATATAAGGTACTATTCTAATAAGCCTAAGTATAAATCAAAAAAATTGCTACATAAACCATATGTGTGAATATTAGTATGAATAAAATGAATTTATGAATGGGTTACTTGTATATTTATCATATGTATCAACTAATGAAGTATTTTATACTTGAAAATGAGAACCAAGTTGCTAGTGGGTGATTACCTATGAAATTTATGAATTATATCAACCTGTTAGAAACTATAATGAGGTTATGATAAGTGAGTACATTCATGATATAACGTATTATTAATTGAGGTATTACAAATCCTTAACTAAATTTATTGGATTATAATTATGGGAATGATATTATTTCCTTTTTAGGGACCATATTGATATAAATCATTATGAACTCATGCATAAGATTATATGTTATTAAATGGAAAGGAAGGTAACACATTTATAGGGTTGATCTAATCTTTAAGTGATGAAACTTAACTCCATACTTACAAACTAAGTGTTTATTATAGGTAACAGTGAATGACCTAATAAAAACATGTACAATTGAACACTTTTAATTAAGCTGAAAATAAAGAAAAGTTGTGTGCTTGAGAAGATGTTGACTAACATTAATAGTATTTAATATTTGATAAAGGTATGATTCATACCTACATATTTAGATATGTTCAAAGGCACCCTCTCTATTAATGAGAAATATAGATACTTGATACCAATGTTGCCCTTTAGTGATATAGCTAAATTAGTGGCATATTATAGAACTATGTTATTAAGAAACATATGATTAATTGATTAAGCTAAGACAATATTAAATCTGTAATTTTGAACATAATCAAAGATATTTTCGATTTCCATGTATGGTTATCATTGGCATGAGATCTAATAAGGTAATTATGTGTTATCGGAGAATTTAATATCCTTGGATCAAATAGGGAAAGGACCCTAGGTATGACTCATTCGAAGAGTAATTGTCGTGATACCTAGACTATCATGTCATGATTTAATAATTACCTTGAAAAAAAATAAGATACCATGTTCTAATATAGGATTCTTATCAGGTTAACTCACTACATCCGCTACACAGTTGTATCTCTATAGTGACGGTTTTCACCAATTGGATACCACTTCTTAGTATATGTTTTGAGTTGCCTCATCAAGAGACTGGATTGTTGAAAGGTGTTTCTTTAAGTACAAACCTTATTAGAGTTACAAAGACAGATTGAACCTCATGGATACACACCCCGATATCAAATTATGATGGCTACGGGAAGGGAAGTGGTTTAGTAATGAGTGAATTGTTATGGAGACACTTAATTTCCCATAGGCATCATAGGATGACATAGAGGTATGTCTTCTTATAGGTTAATCTATACTTGTACCTTGTACGTAGCTATTTACAACATCAATGATTGTTAATCCATATAACTGAGTAAGTGATTAAGGTAAGATGAAAAATTACTAATGACGAGTGTGTCATCATGGAATTGAGCATGACATACATGACTCTTAAACTTTGCATAAAGTAGTGTAAGTTTTTTATTACATTTTATTGATTTTACTATGATCTAAGCTGTGAGATGCATGTGGAATTCCTAGGTGGAACCCAGGTAGACACTTAGGTATCTTCACTTAAATATCATATCCTGATAAAGGAAAAACAAAGGATACATTTGATGTATTGGCTTGTATAGAGCATTGAGGGAGAGCGAGTAGGTTCAATATTCCCTCATGCATCTGCACATGGTTTATGACAATTATCGAAAATGGAGTACATTAAGGTTTATGTTGGATTTAAATATATGGGTATTTAAACTAGTTTCATAAAGTAATTTAAAAAATCCCAAGGTATGAAGTGACAAAAAATGGATGTTACATGTAGCGTAAGCAATGAAAAGTAAATTTAAGTAGTAGGGTGAAAAAGTGATTAGTCACTTTATTTTTCTTTTACATAAGAGTGATAGTTAGCTATGCATAGGATGCCACAAGTGAGAGCAGTACAACCTAGCCAATTTGAGATGGTGGTGATCGTCATCGCATCATCTGACCATGGACGCATCATCTGACCATGGAGTTAGTAAGTGTGATGTTTTTTTTTCGAAAATGTGTGTGTTAGTCATTTTTGATGAATTTTTTTAAATCTGTCATTTTGAATTTTATCGGCATTTTAGATCTACACAAAACCATTGAAGGTGTTAGTGACCTTCACGACAAGGGTGCCTAGACCTGGGAACTTGTGGCATGCTCCTGGGCACCCCAGTTTTGATTCTGGGTGCGATATTCCAAAGAGTATGCATTCAATCCTGAGTGATGTAAATGTGATTTTTTTTTCTATATTAATGTGATAAGTGAGTGTGTATGGGTTTGTATAGTATTCTAACATTGTGTTTGTTTTTGTTTTGTGTTATGTAGAGGGATATCCTATCGAGGGAGTTCCACAAGGGTCAACATTTGAATAATTTTCTTGGATTGGATTTATCTAATGATGATTGCGATGTTACGGATTATGTCAGACTACGAAACAGAGCACAGATGGGGGATGTGTCCCATAATATACCTATGTTGATAGCCTTATGTGAGAGGTGGTGTGTGGATACTTATATTCTCTAGTTGCCTATAGGTTAGATGATATTTGTGTTGGAGGATGTGTATCACATACTTTGATTACTAGTTGTTGGGGAGAGAGTAAAGGTCGTTACTTTAGAGGATATGGAGAGACATATGTGGGTTGTTAGAAGATATTTTGTGGGGGATTCGAGTACTTGTCGAGGCCCATATCAGTTTGAATGTTATTTTAGAGGTCAAGGGTTCTGTGCTTGCAAAAATTCATAGCCATATTGATTATGTCATCTATTACAGTAGAGGGGGGAGTTGTGGGCATTGTGTATAAGATTCACGACATATTTCAATGTATAGAGGAGGAGAGTACCATATATATGTGGGTGTGGTGTGTGTTGGCCCCACCTATATAGAGACCTCTATAAATTCACACAGGAGGAGCATGGAAGCAATATATGTGCTATACGCTATTACATGTATGGGCCTATGAGCACAAAGTAGTGTTGAGTCTAGTTGGAGGTCAGAGAGAAGAATGGGCTAGGTAATATATATATGTGAGGAAATGGGTTGGTGTGCATGGACATAAAATGGACATGGATACCTATAGGGCATTGATAAATAGGATGGGGCATGAGGCAGTGATATGGAGGCCATACTAAGAGTATGGAGGGTGACCAGAGGACATTATAGAGCTATGGTGCATACAAAGGACTATTTGGTTGGAGCACCAATTCCCAAGTGGGGCCGAGTTATTCTAGGTATAGAGAGTATTGCAAAAATTTGGTGTGGTTCAAGATGTGCCCCAGAGATTTATATATGGTTGAGATCTAGTATAACACCTAAGAGGGATACAGCTCGTTCAGGGCCCATATGAGAGCAGCTAGTACCTCCTAGGCTAGATGAGGTAGATGTGGAAATAGAGACGATAGAATCAGATGATGTGGGGTGTACAAATGAGTACCATGCATAGTGGGTAGCACATCTGATGGGTATTCTTATTTCCATTGTACACATATCGTAGCAAGATTGTCACAAGGAGGAGAGGGAGAGGGGTAGGCACATCCCCTAAAAATGTGGTAGTGGTAGTAGAGGAGTGTGAGTATCTATATATAGTTGCATTATGTGATTGTTTACTTGCCTATGTGATAGTGATGGCTATCTAATGCAGTGTTCTATTATGTTGTAGGTGACACATATTAGTCCTTGATAGTGTACATGTCCATCCACACATTGACATGGAATGTTCCCACCAAAATTCTTGTGGGTGGAGGGATGTTAGAATGTGTGGTTAACATTACGGGTCTAGCATGCCCATTTTTTTTGAGCCAGTGTCCATAATAGCATAGTGATGTACATTATAATGTTAGATGAGAGGTACGAGGCACATGAGGAGACTCAAAAAGCCAAAGAGGCAGCAAGTGGTGGTCCCTTAGCATAGGATAGGTTTTCACGGTTATGTTCGAGTTACAGTGTCGGTTTGTAGATTAGACTACTGAGGTGACACTACTGTAGAGGCAAGTTGAGAGGTATCGAGGTTGTAACTAATGACGTAGATTTAGTGGTGAGACGTCAAGTTTTAGGTCTCTTGTAGTACTCGAGAGTGATAGCGATGATGATATTTGATTTGTATTATTGTATATGATGTAGGGGAGTTTCCCCCAATGATGAGATGTTTTGGAGTGATGATTGTTAATTGATATATATATATATATATATATATATATATATATTGTTGGTATATGATGATTTTATTTCATTGTGTATTGATTTCATAATGTGATTGATCATATATAATTCAATTATTATTACTGTAATGTGTGTAATGTGTTGGAAACCGTTCATGTTTAATGGTGGAGAATTGTACTATGATGTCTATAATGATAGAAAATGCGTAATATGAATGATGACAAATAATCATATATAATTTGATTTCTAGATATTATGCTCGATAAGGTGAGTGATGTGTGCATTTTTTGAATGGAATTGGTGATGTGTAGTTAATGTAATAATGAGAGTGGAATGTATCTAAAAACATATAATGCATGATTTATAAACTAACGTGTTTTGATTTACACATGTTGACATGATAATGTAATGTGATCGTAATATGTTAGTGTGATGAAAATGGGAGATTAGTGATGCCCCCTATCATATGGATAATTACGTTCATTTAATTAATACCCCTCAGCAATCAAGAATGAAATGCATAAAGCAAGATTCCATCATCAGGAAATGATTGAGTGTGCTAGATGAATTGACGAAGTGCATGATGGAGGTTCTTATAGTAAAACCCTCAATAGTCGTGTAATAACCGTAAGAACACAAGTGTGTCATCGAGGGGTAATGTGATAGTAATCAACTACCAAAGACCAAGGTGATCCAAAGCAATGGAATCATGTGGCAGAAAATCAGTTTGAGCATATGAACCGAATTGAATATCATGTGGATGGATGTGGTCACCTATGTGAAGCAATAACATGATGTGATGGATGAGATGGATGAAGTGGATGTGGTGGATGTGATGATGTAGCGATGAGTGGATGTAGTGGAGAGTTTCACATGAGTGAAAAGTTATAATGGTGGACATATAACAACCTCTGCACTAGATGGAGGAGACCAATTAACCTAAGTAGAAAATGGTAGACGGGGGGTAGAGGAGAGATAGACCACTCGTGTGAGTGAGAGACAAAGGAAATGATGTGTTTATTCTCTAATTATTGCAATATGTCATGAAGGGTGAAGTAATCATTATCCCCATGGCCATTAATGTGATGATAATTACAATAGGTTTGATCACGTTGATATTGCACATGGTATTGTGGATGATTCTGGTTGGAGGGAAAATGAATTAGACGCACGTTAAGTAAAGCATGCAGCACATCATGTGGTTGAGCATGATGAGAAAAGTGCAATGGATCACGTGAAATAGATGGAGTAGATGGAGAAGTAGTATGTCTTGGAGGAGGAGGAGAATAATGCTCTTGTGATGCAATAGGTTGAGCGTGCTTGCTAGGTCAGAGATGGAGATTGTGTGGGTTTTTTGACTAGTTACAATGAGGAAGAACTAGATGATATCGAAGTAGTAGTAGGAAGAGGAGGATCAATAACATGTGCTAAGAGAAGTTCATTTTCTACATCAATAACTTTATAGCACCAGAGTATGCAGGACTGAAATGTATCATATTGCAATAGTTGCTTAAGAGTGGGAATTAAACCAAACAAAAAAGATGAATTTCTTCTCAAGATCAATAGGTTGGAATAATAATTAATGCATACATGCATTGAATCAAAAGATGTAATCCTTGATAGGTTTGGATTCACCATAATGTAAAGTAGTTATATGATCATAAGTAACTCTAGGGAAATTATTGATGATAAAAAAATGGAGGAAAGCATTCTCCATATCACAGTAAGTGATAATAGACCCAAATGGAAGATGAGTGTACCATTGTAAATAATCATTAGTAAGACTGTGTCAAAATGCCTTAATCAATAATCTATCATTATAATAGGGAGCCATATCTCTGTGGTAATGTTAGAGATGTAAGTGAGGGTCACCAGTACCATCAAAGCATGTGAATTTAGGCATGATAAATTGCTTAGGAAATGTGGAGTTATATGAATCTTCTTAGGAATAGGGTTGTCATATAATTAGGGCCTACTTTCTAAAGTGAGTGACTGAACCTGATATTGTAATTGACCTACGGCATGCATGAGAGACAAAATATCCTATGAAGGAATAATAGGAGATGAAAATAATGTATTAAGTGGTTGTAAATTTCCATTGTGAGTAATCATAGGTACTTCAAGAGAAGATAAAGTAGATCTTGATACTAAAGACACACTAGGGGTAGGTGTTAGAGAAGGAGATGAAACATCCATGGCAGTGGTAGGACTAGTATCAAAAACATCCATAGGAGGTGAAGCGACTGATGGATATACCTCAATAGAAGAAGATGAAATAACATATGTAGGTGAAGTGTTGAGAGGAGATGAGATGGTAGGAGAAGAATAACTAATATATGGAGGTGACTCATGCATGATGCTAGATATAACCTCAGGAGAAAGTGGAGTAGAAGATTTAGACTTAGTAGTATGAAAAGTAGTAGAATCATGATTGTCAATTATATCATCAATATCAGATAAAGACTCGGATATGAAAATTTCATTAATCGTACTATCAATAAGATCATTAACTTAATATGAGAGAGTATTCGAACTAGTATATGATGCATTAGGAGAAGTAGTATCAAAAATAGGAGAGTTGTGAGATTTAGCCATAGTAGTAATCTGATAAGGAGGAGAATCAATATGAAAGCTATTTTCAAGACCTAACATGTAATCAATAAGAGAATCATCTAGAATTTCATTAGCAAGATTAGCAGGAGGATCACTAGTAGCTGTATAGCATGGTGTACAATGAGTGAAGGCTATCAAATCCAAAATGATACTAATGCCAATGAGGTAATTTTCAAAACTAGTAGGTACATATCATTGATCATCTAAGAATTTTTTTTTAATTTGTTCTGGCATAATAACATTACTATAAAGAGTCGTGAGCTCGGTGATAGAGGCCTTATCATAGATTGGATTAACAGTAAAGTGAGACATGATGGGTCGAGGAGTAGAAGAGCTATCTTTAGACATTAGGGTTTGAAGTGGATCCTAGGGAAAAGTGTTCTAATTTATAATTTCACCAAAATTATTATCTAAAATATGTAGTTTAGTAATAATCTAATAAGTACAACAATGTAATAACTACAATATACTAAAATATAAAATGTTAGATAATTTTATTTGATATTTTAAATGAAATGAAATAATGAAATAGGAGGGAAAAGGGTACTAAATTGAAAAGAACTTACCTTGTAGTAATCTAGGACTTGACAGGATGATGTAATGATGGAGCTCGAGTGTCATAACAAAAATCCAAAAAATTACAAATGTGGCAGATCTAGCCAGACTGGGGCACCTGGGGAAGGATAGGAGCACCTGTGGGCACCCTGGTCTAAAATATAGGCACCCTGGTTTGCAGTAGTGACTCGGAAACTAAATCTAATATGGTTGTTAAACCTTCCCAGTACTTTGAATTTGATCAAGTTGGTGTCACACCTGGTTCATTGAATGTCGTTGTAAGTCTCCAATGAATATTATCCTACAAAACCCCACACAAAAGCATCAAATCCTAAAAAATAAAGATGCAAATGAATGAGTCATAATTTCCTCAGCTACCAAATGGATGGACTTATAAATGAGAGCTACACTATATCTTAAACCCAACATAGTTTTATGTGTTTTGTGTGTGCAATGGTGTGCCTAGGGTTCCCTAGCTCCAATGACGCCAAAGTAGTGGGAAATAGCTAGAAAAAAATTTAGAATGGTGAATTGAATAGAATAGACTCCCCTTCATATGCAGTGTATAATGCAGAATAGTGCCCAAATGTAGTCCCTTGCCTTATGTAGATAGCTAACCCTTAGTATAAGTAGTCCTCCCTTAAGATAGTGTGTATGTTGTAAATTATATAGGGATATCTTGTTAAAATTTCAAAACCAATGACCCGACATGCTGACTAGTACCTAGGGGAATGAGAGGGAAATCCATAAAGACTGACCTCAAACATCTGAATTGGAACCAATTGTGATGCTAACCAAGGTGCTTAGAAATAAGGACCAAGGTTCCCTAATCCCTTCCTAGGCGCCTTAGTTAAATACTATAGATAAAAGTGAGTGAATAACGATAGCTAAGACTCCCTGAGAGACGACTAGAAATGTGTTAATGAATGACAACTGTGCAAGACATACAATGACAAAAGACCAAAAAAATTGACCACCAGAAAAGGGGATGTGTCATTAGTGAATAATTTTCTTATGGAAGATCCATTTATAAAACAACATACTTGACAGATATAATTATATTAGTAAGTGTGTGACTGCAATGAATATTCTCGTAAAAAACCCCAAATGAAAGAATCAAATCCTAAAAAAGAAAGATGCAAATGAATGGGTTAGACTTGTACTTAGCTACCAAATGGATGGACTTATGACTGATCACTACACTAAATCTCAAACCCGGTGTAGTTATATGTGCTTTTTGTGTGCAATGGTGTGCCTAAGGTGCCCCAGTTCCAATGATGCCAAAGTAATGGGAAATATCTAGGACAAAAATTCAGAATTGTGGATGGAGTAGAATAGACTCCCCTTCTTATGCAGTTTGTAATGTAGAATAGTGCCTAAATGCAGTCCCTTGCCTTATGTAGATATCTAACCCTTAGTAGAAGCAATTTTCCCTTAAGATAGTGTGTATGTTGTGCTTATATAAGGATATATTGTTAAAGTATCAACACCAATGACCCGACATGCCTACTAGTACCTAGGGGAATGAGAGGTAAATTCATAAAGACTGACCTTGAACATTTAAATTTAAACCAAGTGTGACGGGGTATCAAGGCACTAGAAATGAGGACCAAGGCACCCAGGGCGCCCTAATTCCTTCCTAGGTTCCCTAGTCAAATACTATAGATGACACTGAGTGAATAATGATAGCTAAGACTCCCTGAGATACGATTGGAAATGTGCTAATGACCGATGAGTTTGTAAGATAGAAAAGATAAAAGACCTACAAAACTAGCTCCCGGAAAAGGGGATGTGTCATTAGTGAATACTTTTCTTATGGAAGATCCATATATAAAAACAACATACTTGATAGTATAATTATATTAGTAAGTGCATGACTCTAATGAATACTCTCCTACAAAACCCCTCACAAAAGCATAAAATCCTAAAAAAGAAATATGTAAATGAATGGGTCAGACTTTCCTTAGCTGCCAAATGGATGGACTTATGATTGAGCACTGCACTACATCTTAGACCTAGTGTAGTTATATGTGCTTTGTGTGTGTAATGGTGTGCCTAGGGTGCCCCAGCGCCAATGACACCAAAGTAATGGGTAATATCTAGACAAAAATTTAGAATTGTGGATGGAATAGAATAGAATCCCCCTCCTATGTAGTGTGTACTGCAGAATAGTGCCCAAATGCAGCCCCTTTCCTTATGTAGATAGCTAACCCCTTGGTATAAGTATTATGCCTTTAAGATAGTGTGTATGTTGTGCTTATATAGGGATATCTTGTTCAAATTTTAACACCAATGACCAGACATGCCTACTAGTACCTAGGGGAACGAGAGGGAAATTCATAAAGACCGACCTCAAACATCTAAATTGGAACCAAGTGTGACAGGGACCAAGGTACCTAGAAATGAGGATCGGGGCACCCTAATCCCCTCCTAGGTGCCCTAGTCAAATACTATAGATGACATTAAGTGAATAATGATAGCTAAGACTCCCTGAGAGATGAACAGAAATGTGTTAATGACCGACGACTTTGAAAGACAAACAAAGACAAAATACCAACAAAACTAATGATCGAAAAAGGGGATGTGTCATTAGTGAATAATTTTATTATGGACTATCCATATATAAAACAACATATTTGATGGTATAATTATAGTAGTAATTGCATGATTTTGTGACTACATAATTGTGTGCATCATTAAGGATGATCTTGTTCCTTTTAAATATTGTGTTGTTGCAACTCTTGATGACATATTCACCCCTGTATCTACCCTTTTCCCCCTTTTTATCAAAATTATGGAAAGGTTACCATTATTTATTATAGTATGGCTTTACCAGATATGGACTTGGTCATTATTGCCAAGTCATTCAAGAACCTATAAAAAATAAGTCTTGCTAGTCTAAGGAAGGAATTGGATATTTTATACAGCCTCGATGAAAACCTTCACAGACCCTAACATTCCTTCTTGCATCCTACAAACATTCACTTGAGGTTTTTGTTATGTATTCAACTCCAACTTTGGAGCTCATATGACTAGATCTCATTGTTGATAGTTCTTTAATCTTTATCCCATATTTGGATGAATTTACTAATGAGCAATGCATCCTTGAAATCTTAAGTGTATATGATGATCTCCCTTCCTTCTTTTATAGTAATACTTTTCCTCATCATTTACATTCTCATATGTACTTCAGGGACGGGGCTTCTTTCGGTGTCTCACATGATTCCCTACACACCATTCCTATGCACATGTCTATAGAAGACCACTCCAATTTGTTGAATGAAGAAAATACTAATTTTAATATTGGTACTAATAATTACCCTCACCTTTTACTAATTTTTGTTTCCTTTAGTGACATAGAGAGGGATGAAATATAGTAGGTGTTGCAAAATTTCCCTAATATTTTTTCTTGTACTTATAATGAGATTCTTGACATCGATCCATCTATCACTACACATAATATTGTGCTACACAATAATTCCAAACATGTCCAAAAAAAACCGTAAGATGTACCCTAAATTAGCTTTACTATTCCAAAAATAAATCTAGTGGATATTAGATTTCAAATCCATTTGATCCATAGATTACCCCCAATGGAAATATACATTGTTGCACTAATTTCCAAGTCTTAAATATATCCTTCCATAAAGATTTTCCCCCTCCTACATATAGATATTATTGTTGACTCAACCACAGGGTATGTCATATTATATTTTATGGATAGTTTTGTTGGGTACAATCAGATCAAAAACCCTTCCGACCAAGAGAAAACCTCCTTTACAACCATATGGGGTACCTTTTATTACATTGTCATGCCATTCAGGTTGAAGAATACTAGTGTTACTTATCAATATACCATGACACACATATTCCATGATTACATCTACAAGATTATTGAAGACTATTTTGATGACTTACTCGTAAAGTTTACACATTGCTACAACCATGTGCATGATCTTCAACTCATATTCAAATTGTTATAGTTTTACAACTTCTATTTAAATACAAAAAATTGCATCTTTGGTGTCACTTTTGGTAAGTTACTACAGTATATAATTTCTCATCATATATTCAAGGTTTAACCTAAATGAAATGCCACCACCTTATAATCTAAAGTAGTTAATATACCTCTAAGATAAGATTCAATCTATTTTGAATTTTGTGGCGCAATTGGCTGATAAAACCTAACCCTTCACATTATTCTTGAAGAAATCCACTTCATTTAAGTGGGATACATTTTCAACAAGAATTTGATGACATTAACCAATATTTACTCAACCCACTAGTTCTTGTCCCACATATACCTGAAAAAACAATTATTTTTCTATGTATCTACTAGGAGCATACACTTAGTGCCTTTTTATCCCAATATGATGATAATAAATGCGAGCCATCTATTTACTATATTAGTTGTAATCTACTTCTTTATGAATATAATTACATCCCTATTGAATTTTTTTTTATATCCTTATCCTTTAACATGGAAAAATTACAACACTATATAGTAAACACCAAAGTACATGTCATCAATAAGTTTGATCCCTTATATTACTTGTTAGCACACACACATCTCTCTGGCCATACAACATAATGGTTGATTCTCTTAACTGATTTCAAACTTAATTTTTTCTCCTAGAAATCAATCAAATAACAAGTCCTCGCTAGCCATCTCCTCAAATATCTACTATTTGACCCTTCCCCTATTAATGAAGAGTTTTGGGATGAATTCACTATTTACAACATTGACACCGAAGTATGGACTATGTATTTTTATGGGTATCGTTGTGCTACTGGCATAGGAATTTGGCATTATTTTTGTCACTCCCTAATGTGAGACCCTTATATTTTAATATCGATCAGGATTTTCATGCACTAACAATATCGTTGAGTACGAAGCCTTAATCATGGGTATCTATAGTACGGGAACACTAAAAATTTAAAATAATTTATTTTTTAGGATTCACAAATGGTTATTCATCAAGTACAAGACATTTACAACACAAAATATGGACGCTTGATCCTATATAACTCGCTATGAGAATGTGGGCTGAAATTGAGCACTGATAAAATATGAACACAAAAAGAGAGTAGAGCTCTAAGAGTGGGGCATTCTGTACCTTCTCTAATCTTTCTACATATTTCCTCTATATTTTTGTTACTACACAATCCTTATTTTCATCATTCTACACCTTTTACACACTATAAGTTACTTTGTGCATAATTCCTTCATAATTCCCACACACCTTCATTTTATTAGGTTGAACCAAAAATTCGCTACTGCCAAAATCTTATGCATACTGCCACACATTAGTATTCCACATTAGCTTTAATTTGTAAGCCTTTTGTGCTAGGAACCCACTTCCTCTACACACTCCATGCATTATGTTTCTCTTTTCATCTATGCACTTCTCTAACCTTATCTTCATCCATCCTTTACCAAAATTATGAAGGATTTCACTGAACCTTGTATATTCCTGCATCTAACACACAAGGTAATTAAACTTGATGTCCATCTCAAGTAGACTAATTGAGTGGTAAAAATAACCTTTAAACTATTGAATCTAATAATTCCAATTCCTTCATCCTTTAAACCTTATCCTATCTTTGGTGCTTCTTATGAAATATATTCCAATCCCTTATCACATTATTGTGAATTCTTCACACTACTCTACACACTTTGGTGAGTCTCTGCTCACCATAAATTGTCCCACTCCTCCAAGTGGACTCCCTTTTTTATCCTTTGTTAGTCTCTGCTAACTCTTATCTTTCTTTTATGTAAGCCCCTACTTACATTCAACTATCCTTCTCCTCCTAAGGCTTCTCTATTGATCCTTCTTTGCAATTCTACACTTGTCTTCAACTCTCTTATATGTAAATCCATGTTTTTCCTTTTCCATCCACCTCCACTTGAAGCCTTTGAGTATTTTCTTCACTTTTTCCCACTTCATCTCTGGGCTTCCATATTCTTCATGTTCATTCTATGTGCACTCCTTACTCCTCTTTTTATCATCCTATCATACAGTCATTCTTCTATTGTGACTTCCCTTCTTCATGCACTTCTCCTTTTATTCTCTTTTCTTTTATACCCCTTTTTATTTCCATGAGATTTATTTTGTAATTTTTTTTCATGCACTTTTTTCCTTTATCTTCTTTTGTCACTTTTTTTGTGAATCCTCTATGTGGATTCTCATTTTGTGCATTTGTATGTTGTGTTGCTCCTTGCACACCCTCTCTTCTCCTTTTTGTATTTAAATCCTTGCACACTTATGGGTTTGGACCCATTGTATATCTTCCATCTCTCTATCTTCTTTTATCATTTTCCCCTTATCTTCCTATGGATTCACTTCATTGCACTTATTATCCCTTATGTGATCTTCCTTGCGTGATATCTATGTGCATATTATTATTTATTAATATCTCCTTGCAGAATTATTTATCCATTATCTTTCTCTTGGCCTTTGTTAGACTACACTTTGATTATCGGTGCACTATCAAGCCATGATTTGCTTGTTTGAATTGATTTCTCTTCTACTTCCTTGTGATTAATTTTCCATCCAATAATATTATCTTGTGCATTCTCATCATTTTACACTCACCTTTGTGTCTTCTCTATTGATGTAAATCTTGTTGTTCCACCACACTATCTTCCTTTGTGCCTTCAAGTTATATCTTATTTCCCTCTCATTGTGGAACTTTCTCCAATCTACTTTCTCTTCTCTTAATCCTTCTTCATTGCTCAAAAAATTTGGATCCTCTTCATAGTAATCCCCTCATTTTTATATTTCCTAAAGGAAACTTTTTTTTTCTCCCACAATGTCACCATGATACCTTTGTATTTTTCCTCGTATGATAATTCTTTCTATTTTTCACCTCTTAAACTGCGCACACTTGGGGTCTCTTCCTTCTACCAATCCTCTTTAATTACCATCATGGAAATTTATCCTTCTTCACGTAATTATTCCTTATGCTCTTCTTCCCTTGCACACTCTTTCACATGTTATTTCTTGATATTTCTATTGATCTCCCTCTTCCTTGATGTTCTTTTTTTCACGCACACTCTCGCAGTCTCATTTGGGAGCCACACTGCTTTGGTTTTCTCTGGGAAATTTTTTTCCTTTCTCTCTGGTTCATGCAAAGTGGTAATCGCATTTCTTTTTTCACCTTCACTTATGCACTCATTTCCCTCTATTAATTATTCTATCTTTATCTATGGGCCTACACAATCCTCCATGTTATCATGGTCTATAATGACCATTTTCTCTCCTTCAGCAACCTAGTTTATCAACATATTACTCTTACACATTGTTGTCGCTTTTTAGGTGACTTTTCTCATTAGCTTTTACTCAACTTTTGAGCCTTTTCAATGCACAATATTCTTTGCATTCCTTAGTGGTACTTACATGCATTATTTCTCTTTGTTATTGTGCTTTTCTTGGACAATCTCCAGTTGTTCCTTTTCACATGCCTTTTCTTTTCTTTGGCACTCTAACGGAACCCTCTTTTAGCAACCCATTCTGTGTTGTTAAATCTCTACCAATTTATTCATCTCCTTCTTCCTGACATCTCACACCCCAAGACCCCATCTCCACCATTGGTATTCCTTTGCATCCTCTATTCTTGTCTTCACACCATTAAGCTCCTCCAATACCTTTCCGAACATCTCCACAACTAATACATACAAATAATCCCTTCTTCTCGATGGCATCTTTTCCACATGTGCAAGATCTAAATATCCTCTAGATGTTGCACTATGGGATCTCTTCTTGTGTTATATACCCACCTTTCTCACAGTAGAGAACACAATGTCTCTATTAGTTATCCTCACATTCAATGATCTTCCAACTATTTTATTTTCCCCTTATAGGAAATTAGTATTATTTGATACCACTTGATGGTGTACCATAAAATTGAGACTGAAGAAAATTATACATATTTACTAAATACAATAAAAACTCAATAATAATAATAATAATAATAATAAAACTTTGTTATAATATTCAACAGATAAACATACAATTATATAGGATATCCTACTCCTATATTCAAGGAGAGTGAATCTCAATAAACAACACCTCTACACTATTATCCATAATATAATTCTAACCACAGCAATATAACAACTAACACAAAAAAGAATATTATTTTAAGTACAATTTTACTAAACGGTAACTCACCAATTACAATAGAGTAATAATAACTTCCTAGCATTCCCCTTTAGTGTGAACATGGTAGAAAAACATTCACACTCTCAATTGAAGTATGCTCACCCATGTGCCATGTCCAAATATGTGACTCATGACCTTGATACAAAAGAAAGGCTCTCTCTTCCATGATTTTAAAAATTCTTACCATGAACCTTGACATGAACATGCCCCATCAACTATCTACCTCATGTGGTTTTATAGATCTACCATAAAACTTTTCAAGATCCATGAATTTCCTTTCAATAGCACTTTGTTCTCTATAACATTTTTGCATTAGCTAAGTACATAGGATTCATTGATCATTTTCATCAATCTGAACAAGGATAATCACATTAAAAAATATTTCACATTACATCCCATAATAACACATTGTTATTAATTTTAGACATTGTTGTTGATCACTGCCACTCAATCTTGAACAACATAAACAAGTGCCACTGCCACTAGAAGCTTCCCTTGACTTTAACGGGTTTGGTGCATGGTCTAAATGGAATATTGGTGTTATGTTCCCCCCCAACAATGTGAAATTTACACTTAGGAACACTAAAAAGAAAATCATATCGTACTCTATACTACTATCTAGATCTTGGTCCACATGATCACCATTTCCAATTAATGTATTCAACAATAGACCATATTCAAATTAAGTGGTAGTCAAAGTATATTTTTCAGTTATCTTCCTTTCTATACAATTATTTTCAACATCCACAATACACACCACTCAAAGCAGAAAACTAAAATTCAAACCACACTGCATAGCTAAAAAATTAAATACTCACACCACAAAAATGCTACCATATTTTCTATGCAGCCCCATTGTTGCTAACTGATGAGAGTTCATTTTTTTACCTCCTTCCTTTGATGCCTCTATCCTCCAGTCGATGTTTCTTTAGTTACTTATTAAATTTGAAATTTAAGCTCAATAACATAATCATTACAAATCAAATGTTGGTTACCCCAAAAATGTGTCTGTAAGGTAATTTTTGTTTTGAGTATTTGATACTTGAACTCTGACTCACAAAAAGATATTTTTTGATGAGACGATGACTTTTTACAGTGACAAAACATCATACAATTGACACTTTTATTTTGATGATGTTAGACACAATGAATACATTAACTAACAAGAATCTTGCTATTAACATTGATACATGACACTATTAGAAGAAGGATATTACATTAATGGAAATGACGACACAACACTTAATATTGGAAAAACTATATTTAAAAATTAATAATGAAAATTAATCATTTAAAAAAAATCAAATCGAATCTATAAACAAAACAATACTCTACTATATAGTTCAATAATAATTTACTTTCTACAGTAGATTGTTATCCTCAAAACCAACTTCTAACAGCTCCAAAGAGAACCTCTTCTTCGATTGAATTTCACATCTTGTTTCATATAGTGATAACATCATGCTTGTTAAGGTTCTGTCTATTAAAGAAATTGAATTTATGTTAAAGACATTGAGTTTTGGATAAAGCCCCTGGCCCAGAATTGTTTCCCAACCTTCTTCTTTCAATTTTTATAGGAAACGGTCAAAAAGTGTGTGTGTCTTGCCATCCAAGAATATTTCAAGAACTAAAAAATGTTGACAGATATGAATTTCACTTTTGTGGATATTATTCCAAAGAATCGCAATGTTGAAGATTTCAAGAACTTGAAATCTATAACTTTTTGAAATTACATTTGTAAGATGTGTTCAAAGATACTTGCACTGAGAATTCAAATTATCCTTCCATCCCTTATCTTTGATCAACAAGGGGGTTTTGTGGTTGGGATGAAAAATCAAGATAGTATAGTGACAATTCAGGAGAATCTGTATACAGTCAAGCACAATAAGAAAGAAATATGGTAATAAATCTTGATATGGAAAAAGCATACGACAAAGTCTCATGGAACTTTATCCAAAAAGTACTGGAAAGATTTGGATTTAGTGAGGATTTTAGATGCATAATCCAAAACTGCTTCTCCACTTCTAGATTCTCGTTTCTGGTTAATGACACTCCTTATGGTTTTTTTCAACGGTACTAGAGGATTGAGAAAATGATACCCCATATCACCTTTTTTATTCATCTTAATGGAAGAATCTCTAAGAAGATCTTTGAATCAAGACATTCTAGAGGGTAGAATTAAAGGGATGGCTCCAGTGGAAAATAGTGAGCATATTGTCCATAAAAAAATTCATGGATGATACCATGCTTGTTGGAGAGGCCATGGTACCTGAATCCAAAGAATTTAAAATCAGATTTTTGGGACTATGAAGAAGTCTCAACTCGACTCATCAACTTCATAAAAATCTTGGTTTTCTTTGTTAACACCCCTGAGATGAAATGCCATAAGATATCACAAATTTTGGGATGTGAAATGAAATAATTTCCTACTAGGTATTTGAGGATGCTCATTGGGACTAAATAACTCAGAATGGAACTTCTTGATTGATAGGTTCATCAAAAAGTTGGAAGGATGGAAAGGATCCCTCCTATCTCAAGATAGTAAGGCCACTCTTCTCAAGTAGTCAATTCAAAATCTCTCATTTTACACTATGTCTATGTACAAAATTCCAAGTGTGGTTGCAAATAAACTAGAATGCATCCAAAAAAGGTTTTTATGGAGCGGAACTGAGGATAGCTCTTATAGCATGGGAAAATATATGTACACCAAAGAAAGTTAGGGGTCTTGGAATAAGAGATTAGGAAAAAATAAACAAAGAAAACCTATCCAAAATGGCTTGGATAATGGTTAAGGAGGAGAGTTTTTGGACTTCTGTAGTTATAAAAAAATATTGGAGGAACCAAAATGCTATTGAATGGTGCTTTAGTAAACCTGAATTCAAGGGGTCTACATTCTGGAAATCGATTAATTGGGTCAAGAACATAATCTCAAAAGGTTGTAAATGGAAAATAGGAAATGGGGTGTGCTGTGAAATTATGGGAGGAAAAATGGTTAGTAGATCTCCCACTTAAAGATACCTTTCCCAATCTCTAACTGGTTGCCACAAAAAAGTATGGATCTCAGGTGAAAGACTATTTTAACCTTGAGGAACCATTCAAAATTTGGAAAGATATCCAATTGGAGGGTTACTACAATAATGAACTAAAATCTCTTTAAAATATTTTATGTGGAGTGATTTTGGACAAGAAGAATGAACTAGACAACATATATTGGTCAAAGGAGGAAAATGGAACTTTCTCGGTCAGGAGTGCCTACAACACTTATTTTGAAAATGAGTCAGAGGCAGGAAGCTTTAAATGAGATAGTGTATGCATTAATTATATTATACCTAAAGTCAATATGTTTTGGCATTTGGTCCTACATGAAAAAATACTAATGGTGGCCAATCTCAATAAAATTAACTTCCATATGGTCAATAAGTGTGTATTGTGTGAAACTAAAATAGAAATCTCAACCCAATTTTTCTTAGAATGTCCCTTTATGGAAAAGGTTAGGAATACTTTATTATCGCTCTTTGAGATAAAAATGGATTTTTCCATCCTCTTTAAAAATGCTATGGAGCCAATGGTGTTGTCCTTTTAGGAGTCAGGGTCTTAAACATTTATGGATCTTTACTCTTATGCATATATGTTGGGAAATATGGAAGGAGAGAAATATGGAACATCTTTAAGGGAAAGAAGGAATCAGAGAAAATAATTTTGGCTAGATGATGTAATTCAATAAATTATAATTTCTCAATTATTCATAATAATAAGAATACATTCCTGGAGGCAGAGTATAAAATTTCTAGAAATTGGGGTGTGGTGAATACGTAAAATAACTCCACTAAACTAAATCCCAGGCTAAACGGATGGAAAAAACCTAGAAAGGAGTGGATCAAGATGAATTTTGATGCGGAATCGAAATGAAATCTCAAAAAATTTGGTTTTGGGGGGATTATTAGAGATCACATAAGTAAATTTATTCTTGGATACTATTACAACCTTAAGATTCAAATAAACCCCATTATTGAGGTTGTTGCTGCTTTCTGGGGGGTTATAATATCTAAGAAAATGAACTATTGGAGATCAGATGTGGTAGGAGACTTGCTAAACATAATAAACAACATTTTAAACAAGGGAATAAAATTTATATCAATACAAGATTCCATTGAAATCATTAGGGAAATGGAAAATAATTTTGAAGGTATCAACTTCAAACACATATATAAATAATCTAACATCATTTCGGATTCTTTCACCAACAAAGGAGTTCTTAGTGATGGGATGAAATTGATCACAAATTATGTTTATTTAGAATCTTGAATGAAGTCCTAACTTGAAAAATATAATGCAGACCAAAACATTACTAATTGATATTATAAGAAAGAATAGGAAGACCCCTTTGAACATTAGTGTTACGATTGTCACAATTAATGGGAATCATGGTAAATATTTCAAGGAAAGACTTAATTATGAAGGGGATAAGCTTCACTTATGTAAATTAACTACCATTCCACTTGTACATATTATGAGGCTTGGGCCTTTTTTCTTATCTTACTACTTATTGAACCTTTGTCATATAGATGTTATTTTCTTGGAGCTAATTTGGTGAGTCTTGTTGTTAGAGAAAGAAAATGGGAGGGAATATGATGAGATCCAAAGTTTGGGATGTCTAGAGCATCAAACCATAGGCTTGGGAAATTTTTGAAAGAATGGGCTTAGCTCCCATTCTTCAGGATATTTGAAGTCCACTATGAAAAACTTGGTAATTATTTTGGTTCTTCCTAGATGCTTACAAAAAAGTGGATTGGGGGTAATGTGGTTATGAGAGGCATGAAGATTGAGATATCAATTTACATGATGTCCTATGTTATGAGAATGTAGAAAGAAGGAAGGGAAATCTATAAGCCAAAGAAGGATAATGCAGAAGAACTGAAACTCTTTTCAAGAGGTAAGCAGAAAATAACCAACCATTTTGTTAGTTTTTTAATATGCTCCCTTCCTATTCCATTCAATGAGTTTTTCCTAAATTTAATCCAAAATGTAACTTTGAAAGGCCTAAAAAATGCATTTTTGCATACCATCTCCCAATGTTAAATTTCCTAAGACATGGCCATAGCTACAGTTTCCCTAACTACATGCTTTGATCCCTCTGTGCTACTTTGGACCATTTCAAGAAATGTGAAATATTTGTTCCCTTATATAAAGGGTTAATTATGGTGAATCCTAAAAAGATCTGTGGCCTATATGGATAAGAATGTAAAGAGTGTGAGCCCTCTATCGCAAGCACTAGGTGAATACAAAAATGAAAAGGATATTAACTCAGAAGAGGTGGAAGATTCTAGTGAAAACCATACATCGAATGAAGGGGAAGATAAAGATGACGAGGTTATAGTATCGTTATAGGGATTACATGGCCATAAGTAAAATGAGGTTAATGAACTTGTTGTGGAGAAGAATGATAAGGGAGAAACCAGTCAGACTATGAGAAAGGATAATGTTTATATTTAGGGGAAAAGTTCCCAAATTGATATTCAGGGAAAAGAGAAAGTGGAACAGGGAATCGTTATGGTCAAGGTACTTGAGGACTTGGAGAACCTTAAGAGTGACACTAGACTCACCAAAAGTAAAATGTAATTCATTATCAATGATTGGAATTCCATGAAAACTAAATTTGAATATGTGGTGAAGATTCTTAGCAATGATAGTGTGGATATTCTCAAGGAGAAATGTAAGGGGCTAGATAATGATGTGGAACAGCTGAAGACCTTGTTTCAAAATTTCAGAAATTGGAGCATTATGCACGTCAATACTACTATCCAACATCTACATATATTTCCTAGCTTGCTAATGCTTATAGGAAGTGTGAAGAACAAGAGAACTTGAAGAAAAGAAAGATTGGTCTCTCTAAGACTGATCTGGAAAATCTGGGTATTTCTGTTGAGACTCTGGTAAAAGAGTAGGCTACTTTTTTGGAAAATATTGAAATAAAGGATGAGTGATAGGGGTTGTTGGATTGCTATGTTTTTTTTGTTGGATCCCTGGTTTTATATGTTCTTAATTTACATGTTATTTGTTTACTTATATTTTTGTCGAACTATGTTTTGTTTTTTCTAAAATATCATTAAATATCTTCTCTGTATAGGATCTCATTATTGTACATGGTAGGGTCCCATCAACCCTCTTTTACCCATAGTAAAAAAAATACTTGAATTTTATTAAATTAACTAGACACTCTCTTCTAAAAACGTATGAAATTATTTTAGACTCTAAGCACATTAGAAGGCTATCATAAAATAATGACTAAGAAAAAATCCTGACACACTAATGATATAAACTATCAACTAAAGAGAAATTTAAACAACTAAATTAACAATACGTTGGAAAACTTTATAACAATGAAACTTAGCTATTTGAGAAAACTGGATCAAGATAGATATGTGCAATGAACAATAGGAGTGGATAATGTAGAACCAATACTTGACAAGGAGGATAGACCAAAATTAGATTAGCTAGAAAATCATATGAAGAAAAGGTTTTCTTTTGTATAAATGTGTACCATTATAGTCAATTTAGATTAGACGTAATGTATGGGATATCAACCAAATTATAACCATAATAAATTCATTTCCTTCTACTATAACCCCTCTCATACATGGATGAGTGAAATGTATGATATGGTCAATGAAAATTTGTATACCATTTTCAAATTCTAATCTGATTTCTTGTAACTTAAAAAGCCATGCTTAAAATATGTAACAATTGTTACATGGATGCAGTGTAGGTCAGTGGATTGAATGGCCTATTATCTTCTCATAAATGCAAGGGTGGATATATTCCTTCTATCTCATACTCCCACAAGGTATCTCTAATTCTGCAAGGTAAGTGTTCAATATAGAATGTTGAATCCACATTATCAATGCAAGGATCTTGAAGCCGTTGTAATATAAATAACATTGATTAGATGAAGATCAACACAAAACTTGTTGAGATAAATATAACACAATTTTCTACAAAATATTATTTTCTCATTCCATGGGTGAAACACAATACAACATCCCCTCACATGGTCTTACAAACCCATACTCATCCCTCACTCACTCTCTGAAGAAAATTGTACAAATTTTCTAAATATAATAAACACTCAATAATAATAATAAAACTTTGTTATAATATTCAATAGAAAAACATGAAATTATATAGGAGAACCTGATCCTATATTTAAGGAGATTGAATCTGCTTTAATAACTCCTACAAAAACTCTACACTATTCTACGTAATATTGTTACAACCACAACAATATAATAACTATAATATTACTATAACTATAATTTTACTATATGGTAACTCACCAATTACCATGGAGAAATAATAATTTCCTAACAGAGACAATCTAGAGTGATTTAAAAAGTCCAACATAGTGCAACAAACATTAAGGTTTCTTTGATTTCTTAATAGGTCTTGATGACATCTATATGTAGCTTCTCTCCTAGAGATTTACAATCCCTCTAATGGAGTTGTTAACGCTCAAAATTAGCACCCTTAGATTTGATCATGGAAGATCAATAATTTTGGCTAACATGGGGATGTATCCAAGGTGTGGGACCTTTCTCCTTAAGAAAACTCTATAGAGAAGGTTGGTTCCTCTACCTAGAAACTAATTATAACACTACTCCTGCAACTGGAAACATAAGTCTCTAAGACTTAATTAGTCATTCATGGGTACCAAGGTTAGAAGAAGTGCATGAAAAAAAA
Organism: Taxus chinensis; assembly: GCA_019776745.2. Lineage (NCBI taxonomy): Eukaryota > Viridiplantae > Streptophyta > Pinopsida > Cupressales > Taxaceae > Taxus > Taxus chinensis. The sequence goes on from CM034148.1 coordinate 629,174,605, forward strand.
TTAAGCTACAAGAAGGGAGGTGGTAGAACCAAGAAAAGGGAACAAGTCTCCATAAGGGAAAAAGGATAAGGGAAAGGAGAAAGGAGAGGGTAGACCCATGTGCCATAGACCCAAAATAACAAACCCATCATGTTTCACACATTGTAAAATATAAAGGAGAGGAATCTAGAAGTATAGCTCATGGACAACATAAAATGAGAGAGAAGAGAGGTAGAAGACAATAAAATGAAAGAAAAGGGCATAAAAGATCCATAATTTTCAGATTTTATTGATCCAAGAGTATACACAGTTTGTTACATCCATTTGGGACACATTGAGTGCATTGTAAGTTCCAAAATGCAGGTTTACAAATCATATATTTTTGAGACACCAGTTTGGAATGTTACCTTTACAAATTTGGAGAAGGATCCTTATAAATGAGATGATTTTCCTCTTATATAGAGTAGGGGGGAGAGATAAAAGGGGGAAAGAGAAGAATACACCATTTTTTAACACCAAACCCACCAAACATCATAAATGCATGCAAACACAAATATGAAACTAAAAAATCCATTCATCTACGCTATTTAATCTACATGATAGAGTATGGGCACCGTGAAGTAATAATTTTGGTTAGTAGAGTGGTAATATGTCTCTAGATGCAAAAACTACGCTTTTCCCATGTAAAACCTGTGTTTTATTTTTTCTCCCTTAAAACTCAATCAATTTTTTGTTTCTTTTCTCAAAAATGAATCCTTTGGAGAGACATTTTGAATGCCATAAGTTTCATCAAATTTGGAGTTATGAGTAAAAATTAATGGCCAAGAAACCAGTGCACATTTGAGGGTAAAAAATGGTAATAAACTTCGTGGTTTTTCTAAATTTCACGGCTTCTTTATTGCATAGATTCTAAATGTTTCACAACATGTTAACTTTTTCAAACCCACATAATACTATATTTTTTCTCTGTGGACTTAATGGTATCCTTCACTGTTATTTCTTGTTTCGTATATTTTGAAATCTTGTTGTACTTAGTTGTTTCGTTCTCTCGTTATGCTGTGGAGCTCTTCTTCTTTGTTGTGTATAATTTTTACCCACAACATATTTCTTTGTGGCCATGTGTGGCCTACACCTCTTACATCACAGCCTCTCTTGATCAGAACCCTTGGTTTATTTCTTACCATGAAGTACTAACTATTTTCACCATTGTCATGGAAGACCGAGACTCCATAAAAGATCCACCTAAGTCTTGAGATCTGATTCCTTTGTTTGGCAGGATATGAGAACCCATAAAACACTACATTCACGCATTCCATGGAACACTAACTTAGTGTTCCACATATTTCCTGAGCAAAAAGTGCCTAAGTCCCAACTTGGATGAGATGTTTGAAATTACATGGGGGTGAAAATTTGGACAACAATTTGGGGACATCCATGGTATATATTCTTATTAGATGATGTAGACCATTAGGCTTGAAGCATCTAATGGGCATGGAGTCAATCATATACCTTGTAAACTAATCTTAACCTTTTGAAAGTGATTTGTAATTCCACATGAACGTAACATTGATTTGAAGCTGATTTTTAGAGCTTGATATAAAAATTGGAAGCTACCCAAAGAACACATATTTTCCCATAATGAAAGATCTAGATTGTGCAAAAACACAAAATCCCTTATAAACTATGGAAAAAGAGAAATCATAAATATTCCAAGTGAAACATGTAGAGTTTGTATAAGCACTTGTTTTACAATAAGAACACCTAAACTACTCCTACTCTAACCAAGATTAAAATATTCTAAAAAACACCTGATACAGGATGGGAAACATAGTTTCCCTTTATTAAAAAATTCAACCATGCGATCATTCTTGCAACTAAATCACATATTGGAAGTGAAAACATTACTTACACTCCCATGTTACTCAAAGTATCATCCAAGAAAATAAAATGTACATCCTCTAATTTATTTGCATTTGGTTTGGATGGGTGCATATGCTGACCTTTGATGCTTTAAAGATCTTCCTCATTCCCTAAAGTGAAAATGACTAATAGAAACTTTGTTTTTGGTTCTAGACAATCCAGATACCTTATAGGGCATACAATTTTTTGAGTTGATGGACCGATCCTATAAATTTTCCCATCTTATTTTCATTAAGCTCCATAAATAGAGATACTAGAGACATTTTCCTCTTGATGGTAGATTTTTGTAAGTTGAACTAACATTTGTTTTTCTTCTTCTTGTGAAAACAACTTTTTTTCCACTCTTGGATTTTAATTTTCTTCTTCATCATCCTCCAACAAGAAGTGTGACATTTCAAAAAATCCTCAACTTCATTAAGGAAATTAGGTTCAAAAATAGGTTTGATTTCACCTTTTGTATGCTCTAAATCCTATGGTTTTACGATGGATGAAGGAAAGATAAGGTCTGGATTTCATCACCAAAAGAGAGTAGTAAAATATCTATAATATCCCATCCATCAAGGCTTCTGGATCTGATTTTTTCTACTTCATTCCTAATTTTTTGAAAGAAAAAAAACTTCCAATTATGATTTATCCTCTTGCTACTCTTCAAATTCAACCTCTTTCATGAGCCCTACTAAAGGTTTCTCAACTGATTTTGATACAAGAGAAAGTGGTGGGCTGTTATGATCTTGGTCTAGCACTTGTTTAGCTTCAAATTTTGAGAACCAATCCTTCATGTTCTGCATGAGATCCTGTCTATTAGGTTGTCCTCCCAAACTAATTTTTTGATTGGTTTTATCCAAAAATGGGTTTGGGAATGTGGGAGGAGGGTAAGATTTGGATTCTAGATTATTTCTCCATGGTTGAAATGATGAGGAAGGTGTAATTTCTTCTTGTGGAGGAGAAGGGATGGAAGGATAAGCTTTAAGAAATATAGGAAATTGAATCTTGGGCTTAGATGGTTCATGTTGATAAGGGGGTATCATATATCCACATGGTGATAGTGAAGGAATACACCATTGACATGGCTATTTAAACTTGGGTTAAGTAGCCTTCACTACTTATAAAGATGCAATAAACTTAACCATTGGAAAAGATTCACTCATTACCTCTAGCCTTTGTTGAGGACTAAACCAACTAAGTATAGGACCTCCCCATAGAAAAGGGATGCCTAGAACTAGGTTGTTTAGATAGCATGATTTGAAATTTCTCCTTTATTTCTTGCATGATCTCCTCCATATGATGAAATCTCCATTCAAAATCATCTTAAAATGTGAAATGGCCTCTAAAATTTACATATCCTTCTTCTTGAATAACACTGTGGTTAGTTGGATAATCATATTGATTTGTATGGTTTGTTCCATAGGAATATGCATGTTCATTTCGCTCTTAAATACTATTTGGAGGTGTGTTCTTGAAACTTGGAAATGGATTTTGGAAACATGGAGGTGGATTTTAATGATATTTCTACTGCAAATGAGGATTCCAGTGAGGAAATGAAGAAATGATTGCACAAATTCATGAAAAAGCAAACTAAAATGATGGAAAGTGGTATGTTGGTTGAGAAAATGGGTTTTGGACTGATGGAGCCACCATATGTGTTAATAAATTCCTTCAAAGGTTGAATAACATTAAGAACACATCAATATTGGTGATAAGAAATTATGAAGTGCTTCATTTTATGCCCCACCATTTGTGCCAAAATTGTTGACACTCAAAATTAGCACCCTTGAATTTGATCATGGAATATTAATACTTTTGGCTAACATGGGAATGTCTCCAAGTGTAGACACCTAAATCCAGCTACACAAAATAAAACTAAAATTTCACTTCTTATCCTACAATTCTATTGATTTTGTTACAATTAGCATATTTTTCGCTAGTTGGATAACATTCTCTTCCATCTAGGTCAATTAATGACACTTCGTTAATTAACTAGTATCCCTACTTTTTTAGTTATAATACTATTCTAATTAATTAATTAATTATCTAAAATTCATTAATTAATCTTCTAAAAGAGGATTTACCATCATATTGGGTCATTCCACCTCTTAGATCATTAAGATTCCATCAACTTCTCTCCAATTGGCTTTTACAAGCCTAACTTGGTCGATTAATCAATCTAATTGACTAATTTAAATCAAACCCAACTCACTTAAGTGGGAAATTCTAATTAATTCTCCCTAATCATAATTAACCATTGTTAAGCCTATTTATCACTTTCTAATCATAAAAGTTATTTTATCCCACATTCATGAGGATGATAGTTTATCCATTTTGGAAAACTATATAAAGAACCCTACCCCCTACCTTCTAAGGTTACACCTTGAAATTTTTACACTTCATGTCCTCGGTAAGATTTTAGCATAAGATAAGAGTATTTCCCAATCAAAAATCTCATTAAGGTAGCAACCCTTAGATATTTCCTACTTGGTAGTCATTATGGTGCCCATTTTTTCCAAGGATTCCTTGTGATGTTTGTTTTCCCAATATTACTTTATTATTAAACTCATGTCATTAAGGTCTTTATTTCTCCTAGGTTTCCTTTCGAGACCTATATCATAACCCCCATCTTTGCACGATGTCTCGCTTGTAGTCATTATGTTTCTCAAATCGACATAGATTTTTCTTCCATTTGAATGAGTTCAATCAAACAATCTAGGTCTAGGAATTCAAAATCCAACGATGCCAACCATGACTAGATATCATATGGTTCCTCACACTTATAATAGTAAGGAACCCAAGATATCTTCCACTAGTCCATCATCATCTAGTAATTAGTTCAATTATTCTTAGACTATGGAGTCTCATCCAATCAACTTCCTTCTATATAATGGTCAGGCATCCAAATGACATCTTCCTCCATTGAAGATCCAGGTCAAACCGTATTCCTCTAAAAAATAATCCAAGTTACCCCTACATTGTAATCCACTAACTTGCTACAAAATCCCCTTATTCTATCTACACTATACATTCTTCTAGGAAACCCAATGTCAAACTATCCCAAATCAAAATATAATAAAAATCTCAATAATTCAGAAGCCAAATCTACTTTGTCTCTTGAGTTATCTTCTTCTATTAACTTCCAATCTCCTTATATTTTTTATCTGAAATCTTCTAAATATTCAACACATATTGGAACTCTTCTATCATTAATCCACAACACTTTCCATTTGAACTACTTTCGAATGAAGAAGAAATCAGTAAGTTCATGGACTTACATGATGACATTCCTGTAGAAGATCACGAGAAAGGATTCAATTT